>CM042024.1:65691203-66994824 GCA_023525975.1 Smallanthus sonchifolius
ACGTCTTTGAATAGACTCTGTGTGACATGTATCGTGTATCCTTAACTCCCCCTGAGCGTCACCAGCTGCCGTTGTGAATCAGTAGAAACAAGAGTATTCACCTGTGTTTGTAGAGTAAGCACTTGAGATTCAAGGAAAGTAATCCTTTCAGAATCAGAAGGCTTTGACGGACCAGCTGACGATTGTGGAACTGAAGGACTTGTAGTAGGAGTAATAACTGGAGGAACAGGAGTTATAACTGGAGATGGATCCTTAGATCTTGGAGGAGTAATGATCAAGGAAGCAACAAACTGTGCATCCTCTACTCCCTGCGAAGATTGAGCAGCAGCTATTGAAGCAGACATTAGCTTTTGAGTTTTTGGATCTAGATTGAAGTCACTATCAGAATCAGTACTTACATCAACCAAAGATCTTTTTCCAAGTACTGATCCGGAAGGAGGATCCCGAACAGACTTTCTTATTGGTCGTCTGGCTTGAGATTTAATGCGTTTTCTAGCATTAGCCAGTGGAATAGCAGCTAACCGCTCATAATGATCTGAGGAAAAATCCCTAGATTCATCAGAGTCAGTGCCTTCAGTAACAGGTAATATCATCTCACTTGAGCTTGAACTTGATTCATCATCAGTCACCACATTCCCTTCAGCTTCATGAATGGGCGAGTTCATAGCATCATTAACGAAATCATCCATGTTCATTCCTAGATCTTGTTCATGTGCATGAACGACCTCCTCTTGAACAGGTTCATGAATAGGTATTTCAACCTTAGCTTGTGGAATTGGAACTTATTCAGGAATAGGAATTTGTGGTTGTACGGGAACTTAAGCTTGTTGAACTGGAACTTGTTGTTGTATCGGTTGTTGTGGAACTTGTTGTTGTTGTGGTTGCTGTTGTTGTTGTGGAACATTTAAACCTTGAACTTGGGCAATTTCATCAGGATGAAACCAGTTGTCATTAGGTGGTGCAACATAATCAGGATTGATTAAGTGACCAAACAAAGGAGTATTAACTGGTATCAATGTGGCATTCTGCTGTTTCACCTTCGTGCAATCAGTAAAGATACGCTTTGACATCGGAGTCAAAGTTAATCTTATAGGATGTTGTGGAAGATCCGGAATAAGATGATTTAGAATCATTTGAATAAAGCGAGGATACATAAAAAATCCTTGACCTTCCGCAGGATTAATTTGCATGACCATCTCCCTATAGAAGTAAAGTGCAAAATTGAATCGCTTATTCAACGTTAAAGCCACCATAGCAGTTTGAAGAGCCATCTTTAAGCCATCGGTTCTAGCTTTACGAGGAGAGATGCATTGAATAATCACATGCATGAAGTATCTCCATTCACCGACTGAGCCACCTTTACGTGCTTGTGTATCATTCTGTCTCCCACGATAACCCATTCTTTGAAAACAACCCATAATAAGAGTGCCCGGATATGACAATGGGTCTTCAGCAGTACCACCCAAAGCAAGAGCAGCACGAATTGTTTCTTCAGATATGGCAATTTCAGTATTATTGACAGTTGCACGAAGAACATGAGGTTCTACGTCCGTATCCTGATGAACTGTATCCCAAAACTGATGTATGTATACCAGACTGATGTAAGGATCAGCAGATAAAGCAGTATGGAGACACGAACGGTTCAGAAATCCGATTATTCCTTGAAAATTGACTGCCGCTGTCATGTTAAAATCTAACAATGCCACCTGGTTATGCTTATATTCTACACGTCGAGCCATCTGAAAACATTCGGACAACAAACACATTAGTAAAAATAACAAACACAGATAACTAAAAAAAATTTAAACAACAAAAAAAAATTTTAACAAATTTTTTTTTTTAACACTAAAAAATCACAAGTCCAAATCCACTCTGACCACTAGGCGAACTTAATAAGTTTGCTTAGTGTTGCAAGAGGCGAACTTATTAAGTTCCCCTGAACAAGTTCGCTTCGAACAAGTTCGCTTGGAACAAGTTCGCCTGAACCTATGACGATTCAAATACCAATCACGGAATTTAACAAATCGGCAAATAGATTGAAACGCATGAAATAAGTATTGTACATCGCTCGATTATCACTCAGCAACCAATTATAATGATCAATTTTATATTTCCAGTCAAAAACCGTTCTGTCAAACTCGCGAAATAAACCGAGAAGAAAAATATCCAAATACGCATGATTTAACGGATGAAATTCAACAAAATTACCTTGGAAATGATCGCAATTCAATTTTGACTATAATGGAATCAACAGACAACCCTAACAACACAGATTAAAAATTTTGAAAAAAATTCAGATAAGTTCGCTTGGAACAATGAAGACGATGACTGAATAAGTTCGATTGGCCAAGAGCCTTATACACATTAAGTTCGCTTATTTAGGCGAACTTGTTAAGTTCGCTTAACAAGCCTTCGGCGAACATGCTAAGTTCGCTTCACCATCCACAGGCAAACAAATTAAGTTCGCTTCACTGTTCTTGGGCGAACATATTAAGTTCGCTTCACTGTACACAGGCGAACATAATGTCTATTCACTTTTTGCCTTGAACAAAATTTTACCAACTTCAACCTTTCAAGTCTTGAACTTCCGTCAGCATCATGTATCCGATCCAATCCCGAACAATTTTAATAAAAGTTTAGAATTTTCATGGATAATAAAAATCAAAATCTTTTTGAGTTTTATCTATACAAACGGAATCACATATTTTTGGATTTTATCTGTACAAACGGAAACACATATTTTTGGATTTTTATCTGAATAAACTGAAATCACATATTTTTGAATAAACATCATGAGCAAGAAGATCATATCAGTATCCAATTAATTCATCACACATTTTAGCAATAATAAAGTGTAACCTATAATATGAAACCATCTAACTCAGTCTTGTGCACTTTGCATCTTTTTCATTTTGAAACTCATTCAATTTGAATAATATTTGAAATGATACGCGATAAATTTCAAAGTAAATAAGATCAGGTTATAAAATGCTCTTTTATTTATACCGAATTTGAAATATAAAGCATGAATTCTTAAATTTATCAATATTATATGATTTGAAACTATAAGCGTTTATTCTCCAAATTCATGTGATTTAGTACCATTTTGATGAAAAACATCGTGTACCCCACATATATGCCAAACAGAAATATAAATTGCATTATCTTCAAGACATATACCGTTTATGTTAAGATTAAATCAATTTTCAAGATGAAATTATCTCTTTTAGCACAAGTATAGAAGCAGATCCCAAAGGATATAAGAATCATGATGATTCAGAATCAGAAGATTCTAATGAATTGGCTTAATAGTGAGAATCAACAAATTCAGGTCTGAGGATCCAACTATTATCTGGATAAAATTCAATGGAGTCAGACTAGATGATGTATCTAACTGATCCAAGGGCGAATATATGTTTCAACAGATTTTGAAAGCATATCTTAGTTCAACAACACCTTGCATGTTTTTCGGGGCATGGGCAGTGAAGTGAACTGAAATAAATTTGTGCTAAAGATATAATTCGATATTGGTCTCATGAAATTCTTTAAAACCATATATTTTTTATCTGATAATGATCTTTTACACACACACAGGCATATAATGGATTCAAATCATAGATGTAATCATATCATATTTAATTTTCACACTACTATTGATTTCAAAATGCTTTTAGTCTATTGACAATTTAAGTTTCAAAACTCATACACAAATTTGAAAACAAATTATCAAGATTAGAGCATTCACAACACTATCATTTCTCATTTATGCAGACTTTGAAATTTAGATCAAATCAACTCAGTTTAATCAATCATATATCAAAGGTCTACTAAGGTCGTGTGAAATGGACTAATCACTGATGTACTATCATTTCTTCTCTAACCTCAAATGATGTCAAATTTTATATTTTTCAATTTGTTTTGACTTTTTATAAATTAAAAACTTTTTGACTGAAATGTAAATGCAGAAATGTAATAAAGCAATAAACGAAATTAAAAAACAAAATTTTCCATGAAATTCTGATTTTGAAAAGCTTTTATTCGGGATTGATCATACCAATCATTTTAATTAGGAATTCAAACCTGGTACGATCAAATGCCTTGGTAACAAATAAGCAAAATTATCGTCAGTGTGTACCTTGACCAGCTCAATCAACATTTTCTCTGCACAATCACGAATAAAATGATATCGAATCTCGATGTGCTTAGTTTTACTATGTTTAACAGGATTATTAGTTATGGACATAGTAGCATTATTATCAATAAGCATAGGGGTTCCTGTGAAATTCAAACCGTAATATCTCAATTGTTATTGTATCCACAGGATCTGTGAACAACAACTTGCAGCAGCGATGTATTCTGCTTCGCATGTAGAAATGGAGACTGTGGTTTTCTTTTTGCATTGCCAGGACACAAGTCGATTACCTAAGAACTGGCAACCACCTGTTGTAGATTTCCTGTCCAAACAACAACCACCAAAATCAGAATCTGTATAAGCATTGAAATCAAAGTTAGAACCATGAGGATACCATAGCCCCAATCTTTGTTTTCCTTTCAAATAACGAAAGATTCTTTTCACAGCTATTAAGTGAGATTCTTTTGGCTTTGCCTGGAATCTGGAACAGATGCACACAGCGAACATTATATCCGGCCTTGAAGCGGTTAAGTACATGAGGGATCCAATCATAGAGGGATCCAATCATAGCTCTGTAAAGTCAACAATCCACATCTTTTCCATTCGGGTCAGAATTCAACTTATGATTGACCGGAATTGGAGTATCATATGGGGTACAGTCCTCCATCTTGAACCGGCTCAAGATGATTTTGACATACTTGGACTGATGAATAAAGAAACCATCTTCCTTTTGATTTACTTGCAAACCTAAGAAAAACGATAACTCTCCCATAGCTGACATTTCAAATTTCGACTTCATAACACCCTCAAAATCTTTGTATAACCCTTCGTTTGTTGAGCCAAAAATAATATCGTCCACATAAATCTGCACCAGTAGGTAATCTCCCCGTGATTTCTTTATGAATAAGGTCGAGTCTATCTTTCCACGAACAAAGTCATTTGCCAAAAGATGTGTGGATAATGTTTCATACCATGCACGACGAGCCTGATGAAGACCATAGAGGGCCTTATCAAGCTTGAAAACCATATTCGGATTCAGTGGATCTTCAAACCCCGGAGGCTGACACACATAGACTTCCTCCTTGACCTTTCCATATAAAAACGCACTTTTGACGTCTAATTGAAACACCTTAAAACCTTTAAAAGAAGCAAAAGCTAAAAAAATCCTTATAGCTTCGAGCCTCGCAACAGGCGCATAAACCTCGTTGTAATCAATTACTTCTTGTTGATTGAAGCCCTGGACAACTAATCTTGCCTTGTTGCGTACCACGACACCTCGATCGTCTTAATTACATTTAAACACCCATTTTGTTCCTATCGGATACGCACCCTTCGGAAGATTAACAAGATTCCAAACCTTAAGTTTGTCAAATTGAGCAAGTTCTTCCTGCATAGCCTCTATCCAATTGTTATCATTTAAAGCCATTTCAACATTCTTAGGTTCAACCTGCGAAATAAAGCATGAATGTGAGCAATCATCAAGAACACCAAAATATTTAATGCAGGTATACAAACAAGTATTGTTAACAAGAGAACGTGTTTTCACTCCACATCCTATAAATTTCCAATTATACTTGTCACTTGATGATTTTTGAGTTCCTTGATGGTTGCAACCTCAGGAACCGGCAACACTTCAACTTGAGTAGATTCAGATTGATAAGAATAATCTTGATTAATAGGAATTTCCGAGTCTAAATTTGTAGGAATCTCCCCTGAGCCTGTGTTGAAGGTAATGGATCATCACCCAACAACGGATCAGCAGAAGAATCTTGAAAAATAGCATTATCCTCCTCACTCTCTGAATCTTGTGGACCTGAACAAGAAGCAACATTAGGATCGAGAGCAGAAGTAGATGGAATCGATGAATTTGGAACTGCATTTGGTAGAAATCCATTGTGCTGTGCATCCTGACAAGAATCATAAAGAACAGCAGCATCTTCAGTAGAAATATCAGAAGGTAAATGAAAAGACTTGAATAAGTTTTCATAATCAAATGCTCAATCCGGACCAATCGCCATTTGTGGTAAAGACCGATTTGAACAGTCAATATGGAACCATTCTTCAACTTGGCGCGTCTCTTTGTTATAAACCCTCTTGGTTGTCGAATTAGCCACATACCCCAGAAAAATCCCTTCAATAGCCTTCGCACTGAATTTTGTTGGGACATCTCAAACTTTCAATAGGGTGCAAGGATTACCAAAAGGTAGTAAATAATCCAGATTCGGCTTTCGATTATTCAGCAATTCATAGCAAGTCTTGTTATGTCGCTTGACGGTCAAGACCCTGTTCAAAACGTGACACGCAGTATTCACGGCTTCAGCCCAAAAGGTGACTGGAAGCTTAGAATCCGTAAGCATCGTGCGAGCTGTTTCGACCAAAGTCCTGTTCTTTCGTTCAGCGACATCGTTTTGTTGAGGAACATATGGCGCACTGAATTCATGATGAATTCCTTTTTGTAGACAGAATAAGCCCATTTTGCTATTCTTAAATTCGCTGCCATTGTCACTCCTGATTCTTCTAACTTTCAGATTAAATAAATTCTCCAAACCCAGGATACTCAGTGGTTTCAGCTTTAGAGAAAAGAAACATAACCCATGAAAATCTGGAGTAATCATCAGTTACTGCCAAGCAGTACGATTTTCCACCAATGCTACTGATACTGATAGGACCGAACAAATACATATGCAGCAACTCCAAAGGAGTTATGATAGAATTCGTCGATTTAGATTTGTGTGATTTCCTCCGTTGTTTCCCCTTCTTGCACGGAATACAATCATCAGGAACTGAGAATTTCATCTTTGGAATACCAAGAACCAGATCATTCCTAACAATATCTTCCTATAGTTAATGTGAGCTAGCTTCCTGTGCCACAATATTGAATCCGATTCTGACGCCTTGGAGAGTAAACAAGTAGGAATTGAATCCGTTGTAGTGGCGACACTCATGTCAAGGACATACGTGTCATTTCTCCTCGGAGCCTTCATGAGAATCCATTCATCAGGAATCACGAAGCCTGGTTTCAAAATATAGCATTCAACATCGTTGAAATGGAACGAAAACTTCTTGTCACACACTTGTGATACACTTAAAAGATTGTGTTCCAGCTGCTCAACATAATTTACCTTCTCAAATTTGACTTTGTCATTCTTTAACGTACCCTGTCCATTTATGTACCCGCCTTTATTACCCGTAAAAGCGACATAACCTCCATCAATTTGTTTAACATCCTCAAGCAATCTAACATTCCCTATCATATGTCGAGAGCAACCACTATCCACATACCATGTATTGTTGATAGTCCTCCTTGGTTGTCCCTACATAAACAACGAGAATCAGTTGGACATAGGAACCCAAGCCATCGTGGTATTGGGTCGTCCAGATTGATCAAAATAAACAACTTCTTGTAATTTACAATCAATCTTATCATTCACTTTTGGAACAGAAGTTTGACAATCAGACTTTTTCAAAGAAGATCCATTTTTATTATTTTGAAAAACATTATTTGATATATTATTGTCAGATTCGGATGTTTCCAAAACTTTCTTCAATTTTCTGTTTCGTTTTCTCCTTTGAGTTCTAGACAATTTAACTTCCTGCTAATAATCTTTTAAAATTCCAACATTAGGAATCTCAAGTTTCTCTTTGCATACAAAAGATTTAAAATTCAATTTATCCTGTTGTTTAAATCCAGTGGATTTAACAAAAGATCGACCAGGCAATTTTTTCTCCAAACTAGAAGACGACTTTCCCTCATCTTTTCTTTTCAGAATCTTCACCACTTTCGGTTATGAAGGAGCAGTCTTCATTTTACCGTGGTTCTTATAAGGACAATTGATCAGAATGTGACCAGCCTCGTTGCAATGAAAACACACTCTTCTTTCTTGATAAGTTCTGAAATAAGGAGTTTTCTTTGAATTTGAGGATCCATCAGAGGAATAAGCTTCAGAGGAATGTCCAAAACAGTTTATCGGCTTCTTTAGAACATAAGCCTGTGTTGGCACCTTTGAAGAATACACTTTTTGATAACCAGCTGTGACAAAACCACTTGACTGTAAAATTGGAGAAAGCTTAGATGTACCAACGTTCACCTCTTCAGGTTTAGTCAGAATGCATCTATCCCGGGTAACAGTTTTAACAACTGTTGGGTCATCAATTTTTACCTCTTTTGGAATGCCCCCGACCTTCTTTTCATTGAACACCTCATCTTCAGAATCAGACTCATACACCATATCCTCCCCAGTTACCGGATTCACCTTTAACACAGTCTTTGGATCTATCTCCTCTTCATGTATGATTTCAGGTTCCACCACATAATTTGCATTGAACGGTGGAGGAATAAATCCAATTCCAGCAACACGTTTAGTAGGATCAGCATTTGAGTTAAAATAATCCAAAACAACCGAAGAATTTTCAAAATTTTCCATCTTTCTATGAAGTTTGATCACTTCAGACTCTTTGTCAGATATTTCTTTATTCTTTTGAGCAACAACTTCATTACGTTTTTCTATCTCAGCATAAGCCATATCTAGATGATAACCTTGCTCTTTATATTTCAACCCCATAGAATTTAAGTCTCTTTTCAAAGACTCAATTCTATCGATGCACAATTTATCATTATCTTTCAGTTTCTGATTAACAGTATGCATCGATTTCATGTCACAAATCAAGTTTGTGTTATCATCCATGACCTTTTGCAATTTATCTTTAACAGAAATGCAGTTAGAATAGTAAATATGACAAATAGAGTCTTTAACCTTAGACGGATCAGACATGTCTGCCATGAATACTTTGGCAATGGGAATATTTTCTGAATCAGCACCATCAGAATCATTTTGAGTAAGAACAATATGCTCCTCAGCAACAACTGATGCAGCATCAGAATCAATATTCTGCACTTGCTCTATTTCTTCATCAACGCTTGGAACACTGTCACCATCACAAGAACCATCACTAGAATTTTCATCATCAGTCGACTCCTCTGGTTTTTCAGAATGAATTTCTGCTACAAAAGCCTGACTCACAGCACCCACCAAGTCTTCCAGATGAATGCCCCAGTCATAGTTTTCATCGTTCTGAGTAACCAATGCCGATGAAGCAGATGCATAATTTGTATTACCAGATGAACCATGTGACTGATTCCTATTATGCTGAAAATTAGGCTGCTTCTTTTGAGAATCAAACTCAACCTTTGGCTTCACACATTCCTTAGCAAAGTGACCATATTCTTGACAGTTGTAACACCGAACTTTGCTTTTATCAAAACCCATGCGAGATCGACTATTTGAGCCAATATATTTTCTGCCAGTTTTCTTCAAGAAATCTTTAGCTTGACGCATCAACATGGCCATATTCCATTGGATATTCATTTCTTCCAGATCAACAGGGTCAATCTGTCTGAAATCTTCTTCTATAACCTTAGGATCATGTATTTTACCTCCAATAAAATTATCATATGATGCCATGAATGAGGAAAACATAGCAAGATAATCATCAGCAACCTTCTGATTCAAATGAGATCCAGATGAAGTAGAAGCTGTAGTCGCAGAAAATCCAGAATGGCTTGAATGACCAGAATGAATCAGAACTCCAGAACACTGATCATTTGAAGAATCTTGAGCATCACCAGAAAAAAATGCCACTCCAATACCAGTTTTACCAGTAGATTTGGCTAAATACATTGAGGGATACTGGATATGCTCCAAGTTAGTCTCTTTCTTCTTCATATTCATGTCATGTGACTGAATCTTCCCTAGAACTTCTTCAAGAGACATGGTTTTATGCTTAATATTTTCTTTGATTAAAACCGTGTACACATCAAATTTTGATGGTAAAGCCTCCAAGAACTTATCATTGATTTCCTCAGTCTCATACACCACATACGCACTTGCCAGTTCACTAAGAAGATGATAGAATCTTGTAGCAAGATCATCCAAGGATTCGTTTTGAAAATGTTTAAAGACCAAGAACTGCTTCTTTAGTAGCTCCTTTCTACTCTTCTTCACATCCAAACTTCCTTCACACCTTTTCTGTAATGCTCCCCACAGTTGTTGAGAAGACTTGAACTGTTTGAAACTGTGATATATTTCCTTCGGAAGAGACATCGAAATACTAGCCATCGATTTCTTTTCCATGTCAAATAGCAACTTCTCTTCAGTCGTTAATGCTGACACCGGCTTTGGAACATCATCTTGTCCCATCCACGAATAAGTCGGATGCGTATAACCTTCCAAAATTGGAATCCACAAACTGGTATTGGTAAAAGATACGAACTGGTCGAACCGTTCTATCCAATTTGAATAGTCAGCTAGATTCAACAACTTCGGAGGTTTTTGAGATGTACCGATCTCATTGTCATAATTGAACATATTCATGACTTGAACCATATTTGCCATTTTCTTGAAAAATTTTCCAAGTGTTGAACTCCCTTTATCCTTAGGCGAAGATAATAAGTTCACCTCTGAGACACCCAAGCGAACTTAATGAGAAGCGAACATCATAAGTTCGCTTAAACCAGAGACTTGAAATCTGCTTAAGTTCGCTTAAAAATAAGTTCGCCAAAATTAGAATTCAAAAATCTGATTAAGTTCGCCTAAAATAAGTTCGCTTAATCCTGTGAGAAGCGAACTTGACAAGTTCGCCTGCTAAGTTCGCCTGCACACAAATCAGCAAGTTCGCTAGCAGTAACAGAATCAAGATCAAGAACACTTTAGACCACTTTCGCGAACTAGAGACATACTGAAATCATCATTAATCACTGATTTGAAGGAATTAATCAAAATTGGACCGTATGATTGTATACTTTCTCTATTAGAAGCTTTCTATCGGATCAATTTCATCAAAATCCTCTTCAAAAACACCAAATCAGATCTGAATCAGTCTTGAAAACTCCATGGAAAAGAAAAACTCAAAAATGACGAATTTCATGTCAATTTGCATATAAAACCGTCTAGAATCAACAAGAATCACGAGCAATAGCTCTGATACCACTTGTAGGTCCTCATGGCGCTTCTACAGATCGATCTCGTGATAAGACGTGACGTTAACTCGAAGTGCGGAATCAAACTAATCAACGTTTATACGCACAAAAGACAATGTAGACAATCAAGTAAATAACATTCTAAATTGTATTCCAAATCACAATGGTGTTTACAGACTCAATCAGACTTGTTCTATATATTCTCTATTTTGTTCTCTTTCGACTGACTCTGTAAACACTTATATAGACATCTGACCTCCTATAAGCGAACTTATTAAGTTCGCCTCTAACAGACTAAGCGAACTTAACAAGTTCGCCTCAGATAGACTTAAGCGAACTTATTAAGTTCGCCTCTGTTAGACCAGGCGAACTTAACAAGTTCGCCTCTAGGTAAACTTGAATAAACACTTAGTGACTTTTACATAACAAAAACATAAAGACATAAGATCTAACTATTACAAGCTTTTGTCATTACAAACTATGTCCTAACAACATGACACTCTAGGTTAACTTTGTGAGTACAAGGAACACTTTGCCACCTATTCTCTTGTGCTAGCTGCATCTTTAATATCAAGGTGAGTATTACATAGCCCCTTTTACTCTTTTACACTTTTTGGGGTGAAAGATGAACTCTATACACAAATTTGCTTACATTTACACAAACTACACAAACACAAATCAATTTTACATTCATGTATGCAAAATTTTAGCTTTATGTTTGAGTGCTAGGTGTGTTAACTGTTTGTGTGCAATTTATGTGCAATCATTAACTATTCAATCCGACGGTTAACAATGATAGATCTATTGAGTCTGACAAACCCACCCAGACTTGGGTGATTGTTACCGACAACACAATTTGCATGCTAGTTACAAAGGTTTGATTGTACTTTGGTTACACAATAGTTGCTCCCCATAAATACCTATTTTATCATGTTATGTAAGAATTTGTTTATTCATATTTATATATACTATCAATGTACAAACCTGTGTATGCTCACCAACTTTTTAGTTGACCTTATTTTATTCATGTTTCAGGTGCTAGACATGCTACACTTAAGTTTGGACATAGTTAATTTTAAACAATGAACAATGTGTACTTCGTTTTTGTACTTGGTTTGTGTTTTTTTTGTTTGAATTGAAATGAATTTAATATATATCATAATTTAGTCAACCTCGAGCTCATGAACAATCTACATGTCCCGCCCCGACGTATTCCGCCGTCGGTTGGGGTGTGACAGATTGGTATCAGAGCCTTGGTTATAGGGAATTAGGTTATTAGACACTCTTGACCTAGACTATAACCTTAGGACACCCACAATATGCCATGCTACTGTATGATTACATGATTAATACTTGTGTGAGTATTTTTACATGTTATCCTAAGTAATTTCAATACATGCTACAATACTTAATAGTTTATGTGTCACATTACTTGATAACTCTAGTGCTTACATTCATTACAATCTACATGGTACCTATGTGTTTCACTAAGTGTTATCCTAAGTTTTAAACACACACACATACACACCAAATTCTCCGTACACCTTTGAACTCACACACATGATGCCATCACCTCTCGTGAACAAAGACTTAAACTATTGGGCCTAATACCCATTAATAATAAACTAAGAAGCCCATTTATCCTCCAAGAAGAAGAAGCCCACTGAAATGCATAAACCTTACTTTCAGGCCACAAGGCCCAGTCCACAACAATTCCCATCATAACCATGAGTCCAACAATAGTGTTATTAGTACATGATGGCTGGAAGAGTGTGTAGGCACATGAGGGATTTTGGCTAAGGAAAGACAAGGTACTTAAGTGTGTCCTAGTGACCCACCCCTCTTTCCTGGGAATTCTCCTCTAGGATGCATTGCTTATAGGTCAAGTGTATTTCTAAAATACTATTGTGAAGACTCGGTGTTATGACTAGTCAAACTCTAAACCTATGAGAACCCCTATATTTAACACTCAATATTTTATTATCGCTTACAACCTTTACATTGTTTTTCTGCTAGACATGGACTCCTACTCTCCTTCCTCCCCGGTATACCGTCCCGGAGCAGAGTCTGATTGGGAAGAAGACATTGGGTCACCCGTGTATCGGTCACCAACACCCCCAACTGTCAGGCCAAGGTTTAACGTAAGGAACACTGGCCCAAGACTTAGAGCATCTGGATCACCCCCCACCCAGAAACAGTATCAGACACCCCATCTACACACTCAGTTACCACCCCCACTAAGAGACCCTTATCTAATGCCTGACCCGTACCATCCTAACCCTTGGGCAAGGCGTACCATGGCACCCACTAGTGCAATGGGAATTCCAATTGATGACGTTCACCAATATATGAGGACCTCAGAGTTTGAGAGGCAAAGGATGGAGCAAGAGATAATGCACGACTTGCAAGGATAAAGAATAGATAGCCTAGCAAACCAATTAGGGTACCAGAAGGAGTTAATCTCCATCCTCGAAATAGAAATACTGGAGAATCGCATGGAAACAACTAGAGTTGAAGCCAGATCGGCTACCCGAGTGACCATAGCAGTGCTCGTCTTGATGATTATATTCTTCCTAGTGGAAAGCTACCAGAGACGTTAGCATAAATTTCTATTTATTGTCTTTAAATTTTCAGTTTGAGAACCATTCCCCTATGTTTTGAATAATGTTTAACACTTCAGCATTTAATAAATTTTATATATTCCAACTCTAAGGTTATTATTCATTGATTTGACAAGTAAGTGTGCATTACACCCATCATATTTTCACCAAGATTCTCCAAGTATCACCTTCTTCATTCACCACAATTTAGTAAACTACCGACAATTTCCTTCGTAAACAAATCATCCAATTGGATTTAAACAACCTCGTCATTTTGTTCAAACAAAATGTTTATCAGACTTTTAGATACTTCCTGAAGTATAAATGTTCTATAAACATTTTCACCATGTAACGAAACTTAATACAACCCATTTTATAAAAGCATTACTTCAAATTGATAAACAATTATGACTTGTCACACCCCCAAATTTCAACTAACGGAGTTTTATCGTTTGGGAAGTGACGAACCAGGATCTCAGACATTAGTTACTTTGAACGACTCTACATGGGACTCAAAATGAAAATATCTTTTAAATCAGAGTATCAATGCGGAAACGTAAAGAAAGTAAATGCGCAAAATACATGCGCCCAAAACCAAAGTTCAAAAGTCCAAAAAGTCCAAACTTCCAATCAAAACAAGTACAATAGAATAATTCAAGCAAACATAAATAAATCATAATCAAGCAGTTGAATCCCATGCATGCCCTAAAGTGCACCTGTGTCTTATCTTAGCGACCTGAGAAAACACGTAAGAAAATATGTCAACACGAGGTTGGTGAGTCCACAGGTTTCAATATAAGTAAATAAGCGTTTACCGGATTTATGTTCATTCAGTACGTATCTATAGGTAGCTAACCTGTGTTCATGTTCAGCTCAAGCGCTCGCAACCGAAGCTGACTGTTTGTTTATTGCCTCCTGCCATATTTATCAACACTGGCGGTGTGAGTAGGCTAACATTTCACCCGTTCGATATCTAATCGAGTTAACGCGACTAACGCGGGTAGGATTTGTCAAACCCAGTAGTACTACTAAATATTACCTCGCTAAGATCCATATTAACGGTCCGATATTAGTTGAGGAGTTTCTGTGATAGCGTGTTACGCTTAGCATTTAACATTGATATCATACGAATTAAAAATCCAAAATTGTTTAGTCATGTTTTCTCCCCCAAGTTAAAACAGTAAAAGGGGCCGTGAAAACTCACCTGCGTTGCGTTGTAGGTAGTATCCCACAAAGGACAAGTTGGAATCACGTGTGTAAGTCTCAAACGACTTACGAATGCCCTAAAATTATAAACACATAAATTAGGGATAAAAATGGAAATTGTGACAATGACCCCGAATGAGAAACGTCCTAAAGAAACGTTCTAGTAACCGAGAGTAGACGAACGTGTCCACGGGAATAGGAATTCTTTAATTAGTAATTAGATTATATATATACGTTGCGCGACGAATGACAACAACAATAATAAATATATTCAAGCGTTTTGTCATTTACAAAAATTAGGAAAATAATATAATTTAATATATTATTTTTAGGTTCGAAAGGATATTCTAATTACTCATTCGTGGTACAAAATAATAAATATATTATTTTTTATGAACGCGATAAATGCGAGTAAATAATATAATTAATTATATTATTATTTAGTTTCAAATGTTATACGAGGTTACAAAACGATACGCAATAATATAAATCTATATATTATTTAATAATACGAGTAACGAGTTGAAAATGATATAAACATATTATTTTATACCAAGTCTTGGAAAACATATTATTTTTAAAAGTGAGGAATTAATAATAAAAGTGGGTTAATAAATTCAAACCCGAGCCTACGGGTTGTTTCCCCAGCTGAAACACATTTGTATAATACTATAATATTATAGGGTTTGGTTTTTATATTAAAATAATACCAGAAAAATGTTTAAAAAACAAAACAGTGTGGAGAGACTCGAACCCGGGTCTCTCCCGCACAAGCACACACACTTAACCAGTCCCGCCCGCTAGGGTCATCGCATTAGGATCCGGTTCTAATTGGTTTTAACCAATAATTTCCGTGAGTCCCCCTTTCCGAATACATGCACGATCGAACCCAGTTCAAAACCGTCGATTTCGATAATGATCGATCAAAATAGCAAAGAGGTGTTGTTTAACGGGTGTTTTCGAACCTGTGTACGTATTTAATCGCAAAACTAACAAGTCAAAGGTCATTTAATTTGTGAAATGAAAACCGGAAACTCTCGATTTGATCCTGAATTGATTTGATCGATTCTAAAATTGAAAGGTGTTGGATTCATAGGGTTTTTGTTAAATTTATGATTACGAATCTGATGGTGTAGTTTAATTTCATTTAAAATGAGTACTGGTATGAGTTTGATTAATCAGAAAACCATAAGAACCCTAGGTTCGATCCGGTTTCGATTCGATGATAAAACCTCTAAATTTCATAGGTCTTTCAATGTATGAATCAAGGCGAGTCTACTGCTGCCATCAATTTCAGTAATCCGTATCGAAATGATAGGGTTCGACTAAACCGAAGTCGTATGAACCCTAGGTATCGGATCACGATGAATTCGATAATGGAACCCAAAATTAACATAGGGCTTTTGATATACAGAGGATTGCGAAGCTAATCATGTATATTAATTAGATTTAAATAAAGCCTAGGGTCTCGATCGATTAAACTGGTTTACGATGACCCCTAGAATCCAGTTTGAGTCGAATTCGATAATGTAAGCCCTAATTTGGTTAGGGCTTTCAATTATTAGGAAGAAACAACAGTGTGGGTTTAGACAATTACCGGATTAGAGTTCGAATTGATGATCCTCGACTAAAATAGTTCCGACTTGAACTGGTTTGATCTCCGGCTCCCTCTACTATGATTCTGGACGAATTGATGCTTGCAACAGGCTCAAACAAATTCGATAAAGGTGTGAGAGGGTTTAATTTGTGAAAGTAATGCGAGGATTCGTCGAATTCGATGAATGTTTGATGTGGGTCGACGGTTACAAAATAATTCGTCATTAACCTATTTAATTTGCTAATGATGGATGTTTTAATTGATTTTTAAGATCGTTAATGGCATTAATCGAGCGATAACGGTTTCAATTTCAACAGAATCGATTTGTGAATTTGATTTTGATTGAATTTGTCACGAGTTTGACTTTAAAAGTCAAACGGAATTAAATTGAATTGATTTTGACTTTGGAAGTCAACATTTCAAGTTTTGGGACTTGGAAGAACTAGTCCCTGCAGTTTAGGTTTGGATTATGGACATAATTAGTCCCTGGGGTTTAATATTGGGTTAACTGGGTTAGGAATTAACTGAATATTTAACGGAATTACTAACGGAACTAACTGAAAAGTCTGGATTTTCAATTGACTTTTATCGTTAAATTAATTATTTCTAAACCTTGGCTAAATTAAGATACAACTACTTGTTTAGCCATTGATCTCTCTTAAAAATATTCTCCTTATAATAATTTAAATATTTAATAAAAAGTTTTCCTATAAATCGTCCATTTTATTTAGATTATTCAACTCATTAGTTTCACTACCTTATTTATCTACAAACAAGAACAAATTACAAACCCCTATATGCAAACAAAAATCAGCTATTCGTAAACACATTACTCAGAATGTTTGCAGAACCTCCTCGTTATCTTTTACCTTCAGTAATATATGAGTGTACTTACCACTTCAAGAGACGACCCTTTTCACTTAAACGTTAACCATCCCTACAAACCTCAGCGAGACTTAAAAGAAAGACAAAACCTAACAACCTACATTATACCTGAACGCCAAACAACACGTTTGTCTGCAACACTTGATCACCTACAAAACTCGTTAGTATATGTCACACACGAAATTCAATAACTTACGTATGCACGTCACAAGATACACAACACGGTAACATAACACACGAAACTTGTTTATTTGCAATACACATGCTACTGGATTGAGCACATAATACATGAAATTTGGTTGTTTTGCAATATACATGATACATAACAATTGTTTGTTTGACACATAATACTAGATTGACCACATTAAACATGAAACTCATTTGGGTACAAATTACATGATACTAAATTTTGTACATTATACAATATACATAACACTAAATTATTTATATTACACATGAAAGTTTATTTACAAAATACATGATACTAAGTTGTTAACATTATACATGAAATTCATTTCTTGCCATGTGCATAATGCTAAGTTGTTCACATTACACATGAAACCTATTTGATTACAAACTACATAACACTAGATCATAAATGAGACTTGTGTGTTTACATTATACATGAAACTAAGTTGCTTACAATTGTTGCAATTGATTGATCACAGTATACATGAAGCATGTTCATACACTTTGTTTAACAAACTTGAAAACCATAACACATTGAAGCTACTCGGGGTTTTACGTATTCTTGTTCAAACACGAGGAAGCTGGAGCACTTTAAAACAACTCGGTGTTTGACGTATTCTTGTTCAAACACGAGTAAACTATGGGACTTTAGGTGATACTACTTTATTGCCCTTTAGTTACTAACTGACCTGCCTATTTAGGGACATAGTTACTTATTAGCAACTCATATGTGAAAAAAATATACATGAACTAAGTGAATTTGTGCCCCATTTAACCCACACATAACGGAAGGATCTATACAAACCATGCGATGATTCGAGTAATTACGGGTGCACACGTAATTATAAAAATCAACGCATGGAAAACATAGTGGAGTTTGTTGTGTGTTGTGACCTAAAACCTATCGTGATATATAACAACAAAACTAATGTGATATGACAAGAGCATGGTGGATACACCGACGGTACTTCCTATATATAAGTGCCCTATCATATCACCAGGAGTAGCGTTGTTCGTGTCACGTGAAGTTTTAGCCTAAACCAATGTTGGTGAACTCTCTTACCTACTGACAACTCCTGAGCATATTAGACTAGACCTTAATCAAACCCTGATCAAAAAATTTCTATCAAAACCATTCCAAGTAATGTATTTCACCTTTAGAATCCAAATTCTTATTCGTCAGTTTTACTCCTTAAATCCACTTCAAAACTAAATTCATTATCATCATTCATATCCAACCTTGAATATCAAAATTTGTGTCTTGTCACAAGTTATACTCCCTAAACCAACCATCATAACACATGGAGAGCCCAAAACTCTCACCTCTTTCCTGATTCGGTAACCATCACTAACTAAATTTCGGGACGAAATTCCCTCAACTTGGGGATACTGTAACATACATGATTTTCCTGCCCTATTTTATTCTAGTTATTTCAATAATAACACAACATTTAAAACCTATAATTTTTCAAGCACATTATGTCATATGAATCATTATTTTAATCAATATTTCTATTCAAAATTTGTGTAACTATGAACATATATATATATATATATATATAATATATATATATATATATATATATATATATATATATATATGGTGGATATGAAAATGCATTCATACATTCCCATGTTCAAGAATTTAAAACTTGTATATAGTTTCATAAGTTATCTAAAATTTTTATAAGTATGTACATGCATGTATATTAAATAGATATATGTTAAAACTCTTGGTTTTAAATCCCTAACCATGTGAACTCTCGATTTGAACCCCCCCACTTTTGAAACTGACCCCTCTCTCTCTAATTGGACCCTCACCCAAGAACATTAACCAATTTTGACTTTATAAAGTCAAAACGGTCCAAGGATCATGAAATTTAAGCCCACACCGATCCAAACTGTGTAATTGGGCTTATCACGCACGAACATTTGATCAAATACCATCCACATGCCCATTTGGAAACTGCAATTCGATTGTTTAGCGCGGTCTAACTCAAGTTCAAACGTTTTTGACTTCACAGAGTCAAACCCGTATCAAATCATCATTTAATGTGTAAAATCAACGCGTAATCACTCCCGCAAACCTCGTTCAGTCAATACACGGATGTATTCAGACCATGTACAAGACCCGATTCGTTTATGTGTACCTCGTTTATGTACTTGGTTTCTGTTTGTTTTTTTGAATTGAAATGAATTTAATATATATCATAATTTAGTCAACCTCGACCTCATGAACAGTCTACATGTCCCGCCCCGACGTATTCCACCGTCGGTTGGGGTGTGACAACAGCTCAGAGGGAGACCACTTCTGCCGGTGGACCTTCTTCCCCTGCCTTTGTTACAAATCCTCAGTCTGCGTTGACTATCTTCACTGGCCCGGTTGCCAAGAAAAAGGAATATGTGGAAGTCAAGATTGAAGAAACTGAGTTTGATCTTCCCTCGATTAGTGAAAGGAGAGCCGCCAGAGAAAGAGGAAAGGGAAAAGAGTCAGATATTGAAGTGGTAATTATTGATGAACAAGAAATTGGGTCAGATCATGAGCTGAATACTCTTTTGGATGAGATTGACAATTATGGCTTTAATGATGAGTATCCATAGATTATGACTACTGAAGATCTGCATACAAAAAAGGTGAGATACTTCACAGAGGAAGGAGAAGAGATCCAGGCACTCTCTGATGATGATAAAGTTGAAGCCAGTGTAAAAGTTGATCTGGTGAATACTGAACTAACTCAAACAACTCACACTGAATCCACCCCCAACTGAACCAATCCAAGCTCCTAAACCAAATCCAGACTATCCCAATCCTAAAAGGCATTGGATGAGGAAGCTGCCTGCGGAGTAGTCTCCCAAGTACTATGAGTGGTTCGCTGAGTACCAGGAGCTGAAAAGACCCCATGTGGGATGGAAATATGATAATGAGAGGGGTTTATATATTTTAAGGAGATGCAAAGGAGGAGTAGAACACTTTAAAACTTCTCATGAGTTCTGCTCCCTTCCTAGATCTGATCTTAGGGCACTTGCCAAATTACCCCTACAGAATCCTTGTAAAGTCAATGAGGCACGTTGAAACAACAAGCCCTCAATAACTTCAGGTCAATGAAGACTACTCTTCCAAAAAGAATTATATCCAAAACCAGGATTCATCAATTATGTTTCTGTATGTGTAATCGATCTTTTGAGTGATTTTCGGTTGAAATCTGGACCTACAAATCTCGCTCTCGCGCAGGCTCGACCTAACACACAACGGGTAGTGTAACATTCCTGATTTTCCGACCCCATTTTAATTTATTTTAATTAATAAAATAACGACGCGACATTAAACCCTACAAGGACTAGTTGTGTAATTAGTCAAAAATCTAATTATAATTAACTTTGAAAGTCAAGGAAAAATTGAGGAAATATGCTCCCGTTGACTTTTAATAAATAAATCTAACGAATCCTTAACCAACTTAACTCAACTCAAACCCGAGGGACCAGTTTCGCCAGATTCAGAATTTTTGAACATGAAACTGCAGGGACCAATCTGTAATTAACTCATTTTCGATTTAGTTTGACTTCAGAAAGTCAAACTGCCGTTTTTGCTCGAATTCAAACCCCACACCCAGAATCAGTTGAAATTCGTAACTGTTATTCACGTTAGTGTCATTATCAATCATTATAGAAGCAATTACCAGCTCATCATTTCACGATTTAACCCGATTTATGACTAATCAACCGTAACCGTCGACCTCCCTCGTATTACTCTCCAATTCGCAAACTATCGATCATTTACACAGAAATCGATCACCTGAAAATCTCTAACAAATCCCCTCAAACCTGCTACATAATCCAATTTCATCGAAGAAGGACGCAGAGTCGCCGGAAAGCCAATCCCGCCATAGTCGGCATCCGTTTAGTCGATCACAGTCAATTCGATCATCGTTCTGGTAATTAAACCTATCAATAGCTTCGTTTTTATCTATATATTAAAAGCCCTATGCTTATTAGGGCTTACATTACAGAATCAAGCATGATATGATTCTAGGGTTCTTAACAATATTGGATTTAATCGAACCCTACCCCCGACTCTGTTTAAATCAAATTAATTCATACAAGTAGATTCGAAATACATTTTTAATCGATAACCCTATGCCAATTCAGTTTCATATCATCGGCTTAATCAAGAACCCGTAACTAGGGTTCGTTCATAAAATGATTTGGGGGTTTCGACCCTAGACTTAATCCTAATCCAATTAAACCATACCGACAGATTCGCAAGACCCTAATTAGTAAAAGCCCCATGTTTCTATCACATTCCATTATCAGAATCATCCAAATCAATTTTGAGTTCAAACTTAGGGTTTCAGCTATTGAATATGTAATTAAACATCCTAAACCCGTTGTTTTTGCAATTAAAACCTACCATAGGCTCGCTTGAGGTTAACGAACAAAACCCCTAAGATCTTACAGTCGGTCACTGCCAGTTTTGGTGAAATTGGGACTGGGTTCGATCGGCTCGAGGAAAGGGGAAGAACACTCTCGGGTTTTATGTTAAAACAATTTCTGACCGGGTTTGTGTGCGATACCCTAGCGGGCGGAGTTGGTTAAGAGAGTGTGCTGGTGTGGGAGAGACCCGGGTTCGAGTCCCTCCACACACATTCATTTTTAAAACATTTTATTTGTATTATTTTATTATAAAAACAATACCCTATATTATTATATTAATATATTAATGTGTTCTAGCCTCGTAAAACCACCCGTAGGCTCGGGTTTGGTTTATAACCTTTTCTTATTTAAAAATACTAACTTTTATAATAATATAGTTATATTATTTTCAAACCCCACCATGAAATAAATAAAATAATTATACCTTCACCTCATTATTAAACTTCTGGTAACGTTTCAAACTTATAAATAATATAAATACCTATATTAGTTACCCACGTTTATATCCCCGAATAAAAATAGATATATTTATTATTCATATGAATTGTAATTTCAACTCGCTTAGTGTTAGATGGTATGTAACACTAATTTTTCTCTTTTATAAGCTAATATATATTTACCCAAATTTGACGTATTTTCATGACTAAATAACTAAATGAGTATAGACTTAATTATTTTGTTTATATTTAAAGCAAGGTAATTTCATACTACGCTTCAAATAAATAAATCTAATTTATTTAGTTAATTACCCAAGCTCTAAATCATTATTTTAAGGACACTATATCCCAACATTAATAATTATAAAACAATTTTCCAAAAATAAAACGCAATCACCTATACAACCCTTTCATATAATTCGACACGAACTCATTACACAACTCCCTAAACTCACATCCTTTGAAGCCCTAGACTTCGATTTAAATATTTTATTAATTTATCTTCATACGCAATACACTCTAGGTTAACGTTGTGCGTTACAATGATCACTTTGCTACTTAGAGTCTCGTGTTAGCTACGCCTTCGAATCATGTGAGTATTCACAACCCCTTTTTACTCTTTTACATTTTTGGGGTGAAACATGAACACTATTCAACTTACATGTTTACATTTACGCAAACAACACAAGTACAAATCCTATTTACATTCATGTGTGCAATTTGAGCTTTATGCCCGAGTGCTAGGTGTGTTAACCTCTTGTATGCTATTATGTGCAATCATTAACTTTTCAAGCCGACGGTTTTCAATGATGGATCTATTGAGTCTGACAAACCCACCCATGGTACGCGGTGATTGAAACCGACAACACATTTGTTTTGCATGCTAGTTACAAGGTTTGATTGTACATTTGGTTACACAATAGCTGCTCCCCATAAATGCCTTATTTTATCATGTTTTGTAAAGGATTTGTTTTCAACTCTATGCCATCTATATACAACTATGTTATACTCACCAACTTTTTAGTTGACTTTATTTTATTCATGTTTCAGGCCCCAATATGTGAGATTGATTCAAGACGTGTTCAACATAGGATTTGGACTTAGCAAAATAAATCAAGAATTTTATGAATTGTTCATGTTTCTTGTTTGAATTTGATCTTGTACTTGGATTTATTGTAATGCAAATTTGACTTTAATATATTTCAATTTAGTCAACCATGTGCTATGAACAGTCTTACATGTCCCGCCCCGATGATTCCGCCATCGGTCGGGGTGTGACAGATTGGTATCAGAGCCTTGGTTATAGGGAACTAGGTTATTAGACACTCTTGACCTAGACTATAACTTTATGACACCCATACAATGCAATACTACTACATGTTACATTATAAATTCATGTGTGATTATTTTTACATGCCAACCTAAGTACTCACACTACATGATACAATACATAATGACTTATGTGTCACACTACTTGATAACTCTTGTGCTTACACTCATTACTACCTACATGCTATATGATTATTTCCTATGTGAATATCTTCATATGTTATACTATATGATTTCATTACATGATACAATACTCAATAGTTTATGTGTCAACTTTTCCTTCTATTCATAGCTACCTACTTAAATTATTTAAACACTATCCTAAGTTGACACACACACATACTCACCACATTATTCATACACATTTAGACTCCCATACATGATACCATCACCTTTATGAGCAAAGATTTAAATTATTGGGCCTAATGTCCACCAATAATAAACCAAGAAGCCCATCTATCCTTCAAGAAGAAGAAGCCCACTTAAATGTATAAATCTTACCTTGGGCCTCAAAGCCCAGTCCACAACAATTCTCATCTTAACCATGAGCCCAACAATAGTATTATTAATACATGATGGCTGGAAGAGTGTGTAAGCCCACGAGGAATTCTGGCTAAGGAAAGATAGGGTACTTAAGCGTGTCTTAGTGACCCACCCCTCTTTCCTGGGAATTCTCCTTAGGGATACATTACTTATAGGTCAAGTGTATTTCCAAAATACTATCATGAAGGTTCGGCGTTACGACTAGTCAAACTCTAAAACCCATAAGAACTTCTATATTTGACACTTCATATTTCATTATCACTTACAACTTTTTCATTGTTTTTCTGTTAGACATGGACTCCTACGCTCCTCCCTCCCCGGTTTACCGTCCTGGATCAGAATCTGATTGGGAAGAAGACACGGAGACACCCGTTTATCGATCACCAACACCCCCAGCCGCTAGGCCAAGGTTCGATGTAAGGGCGTACGGGATTGGGAACACCGACCCGAGACTTCGAACACCTGGATCACCCGTACCCATAAACCCGTATCATACACCTCACCCCCGTAATCAATTACCACCCCTACTAAGAGACCCATACCTAATGCCCGACCCATACCATCCTAACCCTTGGGTAAGACAAACCATGGCACCCACTAGTGTCATGGGGATTCCAACCCATGACCTCCATCAATATGTAAGAACCTCAGAATTCGAGAGGCATAGGATAGAGCAGGGAGTGATACACGAATTGCAAAGACAAAGAATGGATAGCCTAGCAAACCAATTAGGGTACCAAAAGGAGTTGATCTCCATCCTCGAAAAGGAAGTTCAAGAGCATCGCACGGAGAACGCCAAGGCTAAAGCCAGATCTACTACTAGAGTGACCATAGCGGTGTTCATCTTGGCGATTATTTTCTTCCTAGTGGAAAGCTACCTGAGGCGTTAGAAGAAGCTTCTACTATTCTCCTTTAAAATTTTTGATTTGAGAACCATTTTCTTATGTTTTTGAATAATGTTTAACATTTCAGTATTCAGTCAATTCCATATATTTCAACTCTACAGTTAGTGTTCATTGATTTGACGCGTGGAACGTAAATTACACCTGTTATATTTTCATCAAACTTTCTCAAATATTACTTCTTTCATTCAACATGATTTAGTACATTACCAACAATCTCTTTCATTAAATAAATCATCCTATTTTTATGATTTAAACAAAACCTCGTTATCATGTTTAAACAAAATGTTTAACGAAATTTTAGATAATACCAAAAAAAAAAAAAAAAAAAAAAAAAAAACATAAATTTTCCATAAAAACTTTTTACCTAATAGGGAAGGTTAATGCAACCATTTTTATAAAAATATTAATTTCTCTCTACTGATAAATAATTATGATTTTTCTTCATTAAAGTAAATATTTCTAAAGTTAGCTAAATTAATATACTACTACTTATTTAGCCCATAGTTGAAAATTTAAGTTAAAAATATTTTCTCATAAACTGCATATTCATTTAAAATATGCGATTAAATGATTTCACTACTTTATATATCTTTAACCAAAGACATTTTCCCACTTTCTATGTTCAAACAAAGGCCCGTATTGGTAAACACAATTCCCGAATAATTTCAAAACCTCCTCGCTACCTTTCACTTGACGCTTCAAGAGATGATCCATACCGCGTAAACGTTAACTTTTCCCACCAACATCAATGAGATATGAGGACTTGAACCTAACTACCACATGATACAAGAACACCAAACAACACGTTTGTCCGCAGCACTCGATCACATGCAAAACCCGTTAGTACACATCGCACGCGACGTTCAATACTCACGTATACACGTTTACAATATATCCAACGCAACCACATGATACATGAAACTCAAAGAACCTCAATATACCCAATGCTGCACAAATTGCATAATACATGAAACTAGTTGCCTACAAATTACAATTTGCTCGATTGATCACGTAATGCACGAAACATGTTTATTTGCAATACATACGCTATTGGATTGAGCACATGATGCACGGAACTTAGATTGTTTGCAATATACGTGATACATAAGAATTGCTTCATTGATACATAATTCTAGATTGACCACACTGTACATGAAACTCATTTGATTACAAAGTACTTTATACTAAACGGTGTACACTATAAAAGATACATGATGCTACGTTGCTAACACTATACATGAGGTCCACTTCCTTCGATACACATAATACTATGTTGTTTACATTACACGTTATGGTTTACCGATTACAAAATACAAGATGCTAAATTGTTTACTTTATATATATGAGACTTATTTGATTTCTAACTACGTGACACTGGATCATACATGAGACTTGTGTGCTTACTATATACTCGAAACGAAATTTGCTTACAATTATTACAATGGATCGATTTCATTATACACAAGACATGGTCATGCACTTTGTACACCAAAGTTGAAGACCATGATACATTGAGACGCCTCGGGGTTTGACGTATTCTAGTTCAAACACGAGCAAGCTAAGAAACTTTAAGTGTTACTACTTTACTACTCTTTGGTTGCAAACTTATCTGATTTGATGCATAATTAATTGTTAGCGACTTTTATGTGTAAATAATAGTTGTGATAATAGTGAAATTGTGCCCTTTCCCACACACAACGAAACTATCTATACGGACCATACGATGATTTGAATAATTACGGGTGCACACGGAATTATAAAAATCAGCGTATGGAAACTATAGGGAAATTTTGTCGTGTGTTGTGACCTAAAACTTATCATGATATGTAACAACGAAACTGAAGTAATATGATAAGGGCATGGTGGATACGCCGATGGTACTTCCTATACATAAGTGTCCTCTCATATTATCATAAGTAGCGTTGTTCGTGTCACGTGAAGTTTTGACCCAGACCAAGGTTTTAGGAAATCTCGTACCCACTAACAATGTTGAGCATATTAGACTATATTTACACAAACTCTAAATGTCAAAATCCCATCAATTTCATTCCAAGTAATACGTTTCATATTTAGAATTCAAATTCTTATTCGACAATCTTCAATTCAAAACAAAATTTTTATCACTCTTCGCAATCAAAGTATCAGGCTTAAGTCATGTCAAACGGTTACACACCCCAGAATCCAACACTCAAAGCTACCTGAGAACCCAAAACTCCCTCCTCCATCTTGACTTTTGCAGCCTCCATCAATTAAATTTTGGGACGAAATTCCCTTAACAGGAGGAGATTGTAACATTCCTGATTTTCCGACCCCATTTTAATTTATTTTAATTAATAAAATAACGACGCGACATTAAACCCTACAAGGACTAGTTGTGTAATTAGTCAAAAATCTAATTATAATTAACTTTGAAAGTCAAGGAAAAATTGAGGAAATATGCTCCCGTTGACTTTTAATAAATAAATCTAACGAATCCTTAACCAACTTAACTCAACTCAAACCCGAGGGACCAGTTTCGCCAGATTCAGAATTTTTGAACATGAAACTGCAGGGACCAATCTGTAATTAACTCATTTTCGATTTAGTTTGACTACAGAAAGTCAAACTGCCGTTTTTGCTCAAATTCAAACCCCACACCCGGAATCAGTTGAAATTCGTAACTGTTATTCACGTTAGTGTCATTATCAATCATTATAGAAGCAATTACCAGCTCATCATTTCACGATTTAACCCGATTTATGACTAATCAACCATAACCGTCGACCTCCCTCGTATTACTCTCCAATTCGCAAACTATCGATCATTTACACAGAAATCGATCACCTGAAAATCTCTAACAAATCCCCTCAAACCTGCTACATAATCCAATTTCATCGAAGAAGGACGCAGAGTCGCCGGAAAGCCAATCCCGCCATAGTCGGCATCCGTTTAGTCGATCACAGTCAATTCGATCATCGTTCTGGTAATTAAACCTATCAATAGCTTCGTTTTTATCTATATATTAAAAGCCCTATGCTTATTAGGGCTTACATTACAGAATCAAGCATGATATGATTCTAGGGTTCTTAACAATATTGGATTTAATCGAACCCTACCCCCGACTCTGTTTAAATCAAATTAATTCATACCAGTAGATTCGAAATACATTTTTAATCGATAACCCTATGCCAATTCAGTTTCATATCATCGGCTTAATCAAGAACCCGTAACTAGGGTTCGTTCATAAAATGATTTGGGGGTTTCGACCCTAGACTTAATCCTAATCCAATTAAACCATACCGACAGATTCGCAAGACCCTAATTAGTAAAAGCCCCATGTTTCTATCACATTCCATTATCAGAATCATCCAAATCAATTTTGAGTTCAAACTTAGGGTTTCAGCTATTGAATCTGTAATTAAACATCCTAAACCCGTTGTTTTTGCAATTAAAACCTACCATAGGCTCGTTTGAGGTTAACGAACAAAACCCCTAAGATCTTACAGTCGGTCACTGCCAGTTTTGGTGAAATTGGGACTGGGTTCGATCGGCTCGAGGAAAGGAGAAGAACACTCTCGGGTTTTATGTTAAAACAATTTCTGACCGGGTTTGTGTGCGATACCCTAGCGGGCGGAGTTGGTTAAGAGAGTGTGCTGGTGTGGGAGAGACCCGGGTTCGAGTCCCTCCACACACATTCATTTTTAAAACATTTTATTTGTATTATTTTATTATAAAAACAATACCCTATATTATTATATTAATATATTAATGTGTTCTAGCCTCGTAAAACCACCCGTAGGCTCGGGTTTGGTTTATAACCTTTTCTTATTTAAAAATACTAACTTTTATAATAATATAGTTATATTATTTTCAAACCCCACCTTGGAATAAATAAAATAATTATACCTTCACCTCGTTATTAAACTTCTGGTAATGTTTCAAACTTATAAATAATATAAATACCTATATTAGTTACCCACGTTTATATCCCCGAATAAAAATAGATATATTTATTATTCATATGAATTGTAATTTCAACTCGCTTAGTGTTAGATGGTATGTAACACTAATTTTTCTCTTTTATAAGCTAATATATATTTACCCAAATTTGACGTATTTTCATGACTAAATAACTAAATGAGTATAGACTTAATTATTTTGTTTATATTTAAAGCAAGGTAATTTCATACTACGCTTCAAATAAATAAATCTAATTTATTTAGTTAATTACCCAAGCTCTAAATCATTATTTTAAGGACACTATATCCCAACATTAATAATTATAAACAATTTTCCAAAAATAAAACGCAATCACCTATACAACCCTTTCATATAATTCGACACGAACTCATTACACAACTCCCTAAACTCACATCCTTTGAAGCCCTCGACTTCGATTTAAATATTTTATTAATTTATCTTCATACGCAATACACTCTAGGTTAACGTTGTGCGTTACAAGGATCACTTTGCTACTTAGAGTCTCGTGTTAGCTACGCCTTCGAATCATGTGAGTATTCACAACCCCTTTTTACTCTTTTACATTTTTGGGGTGAAACATGAACACTATTCAACTTACATGTTTACATTTACGCAAACAACACAAGTACAAATCCTATTTACATTCATATGTGCAATTTGAGCTTTATGCCCGAGTGCTAGGTGTGTTAACCTCTTGTATGCTATTATGTGCAATCATTAACTTTTCAAGCCGACGGTTTTCAATGATGGATCTATTGAGTCTGAAAAACCCACCCATGGTACGCGGTGATTGAAACCGACAACACTTTTGTTTTGCATTCTAGTTACAAGGTTTGATTGTACATTTGGTTACACAATAGCTGCTCACCATAAATGTCTTATTTTATCATGTTTTGTAAAGGATTTGTTTTCAACTATATGCCATCTATATACAACTGTGTTATACTCACCAACTTTTTAGTTGACTTTATTTTATTCATGTTTTAGGCCCCAATATGTGAGATTGATTCAAGACGTGTTCAACATAGGATTTGGACTTAGCAAAATAAATCAAGAATTTTATGAATTGTTCATGTTTCTTGTTTGAATTTGATCTTGTACTTGGATTTATTGTAATGCAAATTTGACTTTAATATATTTCAATTTAGTCAACCATGTGCTATGAACAGTCTTACATGTCCCGCCCCGATGATTCCGCCATCGGTCGGGGTGTGACAGGTAGGAGGTTCTAGGCTAATATATCACCTCTCGGTCTCAAGACTAGGTAGGACACTAAAATAATACTCAAACCAAGGCCAAGACACTAACCACTACCTCTAGCCAGTTATCTAATCGGACAAAACACAAAGTAATCGTCCTAGCATGCAAGAATAAATATAGAAGACACAAAATCAACCAAACATCACTCAAACATGGTCATCGCAATACCAATCACATCAAATCAGTATTCATATCAATTCACAAGTAGTAGAGATAGAGATTCTAAGATCAACATAGCAAATCATACGATAAAAAACCGTAAAAGCGTCAAAACACGAAAGCAATCATCAAACCTAGGTAACTAACAGGTTTAGCTACTCATACAACTCCAAACCATCATTAAGTACGAATCATAAAGAAGCATAATCAACAATAGTTCTAGAAATCAAAAGAAATACGCAAACCGAATGTTCCCGGACTGAAAACAAACTTCAATCTTCACTCTGAGGCTTCTAGGAAGCTCCAAATACCAATTTCTATTACTCCTTATTGTCTCCTATCATCCCTAGGCTGCATCCAATTGAACTCTCCTCAAAAAGCCGTCAAAAAATGTTTTTATAACCTAATTCCCGTAACTTCCCGAAGAGGAGGTTAGCGGACCGCTAAAAATCCCCATAACCGTCCTCTATGGGTGAAATATCGGGATTTTATCCTTGTCAGGCTAAGGGAATTTCTGAGACACCTAAGATTCATATATTATCTTATTTGAGTTGGTTTTGATTATGAATTAGGTTGAATATAATTCTTTTGTTCATATATGTTGATATTGTAGGATTTTATCTAAAGTTCGGACATTGTTTTCCTGTCGATTTCGTTTATTCCTTCATTCCCGCAACTCGTTTACTCGCTTATTCTTCTCGTTTCTCGTATAATACCTACAATATCAACATATATGAACAAAAGAATTATATTCAACCTAATTCATAATCAAAACCAACTCAAATATGATAAAATACGCGTTATAAACATGTGTTTTACGACACATCAGTTGTGTAGGTAGACTTTTATAGACAAAAAATTGGAATTGCTTATGTCTACCATCTTAAAATAGTGTCACCTAAGTGCTAATATTTACGTGATGTCTTAAGTGCAACGAGTGTATTGCACTTTGTCTGAATGTGCAAGATGATGTCTAGTGTGTGACATCTATGTTCAGGATGATGTCTAGTGTTTGACATCTATGTTGTTAACCATGGGACGGTGTTTTGTGTCTAGTTTGAGTACGTGGTGACGTGTGGCAGGAGCCACCATTGAGATGAGTACTTGTTAGGGTTCCGAAGTTTTGTGTAATCACGAATGGCAGTGACCATGTCGTATGGGTGTGAATTTACTCAGGTCTAGCAACTTATGTGTGCACATAGTGCGAGTCTGGAGCTTAGCTTACTATATATCTATATATACATTGAACATAGTAGATTTTTTTATTATGGCCTGACGTTAAGTGTCCTTTTGATACGCATTTTAGACATATAAGACTGATGGCTACAAATTCTTCTAAGTATTTTTGCTGCTGACAGTTCAAGTTTTGCTGTTGACAAGATGGTGTTGCTGATAAGTAGTCTATGCTGAAGATAGTTTTTCTTACTGTGGATGACCAACTGTGTTGCTGATAGACTAAATCCTGCTGAAGACCATTGTTGTTTCCGATAGGCACATTAGCAGTAGCCAACAACTTTGATGTTGATGGGCACTTCAGCAGCATTGACTTTGCTGCTGACAGTCCTCTCTGCTACAACTGACAGTACGATCAGCAGAAGGACTGTGATTGGTGCAGAAGATAATGCTCACACAACTCACCAGATGTCTCAGCATACCAACAGAGATTCTCATCAGACGATATCAGAGGATGTTTCTACAGTTGTCTTTTGTTAGTATCCAATTGTAGAATAGCATCTTGTCGGTCTTAAGAACAACGGCTTGTGTTTGATCTGATCCTTAGAATCAATGTCTTGATTCTAAGTTACTATATATGTTATATTCATTCTTCATTGTAATGTGTGCTTCATAGAGTTTTCTCTATAACTTGTAAGCTTTGAAAAATGAAATACAATTTGCATTTATCAGTATTCTCTTTGTTGTTACTTGTTGCATTCATAGTTGTTATTGTTTCCGCCAATATCAACTAAAATAGAACCATCTTGTAATCTCTCGATCCTACAACTGGTATTAGAGCTTTGGCTCTTAGATCAAGCAAACTAACCTTCGTTTGATAACTTTATAGTTTTATTTATGTTATCTCTTGTTACAAGTCTTCTACTCGCAGTATGGCACAAAATACTAGTTTCGATGACATTGGAAGCATCCACAGACCACCAAGGCTGGTGTCTGGTGATGATTATGATATGTGGAAGAACAGAATGATAAGCTTCTTCTGTTATCAACAGTATGGAATGTGGAGATCTATAGTTGATGGTCTATATATACCAATGATGGCCTCTGCTGATTTTGGAGGTCTATATGTCCCCAAAGAAGTCTCGAAGTTCTCTGAAGAAGGCATCAAGAAGACAGAAGTAGACTTCAAAGCTCTAGGAGCCATTCAAATGTGTTTACCAAATGAAGTCTTTCACAATTTCAAGGAGTAAAAGACTGTCAAAGAGCTGTGGGAAAATATAAGAGATGTACTTAAGCAGCAGTGAAAACTTTGTGTACAATGATGGTGATTCTCTTACAACACAATACAACATGTATACCTATCTTGTTGGTGAACTATAGTGTGACAAAGTGAAACTAGAAAATGAAGATATTCTTAAAAATTTTATCAGATCTCTTCAAAATTGCGGGACTCTATACAAAGTGTCAATCAAAAGAATTGAAAACTTGAAGACTCTTTCAATGACAGACTTGTTTGGTATTTTAAAAACGTATGAGCTAGAAATTATTCAAGCCAATGATAGAAAATCTGGTTATCCATCTGCAGCATCTACATCTACATATCTTCCCATAGTCACCCATCCACAAACACCTATTGCTCAAAAGCATAACTCTACTTTCCTCCTTCTTAATGCCCCTCATCAACCACAAACCCCAGGTGCCTTCATTTCTGAAACACCAAGCAACACATCTTTTATTAAGGAAGATCTAGAGTACTTTCACCCTGATTTTTTGGATGAATTGGACATACAACACTCTCATGCCATGTTGTCACTTAGAGCAAAACGTTTCTATTCAAGAACCGGAAGACCAATTTCCAGCAACAGTCCAAATGTAAGAGTTGGTTTGGACAAAAGTAAGCTGAGATGTACAACTGCAATCAACTTAGGCACTTTGTTAGGGAGTGTAAGGCACCAATGGCAAATCCCGCAGTTGCACAACTAAGGCAAGCTCAACAAAGTCAAGCAATCCATAATGCTCAACCTACTCAAACTACTGCTTGTGCAACTCAACAAGCAGGACCAACTGACTTTGATTGGAGCTTTCAAATTGTAGAAATATCTACTACAAAATCAAGCTCTCTTGGTTGATACCTCAGAGATTCCTCCTCGGGTATATGAACATCTTTACTCACAAGCTTGTATTGGCAAAGTTCTGGGTTATAGAAAACATAATCTAAACGTAATAGATCAAAATGAGGAGTTTCACCAAATGAAATATGAGTTTAAAAAAGTTGAAAACAGTTACAAACAAAAGATTTACTGCTTAAAGAAAAAAATTTCATCATTAAAACATGAGCAAACTAATCTTGAAACTCGGGTTGATGATCTATTAGTTAAATTAAAAGCTATAATAGCTGAACTTGCTGATCAAAAGTTTCATTTTGACAAATATGAATTTGCATCTAAAAACCTGCAAAGACTTTTAGATGCTCAGAATCATGAAAAGATAACTGCTGGGATTTGTTATCAAGCAGAAAAATTACAAGTCTGTTCCACCATCCAGTGACTATGTAGCCATCCATGAATCAAACTTCAATCTCAATAACCTTAAAACCACAAATCAAAATCTTGATCATTCCAAAGAAAGCATTTCTGTTCAAGAATGTAGCCCTTTACTTCCAACAAATGAAGTTATCATGAAAACAACAAAATCTGGGAAAATAATCCAAACTAACTTTCCTAGTGAATTCATTTCAGTTCCAAAACCTACCTAACAGATCAAGATTAGTTATCCTTCTCAAGGGAGAAACTTAATCCTTGAGAAAGGACAATGTTCAAACACCAACAATACTCCCAAGAAAGTGTTTGATATATGCTATTCTTATGAAGAAAGAAAACCATATGTTAAAAAGACATTAGAGGAGGCTACTTTTGAACACAACAAGAACAATCCAGGGAACTTTAAGGATCTATTCAAAAGGAATGATTATGTGTATTTTCAAAGAGACAAAATAGCAAAATCTTGCTTTGTGTGTGTAAAGTATAATCACACAGCAAGCACCTGCTTCTACTATCTTCAACAACAGAGAAATCTCAAACAACAATCTCTTGAGAAGACCAATAAAAACAAGAATGTTAGAAGCTTTGAAGCAAGAACTAAAAAGTTCTACAATTCTGTGTCTCCACCAAGAAAGGTTACTACATCTATAAAACTCACAAGATCTCAACAATCCTGCATCATCTATGGTGAATCAGACCTCTTTGCCGTAGAATGTAAATTCAATCCTTTTAATTAGTTTGTAGACCAAAGGAAACCATCAACAACAGTTAAGTCTGCTGCTAGACAAAAACCTATCTATGAAAGGATACCAGAAGAGAAGCCTATCTTTAACAGAAGAAAGGAAAGTGTGCCATCCACAGCAAATTCTTCTGTTGCTGACAGTTTGAAGCCATCAGCAGCAACTAAGACTGCTACAGATAAACCAAAGCCAGCCTCCAAGAGAAGGAGCAACAACTTAAAGCAATCAGCAGGAAAGACATCTACTGCTGACACTACAAAGCCATCACCAGCAAAATTAATTTATGCCGCTAATAATGGTAAATTAAAGGGAAAGGTTATTCAAATATGGAGAGAAAAAACGAGAATCCAAATCTCCTCAAGTGAAAATATTATCATGATTGGATCAATTGAATGCCAACTGATGCATTAAATATTGTTAAATCAAATGTCAAACCCAAGTTTGCTGCATCTTGGGTCCCTCCCTCTAACTAGAACTACTCTCATATGCAGGAACAACTAGGTAACAAGGATAACACCTGGGTAGTAGACAGTGGTTGTTCTAGGCACATGACAGGCAACACATCTATCCTCTCCATTTTCAGAAACTTTTATCGTGGATATGTTGCCTTTGGAAGTAATTCAAAAGGAGGGACCATTACTGGACAAGGAACTGTGTCAAATGAAAGAATAGGTATTGAAATGGTGAATTTTGTAAGGGAATTAAAATTAAATCTCATGAGTGTATCACAGATCTCGACTTGTCTTTGCGGCGGCAATCCACGTAGCTCTTCAAGAAATACCTCCGGATAAGCATGAACTACAGGGATCTCTTCAAGCTTCTGCTCTTCAACCCTAGAGTCAATCACGTGAGCTAAGTATGCTGGGTATCCTTTTCACAAATAGTTCTGAGCTTTCATCATATTAACAATTCTCAAAGGGGCACACTCGTCACCTTGAATTTCCAACGGTTCACCAGTCAGGGGTAGAAGATGAACTATCTTCATATCACACACAATCTCTGCATGATTCTTTGATAACCAATCCATGCCAATAACGACATCGAAACTTCCAAGCTCTACTGGTAAAAGGTCAATACTATACGCATGATTTCCCAAATGTACGGTACACTCACGAAAAACTTCGTCGGTTTCTATTAACTTTCCGTTAGCCAACTCTATAGAATACTTAACATCTAATTTACTTGATTTTGAGCTAAGAAAAGGCTCAAAGTTTTTGGGAACAAAACTTTTATCGGCTCCGGTATCAAATAAAACGTAAGCATAATGGTCATTAACGAGAAACATACCGGTAACAACCGATGGATCCTTTCGTGTTTTCTTGGCCTCCATCATGAATACTCTACCACGGGTTCCCTGGTTCTTCAGTTTTGGGCAATCTTTCTTGAAATGCCCTACAGTCCCACATTCAAAGCATCCAGGGTTCGAATCTTCTTTCTTCACACCCAATTTCACACGGTAGGTTTGGGCTAGATGTCCAAATTTGCCGCAACGATCACAGACGTTGCACTGGCCAGTGTGAAAATAACCACATTTGTTGTACTTTGGGTTAGAACCCTGATTCCTTCTTGTTTCAGTGGTGTTGGTTGCATACATCTTTCACTAATTCCTCCTTTTGTTTTGAGAGTTACTAGCACGACTCCCATATCCCTCAGACCACTTATGCTTTCCTTCAGATGACACTTTTCCTTTCTCAGTCATTCCATCAACAACTTCCACCGGATTCTTCCCTAAACCACTTTTCCTCAAAGTCCCCATATGAACAGCATCATCAGTCAGGGAGTGTGCTAATTGCACAGCATTCTGAATATTCATAGGGTTTGCTGATGTCAGCATACTACGGATCTGAGGTGTTAAACCCCAGATGTAACGCTCAATTATTTTGTGCTCCGGTGTTACAAAATGGGGTACAAGTCGTGCCAATTGATAAAACTTGGTCGTGTATTCCCTTACTTCAACATCTACCATGGCCAAATTCCATAAATATGCTTCTAATTTCTGAATTTCATTGCATGGACAATACTCACGCAGTAACATTTCCTTCAATTGATCCCAACTGAGACAGTAGGCATTAGCCTCACCGAGGCCCTGAATCTGAGTATTCCACCAGGTTAGAGCTTCATCCTGAAATGAACTTGTTGCATACTTCACACACTGAGCTGCAGTACACTTACTTATGACCATCACAGACTCCATTTTCTCAATCCAGCGGACAATGACGACTGGTCCCTCAGTTCCAGAAAAGGGTCGGGGCTGACATGCTTGAAAGGTCTTTTAAGAGCACCCTTCAATCTGGTTCCCCTGATTCACGTTTTGGTTGGCGGCCTGATTAGCGAGGGCGGTGTTGACATGTTGCGAAATTAACTAGGCCAATTCCTCGGCCCTAGTGGGGAGTGGGTTAGCATTTTGGTTTTATCTCCGCGGTGGCATATTCCTTTTTCCAATAAAAACAATTCAATGAGTGAGACAATACATATATCACGCAATATCCATGTCATTCATGTATGTAAGAAAAGAATATAACAAACACCACAATAAACCCAAATCAACCACTTCATGTCATCATTGTAAAAAAATTAAAGTTCAAACTTAAATACATCATTAAACCAAATGACTACAAAAATGGTCGTGGCATATGACCAAACCCTAACAAGTTTCTCCAATATAACAAAAGAAAAAGACATGAACTCAAAACAACATCTTCAAAGATAAGGACTAGCGAGTGTAGCGAGGGAAAACACTGATGCGAGCAACAGTGACAGCGAGCAGAACACATGTAACTGCAAAGGCTAGAGAAGCCTCGAGGCACTCCTCAAGTGCATCCACACGATGTAAAGCCTCAACCTCTCTGGCTTCCGCTTCTGCGCCTCTCGCAGTGGCATCCTCGGCCATCTTTATTGCTTCTTTAGCCTTCTTCTTGCTTTCTTCCACCCTTTCCTCAATTCAGCCATATCTTCTCGGGCCTGAACCTGATCTTCCTTCATAAGCTTCACATAACCACCCAAACACTTAAACCTGTGAACAACTCTATCCATACTTGCTTCCATGGAATCCATCCTCATCTCCTCAGGAGCACATCGAGCGAGTAGCTAGTAAGGGCACTGTGCGCTCGATGGGCTGACCTGTGAGGGATAGCACCATCTGAGAAGAGGAGGACTCACCAATCTAGATAATAATCGGTACGCCCTCTTCATTGGTCCATTCACGCACTTGCTTAGACAGCCAATCCCATCTTCTAGCGAGAAAAGGTCTTGTCCTCTGAGAAGGACGCTCAACAATATAAACAACGGTTACCGAATCATCACCATCTCTATCGGCTAGCTTTCTTTTCTTTGGCGGCGACACAGCTTCATAGAAGTAAACTTCAGGAGTGGACCTTCAAGATTTTCACGATAAGATAGATGAGAAGGAAAATGTAACTCTCCCGTTGTTGGCCTAAAAGGCTCAATGGCAGTCATAACATCATCCTTCTCATGGGCAGGGCTAGTAGTCACGGGAATCACTGGAGTAGGCTCAACACTAGCTGGAATTTTAATATTGCCTAACTCAGCAGCTGGAGTTTCCTCCATAGGTTCCTCAACCAAAGGACTCGTCTCAACTAGCTCTTCCTCACTAGACTCCTCTTCATCTTCAGATTCCCTTTCACTAGACTCCTCTTCATCTTCATATTCATTTTCACTAGTCTCCTCTTTAGATTCTTCTACCCACCCATTTCCATAATACGGGTGATTAGCAAAGTCTGGCATGTTCGGGTCAAATCTGAAATCAAATACCAAAACTGGATACATTGGTGAAACTGGTGAGAACTCTGGCTCACTATCAGACGAGATCGAGATGATGGAAGGCGAAAGAGACATCTGTAACACGGAATATTTACATGATATAAATAAGTTTCCCATAAATGTAAGCACGTACGTATGCAACACATTTAAGGCACGTAAGACACCTATAGAAAGTATCCTAATACAGCCCAAATACTAACACTTACTCTTAATATAAGATGCACGCGTTATTGAAACGCCTTTACCCCAAAAACTCATTTTAAAAGTTATAGTCTAGCTATATTTTTAAGAAAAACATTTTCTAGTTCGTTATAACCACTGGCTCTGATACCAACTTCTGTCACACCCCGAAAACGATGATTCGCAGCAAAAACGTGACATAAGCATGGTGATTACATAAGTTAGAGCCCAATGATAATAAGCAAACACATTTAACTAAAACATCGGAAAGATTCAACGAGGTAATAGATAAGTCTTACAATTATCTAAATTTAAAAGCATTGAAGTTTAAAACAAGAGTTTTTCATGATCCAACACAAAAGGATCCAAAATAAAGTTTGAAAGTCCCAAATGAGTTCTGATGCAAGTGTTTGCCAAAAAGCCCGTTTTCATTACCGCGCGAGAGCATCTAAGTACGTGAAAGACATGCTTAAAAACATCAACATAAAGTTGAGCGAGTTTCACGGGTTTAAACGAAAACATAAACGAATTTAACGAACTATCAAGTAACTTGGACAAACATGTGATATGTCATAAGCTTGCAAGGAATACAACAAGATGACAATACCTAGAGCTTATAATCAAACCGAACACGAATACAACATGTCCCCACGAATCCTTTCAAAATATATTCTCTCGTACGAACGACCGATCAGTGCTACTGATCAGGAGAGTGGGCCGTCAGTCCCAAATAGATCTATCAACACACCTTGTGGCCTACACGAGGCTAATGATTATAACGGTGGGGCTATTCATGAATGAATACATAACGAATGTCCTTGCTCGAGACCATCAAACGAACACATAAGTTAAGTTATGTATTATGATAAACGAATGAAAGCATGTTCTTCCCCCATAGTTTATAAAATATTAAATAGTTTAAAATGGGGCCGTGAAAACTCACCTTGTAGTAACGAACGATGAAAAAACGAGTGCTAGCAAAAATACGCCCACGAACTCTGGTTGAATCTAACGGTGCCCTAAACACGAGGGATACATTACTAGTTGAACCTTAAGTCTTACAAGCAAATTGTTCACCCAACCTACTTAGACTATAATATTTTTAAGAAAATATTTATTTAAACTACCCGTTGGTGACCACGACACGAAATTATTATTTATATTTATAACGAAAATGGTGGATTTCTCCCACAAAGCCATTTTGTGTCAATACTTATTAACAACAAAAACGTGAAAACAAAGTAAGAATACTTATAAATATATATATATATATATACACACACACACACACATATATATGCTTATAAATCTTAAATCACATGTCAAAACACTAGAGTCACAATATTGGCATATAAGCATTTTTCAATCAAAAATGACTAACTTTTAAGGAACTATTTCCAAATTTCTAACACATGAGTTCATATATCATCATATATCATCAAAATATACTTAGTAAATTATATTTCATTAAAGAAAACAATCTTTCATTATTTTGACATACAAGTACCTAAACATGGCAATTTCTAACACATACGCGATAACCAAAACATCATACAACAAGTACAAACGCATATATCATGTCATAAACTCATAATATACCTTAAGAGCTGTATTTTCACCACAAAATATACCCAAATTACTGCTCAAAATTAGAGTTAACAAATACACATTTTTCACGTCAAAAATTATCGTTTTAATCGATTAGTTTAGCGAAAAACCTAACGAAACGCATCCAAACACCAAGAATCATACATATTACTACAAATCTATATTTTAGATATAAAATATCATCATAATACAGCCATTATTCCAGGTTTACAAAATCTATCTATTTTCATACGAAAACATACGTTTTTAGGATCTTTTTAACAACATAAGCATATCCAATACTTAGCCAATCATCACAACATCATTTATACTTTTAGAGCTGGATAATATTATCATAAAACATCATTTTTATCAGCATATTTCCCGATTTCACACAATCTAAATAATCCATGAATAAATCTAACTTATAGCATGCCTTTTGAACAACAATCTCTAACAACAAACATTCGAACATACCAAATAACGATCCATATATAAAATGGTATGTTTTTATCTATAAAAATGCTACATAATCATATTTGAAATCAAACTTCATGATATCTTTATTTGCATGTGAAGATCTAACATAAAACAACAACATATTGCAAGATACAAACACACATACATACATACATATATATACTCACGGCAGACACACACATTCATAACCACAAAGTCTTTGATAAAAACCATCCATTAACATGTTTTATTTGTTTCAAGAAAACCTTTTAGATTAGGATGAACAACTTTTAAATAAATCAAGACTTTTTCAAAGAAAAGTAAGAAATAAAAGAGTTCATACTAGTTGAACTTAATCAAGGGGAATGCTAGTGAAAAATAGAAGAGATGATGGATGATTCTTGATTATCTAGCTCTACAATACTTGAATCTTCAATAAAAATCTCCAAGAACTTCAAAAAAAAACTCAAGAATACTTGCAAGAACACTTAGAGAGAGTAGTACAGATAGTGTGGAGTTGAAAATGAGGTTTGAAGGGGTATTTATAGGGGGTTTGGGGGTGGGTTATGGATCAAGAGAGGGAGAGAGAGTGAGCTTGAGTGTCTTGGGTTTGTAGAAAATTCGCATGAGATGTTGTCACACCCCAACCGTGCATCTTAACCACGGGTGCGACTTAATTGACAAAAGAACACAATGGAATAAAGACATTTACTATTAAAGTTTCATAATATTAAAAAAAATCCCAATTACATAAGTTTCGAATTAAACCAAACAGAAAACATGTTCAAAAGATAAGCAACTTAAAATAAGATTCTTCAATTGATATCTAGGCAAATCCTATGTGATATTGACTTGACCTATCACGAGTGTAATCACCTGAAACATGTACGAAAAACAAGTGTCAACTAAAAATAGTTGGTGAGAAATCACAGGTTTAATAAAGGTATAAGTTTGGCAAAGGTGACAATTCATATTCCAAGATCATCATATAGCACGTAATAAAACAAACACATGATTAGCAAATCCAACCTAAAATGATGAGTACCGAATAAGTGGTACAACTCGCAAGTTGCACTAATAACGAATAAGATGTCCAACCAAAAGTTGTCCATAAAGTATATGCAGTTTCCATCCTATGGCCCATATCTGTACTACCGTTGGCTTGAAAGTTTCAAGTTAAGGATTTGCATGTTTAATGTTTATCATGTTATGTTCATTTACTCACATACATATATGATTCGCTTGTTTTAGAATTGTTTGAAAACGTGTTTTAATGTGTGCCAACGCGTACATGTTTCCTCCAAAACGATTTGAATAAAGTGGGGCTATGAAGTCTCACCTTGAAAGCTAGACGAGATAAGAAACTTGAACGAATAGACGAGATGAATCACGGACTAGACCCTAAACAAATAAATAAACCAGTTTTAGGATAGGTTCGATGGTTACTAGTGTTAGATAGGCGGTTCGGGTCATAAGATTAAGAATTAGTTGCAAAAATAGAGTTTTAGTTGATTTTCAGATTTGGACAGCAAAGTAGCTGAACAGAAATGGGATTGTTAAAAATATCAAACGACGTCTAAAAATTATGAAATTTTATAGGGAATTATTTTAAGTCGTCCCGAAGAAGTTTCGTTTAGAAAGTTTTTCCATTTGAGACTCGGATCATAGCCAAAATAGTCCCACAAGACAGAAGGTACTGAAAAAGGTTTCTGTCCCGTTTTGGCTACTACGGAGTCATACTTTTGAATTAGAAAACAATCCAATTATGGTTGGAAAGGAAATTCGACGAACTACGTCGAGGAAATTGAGTTTGATCAGTTTAGATTAATTATGGTCAAGTTACGCTCAGTTAAATTCAGCACAGTTTCTGTCCAAAATCAATGGTTGCACTTAAGTGGTCCGTTTAGGGTTTTAAGATTACCGAACGCGCAAATAAAAATTAGAAGAATGTTATTATGTTATTATAATACATAATATAATCATATTAGGTTAGCCAAAACATCCCGTGTCACCGGTCTAGCCATGATATTCACAGAAGCGTTCTGGAGAATCACAGAATGCAATCGCATAGCCGACACGAGCAAGCGGATTCTATATTTAATTTGCGTGTGAGTTCATATAAGTGATAATATAGAATAAATAACATGTTTTAAGTTAGCAAGCACATACTAAAGCATCGGCAGAGCCACTTTTGCAATAGTTGTCTTGAGGATTCGCAGAATGCGACGGCATAGCCGCCAATGCAAACGGGATCCTTTGTTTGTTAGTTGGTGATGTTAGCTTGATTTATTAGTTTGATTAAGATTATTAGAGGGTTTTTAGGGCTGAGGTTTCACATGATCAAGTGATCATGGATAGAAAATAGAAAAAGATTGAGGGGATGAAGAAAGAATAAAATAAAAAGACGGTATTCAACTTCGGAGGGTTACTTACTTGTTTGATCTTCAAACCCTTGGAATCCTCTAAGGGATTTTTGAAATCTTCAAGGTTGGGAAGGGATTTCACAACTTAGGAGGGGTTGGGAGTGTTTGAGGGAGAATTAGCAAAGAAAACAAGATCCTAAGCCTCCTATTTATACTAATGGTTGAAGGGGTGTAAATATGGAATGTCTTGGAAAGCAATTTAGGGTTTTAGAGCCCTCAAATCTGCGAAATTTTCCTCAATGGGGCTGGGTTTTTTGTGATTTTTTGCTTGGGCTAGGTCCAAGAGTAGGTGGGTTGGGTCCTAGCTTGATCCGGTTGAGTGCGCGCATTCGAAAATTGCGATTTTAAGCATTTCTAAGCGAAATTGGCAAATGTTTTCAACATTAAAGTTGATTGTCATAAAAAAAAGTGTATGTTTAGCTAAAAACATTTAAGTTAAAGTTACGTTATTCGCGTATAGTAGTTGGCGATCGGTGGGCGAGAAAACGGACTTTTTGATCGTTTTTCGAATTTCAGGATTTATTTAAGGAAAGTTTTGCAAACAAACTTTGTTTTAATTAAAGAAATGAATATTTTAAACATTTAAAACATAAATTAATGTCATGTTAAACGATTTGTCGGTCATGGACGGTACGTAGTTAACGACGGTTTAAAAGGCGAACGATCACACGAAAGTACTAACTAGTACTTTTAAGCATCAATTCACATTGAATGGGTTGTAAGGACATGTTTGAGATGTATGGGGGTGGTTCATGTGTATTTAATGTGTCAAAAAGATCAATTAAGTCTACGTGCGATCCATGAATCAATCACAGATAAGTATAAGTCTTTGAAATCAAGCATAAACGTAATGTTTCACATGTGAACTAGTATTGTAACAACGTCTGAATATGATTTCAAGTAAAATGAAATGTCATGCGGATTTTCATTAATAAGTCTAGAATGAGTACAAGTAGTGAAAATCAGAAGTGTCACAGTCTCCCCTAGTTAAAAGAATTTCGTCCCCGAAATTCAACTAGTAGAGGCTGTAGGGTCTAGAAAGAGATGAGGGTACTTATGTTTCATTTGGTCTTCACGTTCCCAGGTGAACTCTGGACCATGCTTGGCTTCCCAATGAACTTTCACGATAGGGATGCGGCTACGCTTGAGTTGCTTGACTTCACGGTCCATGATTTCAACGGGCTTTTCAACGAAATGCATAGAGTTGTCGATACGAACATCATCCAGAGGAACTTGAAGTGTGTCATCAGCAAGGCACCTTTTAAGGTTTGATACATGAAAAACGTCATGAACGTTACATAGTTCGGTTGGTAGCTTGAGTCTATAGGCTACTGGGCCAATCCTTTCAAGAATTTCGAATGGCCCAACGAACCTAGGGGCTAGCTTTCCCTTCTTCCCAAATCGGACAACACCTTTCGTGGGGGAAACCTTGAGTAAGACTCTATCACCGACTTGAAATTCAAGGGGCTTCCTACGGTTATCAGCATAACTCTTTTGACGATCGCGAGAGGCCTTGAGTCTTTCTTGAATTTGAAGTATCTTGTCGGTGGTTTCTTGAATGAGTTCGGGACCGGTGATTTTAGCGTCTCCGATCTCGGTCCAACACACCGGAGATCGACACTTCCTACCATATAGAGCCTCGAAAGGGGCGCACTTGATGCTCGTATGGTAACTATTGTTGTAAGAGAATTCGATGAGTGGCAAGTGTTGATCCCAACTTCCTCCAAAGTCAATCACACAAGAACGGAGCATGTCTTCCAAGGTCTGTATGGTCCTTTCACTTTGACCATCAGTCTGGGGATGGTAAGCCGTGCTAAGGTTCAAACGAGTTCCCAAAGCTTTCTGTAAAGATTGCCAGAATCGGGAGGTAAAACGGCTATCACGGTCGGAGATAATGGATAGAGAGACACCGTGACATGTCACGACCTCATTGATATAGAGTCTGGAAAGCTTCTCCATTTTGTAGTCCTCACGATTTGGGAGAAAATGAGCGGATTTGGTTAAGCGGTCAACAATGACCCAGATGAAGTCATTACCACTAGAGGTTCGCGGAAGCTTAGTGATGAAGTCCATGGAAATTTGCTCCCATTTCCATTGTGGGATTTCGGGTTGTTGGAGAAGACCAGATGGTTTCTGGTGCTCAGCTTTAACTTTAGAGCAAGTAAGACACTTCCCTACATAGAGGGCAATGTCTTTCTTCATTCCTGGCCACCAATAAAACTCTTTCAAGTCGTGATACATCTTATCAGCATCGGGATGAACAGAATAACGGGATTTATGTGCTTCATCAAGGATAAGGGTTCGGAGCTCACTTGAGTCGGGGATCCAAATTCGACCCATGAAGTAAAGGAGATCATCGGGTTTGGGTTCCAAGTGCTTTTCGACACCACAATCCAAATCCTTCTTCAACTCATCATTTGCAACAACTTGTTTTTGAGCTAGGAGGATCTTATCTTTGAGACTGGTTTGGACCAACATTCCCATGGCTCACACATGGGTGGGTTTGATTCGGTCCTTACGGCTAAGGGCGTCAGCCACCACATTAGCTTTCCCCGGGTGGTAACGAATTTCGCAATCGTAGTCACTAAGTAATTCAACCCAACGTCGCTGCCTCATGTTGAGTTCTTTCTGGTTCAGAATATGTTGAAGGCTCTTGTGATCAGTAAAAACCACACATTTAGTGCCGTAGAGATAATGTCTCCAGATTTTCAAAGAAAAGACCACAGCACCCAACTCAAGGTCATGAGTGGTGTAGTTCTTTTCGTGAACCTTGAGTTGTCTGGATGCATAGGCTATGACCTTGTCTCGTTGCATCAACACGCAACCAAGACCTTGGTTTGAGGCATCACAGTATACAGCGAAATCATCATTGCCATCAGGAAGACTTAGAATAGGGGAGTTGCACAATTTCTGCTTAAGAGTTTGGAACGCATTTTCTTGCTTTTGTTCCCAGACGAAAGGCTTATTTTTCTGAGTTAATGTAGTGAGAGGCAGGGCAATCTTCGAAAAGTTTGGGATGAATATTCGATAATAACCCGCCAAACCCAGAAACGAACGGATCTCAGAGGGTGTGGATGGTGTACTCCAATTCTTGATAGCGGTGACTTTGGCTGGATCGACGTGTATACCCTGGTTGTTGATCACATGACCCAAGAAATGAATTTCTCTAAGCCAGAATTCACACTTGGAGAATTTAGCATAAGGTTGTTCCTTCTTCAAGAGTTCCAAAATCAGCTTAAGGTGGGTTGTATGATCCTCTTTGGTTCGGGAGTAGATCAAGATGTCATCGATGAAGACAATGACAAATTGATCTAGGTAGGGTTTGCAGACACGGTTCATGAGGTCCATGAACACCGCGGGCGCATTGGTTAACCCAAAAGGCATAACCATGAACTCGTAGTGTCCATAACGAGTTCTAAAAGCAGTTTTAGGAATGTCCTCTTCATGGACTAGGAGTTGATGATACCCAAATCGGAGGTCAATCTTCGAGAAACAAGTTGCTCCTTGCAGTTGATCGAAAAGGTCATCGATCCTAGGTAGCGGGTAACGATTCTTGATGGTAAGCTTGTTTAGTTCACGGTAGTCGATGCACATGCGGAAGGACCCATCCTTCTTCTTGACAAAGAGAACCGGAGCTCCCCAAGGTGAGAAGCTCGGTCTAATGAATCCCCTATCCAGCAGCTCTTGCAGTTGGCTAGATAGTTCTTGCATCTCAGAAGGGGCTAGGCGGTACGGAGATTTGGCAATGGGGTTAGCTCCCGGTAAAAGATCAATCCGAAATTCAACTTGTCGAGTTAGAGGGAGTCCATGCAAGTCATCAGGGAATACTTCCAGAAAATCTCGGATGATCGGTATATCTTGTAATTTCTTTTCTTCAGATTTCTCGACCACATGTGCCAAGAAAGCATAGTATCGCTTCCTTAAATATCTATGTGCCTTCATGCAGGAGATGAATTTCAAACCTTTGCAAGGTTTCTCTCCAAAGATTTTCAAGGTCTCACCGGATGGGAGAGGGATACGAATGAGTTTCTCCGAACAGTTGATTTCCGCATGATTGTGGGATAGCCAATCCATTCCCACGATGATACCAAAACTCCCAAGAGTGATGGGAATTAGGTCGATAGAGAATGTGTGATCGTTGAGAGTTAGAGCACAACCTCGAACAACGGAATGCACAACAGTTAGTTTGCCATCAGCTATTTCTATAGTATAAGAAGGTTCAAGAGCGGTACGACAAGTTTTAAGTAAAGGTTCAAATTCTAAGGAGACAAAGCTTTTATCCGCTCCGGTATCAAATAAGATAGAGGCATAACGATTATTGATGAGAAACGTACCAGTAACCACGACATTGTTATTTCTGGCCTCGGTTGCTCCTATGGCAAAAGTGCGAGCACGTGCACCTCGGTTATTGTTGTTGAGCTTCGGGCATTGGTTTTTGTAGTGATCAGGAGCACCACATTCATAACAGGCCCTACCATTGATGATGGCAGGAGTGGCAGTTTGGGTAGTAGCAGCCTTTTCAGCTACGCGACAAGCGTTAGCAAAATGACCAAGCCTTCCACATTTAGGGCACGAACGACATTGAACAGTAGTAGGGTGATGGTATTGACACCTTGCACACAGCGGGTGAGGTCCACTATTTGGCTTCCTTCCAGGTGCAGGTCTAGGTGCTACTTGGGCAACAGGAACAGCTGGGGTAACCATGGCAAAGCTTTTAGAGGTCTTTTGCTTCTTGTGGCGATACTCAGGCTTTTTCGCCACTTCCTCCTTAACTCTCTTGTCACTTTTCCTGAATAGAACTCCAGACTTAACTAGATCGTCCATTAAGGACGCAGATAAACGAATAGCAGCTTCAAGTGTTCTTGGGCTACTACCCATGACAGTACCCCGAATTTGAGGCGGAAGGCCTCCAATATAACGATCAATCAAGCGGGGTCAAGGGTGTAACCAAATGAGGGACTAGGATGCAGAGTTCATGAAAGCGTGTGGTGAACGCCTCACTCTCCCCACTATCCTGGGTAAGGTCCCACAGCTCAATCTCTAACTTCTTCATCTCATTGCTAGGACAGAACTCCTCGATCATAATTTCCTTAAGCTTATCCCAAGTCATAGCAAGAGCTCCTTCCCTACCTCGAATTTTCTTTTCAGCATTCCACCAAGTCAGTGCCCTCCTTTGGAAGGCACTTGAAGCATATTTTACCTTAATTCATCGGGGCAGTCACTCATCTCAAATGTGTTCTCCATGCCTTCAAACCATTGCAATAGCCCTGTCGCACCTTCACATCCAAGGTACTTGTGTGGGTTACAAGAGTTGAAGTGCTTGAAAGTACAAACACTCCCACTAGATCCTCCGGTGGAGTTGTTGATTTGAGTGACAATAGTGGGTAAGACCGCAGCAAGTTGTTGAGTGAGCAGGGTGGCTATGGCGGTGGTTTCGGCGGAGGCTTCATTGGTGTTAGCCACGGTGTTATCAGGATCACGACGAGGAGGCATTCTACGAAAAAGAAATCATAAGTCGGTAATTAAGATAGACATTCAAGAATTAAAAGTGACAATATTTATAAATAAAATCACTCATTCATTAATATTAATGTCTTACAAGATAAATAAAACATATATTTAAAACATATATGTTGAATTACAAATGAAATATAAAGACAAAACTGACTAGTCAAAATTCAAGATTCGGATGAATGATACTAGTGAGACGTGTTTTAGCCTATAAGTGAGCACTCACTCCAAGGGTCCCCAGGTAAGTGCGACTCGTAACGAACATGCCTCACTTTCCTTTGACAAGACCCCAGTGTACAGGCGCTCACCCTTCCAGATTACACGTGTCTCTAGTATCACTATCCAAGCCTTTGATTTTGATGAGAACATTATGGATTGGGCCTTGCCCAAGAGTTGGATCCAGCTTCACAAGTCAGCTTTCTTTTCTTGAACGGGAGTTGGGCCTCAGAAGTGGTTCCAACATGGGTCTCTTGGTCTTCGGATTCTGAATCACTTGATATGTTGATTACTTCAGGCTTCGGTGCAGGCCGGCTTGTCGCATCGGAGATTAACTCGGGCTTGACATTATGTTTCGAGGGTAGCAGGCTTCCAGAGAAAGATGATCGTGGTGAGATTAGCCTACTCCAACTAATTGGGCTTTGGGACCCATCATCGGAAATAAGGCTTGAATTGCTAGAGATTTAAGCAGAGTACGACGACATACTAAAGATAAGAGAGTTAGTGGATTAGAATCACATAAGCATATAAGTTTCAAAGGGGAGCTTAGGTTATAGTCTAGGTCAAATGGTTGCCTAATTCTCAATAACCACGGCTCTGATACCAATCTGTCACACCCCAACCGTGCATCTTAACCACGGGTGCGACTTAATTGACAAAAGAACACAATGGAATAAAGACATTTACTATTAAAGTTTCATAATATTAAAAAAAATCCCAATTACATAAGTTTCAAATTAAACCAAACAGATAACATGTTCAAAAGACAAGCAACTTAAAATAAGATTCTTCAATTGATATCTAGGCAAATCCTATGTGATATTGACTTGACCTATCAAGAGCTTAATCACCTGAAACATGTACGAAAAACAAGTGTCAACTAAAAATAGTTGGTGAGAAATCACAGGTTTAATAAAAGTATAAGTTTGGCAAAGGTGACAATTCATATTCCAAGATCATCATATAGCACGTAATAAAACAAACACATGATTAGCAAATCCAACCTAAAATGATGAGTAACGAATAAGTGGTACAACTCGCAAGTTACACTAATAACGAATAAGATGTCCAGCCAAAAGTTGTCCATAAAGTATATGCGGTTTCCATCCTATGGCCCATATCTGTACTACCGTTGGCTTGAAAGTTTCAAGTTAAGGATTTGCATGTTTAACGTTTAACATGTTGTGTTCATTTACTCACATACATATATGATTCGCTTGTTTTAGAATTGTTTGAAAACTTGTTTTAATGTGTGCCAACGCGTACATGTTTCCCCCAAAACGATTTGAATAAAGTGGGGCTATGAAGTCTCACCTTGAAAGCTAGACGAGATAAGAAACTTGAACGAATAGACGAGATGAATCACGGACCAGACCCTAAACAAATAAATAAACCAGTTTTAAGGTAGGTTCGATGGTTACTAGTGTTAGATAGGCGGTTCGGGTCATAAGATTAAGAATTAGTTGCAAAAATAGAGTTTTAGTTGATTTTCAGATTTGGACAGCAAAGTAGCTGAACAGAAACGGGATTGTTAAAAATATCAAACGACGTCTAAAAATTATGAAATTTTACTAGGAATTAGTTTAAGTCGTCCCGAAGAAGTTTCGCTTAGAAAGTTTTTCAATTTGAGACTCGGATCATAGCCAAAATAGTCCAACAAGACAGAAGGTACTGAAAAAGGTTTCTGTCCCGTTTTGGCTACTACGGAGTCATACTTTTGATATAGAAAACGATCCAATTATGGTTGGAAAGAAAATTCAACGAACTACGTCGTGGAGATTGAGTTTGCTCAGTTTAGATTAATTATGGTCAAGTTACGCTCAGTTAAATTCAGCACAGTTTCTGTCCAAAATCAATGGTTGCACTTAAGTGGTCCGTTTAGGGTTTTAAGATTATCGAACGCGCAAATAAAAATTAGACGAATGTTATTATGTTATTATAATACATAATATAATTAGATTAGGTTAGCCAAAACGTCCCGTGTCAGCGGTCTAGCCATGATATTCACAGAAGCGTTCTGGAGAATCACAGAATGCAATCGGCATAGCCGACACGAGCAAGCGGATTCTATATTTAATTAGCGTGTGAGTTCATATAAGTGATAATATAGAATAAATAACATGTTTTAAGTTAGCAAGAACATACTAAAGCATCGGCAGAGCCACTTTTGCAATAGTTGTCTTGAGGATTCGCAGAATACGACGGCATAGCCGCCATTGCAAACGGGATCCTTTGTTTCTTAGTTGGTGATGTTAGCTTGATTTATTAGTTTGATTAAGATTATTAGAGGGTTTTTAGGGCTGACATTTCACATGATCAAGTGATCATGGATAGCAAATAGAAAAAGATTGAGGGGATGAAGAAAGAATAAAATAAAAAGACGGTATTCAACTTCGGAGGGTTACATACTTGTTTGATCTTCAAACCCTTGGAATCCTCTAAGGGATTTTCGAAATCTTCAAGGTTGGGAAGGGATTTCACAACTTAGGAGGGGTTGGGAGTGTTTGAGGGAGAATTAGCAAAGAAAACAAGATCCTAAGCCTCCTATTTATACTAATGGTTGAAGGGGTGTAAATATGGAATGTCTTGGAAAGCAATTTAGGGTTTTAGGGCCCTCAAATCTGCGAAATTTTCCTCAATGGGGCTGGGTTTTTGTGATTTCTTTCTTGGGCTAGGACCAAGAGTAGGTGGGTTGGGTCCTAGCTTGATTCGGTTGCGTGCGCGCATTCGAAAATTACGATTTTATGCATTTCTAAGCGAAATTGGCAAATGTTTTCAACATTAAAGTTGATTGTCATAAAAAAAAGAGTATGTTTAGCTAAAAACATTTAAGTTAAAGTTACGTTATTCGCGTATAGTAGTTGGCGATCGGTGGGCGAGAAAACAGACTTTTTGATCGTTTTTCGAATTTCAGTATTTATTTAAGGAAAGTTTTGCAAACAAACTTTTTTTTAATTAAAGAAATGAATATTTTAAACATTTAAAACATAAATTAATGTCATGTTAAACGATTTGTCGGTCGTGGACGGTACGTAGTTAACGACGGTTTAAAAGGCGAACGATCGCACGAAAGTACTAACTAGTACTTTTAAGCATCAATTCACATTGAATGGGTTGTAAGGACATGTTTGAGATGTATGGGGGTGGTTCATGTGTATTTAATGTGTCATAAAGATCAATTAAGTCTACGTGCGATTAATGAATCATCACAGATAAGTATAAGTCTTTGAAATCAAGCATAAACGTAATGTTTCACATGTGAACTAGTATTGTAACAACGTCTGAATAGGATTTCAAGTAAAATGAAATGTCATGCGGATTTTCCTTGATAAGTCTAGAATAAGTACAAGTAGTGAAAATCAGAAGTGTCACAGATGTGTATGGGTTTGAGGTTTCACAAAAGGGTGGAGTGTGGGAAAGGTTTAAATGATTGTGTGTAGTTAATGATTAGGGGGGTTGTGGACCCCACTTGGCCGCCACTTTTAAGAGCGAGAGAGACAGTCTTCATTTTTTTTATAAAATCTTATGTGTAGGTGGTTATTTTATATCAAAATTCAACACTTTTATACAACTCCACCTTCTTAAACATGGGTTTTCACTAAAATAAAAATATATAAATAACCACTAATTATTTACAATCATAATTAGTATAGATAATAATTATTGCTAAACAGTGCATTTTAACGCTTCTGGTACGTCAAAAGACTAAAATACCGGGTAAAACGCAACAAAATCACCAGATGTGATATTTAACAAGTAGCACATAATTTTCACATATAATCCACTTATAAAAACTGATATGCGGTACCGAAATTTCCAAGCCTGTCTAAGTAATTCAGACAAAAACTGATATTTTTAAATTAATCGTGTTGTCACCAATGCTTATTACGGGTATTTTACCGATATGCGGTACCGAAATTTCCAAAAACTCACGAAATGCAAACTTATGCACACGAAGGGCTTTGCTAAGCTATAAAATAAGCTAATTAACTAAAATTTTGTTTAATGACGCAATAAATGAAATAGTAATACGTTCTAAGGTTGTACGGTAAATAACCTAAAAATTGTCGGATGTCAGACTTCTCTTAGAATACACATCAAATTGGGAAGCTACTAGGGAAGAAGAAGAAGGATTCTCTGACGAGATGGAGACTGAAAAGGAAGAAGAGGAAGTGTTTCCTTGACTTGAGATCCTTGAAGTTGTTGCAAACATTTCTAGGATATTCATATCCCCACAGCATTCCTTAAAAGCCAAAAGCCTAGAGTTTGACACAATTCTTTCCTGGGGATATGATGAAAGATTTGACAGATTCTGGATTGGATAGGAGTTCTCTGGTCTAGAAGAACTTGAGTGGAACAACCTAGGAGTGTTTGATATGCTAGCTCTACACAAATCTGAGTGCATCATCCCTTCTAGAGATCTTTCTGCCAGGCTTGCTGTTGACCGTTTCCACTCTCTATTGGAAGACAGCATGCCTTGGTTTGAGAGATTCCTTAGAAGAGCTAAGCAGGTTGTCCACAACTACCTCAAGTGTAGCCCAACAAAGAACTGGTCAAGGGCTTGAGATAATTGAACACAATGTTCTAACTGAAGACTAAATAATGAATCTAAGAAGATATGCATACAATCAGTTGGTCAAAGGTTTAGATGTTAATGGATGGTTCAGCACAAAGCCTTTTGGCATAAAGTTTCTACTAAGTAATGGATCATCCATTGAGTTGAATAACAAAAAAGTGATTCTAATGATGAATGTTGAGTTTCTCCTGAAGGTACACCAATTAAGGTCTCAAAAATTCTCAATCGACTCTACAAGGAGTAGGGAAATGATTTCCCTAATACAGTACTACCTTAAGGAAAAAGGGTGGTTAGTATGGGAATCTCCAACAAACTAATCTGAGTCAGACTTCTCACAACATGATGACCTAGGCTCTAATATGAAAATTCAGAAGGCATCATTTGAGTCTGAGCTTATCAACACAGAACAAGAAGCTCCTCCTCTATTAATCTCACAAATAGCCAATGAAGCTAATGCTCACGCTCAGACTTCTCACAACATGTTGACCTAGGCACTAGTATGAAAATTCAGAAGGCATCATTTGAGTCCTAGCTTATCAACACATAACAAGAGGCTCCTCCTTTGTTAATCTCACATATAGCCAATGAACCTCACGCTGAGGCTTCCGCAACAACATCTTCTGTTGCTGCTGATGCTGATAAAGTAGCTACTGAGGCATCAACAAGTGACAAAGGAAAGAGACCTATGCCAGAAGAAGATGAGAAAAGAATAGAAGAAGAAAAGAAAGAAAAAGAAAAGAGAGAGAAGAAGAGGATATGAAGGAGATAAGGAGAGATCAAGAAAGAAATGATATTATGCTCTTGAGAGAGCAGCACTTAAATAAAATTGTGAGATCCCTCAATGAAACTAAAATCCAAGTTCCTGTGGCCTCTCCTATCGATGAAGACGCAGCTTGTCACACCCAACCGACGGCAGAATCATCGGGGCGGGACATGTAGACTGTTGATGAGCACAAGGTTGACTAGACTTTAATATTTTAATCATCAAATTTAACTTCAAATAATTCAACACAACCAAATTCAAACAAGTACATAAACGAAATACATAATAGTCTTTATTTAAATTTAACTAAGTCCAAAGCCTATGTGTAGCATTCCTTGATCAAATTCACCCATTAGCACCTGAAACATGAATAAAATAAGGTCAACTAAAAAGTTGGTGAGCATACATAGGTTTGTATATAGATAGCATATAGGTTGTAAATAAACAAATCCTTACATAACATGTTAAAATAAGGCAGTTATGGAGAGCAGCTATTGTGTAACAAAGTACAATCAAACCTTTGTAACTAGCATGCAAAATTATGTTGTCGGTAACAATCAACCCAATCTGCGTGGGTTTGTCAGACTCAATAGATCTATCATTGTTTACCGTCAGCTTGAATAGTTAATGATTGCACATAAATTGCTCACAAAAGTTAGCACAACTAGCACTCATGCATAAAGCTCAAATTGCACACATGAATGTAAAGAGGATTTGTACTTGTGTAGTTTGTGTAAATGTAAGCAATAGATTGTATATTGTTCATGTTCTACCCCAAAAAGTGTAAAAGAGTAAAAGGGGCTATGTAATACTCACTTGATTTGAAGGCGTAGCTAACTCAAGATACTAAATAGTAATATGATCCTTGTAATGCGCAACGTTAACCTAGTGTGGAATGTATATTGGATTAATAGTGTGCACAATAGTCTATGTCTAAGTCTAGGGTTGAATTGGTTGTGTGTATAAAGCTTGTGGTTTGTACTTGAAAGGTATTGTATAAAATGAAAGATTTGAAATGGATATTTTTAGACATTTTGATCAAGGTTTGAGTTTGAATAACTAAATAAGTTACATAATTATTATTTATTAACCTAGTTATAAAAATAATGTAGGTATTCGGGGTCATTAAGTATAACCTAAATAAATAATTTTTGTTTAAATGTAAATTAAATAAATAATTGTTACCTTATTTATTTATAAAATATGTAACTTAATCATTTAGTTATAAAAAGGTATCGAATGTTTTATATTAAATATAAATTTCTTTACTTTATTTTCGTAAAGATGTGTAAATAAGTTGTGTAATTAATGTTTAAGTATAGGGTTTAACAATAAGTATAAATTTAATTTTGTAAGTTTTAAGTAAATAATTTCTATTTATTTTAGAATAGAAATTTGATCTTTTTAAATAAAATTAATATAAATCTTTATAAAATTAATTATTTTTATTTAAAAATTAATCCGAAATACTTATTATTTTTAAAATATAAAAATAATTATTCTGCAAAGATTTTTCACACACACACGACCGTGCCTGGGACAAGGCATGATCGTGCTAGAACCACGGGCGCGACCGTGCTAGTCAGGGACGCGACCGTGTTGACCAATACAGAGGATGTAGCTAAGCTGTTCACTAGGCACGACCGTGTCTAGGCCAGGCACGACCGTGTCTGGGCCAGGCACGACCGTGTCTGGGCCAGGCACGACCGTGTCCACGGTTCTGAGGCACGACCAGGTCTAGCCAAGGGGTATGACCGGGTCTGAGTGTGTGAGGCATGACCGCGCTTGGGATTAGCACGACCGTGTCTCATGAAACACGACCGCGCTAGAAGACTAGCGCGACCGTGTTTGTTCCAAAATAGTAACGAATTAACCATTTCTTATGATAATAGTGTTAGGAATCATAGGGCTTTCACCCATCAGGTTATTACTAGTCTTTTTGTATAGTTTAATTGTATTTAAAACACGTACAAAGTATGATTCGATTAAACCATTTTAGAACTAACCCTAGATTCGGGTTCGTGTTAATTTCGCTATTGCAAGCCCAAATTAGTTTGGGGCTTTTGATCTATAGATTAAATCGAAAGTGTGGAAGGTTTCAATTACCCGGAAGGAGGATGAATCGATGGCGTATGGGTAGAATGAGTTCCGGCGATGACGGGCTTGATCTCCGGCGTCTTCTGCTTCAATTCCAACTAAACCAGCGTGTCCAGAAGCTTTGGGGAGGATCGATAGTATGTTGGCTTGGGAGAATTGCAAATCAAAATGGTGAATTCGATGGTCTCGTGAGAGGATTAGGCGGTTATGAGATAAATCAACGAAATGGAGTTTATTTGTTGTAATTGTGATGATTAAAAGGTTTAAATGGGTTCGTTAATGGTGAAAACGTGTAGAACGGTTACGAAACCAAACGATTCTGTGATTAAAGGCTGCATTTACGTTTCAAGTGAGGAGAGGCGCGACCGTGCCAAGGCACCGGGCGTGACCGTTCCCAAGCAAGGCGCGCGACCGTGCCATAGCACTTGGCGCGACCGTGCCAGAACGAGGCGCGACCGTGCCTATTAGTGTTTCTTGTTAATTTATAAAAATCAGTCCTTGCAAGTTTCAGTATTGACAGATTTGTATAAATACGAACTTATGTATAGTTTAATACGGTATACTCGTGTAAAATTTGTGGATTTGCATTGGAACATAGTATTTAATTGTTGGTACAAATAGAACAAGTAAGTGTACTAAATTTGAATTTCAAACGTGTCACATTGAATTGAAATACAGATAACAAAAATCAGAAATGTTACAGTATCCCCATGTTGAGGGAATTTCGTCCCGAAGTTTAGCTAGTGGAAGCGACGGCATCAGTGAAGAGATGGGGGTACTTGAGCTTCATTTGGTCCTCTCGTTCCCAAGTGAATTCAGGACCACGTTTAGATTCCCAACGAACTTTGATAATAGGGATACGGCTTCGCTTGTGCTGTTTGATCTCACGATCCATGATTTCTATCGGTCTCTCAACGAAGTGCATCGTTTCGTCAATGTGCACGTCGTCAAGAGGCATGTGAAGATTTTCATCAACAAGGCATTTCTTCAGATTAGACACATGAAATGTAGGATGCACATTGCCAAGTGATGGAGGTAACTCGAGTTTGTAAGCCACTTTTCCAATCCTTTCAAGGATCTTGAATGGACCCACATAGCGAGGTGCTAATTTGCCTTTCTTTCCAAAACGGATCACACCCTTCCACGGAGACACCTTTAGAAGAACAAGGTCACTGACTTGGAATTCCAAGGGTTTTCGTCGTTTTTCGGCATAACTCTTTTGCCGACTTCTCGCTACTCGAATGTTGTCACGGATTTGGATAATCTTGTCGGCTGTTTCTCGAATTAGCTCAGGACCGGTGATTTGTGCTTCACTAATCTCGTTCCAACAGATAGGAGAACGACACTTACGACCATAGAGAGCTTCAAATGGAGCCATGTTGATACTCGTGTGGTAGCTATTATTGTAGGAGAACTCGATTAAGGATAGATGTAAATCCCAATTGCCACCAAAATCAATTACACAAGCTCTAAGCATATCCTCAAGAGTTTGGATTGTTCGCTCGGTCTGACCATCAGTTTGGGGATGGTAGGCCGTACTCAAATCCAATCGTGTACCAAGAGCAGTTTGGAGAGATTGCCAAAATCAAGAGGTGAACCGAGCATCTCTATCGGAGATTATGTTTAAGGGAACACTTTGACGGCTCACAATTTCATCAATGTAAATTCGGGCTAGTTTCTCAACCCGATAGTCTTCACGGATAGGCAAGAAATGAGTAGATTTGGTGAGACGGTCAATGATCACCCAAATGCTATCATAACCACTTGAGGTGTGAGGGAGTTTGGTAATAAAATACATAGCTAAGTTCTCCCATTTCCACATGGGAATTTCTGGTTGTTCAAACAAACCGGAAGGACGTTGGTGTTCGGCTTTGACTTTGGAGCAAGTTAGACATTTGGCAACATAGAGAGCAATGTCTTTCTTCATACCGGGCCACCAATATTGTTGGCGAAGATCTTGGTACATTTTATCCGCACCAGGATGAATAGAATAACGAGTCTTGTGAGCCTCGTTCATGAGAAATCTAAGGAGATCATCACGATCGGGAACCCAAATACCACATGACATTTCCTCGTACATGTTACCCTCGGTGACTGAGATGTGTTGAGCTTCTAAGATGCGATTTTGAATGTAGGTTTGAATTCGGACACATTGAAGCATGACATGGTCCTTTCGACTCAAAGCGTCGGCTACAACATTCGCTTTGCCGGGATGGTAACGAATCTCGCAGTCATAGTCGTTAAGGAGTTCAACCCAACGTAGTTGCCTCATATTGAGTTCCTTTTGGTTGAAGATATGTTGGAGACTTTTGTGGTCGGTGAACACCACACACTTGGTGCCATAGAGGTAATGTCTCCAAATCTTTAATGCGAATACGACCGCACCCAACTCGAGGTCGTGCGTCGTATAATTCTTCTCATGAATCTTAAGTTGCCTTGATGCATAAGCGATTACTTTGTCTCGTTGCATGAGGACACAATCGAGACCATGGTTGGAAGCATCACAGTAGACAACTAGATCATCATTCCCATCAGGGAGAGTCAAAATAGGAGCATTGCACAACTTTTGCTTGAGAGTTTGGAAAGCTTCTTCTTGTTTTGGTCCCTATTCATAAGTTTTACCCTTGTGGGTCAAAGTGATAAGAGGGACAGCAATCTTAGAGAAATTTGAGATGAAACGACGATAATATCCCGCAAGACCAAGGAATGAACGAACTTCGGTGGGGGTCTTCGGGGCATTCCAATTATTAATCGCTTCGATCTTAGCAGGGTCAGCATGAATTCCCTTGTCGTTGACGATTTGACCAAGAAATTGAACTTCTTTTAGCCAAAATTCACATTTGGAGAATTTGGCATACAGTTGTTCCTTCCTTAAGAGGTCCAAAACTAGTCTAAGGTGTTGCTCATGGTCGGCTTTAGTCTTGGAGTAGATTAGGATATCATCAATGAAGACGATCACAAATTTATCAAGGTATGGTTTGATTCATGAGGTCCATGAAGACCGCGGGTGCATTGGTTAGTCCAAAAGGCATGACCATGAACTCGTAGTGACCATACCTTGTTCGGAAAGCAGTCTTTGGAATATCTTCCTCTTGTACACGGAGTTGGTGATAACCAGATCGAAGATCAATCTTTGAGAAGCAGGTCGAACCTTGAAGTTGATCAAAGAGGTCATCAATTCTAGGCAAAGGGTAACGGTTCTTGATGGTAAGCTTGTTGAGTTCACGGTAGTCAATACACATGCGGAATGATCCATCTTTCTTTTTGACGAACAAGACGGGTGCACCCCACGGTGAATGACATGGACGAATGAATCCCTTGTCGGAGAGCTCTTGGAGTTGACTTGCAAGTTCTTGCATTTCAGAAGGTGCAAGACGGTATGGAGCTCTAGCCACGGGGATAGCTCCGGGCACAAGATCAATACGAAATTCTACTTGTCGAACGGGTGGAAGACCGGATAGATCTTCGGGAAATACTTCGGGAAAATCCCGAATGATGGGAATGTCTTAGATACTCTTCTCTTTGACATCCTTTTGAACAATATGAGCTAAGAAAGCCACGTACTTCTTTCGGAGGTACTTTTGGGTGGTAGTGCATGACATTAACTTAAGTCCTTTGCAAGGCTTTTCACCAAAGACTCTTAACGTTTCTCCCGACGGTAGAGGTATTCGGATGCACTTCTTGAAACAAATGACTTCGGCTTGATGATTTGATAGCCAATCCATGCCTATGATGATATCAAAACTTCCTAGTGGCATTGGTACAAGATTGATTGGGAATGTATGTTCATTAAGTTCTAGAGAGCAGACATAGATAACAGACTCAATTATAAGCGAATCACCATTTGCTACTTCGACAGTGAAGGTTTTCTCTAATTGGGATCGTGTCTTTGCAAGTAAGGGTTCAAAATTAAGTGACACAAAACTTTTATCGGAACCAGTATCAAATAAAATGGAGGCATATTGACTATTAACAAGGAACGTACCGTTGACCACATCTTTGTTGGCTTGAGCTTCATTGGCGTTTAAGTTGAAAGCACACCCACGAGCTCCGCCTTGTCTAGCATTGATTAACCTTGGGCACTGATCACGAAAATGGTTTGGGTTACAACATTCATAACAAGCACGCCCATTTGCAATAGCGGGAACACCTTGATTAGCCACTTGGGGGTTGGTTCGGTTTGGTGGGTTGACTTGGCCTGCAAGTGCTTTGGCTCTACAGACATTGACCGTATGACCATATTTCCCACAATGAGTGCAAAGGCGACATGGAATGGTTTGGAGATGGTGATAGTTGCATGTGGCACATAGTGGGTAAATCCCAACATATAGCTTTTTGGGTGGTGTTTGAACCATAGGAGCAACTTGGTTAACAGGTATAGCAAGAGTGACCATAGCATAGTTTCTAGCCTTTCTTTTCTTATTATTACGAGAGGGTTTAGTTGTGGCTTCCTTGATGTGTACGGGAGGAGTTGTGGTGTTGAGAACTTTCTTGGTGCCTTTTCTAGTCAGAGTTCCCCTTTCACATGGTTGTCGGTTAATGTGGCAGATAAGCGGATAGCATCTTCAAGTGTTGCGGGATTTATCCCTAAGAAAGTATCTTGGATTTTCCTTGGTAATCCACCAATATACTTCTCGATGCAGCGGGATAATGGTGTGACCATATGGGGCACAAGGAGACTCAACTCATGGAACCGAGTTGTACAAGCTAGACTTTCACCACCATCTTGGGCAAGATCCCAAAACTCGGCTTCCAGTTTCTTTACCTCATTTCGAGGACAAAATTCTTCAGTCATTAGCCTTTTAACCTCATCCCAAGGTAAGGCCATTGCTACTTCTACACCTCTATTCCTCTTTTCCCCATTCCACCACGTGAGTGCCCGTTTTTGTAAGACACTTGTGGCATGAAGAACACGAAGGTTATCGGGGGCAGTCACTATTGAGAAAGGTATTCTCAATACTTTCGAACCATTAAAGAAGTCCCGTAGCTCCTTTGGTACCATAGAACTTAAGAGGATTACATGAGTTGAAGTGCTTGAAGGTGCATTGTGGTGGGTTGGCACCACCATCACCATTGGCTCCATGGTTACCATTTGTGGCAGCATTAACTTGAGTGAGTTGGGTTACAAGTTGTGCGAGGATAGCAGCAATGTCGGTATTGTTGTTGGTCACGGGAGCACGACGGGGAGGCATTCTACAGAATTGCACAACACAAGAAAAGATGTAAGAATTTATGAATGTTGTTTGGATTTAAAAGAATAAGATAACGAATAAAACAGTTAATCACACTTCGGATTGTAGTCAAATAGTGATAAAATCACTTGAATACTATGACACATTAAGGTTAGTTAAACTCATATAATTTTCAAGGAGACATGTTTTAGCCGATAAGTAAACACTCATCCCGGGAGTTCCCAGGAAAGCATACGGGTCCCTCGGTTGATTGGTATTTATGCGAAATGCTTTCCTAGATAGAAAACCCAGAATACAGGTGTCACTCTTCCAGATTGCACATGTCCTTAAATAATTAACAAAGTTTAAAAATCTTAACGAGGAAATAAAGATATTTTTATAGATTTAGACCCATGAAGTTTCCACATGCTAAGAAGATGGTGATAGAGAAGTAGGTAAGAATATTATGAGGTTTTAGGGTATAGGTAGGAATATTGTTTATTTAATTATTATTTAAGTATATCTTAATAAGTCATGAATTTTTAACAAGTAAGGCATCAAAAACGAAATAATAACTAATCATAGTAAGCATGTAACACATAGCAAGTAACACATAGCATGTAGCACATATCACATAATCATGAAGCATGGCATAAGTGGGTGTCCTAAAGTTATAGTCTAGGTCAAGGGTGTCTAATAACCAAGTTCCCTATAACCAAGTCTCTGATACCAATCTGTCACACCCCAACCGACGGCGGAATCATCGGGGCGGGACATGTAGACTGTTCATGAGCACAAGGTTGACTAGATTTCAATATTTTAATCATCAAATTTAACTTCAAATAATTCAACACAACCAAATTCAAACAAGTACATAAACGAAATACATAATTGTCTTTATTTAAATTTAACAAAGTCCAAAGCCTATGTGTAGCATTCCTTGATCAAATTCACTCATTAGCACCTGAAACATTAATAAAATAAGGTCAACTAAAACGTTGGTGAGTATACACAGGTTTGTATATAGATAGCATATAGGTTGTAAATAAACAAATCCTTACATAACATGTTAAAATAAGGCATTTATGGAGAGCAGCTATTGTGTAACCAAGTACAATCAAACCTTTGTAACTAGCATGCAAAATTATGTTGTCGGTAACAATCACCCCAATCTGGGTGGGTTTGTCAGACTCAATAGATCTATCATTTTTTACCGTCCGCTTGAATAGTTAATGATTGCACATAAATTGCACACAAAAGTTAGCACAACTAGCACTCAGGCGTAAAGCTCAAATTGCACACATGAATGTAAAGAGGATTTGTACTTGTGTAGTTTGTGTAAATGTAAGCAATAGATTGTATATTGTTCATGTTCCACCCCAAAAAGTGTAAAAGAGTAAAAGGGGCTATGTAATACTCACTTGATTTGAAGGCGTAGCTAACTCGAGATACTAAATAGTAATATGATCCTTGTAATGCGCAACGTTAACGTAGTGTGGAATGTATATTGGATTAATAGTGTGCACAATAGTCTATGTCTAAGTCTAGGGTTGAATTGGTTGTGTGTAAAAAGCTTGTGGTTTGTACTTGAAAGGTATTGTATAAAATGAAAGATTTGAAATGGATATTTTTAGACATTTTGATCAAGGTTTGAGTTTGAATAACTAAATAAATTACATAATTATTATTTATTCACCTAGTTATAAAAATAATGTAGGTATTCGAGGTCATTAAGTATAACCTAAATAAATAATTTTTGTTTAAATATAAATTAAATAAATAATTGTTACCTTATTTATTTATTTATAAAATATGTAACTTAGTCATTTAGTTATAAAAAGGTATCGAATGTTTTATATTAAATATAAATTTCTTTACTTTATTTTCATAAAGATGTGTAAATAAGTTGTGTAATTAATGTTTAAGTATAGGGTTTAACAATAAGTATAAATTTTATTTTGTAAGTTTTAAATAAATAATTTCTATTTATTTTAGAATAGAAATTTGATCTTTTTAAATAAAATTAATATAAATCTTTATAAAATCAATTATTTTTATTTCAAAATTAATCTGAAATACTTATTGTTTTTAAAATATAAAAATAATTATTCTGTCAAGATTTTTCACACACACACGACCATGCCTGGGACAAGGCATGATCGTGCTAGAACCACGGGCGCGACCGTGCTAGTTAGGGACGCGACCGTGTTGACCAATACAGAGGATATAGCTAAGCTGTTCACTAGGCACGACTGTGTCTGGGCCAGGCACGACCGTGTCCAGGGTTCTGAGGCACGGCCAGGTCTAGCCAAGGGGTATGACCGGGTCTGAGTGTGTGAAGCACGACCGCGCTTGGGATTAGCACGACCGTGTCTCATGAAACACGACCGCGCTAGAAGACTAGCGCGACCGTGTTTGTTCCAAAACAATAACGAATTAACCATTTCTTATGATAATAGTGTTAGGAATCATAGGGCTTTCACCCATCAGGTTATTACTAGTCTTTTTGTATACTTTAATTGTATTTAAAACACGTACAAAGTATGATTCGATTAAACCATTTTAGAACTAACCCTAGATTCGGGTTCGTGTTAATTTCGCTATTGCAAGCCCAAATTAGTTTGGGGCTTTTGATCTATAGACTAAATCGAAAGTGTGGAAGGTTTCAATTACCCGGAAGGAGGATGAATCGATGGCGTACGGGTAGAATGAGTTTCGGCGATGACGGGCTTGATCTCTTGCGTCTTCTGCTGCAATTCCGACTAAACCAGCGTCTCCAGAAGCTTTAGAGAGGATCGATAGTATGTTGGCTTGGGAGAATTACAAATCAAAATGGTGAATTCGATGGTCTCGTGAGAGGATTAGGCGGTTATGAGATAAATCGACGAAATGGAGTTTATTTGTTGTAATTATGATGATTAAAAGGTTTAATTGGGTTCGTTAATGGTGAAAAGGTGTAGAACGGTTACGAAACCAAACGATTATGTGATTAAAGGCTGCATTTACGTTTCAACTGACGAGAGGCGCGACCGTGCCCATATGAGGCGCGACCGTGGCAAGGCACCGGGCGCAACCGTTCCCAAGCAAGGCGCGCGACCGTGCCATAGCACTTGGCGCGACCGTGCCAGAACGAGGCTCGACCGTGCCTATTAGGGTTTCTTCTTAATTTATAAAAATCAGTCCTTGCAAGTTTCAGTATTGATAGATTTGTATAAATACGAACTTATGTATAGTTTAATAGGGTATACTCATGTAAAATTTATGGATTTGCATTGGAACATAGTATTTAATTGTTGGTACAAATAGAACAAGTCAGTGTACTAAATTTGAATTTGAAACGTGTCACATTGAATTGAAATACAGATAACAAAAATCAGAAATATTACACAGCTTTAGCACTTAGGCTAGAAGAACAATACAATAAGGAAGTGGAAGACTTGGATAAACAGTAGAAAAATAAGCCAAATTCACAATCAAATATGCCAAGCTGGCAACGGAAATGAGGGAAGAATGGATTTCCGCCCTAACTGAACAAGGTGAGGATGTAGACTACCTTGAAAAGTTATCTACTAAAGAGCTATACAGAGCTTTCATGGTCCAAGAAGGAGAAGTAGCAAGAAAGAAAAGAGTTGAAGAAGAAGAAAAGGTCAGGGCAAAGTCCAAGAAATTTATTGCCTTCAACCAAAGAACCATGGCTGAAAGAAAAGTGATGTTTGACTTTCTGATAGAGGGGAAAGTAGAAATAGGCTACGGCCAATGAGCTTCATGAACCTTCAGGCTCTATATAGAAGGGTAAAAAGGGAGGAAGAGGAAAGACTCAACAAGACTAAACTGATAAAAAGGGGAAGTGAGACTGAAACTCAACAGAAAAGGAAGAAATCCAAAGTTAAACCCTTAACTCATCCTCCTCCTATCCTATCTATTCCTCTACCAAGAGAATACATCCCTACTATCAAACTATCCAAACCCTCTTACCCAGCTCCCTCTCAACAGCAACCTTAACAAAAGAAACAAAGTCCTCCTACCAGCCCTACTGACTCAAGAAAAATTATGATTTGGTTCTTCAGATATCTAGTTGGGTGGTTTGAAGTCTATAGAGGATAAAAAGAAATCAAAAGGTCAATTTACAAATCTGTTGATGAGGTGATGCAACTCCCTGATAATGATCTAAATAGAATCCTTCAATTGGGTGAAGAAGAAGCTCTAGAGAATGATGGTGGGAAGCATCTTTTGCTAGTAATAAAACATCATTATAATCCAGGCAAATACATAGTAATTGATGTCGTCCCTCTCCAATCCCATTATCCTCTTATTCACTGGACTTACAATGCAGAAACTGATGAATACATGATAACTAATGTCAATGGGAAACAAGACCAAACGTTCAAGAAAGGCCATTCTGAAGATGCCAAAAGGAGATATCAAGACCTTATCTGAAATTCCTCTAGACAATCCTAGCAAAGACCCAAGGGGATATGAGACCAGTGTTGTAAAACTCGTCCTACGCGGCCGAGTACTCGGTCCTCGGTAGGGTGCGAAGGCGCTTTTCTTCAACTCAGTTAACATTACTCGGAATCGCTCTAACTCGGACCAACTCGGGCCAAATCGGTCCAACTCAGTCCAACTCGGTCCAACTCGGTCAACTCGAATTTTCGCTGTTTTTCACCAATTTTCACTGTTTTTCACCATTTTTCGCTGGTTTTCACCGATTTTTGTTGTTTTTCACCGATTCTTGTTGTATTTTCGTTGTTTTTCATAGAGATACATTGGAAGATGATAATTAAATGATTAATATGTCTATAATATTAAAGAATTAATATCAATTTTTGAAATACTTTAGTATTTGAACATTTATCTTTTTTTATTTATATCGATATTCACGTATTTTGATATAAATATTAGTACACTTATGATATTTGACATATATATAATTTTCTGAAAATTAATTTCTTTGTAATTTACCATGTCGAGTACTCGCAACTCCCCAGTCGACCGACCTGGCAGCGCCTAGCGACTTTTGCAACCATGTATGAGACTGCGAGGATTATTCATCATATACAAAAATTGCAAGAACAAAGGAAGAAGAGTTTTGGTAGCATCAGTCTAGGAGGAGTTTGTAGAGATATAAGACTGATGGCTACAAAATCTTCTAAGTATTTTTGCTGCTGACAGTTCAAGTTTTGCTGCTAAAGATGTTGCTGCTGATAGTTAGTCTATGCTGTAGATATTTGTTCTTACCGTGGTTGAACAACTGTGCTGATGATAGACTAACTCCTGCTGAAGGCCATTGTTATTGCTGATAGGCACATCAGCAACAGCCAACAACTTTTCTGTTGATACGCATATCTTCAACAGCATTGACTTTGCTGCTGAAAGTCCTTTCTGCAACAACTGACAGTACAATCAGCAGAAGGACAGTGATTGGTGCAGAAGATAATGCTCACACAACTTACCAGATGTCTTAGCAACTCAGCAGACCAGCAAAGATTCTCATCAAAAGATATCAAAGCATGTTTCTATAGTTGTCTTTAGTTAGTATCCAATTGTAGAATAACATCTTGTCAGTTTTAAGATCAATGGCTTGTGTTTGATCGGATCCTTAGAATCAAGGGTTGGTCTTGATTCGAAGTTAAAATATATGTTATTTTCATTCTTCATTGTAATGTGTGCTTCATAGAGTTTTCTCTGTAACTTGTAAGATTTGAAGAATGAAATACAATTTGCATTTATCAGTATTCTCTTTGTTGTTACTTGTTGCATTCATAGTTGTTATTGTTTCCGCCAATATCAAATAAAACAGAACCATCTTGTAATCTCTCGTTCCTAAACTCATATTGGTCGTGAGTAGGACGGGTGGTGTGTGCTCGGGTAAAGTACTTCTTTCTTGATGTTTTAAATTTATAAATTAAAATGATAATTACTTCAACTTAAAACACACACAATAGGCAAGGGTACCTATCGCAGCGTAGTATAGTTTGGGTAAGAACCAAGTATTAAACCATGGACACGGATTCCTTACTCAACCCTCGTTATTCTCTGACTAGGATAATAAGCTGGAAAATGGGGTTCTGTTTAAAAGAAAGGAAAAAAGAAAAAGAAAACTAATTAGGAATATTATCTCATTTAAGGTGTTACTGCGGTTGTTATCACTTGTTATTTAACGTTGTATTTTAGTAAGGTTGGTCATAGTTACTAGTACTAACCCTTTCGATAGGGGAGTTAGTATTTCGTAACGAAACTGTGGATATGGTCGGCCAACTGCTCCTAATAATTCCTGGAATCCTGACGAGGTCTCAAGTCCGTCGGCTGTCCCGTGAATTATTATTCGGACTAAGATTATCCTGTCGACTGGCGTACACCAAGTCGTGTAACTTCTTTTGGAAAGTCGGAATGCACAACATCCTCCAAAGTTACTTTATGAATGCTTGGACCTAATATTTTATATACTTAAAATAGTTGTCTTTACTTATAATAATATTTTAAATAAATATAAATTTCATTCTCAAGATCAAGCCTCATGGCTCCCGCTAGAAGTCCTTTGCAAGCAAACACAAGAAAAGTAAATAAATACCGACACGCTTTATAAAGTCCAGCTAGGACTCAAACAACTCATTGAATACCCAAACCTTCAATCAACCCATAATAGTAAATCTATACTAACGAGGCCCTTGGTAGCACCAAGATTTGTATATAGACCGTACAAACTCGAGTAAGCTTCCTAAACAAGAAGTCTTGCTTAAGAAACTTACAAGATTTAAGATTATTAAGTTGGTTTAAAGATCACTTATTCTTTTATTTTTAAGAAAAGATAAAAGAATGACTTTAAGAACATAACATACTAAAAATACTTCATTAATTAATTAAAGTTCAACCAACCCGAGCAACGCAAGATGACTAGCCACGAATAACCATACAAGTGACTCCACTAACCCTTAGACAATGTGTGTAAGTATTCCAACACCAAAGGAGAGTGGGTATAGGTTGCCTATTGTTTACTCGAACGAGAAGAATCATTTCATATTACAAGACTTAGAGAACGAAAATAAACAAAGAAAAGCAAAAAAACGGACCAAAACTGAGAGAGTTCCAGCTCTAGCGTAGCACTAGGGCCTTTACACCCCTCAATCTTGGACACCTAAATGGGAAGAATCTCTTGCTTTTATGGTGCATACGGGTATAATGCATGAACTGGTTTCTGACTTCCACATTTTCTTCAATTTCTTAGTCTTTTTCGCTTTTTTTTGTTCGGGAAGCCGTTTAACCTGCAAAAATAAAATATATGCGAATTAAGTAGTATTTGCAATGTATTTATTCAATAAGTACTATAATATGAGGATTATTATACATATAAAATATGTAAAATTTTCGACATATCATAATACCCCACACTTAAACTTTTGCTTGTCCTCAAGCAAACTCATGGACAAATCAGACCCATAGCTAAAAGCGTTAAGTAGAAAAGAAGCTCCAAATAAGTGGAAGCTTCGGGAAACCTATGAGACACTTATTCTATTTTTGTGGTTTTCTATTTATTTAGGAACAGGGAAGACGTGACATGTCTTCTAGAACGTTCAATTATGCATAATTTCACACTCCTTACAATGTTCACTCAACTCTCAGCTATATATATATGTGGATAATGTAAGTCAAGAAGAACACTCAGGTTTGAAAAGAATTATGCAATGGTCATAAACTTGTATGCAAATCAAATCTCCAACTGCTAACTAAGTGGTATGCATGAATCAAAAGAACTTTAAAAAGGGTTGTAACTTGGCTTGGGGTAAGGGTAGGAATTATTTGGAAAAAGTGGCTAAGTGTTAAAAATCTTGTTTCAACTTATTGAGCTATGAACAAAAGGACTACTGGTAAACTTAGATTAGGGTGTTGTAACTAATCTAAGGACTCTTTTAAGGTCAGATCGTCAAGACCGAATCTCCTACTTTAAGAACGTCATTTCCTCCTTGTTTTTTAAATACACATTACTATATTTTCTTGTGGATCATTTGACTTTTATTATAATAGCAACCATTTTGATCACTTTTGTATACTCAAATTGAAAGTAAGTTCGATTTTTTCTTCAATTTTCTTCATGGGATCATTCCATAATTTTGGGCAGCTGTTGTATCTTTTTTTTCTTTGCCCTTCTCTTTTTTTTCTTCATATATATATATATATATATATATATATATATATATATATCTTCTTTTTACACCAATTTCATAAATTGGGCATTTGTCGAAACTTTTTGCCCTACTTTTCTTTATTCGTTCATAAACACATGGCTTCATAATTACATACTTGAAAAGGATAGATGTCCTTAAGATTAGAAATAAAAAGGCTAAATTTGGCTAAGTGGTGTAAAACGTGGGTTTTGAAATGAAAGGGGAATAGGCTCAAATGGGCTAACCAGAGGATAATGTTTAAGGTAGGAAAGGAAAAGAAAAGGCTAATAAAAATGGTTTAATCCAAAATACCTCAATCATATTCATACAACTACTTGTTCATGATCTCGATATGTATAAGTCGTACAAGTTCTAATTATGCATAAAATCGGTCGAAAACACTCAATATACCAAACGAAAGAGCATGCGAATAGTTATGTATGATAATATGCTCGATAAGGCTCAAATTAATCTCACATGAAGAACGGATGGGATAGAGCATGCCATGTTTCAATTTATTCCTTTTAGTTTATTTAAGCGCGAACTCAAAAAAGTTTATTTTCTTTTTAAGATTTTTTTTTTGGGGTTATAGAAAAACAAGTTTTAGGTGAAGTAAAGTTTTAGCCAAATGGGTAGAAAATCACTAGTTACTTTTACTGCATGAGAAAACAAGCTAGTTCAAAATTTCAATTTCCCACCCCACACTTAAAACTATACTTTGCCCTCAATGTACTAATGCATGTAATGGAATGTTATGCATGTAGTTATATGCGAGGAAGTTTTAAGGGAAAAGAAACTGGTACTTCCCAGGTCCAAAGTTGATATCAAGCGTGTGGTTGGTACCCATAGAAGCTTAAGAATCATCCTTCGCCAATAAAAGCTATCAAGCACTCAAAGAAAAACATAAAACAGAAAATAAAAACTACAAAGTCCTAGTATCGGGAAGGCATACCTGGTGGCGGAAGTAGAAGAAACTTAAATTTGTAAGACAAACCTGAGATCCATGTAATCTACCGTATGCACCAACTTCTCAATTTATTTTTCATCGGGCTGCCTACCGGAAGCGTCACGTTTATTTAACGAGTCTTAGACCAGACTTGGCCCCATATAAGTCAGTCTAGGGCAAGCGGTGGAAGAATCGGACAAGTGGTGGTACTTATAATCATCGCAATATCCTCCACAATAACACTCGAAGGCGCACTCCGTTAAAGCTACTACAAAGAACAAACAAAACGAACACCAGCTCTAAAGTAAAAGAGAGTAAAAGTGAGAAGAATAAAAATAAAAATAAAAATAAAAAGGGAAAATAAAGTTGAAATAAAACAAAGAGAAAATAAAGCAGAAAGAAAACAAAGAGAAAGTAGAAATAGTCAGTCCAACGGCTTAGATCTTTTGTAGAATTACCGTGTCCCCGGAAACGACGCCAAAAACTTGATAGCGTGTTTTTAGTGTGGTTATAAAAACATATATATATATATATATATATATATATATATATATATATATGTTCCTGGTAATGGCTCCAAAAACTTGATACCAAATACGAGAGACATAATATATATCTTTAATAATGTTCTATTTAGAGTTACACAAAATCAGGTTTTAAATTTATAAATTAAAATGATAATTACTTCAACTTAAAACACGCACAATAGGCAAGTGTACCTATCGCAACGTAGTATAGTCTGGGTAAGAACCAAGTAGCGAACCATAGACACGGATTCCTTACTCAACCCTCGCTATTGTCTAACTAGGATAATAAGTTGGAAAATGGGGTCTGCTCTCTCCTTTGGTGATAAGGTGGTACCTGAATAAAGAACTAGAGCAGATGCAGGGTTAGTTACTAAGGCAGGGTAGGAGGGACCACCGGTAGTTGTAGATGGTGATTCATGTGACTCCCCCTAACATGAGAATCCTTTTATTTATGTGTGCTTGGTTGGTGTGAGGATTGAACCATGGTGTTCTTAATCTGGTTGACAAGAGGAGTAACAGCCAGAAGGTCTTGTTGTTGTTTCGACCGTTGTTTAATCTGGACTATCTTATCTGTTGTTTCTTGTATAACTTCAAGTCCAGATAATTGACTGTCTTCTATTTCAGTCCAACGGACAGGAGTTCTGCACTTCCTTCCATATAGTGCTTCAAATAGTGTAGCCTTGATACTTGAATGATAACTGTTTTTGTAGGAGAATTCAATTAACGGTAGGTGATTATTCCAATTACCTCTGAAATCAATAACGCATGCTCTCAGCATATCTTCTAGAGTTTGAATTGTACGTTCACTCTGTCTGTCAGTCTGAGGATGATATGAAGTACTCATGGTAAGTCGAGTTCCCAATTCTTTTTGAAAAATCGTCCAAAATTTAGATGCGAACCGACTGTCTCTATCAGAAATAACAGACAGTGGTATGCCATGGTGGCTCATAATTTCATTGATATAGATTTTGGCTAACTTATCTATAGAGTATGTTTTTTTTTATGGCTATAAAATGGCCTGACTTGGTCACTCTATCGACCACGACCCATATTGTATTATGCCCTTTTTGAGTTCTGGGTAGTTTGTAACAAAATCCATTGTAATGTGATCCCATTTCCAGACAGGTATCTCCGTTTATTGCAATTGACCTGCTGGTTTCTGGTGCTCAATCTTAACTTGAAGACAAGTTAAGCATTTATCTATGTACTGGGCTATCGATCTCTTCATGTTTGGCCACCAGTAATGTGTATTTAGATCTTTGTACATCTTGTTCGCACCAGGATGCATGGAATACCTTGACTTATGTGCTTCATTTAACACCTTTTCTTGAATATTTCCAAGCTTTGGAATCCATATTCTTTGATTAAATCTTAGGATTCCATCATCTCCTTTGAATAGCAACTTCTGTTTTCCAACCATACGTTCTTTCTTGATGTTTCCTTCTTCTAATGCTTTTGATTGGATTTCATTCATTTGTTCCAGTAAATCTAACTTCAATTCTAACCGTAGTGTTTTTACTTTAATCGGTTGGCTTCGTTCCTTCCAACTTAAAGCATTTGCCACTACATTTGCCTTTCTGGGATGGTATTTGATTTCACAATCATAATCGTTGATGAGTTCCATCCACCTCCTTTGCCTTGTATTTAAATCCTTTTGATTAAAAATATGTTGGAGGCTTTTGTGGTCTGAATATATTACGCATTTAGTACCATACAGATAGTGCCTCCAAATCTTCAGAGCAAACACTATGGCACCAAGTTCTTCTCATGAAATTTAAGTTGGTGTGATGCGTAGGCAATAACCTTGTCTTGCTGCATCAACACGCAACCTAGACCAGTTCGGGAAGCGTCACAGTAGATTATAAAATCATCATTTCCTTCGGGTAGTGCAAAGATTGGTGCAATGACTGAGCTTATCTTTGAGAGTATTGAATGTTTCTTCTTATTTCGTACCCCATTCAAACTTTGCTGCTTTCTGAGTTAAAGCAGTCAAACACGTAGCAATTTTGGAGAAGTCTCGAATGAATCTTCTGTAGTAGCCGGCTAATCCAAGAAAGCTTCTGATTTCTGTTGGAGTCTTCGGGGCTTCCCATTTCATAACTGCTTCACGCTTACTTGGGTCTACTTGTATTCCACGCTCGTTCACAACGTGCCCAAGAAATTGTACTTCTCGTTTCCAAAATTCGCATTTGGAAAACTTAGCATATAATCTTTCTTTTCTCAGGGTTTCCAGAATGATCTTGAGACGCTTAGCATATTCTTCTTGGCTTCGGGAATAAATAAGAATATTAACGATGAAAACGATGACGAATTTGTCAAGGAATGGCTTACAGACTCGATTCATTAAGTCCATAAATGCTGCGGGGGCATTTGTTAGACCGAACGACATGACCAGGAATTCATAATGGCCGTTTCGGGTCCTGAAAGCAGTTTTAGGTACATCCTCTTCTTGTACCTTCAACTGATGATATCTTGATCTAAGATCGATATTTGAGAAGTACTTGGCTCATTGTAGCTGATCGAACAGATCATCTATTATAGGCAATGGATATCTGTTCTTGACAGTCAGCTTGTTTAATTCCCGACAATCAATGCACATCCTCATGCTCCCGTCTTTCTTCTTTACGAGACAAGACCAAAGGTTCAAGAAAGGCCATTCTGATGATGCTAAAAGGAGATATCAAGACCTTATCTGAAATTCCTCTAGAAAATCCTAGCAAAGACCCAATGGGATATGAGACCAGTGTTGTAAAACTCGGCCTAGGCGGCCGAGTACTCGGAGAATACTCGGTCCTCGGTAGGGTGCGGAGGCGTTTTTCTTCAACTAGGTTAACATTACATGGAATCGCTCTAACTCGGGCCAACTCGGGCCAAATCGGTCCAACTCGGTCCAACTCGGTCAACTCGGATTTTCGCTGTTTTTCATCGATTTTCGCTGTTTTTCACCGTTTTTTCGCTGTTTTTCATCGATTTTTTATTGTTTTTCACCGATTCTTGTTCTATTTTCATTGTTTTTCACAGAGATACATTGAAAGACGAGAATTAAATGAATCATATGTTTATAATATTAAAGAATTAATATCAATTTTTGATATTAACGTATTTTGTTATAAATATTAGTACACTTATGGTATTTGACATATATATAATTTCCCAAAAATTAATTTCTTTATAATTTACCATGTCTGAGTACTCCCCGAGTACTCTCCGCCTAGGCCGAGTACTCGCAACTCCCCAGTCGACCGACATGGAAACGCCTAGCGACTTCTGCAACCATGTATGAGACTGCGAGGATTATTCATCATATGCAAAAATTGCAAGAGCAAAGGAAGAAGAGTTTTGGTAGCATCAGTCTATGGGGAGTTTGTAGAGATATAAGATTGATGGCTACAAAATCTTCTAAGTGTTTTTGTTGTTGACATTTCAAGTTTTGCTGCTGACAAGATGTTGCTGCTGATAGTTAGTTTATGCTGCAGATAGTTGTTCTTACCATGGATGAACAACTGCGCTGCTGATAGACTAACTCTTGCTGAAGGCCATTGTTGCTGCTGATAGGCACATCAGCAACAGTCAACAACTTTGCGGCTGACAGGCATATCTTCAGCAACATTGACTTTACTGCTGAAAGTCCTTTCTGCCACAACTGACAGTACGATCAGCAGAAGGACGGTGATTGGTGCAGAAGATAATGCTCACACAACACACTAGATGTCACACCCCCAATTTCAACTAACGGAGTTTTACCGTTTGGGAAGTAACAAACAAGGATCTCAGTCATTAGTTACATTGAACGACACTATATGGGACTAAAATGAAAATATATCATAAATGATCAAAGTAAGTGCGGAAAGAAAGACGAAAGTAAATGCGCAAAACAAACGCGCCCAAGAAAAGTCCCAAAGTGTTCTGTCCAAACAAAGTCCAAAATAAAGAACAAGTAATTCAACAATATTATGTTATAAATAAATCATAAGACTCCATGCATGCCATATGCGTGCACCTGTGCCTTATCTTAAGCGACCTGAGAAAAACATGTAAGAAAACGATGTCAACACGAGGTTGGTGAGTTCACAGGTTTCAGTTTATAGAAGCGTTTAACAGATTAATGTACATTCAATATATAAATCAATAGGTTGCTAACCCATAAGCATGTTAACTAATGCGCTCGCAACCGACAGCTGACTGTTTATATACCTCCTACCATCATGGTGCATGATTAGGTCAATATTGCACCCGTTTGACCTCCAATCGAGTTAGCTCGACTAACACGGGTGAGGTTTGTCAAACCCAGTAGTACTAGTCAAATTACCTCGCAATGTTCATATTAACGGTCTGATGTGAGGACTTAAAGGATAATGTGTACGCATAGTCATACAAGTGATATCATATATGAATTACAGAAATCAAAAGCATTTACGACATGTTTTCTCCCCCAGTTTAAAAACAAAAAAAAGGGGCCGCGAAAACTCACCTGAACGGCGTAGATAGTAATCACACAAGTACGAGATTGAAATCTCAAGCGTTTAACTGACACGGCTCATGAATGCCCTAGAATTACAACATAACAGTTAGGGATTCAATGGGATATGTGACGACACACGAAAGATTAGAACGTCTTTAAACATTCTAAAGATTAATGGGTAAACAAACGAGTTTACGGAAATACGGATTTTTAAATTAGTATAAATGCGTTTCGCGATAAATGACAAATAATATATAATAATTATTGTTTTAAAAATATAATAAATAAATCAAACATTCTGACAAAAGGGTTTACTCACACACGACCGCGCCTAAGGCAAGGCACGACCATGTTAAGGTTACGTGCGCGACCGTGCTGGTCAGGGGCGCGACCGTGTTAATCAAAATAGAAGATACAACAAAGCTGATCACTAGGCACGATCGTGTCTGAACCAGGCACGACAGTGTCTAGGGTTCTGAGGCACGGCCAGTTCTATCCAAGAGGCATGATCGGGTCAGAGGGTGAGGCACGACCGTGCTAAAACTTGGCACGACCATGTCTCCTAGTTTTACAGACAGAGTTTAACAGAATAACCCAATAAATCCAAATCCGTTTGGTTTCGATCGCGATTGACCAAAAGGATATGGGGGTTCTGTTTAAAAGGTATAGGCAATTCTGTGAACGAGTTTAATTTGAAAAACATCACGTTTAAGTTAGTTTAATTCCAGATTTAAGAAAATGAAACCTTGGTTGAAGAACACCAAATCAATTTGATAAAATCTGATGTTAATACTAAGTGGAATCATGGGGCTTTTACTGATTTAAACCTTGCGAAAACGATGGTGTGGATTAATTTGATGGATAACAGGTTTAAGATCAAAAACCTCTAATCTGCGTGAAGAACAAACCCTAGATTACGGGTCTGTATCAATTCGATGTTGTAAACCCTAAAGATGATAGGGCTTTCAACCAACAAGTGCAACCAATACTAAGGGTGTAAGAATTTATTAAAATCATTGACGAATTGATGGGGAACAAGTGAAAGCAATTGCCGACTGAGAATGGGTGACGACTTCTGGTGCGATTCCGATCAAATTGTTCAGTGCAAAACATTCTAAGACATTCTTCGAGTGTGAGTAGGGGATCTATTTGCAAGAATAAAAACAGAACCGCACGAATTTGATAACATGAAATCATGGTCGACGGTTACGGTTTGATTTCCCATAATTAGGTTTAATTCAGAGAAATAACGATGATCAAAGTTTTAATGATGGTCGTTAATAGATGAGACGTGCATAACGGTTACGAAATCGAACGAACTTGTGATTAAAGACTGTTTTTACGTTTCAACTGATAAGAGGCGCGACCGTGCTAATAAGGGGCGTGACAGTGCCTACTAGGGTTTCTGGTTATTTACAAAACCAACCCTTACAACTTCAGCTTTGACATAAATGATCCCTTGGATTTAGAATTAGGTTAACTTGGTTAGGATTTAACAGGATATTTAACAGAATCACTAACCAGATTAACTTGAAAAGTCGGATTGTCACATCATCCCTTAGTTGAAAGAATTTTCTTCCCGAAAATTAAATAAATAATAAAAAAAAAAATTCCGGATGTCACATGCTAGTTGAAAGAATTTTCGTCCCGAAAATTAAAATAGTACCTTAAGAGCTTGACATAGAGTGCTTGAACAGATTAGGATATTTGCGCATCATCTGATCCTCGCGCTCCCACGTGAATTCCGATCCGCGTTTCGAGTTCCAACGGACTCTGACAATAGGGATTTTACTTTGTTTTAACGTTTTGACTTCCCTATCCATAATTTCCACAGGTTCTTCGATGAAACGCAACTGTTCATCATTACGTAGTTCCTCAAGAGGAACCGCGAGTGACTCGTCTACTAAACATTTCTTCAAGTTTGAGATGTGACAGACGTTGTGTACACCACTAAGTCCTTCAGGTAAGTCCAGTTGGTACGCTACTTGACCAATCCTTTTCACTATCTTGAATGGTCCAACATAACGAGGATTCAGCTTGCCTCGTTTCCCAAAACGAATGACACCCTTCCAAGGTGAGACTTTTAACAAGACCATATCCCCTACTTGAAATTCTAATGGTTTATGACGCCTATCGGCATAGCTCTTTTGATGGTCACGAGCTGCTGCCATACGGTTTCTAATTTGAATGATTTTCTCAGAAGTTTCAAGTACGAGTTCAGGACCTGTAAGTTGACTATCCCCAACTTCAGCCTAACAAATAGGAGAACGACATTTTCGTTTATACAATGCTTCAAATTGTGCTGCCTTGATACTAGTGTGATAATTGTTGTTGTAGGAGAACTCCCACCAATACAACACCTTTAGATCATGATACATCTTGTCAGAACCTGGATGAATAGAGTAACAAGATTTATGAGCTTCGTCCATGACTAGTTCTCTTAAGTTTTCGAATACTGTTACCCATATTCATTCGGCGAAGTAGCGAATACCGTCAGATTTTACCTCGAGTTGTGCTTCCATACCGCGTGTACCTTCCAGCTGTAGGTTTTCCTCTTTCATGGCTTCAAGTTGAGCACTTTGGATTTTGTCAGGTAATCCAGGGTGAATAGTAAGTTGTAGCGCTCGAACTCGTTTGGGCTTGGTTTCCTTTCGACATAGGGCATCAGCTACAACATTAGCCTTACCCGGATGATACAGGATCGCACAATCATAATCATTCAAGAGCTCGACCCAACGACGTTGTCTCAAGTTCATCTCTTTCTGCTCGAAGATATGTTGAAGACTCTTGTGACTGGTGTAGATAGTGCACTTGGTACCGTACAAGTAGTGTCTCCACATCCTAACTGCGAAAACTACAGCTCCCAACTCTAGATCATGAGTGGTGTAGTTTTTCTTGTGAATCTTTAGTTGACGTGAAGCATATGCGATCACCTCTTCTAGTTGCATTAGAACACAACCCAGACCCTGAATGGATGCGTCACAATACACCACAAAATCATCCGTTCCGTCCGGAAGAGCTAGAATATGTGCACTACAAAGTTTCGGCTTAAGATGTTGAAATGCTGACTCTTGGTTATCGCTCTAGTTATAGGCTTTACCCTTTTGAGTTAAGGCAGTGAGAGGTTGTGCAATCTTAGAGAATCCCTCGAAGAATCGACGGTAATAACCGGCCAATCCCAGAAATTGTCGCACCTCAGTCGGAGTCGTCGGTGCTGCCCAATTCTTGATGGCTTCTATTTTTGATGGATCGACATGTATTCCCTTTTCGTTAACCACATGTCCTAAGAATTGAACTTCTCGAATCCAGAATTCACACTTGGAAAACTTAGCATAAAGCTGCTCCTGCTTAAGTAATTCCAGAATTAAGCGTAGATGTTCCTCATGTTCCTCCTTGTTCTTGGAATAAATGAGAATTTCGTCGATGAAAACGATGACAAATTGATAGAGGTATGGCTTACACACATGGTTCATGAGGTCCATGAATACCGCATGTGCGTTGGTTAATCCGAAAGGCATGACCATAAACTCGTAGTGGCCGTACCTTGTCCTGAAAGCTGTCTTAGAGATATCCTCATCTCAGACTCTCAATTGATGGTAACCGGACCAAAGATCTATCTTGGAATAGAAACTTGATCCTTGGAGTTGATCAAAGAGATCATCTATACAAGGCAGAGGATAACGATTCTTAATTGTCACTTTATTTAGTTAACGATAGTCGATACACATACGAAAAGTCTCGTCCTTATTCTCGTCAACGGCGATGAGCTAGGTCAGATGAAACCTTTATCCAAAAATTCCTGTAAATGAGTAGATAACTCTTGCAATTCACTGGGTGCTAATCTGTAAGGTGCCCGAGCGATCGGTGCCGCTCCGGGTGCTAGGTCGATTTGTAATTCAACTTGATGGTGTGGTGGCAGACCAGGCAAGTCCTCGAGAAACACTTCCAGAAAGTCACGCATGATGGGAATATCATCAATTTTCTTCTCTTCTGATGGCTACTCAGCAATGAGAGCCAAAATAGCAGTATGCCCTTTTCAAAGGCATTTCTGCCCTTTCATGAATGATATGATGCCTACGACTACACCACTATTTTCGCCTTGAACGGAAACGATTTCTCCACAAGGGAGAGGAATGCGAACAATTTTCTCATGACAGACAATTTCAGCTTTGTTTTTAGATAACCAATCCATACCAATAATTACATCAAAACTACCAAATGTGACTGGCATAAGCCCGATATCAAGTATATGACTAGCCAGTTCAACAACCCTTAAGAATGTGGGTTGCTTCAATTATTTGGCCATCAGCTATCTCTATTATATACTTAGTTTCTAACAGGGTTGGGGTTCCTTTTATCATATCACTAAGCTTCTTAGATATAAAACTCCTATCAGTACCTGTATCAAATAGAACAGAAGCGAAGTAATTGTTTAAGTGAAACTTACCGGTGACCACATTATGATCATAACGAGCTTCACCAGATCCTAGTACAAAAGCTCATCCTTTAGCACCATTCCCTCCATGATTGGCATTATTGCCACCACTGTTGTTGCCTTGATTATTGTTGTTACCATTGCCATTACCATTTCCATTACCACCCCTCTTCGACTGAGGATAATCCCTCTGAATATGTCCCTCCTTACCGCACTAAAAACATCCTCTTGTGGACCCTTGCGGTCGGGATGGTTGCTTGTTCTGCAGATCAACTCTGTAATCTTTTGCAGCGTGGCCCATCTTGCCACACCGTTGACAACGATTATAAGCACCGACATGGTGGTAATTTCACTTGTTGTACTTGGGGGCTCTTCCCATATAACTACCTTGATTTTGACCTGAAGAGGTCGTCTGAACGAAGTTCTTAGCAGGGTCAAACATTCGTTGCTGCTGCTGGGTTGATTGAACTAGGGTCCCTTGGAGTGAGAGTTGGAGTTGTGATCAAACTTGCCCTTATGATTGTCGGTGGATTTAGAGACCGAACCACTCGGGGGTAGAGTCCCTTGAGTTACCGCCTGATCAGTTAACTTGTGGGCAAGTCTGATAGTCTGCTGGATGTTAGTGGGGTTGGATGAAGTAACCATACTATGAATCTGAGGCACTAAACCTCCAATGTACAGTTCAATCCTTTTGTAATCCGGAGTCACCATATGCGGGCACATGGTAGCAAGGTCATGGGAACGACAGCTCCTTCAGCTCCACTAAAAGTGTGGGGCTTGCAGTCCACGAACGTCTTGAACGTGCATACTGGTTGCTGATTCTGCTGGCCTGGAGTTAGAACCATAATATAGATTCAAGGTTATAAGGCTTAGGAAAGGCGCTTTGAGAGATGAATTGACCTCACTAGTCAATGGTTATAGCATTTACCTGCAGCATTCTGTGCTGCTAGAGCCTCAGCCACACTATCGTTGATTAGTGCCGCCAGTTCAGCTGTTGTCATGTTGATGGTACCTCAGCCACCAGTACGACCTCCACGTCCTCTTCCCGGCATGATTCTTCACATTCACAAATACAAAAAAAATGAGAAATATATCGCATATTAAACATTATTTATGTACAGGTAAGGAAATACAACATCTAACATTTTTGAAATTAAATAAATTATAAAGCTACAAAATAAATAACTTAAAACATTAAACTTCTCGTGCTTTTTTTGAATGGGAACAACCTTACCCGTCTAGGTTGAAAAGAGAAATAACATAAGCGAAACATGAATGAAAAGGAAAGATAGAATAGAAAGATCATCAAACATCCTCGTCATCGGAAGAAACGTATGATTGTGCATCGTCGATCTCCACCGGTTCTTCCTCGGGTGGCTCTTCTTCCAAGGGCTCATCCTCGAAGGGCTCCTCCTTGTCGTCCGAAAGTGGAACGTCTTCTGGAAATAGGGTTGCTTGTGGTTGAGCTTCTAAGTGGGTCACTCTCTCTCGAAGTCCTTCAGCAGCATGGTCTGCTACATGTAGTTGCGCTTCCAGATGAGTCACTCTCTCCAGAATCCCTTCTACACCATGGTCCGAGGTGTCCACCCTCGTCTCCAAATGTGTAATCTGATCCACCAAATGGTTATGGACTTGGTCCGTCACTGTAGCTCAGTGGTCAAAAGCTCTAACCCTACCTTATTTTCCTCTATTTGTGACTCTCGCTGCAGAATGTCGGGTATCTCATCAGTGGCTTCCTTCAATGCTTTTAACTCCTTAGTTATGATAAACACAAAAGCTGCAAAAGCTTGTTCCATGGTGCATGGCATGCTTGGCAAAGTAGAGGATGAGGAAGTTGAATAAAAATAGGGTGATGGAACATTTTCCATCTCGATCCACCTTTGGATCATCTTCGGATATGCATTCCAATTAAGTGTCGTGTTCCTTGCTTGTGCATTACTTGGTTCACCCTGTTCCACCGAGTTGTCACTAGAACTAGTTCGGCGCCTTTTGGGCTCCGGGGATGATAAGTTAGATGCCTTAGGTAATGGTGGTGGGGTTGACGACATGTTCCTGTAATATAACATATAAGTGCCAAACATACAATGTTTATGACATGTAACTAATGTGTGAGGTTATAGTCTACTATGCAATCCTAGTTCTCTATAACCAATAGCTCTGATACCAATCTGTCACACCCCCAATTTCAACTAACGGAGTTTTACCGTTTGGGAAGTGACAAACCAGGATCTCAGTCATTAGTTACATTGAACGACACTATATGGGACTAAAATGAAAACATATCTTAAATTATCAAAGTACGTGCGGAAGCGTAAGACGAAAGTAAATGCGTAAATCAAATGCGCCCAAGAAAAGTCCCAAAGTGGTCAGTCCAAAATAAAGATCAAGTATGTAGGTCCAGATTTAACTTGAAATCACTGATTTGATCGATTACACACACACACAGGCGGAAACTGTGTGTATGGTGGTGAAACAGATGATAGAAACAGTATTGGTGAAGATAACCGGCTAACCACACTATGAATCAACACGCAAATGGTATGAAAATGTAAGAACACAGTGCATAAACAACTGCAAATTGTATTGATTCAAGAACAATGTGAAAGAGAAGGTTCAGGGTTACAGCCGCTACTTACACCCTAAACATTCTCAAACTAGGCTATTTATAGTAGTGACAGGTATCGAAACTATGTTCAATCGAAACTACTAGTTTCGATTGACCATTTACAAGTGATACACAACTGTCGAAACTACCATCTATCGAAACTACTAGTTTCGATTGAACAAACTGAATCGAAACTAAGTAGTTTCGATGGCCCAGACTTAGCTAATAAAGCAGTAAATTATAGAAAACTGAAATTACATTTAATGAAATGACATAAAGTAAACTAGTCTAAAACTGTTTAAACATACAATAAATGACAACAGCTTATACATAAGATAAGACTCTACAATCTCCCCCTAAGCTGTTGCATTACTGTTTTCAGCTCTTCATCAAGCAGCTGGTCCTTCAGTTGTCCTCGGTATAAAAGGTTTAACATGGAGAGATACAACTCTTTGGTAGGCCTTGGCATCAGCTTCATCTTCATCACTGTATGCCTGAATGTGATTCTGGAATAGTATCTCCAGATCTTCAGGCTGAATTTTCAACAACTCCATAGGCTCAAAGATAGTGATGTCTTCCTTGCCCTCACACTCTATTACTGCACTGCCAATGATTGGGTCATAGTACCATTTTCTGAAAGTTTGTAGCTGGACAGGTACAGATTTTGGAATGGTGATGGTCTTGTGAGTTTGGGCAGGCTTGTACCTCAAGAACACATATGGCTTGTTAGTTTTAGGATGAAACCTTGTCTTTGAGATTTTCTTTTGAGTTTTCCTAGGCTTCATTCCCTTGAAATCATTATTGACTTGAGAATGCAGAAATTTCTCAAAGTCATAAGCCATCATAACCTTCCCAGGGTTTTGAAGAGGAAGTTTGGCTAAATCCCTGAGGTCATAGAAAGGAAGGGTCTGGAAGTCAGCCATATTTTTAAAGTGTTGAACTCCCCCTCTATATCTTTTGATAATAAAGAGCTTCCTTTCAGCATCATACTTCCAGCCAATTGGAGGCCTCTTTAGTTCCTGATGCTCAGCTATCCATTCATATGTTTTAGGAGTTTCTTCCTGAATGATTTTCCTAAACCAAGATTTTCTTGAAGTTGGAGGTTCAGGTGCAACAGAAGGTGGATCTTGTGCTGGACTTGATTCAGAGACAGTAGTGGTTGGTTAAGGAGTGACAGTCTTGATAAGATTAACCTGAACATCTTCTTCGCCTTTTTCTTCATCAGACACGGTTTGAATCTCCTCTCCTTCTTCTGTGAAGTATCTGGTTCTCTCAGTCTCTTTTTCTTCGGTAGTCAGAATTTCTAGGTAAAGATAATTATACCTAAAGTTTTCAATTTCATCTAAGAAGGCATTCAGCTCATCATCAGATGGGATGTCTTCTTCATCCAGAATCACGGTCTCTATCTCAGTAGAAGTCCCTTTCCCTTTCTTCCTTGCATCTCTTCTCTCACTTGCTGGGGGAAGGTCTAATTCTGGTTCTTCAACCTTGACTTCAACTGCCTCCTTTGTCTTCTCAGCATGGCCAGTAAAGATAGTTAGTGCAGACTCTGGATTAGTCACAATGGCAGGAGATGAGGGTTCAACCACAGATGTAGTCTCCCCCTGAGCTGTTGAAGTGGTTGGTTGTTGTTGTATAGGTTTTATCATTGAGGCTTTGAGTTGGTCCACCGCTTCAGCTAAAGCCTTGAATTCTTCTTTTTGCTTTGAGATTAGTCTCTGTTGTGTTTGAAGTTGAGTTTGTTGAATCTCAATCTGGGTATGTAAACCCCCAACTTCCAGTTTCAGGTCTTTAACCTCTTCCTGGACATCATGCAAATTAGATTTTAAGCCTCAATTTCTTCATCTTTCTTTTGAATCTTATCCTGCATTTTCTTCAGTTCAAGGCTTAAAGTTTTAACTCTTGGTACAGGAGAGGTTGAATCATGAGGTGGTGATGTGGGAGTAGTATGGATGGGTGATTGTTGTGGAGATGGTAGTGGAGTGGGTTGTGGAGTAGGTTGTGGAGATGGTTCTGGAGTTGGTTGTGGAGTAGCTAATAGAGAATCTGACGAGGATGACAAATCTTCTAATCCAGTCTTGATTTTCTTTGCCCTAGGCTCTTCTTCCTCAAAATCAGAACCTGACTCAACTTGCCGTTTGGAGGAAGATGCAAGATTCTTTGCTCTATCATCTGAATCAGACATGTAGTAGTCAGATCCATAAATTCCTCCATCCAGAGTTCCACTTGATTCTGCAACTTCTTCCTCAGCTTCATGCATACCAGCTTCAACATTAACTGCTGGCTCTTGAATTATCTGTATTTGTTCAACAAAAGGAGCCTCTATCACAGGTTCAATGATGGGTTGTTCTTGTTCTTGAACATTAGGGACGTTTATCTCAATCTCAGCTTCATCAATAGGTTGATTACCTTGATCTTGTTCAACTTCCATTTCTTCTTCATCAGATGATAAGATCTCTTCTTCTAGATCAGGGTCAATATCAGGAATAAATTCTTCTTCTTCACCAATAATATGACCAAACAGAGGAACGTCAGCTATAGCCCTGTTGGTTCTCTTGTTGGTACTTCTCATATAGCTGAGAGTCTTGGCAATCATATGGTCGAACACAAAGGTTTTCCCACCTTGTTGTAGCTCAGGATGAAGATGATTGATGATAATTTGTAAAAATCTTGGATATGCCAGAAATTTCTCCTTCACGGCTCCTGTTAGGTTGTCCTTTAACTGTCTGAAGATGAAGCCAGAAAAATTGTAATCTCTTCCCTTGACTAACCCCAAAATTGCTGAGCCCAGAGTGCTGTTTACTGAATCAAAACCTCCTTTTCTGATTGATAAGCAGTGAATAAACACGTGCACTACGTATCTCCAGTGGCTTGGTAAGGAGTTCTTAATTATCTGACCACTTTTGAATTCATCTGGATGACCCAATCTTCTGAAGCATTCTTTAACATAGAAGATTGGAAATTAAATGGGTGCATCTGGATTGTCATTAAACTGCAGTACCTCTCTAACTGTAGCTTCAGAAAATAAGACTTCTTGGCCAAGCACAGTTGCTCTGAGGTGCTCCACATTTTCAACTATGATGATCTCTGCAGTCTCCCAAAATTCTCTTATAGATGTCTCAAACACCGGCAGGTTGTTGCTGATGGCAAAGCTGATGTTGGAGTTTGCCAGGAAGTTTAAGACACGAGTGAATTCTGCAGCTTTTGGATCATTGGCATTAAGAAATGCACAAACATTGTGTCTCTTTACGAATAAGAGATCCATACCTGTAAAATTCATCAGTTTTGCACAATAAGTAATGTTTCTGAATATACTTAATCGAAACAAGATATATCAACACTTAGAAAAAATTTGAAGTGCTTACTGTCGAAACAACTAGTTTCGATTTGAGATGAACTTGGTTAATTTAACAAACAACTTTATTGAAACATGTAGTTTTGGTAGAGGCTATAAGCTTTGATCGACTTAGAAAAATTTTTAAATCAACACTGTCGAAACAACTAGTTTCGATGGAGATGAACTTATCGAAACTATCTAGTTTCGATCAGAGATACTAGGGCAAGTTTGGGTGTCGAAACTAGTAGTTTCGATTGAAAAAAAAATAAAAAAATTGAAAGTGTTGAACCCCTTTATCGAAACTACTTGGTTTTGAAACCCAAACCCCTCTGATTCATTATACTCAGACTAATATAAACAATTTAAAGAAGGGTTTAGAGTGGCCTGTAAGTGACGGAACTTCATCTTACCAAATGTGAGACTCTTATCTGCAAGAATACACAATAATTGTGAGTTCTAAGATGATAGAGATGTTTGCAAACACGGATAAGCACAAAAACGACTGCTATTATGAAGATTTAGTCGAACAAATTTTAAATTTGAAACCCTAGGTCTGCCGATTTGCAAAAAATCATCCAAATGAAGTAGTGAGACGATACCTGGTGATGAAGACGATGGTGACAAAGGGGAAATCAGGTGATTAATGCTGATATCTTGCAACTCAGACCGATGGCTTGGGAGATTTTGCGAATGACAGAGAAGGCGAAGAGGGTTTGAAAAAGACGAGTGAAAATCAGTATGAAGGGAGGGATTGATTATGAAGGCTTTTAATTTTCGTAAGACAAAAGACAAAAATGCCCTGTCGAAACAACTAGTTTCGATAGTTTAAAGTAGTTTCGATATGTGCAACTAGTTTCGATAGTTCAAGAAGTTTCGATATGTACAACTAGTTTCGATAGTTCAAAGTAGTTTCGATATGTACAACTAGTTTCGATAGTTCAAAGAAGTTTCGATATGTACAACTAGTTTCTATAGTTCAAATAGCAGAAACAAGACTAACATATATACATTGTTAAAACAGACTTAACTATAGAAATGAAATTATACACAAGATATTTACACTTATCTTCTTGAAAAAGATCCAACATGAGATCAGATCTGGTCAGTCTTTTGAAACACTTCCTTTTGCAATTAACTACTGTGAGTCCCTGAAGATAGCTGGTATTTGTGTAAAGTAAACCCGAACATTTGTTTGTACAAAGATTTCATGTGATTAAAAGGTACCATTTAAAAAATATACAAGGTGTACCCCACATATTGAAATAAAATGATTTTGAAAACCTATCAATCCTCAAGAAGTACCCATCTTCATCCTATCATCTCTTTCTGATTAACCAAGGTACCGTCTTAGTAATGTCAAAGTACCACCAAAACAAAATAAGATATCCAAGTGGATTTAGAAAATTTAAAATAAAATATATCCAAGTAGATATTAAAAAGTTACGAACATTCTAGATCTTTGCGTAAGCAAAACAGAAGAAGTCGTAAAATTATCCAAGCGGATAGAAAATGTTGAACACCCGAGATCTTTGCGTAAGCAAAACAGACGGGGTCAAATCATCCAAGTGGATGGGAAAAGGATGAGCACCCGAGTTCTTGCGTAAGCAAAACATACGGGGTCATCGGTGGTAAATATCGTTATTTTGACGGTCACTTGGCGTATGAATAGGAATCCAATACGTAAGCCTGTATCTGATTGAACTGGTTTTCTTAGATATAAAAATAGGTTAGATGTTTCAATAATGGGTTCAAACACACAAGTATGAGATATATATTTTAGGTTTTCACACTACTTACAAGTTTTAACCATATGTCGGGCCTACCAGCTATACCTCAGTAATCACCATCGCTTTTGGTCTATTCCATGTCCAAGAGATGAGATCAGACACTATCATTTCTCAAAGGTCAGATTCAATTTTTTCTGCAACTTGTAAGATTATATACACAACAATTCTTTTCAATATTATATTTCTCCCCCAAAAGATTTGCGTAGAAACTGTACATAAAAATAAAATCTTTTTGGAATTTTCTTTGTTAATTAATCAAAATTTAGAAAATAAACTACTATTCACACAATTTACTGAAAGTTAATCATTCCAAGCATCTCCACCAGTTGGGCAAATCTGATAGAGTCAAAAGCCTTTGTGAAGATGTCTGCGGTTTCTTTGTCGGTTTTGACTTCAACGATTTGAATATATTTCTTTTCAACATAGTCACGAATAAAATGATGTTTAATTTCAATGTGTTTTGTTTTGGAATGCTGAACGAGGTTTTTGGTGATATGGGGAACGACAGTGTTGTCACACAGAATGGGTGTCTCATGGAATGTGATCCCATAGTCAAGCATCTGATGGTGTATCCATCTGACTTGGGAACAAGAGAGGGCTGCGGCAATGTATTCGGCTTCGGCGGTGGATTGGGAAACGGTGGATTGTTTCTTACATTGCCATGAGACAAGGCGGTTGCCAAGGAATTGACAACCTCCAGAAGTGGATTTTCGGTCTAAGTTGCAACCCCCGCAGTCTGAATCTGAATAAGCCACAAGATCAAACAAGTAAGTTTTAGGATACCATAGACCCAATTTTGGCTTATACCTTAAATATCTTAAAATATGTTTGACAACAGATAAATGAGAGAGTTTAGGATTAGCCTGAAAACGTGCACACAAGCACACTGCAAACATGATGTCGGGTCTGCTGGCCTTGAGATACATGAGAGATCCTATCATAGTGCGATAGAGATGCTGATCAACGCTTTCACCATCCATATCAGGAGTCAAACAATGTCGAACTTCCACAGGAGTTTTTACTGGATGGGAATCAGCCATTTTAAACTTGGTCAAGATTTCTTTTACGTATTTTTCTTGATGGATAAGGATTCCTGACTCAGACTGATCAACTTGTAGTCCCAAAAAGAACTTCATTTCCCCTATGGAGCTCATTTCAAACTTAGATCGCATCACCTCTTCAAATTCTTTGCAGAGACGGGGATTTGTAGATCCAAAAATGATATCATCCACATAAATTTGCACCATGATTGTATCCTTTTCATCCTTCTGTTTGAACAAAGTTTGGTCAATTGCTCCTCGTGTGAAACCATTCTCAAGCAGATGCTTTGATAAAGTTTCATACCACGCACGAGGTGCTTGGTGAAGACCGTACAATGCTTTGTCTAACTTGTAAACACGGTCTGGAAAATTAGGATCAATGAAACCCGGCGGCTGCTTGACATATACTTCCTCTTGAACTTTGCCATACAAAAATGCGCTTTTGACATCCATTTGATGGACGGTGAAGTCCATGTAGGCTGCATAGGTGAGTAACATTCTGATGGCTTCCAAGCGAGCCACTGGTGCAAAGACTTCCTCATAGTCAATCCCTTCTTCTTGATATAAACCTTGAACCACTAGACGAGCTTTATTTCGAATCACAGTGCCGCCTTCATCCTTTTTGTTACGAAAAACCCAACGAGTGCCGATTGGAACTTTGTTCTTGGGAAGATCTACCAAATTCCACACATGCAGCTTTGAGAATTGTTGTAGCTCTTCCTGCATTGCTTCCACCCAGCTGTTTTCTAGTAGAGCTGCTTTGATGTTCTTTGGTTCAGCTTGAGAAATGAAGCAAGAAAACATGTTGTTTTAAAATGCTTCACAGGCACTTCGGGTACTAACACCCACATTGAGTGGTCCAATGATGTTATTGGTGGGATGAATCTTGTGAATTCGCAGTTGAGAAATTTCATCTTCTTCCACGACTTCTTCCAAATTGGTAAGATTTTTAGCAGGAGGATCGGCAATATCATTAATAGGATCTTCAGCAGGTGATTGTGGTGCAAACATCTACTATTGGAATGGAGTTGTCTTCAATAGTTTCACTTGTTGCACCAGAACCGGAAGACTCCATATCAGATTCAGCATTAGCAACCACAGGAATTTTAACCTGAGCAAATGAGGAAGAGCCTTGATCATTTATGTTCCCTAGATTGTTCATAGAGAAGGAAGGATTAGCATGAGTTGATTCAATAGAGAAATCAGGAAGATTAAATGACTTAAAAACTGAATCGACGTCAAAGAGCCAATTGGGACCGTCTCCTGCGTCCGTATGATTATTTTCATGCCAATTGAAATCAATGGACTCCATCACTATCCTTTTCTTCTTATGGTAGACACGAAAAGCACGTTGATTGGATGAGTAACCAACAAAATAACATTCATCAGCTTTGGCTTCAAACTTGATGAGCTGATCTGAAGTGTTCAGCATTGTGCACACACACCCAATTTTTCGGAAGAAATCGATAACTGGCTTGCGCTTCTACATGATCTCATAAGGTGTCTTGTTGCAACTTTTAGTGATAAGAACCCGATTTTGCACAAAACAAGCAGTGTTGATCGCCGCAGCCCAGAAAGTCACGGGAAGCTTAGAGTCAACAATCATAGTTCGTGCAGCTTCAATTAAAGTGCAGTTTCTTCTTTCAGCTACACCGTTTTGTTGAGGAGTATGAGGTGCACTAAATTGTCGAGAAATTCCTTTGCTTTCACAGAAGGAATCAAGAGTTGCATTTTTGAATTCTGTTCCATGATCGCTGCGGATAGTCTTCACACTTAGATTGAAGAGGTTCTCAATTTGAAGCAGATAGGTTTTTAAAATCTCTGGCGTCTCATCTTTCTTGTCTAGGAAAAACACCCAAGTGGATCGAGAAAAATCATCTGTTACCACCAGACAGTATGACTTTCGTCCAAGACTCATGACACTCACTGGACCAAAAAGATCCATGAGAAGCAATTGGAGAGGAGAGTCAATGGAATTGGTGGGTTTAGGCTTATGTGAAGATTTGTGCTGTTTTCCCTTGGAACATGAGATACAGTGTTCCATAGGAGTGAAATCTTTGAGAGGTAATCCAGTGACTAGGTTGCCTCGAACCAGTCGGTTCATTGTTTTGAAATTGACATGTCCCAACCTTTTATGCCACAGGAAAGATTCATCTTCGGAAGCCTTTGAGAGAAAACATGATTCAATGCCCGATGGGTTGTTCATATCCAAGCTATATGTGTTGTATCTTCTGGGAGCACGCATGAGACTAAGTTCTTCCGGAATCACCACTACCGGCTTCAAGATAAGACATTCTTTTGAATTGAATAAAGCACAAAAGTCCTTGTCACTAATCTGTGAAACACTCATCAGATTGTATTTCAACTGAGGAACAAAGTTGACAAATTCCAGACTATTTACTCCATTTGATACTGTTCCTTGTCCTTCAATCTTTCCTCCTCTTGGGTTTCCAGCAAAAGCAACATACTCTCCATCAATTTGATGATAATCTTGTAGCAAGTTAATGTGCCCAGTCATATGTCTTGAACATCCACTATCTACATGCCAGATGTTATCGCCGGTTCTTCTTGATTGACCCTATACACAACGAACCATTTATACGTTTTGACCAAAAATGTTTCAATCAAGACATCTTAGTGTCAGGATATGACATCTCATTGGAATCAGAATTACAACCATCCTTTAATGAAGCACGGTCATCAAATAGAACATTATTTTTAAATTTCCACATTCGTTTTAAATAATTTTTAGCATTTTTAATTCTTTTACGCCTAGATTTCCTACTGTGAGAAGACTTAGGCAACACGTATAAATTTAATGAACTTTTGGAAGGCGATTCTTCATTAGAATTTGTGGTTGTCAATTTACAACTTTTTGAAACATGATTTGAGGCACCACAACTAAAACAAACGTTTTCACAAGATATCTTAGCCTGATAATAGTCATCACAAGATGAAGATGATTGTGATGTTGAGGAATCTGAACATGAGACGGTTCTCTCATCAATAACTTTGTCTTGAAGACGATGTGCTTCCTTTAATCTGAAAAATTCCATGTTGCTCATGGTTTCACGTGGTACATCATTCACAATAATTCCTGTACTTTTAAATTTGGTAACACATGGCATAACATTCAAAGATTTAGGAACAAAAGGCAAAGCATTTTTAAATTTAGAAACATCACGTCCCAAACCCGTATGCTCAGCAGGCATAGAATCAAAATACAAGTTTTTAACGTGTTCACAAATATTTGGTTTTGACACGGACATATTATTACATTCATCCGACTCAAGTTCTTTTAAAATAGTTCTATCATTAGCACTCTTATCACAATCATCTTCGGAATTTACACAATTTGATTCTGCACAAGAAGCAAAACTATCAGAATCGGAGGACGTAATATAATCATCAGCAGATAATGTACAAACAAAAGGTGTGGAAACATGTGGAGTTGGCATATCAGCAAATCTCCCTGATTTAGAATAAGGAGGTGGATGAGAGTTATACCCAAGACCTTCGGTGCCTTTTCTATTAAATTATTTATCAATTATTCCAAACAGAATTTTCTGATCCATATCCATGTGGTCAACCTGTAATTTGGCTTTTTCTGCCTTTTGGACTCTTTTAGTTAAAATCGTATTATTAATGGTTTTAGTATTGAGTTGCACAATTAAAGAACGATTTTCACTAGATATGTCATGAATTTTCTTTAAGTAAAGTTTCTCATTTTTGGCAACAGAGTCATACATCACCTTAATGTGGTCTCGTTCATCAATCAAGGCTTGATTGATGAATTTGTATTTTTGAATTTCATTTAAGCAAGATCTAGAGTTACACGGTTTAGAAATAACCTCAGCAGGCACAACAGTGAGATCCTCAGCAGGCTCAATCATGACACACTTGCTCTTGTCCTCCACATCAGCCATCAAGGCTTTATCAGCAGCTTCCTCAGCTTGTTCTCCCCAATGATAGTGTCCATCAGCTTGACACACAAGAGCTGTGGAACTTGAAGATGTGTTTATCTTTGGAGGATTGGCAGCTTGTTTTCCAGAGGAAATCTTCTTTTCTTGCTGATCCTTGGAGGACGCCTCCTTGCAGTTTCTGGCAAAGTGACCCAGCTGATCATAATTGTAGCATCTCACCTTCTTGATATCAAACCCAAGTGTCTTTCCCTGCTTAAATCTGTCTATGCCAGTCATTTTGATGAATCTTTTGGCTCTTAAGGTCAACATGGCCATGCACCAATCAATGTCCATTTTCTCCAAATCATCAGGATTAATCTGCTCCAAGTCATCAGGTTGAAAGCAAACCGGTGTTAGATTTCCAGAAATCAGTGCATCATAGCATGACATGAAAGCAGTCATGATTGGGACATAATCATCAGGAATCATGCTGACAGTCTTTTGAGGAGCAGAGGAGCTGGTAGAATTAATTGCAGCAGCTGAAGGAGGGACATCAGTCTGAAAGTATGGGCTACCGGATGAGCTTGATCCAGCAATAAGAGCTGTGTTTCCAGACTGATTTGACGGGGTGACTGCTCCCTTCTTAATCTCAATTTCATAAGATTCAAGAATGCTATAGACTTCCTGTTGAGACAGAGCACTCAGATTCTCAGTCTTTTTGATCATGATTCGATACATATTCCATTCCTCAGGAAGAGAATCAAGGAGTTTCTTGTTTAGATCAAGAGTAGGGTACTCAACTCCCATTACTTTCAACCTTGATACAATGCTTGAGAAACGGTTGATCAAATCAGATATTGACTCTCCCCTTACACTGCTGAACATCGCATATTGTTTCTTGATCAGATCACTTTTGCTTTCCCTGACATCCTCACTTCCCTCGTATCTTATGCACAATGCAGCCCATAAGTCTTTGGCAGTTGTGTACTCAGCAAAGATGTTGAAAATATCCATAGGAAGAGCCATGGCAATAGTCCCGTAGGCCTTGTTGTCTCGGGCAATCAAGGCAAGATCTTTCTCATCATACTCAGATACTAACTTAGGACGTTGAACATCAGCAGTGGTAGTTACGGGCTTGTGGGGACCATCGGTGATAGAACTCAACAATGTATAATCGTGAAATTGAAAGAAAAGCTTCATCTTTTTAGTCCAGTCATCAAATTCTCTTGTGGACACAGGAGCATGTGGTCTATTTCCCCCAGAATGTTCTGTTGAACTTGAAGTAGCCATAATATTCGGAATCGAAACTAAACAGTAGCTAGTTTCGATAGGACAACTTCTATCGAAACAACTAGTTTCGATAGGACAACTTTTATCGAAACAACTAGTTTCGATAGGACAACTTTTATCGAAATAACTAGTTTCGATTTTGAAAATTTCACAGACAAGTTTCGATAACCACAGTTTCTATAGAGATAAGACAAAAATCTAGTTTCGATAGTACCTTCTCCCGACAAAACGTAGACCAGAAGTTTCGATGATCAACAAAAATCAGAAACTGTCCCCCGTAGTTTCGATGCCTTCTTCTCCAAGCTCAGAAATACTCCATTGATGATATGCTCCAGAAATCAATAGTGCAGAAATGACAGAACAATCCAGCGAAAACCTTCGTCTAACACTCCTGATCACTAATCCAACCTCCGATTCTTGAAATCACGAACAAAAATCCTTGAAAAACGATGAAACAGTACGTCTGAGATGTTATGTGCAGATTCCAACAAAAACCTCAAAATACCTCACAAATCACCTAGAATCGATCACAAAAACCTGATAACACTCAAAAACACTAGAGCATAATGCTCTGATACCAATTGTAGGTTCAGATTTAACTTGAAATCACTGATTTGATCGATTACACACACACACAGGCGGAAACTGTGTGTATGGTGGTGAAACAGATAATAGAAACAGTATTGGTGAAGATAACCGGCTAACCACACTATTAATCAACACGCAAATGGTATGAAAATGTAAGAACACGGTGCATAAACAACTGCAAATTGTATTGATTCAAGAACAATGTGAAAGAGAAGGTTCAGGGTTACAGCCGCTACTCACACCCTAAACATTCTCAAACTAGGCTATTTATAGTAATGACAGGTATCGAAACTATGTTCAATCGAAACTACTAGTTTCGATTGACCATTTACAAGTGATACACAACTGTCGAAACTACCATCTATCGAAACTACTAGTTTCGATTGAACAAACTCAATCGAAACTAAGTAGTTTCGATGGCCCAGACTTAGCTAATAAAGCAGTAAATTACAGAAAACTAAAATTACATTTAATGAAATGACATAAAGTAAACTAGTTTAAAACTGTTTAAACATACAATAAATGAAAACATCTTATACATAAGATAAGACTCTACAAAGTAATTCAACAATATTATGTTATAAATAAATCATAAGACTCCATGCATGCCCTATGCGTGCACCTGTGCCCTATCTTAAGCGACTTAGAAAACATGTAAGAAAACGATGTCAACACGAGGTTGGTGAGTTCACAGGTTTCAAGCGTTTAACAGATTAATGTACATTCAATATATAAATCAATAGGTAGCTAACCCATAAGCATGTTAACTATTACGCTCGCAACCGACAGCTGACTGTTTATATGCCTACCACCATCATGGTGCATGATTAGGTTAATATTGCACCCGTTCGACCTCCAATCTAGTTAGCGCGACTAACGCGGGTGAAGTTTGTTAAACCCAGTAGTACTACTCAAATTACCTCGCTATGTTCATATTAACGGTCCAATGTGAGGACTTAAAGGATAATGTATACGCATAGTCATACAAGTGATATCATATATTAATTACAAAAATCAAAAGCATTTACGACAAGTTTTCTCCCCCAGTTTAAAAACAATAAAAAGGGGCAGTGAAAACTCACCTGAACGGCGTAGGTAGTAATCACACAAGTACGAGATTGAAATCTCAAGCGTTTGCCTGACATGGATCACGAATGCACTAGAATTACAGCATAACAGTTAGGGATTCAATGGGATTTGTGACGACACATGGAGGATTAGAACGTCTTTTAACATTCTAAAGATTAATGGGTAAACGAACGAGTTTACGAAAATACGGATTTTTAAATTAGTATAAATGCGTTTCGCGATAAATGACAAATAATATATAATAATTATTGTTTTAAAAATATAATAAATAAATCAAACATTCTGACAAAAGGGTTTACTCACACACGACCGCGCCTAAGGCAAGGCACGACCGTGTTAAGGTTACGTGCGCGACCGTGCTGGCAAGGGCGCGACCGTGTTGATCAAAACAGAAGACACAACAAAGATGATCACTAGGCATGACCGTGTCTGAACCAGGCATGATCGTGTCTAGGGTTCTGAGGCACGACCAGGTCTATCCCAGAGGCACGACCAAAAATAGTAATTTAGTAAATAATAACGCGATAGAGACTTAATCGTAATAAAACAAAAGAAAAACGGACGGGCTTGGGCTCGGCTCCAACGGGCCGAGCGAAGCCCAGGTATATAAGGGTCAAGACAGAACAAGAACTCTCATTTCCACCAAAACTTGCAACCTAGAGAGAGAGAAGAGCTCGGGTCTAGAGATAGAAAGTTGACGGATCTACCCGAAATTGAAGGAGCACGTTACTACTAAGCTCGTGAGCAAAACCTCCAAGTCAGAATCACAATCCAGGTAACGATTCGACCTTAAACTGAGTTTTTCTTCATTTTGGGGTTTCTCGGGTTTTTAGCTAAATAGGAGACGTTTTTATGGATGAAACTTGAAAATAAGCTTAGAACTAGCATTTAGAGTGAAAATCGCACCTTTTGATCAAAGAAAGTTGTAAGATTAGCATGATCGGATTAACATGCAAGAATTTCAGACTTGTCCAGGAAACAGGTGTTGCGTACTTATCAAGTACGTAGTAGGGACGTCCTGCGTACTTACCAAGTACGCAGGACAAAGATCATGCGTACTTACCATGTACGCAGGAGAAAGATCATGCGTACTTGACAAGTACGCATGACCAAGGCTCTGCGCACTTACTAAGTGCACAGGCAGCAGACCAGTAAGTAAAGTCAGTAAGTTTTAGAATGGTTAAACCGTTAGAGTCGGGATTGGGTCTGATGTGTATTTAATTACCTAATTCAGATAGTACGTGACGTTGTTGGACCATGTTTAGGACAACCAAGATTAGCTTATCAGGTGAGTTCTATGTGCCCCCTTCTATGTTATATGCAAATCATTTTTAAAAGCTTTGGGGCTGAAGTGTATACACTAAATGAATAAATGCTATAAATGTCAATGTGATCATACGTGGTATACAATATGTTTATATATATATATATATATACTTATATATGAAAATGAATTATGAACAAAGAATGAAACGTATGATTATAAAGAATGAATGAAAGAAGGACATAACGTAAACGAATGAAATCTTGATTTATATTATATATATTGCATGTTATGAATGTATGTAAACGTTATGAACCCTTCTATGACAATGGCTACTCCGGTAGACGGATGACCACGTGACTATTTTGCAACCGGGACAAAAACGTTCCTTCGCAAGCTAGGACGTATAAAAAGGCACTAATGGACGGTCGAAGCAATTGCCTTAACTAAAGTAGAATGGTTGCATACATAATGGTCGCGTGGGAAACGGATGGCCTAGGGAAGATGGAAAAAAGAATGGACTACGACGGTAGGGCGGTTTAAGAGCGGACTGACAAAGGTTGCCGGACGGATTTAATGAAAGAACGGACGATTTTCTAGAGCCGGACGGTTAATGAAATGTGCTACGACGGTAGTTCTCACTGCGATGTCTTTGTGACATTCGCGACAAGTGTGATGGGTTGATCTCCCTTAAGATTATGGCCAATAAGTGTTGTCCCCAAGTAAGTATGTACGTACATATGTATATACTTAAAATGAATGTTTATGTGAGAACAGTAAAGTAAAGAATATGTAAAAGTACGTATATTACGTATGTTATGTACACATATATATAAAATATTCATGATAAGATAAGTATTATGTATGATTGTCCTTAAACTAGAACTCACCAGCGTTAGCTGACTTTTAGTATACATTTCAGGTAAAGGAAGAAAGGGTCGTGCGATGGCGTGAAGGTTACCCGGCACATGACTGACATCCCACATTTATATATGTTAAGACAATGTTATGTATTTAATTGTTAAGACTTCCGCTGTTATGTCATGTAATTTGAATGGTGTTTGCTTCCGCTACTTCTGAATGTTTTAAATTTAAGTTTGGTATTTATGACTATGTTTATGAGTAAATCCAACAAGTGAGGTTACCCGGGAGTGGGGCCTTACAAGTTGGTATCAGAGCAATAGTTTGAGAGATTCAGACATCCCTAAATGTCTGGACTCAAGCTGATTATGGGACCAACGCACGGATGTCAGTACGGGTAACCAACGCCAACGCCAGCACGGTAATTAAGTACTAGATTTAATACACTTGGATAAGGATAGATACCTTAACTTAGAACAAATAGATGTCAATGTCACAACCGATTTGAAGAGTTTTGAACCCGAAAAGTAATGTAAATTAGTCACAAACCGGTCACTATAATTAAAAATTTACCTTGCTCGTACTGTTCTAAACTATGATCTGAAGGAATGGCATTGATGTATTCCCTTTATAACTATCAGGAAACTAGGAACTATGGATGGTGGAGGAAGAACAGGACGTCGAGGCGGTCGCACTGGCCGAGTCGGTAGACCTCCATTGAATCAAAGACATGAAGAGGAAGAGAGTGTGTACGCGGAACACACTGAGAGTGTGCACAAAACAGAGGTGACCCCAACTGGGAACAACAGTCAAGGGCCTCTACAATTAGAACCAGAGGTCAGGGATGCTATTGCCCGTGAAGTCGTACTCACTCTGAAGAAAGTATTGCCTGATCTACTATCCGAGGCACTAAAGAAAAGTAGAGAGGAGGATGAAGGAGACCATGAAGAGAAAGTGTATGACAATGATGGGGATATAGTGAAAGTGGGATCAAGCAACCGTGGGTGTACTTACAAGGGGTTCAAGGATAGAGACCCACCCAAGTTCGATGGGAACAAGGATTCAGTGGCTACGTTCGAATGGATTGAGAGGATGAATGTTGTAGTCAACATCAGCGAGTGTCGACTGGACCAGGCTATTAAGTATGTTGCCCATTCTTTCACCAATGAGGCACTAAGTTGGTTGAGGAACATTCAGAGGACAAAGTCGCCAAACGCTCTGGCCAAAATGACATGGGAAGATCTGAAGAAGCTGATAATCCAAAAGTTATGTCCCCAGAATGAAATTGATCGAGTGGAAAATGAATTCCTAAACTTCAAGGCTGGCAGCAAGACGCACCGCCAGTATACTTCCAGGTTCAATGAACTAGCTCAACTGGTACCCCACCTGGTGGAGACAGAAGAACGAATGATTAAGTACTATGTAAAGGGCCTACCTCAAAGGGTCCGTGTTCATGTAAAAGCTAATCTACCATCGACCTTCGAGTCGGTAGTCAACCTGTCTGGAATCGTCTACGACGATTATGCCAATGAGGACCCGACACCTGAGACACAAAAGAGAAAGTGGGAGAACCCGTCTAGAGGCACCGGAAAAGGGAATGTAACAATTGAAATTAAGAAACCAAGGTTGGATGAATATGAAACATGCAAGAAATGTGGAAGGCAACATCTTGGCGAGTGTCGAATCGGCACCACCATGTGTTATAAGTGCGGGAGGCCGGGGCACTACTCCCAAGATTGTTTGAAGGGCGTCAAGTGCCAAAGTTGTGGAAGATATGGACACCGGACTAGGGATTGCAGGAAAACCAGACAATCCGGTTCAAGAAAGGAAAGGGAAGCTGAAAAGGAAAAACCGCAGGCTAGGACTCGAGCCTACGCCATGACTGAGGAGGAAGCAAGGGGAAACCCTGATGTTGTGTCAGGTACGTTCCTAGTTAATAGCGAACATGCTGCTATTTTATTTGACTCTGGTGCTAGTAAAAGTTTTATATCCAATGCATTTAGTAGTAAACTAGGATGCACTATCAACACCATAGTAAAGGCCTTTAGCGTACAAGCTGTCGTTGATAAAAATTCGACAGTATTTCAAGTAACAGAGGATTGCATCATAGAAATAGAGGGTCATAAGTTCCCTTCTAGATTATTCCTTCTTACCTTAGGAGGATTCGATATAGTATTGGGTATGGATTGGCTAGCTGCCAACGAAGCTCAAATCATATGTAAACGTAAGAGGATACACCTCAAAGCTCCTAGCAGCAGTCCAATTGCAGTTTATGTGGATTGGAATTGCACGATGTCGAACATCATCTCGATGATCAATGCTGAAAGTCACATGAGACGCGGTTGCGAAGCTTATTTGGCATATGTTATTGATGATAGAATGAAAATGAATGAAATCAAGAATGTACCCGTGGTGTGCAACTTTTCGGAAGTATTCCCTGAGGATCTATCTGGGTTACCACCCGATCGGGAAATAGAATTTCAGAATGACTTATTGCCAGGAGCTGAGCCCGTTGCCAAAGCCCCCTACCTATTGGCTCCGTCAGAAATGAAAGAATTGATGTCTCAACTAGAGGAACTAACAGAAAAAGGATTTATTAGACCGAGCATCTCACCGTGGGGCGCTCTGGTACTATTTGTAAAGAAGGACGGCAGCATGCGCATGTGCATTGACTACCGCGAGTTGAACAAGATGACAGTAAAGAACAAATACCCGCTGCCTAGAATAGACGACCTTTTTGATCAACTGCAAGGTGCGAGTTGGTTCTCAAAGATCGATCGTAGGCCGGGTTACCACCAGTTGAAAGTAAGAGAAGAAGACGTACCAAAGACCGCGTTTCGCACGCGTTATGGGCATTATGAGTTTCTCGTGATGTCCTTCGGATTGACCAACGCACCATCATCGTTTATGGATTTGATGAATAGAGTATGTCGACCCATGTTGGATCGATCAGTGATAGTTTTTATAGACGACATACTGGTATATTCGAAAAGCGAGGGTGATCACCACTGTCACCTAAGGGAGGTTCTGGAGGTGCTAAAGCAGGAAAAGTTGTACGCAAAATTCTTCAAATGCGCGTTCTGGCTTAGGGAAGTCCAATTCCTAAGTTATGTAATAAACCCAAATGACATTATGGTGGATCCTGCAAAGATCGAGACAGTAAAGGAATGGAACGTCCCAAAGACACCAACAGAGATATGAAGCTTTCTGGGAATGGCAGGCTACTATCGAAGGTTCATTCAAGATTTTTCAAGAATAGCCTCGCCACTAACAAAGTTGACACGGAAGAAGGTGAAATATGAATGGGGACCAACCCAAAACAACGCGTTTGAGGAACTTAAGGCACGGTTAACCCAAGCTCCAGTCTTGGCACTACCTGGGGAAATGAAGACTTAGTAGTCTACTCTGACGCTTCGGGTCAGGGTTTAGGTTGCGTACTTATGCAACGAGGAAAGGTAATTGCTTATGCCTCGCGACAACTAAAGATTCACGAGGTTAACTACCCAACACACGATCTAGAGTTCGCGGCAGTAGTTTTCGTGTTGAAAATATGGAGGCACTATCTGTATGGAGTTAAATGCACCATTTACTCCGATCACAAAAGCCTGAATTACTTTTTCGAACAAAAGGAATTAAACATGAGATAAAGGAGATGGTTAGAGCTACTGAAAGACTATTATTGTGAGATATTGTACCATCCAGGCAAGACAAACGTAGTGGCTGATGCTTTAAGTAGAAAGGAAGAATCGGCACCTATCCGAATCAAAGCGTGTCAGATAATTATAACGCCAGATTTGATGGGTGAAATATCAAAGGCACAAGATGAAGCACTATTAGAAAGAAATATTAAACAGGAAAGAATAGTAGGAGAACAAGGGAATTTAGATGCGAATGCACATGGTGTACGAACTAGGTTTGGCCGGATGTGGATACCTAAGATTGGCGAACTTAGAGCCAAAATACTCGATGAGGCCCATAAGTCTCGCTATTCTATCCACCCCGGGATAAAAAAAATGTATCAAGACTTGAAGAAAGAGTACTGGTGGCCTGGCATGAAGAATGATGTGACCGAGTACGTGAACAAGTGCCTAACGTGTTCACTAGTTAAGGCCGAGCACCAGAAACCATGCGGTAAAATGCAGCCTTTACCAATACCGGAATGGAAGTGGGAAGAGATCACGATGGACTTCATTACCAAGCTACCGCGAATAGATAAAGGCAATGATACCATTTGGGTGATCGTTGAACGCTTGACGAAAAGTGCTCACTTCTTGCCAATACGTGAGACTTCTTCGTCCGAAAGACTAGCAGAAATATTTATCAAGGAAGTTGTGAGCAGACATGGTATGCCGCTGTCGATTGTGTCCAACAGGGATACTAGATTCACGTCAAGGTTTTGGAAGAAATTCAACGAAGCAATGGGCACTAGACTGAACATCAGCACCGCTTACCACCCCCAAACCGATGGACAATCTGAAAGGACCATTCAGACCCTGGAGGACATGCTCCGGGCCTGTATCATTGACTTCGGTGGGAGCTGGGACAGCCATCTACCATTGGCATAATTTTCATATAATAACAGCTATCACTCAACTATTGGCATGCCGCCATTTAAAATGTTGTATGGGAGGAGATGTAGGACCCCGATTTGTTGGGGGGAAATTGGACAAAAGGATTTTGCAAGTCTCGAAGTGGTCAAAGCTACTTCCGAGAAGTTTGATCAAATCAAGGCTCGAATGAAAGCCGCAAAAGACAGACAGAAATCATATGCGGATAAGAGAAGAAGGGATTTAGAGTTTCAAGTGGGGAACATGATACTGTTAAAGGTATCACCATGGAAAGGAATCATTCGATTCAGAAAACGTGGCAAACTAAGCCCAAGGTTTGTCGGACCATTCAAGATTTTAGCGAGAGTGGGTCAAGTTGCTTACAGACTCGACCTACCCGTTGAACTTAGCGGAATACACCCTACGTTCCACGTGTCGCACTTACGCAAGTGCCTAGCTGACGAGACAGCTCACATACCTTACGACGAGATCGAAGTGGATAACAGTCTAAATTATGTAGAGGAACCGATAGCCATCCTTGACCGAGCTGAGAAACGACTACGCAATAAGTCGATTCCTTTAGTCAAAATACAATGGAAGCACAGAAAAGGGTCAGAAGCTACGTGGGAAAAAGAAGACGAGATGAGGGGAGTATACCCTCAATTGTTTAACGTATAAGTGGTTTCGAGGACGAAACCTCTTTAAGGAGGGTAGACTTGTAACACCCCAAAAATAGTAATTTAGTAAATAATAACGCGATAGAGACCTAATCGTCATAAAACAAAAGAAAAACGGACGGGCTTGGGCTCAGCTCCAACGGGCCGAGCGAAGCCCGGGTATATAAGGGTGAAGACATAACAAGAACTCTCATTTCCACCAAAACTTGCAACCGAGAGAGAGAAAGTAGAGCTCGGGTCTAGAGAGAGAAAGTTGACGGATCGACTCGAAATTGAAGGAGCACATTACTACTGAGCTCGTGAGCAAAACCTCCAAGTCAGAATCACAATATAGGTAACGATTCGACCTTAAACTGAGTTTTTCTTCGTTTTAGGCTTTCTCGGGTTTTTAGCTAAATAGGAGACGTTTTTATGGATGAAACTTGAAAATAAGCTTAGAACTAGCATTTAGAGTGAAAACCGCACCTTTTGATCAAAGAAAGTTGTAAGATTAGCATGATCGGATTAACATGCAAGAATTTCGGACTTGTCCAGGAAACAGGTGCTGCGTACTTATCAAGTACGCAGTAGGGACGTCCTGCGTACTTACCAAGTACGCAGGAGAAAGATCATGCGTACTTACCAAGTACACAGGAGAAAGATCATGCGTACTTGACAAGTACGCATGAGCAAGGCCCTACGCACTTACTAAGTGCACAGGCAGCAGACCAGTAAGTTTTAGAATGGTTAAACCGTTAGAATCGAGATTGGGTCTGATGTGTATTTAACTACCTAATTCAGATAGTACGTGACGTTGTTGGACCTTGTTTAGGACAACCAAGACTAGCTTATCAGGTGAGTTCTATGTGACCCCTTCTATGTTATGTGCAAATCATTTTTAAATGTTTTGGGGCTGAAGTGTATACACTAAATGAATAAATGCTATAAATATCACTGTGATCAAACGTGGTATACAAATATGTATATATATATATGTATATATATACTTATATATGAATATGAATTATGAACAAAGAATTAAACGTATGATTATAAAGAATGAATGAAAGAAGGACATAACATAAACGAATGAAATCTTGCTTTATATTATATATATTGCATGTTATGAATGTATGTAAACGTCATGAACCCTTCTATGACAACGGCTACTCCGGTAGACGGACGACCACGTGACTATTTTGCAACCGGGACAAAAACGTTCCTTCGCAAGCTAGGACGTATAAAAAGGCACTAATGGACGGTCGAAGCAATTGCCTTAACTAAAGTAGAAAGGTTACATACATAATGGTGGCATGGGAAACGGATGCCCTAGGGCAGACGGAAAAAAGAACGGACTACGACGGTAGGACGATTTAAGAGCGGACGGACAAAGGTTGCCGGACGGATTTAATGAAAGAACAGACAATTTTCTAGACCCAGACGGTTAATGAAAAGGGCTACGACGGTAGTTCTCACTGCGATGTCTTTGTGACATTCGTGACAAGTGTGATGGGTTGATCTCCCTTAAGATTATGGCCAATAAGTATTCTCCCCAAGTAAGTATTTACGTATATATGTATATACTTAAAATGAATGTTTATGTGAGAACAGTAAAGTAAAGAATATGTAAAAGTACGTATATTACGTATGTTATGTACACATATATATAAAATATTCATGATAAGATAAGTATTTGTAGGATCGTGAAATTACAAGATGGTTCTGTTCTTAGTTGAAATTGGCGGAAACAATAACAACTACACAAGTGTATTCGAGTAAGCAGAAAGAATACTTTTAAGAACATTGTTGTATTAAGCTTTTGCAGATAAACGATTACAATTGAAAAACTCAATCAAAAGACATACAACACACACTTACAATGAAGTGTTTACAGATTATTTATATTCACTTAGAATCAAGACAGCCCCTTGAATCTAAGGATCAGATCTAACACAGTCCGTTGATATGTTGTATCTAGCTAACAAGTATCCGCTTTAATAAGCAGATTTGTTCTTCAGCAGGAGAACAAGTATCCGCAGCAGATAAGCTTGTCCGCAACAATTTGTTGGTCAGCAGCAAACTCTGAGATCAGCAGCATTTGTACTTAGAGAATTTTGTAGCCATCAGTCTTTGGTTCTACAAAACTCCCCCTAGACTGATGCTACCAAAATTCTCTTACGGCCTTTGTTGCTGAAGCTTTTGAATATTGCTGACTATTCTTTCAACCTCATATCCTCTCTGGTCCATGCTGGGATTGTTAAGAGGAAGCTCAGATAGAGTCTTGATGTCTTTGCTTTCCATTTTGAAGATAGCTTTGCTTGAACACCTCATCTTCTGTCCTTTAACATCTGTCAGAGTGATATCATTCTTCTCAGCATTGTAGGACCAGCTGATGAATGGAGTGTGGGATTGAAGAGGTTTGGCATCAATAATTTCATCTTTGCTAGGGTTGAAGTAATGTCTGATTGCCAGCAAAAGATGTCTCCCACCTTTATTCTCAGGCTCAGGGGATTCACCCAGCTCCATCATTCTTCTTAGATCAGAATCTGGAAGCTGTAGTACCTCATCAACAGAAGTATAGATTGATCTTTTAGCTTCTATCCTCCCCCTGAACACTTCAAACCATTGGTCTTCAGGGCGGTAAGACCATCTGATTATTTCTCTTGAGTCTTCATGTTTAGAAGTGGGTTTGTTTTTCTTTTTGGGAGGTTGTTGATGAGTAGGAGCTGGGTGTGTGGATTTGGACTTTGAGGGAGGTGAGGAGGGAGGTCTAGGAAGGAGAGTGGAAGGTTGTTGGATTGAGGAAGTGTTGGGTTTCTTTGATTTCCTTTCTTCTTCGTGAATGTTTACCCTTTTCTTGGAGCCTTTCTTCTCCAATCTTTCTTCCTCATCCTTCATGACTTTGAAATAGAGGGCTTGCAGGTTCATGAAATTCATGGGACCTAGCCTCTTTCCACTCTCTCCTCTAGACTTAAGGAAGTCAATCATGACCTTACTTTCTTCATGGGTCCGTTTATTAAAGGCAATGGTCTTTTTGGACTTTTGTTTGGCTTTTTCTTCTTCTTCAGCCTTTTTCTTCTTTGCCAATTGACCATGCTGACCCATGAAGGCTCTGTAGATTTCTTTATTTGATAGTTTCTCAAGGTAGTCTGCATCCTCACCTTGAGAAACTAGAGCCTTTACCCACTCCTTTCTCATTTCTTTGGCTAGTTCAGAATCAGTTATTCTGAACTTAGCCTCTTCCTTCTTCTTCTTCTCTAGTTCTTCTTCTTCCTTGTCAAATTGTTCCTGCAGTTGAAGAGCAAGAGCTTCATCTTCTTCAATCTGATAAACTGCAGGAATCTTTACTTTGAGCTCATCCAACTGTTTTGCATACATCTGGATTTGTTGTTCTCTGAGGAGAATGGCTGTGAGTCTATCTTGAGCTTTCTTTGTTTCAGCCATCTCCTCTTCTTCTCTTCTTCTTCTTCTTTCTTTTTTCTCTTTCTTTTCTCTTTGCAACCTCTCTTCGTCTTCTTCGGTTATAATTCCCTTTCCCTTATCTTTGTTGGATGCCTCTGCTTCATCTTCACTGATCACAACAACAGATGATTGTGCTGCTGTGGGAATCTCAGCCTCAGCTTCATTGGCAATTTGAGAGGTTGATAAGGGAAGGTCATTAGCTTCATCTGTTTTGCACTCAGTACTTGTAAATTCTATAAGCATTTCTTTGACAGTGGATCTTGATTCATATGCAGTAGCAAAGATGTCTACTCGAAGGGAAGCTGAGTCAGAATCAGTGTCAGAATTTGACACATATACCGCTTCAGCAATCCTTCCTTCTTGTTCAAGATGGGCTCTGACAGTAGCCATCATTGCCTGGATTTCGAAGGAGCTGACATTGCAGATATTTGCTCTGAGTTGAAAGATCTTGTAAAGAAAGTCTATAGGCAGTAGCAGGATGTTTCTGGTGTTGATGGTGAGAGAGGAGCCATTGCTTAGCAGAAAGGTGTGGTCAAGAGACTTAGTGCTTACCCATCCCAGCACATCTAAGTCCTTGACAATGGAGTTGTACAGAAATCTTCTTATGCACAGAACTTCTTCTTCAGTGAGAAGACTGCTCCTTATTATTTCAAGTCTTCTAGGAGTCAGTCTTCTTTCTGCTGCTGTTGAAGATTCAGGATAGGCTACCCTTTTTGCTGCTTGCATTTGTCTTTGAAAGTTGGGTAGATTATCCTCCATCAAGTCATAGAACCTGCCGATGGAAAGTTCTGCTGAGAGGTCCGTTGAGTTGTTGATGCATTGTAGATGGTATAGGTGAAGGACTTGGATGATGTTGAGAAAGTCCCAGTTTAGCTCTTCTACTCCACCAAACTCCCAACCAATCCAGAACCTCTCAGACTTTCCATCATACCCCCAAGCTAGTATTGTGTCAAACTCTAGCTGTGTTGAAGTCAGTGAAATTGGGGGGCAGTGGAGTGACTTATGATGGTTGCTGCTTCAGGGATGATGCTGAAAGGTGTATATGTTTGTTCTGTGTCTTCGGCATCATTCAGCATTTCATCAACTGCTCTGACGACTAACTTCCAGTCTTCAAATGTCTCTTTTTCTTCGTTGTCTGAAGCTGGCAAGTCATGAACCTGTACAAAAGCTGGCTTGAAAAGTGTGCTTTGAAATACAGCCTGCTCTTGAATCCAGTCGTCAAGACTGTCTGAGTCTTCCTCCATTGGGACTATCTCCCCCTTTTTGGTTGCATCAGTGGACAAATAAGCATCAATTTGGGTGCCCACTGATACAAGAGAGGGAGAAGGTACAGTTGGGCATTGATGGGCTTCATGCATAGAGACTTGGTGTCTTAGTTTGGACACTTCAGCCTCTAACATAGCCACCCTGACCGTCAATTCCAAGTTATGAAGTTTCAGTCTATCCTCATCCATAGTTGTGGAATCCTTGGATCCAGATGGGGCCTTAGGCCTAGCCTCTTCATCCCCATCACCCATGGTTTCTTGGAACCTGGGATTCCTCTCAGTGAGGGGAGTTTCCAAGGAAGCATCCTCACTGTGAGTTACCATGGTTGAGGTCTTAGCAATGTTTTCACTGTCCTCCTGGTTATTTGATGGACCAGCAGTAGTGACAGCCTCTTCCACATCCATTCTGTCATAACTCCTAGAGTGGACCTTCAGGGTAGAAGAACTTGGGATGGTCATGATGGAAGAAAGATCAATCAGTACCTCCGAGATGGTGGTTGTTGGAGAAGGTACATCATCTTGATCATGTTCCTCAACACTTAAGTTCAGAAGAGAAAGGAAAGGCTCAGGGGGCTGTTCTATAGATCCGGGAAGTGATCCTGATCCTAATAAAGAGACATCCAAAGGAGTCTCCCTAATAATGTGGCTTTCCCTTATGATATTCTAACCAGAATGTTGTGATTCTGAGTGAGGGATGTTGGGTTGGGTTTGGGCCTTGAAGGCAAGAGAAGAAGGAGTTCTCTTGCCCCTTTTTCTAGTATATGTCGTTGCAACTGGGGCCCTGTGTTCCGGTTGAACGATAACATCCAAAACAGGTGTAAGTAATTTTTGTGCCTGTGCATCCTTGGTAGTATGCACAGGGGTTCGAATGGTAGAAGCAGACTGTTGTTCAGGATGTGGGTGGAGGGTGTGGGATCAGTATCAGCTGGGATTGCTGAAATGTCACCCGGGGTACTCTGTATGTTCAGCATTGTAGATAACAATGGAACATTGACCCTTGAGAACTTTTTGGAAACAGTTCTCATGCTTTGAAAAATATTATTTTTATGTCCCAACATGATGTAGATTCTTGCAGGTTTTGAAAGTTCTTTTAGTTCTTGATTGAAAACTTCCTGCAAGAATCTTGGGTACATAAAAAATTACTGCTTTGCACCCTCTTGAAGGTTATATCTCAAACCCTCAAAGATGTGGTGGGCAAAGTTGAAGCCTTGGTTAGTGACCATACCATGGAAGGCGAAGGCAAGTGCAGAGCTCACCTGATGCCATCCACTCCTCTTCTGAGATATGCATTGGAGAAGAGTGTGACAAAGATACTTCCATGGAGGGCCCATCAGCGCCTTCTCGATCGTATACTCGGTTTGATTTCCAGTGTATCCAATGGAGACAAAGGTCCTCATGTATTCGTCCTTCGAGTATGAGATGGCTGCTCCCTGATCTTGAAGCTTAAGATGTTTTCTGAGTGTGGCTTCCAAGATGGTGATATCCTTGCCGTCTACTTTGGCTTTAATTTGGGGAATTTCCTGTTCGGTTGAGTAGACGGCGGTACTCCAGAAATCCTCCATATGAGGGATATATATGGTAGGGTTGGTGGTGAGGGCAAAGTAGATCTTTGATCGACATAAGAAATCAATCATATCGTCAAATCCTTCGGATTTCTTTCCTTTGGTAAGATATGTTGTAAGGTTGTGGTATGTGGAGAACTTATCATCAAAGTTATTGATGTCTGCCATTGTTGTTTGATTTGGAGGGAGGGTCAGAATATGGGAGGCTTTGAATGTTTTAAAGATGAAGAGCTTTGAATATGGTGGGGACTTGAGAGAAAGTGATGTGGGATTAGGGTGAAATTGAAGGTGAAGAGATGGTAAGGAAATTTGATTCGTTCTTATAACGGCAGAAGAGGGAAAAAGCAAAATGACTTGTACAGTATAACCCAATTCACCTTTTATTGTTACAGCTGTAATACACCGAGGCAGTCATGGTAAAGACTGAAGGGAATTTTAACAGCGGGTAAAAGTTAATTTGGACTTAAATTTACTGATCAGCAGCAAACTTGATTGTTGTGGATGAATAAGACTGTCCGCTGCAACCTTGGTTGCTGCGGAAGATTAAGTCTGTCATCAGCAAACTCAATTGCTGCTGATGGATGCAATGATCTGCAGCAAGGATATTGCTGCTGACAGCCTTAAAGCTATCCGCAGGAAACTTGTTCCTGCTGATAAGTTAAAGTAGTTAGTGGAAAATTCTTTGCTGCTGAAGATCAGACCTGTCAGCAGCCAAAAAGGATGCTGCTTACTTATAACTTTTATTTACAACAAAGGACAGACACATTTACAACAAAGGATAGACGCATTCAACTGAACCAATGATGATGCTTGGTGGTTTCTTTGCTTTCCATTGTTAAGTTGGTGGTTTTCCAGCTCTCTTTGCCTTTTCAGCTGCATAAGCTGCATCTGAGGACTTTGACTTATCAGTAGCAGATTTTGTTGCTGCTGATGGTTTTACTAGAGCAGCTCCAGACATTGTTGCTGAAGGCTTTCTTTTTGGTTGCTTGGGCTTTACTCGATCAGCAGCAGTTTTGTTGGCTGCTGATGGTTTAAGAACAGACTTATGCCTATCCTTCTTCACCTTACTGATAGGCTTTTGTATAATTGGGGTTGGAAGAAGAATCTGATTGAAAGGATTAAACTTACAATTTGCAGCAAAGTGATCTGATTCACCACAGATGATGCAAGATTGTTGAGGTTTTGACAACTGCTCCCTTGGTGGAGAAAGAGAGTTTCTGAATTGAGTTGTCTTAACTTCAAACCTTCTTACCTGTTTGTTCTTCTTTGTCTTCTCAAAAGCATGTTGCTTGAGGTTTCTTTGCTGCTGAAGGTAGTAGAAGCAGGTGCTGGCAGTATGATTGTATTTCCCACACACAAAGCATGATTTCGCCAGTTTGTCCCTTTGAAAGTACATATAGTCCTTTTTTTTAACAAGTCTTTGAAGTTCCAGCGATGAGCTTTGTTATGCTCAAAGGTGGCTTCTTCCAATGTCTTTTGAACATATGGAACCCTCTCTCCAGGCACATGACATATGTCAAACACCTTCCTTGGTTGGATTGAAGTTGAGGACTAGCCCTTTTCAATATTTAGCTTCCTACCTTCTGGAGGATAACTAATTTTGATTTGTTTGAATGGTGTAGGAACTGGTACTGAAATGGCTAGTACTGGTGCTGAATGGATAATGGGGACTTCATCTTTAGTCAGAATAACTTGAAGGGCAGGAGGAGATGAAGCTTCACTTGTTTCAGTGGAGTCTGAGCAAGTTGATTCAGACTCTGATGAGGTAGTGCAATCTTGCACCAAAGGTTCATCCTTAGAAGGATCAAGATTTCTGTTGGCCATATCAAGATTTGCAAGATTGAAGCTTGGTTCATGGATGGCAACGTAGTCAGCAGGAGGTGCAACTGCTTGATATTGTTCAGCATGATACCCCAGATCAGTTTTTACCTTTTCATGAATTTGAGCATCCATAAGTCTTTGCAGCTTTTTGGATGCAAATTCATATTTGTCAACATGAACTTTCTGTTCTGCCAATTCTGCTCTGGTAGCTTTTAATCTGGCCAGTAGATCAACAATTTGAGTTTCAAGATAGTTTTGTTCATGTCTTAATGATGAAATCTCTTTCTTTAGGCAGTTAATTTTTTCTTTGTAACTGTCTTCGACCTTTTTGAATTCAGATTTCATTTGATGAAACTCTTCATTTTAATCTATGAGGTTTTGATTATGCTTTCTGTAGCCTAAAACCTTATCAATACAGGCTTAGGAACATAGATGTTCATATACCTGAGGCGGTATCTCAGTTGTATCTGCCATAAGAGCTTGGTTGTTGGTAGGCAGATCTTCATACTGAAAGCTCCAGTCAAAGTCAGAAGTTCCAACAGCTGCACAAGCTGTAGTTTGAGCTGGAGGAGTAGCTTGTTGCTGTTGTTGTCTAGGTTGGGCTTGGTGAGCTTGTCTTGTTCGATCATCAGCTGGGTTTGCCCTAGATGCCTTGCATTCTCTAGCAAAATGACCCAATTGGTTACAGTTGTAACATCTCAATTTGCTTTTATCCAAGCCAACTCTAGTGTTGGAGTTGTTGCTTGGAATGGGTCTTCTAGTTCTAGAGTAGAACCTTTTTGCTCTTATAGAGAGCATGGCATACGAGTGTTGTATATCCATTTCTTCTAGATCATCTGGATGGAAACATTCCAGATCCTCCTTGGTAAAGTACATGTTTCTTGAGTTTTCATAAACAAAAGCAGTAAAGGTTGAGGCTTGAGGAGGAGCTTCAAGAAGAAATGGTGATGTGTTTGTTTTAGAGGTAGGAGTTTGAGGATGTGTGACTATGGGAGGATAGTAGTTGCTAGTACTAGGACCTGAGTGCTCAGAGTAAAGAGCAGAAGAGGTGGTGGTGGATGTTGAAGCTGTTTGGTAGCTTGAGCTCCTTTCCGTGGCCTGAATCATTTCTAATTCATAGGTTTTGAGCATACCAAATAGCTCAGTCATCTGAAGAGTCTTCAGATTCTCAGTTCTTCTGATGGACACTATGTAGAGTGTCCAGCAACGAGGTAGAGATCTGATGAATTTCTTAAGAATATCTTCATTCTCCAACTTTACTTTTGAGCACTGCAGCTCACCTACAACATAAGTATATCTGTTATATAAAACAGTTAGAGACTCACCTTCCTTCCAGACGAAGTTTTCATACTGCTGCTTAAGGATGTCTCTTCTGTTTTCTTTGACTTCCTCAGAGCCAGCAAACATCTTCTCAAGAGCCTCCCAGAGCTCTTTAGCAGTTTTGTAACTTCTGAAGTTATAAAAAACTTCATTTGGAAGGCACATTTGGATAGCTCCTAGTGCCTTGAAGTCCACCTCCATCTTCTTTATGTCCTCTTCTGAGTACTTGGAGGGCTCCTTTGGAACTGATGGTCCTCCAGAGTCAGCAGAGGCCACCATGGGAGTGTAGGGTCCATCCCTGATGGATTTCCACTTTCCGTACTCCTGATAACAGAAAAAGCTTTCCACGCGATTCTTCCACATGTCGTAGTCTTCCCCAGATACCAATCTTGGTAGTCGGTTGATGCTACCGATGTCTTCAAATCCATTGCTCTGTGCCATCTTTGTTTTTGTGATTTTAGGTGACTTGATTGAAAGAGAGAGTTTAGAATATAACCAGAAGTGATTAAACAAGTGTGAGTTTGTTTAATCTGAGCCAAAGCTCTGATACCACTTGTAGGATCGAGAAATTACAAGATGGTTATGTTCTTAGTTGAAATTGGCGGAAACAATAACAACTACACAAGTGTAATCGAGTAAGCAGAAAGAATACTTTTAAGAACACTGTTGTATTAAGCTTTTGCAGATAAACGATTACAATTGAAACTCAATCAAAAATAACAAAAAGCACACTTACAATGAAGTGTTTACACATTATTTATACTCACTTAGAATCAAGACAGCCCCTTGATTCTAAGGATCAGATTTAACACAGACCGTTGATCTGTTGTATGTAGCTAACTATTACACGTTTAGTCTAAAACTAGTTAACTTTATTGAAGTGTCTTCTTTATGCATCATTACTTGTATGCTTGGAGAAGAGCATTGTTGTCCGTCATTGGTTTTGCCATTGAGGTTCCTTCTGCTTTGAGTGTGTCAGTTGCTTTGGCATAAAGTTGTCAGTGACGCTTGGTATGGATAGTCAGCTGCAACGATTTGTCTTCAAGGCACAAGGCTGTCAGCAGCAAAGATGATGTTCAGCAGCAAGATGTAACCATCCAAAGCTGCTGATGATTTGCCTGTCAGCAGCATCAAGTGTTGATGCTGCTGAGAAGCCTATCTGCAGCAACTTTGGTCTTCAGCGGATAAGGCTATCCGCAGCAGATTTGTTCTTCAGCAGGAGAACAAGTATCCGCAGCAGATAAGCTTGTCCGCAGCGGTTTGTTGGTCAGTAGCAAACTCTGAGATCAGCAGAATTTGTACTTAGAGAAATTTGTAGCCATCAGTCTTTGGTTCTACATACTTCTTTCTTGATGTTTTTCTCGCCGTTTGACGTATCGAGGAGGTGTGAGGTGATTTGACGTTTTCCAGATGATCGGCGAGGTGCTCTTATGAGATACCTATACTTATATCGCGAAACTTCAGAGCACTGAGCCAATGGACGGAAATTGGGAGAATGATGCAGAACGTGTTTGCATGAACGTTTGATCGATAGATATTTATGGTGTGACCAGATTTACAACGCAGGTGACTTCAGCGCAAAGTGATGATGTGACATGATGACCTTCGAGGATGCATTCCATATGAAGGATTTGGTCAACGTGTGTTGACAGAAGTGTGGTGACGTTCTTTCAGAACGAGATGCTGGATAGATGAGGCCTATGCTCAGAAGGACTTTATGTCTGCACCTGATTAATTAGATGCGGTCGGTGATCTAGTGACGATGATAGAGCAATGAAGAGGAAAGTGATATGAAGGGAGGACAAGTTCAGGGTTGCACATACGTCCTTGGAAATGAAATGCCTACATTAATAAACGTATGACTGGTTTAAGGCAGGCTCCTATGGAGCATCTGTTAATCCAAATGATGGGCTGTTGAGACAACGTGACGATGGTAGGTGAACTTTTGAGAGACATCAGGAGCTGATGATAATAACTCTAGTATGGAGTAATAGGTGCTTGGTTAAGGGCACGTTGGACGCAAGATATTGAAGTAAACTGATACTTTGGTAGGGGGATTCTTTGGAGACCAATGTAGCTTTGCATAAGCTCCAGGAGATCATTGGAGAAGGACAAGGGAGTACCTTTATGAGTAAGGCAGTGGTGCCTGAGCTTTGAGAAATCATCGCAGGATGGCTATTAGGGGATGAGACAAGAAGGGTGACGAATGATCCTATTCATGAAAGGCAAGGAGCCTTACTTGGGGGATGACTATCGGAATGACGAGATCATCATGGCTATACAAGGAATGACGGCATAGGTGCCCGTGAGGAAAATAGGAAAATGTGATAAGTGGACAGGTAATTGACTGTGGTGTGCCGTCTGAGTAAGAGTTGGGAGGACGAGTAATGAGGGAATGTGTAGGTGAAACCTACAAGCTTGACACCAAATGGATTAAGTGCACTGATAGCGTGTTTTTAGTGTGGTTATAAATATATATAAATATATATATATATATATACATGCTCCTGGTAATGGCTCCAAAAACCTGCTACCAAATACGATAGACATAATATATATCTTAAATAATGTTCTGTTTAGAGTTACACAAAATCAGGTTTTAAATTTATAAATTAAAATGATAATTACTTCAACTTAAAACACACACAATAGGCAAGTGTATCTATCGCAGCGTAGTATAGTTTGGGTAAGAACCAAGTATCAAACCATGGACACGGATTCCTTACTCAACCCTAGCTATTCTCTGACTATGATAATAAGCTGGAAAATGGGGTTTTGTTTAAAAGAAAGGAAAAAAGAAAAATAAAAGTAATTAGGAATATTATCTCATTTAACGTGTTACTGCGATTGTTATCACTTGTTATTTAACGTTGTATTTTAGTAAGGTTGGTCATAATTACTAGTACTAACCCTTTCGATAGGGGAGTTAGTATTTCGTAATGAAACTGTGGATACGGTCGGCCAAATGCTCCTAATAATTCCTGGAATCCTAACGAGGTCTCAAGTCTGTCGGCTGTCCCATGAATTATTATTCGGACTAAGATTATCATGTCGACTGGCGTACACCAAGTCGTGTGACTTCTTTTGGATAGTCGGAATGCACAACATCCTCCAAAGTTACTTTATGAATGCTTGGACCTAACATTTTATATTCTTAAAATAGTGTCTTTACTTATAATATTATTTTAAATAAATATAAATTTCATTCTCAAGATCAAGCCTCATGGCTCTGCTAGAAGTCCTCTGCAAGCTAACACAAGAAAAGTAAAAAAATACCGACACGCTTTATAAGGTCCAGCTAGGACTCGAACAACTCATTGAATACCCAAACCTCCAATCAACCCATAATATTAAATCTATACTAATGGGGCTCTTGGTAGCAGCAAGATTTGTATATAGATCGTACAAACTCGAATAAGCTTCCTAAACAAGAAGTCTTGCTTAAGAAACTTACAAGATTTAAGATTATTAAGTTAGTTTAAAGATCACTTATTTTTTGTATTTTTAAGATAAAATAAAAGAATGACTTTAAGAACATAACATACTAAAAATACTTCCTTAATTAATTAAAGTTCAACCAACCCGAGCAACGCAAGAGGACTAGCCACGAATGACCATACAATTGACTCCACTAACCCTTAGACAATGTGTGGAAGTATTCCAACACCAAAGGAGAGTGGGTATAGGTTGCCTATCGTTTACTCGAACGAGAAGAATCATTTCATATTACAAGACTTAGAGAACGAAAATAAACAAAGAAAGGCAAAAAACGAACCAAAACTGAGAGAGTTCCAGCTCTAGCGTAGCACTAGGGCCTTCACACCCCTCAATCTTGGACACCTAAATGGGAGACTTAAGCTTGTTATTTATAGGCAAAGAGTTGGGGTTTGCATAGGCATGCATTTGGTCCACTTGTACACTGGTACTCTTGTAAGGGAATGTTTTACTTTTAGGGGATACAGGTACAATGAAAGAATATCTTGCTTTTATGGTGCACACGGGTATAATGCATGACCTGGTTTCTGACTTCCACATTTTCTTCAATTTCTTGGTCTTTTCGCTTTTTTTGATCGGGAAGCCGTTTAACCTGCAAAAATAAAATATATGCGAATTAAGTAGTATTTGCAATGTATTTATTCAATAAGTACCATAATATGAGGATTATTATGCATATAAAATATGGAAAATTTTGGACATATCATAATACCACACACTTAAACTTTTGCTTCTCCTCAAGCAAACTTACGCATAAATCAGACCCATAGCTAAAAGCGTTAAGTAGAAAAGAAGCTCCAAATAAGTGGAAGCATCGGGAAACCTATGAGACACTTATTCTATTTTTTGTGGTTTTCTATTTTTTTAGGAAGAGCGAAGACATGACATGCCTTCTAGAATGTTCAATTATACATAATTTCACACTCCTTACAATGTTCACTCTACTCTCAGCTATATATATATGTGTGGATAATGTAAGTCAAGCACAACACTCAGGTTTGAACAGAATTATGCAATGGTCATAAACTTGTATGCAAATCAAATCGCCACCAGCTAACTAAGTGGTATGCATGAATTAAAAGGACTTTAAAAAGGGTTGTAACTTGGCTTGGGGTAAGGGTAGGAATTATTTGGAAAAAGTGGCTAAATGTTAAAAATCCGGTTTCAGCTTACTGAGCTATGAACAAAAGAACTGCTGGTAAACTTAGATTAGGGTGTTGTAACTAATCTAAGGACTCTTTTAAGGTTAGATCGTCAAGACCGAATCTCCTTCTTTAAGAACGTCACTTCCTCCTTGTTTTTGAAATACATATTACTATCTTTTCTTGTAGATTGTTCGGCTTTTATTCTAATAGCAACCATTTTGATCAGTTTTGTATACTCAAATTGAAAGTAAGTTTGATTTTTTTTCTTCAATTTTCTTCATGAGATCATTCCATAACTTTGGGTAGTTGTTGTATCTTTTTTTTTTTGCCCTTCTCTTTCCTTTCTTAATATATATATATATATATATATATATATATATATATATATATACACCAATTTCACAAATTGGGCATTTGTCGTAACTTTTTGCCCTACTTTTCTTCATTCGTTCATAAACACATGGCTTCATAATTACATACTTGAAAAGGATAGATGTCCTTAAGATTAGAAATAAGATTAGAAATAAAAAGGCTAAATTTGGCTAAGTGGTGTAAAACGTGGGTTTTGAACTGAAAGGGGAATAGGCTCAAATGGGCTAACCAGGGGATAATGTTTAAGGTAGGAAAGGAAAAGAAAAGGCTAATGAAAATGGTTTACTCCAAAATACCTCAATCATATTCATACAACTACTTGTTCATAATCTCGATATGTATAAGCCATACAAGTTCTAATTATGCATAAAATTGGTAAAAAAACACTCAATATACTAAACGAAAGAGCATGCGAATAGTTATGTATGATAATATGCTTGATAAGGCTCAAATTAATCTCACATGAAGAACGGATGGGATAGGGTTTTGTGTTTTTATTATGCATAATTTCCATTTGTTTCTACTTGCCATGTTTCAATTTATTCCTTTTAGTTTATTTAAGCGCGAACTCAAAAAAGTTTATTTTCTTTTTAAGATTTTTGATTTTACTTTTGGGTGTTAGAGAAAAACAAGTTTAAGTGAAGTAAAGTTTTAGCCAAATGGGTAGAAAATCACGAGTTACTTTTACTGCATGAGAAAATAAGCTAGTTCAAAATTTCAATTTCCCACCCCACACTTAAAACTGTACATTGCCATCAATGTACTAATGCATGTAATGGAATGTTATGCATGTAGTTATATGCGTGGATGTTTTAAGAGAAAAGAAACTGGTACTTCCCAGGTCAAGACTTGATATCAAGCGTGTGGGTGGTACCCATAGAAGCCTAAGAATCATCCTTCACCAATAAAAGCTATCAAGCACTCAAAGAAAAACATAAAACAGAAAATAAAAACTACAAAGTCCTAGTATCGGGAAGGCATACCTGGTGGCGCAAGTACAAGAAACTTAATATTGTAAGACAAACATGAGATCCATGTAATCTACCGTATGCACCAACTTCTCAATTTATTTTTCATCGGGTTGCCTCCCGGAAGCGTCATGTTTATTTAACGAGTCTTAGACCAGACTCGGCCCCATATAAGTCAGTCTAGGGCAAGTGGTGGAAGAATCAGACAAGTGGCGGTACTTATAATCGTCCCAGTATCCTCCACAATAACACTCGAAGGCGCGCTCCATGAAAGCTACTACAAAGAACAAACAAAACGAACACCAGCACCAAAGTAAAAGAGAGTAAAAGTGAGAAGAATAAAAACAAAAAGGGAAAATAAAGTTGAAATAAAACAAAGAGAAAAATAAAGCAGAAAGAACAAAGAGAAAGTAGAAATAGTCAATCCAACGGCTTCGATCTTTTGTAGAATTAACGTGTCCCTGGCAACGACGCCAAAAACTTGATAGCGTGTTTTTAGTGTGGTTATATATATATATATATACATGTTCCTGGTAATGGCTCCAAAAACTTGATACGAAATACGAGAGAAATAATATATATCTTTAATAATGTTCTGTTCAGAGCTACACAAAATCAAGTTTTAAATTTATAAATTAAAATGATAATTACTTCAACTTAAAACACGCACAATAGGCAAGTGTGCCTATCGCAACGTAGTATAGTCTGGGTAAGAACCAAGTATCGAACCATACACACGGATTCCTTAATCAACCCTCGCTATTGTCTGACTAGGATAATAAGTTGGAAAATGGGGTCTGCTCTCTCCTTTGGTGATAAGGTGGTACCTGAATAAAGAACTAGAGCAGATGCAGGGTTAGTTACTAAGGCAGGGGAGGTGGGACCACTGGTAGCTGTAGATGGTGATTCATGTGACTCCCCCCTGAACATGAGAATCCTTTTCTTTCTGTGTGCCTGATTGGTGTGAGGATTGAACCATGGAATTCTTAATCTGGTTGACAACAGCAGTAACAGCCAGAAGGTCTTGCTGTTGTTTTAGAAGTTGTTATTTTTCTCAGCTAGCTGTGTTTGTTGGATCTTCAGCTGATTCTTCAAGGTTATCACTTCAACCTTGAGGTCCTTCACTTCCTCTGTCTGTTCTGCAAGATGAGACTTTAGATTCTTGATTTCTTCCTCCTTTTTTGAAAGTTGGTCATTCAGCTTCGTCACACTCAGACTTAACTTCTTGACACGAGTTGATGATGATGATGTTTCTCTAATGGGTTATGAGGTTTCAACTGGAGAATGGGGAGGAGTTGGTGGTGGTCTGGGTTGCTTTGGTGAGGGAGATGTGGCTGTGTGAATAGGAGATGGTGGAGGTGTTGGATGTTTTAGTGAGGCAAAGAGTGATTCGGATGAGGTTGTCAATGACTCCAAACCAGTCTTTATCTTCTTGGTTAGTAGCTCTTCAAGCTCATAATCAGAGTCGGTATCGGCTTGCCTTTTAGAATAGGAAGGATGAGGTTCAACCAACTCTTCAGACTCGGTCTCTTCCGATTCATAAATTGCTTCATCAAGAGTCTCACTGTTAGACTGTTCTTCTCCCTCAATGTGTCCCTCAGCTTCAGGGTTTTCAACATGGACAACTTGTTGTACTTGAAAGTTAAAATGGTCCAACTGTTCACCATCCAAATCATAGAATTGAGCCTCGAGAATAGGCTGTTCTTCACCTTGCTCCAGGTGAGCCTCTGGTTCTATAATTGCTTCATGAACCTCAGCCTCAACTTCCAGTTCCTAATCCACTTCACCCTGTGCCTCTTCAGATGAGATAATGACATCCTCAGGGTCAACATCTGGAATTTCAGGTTCGGGTTCACCAATGACATTCCCGAATAATTGAGCATTCCCAATAATCTTGTTACTCCTTGAACTGGTACTCTTCATATAGCTAAGAGTTTTTGCAATCATATTATCAAGGACTAGCATGTTTCCTTCTTGGGGCAGGTTTGGATGAAGATGATTGATGATCATCTGGAGAAATGTTGGGTAAACTAGCAACTTGTCCTTTCTCTTCCCTATGATATTCTCCATCATTTGCCTGAAGACAAGTCCTGAAAATTTGTAGTCCCGGCCTTTGATTAAGCCCAAAATGGAAGAGGCTACCTGTGCATTAGCTGAGTCAAACCCTCCTTTTCTGATGGAGATGCAATGGATGAAAACATGCACTATGTATCTCCAATGAGGGGCTAAGAAGGTTTTGAAGATTTGGCCACTCTTGAATTCATCTGGATGGCCCAATCTCCTGAAGCTTTCACGTATGAAGAAGCTTGAATACTCAGTAGGAGCAACATGGTTGTCATTGAACATAAGTACTTGTCTTATCACAACCTCAGAGATAAGAACTTCATGGTTAAAGATGTAGCTCTAATACCAAATGTACATCCTGATTCTAGACATAATCACTCAAACAGATCGGTTACACACACACACATGTGGAATAGGTGTGTATGGTGATGAAACAGAGACAAAAACAGCAAATGGTGAAGATAACAAGCTAACCACACTCAAGAACACAATACAGATTGTTATGAAAGTGTAAGAACACAATGAACAAAATCACCGTTTGTATTGATTCAAGGAAAACTGTGAAAGAGAAATGCAAGGGTTACTGCCACTACTCACACCCTAAACATTCTCAAACTAGGCTATTTATAGGCAGCTGACAGGTGTCAAAACTATGCTCATCGATACTACTAGTTTCGATTGAGCATTTACATCAGATACAAGAACCTCCGGTCAAAACTACCCATCTATTGAAACTACTAGTTTCGATTGAATAAACTCAACCGAAACTATGTAGTTTCTATGGCCCAGACTTAAGCTAAGAAAGCAGTAAATTACATTAAAAAGGAAACTTCAGGAATACATAATTGACAAAAACAAAGGACATTTGTTCAGAGTTACAATGATGACATAGCTTACAAAATACATGACTCTACATGGGGTTTTGTTTAAAAGAAAGGAAAAAGGAAAAGGAAAGTAATTAGGAATATTATCACATTTAAGGTGTTACTACGGTTGTTATCATTTGTTAAATAATGTTGTATTTTAGTAAGGTTGGTCAGAGTTACTAATACTAACCCTTTCGATAGTAGAGTTCCGTATTGACCTTATGCCCGGAGCTAACCCCGTTGCTAGAGCTCCTTATCGTCTTGCACCTTCGGAAATGCAAGAACTCGCAAGCCAACTTCAAGAACTCTCCGACAAAGGTTTCATTCGCCCGAGTCATTCACCGTGGGGTGCACCCGTCTTATTTGTTAAGAAGAAGGATGGATCATTTCGCATGTGTATTGACTACAGCGAACTCAACAAGCTTACTATCAAAAATCGTTATCCTTTGCCTAGGATCGATGACCTCTTTGATCAACTTCAAGGTTCTACTTGCTTCTCGAAGATTGATCTTCGATCCGGTTATCATCAGCTCCGTGTTCAAGAAGATGACATTCCTAAGACTGCTTTTTGAACAAGGTATGGTCATTACGAGTTCATGGTTATGTCTTTCGGGTTAACCAATGCACCCGCAGTTTTCATGGATCTCATGAACCGTGTGTGCAAACCGTACCTTGATAAATTCGTGATCGTTTTCATTGACGATATCTTAATCTATTCCAAGACTAAAGCCGACCATGAAGAACACCTTAGATTGGTTTTGGACCTTTTAAAGAAAGAACAACTATATGCCAAGTTCTCCAAATGTGAATTTTGGTTAAAAGAAGTTCAATTTCTTGGGCACATCGTCAACGACAAGGGTATTCATGTTGATCCTGCTAAGATTGAAACGGTTAAGAATTGGAATGCCCCGAAGACTCCTACCGAGGTTTGTTCATTTCTTGGTCTTGCGGATTATTATCGTCGTTTCATCTCAAACTTCTCAAAGATTGCTGTCCCTCTTACCACCTTGACCCATAAGGGTAAACTTATGAATGGGGACCGAAACAAGAAGAAGCTTTCCAAACTCTTAAGCATAAGTTGTGTAATGCTCCCATTTTGACTCTCCCCGATGGGAATGATGATTTGGTTGTCTATTGTGATGCTTCTAACCAAGGTCTTGGTTGTGTTCTCATGCAACGAGGCAAAGTAATCGCTTATGCATCAAGGCAACTCAAAATTCATGAAAAGAATTATACGACGCACGATCTCGAGTTGGGTGCGGTCGTATTCACGTTAAAGATTTGGAGACATTACCTATATGGCACGAAATGTGTGGTATTCACCGACCTCAAAAGTCTTCAACATATCTTCAACCGAAAAGAACTCAATATGAGGCAACGACGTTGGGTCGAACTCCTTAACGACTACGACTGTGAAATTCGTTACCATCCCGGCAAAGCGAATGTGGTAGCCGATGCTTTGAGTTGAAAGGACCATGTTATGCTTCATTGTGCCCGTATTCAAACCGATATTCAAACCCGTATCTTAGAAGCTCAACACGTCTCGGTAACCAAGGGCAACATGTATGAAGAAATGTCGTGTGGTGTTGAACTTCTTCTTGAATCAAAACCCAATGGCTTACTATATTACTTGAACCGTATTTGGGTTCCCGATCGCGATGATCTCTGTGCATTTCTCATGAACGAGGCTCATAAGACTGGTTATTCTATTCATCCTGGTGCGGATAAAATGTACCAAGATCTTCGCCAACTTTATTGGTGGCCCGGTATGAAGAAAGACATTGCTCTTTATGTGGCCAAATGCTTAACTTGCTCCAAAGTCAAAGCCGAACATCAACGTCCTTCTGGTTTACTCGAACAACCAGAAATTCCCGTGTGGAAATGGGAGAATTTAGCTATGGATTTCATTACCAATCTCCCTCGCACCTCGAGTGGATATGATAGTATTTGGGTGATTATTGATCGTCTCACTAAATCCGCTCACTTCTAGCCTATTCGTGAAGACTTCAAAGTGGAGAAATTAGCCCGAATTTACATTGATGAAATTGTGAGCCGTCATGGCGTTCCCTTGAACATAATATCTGATAGAGACGCTCGGTTCACTTCTCGATTTTGGCAATCTCTCCAAAAGGCTCTTGGTACTCGATTGGATTTGAGCACGGCTTACCATCCGCAAACTGATGGTCAAACCGAGCGAACAATCCAAACTCTTGAAGACATGCTTAGAGCTTGTGTAATCGATTTTGGTGGAAACTGGGATTCACATTTATCCCTTATTGAGTTTTCTTACAACAATAGCTACCACACAAGTATCAACATGGCTCCATTCGAAGCTCTCTATGGTCGCAAGTGTCATTCTCCTATCTGTTGGAGTGAGATTGGTGAAGCACAAATCACTGGTCCCGAGTTAATTCAAGAAACATCCGACAAGATTATTCAAATCCGTGACAATATTCGAGTAGCGAGTAGTCGGCAAAAGTGTTATGCCGACAAACGTCGAAAACCCTTGGAATTCCAAGTCGGTGACCTTGTTCTTCTAAAGGTGTCTCCATGGAAGGGTGTGGTCCGTTTTGGAAAGAAAGGCAAGTTAGCACCTCGTTATGTTGGTCCGTTCAAAATCCTTGAAAGGATTGTGAAAGTGGCTTACAAGCTCGAGTTACCTCCATCTCTTGGCAATGTACATCCTACATTTCATATATCTAATCTAAAGAAGTGTCTCGCCGATGAAAATCTCCATATACCGCTCGACGACGTGCGCATTGATGAAACGATGCACTTCGTTGAGAAGCCGGTGGAAATTATGGATCGTGAAGTCAAGCAGCTCAAGCGAAGTCGCATTCCTATTGTCAAAGTTCGTTGGGAATCTAAGCGTGGTCCTGAGTTCACTTGGGAACGAGAAGACCAAATGAAGCTCAAGTACCCTCATCTTTTTACTAATAATGTTGTTTCCTCTAGCTAAATTTCGGGACGAAATTCTCTCAACATGGGGAGACTGTAACATTCCTGATATTTAGTATTCATATTTCAATTCAATGTAATGCAATTTCGAATTCAATATTCGTGCACTGTCTCATTATTTTCTCGCCGTAAATTAAATGCAATGATTCTATACAAGTTCGCAAGTTTTACTCGGTTATATACATTTAGACACTATACAAGAAACTATTTTATTCAAACTTATCAAATCTGAAAAGTCAAGGACTAAAATTGAAAAATGTCAACAAACCCTAGTCTAGCACGGTCGTGCTTCGTCCTAGCACGGTCGCGCCAAGTGCTTTGGCACGGTCGCGTGACCTGCTTTGGAACGATCGCGCCCGGTGCCTAGGCACGGTCGCGCCTATCTTGGCACGGTCGCTCCTGCGTAACAGTTGAATCGTAATTGTGACTTTAATCATCCGATCGTTCAAATTCGTAACATCAACACACTTTATTCACATTAAGAAACACAATAAACATTTCCATTACTCGAAATCACTTCGGTTTTATTCTACCAAATTCCAAACGCTTGGACATTTCAAGGAGAACCCAAATTCTCTCAATTTTCTCAAAGCAATCCAGTCAAGCATTTCCAGACCATCTCTGAATCATCCGAAGCCGCTGAAACATTCGGAACCGCAGCATAGGTCGCCGGAAAACAAGCTTGCCGCCTACAGAATTCCTTCCTACCATTCTCTAACGATTCACTTCTATTCCGAGTAATTGAATCTTCTATTTCATTCTCTACTGTATCAGTATCGAAAGCCCCTATTCAATTTGGGCTTCCATTATAGAAATCGATCCGAATCAGAACTCATATTTTATTGAAAATGATTTAATCGAATCCCTACTTAAACGCGATGTTCATACAATTAAGTTATATGAAAAGACTCGTAATAACCCATTAATCAAAAGCCCTAACAAATCCAGCGATTAAAATTCAAGAAATTGTCAATTCGTGTCCTCCTGTCCAGACCTTGTCATGCCCTCTAGGCTAGTCTCTGTTGTGTCTAAAGATCATAGACACGACCGTACCGGGACAAGGCACGGTCGTGCCTATTGACTTGTCTAGATTGTGCTCCTGTTGATCAACCTGGTCGCGCCCCGACTAGCGCGGTCGCGCCCGTGGCTTGAGCACGATCGTGCCCTTCCGAGGCACGGTCGTGTGAGACTCAGAACCTTTTATCAGAATTATAAATTTTTATATTTTAATCAGTAAATGTTTCAGATTTTATAAAAATATGTTTTCTGTATTTAAAAATGGATTAAAAGTTTAATCTTAGCATAAATATAATTTATTTAAAAGTTTATGAAAGTTTAATTTATATTTATTATCTTACACTTAAATGATATTTTAAATAATTAAATTACAAAATTTATAAATAAATGAGATAATGATTATTTATTTAATTTACATTTTAAATCAAAATCATTTATTTATTTATACTTAATTACAATTAACATTTACATTATTTCATAAACTATAATTATATATTTATTCAATTATTCAATTCAAACCTAATCAAATTGTTTCAAAAATATTTTACTTCAAACTCTATATATTTTATTCAATACTTTTTAAATACAAATCAATAGTTTTATACACAAATTCAACTTTCATTTTAGACTTAAACTTTATGCATCTATTTGATTCAATACACATTTACCCTTTAGGTTAATTTGTGCATTTCGAGGATCATATTTGCTATCTATAATCTTTGTTAACTTCACTTCCATACCAAGTGAGTATTCACAACCCCTTTTTACTCTTTTACACTTTTGGGGTGGAACATGAACTTTATACACATTACACATTTCACATTTACATTTACTCAAACAACACAAGTGCAAAATCCTACTTACATAAATGTGTGCAAAATTTGAGCTTTGTGCCCGAGTGCTAGTTGTGCTAGTCTTTGTGAAAACTATGTGCAATCATTAACTATACAAGCCAACGGTTTTCAATGATAGATCTATTGAGTCTGACAAACCCACCCAAGTGGAGGTGATTGATACCGACAACACAATTTGCATACTAGTTACAAAGGTTTGGTTGTACTTGATTACACAATAGCTGCTCCCCATAAACGCCTTATTTTTCATGTCTTGTAAAGGATTTGTTTTCAACTATATGCTACCTATATACAACTGTGTTATACTCACCAACTTTTTAGTTGACTTTATTTTATTCATGTTTCAGGCCCTAATATGTGAGAATGATTCAAGACGTGCTCAATATAGGATTTGGACTTAGCAATATTAAATCAAGAAGTTTATGAGTTATTTATTGTTTCTTTGTTTGGATTTGGTTTGTACTTGGATTATGTGAAATGAAAATTTGACTTTAATATATTTCAATTTAGTCAACCTTGTGCTATGAACAGTCTTACATGTCCCGCCCCGATGATTCCGCCATCGGTCGGGGTGTGACAGATTGGTATCAGAGCCTTGGTTATAGGGATTTAGGTTATTAGACATTTTGACCTAGACTATAACTTTAGGACACCCAATTATACTATGCTTCATGATTTTGTGCTATGTGTTACATGCTATGTGCATGCTTACCATGATAAATTGTTATTATATTTGATACCTTACTTGTTAGAAATTCATGACTTATTAGGATCTTCTTAAATAATAATTTAATAAATAATATCCTTTCCTATATTCTAAAACCTCATAATATTTCTATTTTCTTTTCTATCTTTATCCTTTCTAAGCATGTGGAAAATTCTTGAAGCAAAAATCTCAAAAAAATTTATTTCTTCGTTAAGGTTTTTAAACTTGTTAAATTATTTGAGGACACGTGCAATCTGGAAGGGTGACACCTGTATTTTGGGTTTTCTATCTAGGAAAGCATTTCGCATAAATCACAATCAACCGAGGGACCCGTATGCTTTCCTGGGAATTCCCGAGATGAGTGTTTACTTATAGGCTAAAGCATGTCTCCTTGAAATATTATATAAGTTTAAATTAACCTTAATGTGCCATAGTATTCAAATGATTTTGTCACTTTTGAGTACAATCCAAACTATGAATATCTATTTTTTTTGTTTTTTTTGTTATTCTATTCTATTAAATCCTAGCAATTCTCATAAGTTCTTACAATCTTTTCTTGTCTTGTGAAAATCTGTAGAATGCCTCCTCGTCGTGCTCCCGCAACCAACGCCAACTCCGACATTGCTGCTATTCTTACCCAATTGGTGACACAACTCACCCAAGCCAATGGTGCCACTAATGGCAATGGTGGAAATGGAAGCAATAGTGGTAACAATGGTGGTAATGGTGGAAATGGTGGAAACAATCCATCTCAATGCACCTTCAAGCACTTCAATTCGTGCAATCCCCTAAAGTTTTATGGAACCGAAGGAGCTACTGGACTCCTTCAATGGTTTGAAAGTATTGAGAATACCTTTCTCAATAGTGACTGTCCCGACAACCTCCGTGTTCGTCATGCTACAAGTGTCCTCCAAAAGCGGGCACTTACATGGTGGAATGGGGAGAAAAGGAATAGGGGTATTGATGTAGCTATGGCTTTACCTTGGGATGAGGTCAAAAGGCTTATGACCGAGGAATTCTTTCCTCGAAATGAAGTGAAGAAGTTAGAGGCCGAATTTTGGGATCTTGCCCAAGATAGTGGGGAAAACTTAGCATATACAACTCGGTTCCATGAGTTGAGTCTTCTCGTGCCCCACATGGTCACTCCCTTATCTCGTTGTATCGAAAAGTACATTGGTGGGCTACCAAGACAAATCCAAGATACTGTCTTAGGTAGAAATCCTGCTACTTTGGAAGATGCCATCCGCCTGTCTGCTACCCTGACTGATAATCATGTGAAAGCTGGGACTCTTACCAAAAAGGGATCTAAGAAAGTTGCTGAAATCGTAACCCCTCCTGCCCACAACAAAGAAGCCACAACTGAACCCTCTCGCAATAACAAAAAGAGGAAGGTTAGAAACTTTGCTGTGGTTACTCCTGCGGTGCCCGTTAATCAAGTTGCACCCGTAGTTCAAGCACCGGCTAAAAAGCCATATGTTGGGATCTACCCTCTTTGTGCCACCTGCAATTTTCATCATCCTTAAAATATCCCATGTCGCCTTTGTACTCATTGTGGGATATATGGTTACACTATCAATGTTTGTAGGGCCAAAGCTTTTGAGGGCCAAGTCAACCCACCGAACCAACCCAACCCGCGAGTGGCTAATCAAGGTGTTCTCGCCATTGCTAATAGGCGTGCTTGTTATGAGTGTGGTGACCCGAACCATTTTCGAAATCTATGTCCAAGACTTGCAAATGCTAGACAAGGTGGAGCTCGTGGGCGTGCGTTCAACATAAACGCCAACGAAGCTCAAGCCAACAACGACGTGGTTAATGGTACGTTCCTTGTTAATAGTCAATATGCCTCCATTTTGTTCGATACAGGTGCCGATAAAAGTTTTGTGTCACTTAATTTTGAGCCTTTACTTGCAAAGACACGATCCCAATTAGAGAAAACCTTCACCGTTGAAATAGCAAATGGTGACTCCCTTACCATTGAGTCCATTATTTATGATTGCTCCTTAGAACTAAATGACCATTCATTCCCAATCAATCTTATTCCAATGCCACTAGGAAGCTTTGATATTATCATAGGTATGGATTGGCTATCAAATCATCATGCCGAAGTTATTTGCTTTGAAAAGTGTATTCGAATTCCGCTACCATCGGGAGAAACCTTAAGGGTTTTTGGTGAAAAGCCTTGCAAGGGTCTTAAATTGATGTCTTGTACTACCGCTCAAAAGTACTTACGAAAGAAGTACATCGCCTTCCTAGCTCATATTGTTCAAAAGGACGTCAAGGAGAAGAGTATTCAAGACATTCCTATCATTAGGGATTTTCCCGAAGTGTTTCCTAAAGATTTATTCGGTCTTCCTCCTGTTCGTCAAGTAGAGTTCCGTATTGACCTTATGCCCGGAGCTAACCCCGTTGCTAGAGCTCCTTATCGTCTTGCACCTTCGGAAATGCAAGAACTCGCAAGCCAACTTCAAGAACTCTCCGACAAAGGTTTCATTCGCCCGAGTCATTCACCGTGGGGTGCACCCGTCTTCTTTGTTAAGAAGAAGGATGGATCATTTCGCATGTGTATTGACTACCGTGAACTCAACAAGCTTACTATCAAAAATCGTTATCCTTTGCCTAGGATCGATGACCTCTTTGATCAACTTCAAGGTTCTACTTGCTTCTCGAAGATTGATCTTCGATCCGGTTATCATCAGCTCCGTGTTCAAGAAGATGACATTCCTAAGACTGCCTTTCGAACAAGGTATGGTCATTACGAGTTCATGGTTATGCCTTTCGGGTTAACCAATGCACCCGCAGTTTTCATTGATCTCATGAACCGTGTGTGCAAACCGTACCTTGATAAATTCGTGATCGTTTTCATTGACGATATCTTAATCTATTCCAAGACTAAAGCCGACCATGAAGAACACCTTAGATTGGTTTTGGACCTTTTAAAGAAAGAACAACTATATGCCAAGTTCTCCAAATGTGAATTTTGGTTAAAAGAAGTTCAATTTCTTGGTCACATCGTCAACGACAAGGGTATTCATGTTGATCCTGCTAAGATTGAAACGGTTAAGAATTGGAATGCCCCGAAGACTCCTACCGAGGTTCGTTCATTTCTTGGTCTTGCGGGTTATTATCGTCGTTTCATCTCAAACTTCTCAAAGATTGCTGTCCCTCTTACCGCCTTAACCCATAAGGGTAAAGCTTATGAATGGGGACCGAAACAAGAAGAAGCTTTCCAAACTCTTAAGCATAAGTTGTGTAATGCTCCCATTTTGACTCTCCCCGATGGGAATGATGATTTGGTTGTCTATTGTGATGCTTCTAACCAAGGTCTTGGTTGTGTTCTCATGCAACGAGGCAAAGTAATCGCTTATGCATCAAGGCAACTCAAAATTCATGAAAAGAATTATACGACGCACGATCTCGAGTTGGGTGCGGTCGTATTCGCGTTAAAGATTTGGAGACATTACCTATATGGCACGAAATGTGTGGTATTCACCGACCACAAAATTCTTCGACATATCTTCAACCAAAAAAACTCAATATGAGGCAACGACGTTGGGTCGAACTCCTTAACGACTACGACTGCGAAATTCGTTACCATCCCGGCAAAGCGAATGTGGTAGCCGATGCTTTGAGTCGAAAGGACCATGTTATGCTTCATTGTGCCCGTATTCAAACCGATATTCAAACCCGTATCTTAGAAGCTCAACACGTCTCGGTAACCGAGGCAACATGTATGAAGAAATGTCGTGTGGTGTTGAACTTTTTCTTGAATCAAAACCCAATGGCTTACTATATTACTTGAACCGTGTTTGGGTTCCCGATCGCGATGATCTCTGTGCATTTCTCATGAACGAGGCTCATAAGACTCGTTATTCTATTCATCCTGGTGCGGATAAAATGTACCAAGATCTTCGCCAACTTTATTGGTGGCCCGGTATGAAGAAAGACATTGCTCTTTATGTGGCCAAATGCTTAACTTGCTCCAAAGTCAAAGCCGAACATCAACGTCCTTCTGGTTTACTCGAAACAACCAGAAATTCCCGTGTGGAAATGGGAGAATTTAGCTATGGATTTCATTACCAAGCTCCCTCGCACCTCGAGTGGATATGATAGTATGTGGGTGATTATTGATCGTCTCACTAAATCCGCTCACTTCTTGCCTATTCGTGAAGACTTCAAAGTGGAGAAATTAGCCCGAATTTACATTGATGAAATTGTGAGCCGTCATGGCGTTCCCTTGAACATAATATCTGATAGAGACGCTCGGTTCACTTCTCGATTTTGGCAATCTCTCCAAAAGGCTCTTGGTACTCGATTGGATTTGAGCACGGCTTACCATCCGTAAACTGATGGTCAAACCGAGCGAACAATCCAAACTCTTGAAGACATGCTTAGAGCTTGGGTAATCGATTTTGGTGGAAACTGGGATTCACATTTATCCCTTATTGAGTTTTCTTACAACAATAGCTACCACACAAGTATCAACATGGCTCCATTCGAGGCTCTCTATGGTCGCAAGTGTCGTTCTCCTATCTGTTGGAGTGAGATTGGTGAAGCACAAATCACTGGTCCCGAGTTAATTCAAGAAAACATCCGACAAGATTATTCAAATCCGTGACAATATTCGAGTAGCGAGGAGTCGGCAAAAGAGTTATGCTGACAAACGTCGAAAACCCTTGGAATTCCAAGTCGGTGACCTTGTTCTTCTAAAGGTGTCTCCATGGAAGGGTGTGGTCCGTTTTGGAAAGAAAGGCAAGTTAGCACCTCGTTATGTTGGTCCGTTCAAAATCCTTAAAAGGATTGGGAAAGTGGCTTACAAGCTCGAGTTACCTCCATCTCTTGGCAATGTACATCCTACATATCTAATCTAAAGAAGTGTCTCGCCGATGAAAATCTCCACATACCGCTCGACGACGTGCGCATTGATGAAACGATGCACTTCGTTGAGAAGCCGGTGGAAATTATGGATCGTGAAGTCAAGCAGCTCAAGCGAAGTCGCATTCCTATTGTCAAAGTTCGTTGGGAATCTAAGCGTGGTCCTGAGTTCACTTGGGAACGAGAAGACCAAATGAAGCTCAAGTACCCTCATCTTTTTAATAATAATGTTGTTTCCTCTAGCTAAATTTCGGGACGAAATTCTCTCAACATGGGGAGACTGTAACATTCCTGATATTTAGTATTCATATTTCAATTCAATGTAATGCAATTTCGAATTCAATACTCGTGCACTGTCTCATTATTTTCTCGTCGTAAATTAAATGCAATGATTCTATACAAGTTCGCAAGTTTTACTCGGTTATATACATTTAGACACTATACAAGAAACTATTTTATTCAAACTTATCAAATCTGAAAAGTCAAGGACTAAAATTGAAAAATGTCAACAAACCCTAGTCTAGCACGGTCGTGCTTCGTCCTAGCACGGTCGCGCCAAATGCTTTTGCACGGTCGCGTGACCTGCTTTGGAACGATCGCGCCCGGTGCCTAGGCACGGTCGCGCCTATTTTGGCACGGTCGCGCCTGCGTAACAGTTGAATCGTAATTGTGACTTTAATCATTCGATCGTTCAAATTCGTAACATCAACACACTTTATTCACATTAACAAACACAAAAAACATTTCCATTACTCGAAATCACTTCGGTTTTATTCTACCAAATTCCAAACGCTTGGACATTTCAAGGAGAACCCAAATTCTCTCAATTTTCTCAAAGCAATCCAGTCAAGCATTTCCAGACCATCTCTGAATCATCGGAAGCCGTTGAAACATTCGGAACCGCAGCATAGGTCGCCGGAAACCAAGCTTGCCGCCGACAGAATTCCTTCCTACCATTCTCTAACGATTCGCTTCTATTCCGGGTAATTGAATCTTCTATTTCATTCTCTACTGTATCAGTATCGAAAGCCCCTATTCAATTTGGGCTTCCATTATAGAAATCGATCCGAATCAGAACTCATATTTTATTGAAAATGATTTAATCGAATCCCTACTTAAACGCGATGTTCATACAATTAAGTTATATGAAAAGACTCGTAATAACCCATTAATCAAAAGCCCTAACAAATCCAGCGTTTAAAATTCAAGAAATTGTCAATTCGTGTCCTCCTGTCCAGACCTTGTCATGCCCTCTGGGCTAGTCTCTGTTGTGTCTAAAGATCATAGACACGACCGTGCCGGGACAAGGCACGGTCATGCCTATTGACTTGTCTAGATTGTGCTCCTGTTGATCAACCCGGTCGCGCCCCGACTAGCGCTGTCGCACCCGTGGCTTGAGCACGATCGTGCCCTTCCGAGGCACGGTCGTGTGAGACTCAGAACCATTTATCAGAATTATAAATTTTTATATTTTAATCAGTAAATGTTTCAGATTTTATAAAAATATGTTTTCTGTATTTAAAAATGGATTAAAAGTTTAATCTTGGCATAAATATAATTTATTTAAAAGTTTATGAAAGTTTAATTATATTTATTATCTTACACTTAAATGATATTTTAAATAATTAAATTATAAAATTTATAAATAAATGAGATAATGATTATTTATTTAATTTACATTTTAAATCAAAATCATTTATTTATTTATACTTAATTACAATTAACATTTACATTATTTCATGAACTATAATTATATATTTATTCAATTATTCAATTCAAACCTAATCAAATTGTTTCAAAAATATTTTACTTCAAACTCTATATATTTTATTCAATACTTTTTAAATACAAATCAATAGTTTTATACACAAATTCAACTTTCATTTTAGACTTAAACTTTATGCATCTATTTGATTCAATACACATTTACCCTTTAGGTTAATTTATGCATTTCGAGGATCATATTTGCTATCTATAATCTTTGTTAGCTTCACTTCCATACCAAGTGAGTATTCACAACCCCTTTTTACTCTTTTACACTTTTGGGGTGGAACATGAACTTTATACACATTACACATTTCACATTTACATTTACTCAAACAACACAAGTGCAAAATCCTACTTACATATATGTGTGCAAAATTTGAGCTTTGTGCCCGAGTGCTAGTTGTGCTAGTCTTTGTGAAAACTATGTGCAATCATTAACTATACAAGCCGACGGTTTTCAATGATAGATCTATTGAGTTTGACAAACCCACCCAAGTGTAGGTGATTGATACCGACAACACAATTTGCATACTAGTTACAAAGGTTTGGTTGTACTTGATTACACAATAGCTGCTCCCCATAAACGCCTTATTTTTCATGTCTTGTAAAGGATTTGTTTTCAACTATATGCTACCTATATACAACTGTGTTATACTCACCAACCTTTTAGTTGACTTTATTTTATTCATGTTTCAGGCCCTAATATGTGAGAATGATTCAAGACGTGCTCAATATAGGATTTGGACTTAGCAATATTAAATCAAGAAGTTTATGAGTTGTTTATTGTTTCTTTGTTTGGATTTGGTTTGTACTTGGATTATGTGAAATGGAAATTTGACTTTAATATATTTCAATTTAGTCAACCTTGTGCTATGAACAGTCTTACATGTCCCGCCCCGATGATTCCGCCATCGGTCGGGGTGTGACAGCCAACTGCTCCTAATAATTCCTGGAATCCTAACGAGGTCTCAAGTCCGTCGGCTGTCCCGTGAATTATTATTCGGACTAAGATTATCATGTCGACTGGCGTACACCAAGTCGTGTAACTTCTTTTTGTAAGGCCCCAAACCTGGGAGGCCTCACTTGTTGGATTTACTCATTCACAAACAGTTCTTAAACTTGATTATCAAATAACGCAGCGGAAAATACTTCAAATAAACATAACCATTACATTGTTTAACAACGGAAGCGTAACATATTCTATTACATAAACATATCATAAGCTAATCATAACGGGATGCTAGTCTTCATGATCAACCGGGTAACTCTTCTCGCTTGCCAAGCATCACCGTCCATCATCCATACATGCCTTAACCTGAATGTGCATACTAAAAAAAGTCAGCTACGCTGGTGAGTTCTAGTTTTTATTCGATTTAAGAAATGGTTCATCATTCAAAACATTCATTAGGGTTTAACACCACGTATAAGAAAACAGGGCCTTTCATTCATCATTGAAAACCTTCAAACATTTTTCCTCATCATAAACACATTGAACGGATCATTTGTTTAAAACATATAACATTCATTTAAGTCATACATTACTATCTACAATCTGTATCTTTCTTTAAGCGTCTCTGTGTCCCCGAAGGAACCTTGCATGTCGTGGGCAACCGTTACGTAACGCCGTCATTGCCACAACCTTTACCATTCGTACCGTCATTTAACATGGCATTGCCCCTAAGGTTTAACTGCACGAAGACCGACAATACCATACATTCCGTCAATTCCCTTTTTGGATTGCCCCCAAGGCTAACTGTACGAGGACCGACAATACCCATTCAGTTGCCCCTATGGCTCTCATGTCCATAGACCGACAACCTCCATCGACGGCTATGGCTCATGGCCATAACACCGTCGGATCATAATTTAACCTTACATAGGGTCACGTTAACCCCTGAGTAACCGTCGTTACTCCCTACCAGTTGTACAACATCAAAACCATTGGCAGGCCACCAAGACACTGCCCCTGTTGCTCTTATGGCAACTATGGCTCGCTGTCCATAATCTACCATAAGGCTGGGAATTACATTCCCAGACTTCATTCGTCAATTCCATTCATTCAACAAATTAGATTTGTAATGACCTCTTTAAAACCTTTGCCCTTTTTCTTTTCTTTTCATAAAACCTTCCATTCATTTTCGAAACCCTTTACCTTTAGTTTAAACCATTTCTTTATAAACATTTCATTCGTAAACATTCCATTCATAAAACTTTCTTTCCATAAACCGTTCATTTCAAATCATTTCATTTCGTAAACACAGTTTCATAAGCATCGTTTCGTAAAAACATCAATTCATATGTATGCACACCAGCCCGAAAACATTATATAAAACATTTAAAAGAGGGCTTCTAGAACTCACCTGATAAGCTAATCCGGGTTGCCCTAAACAAAGGTCCTACTACGACACTTCCGATCTGAATTTGATAGTTAAATACACATCAAACCCAATCCTGACTCTAACGGTTTAACCATTCTGAACATACTAACTTTACTTAAACAACCTGATGCCTGCGCACTTAGCAAGTGCGCAGACCCTTCTTCCTGCGTACTTGATAAGTACGCATGATCCTCTTCCTGCGTACTTAATAAGTACGCAGTGCTCACTTCCTGCGTACTTGATAAGTACGCAGGACCTGCTCCGTGCTTACTTGATAAGTACGCACGATCTGTTTCTTCGCAAAACCCTAACTTTCGCATTCAGGTCTGATCACGTCAGGATCTCGAACCTGTTTACATTCAAAACGTTTGTTTTCCATTAAGGAACTCAAATCTATGTTTATCTTTCAGTTTTATCCGTGAAAACGTTACCTTTTCACCCAAAACCCGAAAAACCCAAAAACGAACAAAAACTCAGATTTAGGCCCGATCGTTACCTGAATCTAGTTTCTGATCCGGAGGCTCTTCTCACGAGCTATGGAGCAACGCTTTGCTGAAATCTCGGGTGGATCCACCAACTTTCTCTCTCTACGGTTTCTCTCTCCAGAACTTGCAAATGAGAGAAATGATGGAGGTCTAAGCTATTTATAGGGGAGGCTCCCCTTCCAGCCCGCCGGCCCATCCGGCCCGACCCGACATGCCTCGTTCATTTATTCTGTCATTTTATCTGTCGTTTTAATTTTGGGATGTTACAAGTCTACCCCCCTTACAATAGGTTTCGTCCCCGAAACCTATCATAAGTCAAATAGATGAGGGTACGACTCCCTCGTCTCCTTCTCCGTTTCCCAAGTGGCTTCCGATCCCTTTCGATGTTTCCATTGGACTTTAACCAATTGGATAATCTTATTACGCAAACGCTTCTCCTTCTTTTCTAAGATGGCCACGGGTTCTTCGATGTAATTAAGGTTGTTGTCGACCTCGATGTCAGTAAGTGGTACGTGAGCTGATTCATCCGCCAAACACTTTCGCAAGTGTGATACATGGAAGGTAGGATGAATCCCACTCAACTCATCAGGCAACTCTAACCGATAAGCGACCTCACCAACCCATGCCATTATCCTGAATGGTCCGACAAACCTCGGACTTAACTTTCCTCTCCTCTTGAATCGTATTATTCCCTTCCAGGGTGACACTTTCAACATTACCGTGACCCCAACATCAAACTCAATAGGCCTTCGTCGTTTATCTGCATAGGATTTCTGACGATCTTGTGCGGCCTTCATTCGTGCTTTGATTTGATCAAACCTTTCTGACGTTTCTCTTACTACTTCAAGACTCCCTAATTCCTTTTGTCCAATCCCACCCCAACAAATCGGGGTCCTGCATCTCCTCCCATACAACATTTCGTAAGGCGGCATGCCTATCGTCGTGTGATGACTATTGTTGTAGGAGAATTCGGCTAACGGCAGATGACTGTCCCAACTCCTGCCGAAATAGATAATACAAGCACGAAGCATATCCTCCAATGTCTGAATGGCCCTTTCGGACTGACCATCCGTTTGTGGGTGGCACGCCTTGCTGATATTAAGCCTCATGCCCATCGCCTCGTGAAATATTTTCCAGAACCTCGATGTGAATCGTGTGTCCCGGTCAGATACGATCGTCAAAGGCATCCCATGCCATGCAACTACTTCTTTAATAAATACTTCCGCTAACCTTTCTGACGAGAACGTCTCGCGAATAGGTAGGAAGTGAGCACTCTTCGTTAAACGGTCCACAATTACCCAAATGGTGTCATGACCTTTAGCTGTGCGAGGTAGCTTGGTTATGAATTCCATGGTAATGTGTTCCCACTTCCATTCCGGTATATCAAGTGGTTGAATCTTTCCATATGGTTTCTGGTGTTCGGCCTTTACTTGCGAGCAAGTCAAGCACTTGCTTACATACTTTGCCACCTCATGTTTCATCCCAGGCCACCAGTATTCCTTTCTCAGATCTTGGTACATTTTATTGGTGCTAGGATGGATAGAGTACCGAGACTTATGAGCCTCATCCAAGATTTTGGTTCTAAGCTCGCCACCCATAGGTATCCATACCCGTCCAAAACGTGTCCTAACACCCAGGGTGTTATATTCCAACTTGTCCTATTGGCCAACCATCCTTTCCTTCTTTATGTTTTCCTCTTTAAGTGCCTCATCTTGAGCCTTTTCAATTTCTCTCATAACATCCGATGTTACCACCAACTGGCAAGCTTTAACTCTAATAGGAGTAGGCACATCCTTTCGGCTTAGAGCGTCAGCCACCACGTTTGCCTTTCCAGGATGGTATATTATTTCACAGTCATAGTCTTTCAACAGTTCCAACCATTGCCTCTGCCTCATATTAAGTTCCTTTTGTTCGAAGAAGTACTTTAAACTTTTGTGGTCGGAGTAAATAGTAAACTTCACCCCGTACAGGTAGTGCCTCCAGATTTTCAATGCGAATACGATGGCAGCAAGTTCCAAATCGTGGGTTGGATAATTAGCTTCGTGAATCTTCAACTGTCGTGACGCATACGCGATCACTCTTCCGTGTTGCATCAACACGCATCCCAATCCCTGACTCGAAGCGTCAGAGTATACCACTAAGTCTTCATTGCCCTCGGGAAGGGTCAAGACTGGAGCTTGGGTTAGCCTCTTCTTCAATTCCTTAAACGCCTCATCTTGGGTCAAACCCCATTCATACTTTACCTCTTTCCTAGTCAACTTTGCCAACGGTGAAGCTATTTTCTAGAAATCCTGGATAAATCTCCGATAGAAGCCTGCCAATCCCAAGAAACTACGGATTTTAGTTGGTGTCTTAAGAATATTCCATTCTCTTACCGTCATTATCTTTGCTGGGTCAACCATAATGCCGTTCGGGTTAATGACGTGACCTAGGAATTGGACTTCCCTAAGCCAGAACGCGCATTTGGAGAACTTGGCATACAACGTTTCCTTCTTCAGAGCCTCCAACACCTCCTTTAAGTGACATGCGTGATCACCCTCATTCTTGGAGTAGATGAGGATATCATCGATGAACACAATTATCGATCGGTCCAGCATCGGTCGACACACCCTATTCATTAAATCCATGAACGCCGCGGGGGCGTTCTTCAATCCGAAAGACATTACACGGACCTCGAAATGTCCATAACGCGTGCAAAATGCAGTTTTCGGTATGTCTTCTTCCCTCACCTTCAACTGATGGTACCCGGATCGAAGGTCGATTTTTGAGAACCGACTTGCCCCTGTAATTGATCGAACAGGCCGTCGATCCTTGGTAAAGGGTACTTGTTCTTCACCGTACGTTTGTTCAATACACATTCTCATCGAACCATCCTTCTTCTTCACAAACAACACCGGAGCACCCCACGGCGAGATGCTCGGTTGGATAAATCCTTTTTCAAGTAATTCGTCTAGTTGTGACATTAACTCTTTCATCTCCACTGGTGCTAGTCGATATGGAGCCTCAGCCACGGGCTGGGCATCTGGTACTAAGTCGATTCGAAATTCGATCTCTCTGTCGGGTGGTATCCCAGGCAAATCCTCTGGAAACACCTCCGGGTACTCACGTACCATGGGTACATCGTCTAGTTCCTTCACTTCCTTACACTCGTCAATTACGTACACCAGATAAGCCTCGCATCCGCCCCTAAAGTAATCTGCTGCCTTAATCATCGATATGACATTTGGCATCGGGGCGTCACGATCTCCAAAAACCTTGACTTTGCTACCATCCGGAGCCTTGAGTCGGATTATCTTTCGTTTACATATAATTTGTGCTTCATTGGCAATTAGCCAATCCATACCTAACACGACATCGAACCCACCCAGAATCATAACAAACAACCTGACAGGGAACCTATGACCTTCTATTTTTATCGTGGAGTTATCAACTACATCGGTCACTCTCGTAGTTCTACCCTCGGCGGTTTCCACACTAAAAGCCCTTTCTAGTTTACTGACAGTGTACTTTACACGTTTACAAAAAGTCGTAGATATAAAACTCTTACTGACACCCGAATCAAATAACACAGAAACAAAAGTGTTGTCAAGGATGAACGTACCTGACGCCACGTCGGGGTCTGCCCTGGCTTGGTTTTGCGTCAGTGCGTATGCACGAGTCTTTGCTCGGGGCCTCTCTTCTTTCCTTTCCGGGCCTTTCCCTTTCCCGGCTTAACCCATTCTTGGTTTCGGGCATTCCCTACTCAGATGACCGGCATCCCCACAGTTATAGCACTTGAAGTGATGTGGGCATTCACGGGAGTAGTGCCCGGTCTTGCCACACTTAAAGAACAAGTTAGATCCCAGTCTACATTCACCTGCATGCTCCCTTCCACACTTCTTACAAACAGTCGGCTCATTCACCCGAGCCCTCTTATCACGAGTCCCAAATATCATTCCACCAGTTCGCTTGTTTGAGAAGTTCGATCTCTTCTTCGGTTCCTCAATGGCGACGACATTCAGCGCCAGATCATCGAATACCACACCGCTCAGTTCTACTACCGAATCATAGGTCGTAGGGGCGTTTGCCTTAACATAGGTGCGGACCTGGTCCGGCAGCCCTTGAATGTAACAGGAAATCTTTCTTTCCTCAGTCGTGATAAGGTGTGGCACCAGACGTGCCAGTTCATTGAATCGAGTTGTGTACTGCCGGTGCGTCATGCTCTCGGCCTTCAGACCCAGAAATTCCCTCTCTACCTTCTCAATCTCGTTCCTTGGGTAGAAATTCTTGATCACCAAAGTTTTCAAGTCAGCCCACATCATCGCATCCATAACCTCGCTCCCTTTTGCTTGACGTACCCCTTCCCACCAATGGGATGCTTCCTCTCTTAAGGAGTTAGTAGAAAATTTCACAACTTGATCCGTTCGACATTCGCTCAGACGAATGGCAGCCTCCATATGAATCACCCAATCAAACGTAGCTACCGCGTCTTACTTCCCAGTCAAGACTGGCGGGTCACATGCCTTGAAGGACTTATAGTCGCAACCATGGTTAAGCGGTGCGTTGATTGCCTCAGTGTTCGGGGTATCAACCGCCGTGTTAGACCCACCCGTCTCATTAACCTTCTTTAATGCTTCTGCCAACAGTCCTGGCAAAGAAACTTTCATCAAGTATTTGAACTCTCGAGCTATGGCTGCTCTCACTTCTGGTTCAAAAGTGAAAGGTTGTTCTTCAACCTGTGTCTGCTTGGTTCCATGCACACCAACCGCCGGTTCAGTTTGAACACTTCCTTCTTCACTATACTCTTGGCGCGCAGGGGTCCTGCCACGACCGCCGTTACGACCACCGGTACGACCACCGATACGGCCCCCACCACGCCTTCCGTTTCCTCTTCTTGCCATTTTGTTCTATAAGACAAGAATCCAATGTCATCACGCTAGTTAACAAATAAAATTCAATAAGTACTGTAAGATGTTAATATACACTGGCCATCTGCAATTAACCATTACACTACCTTTCGATTTCTATTTGACCACCTTTGTGATTCCATCAGAACACAAGTCCTTACCTAACCCTTTTCTAAGGCATACTATATATGTAAATATATACTACCTTCATACCTGATGCTGTGGCTCGAATTACCCGTACTGGCATCCGCTTTCGGTCCCATTCACAGTTTAAGTTCAGACACGGGGAGTGTCTGAATTTCTTAAACTATTGCTCTGATACCAACTTGTAAGGCCCCAAACCTGGGAGGCCTCACTTGTTGGATTTACTCATTCACAAACAGTTCTTAAACTTGATTATCAAATAACGCAGCGGAAAATACTTCAAATAAACATAACCATTACATTGTTTAACAACGGAAGCGTAACATATTCTATTACATAAACATATCATAATCTAATCATAACGGGATGCCAGTCTTCATGATCAACCGGGTAACTCTTCTCGCTTGCCAAGCATCACCGTCCATCATCCATACCTGCCTTAACCTGAATGTGCATACTAAAAAAAGTCAGCTACGCTGGTGAGTTCTAGTTTTCATTCGATTTAAGAAATGGTTCATCATTCAAAACATTCATTAGGGTTTAACATCACGTATAAGAAAACAGGGCCTTTCATTCATCATTGAAAACCTTCAAACATTTTTCATCATCATAAACACATTGAACGGATCATTTGTTTAAAACATTTAACATTCATTTAAGTCATACATTACTATCTACAATCTGTATCTTTCTTTAAGCGTCTCTGTGTCCCCGAAGGAACCTTGCATGTCGTGGGCAACCATTACGTAACGCCGTCATTGCCACAACCTTTACCATTCGTACCGTCATTTAACATGGCATTGCCCCTAAGGTTTAACTGCACGAAGACCGACAATACCATACATTCCGTCAATTCCCTTTTTGTATTGCCCCCAAGGCTAACTGTACGAGGACCAACAATACCCATTCAGTTGCCCCTATGGCTCTCATGTCCATAGACCGACAACCTCCATCGACGGCTATGGCTCACGGCCATAACACCGTCGGATCATAATTTAACCTTACATAGGGTCACGTTAACCCCTGAGTAACCGTCGTTACTCCCTACCAGTTGTACAACATCAAAACCATTGGCAAGCCACCAAGACACTGCCCCTGTTGCTCTTATGGCAACTATGGCTCATTGTCCATAATCTACCATAAGGCTGGGAATTACATTCCCAGACTTCATTCATCAATTCCATTTATTCGACAGATTAGATTTGTAATGACCTCTTTAAAACCTTTGCCCTTTTTCTTTTCTTTTCATAAAACCTTCCATTCATTTTCGAAACCCTTTACCTTTAGTTTAAACCATTTCTTTATAAACATTTCATTCGTAAACATTCCATTCATAAAACTTTCTTTCCATAAACCGTTCATTTCAAATCATTTCATTTCGTAAACATAGTTTCATAAGCATCGTTTCGTAAAAACATCATTTCATATGTATGCACACCAGCCCGAAAACATTATATAAAACATTTAAAAGAGGGCTTCTAGAACTCACCTGATAAGCTAATCTAAGTTGTCCTAAACAAAGGTCCCACTACGTCACTTTCGATCTGAATTTGATAGTTAAATACACATCAAACCCAATCCTGACTCTAACGGTTTAACCATTCTAAACATACCAACTTTACTTAAACAACCTAATGCCTGCGCACTTAACAAGTGCGCAGACCCTGCTTCCTGTGTACTTGATAAGTACGCAGGATCCTCTTTCGGCGTACTTGATAAGTACACAGTGCTCTCTTCCTGCGTACTTGATAAGTACGCAGGACCTGCTCCGTGCGTACTTGATAAGTACGCACGATCTGTTTCTTCACAAAACCCTAACTTTCCCATTCAGGTCTGATCACGTCAAGATCTATGTTTATCTTTCAGTTTTATCCGTTAAGGAACTCAAATCTATTAAGGAACTCAAATCTATGTTTATCTTTCAGTTTTATCCGTGAAAACGTTACCTTTTCACCCAAAACCCGAAAAACCCAAAAATGAACAAAAACTCATATTTAGGCCCGATCGTTACCTGAATCTAGTTTCTGATCCGGAGGTTCTTCTCACGATCTAAGGAGCAACACTTTGCTGAAATCTCGGGTCGATCCGCCAACTTTCTCTCTCTACAGTTTCTCTCTCTAGAACTTGCAAATGAGAGAAATGATGGAGGTCTAAGCTATTTATAGGGGAGGCTCCCCTTCCAGCCCGCCGGCCCATCCGGCCCAACCCGACATGCCTCGTTCATTTATTCCGTCATTTTAACTGTCGTTTTATTTTTGGGATGTTACAATTTTGGAAAGTCGAAATGCGCAACATCCTCCAAAGTTACTTTATGAACACTTGGACCTACCATTTTATATTCGTAAAATAGTTGTCTTTACTTATAATAATATTTTAAATAAATATAACTTTCATTCTCAAGATCAAGCCCCATGGCTCCCTGAAGTAGTGCAAATCACACATCTTTATTCCTAGTGTTTTGGGCGGTTTTGATTAGCTTTGTGTTTGTTTGTATTCATTTAAGTCTGTATTTGAGTCTATTGTATATTTGCAGGTGCTCGTGAAGATTACAAGTGAATACGTGAAGAAACAGAGCAAGAGGAGGGAACACGAGGATTCAAAAGTGAAAATTAAGAAAATGTTAAATTTAAATTCTTCGCGGTACGCGAAAGACCAAATGAGATTCTCTCGCGGTACGCGAAGAAAACTATAATAGTTCGCGACTAAATTGTACCTCGCGGTACGCGAGGAGCCCAAGCCAAGTCTTTCACGTTATGCAAGAGACCTAAATTCTGAGGAAAAAGAGATTTTTGATTTTTAATAGATTTGGATTCCCATTAGGTTAGGAGTTCGATTTTGAGCCATCCAGAGAGAGCGTTAGGGCGATTTTGGGTGATTGGAGGTCAAGTGGAGTTAAAGTTTGAAGCTTTTGAATCCGGGTTCGTTGTTTAAGCGTTCTAGGTGTTAAAGATTTGATTTTTATCTTTGTTTGCTTTGTTTGAAACCATGAATCTTGTTTTCTACATCTTTTTTAGTTGTTTGAACATGATCCTAGGCTAAAACTTTGATATTGCCTAGGTCAATTGATGAATGCTTGTTAAAGTTTCAATTTTTAGTCGGTTTTTGGATTCAATTAATGGATTAATGATTTTGTAAGCGATTTTGAGTTAATAATTGTGATGTTATTGCATGTTTAGATCTTATCTTGTGTTTGATTTCAATTCCTTGCGTTGATTGTGGTTTTCTTCCAGTTTGATCTGCGTATCTTTGTCATAAATCTTAGGATTTATGATTAGGGTGGTTTGCTAGACGTAGTAGCCATAGGAGTTGTCATTGATTGCTGTTTAGAATTTAATGTGTATCCTAGTTGAATACACGAGAGGTGAGAATTAGTCGTTTGGCCTTCGTCATTAGGAATCCGAGTGTCAGATGTTTGAGAGGAAGCCGGTATTATGAGTCTAGTGATTGTTTCTATCCGTGTCGTAGTTGTTACCTTGAGATTACTCCTTGCATTCTTCGAATGTATTGTGGACAGTGAGACTCAGAGGTAATCTATCCTATGGGTACTTTATCATTGATGGAAATACCTGAGAGGTGATCCAACCATCTGGTGAGTTAGTACGCTTTAGGTTCCTTAGTTGGTGACACCCTGACAGTGATTAGGGATCCATTAGGTAGTCTTTAGTTGTCATCTTTAGAAACCTAGACCCATCATAGTTTCAAGAACCGGTAGAAGTTGTGCTTTGTAAGTCGGATTCCGACCTAGATAGTATTCTTCCGATTTCATCCTTAGTCTTATTCTTGATAGTTGAGTCGATCTTAGTTTGTTGCATTCTTAGTTAATCTTTAGTGTAGTAAACCCCCCAACCAAATTAAATCTTTAGTCCGAGTCAGATTTTATTATAGTTATACAATGTCTCTAGGGTTCGATAACTCGATTTACCATTAAGTTGTGCTACACTCGATAGGTACACTTTCCTGTCAGTGCGGTTTAGTTGAAGGTACTCCTTTTATTACATAGGAGTCTAGGTTAGGTTTTGTTATTATTTTAATAGACCGTCTGGGCGACATCAAGTTTTTGGCGCCGTTGCCGGGACACTTGGCAATAGCAATATTAACTTTGACTAGTTGTTTTAGCGATTTTTGGTTTATTTTATTTTCTTTCTCTTTTGAGTCTTGTGTGTTTGCTTGTCTTTTATGCTTGTCCTACGTGCTATCTGAGTGTCTAACATAGGGTCGAGTCCTTCTGTTTGTTAGTCTTTATTTGTTTTCTTTTGTTCTTGTGCCAGTTTATGCACAATACTCGTTCGCAGGGGTCACCGCCTTATTTAGCTTTTCCAGAGCCCGAACAAGAGCTTCACGAGCGCACCCGCGACTTCCGGGAGCATTTGAAAGAGCTTGGCAAATCCCAGGTACGTTCTACTAGCCCAATCCCATTTCCTACTATGGGCGATGCTGACCCACCAGCGAGACGTACCGTGCACCAGAGGGCCAGTGACAGGGTCACTGGCGCTAGATCTTCGATCACACGCCCCACCATTCCTAACACCAATACATGGCAGATCCCGTCACATGTCATGAGCACGATCACTCATGCCACCCAATTTCATGGCCTTGAGGATGAGGATGCACCCAGACACCTGTACCGCTTTGCGCGCATATGTGATACCTTCAATATCACAGGTGTGTCTAAGGACGTTATCTACATGCGTCTCTTCCCATTCTCACTCTCTCGTCGCGCTTCTACTTGGCTTGACACCCTCCCTAACAATTCTATTACCACATGGGATGATCTTCAAGCCAAATTCTACAAGAAGTACTATCCACCTTCCAGGGCCGCTCGCCTTCCAAATCCATTCATTCCGGATGACGAGCCTTATCACATGGCCTGGGAGCGGTTCAACACGTTGTTGAGCCGATGTCCTCAGCACGGTCTTTCCAACTGGGCGCTAGTGGAACAGTTTTATAATGGCCTCACTTTCGAGAAGCAGTAAATGTTCAACACAACTGCGGGGGGCCATATTATGGAGAGACTCGAGCCTGATGAGTGCGAGGAAATGTTTGAAAGCTTCGCTCAAGCCGAACAGCGGTATCCATCCACTAGGACTTCCATTCCTAGTGCTAGAGCGCCAACCTCATCTCCTAGAGGTGTGCATCAGGTCACTCCTGATTCTAGCGTGGCTGCTGCACTCACCTCAATGGCTAACGATATTAAAGAGCTGAAGCTCAGTGATCAGCGGTGTCAAGTGTGCAGGGGATGCCCCGACACCCAAGATTGCCCCATAAATAATCAGGAGCATGTGAGCTTTACGGGCAACCAGAACCGAAGGTACAACAACTTCAATTCATTTGGCTCGAGATGGAGATCTGGTAACAACCCATCTGGGTTTAATGCCCGTCAGTATCAGTATGGAGGAGCTGAAGGAGGAGCAAGCTCGGGAAGCAGTGTCAACACAAAGAAGATAGAAGAGATGATATAGAATCAGACACAGTTGCTTGCTCAGTTAGTACAAAATGACAGGGATGCTAGGCAGAGATTGGATAGCCATGAAACTCTCTTGAAGAATCAACAGTCAGCATTCCAGGATCTGCAACGCACGGTAGGAGACATCGCTCAGAGTTTGAAAGATCGATAGGGAGGTCCATCTTCAAGCTCCAACGCTTCAGTGATGGCCGTGTCAGTCAGGAGTGTGGAGAAGAAAGAGGTTGTAGAGGATGACTCCCACTTGAGTACGTATAACATTCCGTCACCTGAGGAGGTCATGAAGATTGACTGGAGAGCTAGATTTGTTGAAATCGATGCTAAGATGGCAGAGGAGCAGATGGACGAGGAGGAAGTAGTTGAGATGCCTGCCGAGAAGGCAGAGGAGGAGAAGAAGGGGGCGGAGATGCAGACCCCCGAGATTGACCTGACTCGTGTTCCCTATCGAGCGCGGTTGCTGCCACATAAACACGCTAGGGAATACGGTAGCTTCCTTGATATGTTTAAACAACTCAAGGTCAATCTCCCATTCATAGAGGTCCTCCAGAACATGCCTAAGTATGGAAAATTCCTCAAATAACTTCTTTCCAACAAGAAGAAGCTCGAGGAGGTGTCTAAAGTCTCACTTAGTGAGCAATGTTCTGCTGTGGTGCAGAACAAGTTTCTCGAGAAATTGGGAGATTCAGGTCGTTTCACGATTTCGTGTCTCCTAGGCAGTTTGCCCTTGCACCACGCGTTGGCCGACCTAGGTTCTAGCATCAATCTGATGCCCTGTTCGTTATATAAATAGCTGGACCTAGGTGAACCGCAGCCAACGCGCATAAGCATTTCCTTGGCTGATCGCTCAGTCAAGTATCCACGGGGAATTATGGAGAATCTTTTAGTGAAAGTAGGCATGTTTGTATTCCCCATGGATTTTGTGATTCTGGATATGGAAGTGTATGATAGAGTCCCACTCATCCTACATACCGCCAAGGCAATGATTGATGTCTTCGACGGGAAACTCACACTTCGTGTGGGGGATGTGTCTATTACATTCGATGCTACACAGTCCGTGAAGGATGTTGGCGAGCATAGTCACTCCGTGTGCATGCTTGATGCCTTCGTGGATGCACATCGGGACTCTAATCCAAGAGAGGATGGTGTTGAAAGGGATGAAAAAGGAAAGATTGAGGAGCCTCCTGGTTGGTTGGAGAAGTTTGAAAAAAGAAATTATTAGGGTCCTCATTCTTGGATGCTAGCGATGATGATTTCAGCTTAAGCGAGATATTAGCACAAGTGGGGAAGATAGTTTGTGAGCCACCCGTAATGGAGAGAGTTGAGGATCATGAGGATCCGGGCGAGAGGTTAGAGGCCACGCATTTTGTGATATCACATACTGAGCCTTTAACCTATACTTGTGTCTATGCTGAGGGGATAGAAGCCGAGTCATCCCCAAAATCTAGGTCCCCCCATAAGAAACTCCGAGAGTTGAGTGAGTTTGTTAATCTAGAGAGAGTGAAAACCCCAAATGTGGGGAATTTTAGAGGTGAAAGTTTGCTACAGTACTTGAACTAGGTGATCTTTGGACTTGGTAGATTTAAGTTGTGGTGGAAACACTGGATTGGTGCATATGATATACATTTAGATTTTGATAGAAGTAGGAGCTTGATGAGATTGTGGAGAACCAGTAGGCCGTGAAGGATGAAGGCGGTACCGGTTAGGATTAAGGAGAAGCCTCCTGATGTGCTTGCATGAGTCTCGGGCAAGTGCTCGGGATGTAGAGTTTGTGTGCATTACTTAGTTTGAGTCCGTGTCATTTTTGTGTTTTTCAGTATTGTGTGTTTGTTTATGTCAGTTCTTGCAAGAATTCGCGCATGATTCGGTAAAGGAAATCATCAGGAACGAAGTTTCAGGTATGTTTACATATGTTTTTATGCTTGGAATGGGTTTTTGAAGAATTTTGGTGAAGAAAGATTTTGAGGGGTCTAAAATATTCTAAGTATAAAATTCAAATATTTTTCTTAACTTTCTGTGAACAAGCTCTCCTCACGGTACGTGAAGGAAGGACCCAAGTCTCTCGCGGTACGCGAGAGACAAAAGTCTTGAGCCGACTGTATTTTAGTCCCTCGCGGTACGTGAGGGACGGGACTTGCTTCTTCGCGCTACGCGGGGCAGCCCAGGAGTTGCCCTCTTGCCTTGTTTCCCAGGGTTTCCCCGATCACCACTCACCACCATTCATCCACTATCATTCACCATCCACCACAACCATAGGAAACTTGAAACCGTTTCGATCCGATGTTTTCATCTTGTCGTGGCATTCATGTCTATGTGTTAGCCATGCATCAGGTACATTTCCCTGCTTCTATCCAAAGTCTTATTGAGTCGTTAAGTTTAAGTTTGTCTTTTGTTTTAATTGTGTCAGTTTGATGTTGCGATATGTTTGAGTTTTATTTTGTAGGTGTACATCATTATGTCTGTACTTAATCTCCATTCGGACGGAGTGATCCTGATATCTTTAAGAGCAACCCAGCAGAGATGTGCAACCGCGACCGAAATGTTATACGGTGCACAAGAGGAAGAACGAAGCTGGTTTAATTTGTTTGCATCCTCATTACCAGCTAAGTCGCTTCCTGTTCTGTTTTATTTTTGCATTTTTATTTTTAGTTGTGTCTTACTTCACATTGAGGACAATGTGTCTTTCAAGTGTGGGGATGTGAGTGTTTAGTTTAGTTAGTTTGTTTTGTTTATAAAAATTCAAAACTACAAAAAAAATTAGAATAATTTTGAAAAATATCCTTGGAAATAATTGCATATACTTGGAAAATGATAGTACAACTGGATCTACTTGTGGGTTTAAATGTTTAAATAATAGAAAACGTGTTTAATTAGTGATATTTTGGTAGACCCAGCTAGCTAGTAGAGCTTAAATACCATGTTTGTGTTATTTAGGATTAATAATTGAATTAATTCATGATATCTTGTGGGTATTCATCTTAGAGTATCGGTAATACTGAAACTGTCAACATAGGGTGATAGGTACCACGTTAAGTTAAAATTTAGAGGTTTTTGAAATTTCATGGCACACCACTCTCTTTTTATGAGAATAAATCCGAGTTTCGGTGGCGCCCACATCCATAATTCCATAATTCTTGAGCTTATTTAATTGAAATCTAAGTTTTTCCTACGTGTCACACGTCGGGTTCCAGCCTGATTGAAACACCACTGGGTTGATTCTTATGTGCTTCATTGATTATGACTTAGTCTATATTTTACCTTCCGGGATAATGACTTGGTTGAAACGCCTCTAGATGAATTTTAATTTGCTTAATAATGCTCATATTTCATCCATTCATTCATATTTCATCTAATTTCTAAAAACCTGTAAATTTTAGTTTAATGTGGTAGGGTAAATCTATATGGTTTGATCTGTGCTTAGACATGACTGTGAGACGGGATTAGGTAGAGCTGTAACTTTTAAGTATGAGTCCCATAGATTGATTGATATGCTTGGTAATATGAGTTGGAAGACATTACGGGGGCCTGAAAGTTGGTGCTTCGGTTTAATCGGATAGAAATACTGATTATTGCTTTTTAACGCGTGAGTATATTTTGCTAATTGGTAATTGATGTTTGATAGGTTAGATCTCAGTTATAATTCCATTGTAGCTTTTTCGGGTACGAAAAAAGGTTAAGTGTGTGGATGTTTGATGTAGTGCAAAGCACACATCTTTATTCCTAGTGTTTTGTGCGTTTTTGATTAGTTTTATGTTTGTTTTTATCCGTTTAAGTCTGTATTTGAGTCTATTATATATTTGCAGGTGATAGTGAAGATTACAAGTAAATACGTGAAGAAACCGAGCAAGAGGAGGGAAAATGAGGATTCAAAAGTGAAAATTAAGAAAATGTTAAATTTAAAGTCTTTGCGGTACGCAAAGACCAGATGAGATTCTCTCGCGGTACGCGAGGAAAACCAAAACAGTCCGCGACTAAATTGTCCCTCGCGGTACGCGAGGAGCCCAAGCCAATTCTTTTGGGATACGCGAGAGACTTAAATTCTGAGAAAAAGGAGATTTTTTGATTTTTAATAGATTTGGATTCCCATTAGGTTAGGATTTCGATTTTGAGCCGTCCAGAGAGAGCATTAGGGCGATTTTGGGTGATTGGAGGCCAAGTGGAGTTAAAGTTTGAAGCTTTTGAATCCGGGTTCGTTGTTTAAGCGTCCTAGGTGTTAAAGATTCGATTTTAATCTTTGTTTGCTTTGTTTGAAACCATGAATCTTGTTTTCTACTTCTGTTTTGGTTGTTTGAACATGATCCTAGGCTAAAAATTTGATATTGCCTAGGTCAATTAATGAATACTTGTTAAAGTTTCAGTTTTTAGTCGGTTTTTGGATTCAATTAATGGATTAATGATTTTAAAAGCGATTTTGAGTTAATAACTGTGATGTTAATGAATGTTTAGATCTTATCTTGTGTTTGATTTCAATTCCTTGCGTTGATTGTGGTTGTCTGCTAGTTTGATCTGCGTATCTTGGTCATAGATCTTAGGATTTGTGATTAGGGTGGTTTGCTAGACGTAGTAGCCATAGGAGTTGTCATTAATTGCTGATTAGAATTGAATGTGTATCCTAGTTCAATACCGGAGAGGTGAGACCTAGTCGCTTGGTATTTGTCATTAGGAATCCAAGTGTCAGTTGTCTGAGAGGAAGCCGGTATTAGGTGTTTGGTGATTGTTGCTTTTCGTGTCGTAGTTGTTACCTTGAGATTACTCCTTGCATTCTTCGAATGTATTGTGGACAGTGAGACTGAGAGGTAATTTGTCCTATGGGTACTTTATCATTGTTGGAAATACCTGAGATGTGATCCAACATCTGGTGAGTTAGTACGATCTAGGTTCCTTAGTTGGTGACACCCTGAGAGTGATTAGGGGTCCATTAGGTAGTCTTTAGTTGTCATATTTAGAATCCCCAGAACCGGTAGAAGTTATGCTTTACAAGTAGGATTCCGACCTAGGTAGTATTCTTCCCATCTTCTGATTTCATCCTTAGTCTTATTATTGATAGTTGAGTCGATCTTAGTTTGCTGCATTCTTAGTTAATCTTTAGTGTAGTAAACCCCCCAACCAAATTAAATCTTTAGTCCGAGTCAGAGTCTATTATAGTTATACAGTGTCTCTAGGGTTCGATAACTCGGTTTACCATTAATTTGTTCTACACTTGATAGGTACACTTGTCTGTCAGTGCGGTTTAGTTGAAGGTACTCCTTTTATTACTTAGGAGTCTATGTTAGGTTTTGTTATTATTTTAATACACCATTTTGGCGACATCACTCCCGCTAGAATTCCTCTGCAAGCTAACACAAGAAAAGTAAAGAAATACCGACACGCTTTATAAGGTCCAGCTAGGACTCGAACAAATCGTTGAATACCCAAACCTCCAATCAACCCATAATATTAGATCTATACTAACCGGGCCCTTGGTAGCACCAAGATTTGTATATAGACTGTACAAACTCGAATAAGCTTCCTAAACAAGAAGCCTTGCTTAAGAAACATACAAGATTTAAGATTATTAAGTTGGTTTAAAGATCACTTATTCTTGTCTTTTTAAGATAAAATAAGAGAAAGACTTTAAGAACATAACATACTAAAAAGACTTCATTAATTAATTAAAGTTCAACCAACCCGAGCAACGTAAGAGGACTAGTCACGAATGACCATACAAGTGACTCCACTAACACTTATACAATGTGTGGAAGTATTCCAACACCCAGGGAGAATGGGTATAGGTTTCCTATTGTTTACTCGAACGAGAAGAATCATTTCATAATTCAAGACTTAGAAAAGGAAAATAAACAAAGAAAATCTAAAAACGGACCAAAACTGAGAGACTTCCAGCTCTAGCCGAGCACTATGGCCTTCACACCCCTCATTTTTTGACACCTAAATGGGAGACTTGAGCTAGCTATTTATAGGCAAAGAGTTGGGGTTTGCATGGGCATGCATTCAAATGCATGGTTATGCATTTGGTCTACTGGTACTCTTGTATGGGAATGTTTTACTTTTAGGGGACACAGGTACAATGGAAAAATCTCTTGCTTTTATGGTGCACACGGGTATAATGCATGACCTGGTTTCTGACTTCCACATTTTCTTCAATTTCTTGGTCTTTTTCGCTTATTTTTGTTCGGGAAGCCGTTTAACCTGCAAAAATAAAATATATGTGAATTAAGTATTATTTGCAATGTATTTATTCAATAACTAGCATAATATGAGGATTAATGTGCATATAAAATATTTATAAATTTGGACATATCATGCACCAGTGAGAACAGAAAGAAAAGTCGTGTTGGTCCGTGCAGACAAAGGATTCGAGAACAAAACCCTTATCAGGGGGGTAGACTTGTAACATCCCGAAAATCAAAAATATAATGGCTCGGGTTAGTGGACGACCCAAATCTTGTTTAAAGGTAATGTGGAGCAAGGATTTTCATAAAAAAGTGTGTTTAACTACAGTAAAGGAACCGGTTAACCGTTTAATGCACAGTTTGAGATCGAAACGCACGTTAGAGGAAACATAAGGACCCGAATGTAACATGCAAAGGTTTAAAACCTTGTTAAGGGAAACCCTAGGCCATTTAGCCAAGGAGTGTGCGGCGGAAGAGAGAAAAGACGTGGGGAGGAGGAGCAGGCAACGAGGGTGGCCGGACAAGGGTGAATAGCGACGATTTGGCGACGGGTTTGTGCCAACGGCTTCCGAACTTCGTTAAGGTAGTTCCTGTTTTGTTTGTGTATGCTCGTATATTGTTTTCTTGCATGGTTGGTAGGGTTTCGAGTAAGAGGGTAGGGTGACGATTGGTGATCGTGACCACGGTGGTGGTTGAGCTTGTCGGGGACGTCGATGGCGGAGGGTAATGATGATGGCTAGGGATGGTGGCTGATAACGGCAAAGACTAGGCGGTGGTGGGTGGAGGTGACGACTGTCAGTGGTAACGGTGTACGACGGGGACGGCCGGCAAGGAAGGAGCGGGGTGAACCGTTAGGTTGACGTCCAACAGTTGAGAAGGGAGGGAGTGAGAGGAAGAGTGGAAGTGCTCAACGGATGTCGTGAAGTCGGTGGTGGCGAATTAATGCGGCCAACAACGGTGGGGGATGGCGGAGGTTTCCCGGCTAGGGTGATAAAGGACGATGAAGAAGACGGCAAAGCCGTGGGTTTGGCTATGGTCATGCCCGACAATGGAGGCGGTGGTGCACGATGGTGACGGGTGGCATGGTGGTGTGCGGGGGGAAGATGGAGGATGGCAGCGTGGCTGATTACGGCTTTTCCCGACTAAGGTGGTGCATAGCATCGTTTGTGTGCAGGAAACCCGACTCGGGTACGTGCTTTTCGTGAAATTAGGGTTTTTGCATGCTGACGCTTTGGAGATTTGGGTGTTTGCATGGCACATGAGCATGCATGCATGAGACCCGGTTTGAGCCTTCCGTTCCTAAACAGGCCAAGTACGATCCGGTTCGGGTGGACATGTGAAGCTAGGGTTTGGTAAGGACGGAAGTACGAGCAGATGAGACTGAGCTTTGAGATTTATTTATTGTTATATGTTGTCGACGTATCTTTAGAAATGTGTCTGATCATGTGATCATACGTTGACAGGTTTGGGTTTCGAGCAAGAGGACGATTGCAGAGCAGGACTTGGATCCTCCTAACCAGTGAGTTTCTAATCTCCTCTTTAGTATTTTTACTATTTTGGGGCTATCGTACATACTTGCAAGAGTTGTTTTATAAATTCAACGTGTTACGTGTGATGGTTTAATCTGGAGAGTTTTGTGAGTTAAATACTTTATAACGAACCTAAGGGTCTATGTGGTGTTTTTAGGTTGTGTGGGCTAGAAGTCGGTACGATACGTGCGTATCGTGTAATGACTTATACGGGATAAGTCGGACAATGAACTTAGACGTTTTGAGGGTATATCTAGGGTGTGTTAGCCTAAGAACCCATATGTGGTTCGTAATTAGTTAACGAGTCATGGTATAGGCTAGTGTGATGTCATGTGTTACTTGCTTCATGTTGTGTGTGCTTACGCCGTTATCAATGTGACACGGAAAATGACGATGCGAAGGATGGGGTCCTTCGGGTGTTCACTAAAGGTGACAATGCCCTTTGGGGGAAATGATGAGCTCAGAGTTTGATGAAAGCCCTGATGATGGAAGTTGTGACACGACAGGTAAAATCCTTCGAAGGTAATTGTTGTGTGCATTTATTTTTAATTCAAATTGCATGCAAGTGTTAATTGATAATTATCGTGTGTGATGTTATTGCTTCGAAGTTAAGCAATAGATTAACTGTGGTATTGGAACGAGGTCGTGATTACGAATGATGTGTAGAAGCCCTTGTGAGTGTCATTATTAGAGCTAGTCAGGTTCATGTCTAGGGATTAGTTGATTTAACCGGATTTCGTGTTTACGCGTATGGTAAACTATGGGTCAGTAGCGTAGTAAGTTCGATCAAAGTCGGTAAGACTTACTGGATTATGGATACGGGTTGAGTCTTGGGTTGCTGAACCCTTATGGGAAATGGTAGGTAAAATGGGTGACTAGTACTTTAATAAAGGACAAACCATTTTATAAAGGATCGAATTGTCCTGAGTACAATTAAATGATATTCGTGACGGGAAATACTATCTATTAATACAAACTGTTAGAACTCACTTAGCGTAGCTGACTTTGTATGTACGTTAGATTGTTTTGTAGGTGGGTTCACGTGACGAGATATCTTGGTTTGGGAGCGGTGCTACTCGGATTGGTGCGCATGTATTCGTAAGGTAAAGTTAAGAATGATAATGAGTTAAAAGAGATAAAACTATTTTAATTAAGACTTCCACTGATTGTTTTTATAATAAGACTAATGGTTTTAAAAAGAATACCCAGTGATAAGACACAACTGTAGGATGCCCGGTTTGGGGTCTTACACAAAACGAGACAAAAGCGAAGCAATAAGCAAGCAGTATGGAAAGAGTGCACTAGAAGTGTGACTCCATCAATATTTATATTAAGTCTGATCACTGAATATGGTAAGAAGAGGATGATAGGAAGCACTAAAGGTTTCCATACTAAGTTTCACTTTCTACATTGCTCAATAAAAAACCTCTGCACATGAAGCAGTGGATCATCACCATAATAACAAACTTCTGCACAACATGAAGCGGTGGATCATCACCACAATAACAAACTTCTGCACATGAAGCGGTGGATCAAAAGCGCAGTTATACATTATGCATGTTATTTCACTTATAGTTTTCACCATATCTACCTTTGCATTGCGATCAACCCGACGGTTTCGGGTCTAAAAAACAACCGTTGTTCATTGATTTACATATTTGTCATAGGAATGGTTTGGCTTCTTTTCACATTGGATAATAGAGATTTAAGCTTATCAAACTGTAGGTCCCTCGGGTGTGGCGGATCGTCACATGCAAGTGGGTCTACTAGTCGGACCGGGTGTGGAAGTGACTAGGTGGAGAGTCTAGCTAAACAAAGTAAACCGACAAGACAAGACACTTTAAACTTTCTTTGTATTATAAACACTTGAAGGTTACAGAGAAAAGCACTTGGTTTACAATCTGCGTATTTGTTATGAGGACTGCGTACTTAACTTCTGTCAACCTATCCTATTTATACCTGACCTGATGCATGCGCACTTAACAAGTGCGCAGGGCAAATTTCTCTTGCGTACTTAACAAGTACGCAAAGGTATTCTTGCGTACTTGCTAAGTACGCAGGAGCTTTCTCCTGCGCACATGTAAGTGCGCAAAACACTTAGAAAGAAATGCAACATTCAATATGTAAAAGTAAATACAACTCGATAAACTAATACATAAAGACTCTTACATACAAAGACAATTACAGACATGAAAATACAAACTAAGACTCTATCAAGAGTGTTGTCACAGGAAAGTGCTTCAACAAACTCCCCCTTGACAACAGCTCGGGATCTTCATCGTCTTCAATCTTCAGTCTTCACAGCTTCAGTCTTCAGCTTCCATCTTCTTCTTGTAATCAAGGCAGAACTTAATCACCTTGTCATATTTAGAAGCAAGGAGCTTTGTCCACTCATCCGTGTAGACGCAGTAGTGTTCTGCTAGTACCTCCAGATCTTTCACAGAAAAGTTGATGAAGCAGACTTCATCAAATATTCTGATCAGCTCCTTTGGCACTAGGTTCCCACTCTCTGAACGTCCTTTACTCATGATCACAGCCTCACCCGTCTTTGGATCTACGTACCAGTACCACATGTCACCAAGAATATCCTGAGATAACTTGCTCAGGGGAATCTTAGTTTCACATCGCACTGGCTTGTATACCAATTTCTTTAAGTGCTTCTTAGTCACAGGATGTACATCGTGCTTATCCTTGACTCTCTTGGGCACTTGAGGCTTGAACATCTCGAACTTCCCTGATCTTGCTTCTCACTGCAGAACCACCCACAAACCCATCGCCACTGCGTGATTGGAATGACCCAGCAGCTCTCGGTTTGCAAGGTTCACAAGGTCGTATTTGGGCAAGGAGCTGAACGCTTCACTGGTGGGTTTCAAGTATTGAACCCCCCAGATCTTTTGATAGCAAACAGCTGCTTGTCCTCCTCAAACCTTATAGCTAAGATCATTCATGTTGCTCCGTGCTTGTCTATGATAGACGTCTTTTGCCACACAGGAGCTGGACCCTTTGATGAAGTAGAAGGCATGTCTGTATCTTTCGGTGCCTCTGGGTCCACAGGTTCAGGGTCAACTTGGGAGGCTTCAGTCGAGGCTTCTACATTACTGGCCTGCTCGACTGAACCTGTGTCGAGCGGAGCGTCGAAGGATGGAACTTCAAAGATCTCTCCATCTTCTAGCTCGTACTCTCCTTTCCCGTCTCCCTTGGGAATTTCGATCACAACATCTTCGTCATCATCATTCCAGTCATCACCAGAGTCGATCTCTCCTTCTTCCAGATTAAGGAGAGCATCGATCTGTGCTTCCTTGGAATAGTCAGGCTCAAGATAAAGGATCTCATCATCAGATAAGTCCTTGAGCACATCGGCAGCTGACTTCCCTTTATCACCACCACCACCAGAGGTATCACCACCCTCTTGCTAAGTAGACTCCCCCTCAGCCATTGGAATAACATAGATGGGCACAATTGCCAAATCTTGGTGCTCACCTCCACTAGGACCGGCTTCAGGATCCTTGTCTTTATCGTCATCCTTAGTCAAGTCGACTGGATGACAAGGCTCAGCACCAGTGGATTTCTTTTCTTTCTCTTTCTCTTTCTCTTTCTCCTTCTCCTTCTCCTTCTCCCCCTGAGCATCAAGCTTCTTGGTCAGTTCTGCAACTAATTTGACCATCGCTTCGTGCTCTTTTCTTTGTAAATCCAGCCTTAGCTCAAGTGACGTTCTGTGGCCTAGAATCATTTCATTTGTCTTCATTAACAGCTCATTATGTGCCATTACGTTCTTCAGTCGCTCATTAGTCCCCATTCTCTGGCTATGTAGAATCCTAACTTCATCGGCCAGTGAATTAATCTGTGCTTGTTGAGCATCAGATTCCTCCTTTGACTTCTGAATAGTCTTCAGCAGTCCAGCAACTTGGGTTTCTAGCACATCGATCCTTGCCTCATTCGGATCAGGATGCCTATACGATGACGCTTTGGCATTATGGATAGGGGAGGAGAAGATGGTACCAAAGTCAAACCCTTATGAGAAATCTTCATAAGTGAAGGGTTGACTTGGAGGATCAATGGTGGGTGTTGGGATTTGGGATGAGATGATGGGAGTGGGTATTATGGTAGGGGTGATGGTGACAGACTCCGTGACAATTGGAGTAGTCACCGCCACTTGGACTGATGTTGTAGGGAGGGTCACCGTCACAGGAACCTCCTCTGTGACTGTCGTGACTACCACGTCAGCTTGAACTTGTGGTCTTCTCCTCCTATGGTATAATTGTTGTGCTGGTGGGGTAGAGGCTGAATCTGTACTGGCAGCTTGAACCTGTACTTGCTGCTGAGCCGAGGCCTCTACCACAATGGGGATAGCAACCTCTTGCCTATCTTTTTTTTAATCGGAACAGGAGACTTGTGGTCTTCTCTTCTGTTTCTAGTATCAGAGCATTTGCTCCTGAATTCGAGTGTTGTGAGTGAGTTTGGAGAGTTTTTACAAGCAAAAAGAGGTATTTTTGTTGATTTTTGTGATAAAATAGGGGTAGCTCTTGAGCACTATTTTAGAAGCAAAAATCACTCAAAAAACTGATTTTTGTTGTGTGTTTGAGTGATTTGAGCATCACAGGTTGGTTAGAAACACGTTTCTGACCCTTTGGCTCATTTGCATTGATCATCAGATGAATTTTTACCATCTCCGGCGAGTTTCAGGTTACCGGAAAAGTTTGGTGAAAGTTGCTGAAAAGGTATCCTGCGTACTTACCATTTCTGGCAAAAAGTACAGTTTTGTGCGTACTTACTAAATACGCAAGACTTATCTCCTGCGTACTTATAAGTGCGTAAGACTGAACTTGTGCGAACTTAAGTTATATCCTGCGTACTTACATTTACTCCTGCGTACTTACAAGTACGCAAGAGGAAATCTAAATACGCAGGACTATTTCTCAAGTGCGCAACTGAGTCTGACTTTTCTGAAATTTGACTAAGTGTTCACTATGTCGAATCTTCAGAATCTTGGAAACCTGCTGAATTATGATAATGAGATCGGTACACCACAGAAACCACCAAAGTTGCTGAACGTGAACGACTACTCTAATTGGAAAGCACGTTTCGAGCACTACATTTCTTATACCGACTCATCACTATGGATACCAATCCTTGAGGGATATAAGCATCCCACACACATCTATCTTGATTAAACCATGCCCAAACCTATCTCTAAGCTTTCTGACGAAGAAAAGAAAGCTTATGATCGTGAAAAGAAGGCACTTGGTTCGATCACTATGGCATTAACTCGGGAATTGTTCCACAGTTTTCGAGGGTATGAAAATTCTAAGGATCTCTGGAAAGCTTTACAGAAGAATTTTGAAGGAAATAGTGACATCAAGAAGAGTAAGCGGGATCTTCTCAGGAAGCAGTATGAGTGCTTCAGATTTTTTTAAGAACGAATCTTTAGATGACCTCATCTCTAGGTTCTATCTTTTACAGACTGAGTTGAAGGCTTTTGAACTCAGGTATCCGGATGAAGAGATGGTGGAAAAGTTTTTGGATGCTTTACCACCCAAATTTGAGATGTACACAACCCTGATGAGGGAAAATCCTAAATTCTATGAGCTGACAGTTGAGGAGGCAATAGGAAAGGTTCAAGCTTATGACATGAACCTAAGAAGAAAGGAGAGCTCTGGAAGACCCCAGATACAAGACCCTTCTATGTATCATGGGACGACTTCTACATCCAAGTCATCGGGCTCTGGAATTGCCCTCTTCACTGGAAATCCTACTGAAGAAGACCACTCAACTGGGTGTGGTGGTCATGCTTGCTATGCTTCAGGATCAGGGTTGGGGTCTCATCATCAAAATACCTCAAGAAATCCTCCTGCCACGTCTTCAGCTAACAATTCAGCTATAGCCAGAATAGCTGAAGATCATGTAGCACTATTCTCATCTTGCATGCTTGCATATGAAAATTTCATAGGTGGCAAGCTTACTGATCCAGAGACGATTGAAGAAGATTTTAATCAAGTGGATCCTGATGACATGGAGGACATGGATATTCAATGGAATATGGCCATGCTATTGAGGAGAGCCAAGCGTTTCCTTAACAGAACAGGAAGAAAGTTTATTGGCGGGCATCCTAATGCCAAGGTCGGGTTTGACAAATCTAAGGCCAAATGCTACAAGTGTCTAAACTATGGACACTTTGCTCGTGAGTGTCAAAAAGACAGAGCACCTGCCTCTGGTTTTACCCGACCCAGCCAAGGAAACAGCCATGGCCACAACAATCCAAACCACCACAATCAAAGCCAAGGTGGAACGTCCAATGCACTGGTAGCACAACAGGACGACAGCTTTGACTGGGGTGTTCATCTTGAGGATGCCATCATCGCACAAACCCAGGTTGGTCTCATGGCTGAGATCATGGAGATGATGGAAGCAGAGAAAAGGGAAGCTTCTATGGCTGACCTAGAAGAATCTACAACTGCTGCTACAGAGGAGGTGAAGGAAGCTGAAGAAATGGAAGCACCTGTAGCTGATGAAGAGGAATTGACCACTGCTGTTGCTCTCATGGCCATTGGAGAAGCAACAAGTTCATCATCTGAGGTAGATTCTAACCCTTTCTCTGTTATTTCATGTTCTAAATGTCTAGGGCTAAAACTTAAAAATTCTAGGCTCCAAGACAAAATCGAACCCCTAAGTTTGGCAGCTTTAAACTATAAAGAAAATGAAAAACGTTTTAAAGATTCTATTGAAACGTTAAAAAAGGAAAAATCTGAATATTCTTTAAAAATAAGTGATCAACAGCTTCACTTAGATGTTGCATACAGGGGGTTAGAAAAACGGAACAATGAAATCAACAAACTGCAAAATGAGATCTTGCAGTTAAAATGCACTAATGAGAAGTTGAAAAACTCTCGCTTTGTGGTGGAACACTACGAGTCTGTGGTGAGACAACTGAATGGGTTAGGTTTGGGTACTAATGTCATTCCTCCACCAGTGAGCGGGAAGTTTGTCAATAGCTTAATATACATTGATCTCACTTGTCTAGATGAGTCCTCTGATAAGGATGATTCCCCTAAAAAGGATGAATCCTCAAGTAAGGCTAACTCCACATCTAGTGAGGAGTTTGTTACTGCTTCTGAAGACGGGTCGGTTAACTCTTGCCCTGAAGGAGTAGTATATGAGGAGTTGTTGACTGAACAAAAGGTAAAGAAAAACGTTATCACTAATGGTGATAATTGCATTTTAACTGAACCCGATATCATTGAAACAAATGATAATCTAAAGGTAATGGTTTATGGGGGGTATAAAGGTCTTAACCAAGCAAAGAAAGAAGCTTTTTCAGCTCATTATGGGCTTGGGTATAAAGAAAATTTAGAAAAATATTATACTCCCAAAAACCAAACTGGTAAGGTTCAGACTAATGTTCATAAACCAACTCCTCCTTCTCATAATGCTGAGTTATCTAAGGCCAGATCTAATGAGTCTTACAAGAGAACTTATGTAGACTAGAAGAACTGTTTTCACTGTGGCTTGGTTGGTCACATTTTTGTGAACTGTCCTTCTAAGAACCAAGGGAAACGGCTTGTTGTTTCACAACCAGCTGTTATCCCCAGGTCGCCACCAGTGAAACCATCTCCCAAACATCCAAAGCAAAATGTGGTGAAACCACCAGTCAAACCGATGGTAAAGCCTAAGATCATATCTGAAGCTAAACCATCTGTTCCAAGAAAGGTAACGCAACCTGCTGTACCTCGTGTATCTACCTCTGGTAGTACACGTACTGGTGAGAAACCTGTGGCAAGACTCTCTAAGCCACAGAGGAGGAGACGGAACCTACTGTACCTCGTGTATCTACTTGAACTTGTGGTCTTCTCTTCTGTTTCTTAACCGGAGACTCTCTAATACCTCAAGTGACCTCATCTTTCTTCTCTTCCTGCTTAGGAGGTTCTTCTTGTATGTTTGAATGGTAAGGAAATGACGGGTCAACATCTTTGTCAGATTTAGAGGAAGACTTCCAACATACAGCTATTTGAAGTTGTTTACTATAACCTTTTTGCCCCTTTTTGCCCCTGGTCAATATGGCATGACAATATAACAAAACACTGGTTTGCAATATGATCAACCCGACGGTTTCGAGTCTAAATTAAAAGAATCAGTCTATTTCACATGTGAAAGATATGGTGGTTGACTTACGACCAATCTACATGTGAAAAACAATATCCAAATTTATTTGATGATGTAGAATAATCTCTCACAGAATCTGATACGCTTCACACGCATATACTTTACCACATTTAACCCTGAACCTCAATCAGTGTATTTCACATGTCGTGAAGTTAACAAATGCGTATTCGGCATTCAAAAAATGGTTGTCAGTGGTCGAAAGGGATGGTATGGAGGTTGGGGAGGTGCTATGGTGTGGAACCTTTAATTGAATGCAGATAGTTATAAAACTACAAGAACTAATACAAAATTTTCATAAAAAAATAAAATAGTAACTACCAATTTTTAATTTTTTCATGTATCTATCTATCTATCTAGTTTTATTAATTAAGTTCACAATGAATAAAAAATTAAAAATTAAAAGATATATGGCATACGGTTGTATTGTACCATACGACATGTATGCCCCAACTGTATTGTACCATACTACCCATAACAGTGATTAATTCGACTGTTTTTGAAGCATACGGGTAGTATGGAATAATACGACCCGTATACGATGCAATAATTGTGTGTACGCACAATAGGTGGGTGGGTGCGTATAGCGAAGACCCTTTTTAAAACTGAAAATAAGTTAAATAAATAGACAAATATCAAGGACAAGGAAGTGAATATGGTTTCCGCGTAAAAGGATGAGATCGGGAAGATAACAATGCACGATATATTTAGTTTCTTCCACTAAATTTTTTTAACTTTAATTCTTGTACAATAAATATAAACAAGGCATCTGAACACATTTCGATTTAAATTATTTAATTTCCTTTTTTTAAAACGCAGCCAAATTTCAAATTTGCATTCATTTGCCACCTGATGGAGAAATATTATTGTTGTTTCTATTTATTCATTTAACCACTTTCACACCTTGAATTCACACACACACGGCAAAACCTATGATATAAAGCCTTATGATTCTTCCTCAACCTATCTTTTTCCTCTCATATTCTTCTGGAAAAACACCCACAAATTTGGTTCTAGAGATCTAAAGAAAACCATATAGATTTATATATCTATATATATGGATCATGGACAGCTTCGTCATCATGTCAGTGGTAGTGTGGATCCAAGCATAGCTAGCGGAGGTGGCGGCAGTGATAGAATTCTGCAATGGAGTGTCCAAGAAACGCGTGATTTCTTGATGATACGAACCATGTTGGATCAAACTTTTATGGAAACGAAGCGTAATAAGCTTCTATGGGAAGTGGCATCGAGGAAGATGATGGATAGGGGATATAATCGCAGTGCTGAGCAGTGCAAAGCCAAATGGAAGAATCTTGTGACACGTTATAAGGTTTGTATATATTAGTCTTTTGTTATTGTTATAAACCCTAATTTGTTTAGAACATATCTCTTTGAAATTAATAGACTATAATGAAAAACATCTCTCAAACCCTAGATAATTTTTGGGATGGAAAATCATATATATATATGGTCTTACTCATAATCCTTAAAGGATAAAAGCTCATGACAATTTTATTTTTTATCTCTTTATTTATTCTTTTTATTTTATCATTTGATTTTATAATTAAAAGAGTAATTAGCAAAAGGATTTTTTTTAAATATCAAATTACGGTTTTCGGAATCCGGAAAACAACACAAAAGTAGTCTGAATTTGTATGCAAATTTGTGTGTTTTTGTGTGCTTTCTACCCTATTTCAAACCCTAGATTTGTGTGTTTGTGTGTGCTTTCTATTATATTTTAAGACCTAGATTTTTGTGTTTGTGTGTGCATTCTACTGGGGGCTCAACCATTTAAACCATTTAAATGTTGTCCGCATAGGCCGACGTATCAGAGTAAAATTCTTGTAGTGTTTTAAGTGCCAAAGAAAGGTAAAAAGATTTGTGGTTTTTTGTTTCCAAATTTCATTTTTAAAAACCCTTCATTTATTCGACCATTTCGTTGTTAAAATCCCTCACCAAACAACCAATATAATTGCTCGAGTCTTATCAAACAATCTATTTAATTACCTAATCTAAGTAGAAAATTTCTTACACAATCAGAGAATGATTTTGTTTATCATTCTCTTGTATGATAATTTTTACTTTGTTTATAAGTACAGACACCTCCAAATTTAAATGTCAAACCACATGCGGCTAGATTAGAGGTTGGACTAGTATCAAGATCATCAATTAAACCCAAGACATATGTGTATTTTTGGTGTCTTTGTGTGTGTTTTTGTTGAAATATTTGCTAAAAAAGAATAGGGATTAGTTTCTACATCATTTCCCTGAATAGATTTATTGACTTTCCTACAATCAAGCTCGGTCAAGACTCATTTCAAGGATCACTGATTTAGTGGCTAATTGACAGCCTTTCTCCTTTATTGTTTTTTCCTTTCATAGAAAATGTATAGAGTATAAATCATGTTCAAGTCTCATTGTAAAAGATATACAGAAATATACAAATGCAATTCGAATACCTTCATCATTTCTCTGATTATCATTGACAATATGGTATCAGAGCGGTGTTTGTGATCCAAAAACCAATCTCTCAGTGCTCATCATTTACCATGGCAGAAGGAGATACCAACAGTCTAGCAGTACAGATTGCTAATCTCCTTAAAAACCAAAACCAAACTTCCAAACCAAATTCATCCGCTGAAAATTAGCCTAAACCTCACAAGCCAAAACTACCCTCTATGGGCTCGGATGATCCGAGTTGCCATAGGGGGGAAATCAAAAGCCCTTTTAAATCACCTAACCTAAGATCCACCGCAACCCACTGATGAGAAATATGATCAATGGGAGCAGGATGATCTGGTAATTTTTTCATGGTTAATTCAAAATATAGAACCTGCACTTGCTAGTAATTTAACAGAGTTCCCAACAGCGAAAACGCTATGGGATGCTCTTGCGGTTACGTACAGCAGTGGCAAGGACAAGCTCCAAACCTTTGATCTCCACGTTAAAGCAAATGGGTTCAAACAAAATGGCGTACCGTTGGAAGAATTTTGGATCGTAATGCAAGGTATTTGGGGGGAAATTGAACGTAGAGATCCAAATCCCATGACATGTTCGACTGACATCGCCACATACAACAAAATCAGGTCAGAAAACAAGTTATTTCAATTCCTTAATGCTCTTGATCGGAAGTACGACTCCTTAAAAAGAGAAATACTCCGATGGGATCCCCTACCGTCGGCCGAGGCCGCGTATGCGGCGGTCCGAAAAGAAACCGCACATCAGAGCATCTTTGGAACTGAACAACAAGGACTGGCCTCGGGACTAAGCCCTACCAGCGAACCCGATGGTGTAGGGCTTGTTTCGAAGGGGCGCCGGTCAGATCAGAAATTCGTTCCGTCTTCATCCCGGGTTGATAAAACAAAGTTGAAGTACGACCATTGCGGTATGACAAAGCATACGAATGAGCAGTGTTTCAAAATCGTAGGTTACCCAGAATGGTGGGCTGATGGCCACAAGAAGGGAAAGGACGGCAAAGCCGCGGCCACCGTGGGTGAACGGGAGCCGAATAACGGCGGCGGCAGCGGTGACAATAGTTCAAAATCTGCCGGAAAAGAGGAAGGAGGCTTTGGCTTCATGGCGGCGACAAATGGAGGAAAGGAAGAAACAACAGGTATAGGGTTTGGGATTTACCCCCTAAACCCTCCATGTTCTAAAAATGTGCCTTTTAACCCTCCATGTTCTAAAAATGTGTTTTTTAACTCACAACAAGGTTCAAAAATTACCAACAGCCCCCCTTATGTTTCTGATGGAAAAGTTAATTCCGTAACGAACTCCGAAAAAGGTGACTCTTGGATATTTGATTGCGGTGCAACTGATACTATGACCTTTGAAATTTCTGATATGTGTTCTAGGTCAAAACCTCAAAAATCTCGAATTCACATGGCGAATGGAGAAATTCTCCAAGTAAAAGGAGGAGGAACTATTCAAATCTCACAAAATATGAAATTACCAAACTGCCTCTATGTTCCATCCTTATCTCATAAACTGTTATCAATTAGTCACGTTACAAAGGAACTAAATTGTACAGTTCTAATGCACCCAACTTTCTGTATTTTACAGGACATCAGGACGGGAATGATCATTGGGCGTGGTACTGAACGACAAGGGTTATACTACGTGGATGAAGTGACTCAACACGGTACTGTGATGTTGGCTCATGGATCTACGGATAGAAGAGCTTGGTTATGGTATCGGAGATTGGGGCACCCTTCCATTGGTTATTTACATCGTTTGTTTCCAAATTTATTTCCTTCAAATAAAGTGTTAGACTGTGAAACTTGTGTTTTAGCCAAGAGTCATAGACATTCCTACAAATCCAATGATACTAAGGTTGAGTTTCCTTTCTCATTGATTCATTCAGACGTTTGGGGACCGTCAAAAGTCGAGGGGGGAGGGAAATTCCGTTACTTCTTATTATTTATTGATGATTGCACACGAATGACTTGGACTTATTTATTGAAAAATAAATCTGAAGTGTTTTCAAAATTCACAATCTTTTGTTCCATGGTTAAAAATCAATTCAAACGGGATATACAAATTCTCAAATCCGACAATGGAGGAGAATTTGTGAACAATCCCATGAAACAATTTTGCCAAGACAAGGGAATAATTCATCAAACCTCGTGTGCTCATACACCCGAACAAAACGGAGTTTCTGAAAGAAAGAATCGTTTTCTTTTAGAAATAACTCGTGCCCTTATGATCGAATCACAAGTTCCTCAAAATTTCTGGCCCGAAGCTCTTACCACAGCAACTTACCTCGTTAATCGTCTTCCAACCAGAGCTCTTGATCTTAAAACCCCACTCCAAGAGTTATCCAAATTCCATAAACCCCCGTCCACCCTTGTCCTTGAACCTCGTGTTTTTGGATGCTCTGTTTTTGTTCACATACCAAAAACAGAACGATCCAAACTTGATCCGTGTGCCGAAAAATGTGTCTTCGTGGGTTATGGAGTTAATCAACAAGGTTATCGGTGTTATAGTCCAAAAAAACGTCATATGTTCACCACGATGAACTGTGACTTCCTCGAAACCGAATACTTCTATAACACCCAACACACTGGTCAGGGGGAAAAAGAGTATAATGACGCAGTGAGCTGGTTGAAGTGGATGTCATCATCAGAAATACCTAATCACAGTATCGAGTCACCATCACAGTCCACTATGACCCCAACGAACAGTACTGCGGACAGCGATCTTCCCGACCTGACGTCAGGGGTAAGTAATTCTCAAACTCAAGATATTGATTCTCCAACTAACCCATCAGTTGATGTTGAAGCTACTGAACAAACTGAGAATATTGCGGTGGAACGACAATTACCACCAGATGAACAAGTAAATCAAGTTGATGGTGAGCCAGCTGGATATGTCCTACCCCCAAGAATCAATAGAGGGATCCCTCCAAAAAGATACAGTCCTGAAAAAGAAGCTCGGAGTTCAAGATACCCAATGGCAAACATAGCTAATGGGAATTTAGCAACAGAAGCTCAGGCATTTAACAGATCTTTATACTCTGAAGAAATTCCAACTTCCATAGAGCAAGCTCTTGCTACCAAAGAATGGAGAGAGGCAATGCAACTTGAAATGGAGGCACTAAGTAAAAACAATACATGGGAAAAATGTAATCTTCCTGCCGGTAAAAAACCTGTGGGATGCCGGTGGGTGTTTACAATAAAACGTAAGCCTGACGGAACCATTGAAAGATACAAAGCTATATTGGTGGCAAAGGGGTATACTCAAACGTACGGAATTGACTATTCTAAAACCTTCTCTCCTGTGGCAAAAATTGACACAATCAGGGTACTGTTTTCTATAGCTGCAAATGAAGAATGGCCTCTCTATCAATTCGACGTAAAGAATGCATTCCTGCATGGTGAACTTAAAGAAGAAGTGTATATGGAAGCTCCTCCTGGATTCACAGAAAAACCTAATTCTAGAGAGGTGTGTCGTCTAAAGAAGTCCTTATATGGACTAAAACAGTCTCCACGTGCCTGGTTTGGAAGGTTTACTCTGGCTATGACGAAATATGGGTTCAAACAGAGTAATTCGGATCATACTCTGTTCCTGAAACACAGGGATGGATTCGTTACTTGCCTTATTATCTATGTCGATGATATGATAATCACAGGTAATGATGAAGAAGAAATTGAACGGTTGAAAACAAACTTGTTTAACGAGTTTGAAATGAAGGACCTCGGAAGGCTTAAGTATTTCCTTGGGATTGAAGTATTAAGATCCAACCAAGGGATCTTCATCTGTCAAAAAAAGTATGTTCTTGATCTATTGGCAGAAACAGGAATGATTGATTGTAAACCGGTAGACACTCCCATGATGACAAACCAAAAACTATATATGGAAGAAAGGGTGAGTTGGCAGACAAGGAAAAGTATCAACGAACAGTAGGGAAACTAATTTATTTGGCCCATACTCGTCCTGACATAGCGTATGCTGTAGGGGTTGTAAGTCAATTCATGCATCAGCCTCAGGTTAACCACATGGAAGCTGTATGGAGGATCATTAGATATCTCAAGGGAACACCTGGATACGGAGTCTTGTTCAAGAAAAACGGACATTTAGACACCCAGATATATACTGATGCTGATTGGGCGGGAGATAAAGGAAATAGGAGATCAACATCAGGTTACTTCACACTTGTAGGAGGGAACCTAGTCACTTGGAGAAGCAAGAAACATAAAGTAGTAGCCCTTTCAAGTGCCGAAGCAGAATTTCGTGGAATAGCACGAGGTCTAGCAGAAACTCTATGGATACGAAAGCTCTTGACTGAAATTGGGTATTCTCCAACCCAGACCAGCAAAATTATGTGTGACAACAAAGCAGCCATACAAATTTCAGAGAATCTAGTCCAGCATGATCGTACAAAACATGTTGAAGTAGACAGGCACTTTATCAAAGAGAAACTCGAGACCAGGATCATTGAGCTTCCATTTGTTCGGTCAGAAGATCAACTTGCAGATATACTAACGAAAGCAGTCAATGGAAAGATATTTAATCATTGTCTTGACAAGTTGAATATTGGAAATCCCACTAATCAACTTGAGGGGGAATGTTGAAATATTTGCTAAAAAAGAATAGGGATCAGTTTCTACATCATTTCCCTGAATAGATTTATTGACTTTCCTACAATCAAGCTCGGTCAAGACTCATTTCAAGGATCACTGATTTAGTGGCTAATTGACAGCCTTTCTCCTTTATTGTTTTTTCCTTTCATAGAAAATGTATAGAGTATAAATCATGTTCAAGTCTCATTGTAAAAGATATACAGAAATATACAAATGCAATTCGAATCCCTTCATCATTTCTTTGATTATCATTAACAATAGTTTTGATCTCTACACTCTCTCTAAACAGTTTACATTAGCATAAATATCATGATTTAGAATCCTAGATATTTGTGTTCATGTGTTTTCCACATATTATGATGGTATTGCCACTTGAAATCACATATTTTTGTATTATGATAAGGTGAATACTACGCCGTATTATTTTCTAAATACTATTTTGTACATATTACTTTTGGATAATCAATTTTATGCCTATAAACAACAAATTAAACTGGTTATTAGAAAAAATAAATATATAATTACAAATTTACTCATATCTTAGAGAATTATCATCCATATTTTTCATTGCACATAATTCCGTTGATTATAGTAAAATATAATAGTTGAAAATGTACATAACTTTTTTAGAATTTATTATCCCTATTCATCTCAAAGGTATTTTTCTCTTACTGTTAATATATGTCCGAAAATAACGTCCATTTTTAGAAAATAAATAAATATTATGAATTAACTTTCTCATATTACCACTATTAAAAGTTAGGGAAAACACTACATAATAGTAACCAAGTTTCAAAAGTGTTCCAATTAAGTCATTAACCATAGTATACCCGAGGGTGTATACCATGTAAAATGTGTATTGAGTGACTTAATTTAAACACTTTTAAAACTTTGTTACTATTCTACAAAGTTACCCCTTAAAGTTATTATCACATAACTCAAAGAAAGATTGATTCATAAAAAGGTAAAACTAGATCAAAGTTGTAATAATCATAAATTATATATATATATATATATATATATATATATACACACACACACAAAGGAAAGTTATTCTACAAACTATAAAAACTGTAAAAATTATAAAAAATCTTTTAAAAACCCCACCACCCCCAAAATCCTAAAACCTCCACCCCCACCCCCCCCCCCCCAAAAAAAAAAAAAAGCCTAAACCCCCACCCCCAAAAACCTAAAACCCCCACCCCCAAAAGGCTAAATCCTAAAAATTAAACCCTAAGAATAAACCCTAAGGCAAAAACTAAACCCTACAAGCTAAGATCGTAGAGTTCGACGAGACGGTTCCAACGCCACCGAAATGAGTAAAATCGGAGTTCGTATGAGCATGTTATGAGCGTTTTAAAAGACTTTTTATAGTTTTTAGACTTTGTAGCGGATCCCTATACTATATATATAGGAAAGAGTTTAAATACTAATCAACTTTTTATTTGATAAACGTGCTAACCAGTATAAAACAATCACATAATTTATAAAAAAAAATTTCTTTTAATTGTTAAAATAGTATTTAAGTATCTTGAATAAATATTTTGAACGTAAATACGAAAATGATGAATCTTACATATACGTACCAAATAATGTTACATATACGTGACACATAGTATTTACATATATGTAACATTAACATAATGATAATTGTTACATATACGTAACACTATGTTTGAGAGTGGTTATCATGGTTATCATATAAATATTGGTTAGCATTTGAACCTCACCCTACATATATATATATATATATATATATATATATATATATATATATATATATATATATATATATTAAATTCTGTATTTTTGTCAAATAAACAACCTTTTTAGAGGGAGTGAATTGAATAATGTACAATTATAAAAGTTGTCACTATAACTTACAAAATTGAATAATGTACAACAATATATTCGGACATGTTATCATACTTCAATAGCCAATTAATGTTTGTTCATACTAACATTATTTGAGAACCCAAATAATTTGGCTGATCTAGATGGAAATTTTAGTTGGTTAATATTGTTGAGTTTATCAGTTGTATGTATAAGAAGCGATTTCTTAATGAGTTTATCGATCTGTTCGTCTTGTTGACACATACTTCTATTAGCAAAAGGAACTTCTATGACAGTAGCAGATACACTTTTTTTTCCCTGAGGACAATTAAATATTTAATAAAATTCTTTCAAGTAAATTTGGTCGGATAGTTGTCGGAAAATTGCGACGTATTACCGAGGCAATTCATCTGTATCAGAATATTAGAGTTTTTATTTTTGTCGGTATTTTGTCAGTTTGAATTTCCGTCACATATTTTTTCCTAGGAAAATTCCGTAGGAAAAATACCTAATAGTACGATTGTATGTAATCATATAACCGTCTAGTGATTATCATGTTTATGACATGTAATGGAAGAAACTAAAGTTGCTTTCCTAGAATGAAAAATTTAGGGTTGTGAGACGATGGAAGATGATGCTATGAGGCAACAATTTCCATTCTACAATGATCTGCAAGCAATTTTCGAATCTCGAATGCAGAAGATGCTATATATGGAAGCAGAGGGCCAAGCGAGCGGATCTAAAAAGAGAGTGACACGGTTATCTTCAGATGATGACGACGACAACGAAGAACACGATCTAGAAAAGACGAGTGGTGGCAAGGCCAAGAAAAGGAAGGCTATAAAGAGTAGCACCGGAAACAATCCTAGTGGCAGTACTTCTAGTAACTTGAAGGAGATACTAGATGAATTCATGAAGCAACAAGTGCAAATAGAGATGGAATGGATGAAAACATTTGAAGCGAAAGAAGAAGAGAGGAGATTGAAGGAGATCGAATGGCATCAAAGGATGGAGTCCCTTGAGAACGAAAGAATAATGTTGGAACAAAGATGGAGAGAGCAGGAAGAACAGCGGATGATGAGAGAAGAAGCAAGATCTGAAAAACGGGACGCACTTGTTAATGCGCTTTTTAACAAGCTTAAAAGCGAAGGAATGTAATGTAGTTCATCAAGTTCGTTGTTAAACTAAACTTGTTGGTTGCTTTTAAATAATTTAAGGTTCATGCCTTCACAAGTTCGCTCATATAAAGTCGAGGTGATCTAGAGTTGGTACCATATATGTTATATACGTACAGGAAACCTAGGAATATTAGCTAAAATTGAGTTTGCTTATTTTAGTGGAATGTTGGAACAAAGGGGACAAATAAAAAAAAGCGAATGGAATCATTAAATGTTAAAGAAACAGTGTTTTCCTTCACCGCGTCAACATCTCAAACCATTATCACTTACAAAAAGACGTCGGCCAACAGATTTCAAACGAACACGTACCCTAGATTTCACATTCCTTCTTTTGACTTTGAAGTCTACTAATTTAAACATTAGATTTCACATAAATGGATAAGTAGTGTCATCCCTGTAGACACTCCCTGGTATTTCAGATGGCTTGTGCGCCTTTTAAAATTGGGTCTCTAATTAAAATATAGACTTTATACATATATATATATATATATATATATATATATATATATAAAAGAAATTTATTAAAATGACGATAATTGTTATAATAATAAATAAAACAAAATTACTATATCAAAATGATTTATTTTACATAGTTAAAAGAATCATAAGTCTTTCCTAGCACTTTTGAAAGCAAACTTTTTAATTAACTTTTATAATCCAAACTTTCTGAATAACCGTTCTCAAAGCTATCATTACCAATTCATTAAATATTTTTTGAGACGTGTAGATCGTAACGAAACTTCAACAATTTCAATATTGAAAAACTTTTTATGCAGATGTCACCGTTATTGAAATAGTCAACAAGACTCTATATGCAATTAATGCATTACGAAAACAATCGACTTGTTTTAAATATTTTAAATCATTAGTAGAGTTTTTTATATATAGAACAATCTTCAATCGCCAATCGCAATCAGCCTAGTTTTGTTCATTTATCGACAGTCGACTATCGTGATTTTTTTATCTATCGAGTATCAACTTTCCCCAAACGCTAATCACAATCGCAATCCCGTAGTCCATCTCCTTTTTTTCATTTTTTTAGAGAATAAATATTAAAAATAAATATATTTTAAACTAATTGGTAAACAGCTTGATTTATTGGTACCCTCTAAAATATCCTTTCAAAAAAAAAACAAAAACAAACTAGACTAATATATATGGTAAACAGCTTGATTTATTGGTACCCTCTAAACTAGACTTATTTGGCCACTTTAGAACATTTAATTACTAATATATATGTTAATCGACCTTCGGTACTTAAACGAGAAAAAAAAAGTTTGGCCTCTCTATAGAACGTGGCCCTGTGTGGTCGTCCACCCTGCACCCCCTCAAAGACCCCTTGTGGATCAGGCGAATAGAATGCGTAAGAGTTCGACAGTGGTTTGTTAAAACACTACAAGAATATTAGGCAGTTTCAACGACATATCTCGACGACGATATAGCCTTTCTCGACGACATGTCGTCGGTAATGATCTCGTCGGCAACGGCTCGTCGAGAAAGCTTATATTGTCGTCGGGAATTAGTCGTCGAGATAAGTAACCCTTTTCTCGACGACATGTCGTCGATATTGGGTCGTCGGTAAAATATTTTCACTTTTAAAAAATAAAGATAAAATAAAATAGAAAATACCCCTTTTGCGACAACATGTCGTCGAGAAAGGGTATTTTCTATTTTATTTTATCTTTATTTTTTAATTAAATTAATCTCTGGTTTCACATCAATCCCGACGACAAGTCGTCGAGAAAAAAAACATTATGTGTAAGGTTTAAAAATTTTAATACAAAACAATTTTAAAAATTTTTCAAATTTTTATACAAAACAAACATTCAAAACCTATCAAACTTGTTATAAACATTAAAACATTACACAAAATAATACATAAAACATTCAACAAAAATAAACAAAATGTTTAAGTTATATATTACAAATCGCTCAAATTAAATGTTACAACACAGTTTAATCATCTTCATCATCTTGGTTGCCGGATAGGCTACCGTCCCCTTGCATCTGTTTGACGGTCTCATTCAGTTGCCGAAATTGTTCTTTCAATTCATTGAATTGAGAGTCGGATAAAGACGAAACATTAGCGGGTATGTTTCTCACTTTTCTTCCAACCCCTCGGCTCCAACCGCGTCTCTCACCAAGGGCACGTCGTAGTACCTCTTCCTCATCAACCTCTTCACCAGCTTGTTGTATCCGGGTCAACTCCTCTTGAATTGAAGTCTGTAATAAACAAAAAATAAACATATATAAAAAATTTTAAAAAAAATCAGGCAGCATAACTAGTGTCAAATTGATAACCAACCAGTTTTACAATACTCAATAAACATAATAATTCGCCAAAACTCAATAAAAACCTATTATAACACCAACAATAACCAATACGATTAATATTGTAGTCGATTTCCCAAACTACAAATACTATATACAAACTTAATACGCAAATAATTTCTCAAACTACAATAACCCTACAATAAAGGTATCAAAACGCAATAATATACATGTATTAGTGGACTTGGGTTAAACGAGTAATTTTGACCCATTTAGAATGGGTACGTGTCATTTTGACTCATTTATACTTTGATTCGTAACATAATAACAAAATATATATACTTACCCAATCGTTTTGTGCCCGAGCGTTGACCCATGTGTCGTGAGAAGTGTGAATACGTCTCCAACCATCAATTAGGTTGGCGCTTCCACTTTGTTGCACCTATAAACAACAAAAATAATATTACTAATATTTGACTAACTTATGAATACATTTTTAGATAATATTAACAATTTTTGTTACCTCCTCGTATCGCCGTTGAGCAAATGACTTGCTCTCACTAGTATTGGCATATGGTTGTTTAGCTCGGTTTGGAGAATTTTGAATCGAGCGTGCCATATACCCGGGATTTAGGAACAAGTCGTCGATGAGGGATTTCCAATTGCTAGAACTGATGGACTCATGAGGATGAGTCTTTGCTTCTTCCACATCCTCGTAACCACCAACCGCTTCAAAATGTTTCTTTAAACTTGATTTACGGTTATGATATCTACGGGCACAATCATCATGGATGCCTACAGATATTCCTAGCAACTGCGGTGTGTTAATCCAGCTTTCGAGATCAAAATAATTCTGCAAAAATAATGTAATTATGAAACATTTAATAGTTATGAAATTTAAAAAATTACATTTTATACTTACATGAAGATTGCGTAATACGATGTTTTGATCCTCCTTAGGAACTTTGTCCCAACTAGGATAGTGTGCTGGGATTTTCTCAAAAGCACCTGAGATTTGTCGGACAAACCATCGTCCGTACGCACCAACAAACTTGTATGTATCGGCCGATGGATCAACTTCCAGTGGTAGTGTCTTGTTGCCATTCAGTCGGTAAGCCCCAAGCATATCGAGGTTTCTATCACGGCCCCGTACTTTTTTCGGGGTAGCTATTACATGAAATTGAAGAATTAGCAAATTATAAATATATCCTATATAAAAACAAGAATTTAACTAAAACAAGTAACTTACAAGACTCGCAATAATTTTTTGAAAAACATATGATAAGTAGCTTTTAATTTCAACGCAGTTGTCCAGTACATACCATCCTAATAAATTTTTGGCATTTTCACAAAGTTGAGTGATTTTCCACCATAACATCATCAAGTACATCAAACATCTCATGAACTGTTACTGCAACACTTGTATTGAAGCCCAAAGTGCGTATACATCCGAAGCATTAACATATTCCTCGTCATGATAAAACCAACTGTCATATGCTTGTAGAAACCCATGAACATGTACGTGTGAATAAACCAAAGACGGAATTTGTCGATAAGAGTTGGCACATTTTTTACACGGGCAATAAATCTTGTCAACATAGTTTTTGCCATTATCTATAAACTTTTGAAGACCTTTTATGAAATCCGGATGATTAGGATCTCGCAGCACAATCCAACTCTTATCAATTGTCATAACTGTTTTTTATTAATTGATAGCACATCAGATGGAATATCTAAAGATGATGGATCCTAACCCACTTTTTGAATATTCTATCTCATATGTATAAATTTTAACGAGTTGACTATTCAGGAATAAATCGGCAGCATTTCCCCTTAACCCTCGAAGTAAGCGTATGAAACGCAAACTCGAAGAGTAGGAGAAATAGCTACCAATTTACTCTTGAATAGTCAACCCGTTAAAATGTATACATATCCTAAATGAGATAGAATATTCAAAAGACAGTCCCAAACAGGGACAATCCAAAATTTAACTCTATTAGTTAAATTTCGGACGGTTATTTTCTAAATAGTATTTTCTAAAGGGGACAGTCAAAAATTTATCTATATTAGTAATTCAAACATGAACTGTTTGTTTTTTATTTATTTTTCAAAAAATATACTGTATATAATAAATTAAACTGGTTACGTATCTTATGTTAAAATAATAAACCAATTTTCCAAGATAAAAGGGTTAACAGACGGATCGAGTTCGAGATCGATATACTAAAAAAATGTTACATAATCTAAACAATTTTTGGTTTAGTAGAAAAGTGTTACCTTTTTAGTACGGTCAAAGTCGAAAAGCAAGAGAAAACTAAACAAGAAATCCTACATATTCGTTACAAATGTATTAGATATAAAAAATTATACAAATATAAAAAAATCTAAACGGATTAAATACATACATACATTTCATAAAAAGTAAATAACAACAATATATTCATCTATATTCATATAAATACCAAAATAAATAATAAATACAAATATTCGGGTCAAAACAAGTGAAACGGTTCGTGTTCTAATTACTAGCATATATACATACATACATTTATCTATATTCATACAAATAATACATTTCACAAAAAATAAATAACAACAATATATTCATCTACATTCATACAAATACCCAAATAAGTAATAAATACAAATATTTGGGTCAAAACAAGTGAAACGGTTCGTGTTCGAATTACTAACATATATACATACATATATTCATCTATATTCATACAAATAATACATTTCACAAAAATAAATAACAACAATATATTCATCTACATTCATACAAATACACAAATAAATAATAAATACAAATATTCGGGTCCAAACAAGTGAAACGGTTCGTGTTCGAATTACTAACATATATACATACATTCATCTATATTCATACAAATCATACATTTCACAAAAAATAAATAACAACAATATATTCATCTACATTCATACAAATACCCAAATAAATAATACATACAACTATTCGAGTCAAAACAAGTGAAACGGTTCGTGTTCGAATTACTAACATATATAGATACATTCATCTATATTAATACATACATACATACATACATAACACCACCAACTTCATCTATACACACATAAATAAATAACAACATACATTTCATACAAATAATACATACATAACACCACCATTTCATCTATATTAATACAAACCACCAATTTCACAAAAAATAAATACATAACACCCCCAATTTCACAAATAATACATACATGTATATAATTATACATCTATACAAACCTACAATTCACCAATTTCACAAATAATGCATACATCTATATATTTATATATCTATGCAAACCTTCAATTACACAAATAGGACATACATATTTATATTTATACATCTGTACAAACCTACAAATTCACAAATAATACATACATCTACACAAATTAACCATCCATTTCACAAATAAATAACAAATATATATTTATCTATTTATCTATATTTTTCAAATTAACAAATATATACAAATTAACCATCCATTTATATATTTATCTATATTTTTCAAATAAATAACAACTAAAACACCAATTTCACAAAAATACATACATATCATAAAAATTGGAATTAATTACACGGATGGCCCATGTGGTTTAGACGTATTTCACTTATGGCCTCTAGGAATGCGAAATTACATGTTTGGCCAAATAGTTTGCACCAACATAACACATTTGGCCCCTGAATTGGATGGACGTTAAGTTTTCTGTTCAGTTTTTATTAAATGACTAAAATACCCTTAATATTAAAAAAAAGATATAAAGTATTTAAAATACCCTCACCCCACCCTTCTTCTTTTTTAATACCCTCACCTAGATCTAATCCCATATCCACCACCCACTGTCGCTGCAATTGGAACTTAAACCAAAATGCGTATTTTATTGTTTAATCAAATTTGTCGGCAATAATGTAAGTCCCAAAACCTCTAATGGATCTTCGAATAACACACACGATATCAACTCTCACAATCAATTTCCGGAAACTACTGATTATGGTGATTCAAGAACAGGATTCACTTGCAAAACTCATATATTGCTAGAGAGAACTACAAAGAAAAATACTAACAACCACTAACCCTCACACGGTTCTCTAACTCGTCTAACTCTTCTCAATTTCGTCTAACTAGAAGTCTTACCACATTTAGGTCACAAATACATGTATTTATACTAAGCCTAATAACACTAAGCCCATAATACATGTTCTCGGCCCATGGCCGGCCCAAGACCCAAATCGTGAACCTATGGTTCACGGTTCTAAAACCAAGTACATTTATATTCGGTAACACCAACACCTCTATTTATTTGATACGCGTCAGCCTCATATATATAGACCCAACAATCTCCCCCTAGGCTGATGCTATCAAATGATCTTCATAACTAGAATGTAGCACTGTGATCACCACGTTTTGTATACACCATTTTCATCAAATTCAGTGGTTGTTGCTGTGGTGTCAATGTTGGTGTTGATAAGGTTCAACATTTCTAAACTCTCAAACTTGGGTCTCTCTTTCTTCTCTTGGAGTTAGATCCGTATTTGGATCAGAATCAGCATTTGCTTGATCATCTTGCTAAAAGAGGATGTGAGAGGAGGATTCTCATCAACTCTTTTCTTTTTCATTCTTTCTCTTTCAAGCAGATTCACAGGTACTTTGTCATGTGTACTCTAATTGTCGGAAGATGAAAACACATATGGCTCTTATGACTCGAGTACATTCTGTTGTGGTGGTACTTCAAGCTTGTCAGCAATTGACAATATTTCATTCTTCTTCAACCCTGTTTCTTGATTTGGAACAAATCCTGTAAATTTTCAAAAATTTTGTAAGCAGACAATTATATGCAACAGGGCATTCAGTACTTACACGAATACCTAGTACATCCACGTGCTATCAAACTTTTGAAATTTTCATTCTTTTGATGATAAGTCTTTAAATCCAAGAATGGTTAATTTTTGAAAAGATAAGATAAAAGTAAAATAAATTAAAATAGAAAAACTAAAAAGTAAACTAAAACTGAAGTAAAAATAAAGATAAAATTTGAAATAAAATCTTTTTGGAATTTTCTTAACACAACTTTCAACAAAAGAGCCTTTAGAAAGTTTGCAATGAGATCATATCGTTTTATAGGCAGACCAAGGAATATTTTTCAGCATGTATTTACTCAGACAGGTCAAGTAGATTGCCAATATTCAGATCCTTCTAAACTCATGCTATAGCTTCAAACCAAAGTTTTTCACTATGATTTAACTTATCATGTTTTGGATTGTATTACTTATAACTTAATGAGTCCCACACTCATATCTCAGAAACCTTTAATTAAGAAAATGTCAATTATATGAATTCTTAATGAACTATAATGGACCCCACAACTTATCAGGTAAACCTTCCCTTGCCCGTGATCTTTTGAGCACCTAAATAATAACTAATTGAGCAATAATTAACATGGGTTTATGCAACTATTCAGGCAATCTCTGACAAAATTTGATCAAAAACATAGCACTACGGACTTACATGTTCAGAACCAACATAAGCTCAGGGTCATAGCACAACGGACTTACATGCCCTGACAAGAAATCCCTTCCCAGTCACAAATTCCCAAAAGGAAAAATATTTACAAGTATATTTATATGTACGCCTTTAGGCATATCTTTTGATTGTACCTAATGCACGACATTAACATTACGTGTATTTTTGTTCAGAATTATGCTTTGTAGAGTAGCTTTGCACTATTATTGAGTGTCTTTTCACCTATTGCATGTCTTTTATCTCTCTCTCTCTCTCTATATATATATATATATACAATATGTACAGACTTGTAACAAGTCAGCTCGCAACCCCTTTGTGAAGGGTCTCGGTTAGTGCAATCTCAATAAAGCAAGGGTTATCTACAGTTCATCAACCTTTATGTTTAAATTCTCTATTATTAATAGGAATAACAGATTACTCTAATATATGAGATGTTCCCCACTAAGGCCATAAGAATATTTTGTTCAAGTATATCATATGTAGAGCCTATCAACATATCCAACACTGATCCTAGTCATTTCAATTTAGTGTCTTACAAGTGTTGATCCTAGCCTTAAGAAACGAACAATCATATCACTTACCATTTATTTTCAAACTCCCGACTCAAACAGAAGCACATTCTTTTTTGTGTTTTTCTTGACTCTAATAAAATTAAAGACAATCTTTTTTTATATTTTTCTTACTTAAATAAAAGAAAGCAAATGAAAAGCAAAATCTTTTTGAATTTTTCTGATTTCTTCACCTAAATTTATGCATAAAAAATATTAAGAAACAAATGTACAAATTTAAAATTAAAGAAAAATCTTTTTATAACCATTCTCAAATTTCAAAACTCATTATTTTCAAAGCATAATGTACCAAAGTTAATTGTACCTTTATTGCTGATGTTACCTCCCTTATCTCTTACAAAGGAAACATACCCTCCATTAAAAGTATTAACGTTATGCATCAGAGATATGTCGCTTGTCATGTGCCTGGAACAACCCTCATTAACATACCAGTCTGGTTGTTGATGGTCCTCCATGGTTGTCCCTGCACGATTGAGAAGATTAGTTAGACATAGGTACCCAAGCCATTGTTGACCTAGGAAATCCTGAAGTATCAATGTAATATACTTCCTGCAAACACATGTCCTTGTCATTATCAAATACTGGTGTTGCCACAACATTTTCCTTTGCCTTCCAGACAAGCTTTGATTGAACAGATGGTTTTGTTTCTTTTGAAGCTGAGACTTTAGGTTTCACCGTTTGCTTATTTTGTTTAACCTTTTGTCTTTCATAATAAGCTTGTTTATGTCTCTTTGCAACATTTCAGTCACCGTCAGAGGGCTTAACTTTGGGAGACTGACTCTTCATTGCCTTTGGCTGGTTAGCCTTCATTGGCTTAGAGTAACTTCTATCCCTTGGTGTATTCCTCTGATTTTTCATGTAATAGGGCTTATAAGGACGACGTATGCAATTTCTTGCAATGTGACCGACTTTGCCACATGTGAAGCATGTCTGCTTCCTAGCATAAGAAGCATATCCTGATCTGTTTGACCACGAAGATGATGATGATTGTGAGTGATAAGATTGATCAATCCTAGAATGATGTTCACATCTTCTATTTGAAGAGCTTGCACACTTCCTGTTTTTCTAAGCATGGTCTTGTTCAAATCTCTTATGATGATGATTATACTTTGTATAAAACTCAGCTTTCGTGAAGTGCTTAGGTGAAGCACTTGAGGTTTGAACGATAACCGTAGGTTTCTCAACCCGTTTCCTCTTCTTTTTCAACCTGTATGATTCCGTGTTAGAATCAGTTTTATTATTCCAAACACGAACCACTTCACACTCATTAATTTCACTATCACAATCCTCAATCTCTACTTTGTCTGCACATGAAGTAGAAGCATCAAAATTGTTCACACATTTAACCTTAGATGATAATGATGGTGAAGCTGATTCATCAGAATCAGATGAACTCCCAGTGGTAACCCCCTTCCCATAAACTATACAATCTTCATTTACTTGTTCCTCAATGGATTGTGGAACAATTGTGAAATTTCCATTGAAAAGAGGAGGCACGCTGTTGTACCCCAAACCTTGATTTACCCTTCTAACCACATTACCCCCCCCCCCCAAGCTGTTTATCTATCATGTTTTCTACAGCTTTAGTTGAATGACAATATTTTTCCACGTTGATCCTCTCAGAAGCTAAGTTTGAACAACCTTTTTCTAGTTTCTCTTTTAATTCAACTAATTCCTTCATGGCATCAATAAGGACACAACATTTTTCACTATAATGAGATTTGAATAGTGAAATATCTTTCTTACTTGCTTCTATCACTTCCTTATATGCCTTCTTAGTTTTAGAAAACTTTGATTTTTGATATTTCAGATTTTCAATTTCAAAAATCAAATCAACATTTTGTTTTCTATATATCTCTACTTTATCAATACACAATTTAGAACAGAGATCAGATGTTACCTCGGGTGGAATTGAAGCTGAAGACGATGAATCTGTTCCTACTTCTCTAAACATAGAAAACATTGTATCTTGATTTATGAACTTAGCTTAGTAAGAAATAGTTTCCCTCCAAAATTTTCACTAAAAATCCAATGTTGTCAACTTTTCAAAAACAAATCCAAATAGAGGTATAACCATCCTCTCAAAATTTTGACAAAGAAAATTTTTCCCTCAAAAAAAAGTTGGATTTTGGTGAAATAAAAATCCAAAAGTACTACTTTCTCAAAAATGGCTCGAATCAAGCATATCAACGCCCCCTCAAAATATTTTTTAATAAAAATTTTCCCTCTCAAAATATTTTTTTTTAATCCCGTGTACTATGGATTAGCGGTGTACTTTTGTCAAGCCGTGAATTTGACTGAGCCGTGAACTGGTACTAAACCCATGAACTTGATCATAGCCGTGAACTTGTATCACAATCCCGTGAAGTATACACATGAACTGACCAGCCGAAAACCAGGATCCTGACCCGTGAACTTTAGCCGAAAAGTAGAACCGTGAACTTCTCCCGTGAAATAATCAACCCGAGTAGCAGAACCGTGAAGCCCGAACCCATGAAGTTGAACCGTGAAGCTGAATCCGTGAAACTAGACTTTATTCTGTTTTCGAAAATAACCCCGAAAATTAAGGAATTCGAATTTTAAATTTTAAGGACACTTCCGATGAACACGAAGAAGATCCTTGAACAGTCTTCAATCCGAAACCTCTTCACAGCAGTAGAATAACCAAGATTTCATGATAAAAATCTTGACTCTCAATAGAAATCGATGACAAACTACCACAACAGCAACTGATTAGCGATAAAACCAACTGAAAACAATAAAAATACCTCAAATCGTGATTCTTGAATCGTTGATATCAAAACCCAGTTTTGAATGACTTCAATGGCTCTGATACCAATTGTAAGTCCCAAAAACCTCTTATGGATCTTCGAATAACACACACGATATCAATTCTCACAATCAATAGGCGGAAACTACTGATTATGGTGATTCAAGAACAGGATTCACATGCAAAACTCATATATTGCTAGAGAGAATTACAAAGAAAAACACTAACAGCCGCTAACCCTCACACGGTTCTCTAACTCATCTAACTCTTCTCAATTTCATCCAACTAGAAGTCTTACCTCATTTAGGTCACAAATACATTTATTTATACTAAGCCTAATAAAATTAAGCCCACAATACATGTTCTCGGTCCATGGCCGACCCAAGACCCAAATCGTGAACCTATGGTTCACGGTTCTAAAACCAAATACATTTATATTCGGTAACACCAACACTTCTATTTATTTGATACGCATCAGCCTCACATATATAGACCCAACAAACCACGAAGGGTTTCAATTACTCAAATCTAAGACGGGTTTCAAGCGAGGCGACGGGTTTTAGGCATCACCAAAGAAGTGGGGTGGACCGAAGGTGGTGACATGAAGTTCCTCGTCGGCGACCTGGGTTGAGGGAGGGTGACTGAGGTGACGGATGAGGGCAGACGGGTGCGGGAGAACAACTAGGGTGGTGGTTTATGGGGGTGGAGCGTCGCTGGAGATTACAGGAGCAGAGGATTGGTCACCGGTGTTCTTTGACTTATTCGCCGGCAAAACGAGCTTCATATTTTCCTGGTCGACAAGTAGCGTGGGCAAGGGATGGGGAAGTATGGTGATCGGAGGTTTTAGCGAGGATCATGGTGGTGTTGCCACAGTACCGGAGGGCTTGGAAGCGGACGAGGAAGACGGTGGCGAGGAGGATCGATTTGGTTACGAGGAGTTGTTGAGATTTGGTGATTGAGTGGTGAATTTTGAATATTGATTTGGAATTAGGGCTTTTTTAGGAAGGAGACAGAGGGTGAGGATGGAGGAGAAGGGAAAAATTGAGGAGGGGTAGGGAAAAATTAAGGAGGGGTATTTTTGTCATTTTATACTCATTTAACGGTTGAAGTTAACGACCATCCAATTCAGGGGCCAAATGTGTTATGTTCGTACAAACTATTGGGCCAAACCTGTAATTTCGAATTGCTAGGTGCCATAAGTGAAATACGTGTAAACCACAGAGGCCATCCTTGTAATTAATTCTTAAAATTGGGGCAGAACACAAAAACACCCAATTTCACACAAATATATACGTATTACCTACAAAATTGTTTTTGAAACGACGAGATGTCGTCGAGAAAACCTCACTCTAGCTTCCAATCCGTTCACTTTCTTCGAAACCTAGCCTACACATTATATCAATTAAAATTATTCACTAATTTTCAAAAATTTCTAAAAAAAGAGAAAAAAAAACACATACCTAATGAACAAGATGACTAATGGTGGTGGTGTAGGAGGAAAACGGTGGCAAAACAAAGAAATCGACAGGAAAAGGGGGTGGAAGACGAGAGGAAAAGTGGGAGAGAAATTTGGGGATAAATGAGGCTGTTCTTGCATTCACGTGAGATATAATCAGGTCAGACCAATCTCGACGACATATCGTCGATATAGGGTCCTTTATTAATTAATTTTATAAAAATGATTTTTTTATTAAATACATATCTCAACGACATGTCATCGAGAATAGATAATTTCAAAAAAATAATAATAATAATAATTCCACCGGGCAAAAAAAAATTAAAAAAAAAATAAAAATATCAATTTTGACGACATGTCATCGAAAATACCTGTGGATGAGCGCCAAAACTTTTCACCAAATCCCGCCTGACCATCAACGACGACATGTCGTCGAGAAAAGATGAAAAAAATCCCCAGGTGAAACCAGACCATCTACGACGACGTGTTGTCGTATTTGATCCACCTTTCTTGACGACCCATGTCGTCGAAACTGCCCCGTGGAAACTGCCTAATATTCTTGTAGTGAAAAGATAAATTTTAAAATCCAAAGTTTGGTGAATTTAAAAAAAAGTTTCTAAAACTAACAAAATATATCGAGGGATGTCCCAATTAAAGCAATAATTAAAATCCTTAGCATCCGTTTAGTTTGGATAATGTTTATTAGGAATTGGAATGTTTAAGAGGTATTGAAATTCGTTGGAAATGAAATTAATTCCGTTGAAAAAATAAATGGTGTTTGTTTAGTAAATTTATTAAAATGAATTAGAATGTAAAATGTTAAAATATCAAAGTTAGCCTTCTTGATAAATTAACCCTTCTTCGTAACTCCCTCAACCTTCCAACCCTAGTTTGCTCTCCCTTTCAAAGAATTGCATTCATCGATTCTTCTTTTTCTGGAATTCTTCATCAAAAATGATCCTTGGTTCCTTGAATAACAGCTAAATTCGTTTCTAGTTCTTCGTTGCCTCCGTCTTCAATTCTGGCCCTTGCTACCTTGAACAGTAATCGAATTCAGTTCTAGTTCTTCATGGCCTTCATCTGCAGTCCTTAATTAGTTCCTTGAACAACACCTGAATTCAATGGTTCTTAGTTCCTTTTACCTTAATCGCTCTTAGCTGTTATGCCCAATTTGAGGTTTGTAATGGCTCATCGTTGATTTTTTTTCTCCCATCCATTGGCAATTAGTTCGTTTAATTGTTCATGTATTTAATCGTCCATTGGCAGAAAGAAGACATGAATGTTGAAGAAAGGGACTTTTTGGTATAATTTTCCATTGGAATGTATCGAATTCCTTCAATGTATGGAAGGATTGTTGAATTCCATCAACCAAAGGAATTCGGAGGAAAATCTTCCAATTCCAATTCCTTCGTTGGCGAACCAAACGCAAATTTTAATGGAATGTTTTCCAATTCCATCGAATTCCACGAATCAAACGGTTTAAAACATGTCCAAATATATTACAATTCCAATTCTATCGAATTCCACAAACCAAACACAAATTTTAAGGTTTAAAACATAATGAAGGTATCTATACTATATAATAAATAAAGGTTTTGGTGAGACACTTGTCATTCTCATATGCATCCTCATCTTTTTTTCCCCTCTCTATGTCCTATTAATTATACAAATTTTCTTTAATCTGTACTATATAATAAATAAAAGTTTTGGTGGGACACTTGTCACTCTTCTATTCATTCTCATATTTTTTTTTCATGCCTCTCTCTCATATTAATTATACAAATTTTCTTTAATTGTATTTTTATAATTTTTTGTTTCCCGCCTCTCTCTTCTATTAAATAATAATGATTTATATAATTCTTTTTATAAAACATTTTTTATTTAAAAAAATAGGTTTGTTCATAAAACATATTTAGAAATTGAACATTTCTTTTATTTTTTTTATAAAACATTTAAAAAAATAACTATATAACGTTTCTAAAATGTGTATTAAAAACTATATAATATGTCATAAATATGTAATATGCAAATCTTTATTACTAAGTATATAACATTACATTTATTCAACCCGTGTAATACACGAGGTTTTAACCTAGTAAGACATTAATTTAAAGATTAAAGTTAAAATTCATAAAATTTTATTTTTAGGGTTATTTTATAAGTTCTTCATGGATTACTACCTCGTTACACTTGATGCGCGTTATGTCTTTCACCTTATTGTTTGCATGGACTATGGCTGCACCACGTATAAAATCAAGTGAGATAATGGGGCGTCTAAGCGTCTTAATCTAAAGGAGTAAACTGGTCAATCTTTTCCAATAATGAATAGCATGTAGTAAAGCAAGATTATATCATAATAACATTCATCGTTTTTTATAGCATCATCATGTTCATGCAAGGCATGTTGGTTGGCCGACTTTCATATCATGTAGCTTAATTCTCATACTAAGATATTGAGGATAATATTGAGGATTAAACATGCCCAAATATAAGATATTCAAAATCAAAATAAACAACTAAGAGATACATGGAGATGCAATGAGTAAAAAGTTATACCTACTTAAACCACACAACCGGAAGTGTTCATCAGTTCGGTTTTTAGGTTAATTATTCGGCTTTGGATTTTATTTTGTTATAACAGAAAACCAAAATGATTTCAGTGAACATATAATTGTTTCCAGAAATCATAGATTTACGATTGTCCCGACCAAAGAAAGTAAGTTAACTAGTCCAGGTTTGACGTGGGTCAAGTCCGGTTGATCGGTCAACTTAAACTTAAATATATAATTATAATTTATATATTTTATATCCTTTTTAAAACTAAATCAAATTAAATTAAATCATCTTAATGAATTTAAATTTTATAATTAAATTCGCAAAACTTATATTTTTCCCTTTCTTTTAACTTTTAGTTATTTATTAAACCCCTAGAGTACTTTTATTTAAATAATTATATTTCTAATTATTTAAAATTTATAACTATTTTTATAAATTTATAAAAATTTGGTTATCTTTTCCACAAATTACTTATCAAACATATATAGCAGGGTTTTTGAATTTTACCATAATAATCATTTATCCAATCTTATTATATTAATTACCATTATTTATTGTAAAATAGGGTTTTTATATTTTTTGGTTATTACATGTGAGGTAGCGTTTAATCTTGAACCAATCAAACAAGCCTAACTTATGGACCAAATGTTTAAAGATTGTGCTTATATGAAAACGTGCTTAAACGCATGATTTCCTGAAAACTCATGTATGTCCTTCGTGAGTGTCTCAACAATTAAGTAAATGCGTGTAACAGCTCACTCGTCGGGAGTTAGGCTCCCTCGTCGGGAGTTAGGGTAACCCTCCCGATCAGTTTATGACAGGATGAAACCAATGATCCACAGTCATAAGTGAAACAAAATGACCGATCCGAGGAGGTTGCACGACACACAGAGTATTCGCGAGACCTAGTTGGATTAACACTATTTATTTGAAACTCGGTATCTATTGGTTATCACTTATCACTATGAGTTCATGTGTTTTTCATTATAGAAAGGAAAAATATCAAGGGACCGATCTCTCAAGTCTCCCTCTTTGCTAAAAGATCTTGAGAATACAAAACCTCTTAATTTTTCTTCCCCCCTTAATTTTCTCTCCTAATTAAGCAAAATAAGTTTTGTGAAATTAGTTTAAAAACTTCAACTTCCAATTAATTTTCACTATATACTAGGCAAAAGATAAATAAACAGAGAGAATTTAAGGGATATTAGTGAAACATTTACGAGAATGAGAGGTTGTTATAGTCATTTTCTACGTGTATGACTGCTTATAATATGTCTATTAAAATTGTAGCAACACTTCTCATAGTGGAGGTGTTGGATTTGAATTCGGGCCACAGTAAAAAGAGGGTATGTGGCCAGGTCAGGGAGTTCAGTGGCGAAGATTGAAGAAAAACGCAAGTGGGCCCGCGGCTGTGAGAGGGGGGGGTGGGGGTGGCGCGGAACTTAATACCTATAAAATTTTCGGCCGAATACGTATAAATTAACAATTTTGAGCAAAAAATCGGGCCCCAATGAAGCTTCGCCATTGAGGGGGTTTACTCAGTTGGGGGTTCTCCTGTGGTGGGCTGCCCTGTATGTTCTAGGTGTTGCCGTTAAAAAAAGACGTAAATTTAAAAAAAAAAACATTGATCTTTTCGGATTCTTTGTGTGGTGATCTTGAAATAAACTGTTTAGATCACATTTTATTGTGTTAATAAAATTTTCTTTATTCTAAATAGTTTACAAAATCCAAACAAAATGAAAAAGCAAAGAAGTTTTTATTATTAAACTAGCTTATATACCCATATATTACATGAGGTTATTTAATAGAAAAATGAAAATACAATAATGTGTACAAAATTTAAAATAATGTGTAAAATAGAAATTATATAATTTTAGAATGTGTACAAAAATTTACGTAAATGAAGTATTTTTATTACGTACATCAATAAAAAATGAAAGTACAATTACAATTCACAAATTTCTAAATAATTCTTTGTACATGACATTTGTTGTTTTGTTTATAATTTTATCGTTTTTATCAATTATCAATTGCTTAAATTAATCACTACCTTTTAATATATATATATATATATATATATATATATATATATATATATATATATATATATATATATATATATGTATACACACACGTACAGGGCCGGCCCTGGGGTAGGCCGAGCCGGGTCGCCGGCCAGGGCCCGTTTTTTTCGGGGGCCTAAAATTTTTACGGGGCCTGTATATATATGTTTTTTATAAAATTTTAAATACCGGTTTTATATATTAGGTCCTTTTTATAAAACTTAAAAAATTATTGGGCCCTTTTTATACTGGTTGGGCCCTTTTAATCTTTATACTGGTTGGACCCTCTTTTATAATGGTTGGGCCCTTTTGTTTATTCCATGACCATTGAGTCATTTAAAAAAAAATTATATGTTTATTGGTTAGGCCATCTTTAAACTTATAATAGATTTTTTATTGTTTTTTTTTATTACATACTATATTTTTTCTATGTTTATTGTTATAACGTTAAACGTCGTTTAAAAAAAATGTAGTTTATATATTTTGTTCGTAGGGGCCTTTTTTTTCCGGCTCGGCCGAGGCACTTAAATCCTCAGGACCGGCCCTGCACAAGTATATGTATATATATAAAACTAAAACAATAAATAAAATTGTTTGTTTCCTTAATTAAGTAATAATTAACATTCAAATTGTATATTATTTTTTCCGGAAAAAAAAAGCTAATATAATTAAATTTCAAAATTCAATCTTACTTAAATTAGGGAAAACAAGAAAATTTTGGTGAGAATAATTATTGTAATAACACGTGGCATTCTTTGGAATCGTTTATTAGAATAAGGATTGTTGTAACATTGATCTTATCGTGGTTATGATATTTTCTAATATGCATGTGAACATATGACTTCATATTTGGCAACCATACGAGGATTTTTCTGAGGATGTTCATCTTGATCTTGGTATTACTCTCATGCAGCCGAGTTTAACTGGAAAGTTCTAAAGCAATTTTTCTAAGACATAATTAAAATAAGAAAAATCTTTTAATATTTCTCTTTATTTGTATTTTTCTTATATTATATGACCCTATAAAGATAGATTAGATTTAATCATATAATAGTACCAAAGATGAAACTCCACGTTAAAAGATCGGTCAACTTTGACAAATCAAGCAGTTTCTTCGTGACCAGTGCAGTATTTTTCATTTTGAAATTAAATTTTTTGAATTTTCGTAAACAAATATTTTTCTTTGTTTCAGTTCGACATAATTTATTTTTATACTTAAATATTCTTCGAACAAAAAAAAAGAAAAAATAACCTTTTCATATTAATATTTCTTTTCGAATTTTTTTAATATCAACAACCATTAATAATAAGAACTAGTTTTTCCCCCGCGCTACACGGTGGGAGTTTAGTAGTTATTCATTCGGCTCGTCCACGGGGATAAAATTTACGTTAAAACACAGACTCGCTATAGCGTACGGTAAAAAAAATACTCGGACCGCTGACAAAAAAAAATAAAGAAAGTCGTGCATCACGTTTAAAAAAAAGTGAACGAACGAAAGTTATTACAGAAAAATGAAATTATTATAAAATCAAATGAGTTAAAATCGTATATTAGCAAATTTATAAAAAACAAAAGTTTTGAAGCAAAAAATAAAGCTCGTATAGTTTACTAAAAAAAAATAAACCTATTAAACTTTTGTTGCAATTTTATAAAAACCTAACTTGAAGAAAAGGAAAAGAAAAGTTTACTCTATTAAACTTTTGTGGCAAATCTATAAAAAAAATAAAGTTTTGAGTAAAAATAAAAAAAAGGTAAAAGGTCACTATTCTTATTGAACTTTGGTGGCAAATGTATAAAAAAATAAACTTTTGAGTAAAAGATAAAAGAAAGGTAAAAGCTAACATTCAATTCTTATTGAACTTTGGTGGCAAATTGTTTAAAAAACAAAGTTTTGAGGAAAAAATAAAAAAATCTAAAAGCTAACTATTCAATGGCACGCTCCATAATATGTTATTAATAATAAAATTGCAAAAGAGTTTCTCTCTACGTGTTCAGTAAGTGTTTGTGATTTGTTGTTGTAGGCGGCTAGGCTACCTGGCCATGTTTGATTGGGTTTTAATATATTTCCTTTTTAGTTTATTATTAAAAAAAAATTCAAACAAAAAAATAACAAAAGTTACCTTAGCCCAGTGGTAATAGGGAACTCAATTTAATCACATACATACCCAGGTTGTACTCCATGCTCCATCACTTTTGCCTTTCTTCTATTTCATTTATTTTAATATTTTTTAATTACTGTTATCTTATATACCTATTAACTTCTTATTTAATTTATTTCATTTTTAATTCAGAAACATTTGTTTAAAATCATTATAAGACTTTTAATTTAATTTGCTTTTATCTATTCTTATTTCTCTCTAAATAAAAATGCTAATTATTTGTAACCCGTCTTTTTATTACTTTTAATTTATTAAAATATTTTTACCTAGATTCCGATATAAATTTAATTTTAAACCGAGTTTTCTTTCTACAGGTCATCGAAGCATGAGCATACAAGCCGTCGAAACGATTTCAAGTTTTCTTTTTTTTAACAGTTTTTTTTTATTTTCCCTCTTACTGCCTTTAAAATGTGATGTTATATACAATTCTGGATTTGCTGTTTCGACATGCCTATTTTTCTCAGCGTTTTAACGTAATTTTTTCCACGAGGTGTGAATATGTACCTGTTTTTTAAACCAACTCTTACAAATTTTGTGCGGGTTACGTCATTTTTTGTTAGATTCTTTTTTAGTCACTCAATCTTGTCACACCCCCAAATTTATTTACTTAATAAATAAATAAAGGTTGCAACGATTGGTTCATTTCACGATAGCGGAAGGTGTAATAGTGATTTCTAAGACTTGATTACATATACAATTACTAACACTAAGTAATACAATTATCTAAGTTCTTCTAGATCAACGATAGACTTGAGACTTGATATTCTAGGCCCTTCCAGTTAATAGGAATTAATCCAGCATAGCTAGCCTATTCCAACCGCGCCATGGCTAAGGGTTACCTAAGAAACATATTTGAAAGTGTCAATACAAAAGTTGGTGAGTTCACAGAAATAGTTATATCAGTGCTAGTAGCTTTTCCCGAAATCATGTACATGACTTTACCCTCATAAAACTAAGTAGTTTTCCCCGAAAAACTATACATGACATAACCGTCATAAATAATAAGTAGTTTTCCCCGAAAACGTATATATGATTAACCGTCATAAAATAAGTAGTTTTCCCCGAAAACGTATCCATGATTTAACCGTCATAAAATAAGTAATTTTCACCCGAAAACGTATCTATGACTTAACCGTCATAAAATAAATAGTTTTCACCCGAAAACGACTCCATGACTTAACCGTCATAAAATAAGTAGTTTTCACCCGAAAACGTATCCATGACTTAACCGTCATAAAATAAGTAGTTTTCACCCGAAAACGTATCCCATGACATTACCGTCATAAATAAGTACAAATAGTTCTAAACGTATATGATAAACGAAACAAGTGTTATTGAGCCATTCGTAAGCTAGCTAGGCTTACAAATACCTATGTTCGTACATGAAACCGCAACCAAACCATGAAAAATTAATGCCCCTCCCTCGCTAAACCACGAGAATAAGACAATATGCGGTCATTCGGCCATGTAGATCCCCGGTTAGCGCGACTAACCATGAACGGGGACGCCACCCCCAATAGTACTATCCATAGAATCTCAGGCTAAGACCATAGCTAATGGTTACAAAAAGTGTTAATCCGGGGACTTTAAGCGCTATATTGTTCCTCATGTACAACATAATGTTAGTGTCTTGTTTCCTTGTTATCATATAAAAAATGTTTGCAATGTTTTCTCAAAAATGTTTCCAAATGTATTAAATAATAATGTAATACATAATGTGTGAGTATGATTCTCCCCCGCAGTTTACAAAGCATTAAAAAGAGAAAAGGGGGCTGTGAACTCACCTTGTGTCCGATGAAATCCTAGCAAATAACAGTGTGCTAAAAGTTCCTGTCTATCCGTACCCTAATCACACAAGGGTACTAATGTGTTAAGACTACCCGTTTTAAATACAAGTTGTTCAGCCGACTTAACAAATCCCGTTAAGTACGTCTTTGTTTATTAAAACAATGATTTCGTGTGGCGACTCGTTGGTAATTATTATTCTAGTCTAGACGCTTATATATTTTTTGAGAAAATATTATGTTTCCATATTGGTGACTTTTTATGTGTACTAAAAATAAATATTATTTTTACGATAGCTCATAATATATTTATATTATTATCACGTATAACTATATAATTATTTCTTACCAATAATTATATAATAATCACAAATATCGTTCAAGTATATATTCTATGCATGTTATTTCTAATTTTTTCAAGTTCTACAACTTAGAATCATGCACCCACTTATATATATATGTATAGTCCGGTTTCTAAACATGCATACATATATTTAGAGATTTCATGTTAATCAACTAAAACTACACACATACATATACATTTTAGTTACCATTTATTTACACATATATTTACATATATTTCACTTATCCAAGTATTAACCATACTTCTCAACTTAATCTTTCCCTTTTATCATCAAATGCTCACACAAGAATATCTATTCATAGATATATATACGTATTACATTCCTTATACATGTATCCATCTACTTGATCATCTCCAAATCATTAATAAATTCAAACATGTATACATATCTGTTTGCATATCTAGGCCTATAAATATAGGTATACATATTTTAGTTTTTCTTGTTTTTAAATCTTAATATCATGTGATTAACAACTTATCATAAAATGATCAAAAAAATAATTAATACATGTACTTTTATTATTTTCGACCCATATATACATTTTTATACCAAAATCCTAATTTTTAAACTTAATAAGGTTAGGCTTCATAAAGACTTTTTTTATCTTTAAAAATCCTTTGTTTTTCTTGGTGAACAACATGTTTTTAACAAGAACATGAAGATGAAAATAAAGGTTCATGACGGATTCATACCACTAGTCAAAGCTAGGTGAAGATTTACTAGTAGAAGATGATAGATGCTCGTTTTGCTACTAACATCCGACTCCTAGCTCCAAATCTTCCTTGAATCTCCAAAATCTAACTCAAACTCTCTAGACTTTTTGTGTTCTTGAATTTTTTTGAGTGTGCAAGTGTGTGCATATGTGTGTGCATGTCTATATATATATATATATATATATATATATATATAGAGAGAGAGAGAGAGAGAGAGAAAGATAAAGATGGTGTGTTGTTCCATCGTCATTATTACCAGGTAATGATGGAAGAAAAGAGGATTTGATGTGTGCATGAAAAAGGCTTAATTTGACGTATCACTTACACCATCATCATGACGATTCGGTTGGTTAGACAAGACTCTTACAACATCATCATGAAGATTTGGTTGATTAGACAAAACTCTTACAACATCATCATGACGATTAGGTTGATTAGACAAGACTCTTACAACATCATCATGACGATTTGGTTGATTAGACAAGACTCTTACAACATCACCATGACGATTAGGTTGATTAGACAAGACTCTTACAATATCATCATGACGATTTGGTTTATTAGACAAGACTCTTACAACATCATCATGACGATTAGATTGATTAGACAAGACTCTTACAACATCATCATGACGATTTGATGGGTGAGGACATGTGGGTGGCCCCCACATATTTCGGCCATCATTACTAAGCATGGGGGGGGGGGTTGGGTCTTGTTATTACAATGATTACTAGATGATATTTAGGTAGTGTCTACCCGGTAGGTGATCCCGTGATCTAATACCCGGTGTATGACTTTTTATGATCGAATAACTTTATATATTTTGTATCTTGACTAGTTTTAACAATCTATTAGTTAAACCCGACATAGTTAATATTTTAATTATAATGAACATGTATACACCTAAAAAATAACTTAACGTCATGTAATAAACATTTAGACGTTAACTTTTTAAAGTTTAGTCACCAATATTTAAGTTTTTATATTATAACGCGTCACTAGACTTTATTTAAATAAAATCTTGTTAATCACCAACGGACGTTCCTTGCGGTTTATAATTGTTTATTCCTTAGTAATTCTAAAAATTACTAAAATATAATGTGAGTTCCTTTGCTAGACTCCTTGACAATACTTTTTGTCAAAATAATGATTCAAGAATTATGAACTATGGACGTGCTAAAATAAATATAGTTTTCGACCTGAAATACTTGGTGTCACATTCTCCCTATGTTAAAAAGAATTTTGTCCCGAAATTCAGTTGATGTTATCTTGAATTGGTGTATTTGTTTACATCTGGTACTCGATTTTTATTTGATCTTCGTGTTCCCATGTATTCTCAGGGTCACGCTTCGAGTCCTAACGTACCTTAACCAATTCAATACGGCTACGCCTTGTTTTCTGAACTTTCCAATCTGTGACTTCAATGGGTTCCTCAACGAAGTGCAATTTGCCATCTATGTGAATCTCATCAGGCAATATAATTAATATCTCGTCTGATAATAACTTCTTGAGATTCGACACATGAAACGTATCATGTACATTGCTTAGTTCTTGTGGTAACTTGAGCTTGTACGCTACAGGGCCAACCCTATCCAATATTTCAAATGGTCCAATGTACCTAGGGTTAAGCTTGACACGGTTGCCAAACCTTGAAACTCCCTTACAAGGTGAGACCTTCAACATGACCCGGTCCCTAGCTTGGAATTCTAATGGTCTACGTCTGTTATCCGCGTAACTCTTTTGCCTATCACGGGCGGCCTTCAAACGATCCTTGATTTTGAAAATCTTGTTAGTGGTTTCCTGAATAACCTCAGGACCAGCTAAATGCTTGTCGCCAACCTCCGCCCAACATAGCGGTGAACGACACTTTTGACCATACAAAGCCTCAAACGGAGCGACTTTGATGCTGGTATGGTGGTAACTGTTATTATATGAAAACTCAGCCAACGGCATGTCGCCAACCTCCCCCCAATCTGTCACACCCCCCAAATTTATTTACTTAATAAATAAATAAAGGTTGCAACGATTGGTTCATTTCACGATAGCGGAAGGTGTAATAGTGATTTCTAAGACTTGATTACATATACAATTACTAAAACTAAGTAATACAATGATCTAAGTTCTTCTAGATCAACGATAGACTTGAGACTTGATACTCTAGGCCCTTCCAGTTACTAGGAATTAATCCAGCATAGCTAGCCTATTCCAACCGCGCCATGGCTAAGGGTTACCTAAGAAATATACTTGAAAGTGTCAACACAAAGGTTGGTGAGTTCATAGAGTTAGTTATATCAGTGCTAGTAGCTTTTCCCGAAATCATGTACATGAGTTTACCGTCATAAAACTAAGTAGTTTTCCCCGAAAAACTATACATGACTTAACCGTCATAAATAATAAGTAGTTTTCCCCGAAAACGTATATATGACTTAACCGTCATAAAATAAGTAGTTTTCCCCAAAAACGTATCCACGACTTAACCGTCATAAAATAAGTAGTTTTCACTAGAAACGTATCCATGACTTTACTGTCATAAAACTAAGAAGTTTTCCCCGAAAAACTATACATGACTTAACCGTCATAAATAATAAGTAGTTTTCCTCGAAAACGTATATATGACTTAACCGTCATAAAATAAGTAGTTTTCCCCAAAAACGTATCCACGACTTAACCGTCATAAAATAAGTAGTTTTCCCTAGAAACGTATCCATGACTTAACCGTCATAAAAATAAGTAGTTTTCACCCGGAAAACGTATCCATGACTTAACCGTCATAAAATAAGTAGTTTTCACCCGAAAACGTATCCATGATTTAACCGTCATAAAATAAGTAGTTTTCACCTGAAAACGTATCCATGACTTTACCGTCATAAAATAAGTAGTTTTCTCCCGAAAACGTATCCATGACTTAACCGTCATAAAATAAGTAGTTTTCACCCGAAAACGTATCCATGACTTAACCGTCATAAAATAAGTAGTTTTCACCCGAAAACGTATCCATGACTTAACCGTCATAAAATAAGTAGTATTCACCAGAAAACGTTGCCCTTGACATTACCGTCATAAATAAGTACAAATAGTTCTAAACGTATATGATAAACGAAACAAGTGTTATTGAGTCATTCGTAAGCTAGCTATGCTTACAAATACCTATGTTCATATATGAAACCGTAACCAAACCATGACAAAGTAATGACCCTCCCTCGCTAAACCACGAGAATAAGACAATATGCGGTCATTCGGCTATGTGGACCCCGGTTAGCGAGACTAACCATGACCGGGGACGTCACCCCCAATAGTACTATCCATAAAATCCTAGGCTAAGACCATAACTAATGGTTACAAAAAGTGTCAGTTGGTGTCAGTGCCGGTGTCATTCTTCACATATCAGCATGCTACCGTTAGTCGATATAACCCATGATTCCTACAAAATACCATATTTTGAATACAACTCTGTTTTTAACTAAATTTATACTTGGATGTCAAAAAAAAAAATTTACACATCCATAATTTTTTTTTTAAATTAACGAATGAAATTTATTGAGAAAAAAATCAAATTATGTCTAATAAAGGGGTAAATTTAAAACTTTAGAATCTTGAGGGGGTTAAAGTGATATTTTATAAAGTTGAGAGGTGAGTTATGACATTTATCGACGTTAGGGTAGATTTGGTCGGTGGCAAATTGCCACCGACATTGTTAAATGCATAAATAGTAAATAGTTTTATATTTCGATTATCACTTAACTAAAAACAAAGTGATTAATATAATGGTATTTATCTCGAGGCATGGGCGAAGCTTAGTGAACCCTCTCCCCGATTTTTCGCTCAGTAGTGTTAATTTATACTTTTTTGACCGATTTTTTGCTCAGTAGTGTTAATTTATACGTATTCGGCCAAAAATTTTATAATTCCGACCCCACCTGATAGGAAAAAAAAATCCCGGATCCTTCTGCGTTTTTGTTCAAGCTTCGCCACTGTCTCGAGGGAAAATCTTTGTAATGTACTTTTACCAATCATTTCCCTCATACTTTCTTTTTCACCCAATTTTTCTAATAATGGCCCTCTAATACTGACAGATCCGCTAGTACAACATGATTGTCCGACGCTATTTTCAGTCAAATACGGTCTGCCTCGTGTCCAAAAAAGGTCAAAATCTCCGGTGTATTTATAAACACCGGCGGACCCGACAATATTGTTTTTTTTTTGTTTTTTTACAAACAAATGTTGAGGTAATATCTTATTGTATTTATATAAAATCATTAATTTTTTTTTTCAAACATGATTTTAATTTCTTTTTTACAAAATTGTTGAGGTCAATTTTTTTTAAATACCGTCGAATATTTTCAAACACCGTCGAACGACGCTAAAACACTATCGGATTTTTTCAAATATACGGGCGAATATCGACAAATACGACTCCTTTAGGACACGTGACGGACTGTAATTAGTTCTAAACCCCGTCGCTCGACGATGTTATATTCTCAAATCCGACAAATTAGAGGGGACATTCTAGGATAAATAGGTTAAAGGAACATATAAGAGAAAATGAACGATAATAAAAACATTTTGTGAATTTTCCGTTATCTTTATGATTTCTTGAATATTTGTTTTCGCCGTGTTTACGCGTTATGGCATCTTGGATGTGAATGATGTGTGACGGCATCAGAATCCACGTGCTCACGAGGACCCCTAATGCAAGAATAATTTAAATTCATATAAAAACTAGATTAATGATTAATATTCCTTTTTAACGGCAAAGTTTTATTATGCTCAACCACTTAACTCGAAAGGAGCAGAAAACATGGAACAACCAGAGGCCAACAAGGTTATGTTTATTTGGTTATTAAAATCATTTCAAACTCAAGATCTATCTAGTGCTATAGTACATATGGTTTTTTTTTTTTAATTTTGAAAGACAAATTTCTTAATTCATTTGGGAGTAGTGTTTATCCCTTACTAAAGTGATAGGGTTCAAATCTTTACAAATATAAGGTTAGATGGAATTTAGGTGTTAAAAAAAAATCATTTCAAATATTTTTATTTTGATGTAAATGTAAAAGACTCGTGTCCTTCATAAACTTTTTTCTTTAATTTTCTGTTCAAGAATTTTACTTTTAAATTTTTGGTATAAAATAAAAGTTATTAGCTTTCCTACGCTAAAATACTAAAATGTAATAGTTCTTAGAGAACTTCTCACCGAACATGACCTGAATGTGAACAAGAAAAATCAATTCAAAACATTAAAAAATATCATCGTTAGATCAACGATGCTGACGTGGGTACGTGAGTTGACCTGGTCATTCGCACAAAGCAAAGAATCACGCTCAGCTTCTGCAGATAAAGGCGTGGCCAGAGAGCATCTTTCGACAACGACCTACGGAGCATCTCTCTAAAGTCAACAGGTTTAGACAAATGGTGATTAATGTCATTAATGATCTAGATAGAAGATTTTTATCCCTATAGTGGACCTAAACTCCTTACACTAAAGAGGTAATGACCATTTATGCGAACCAGAAGGAATGATAGAGGGGTCCCAAAGAAGCATACGAGCTAACGGCCAGATATCTTCTGGGCGGGAAACTCCTATATAAGAGTGCCTTGGGCACTCCAGGTATACATATGCTATTCCTATTCATTTTACTCAACACTCTCAATCCTTTACTTCATTATCACTTCCAACGAATAGTTAACTTTTTCTCGCCGGAGGTTGATCGTAGGAGGCCCCCTCTTGTGGTGAGTCTAACGGTTCTTTTGTCTTTGTAGGAACGATCCATCTGGTCATATCAAGGAGCGTCCATACCCTCATCCAACATTTATTTGTTGTAGCAACAAGTTGGTGCCCACCGTGGGTCGTGGGGTTGCGCTACTTAGAACAGAACTAAATTTGTAGTACATCTCCTTCTATTCCTAAGTTCTCTCCATATCTAGTGAGGACGCTCCAAGGGAGGTAACTTCCACAACTCCTACTCAAGCTACTCGACCTACGTCCAGTGAAAAGGCACCAGAAAGACCAGGTCAAGAACCACCATGAACAGATGGATCACCCATTGAGTCCCTACAAAACAACGCCCACTTTTGTAATCCATCTCCTTTCAAGATAACGAGCATGTCCCCTAGGACGGACACCTTGTTACCTGTGGAAAGGATGGACATCACTCCTGAAGGAGTAAGGAGGAATTTCATCCAGCTAAGGGAGTTGTTGAACAGCTACGTGCAAGAGGAACGTTAATGAATGTCCCTGTGACGTCTCCTAACGAGCAAGACGATCACGATCACGATCACAACGAATTACTTGATGATTCCTCTAGAAATGGAAGCACGAAGTCAATCAAACATAAACACGAACATAGAAGATAGATGAATCACTCAAACGATGTATATTCAATAACGAACTCGTCATACGAATACAACACCGAAGAAGTGTACATCTCTATATTTAAGCTCCAATTCCAATCCCTAGGTGAGCTCTACCTAGGGATGGTGACTCACTTCTCATAGAGACTCATTCCCTCTCCGTGGATGCTAACTCTAGCATGCTTACCTACAAATGAACACTTAAGTTCCTATTTATAGGCAAAACTGAGTCCTCAGGCGAACTTGTCAAGTTCGCCCATAACTCTATAGGCGAACTTAGCAGGCGAACTTGACTAGTTCGCTAAGTTACAACACATAATTTTAGCGACAGATACAAAACATGTCCTAACAAACTCCCTCTTAACTGTTGCTAACAATTATATCCAATTACAAGTTAAAAACTCTAAGACTAAGACATAGAATCTTCAAGCTTGTTGTCACCAGAATATGCTCCAACAGACTCCCCCTTGACAACAACTTCCGAAGATTGTCATCAGTCTTCGAAAATTCCAAATGAAATGTAGTCTTCGTCTTGTTTATCTGCACACTCTCTCTTTCTAGAAGAAAAACTTGGGAGAAGGACCCCTTGTCAACTTTTGTCTGCAAATTTCAGTTATGGCAAATAATAACAACCAAGTATAACCAACAAGTAAAATTTCCAAGCAAGCTGGAAAAATAAAATCTTTTTGGTTTTTCAAACATAAGAAACACAAAATCTTTGTGGTTTTTCTCTATACAAACTAAAATGAAATGAACTGTAAAACTGTAAATCACATATTTTTGTTGAACATCATGAGCAAGAAAATCAGATCAGTATATGATATATCCATCACACATCTTGGATATAAAATCCGTATAACATCAAATGGTGTCCTATGTCATTCATTCAAACCTTGATCAATTATGCTAATATCCTTTCAAGATTATCATGCAACATGTAATGATACGCGATAAACATTCAAAGAAAACAGGATCAGGCTATGACACACAAATTTAAATTGTCAATATTATAGGATTTGAAACTAAAAGAATCTTCTTCCCACGTTCTTGTGAGTTTAATGTACCATTTAAGTATGAAATACAACGTGTACCCCACTAGTATGCCAAAGAAAAAATAATTGCAACTATCTCAAGACATACAAGATTTTACTATAGATTATCCTAATTTCCAGTATGAGGAGACATCACTTAGCACATGAATAGCAGAATCCAAATTGGATTGTATAGGAATCAATGAAATTCAGAATCGAATGATTCAATATCTTGGCTTATATATGTGGAATCATAAGATTCTGGTACGTGGATCCAACTGTTATCTGGATTATGACTTCAATGGAATCAGTATAGATAGAGTATCAATATGATCTAAGGGATAGTATATGTTTGACAGATGTTGTCAAGTACATATCTTAGTTCAACTTCAAATTGCATGCTTTTTGGGAAATGGGCAATGAAGCAAACCGAATGAACTGTGCTAAGGACATAACCCGAAACTGGTCTCATAGGACAATCTTTATTAAAAGCTAATATTCTTTATCTGATAGTGTAACTGCAACACACAAACACCTAGGCATAAAATGGGTTCAAATCATAGTTGTAACATATGCAATTATGTTTTCACACTACTAATGGTTCAAAATGCTTTTAGCCTACTAACAAGCTAAATTATATGCATACACAACACTATCATTTCCTATTTGTGCAATCTCTGAAGTTAGATCAAAACATATATAATTTAGATTTATTGAATAAACATAAACTACCAACAGTCGTTCTTAGGTCCTGTGTGAATGATAATCTACTGATGTACTATCATTTCTTCTCATACCTCAAATGATGTCAATTTTTAGATTTTTCAATTTGTTTGGATTTTCAAAATTCTTTATCTTTAAAAAAAATAAAACTTCCATGAAAATATTTTAAAAACATTTTACTTGGTTACTCGGAATATAGCATTTCAATCAATCAAAAACTCAAACCAGTGTAATCGAATGCCTTTGCCTTTGTCACCGACATAATACTATACTCCCCATGTCCTGTAGAGTTCCCCTCAACTCGTGAAATGGTTGAATCAACAAATTTATGCTCACCATCGTCATCCTAAGTATCAGGTTATCTTTTGGACTTGGTCAAACGCTTTCCAAAACATCATTGTGTGGGACATTATCTCCTCCTGAGCATCAAGTCGTTGAATCCATGATAGATTTACCAGTTATCTAAACAACTTTTTGCTCCTGCAGATTCTATTATCTGTTAAATGCTATGAACAACCACTATTAACAACCCACATAGTATTAATAGTCCCTCTTGGTTAATCCTGCACATCAAACAAGAATAATTAATTTGACAATGAGACCCAAGCCATGGTGGTCCTGGGTCGTTCATCTATATCAAAATAAATGACTTCACACAATTCACAGTCGAATCTCTCATCAAGTTTTGGAGATTAATCTGACGAATCCGAAACAGAAACTTTAGATTTCCAAACACTATTCCGTTCATTAAGTTCTTTCTTCTTAAAATGTGAAGTGTTTGAACATTCTGGTTCATTTGAAACATGTTTAGATTGTGAAACCTCTTGTTGTTCTAAAACTTTTCTCAATCTTCTGTTTCTCCTCCGTCGCTGAGGTCTAGAAAGCTTAACCCCAGATTGTGAATTAAGAGATTGTGTACCAACTGATCTTGTCACAAATGGTTTAGTCTTTGGTGTCTCATAAGACTGGGTCTTTGGTTTAACCATCTGTTTTGCTTTTGTACCCTCAGCCTTTGAAGGACAATTCACACAAATGTGTCCCACAACACCACAATGAAAAAGGCTCTCCTATCAATAAACTTCCTTCTGTAAGGAGCTTTAGGAGTCATATCTCTTGAACCTCTAGAACTAGACGCTTCACTTTGATTCACGGCTTTTGGAGGCTTAACTTGTAACGTTGGTTTAACCGTTGGTTTTGTCTTTGGTTAAACAAACGGTCGAGTCAACTTTGGATCTTCCAATATCTTTCCAACATTCTTATGTGGACAATTCTTGAAAATATGACCAACCAATCCACAGTGAAAACATGTATGCTTTTCCTTGTATGCCCTAACATATCGTTCCTTTTGAACACCACTTGAACTTGATGATTCACACCGAGGAACAGTGCTAGATGATTGAACAACCTTGGGTTTATCATAATTAACTTTGTCTTTAAAAAAATCAAGATTTGATGTTTTCTCAATTGTATTAATTTATTCAAAAACCAACCCACCACTCACAAAAGGTTTTAAAGGTTTAGTCTTTGATTGTTCAATATCATCATCAGGTTCTATCAAGAGGCACCGATCTCTGGTGACTTTCTTGACAACAATAGGTTCATCAACCTTACAGTCTTTCACTTTACCTTCAGCCTGTTCTGGATCAAAAGATTCATCATCACTTGAATCGTCATAAACCATATCCTCTCCGATAACATGATTAACCTTGAGAATGGTTTTAGGCTATAAATCTTCTTCAGTCACTTCTTCAACACTACGAGCTGTGTAGTTTCCATTGAATGGAGGCCAGAAACCAATTCCCCTAATAACTTTATCATCCTGCTGTGGACAATAACCAACTCCCCCAACTACTTTCTCACCACTAGCTTTCTCATTATAATATTCCAACAGAAAACTAGAATTTTTATAACCCTCAAGCTTTCTCATTAATTTGGTGACTTCACTCTGTGACTGGGTAAGTTTATTTATTTTCTTTTCATATTCAGAATATGCCACATCAATGTGAAAATCTTGTTCATTTACATTTGATTGTAAAACTTTGATATCTTCTTTCAATGATTCAATTCTTATATTTAAAAGCTTCTCATTTTCTTTCAAAGTTTGATTAGTTAAGTAGCTTGCCTTCAATTCACAGATGAGATTAGTATTGTCATCACACAATCTCAGAATTTTCAAATCAGAATCAATGCATTTAGAGCATGGAACAGAGACAACCTCATTTACCTGTTTAGAATCTGCCATGAATCCACTGGCTTCAGCAAACATTTCAGCTAGTTTCTCTGTTACCTTCCCTGCAACTACATTTTCATTCATCAATTCTTCACTAGTCACCTTTGCTGTATTTGCTTTGTCTTCAGTCACCACTTCCTCATTCACACTATCCTCTTCAACTGTCTGGAAGCTTTATTCAGTCTTCACATCACTCTCGGTAGACTGAGTGCTTTCACCAGATTGAACACTCTCACTATCGCTTGATTCTGCAGAAATGTCACTCTCAGAATCACTCTGGTTCTCTAAGTCTTCTTTAATCAAGGCCACGGACACTTGAGTAGTAACTTTTTCATTAAATACAACCTTGACACTATCGTCATCAGTTTTGTTACTAACTTCAGTCATTTCACCTTCTTCATAAGATTGAACTTTACCAATCAGGTCCGCTATAGACATATCCGCAAACTTTTCATTTTTCTTGATGATCACTGAGTACTTCTGAAACTTAGGTTGAAGAGCATCCAACAGCTTCTCATTCACCTCTGTATTAGTATAAGAAACATCATAGTTTACCAACTCACCCAAAAGATGGTAGTTTCTAGTAATGATATCATTAACAGATTCATTCTCCAAATACTTGAAAACCATGAATTGTTTCATCAGCAAGTCTCTCCTACTCTTCTTCACATCAAAATTACGTTCAAATCTTTTCATCAAAGCTTCCCATAGATCTCTTGAAGTAATAAACTTCGTGAAAGTACAAAGGATTTCTTTTGGTATAGACATCGTTAGAGTCTCAAGCGTCTTCATCTCTCGATCATAGAGTATCTTCTCCTTAGCATTTAAAGCAGACATCGGTTTAGGAACATCACTCCGACTCATAAATGAATATGTAGGATGTGAATACCCTACGCTGATGGGAGACTTGGCCTGCAGTCCTCTGCCTTGGTCACCTGCTTTGTGAGTGAGCCGTCACGTCAGCCGGACTTGCTGGTATCGTCAAATACACATGGCCGCTACAAATAAAGGAAAAGGTATCAGTGTGTGACACGAACGGCTCAAAACGATTTTTCTAGTTAGAGTAATCTTCTATGCTCAAAAGTCTTGGTGGGTTCTGGGGTATTCTGATCTCATTCGAAAAATTCGTAATCTCAAGAATTTTTGAAAAAGTCACAAGAAAAAAAAAATTCCCTCCAAAAAATATGAATTTTGGTGAACAAAAATTTCAAAATTACTGGCCGCTACAAATAAAGGAAAAGGTATCAGTGTGTGACACGAACGACTCAAAACGATTTTTCTAGTTAGAGTAATCTTCTATGCTCAAAAGTCTTGGTGGGTTCTGGGGTATTCCGATCTCATTCGAAAAATTCGTCATCTCGAGAATTTTTGAAAAAGTCACAACAAAAAAAAAATTCCCTCCAAAAAAATATGAATTTTGGTGAACGAAAATTTCAAAATTACTATCTTTTCAAAAATAGCACGAAACAATCATATACAGGTCCTCTCAAAATTTTGTACAATAACTTTTTCCTGCCAAAAAACTCTAGCGAAATTGGTAAGTTCGCCTGAAGCATATTTGTGTTTATACAAGTTTAATCTTTGTTGTTTGTATGGCCATTCTTGACTAAGTTCTTTGAATCACATTGAAGAGATGAACCTCAATGAGTAGTTAACATCTATCATGGATTCAATATTGGTTTGTGTTAGTGACTTCAAAATATGATCTTTTACATTGAAAGTGAATCTTTGCAACCTTTGAATCAAATGACCAACTTCATGCTTTGTTGGTTCAAGCATTCATACTTCTTTGTCTATGTAGACTTGGTATGTTAGCATGTTGAAAGGGTTGCTAGCAGTTGTAAATTCGGTTTGTAAAGATTATTGCTTTATAATATACGGTGACTTGGTATTCTAAGGACTTGACTTTACACATTGCCATTACCATTAAAAAGATAGAATCAAATCAAGGGTTTCATAATGGTTAGTGTGTAAAGTCCCTTGTCTAAAGACACAATTTTGATACTTTAATTCCGACATTGAGGTGGTTGTCATGTGCTATGTCGTGGTAACTTTCCAATATTGTTGTGAGAGTTAGTGTCCCGACCCAGGAATTGCTCCAGCTTTTGCACTAACACACGCATTATCATTGAGCTTCATAAAACGTTTTTGGGCGGTTGTCATGTGATATGATCGTGGCAACTTTCCGAAGAATTGTATGATTTGGTAACCTGACCCAGAGCAATTTCTAGCTTAACATAGAAGTTGTCATGTTGCTGAGACTATTACCATTGGGAAGAGAAAATCGACCCTCCCCATAGGATCTATAGTAAATAGTGATCTTTTGAGAATCCATGAATATAAGTTAATCGAAGCACCATTTATAAAATTAATTAAATGGAATATTGGGTGTAGCAAGTAGAAATAGGAAATACTTCACACTTTACCCATCTCCATCTATTTCCATGTGAGTTTTGAGCCTTATTTGAGCATATTAACATTAAATATACATTGCTCTTTCATTTGAAACTTGTGTGATGACAAATGATGTTTTACAAATTAGAACTTAACTAGGTAATATATTCCAAGATCATGAACTAGACTTATGCATTATATATATAGATGGAGAAGAGTCAATCGCCATTTGTGCTTCTTTAGACTTAATCTCGGCCATTTAAAATACCCATAACTACTTTTTTAGTAAATCATGACCACTTGAATTATAAATTTTTGGTAGTTAAGAATTTTTTTTAGATTAGCACATGGATTGAACAAAGGAACACATAGATTGACCACGTTGTAACTCCCCCACTTCCTCTTTTTTCTCCTGAACGTCCCACTCCCTTTTTATCAATCTTAGGGTGAAAGGGGTGGGTTACCCGGACCAAGCCGGGTAGGAGAGAAGGTGTCCTAGTAAGGGGGTACACCGCCCCTTTTGAATCGAGTTCCACAACCGGGTTGATCAAACGAGTAAATTTACTCGGATGTGGAAATGGGGAGAGACGTTGGGGAGAGCCGTTGGGGGTTGGGTGGTTTTCAAAAAAAAGAAAATTACTAATTCTTTTATCTATAAATATTTACACTCTATAAACATATTTTTCTCTCATCTATATATTTTTCATCTATATATTTACATTCTACAAAAAATGGAAGGGTCAATAAAAAAAATTAACAAATGCTAGAAAATTTAGGCCAAAAGTTCAATTTCAACCGTAACCCGAACGAACCCAAGCCGCTCCGTGACGAACCCAACCATAATTATTTTCAAGAACAAAGCCAAATTATTTTCAAGAATTTGGTTTTTTTAATTTTTATTTGTTTTTTTCAAGAATTATGGTTTTTTTATTTTTTATTTGTAGGATTTTTATTTTTATGTTTCTAGGTTTTTAATTGTATTATGTCAATTTTAATTTAATGAAATTGACTTTTTTTTTATTTAAATGTTTATTTTTTAAAAAAAAAAGTTGGTGAGTAAATGAGTAGGGTGTTTCCAATGAAATCTGAGTAAATAAGTAGTTGTGAGGTGACAAAATTCTATTGGGCTGTTTTGGTGAGTAAATGAGTAAATGGTCATCCATCCCCTTCACCCTTAGTCAGGTGATTTGGCAACTCATATCACGCATTTCGTCTTCTACACACAATTCCGAATCGTCATCCGCGATCGGCAATGGCAAAGGGAGTGAGTTCGGCGGCCGAGCAAGCAGAACAATTCAAGCAAGACGGAAATCAATACTTCAAGAAGAACAGCCGCCATCGATGCTTACACCGAGGTATATCTCACAATCGATTTTGCTATAATCCAGATTCATTTCATGATCACCATCTGTTCTATGAAATGCCTTTGTTTCTCGAATTTCCAGTCTATCACATTGTGCCCTAATGTTTCGGTTTATGCTATCGCAAGCCCAAGTATGTATTAGACGCATTCTCTTAATGCAAAATTGAATTGAAATCGTTTGTATATATCTAGACTTCATGTCAATTTTCGATTTGATTGTGGTTGCGTTTGTGGAGTGTTAATTTTTGCCTTTTCTATTACTTTTTTGTGTGTAGTTGTTGGAACCAGAGAAACCGTTGAATTCATGATAAACTATAGGGGCTTTGATGTAACTTTTGTAAAGTTAGGTTTTTGGGTCAAGAGTCGCTAACGAAGAGTCGCTATGTCGGTTATTGGCCGACTGTCAACAGTCGGTAATCTTCATGCTGACTCTTGATATGTTGTCTATAAATAGCAACACAAAAACCTAATTCGTGAGCTCTTGATTCACCCGTTGTTACTATAGTCAATTTGATAGCCGATAGGAGGTTGTAGTTGTTATCTTTGTTATCCAGGAGCTAAATTGTAATCGTTTCACTATGGATCTAATAGATTTGGGTATTTTATGTTCTTGTGTGTGTTTCTCTTCATTTTGTGTTTATCTTTATCATCATCAATCAGCTTCTCTGTAGCTGATCTGTTGGTTGTTACCTGACTAGAATCATTCTAGCACAGGGACCCTATCGTCAAGACCTACAATTTGGTATCAGAGCTTTCTGTTCTCTTGATTTTAGTGATTTTTGTGAGTTTTTTAGGTTTTCTGTGATATCTGAATTTCTTTGAACTTTGGCTTGATCTGTATCAAGTTCAGAAATTGATATTGAAATTCTCTCATAAACCTGTCTGTGAAGTACTTGACAGATCTAATTGCCATTTTGGTTTAGATCCGAGTATTCTGTGATTCATTTGGTGTTTTTGTGTGAAAAAGGGTATGTTGATGTTCTTGAGCCGATTGTCCATGGTCGAATCTATTACCTGAGCCGATTGTCACTTGATCTGGCCAATTGTCTAGGTCGATTGTCTGTTCATCTAGCGTTTGTCACAGTAAACGCTAGTTTACGACTCACTTATGTGAGGTAGCGACTAGTCTGAGCCGACACTTCGAGTGAGCTTTCCAAACACCTTGTGGTGGTGTCGTATGTTCCTTGTCATCAGCCTACTCTTCGAGCCGACTGTCTTGCTTGTTCTGAGCTGACTCTTGGATTTTCTCATTTTCTGAACTTGTTTGTGATTTCTTTGATTCAAGATGTCTGTTACTTCTATTACCCAAGCTGATTTGGAGACCGGTTCCATGTCTAGACCTCCTAAGCTTCTTCCCACTGATGATTTCCCTTACTGGAAGAACTGCATGAAGGCGTATTTTTACATTTCTGACTTCGGTCAGTGGGTCTCGACCACCATTGGTCCACACTGTCCTATGATCACTAGAGCTTATGGTGTTGTAGCTCAAACTGATCCCGCTGCTTATACCGAAAATGACAAACTTCTGATCCTAAGATATTATAAAGCCTTCGGTGCTATCAATATGGTTCTTCCGGCCGACATCATGAACATGTTCGAGGAATACAAAACTGCTCAATCTCTATGGAAGGCGTTGTGTGATTTCTATGAGGGAAATTCTGACCTGAAAGAAGGAAAGAAAGACATGCTCTAGAAACAATATGATAACTTCGAAAGTATCAAAGGAGAAGGTTTGTCTAAGCACATCTCAAGGTTCATGGAAATTTCAAGTAAATTAAAGCAAGTCGGGGTAGTCATTAGAAATTCTAATCTGATCAAGAAGTTGCTAGACTCTTTACCTCAGGAATGGAGCATATAATGTATGTTGATCAAAAGGAAATATGTGAATGAAGCCTCTACCCTATCTGATATAATCAACACCCTAAAGTCCTTTGAAATGGACATCGACAAGCGTCAAATGAATCAATCAGGATACACCAAAACTATGGCACCAACCAATGCTGCTTTTATTGTTCAACCTCATCAGGCAATACTGCAAGCTCATCCGGAGTCAATCCTGCTATGATGACTGCTCCCGTCACCAATTAGCAGAATCAACCAAGCAATGAATCAAAGGGTAATAGTACCTCTGCTCCAAATCCATCTAGTGAACACATGTCATTGTTTGGACTGTTTGTCAACAGTTATCAAGCTCTAATCTTAGGTGAATTGAAGGCTGGGGTGAGCCACATTGAAGATATTTTCCATGTTGATCCAGATGACATGGAAGAGGTTGATCTACAGTGGCAAATGGCTATGCTGACTCTTAGGGCTAAGAGATTCATGGATAGAACCAGTAAGAAGCGTCTTGGAGGAAAGTCTGCAGGGTTTGACAAGTCTAAACTAAGATGTTACAACTTTAAGCAACTCGGGCACTTCAAGAGGGAATGTCCCCATCCTATCACCGACTCTCTACCTCTACCTACCATTGTTGCAATTACCGATGGCCAAGAACAGACTGAGAAGCAAAAGAACCAGCAAATGCTTTGGTAGTAAACGACTTTGATTGGAGCAATGAAATTGAAGAAGCACATGTTGAGGTGAGCAAGGCTCTTATGGCAAATACTCCATCTACACAGTTTGTGGTTCATGGGATGGAAGCAAGTCTGGTTTAAAAAAAAAAGAATGAGGTGCTAAGAAGGATTATCGTCAACACTGACTCTATTGGTCCTGCTGCTCTCCTTAGACAATTTGCTATTTAGGGGACCGAGAGTCAGGTTATTGACACTGAAGGAAGCATGACTGAGAATGCCAACATCAAGATCAAGGATGCAGTAAAGGTGATTGATGAAAAGAAGGACACCTATCCCAGTTGCAGCTCAACAGATCGAGTTAACTCTTCGGAGAGTGCATGTGATGGAACTCAAACCAATGGTGATGCTCTAATCAAGGATGCATCTGTAGGAAAACTGCTGCTGAGCTGATTCCACCTAAGGAAAATACTCGTATCTGTTCCTCTGACTGTGTTGACATGATTGCTCACTATCACACATATAATCAACTCATTATTCGTGAGAAAGATGATGCTCTTGCTATCCTCAATCAAATTAAGAAGAGCGAGGTTACTCTCAAAGTCAATTTGAACTAGGCTAATCAAGAAATTCAAACCCTGAAAGAGTTTGTTAATAGAAAAGAATTTTTGATCACAGATTAAATTGAAAAACTAACATATTCAAGAAATGAATCTGTTAAATTGGAAATAATTATAGAAAAAAGGAACGTTAGAAAAAAGGCACAAGATACTATGTTGGATTGTCAGAATACTCCTTGTTTTGTGAAAAATGGGGTAGGATATTTGGATTCGAATGACTTTGAGAGGAAGTTGTTTCACCCTCCCACCCATGGTCATTATGAGCCCATTCCGTCTCCACATCTTAAAAATGATCTTGCAAAATTATTTGTTTCTACGACTAATGTAAATACTGCATGTTTAAAAGGACATGATGAGGATGTTAGGGATGATTGTGGTGCTGGATTGGGTTACAAGGAATGCAACCGAGAATCTGTTTTATCTTCATTTTTGAATTTAAATTCCTAGAATCCAGAGTCATGTAATTCATGCTCTGTTGATAGCAGTAGTGGATCATGTTCTAGGATAATTAACTCTAACTATGATTGTAATGAACACAATAGCTGTAATGACTTTATTTCTATGAATGATGTTTGTTTTAATGATTTGATTGATACTGTGTCAAGAAATCAGTTTGAAATGTTTATGACAGATGAAATTCTAGTCTTCACCCCAGCATCAACAAGCAAAGTGATAGTCAAAGTGACTCAGACTATTTGTCTACAAGAGATAGTGAAGAAAGTGCATATGATTCGGACAGATCTGTCGAAACATCCGCGGAATCATACAATGCATCTGATGAAGAAGCAAGTTAAATGACAAATGTTGATAACGAATCTGACCAAGAATTGTCAACCACTCATGTTAATCAAAAGAAGGAGAAATTCATCAAAGGTAAAAGCAAAAAGCAAAAAGCAAATCAAAGTGCTAGTTCAGCAGCAATCATCCTCATCATCTTATCAACCGCCACATAAAAGAAAAAAATTTAAGCATGTTAATTGTTTTAGTTGTGGGAAGGGATGTCACACTGCTAGGAAGTGCAGTAGTGCATCTTATCATAATAATTGGGTCAAATTTGAACGACCTAAAATGCATAGTGTGAGAAATTTTAACAGAAACCAACAAGATCACAATCCTTTTTTATCATAAAATTGACAAAATTCATCAAAATGTAAATCATTTTCTAAAGGGAACATGTTGGTGGAGAACTAGAACTGATAGAATTGCAAAAATTGATGTTCCACCCAAGTTGAGAAAGACTTGGGTTCCAGTTTCTCAATAAATTGTCTTGTATGTGACAGGGATTTCCCAGGAGGACTATTGATAATGCATGGCATGTTGATAGTGGGTGCTCTCGTCACATGACCGGACTAAAAGATCTGCTCACCGACTTCAGAATTATCGATGGGGGATACGTTGCCTTTGCGGGTGACGAAAAAGGAGGAAAGATTACAGGACAAGGAACTGTATGCAATGGAACTCTCACTCTGGAGAAAGTGAATCTTGTTCCAGAACTCTGCTATAATCTGATGAGTGTATCACAAGTTTGTGATAAACAACTGTCTGTGCGGTTCAACAAAGTAGAATGTCTCTTTCTCAAGCCTGGATTTGTTGTTCCATAAGATCTAGTTCTGTTGAGGACTCCAAGAAGAAACAACACCTACATCGTTCACATGAATGATCCTGAAACCAAAGCCGTTATGGCTTGCTTGTTGTCAAAGGCTTCTGATTTCGAATGACTACTCTGGCATCGTCGACTTGGCCATGTGAATTTTAAGAACATAAATCGTTTAGTAAAACAAGACCTTGTGAGAGGTTTGCCCTCCAAGGACTTCAATTTTTCTGAAAAATGCATGACTTGTGCTAAAGGCAAAAAACACAAAAAGACGCATAAGTCCAAAGTAGTGAATTCCATTTCTGTTCCTCTTCAATTACTTCACATGGACCTTTTTGGTCCCGTCAGTGTTAAAATCATCTCTAAGAACTTTTATTGTTTGGTTGTGACAGATGATTTCTCCAGGTATTCTTGGGTTAATTTCTTAGCAACTAAAGATGAAACTGCTGAAGTATTGAAGAGTCTGATTATCAAAATCGAGAAAATTTGCAAGAGTTTGGTCATTTCTATCAGAAGTGACAATGGCACCGAGTTCAAAAATCATGTCTTAAATGAATTTTGCGAAAGCAAAGGAATTTCTTGATAATTCAGTGCTGCAAGGACTCCACAGCAGAATGGCGTTGATGAAAGGAAGAACCGAACATTGATTGAAGCTGCCAGAACAATGCTAATAGATTCAAAGCTGCCAATCATTTTCTGGGCTAAAGTAGTTAACACTGCTAATTATGTCCTAGATCGTGCTCTTGTGGTAAAGGCTCACAACAAGACTGCTTATGAGCTGTTTCATGGAAGGAAGCCCCTGATCGAATTCTTCAGAGCTTTTGGAGGTTCATGTACTCTATTGAACACAGCTGAGAATCTTGCAAAGTTTGGTGCAATCGGTGACGAATGTTATTTTATTGGATATTCATCATCTCAAAAGGCCAACCGTGTTTACAACAAAGGGACAAAGATCGTGTAGGAATCTTATTACGTTGACTGGCAAGAAACAAATACTACAAATACTGGTGTTGGATATTAGATGTCCGATCATCGATAATATCAACGTTGCTATCGAGGTACGATCCAAACAGTTATACTTTGGACAACGAGCAATTGATATTTTTTAATCGTTAAATATTATAGTTCACGAGACATAATAAACGGTGGATAAATATTTAAGAGAAATATTTAAATCGGTGGATTCAGATATTAATTGTTTAAGAGAAACAATTAATCTCTGATCCAGAATTTTTTAGAGAAATAATTAAATACGGAGGCATGAACGTTTAAGTGTTAAACGTTAAACGGATAAAGATTTACTAATTAAAAGTAATTAGTAAACTAAAAGGATTAAAAGTAATTAACGGTTAATTACAAGGATTTAACTGTTAAATCTATTGGGTGCAAAATGTAATTATGGTATCTATAAATATATCATTATGATTAAACCCTAATCCAACTCTTGGCCGCCATAGAAACTTGGCAAGAAGGGAGACACCTCCCCTCTCGGTTTTGCGATCCACCACCGCCGTCCCCGCTGCCCCTTGTCATCACAGCTCTTGCTGTGAACCGGACTCCTCGTGAAGCCGGTTTTGCGCATTGAATCTTGTGAGGCGGGACTAGATGCAAAAGGTTTCGTGAACAAGTCGTCGAGCGTGATGCTCGTTGCATTCATCGTGTGAGTTTAGGTTTTTTGTCAAAGGTAGTGTAGGTCCCGGGAGCCTCGTCGCGCAGCGGAGATACACGGACCAGTTCTGTGATTTGTGTGGGAACCGAGAAAAGAGATAGAGAAACACGAACAAAGACAAAAGATAATGAAACGACACGTAATCCATAACATAGAAGTCATCCCGCATTACAGACTACATACCGAAGGAGCACACATCTCTCATCTAAGGTCACGGTCCAGGGGTCGGGAGAGCTCGTCCCGACCCGGACACCTCTAAACCTAGTTCCAGAGTTCCACCTACAAATGAAGACAAGTCTTCTATTTATAGGGGAAGGAACATTACCTGCGTATTTTTCTAAGTACGCAGGGTTTGGTCATGCGTACTTGACAAGTACGCAAGGCAAAAGCCTTGTGTACTTACTAAGTACACAGGACCAAACTGGTGTGCAGGCTAAGTACTCAGGAACACCCTCCTTGCGTACTAGCCACGTACACCGATACATAGAATTTAATCTATAGTTACTAAAACATGCTTCTACAAACTCCCTCTTAACTATAGCATCAAATTCTATCTATCACTAACACTGATAATCATCAGTTTACAAAGAATGTCCTAACAGACTCCCTCTAAACTAATGACATCAAGTGTCTTCTGGCGAGACTTGATCTTCTGGCATTCCACACGACTCCCTCTTAACTGTAGCTTTCATTGTAGACCAAACCAAGTGCTTCAATAAGAACCAACTAACCCAACACAACTCATTGTAGTTCATCCTCTCAGCAGTAGCAACCTCCACCATGACTTTGAATTCTGAGTTTGACAATGTCTTCCTAACCAGGTAACAATAGTAGACTAAGGCAACTCCAAATCAGCTGGCATATGATAGAGTGTTTGAGTTTCCAATAACCTGCATTAAACTAATCAGCTCCCATAGGAATTCCAGTAAGATAAACTTAAGTCTTCAACCATATGTGTCCAAGTGTACCCTGTATCTTCACAATTCAACCAAATTCCCGAATATGTTCAGTTCCAATATCCCCTTTCAGTTTAAGCTCCATATGACTTGACCAGAAACAAGGGTATGTTTCCTATCCCATCGGCCAATGATAAAAGGTTCCATCTTCAACTAATAATCCAACGGATATCCAGCTTCATCCTAAAAACACTTGATAGAATCAAACACAAAATCATGCTCAGCAGTGATCACCTTATATCCAAAGTCCAACATTCTTCAATTAGATCTTCATTCCTGGTTCACACCGCCTAATCTGTATACGTTCACCGCGGTGAAGTTCCATAACTAGGTTGTCTATATGGATTCCGCCCAGACCCCAAATGAGAAATCACATCATAATTGAATCACATCAAATCTTGAACACAGGCTTGACCAATGAGCACGAAAATTATAGTTTACACGAGAAATCATAGTTGAGATCCATGTTACGTCAAAGGGGTATATATATAGGAAGTACCAACGGCTTCTCCACCACCTCTTTAATGTCTCATGAATACTAGATTTTATCCCCCTCATTTCTCTGTAAACTATGACCAACTTCATCATCACTTCACTCAAATCCTCAAAAAGCACATCTAGCCAACTCCAGGATTTTATTCTTTTATTCCTTTGCAAAGATCCAAAACAACAAATCCTTGGGTTCAAGTTGTTCCAGTATTCATCCCCTATTAAAGAAGTATCCCGGATACTCGTAGCCTACATATTCCGGTTTGAATACCTAAACAAGATGATTCTTTTTCCAAAAGACCCAAAGCAGCCACATCTTCACAAATAGAATGAGACCTTTAGCTGATGACGACCCAATTGCTCCCATTAGTTCAACATTCATACCCTATTAAATAAGTATCCCGGATACTCGTAGCCTACATTTTCAGGTATGGACCCTTAAACAATGTAAGACAGGTGGTATCATCCAACAAAAATCTTGTCCGTGTTTCGCCAAGCCACATCGTATACAAATTCTGGTCCGGAAAAACCAAAATTACTATCTTCTAAAAAATGGGCCGAAACACGCGTACATATGACCCCTAAAAATTTTGGCCAAGAAATTTTTTTTTGAATCCTAGATGCTAGTTCATGCGTACTTAGTAAATACGCACATAAAGGGTGCTCATGCGTATTTAGTAAATACGCAAAGCCAAGTGCTCATGCTTATTTGATAAGTTCGCAATGCCCATGCGTACATGCTAAGTACGCAGAGTCAAATACTTATGCGTACTTAACAAGTACGCATGACAACTTCTCTTGCGTACTAGTAAGTACGCAGGGCAAAACCCATGCGTACTTAGTAACTACGCAGAAAAGCTGAATTTGCGTACTTAACAAAAAGTAACAGCGTTCTTGACGGATATTGAGGAAAATGCTCGAAAAGTGATGGATCTGTAAAATTAATGCTTCCAAAAGCTTAGAAAACATCATCTAACAAACCCTTAGCCTTCCAAACACCAAATGAAGTGATAACAAACTCAGATTTGAGGATTTTTGCAAGAAAAAGTAGCAAACTTTTATAACTCAGATCTGCTAAAAAACCCTAAAACCCAAAACTGGAACACAAATCAACAAACACCGAGGCTCTGATACCACTTGTAGGTCCCTGGAGCCTCATCGCGCAGCGGATATAACACGGACCTGTTTTGTGATTTGTGTGGGAACCAAGAAACGAGCTTTAGAAACACGAACAAAGACAAAAGATAATGAAACGACACGTAATCCATAACATAGAAGTCATCCCGTATTACAGACTACATACCGAAGGAGCACACATCTCTCATCTAAGCTCACGGTCCAGGGGTCGGGAGAGCTCGTCCCGACCCGGACACCTCTCAACCTAGTTCCAGAGTTCCACCTACAAATGAAGACAAGTCTTCTATTTATAGGGGAAGGAACATTACCTGCGTATTTGTCTAAGTACGCAGGGTTTGGTCATGCGTACTTGACAAGTACGCAAGGCTTTGCATTGCGTACTTACTAAGTACGCAGGACCAAACTGGTGTGCAGGCTAAGTACTCAGGAACACCCTCCTGCGTACTAGCCACGTACACCGATACATAGAATTTAATCTATAGTTACTAAAACATGCTTCTACAGGTATAAACCCTAAACATCCTATGGTTGCGTTTTATTTATTTAATATTATTGTCTAAACGCTGTGTAATAGGATCACTGTCCAAAAAGATCGGATCTTTATTATCGTGTGCTTTTGTAAACGCTTCCGCCATTGTAAATCTGATTTTATAAAGTTTCGTTTTAAATGTTAAATCCGGTGCACAATATCCCAACAGTGGTATCAGAGCCACCTTTACGCGCGTTTAGACATAATTATTTTTTTTTCTTTTCGATCTCCGTTTTATTTGTTAACACTTTTGGTTAACAAATGATCGAGCCTTTATCGTTTTGGTTGTGATTGTGTTCGGTACATCGAGCCCTAGTGACCAGTGGTTTTTGCTTGTCATAGTTGTTTTTATTTTCTTTGTATTTGTATTTTTATTTTTGGGTTATTTGAAAACTGGATGTAATAGTTAGGTTTCTTTTATATATTTATTTTTAATGTAAAAGTATAAAAGTTGTAAACCTAACAAGACGAAGATTTGAAGACAAGGATTGACAAAGACGAGAACTTGAAGATAGAGATCTTGGACTAAGTGGGAGGCGACAACTTTATATTTTATTTGTTGTCCCTTAGACAGGTTCGGTTACTCGTTTGATGGCTCGAACGAAACCGAACAAACTTACTAGTGGCTCGATGGTTGTTTTATATTTTTGTGGTTGCTACAATTTTTTTGGATAATAATTTAAACTGCAAATATTTTTATAAAACATTTAACACAATCTTATAAAACGACGAGAATATTAAAAGGTTTAAATTTCTCGGAAAGGTAATTAAATAAAAGTAGTTTTTATTTAAAAGATTAAAACGAGTTTTTAAAATTAATTGTTTTATTTAAAAACACGTTTAAATTAGTTAAATGTTAATTAGTTTAAAATTTAGTTCGGGACTAACGACCAATTTAGTTTATAATTAAGGTATTTAAAATTGGATCGTGTCGAGTGTTGAAAGCGTTTCACAAACTTATATATAGTAAAATTGGTTTACTAAAATTTGCACGACTTGTTTCATGCTATCAGTCGTCCAAAATGTTTTTTGACCCTTAACCGGTAATTTAAAACATTAAAGAAATCCCAATTAAAATCGATATTTCTGCGTCACCCTAAATTGTGACACTTCAACTAATTTATCTGAAACGTCGGTGTTAGTGAATTTTGTAGATGTCTCAATCCGCTGATTTGGATGTTAAAGCATGAAAGTACTAAACTTTATTTGAATTTTGTAGATGTCTCAATCCGCTGATTTGGTTATTCTAGAACGTCTTAACAACATCCTAAATGTTAAACTCGATGGAACAAATTTCTTGACATGGTACTACAATATGAAGAACGTCGTCAGATACAACAAGAAATTACATGTTCTTAAGTACCCCTTACCTAAGCAACCACCTGAGGATGCTAGCGAGTATACTCTAAATGCCTTGAACAAAATTAGGGATGATACCCATGCTATATCAAACCTTATGCTTGCATTTGTTAGCCCTGGGTTTAAAGAATCACTCTAGAGCTTGACTGCTTATGACATGATCCGTAACTTGAAGGAGAGATACCATGAAGATTACAACAAGGATCCTTCTCACTCTTTAATGTCACACATTAGAGACGTTGCCTTGAAGAATCCAGAACGTGTTGTGGTCATGAGGAAGAAAGTATCAGACATTGAGAAAGCATGCATTCCCATAGATAATCACTTGATCATTGATATTACTGTTGGTAATGCATTTGATGACTGTAAATGGAAAGGGTACCTACATAGCCGTTATGACTATGTTAGGGATTTCATCTCTCGGTATGCCGAATGGGTGCCCGATGATGCTTTAAAGATGTCATGCTTCATTGATCAGCTTGAAAGAATAGGGATTTATCCCAATGACAACATCTTGAAAGCTATGATTGGTGTTGAACTTCACTTGTGTTTCACAAGTAAAAGGGTATCGGTAGAGACTGTCGAAACCGGGGATAAGGGTAACGCTGTTGGTGAGACCAAGGCTAATATCTCTAAACCGAAATTCAGTGTGAGAGAGATGCTCGAAGCTACTGAAGCTAGAGGATGCTTATACGCATATACTCTTGGTATCTTGGAAAGTTTTCCATTATTTCTTTATCGTTTAAAAGCTAGTCTTTTAACATATGCAAACTTGCTTTTTGAAGAGATGAAGGAAAAGAAGGAAAGGAAGAAGAAAATGAAGACGGACACAACTTGAAGATTGTTTCAAGTTGTTGATTACACCATTTGATGATGTTATTTTATTTTGTTTAGAACAAATTTAAATTCCGGATTTGCTTTCTTTTGAATATTGCTTGATTATTTTAAGTATGACTTATTTAAATCTTTTATGCATTATGATTGTTGCCTGATTATGAATTATGAATTCAATACCAATCTATTTTGACATGAAATATTAAAGACATGTGAGACATGTTATTCAAGTCCATTAGATACTTCATTAGATCGGATCTAATAGATATCATGAAACATATTAAGTCTTGTAAAAGGTATATATAAGATATAATGTTTACAAATGACTTTATGATTGAAATAGTTTTAATGAAATTCCTCTAGAAACAATCTTATGAGATAAGATATAAAAGAGCGATAAAAGTTATCACTACTTCAAGACTAATTGGTTAGTCATGTCAAAAACAGCTACCCAAAATTGACATAGTCTAAATCACTAGCCTTGAACCGTAAGGTTCATCTAGAACAGGTATGACGATTCATATGTGATACGAATATGTAGAAAGAGTCCAATGAACTATTAAGGATAGGACGTTATGAACTCCTATAAGAAAGAGTTTCGTGTGCCATCTTAATAAACCTTCAAGCTTAATCATGAGATTGAAAATGTTCATGACTGATATATACCTGGTTCTTGAACAATAAACAATTGTTCTTTAAAGTTCTGAATAAATAGTATTATTAAAATGCATGGATATAAAATTTCATATACAAGCAAGGATTAGATCCTTGAAATATATAAATGTTTATCATAAACGAAAGATATGATCTTTTACAATTGATAAGTATATGAAAGTAAAGATGTGATCTTTTACAACAGACACTAGGGATCGTATGATGAAAGAATGAGATTCTTTAGTTAAATCATTTGATGATGATCCAAACAAGCAATCCATATTATGACAAATAAAGATTTGATCAGACTACACATGAATAAGATTCATCCAGATGTAGAAGTTGTTTTGAAACAACAAAATGGATCGTTCGTACTAGAAGCCCGACATATTATCAATAGGTTGATAAAATAGGAATTACATTCCGAGTTTCCTTGAAAGGAAATAGATTACAAGTTTTTACAAGTTGAACAAACCAGTCAAAATGAACATGTATTGTGAATACTAGAATGTTCTTGTAATAAAATGGCTTCAAGAAGAGTATAATGTCTGAATATGTCTAAGACTATTGAATCATTAATCTGATAAGATGAATTCGAAGAAAATTCAACATGATAGATGAAAAGGCCAGTGGGAGTAAGTACCTACGACAAAGAAATATGTAAAGACACATTATCAAAAGGAATGTATAGTGATACATGGAAACACCACAGAAGGGGATGATAAGTGTTATCATAGAATGTACAGTGATATATTGCTAAAATTACGAGTTTAAACATATCATTGGAAGATAGAGTATCTTTAGAGATTAATTTCAAAGCTTGCATTGATTGAAACCGTATATGAGATATATGAAAGAAAGATTCTAAAGTAAGAATCAAAACAATCCATTGACGATAGTAAAATTGTCTTAAATTTTTTTGTGACAAATCGATAAAGACAAATCGTTAACATTTTTGTTAACATTATCTATAACCCCTAATGATAGGGATAAGATGAAAATGAAATGGTTCATGTAGTTTCATCTAAAAGGGAAAATGAGCATTGTCAATATTTTTCATACGATGAAAGAACTTTGAAATTTAATTATGACAGAAGAAAAGGATACTGCTTGAGAAGCACATAATGGTGATCATAAAGTGTTATGATGAGATAATGCTATCTTATTGGATAAGATGCTAAGAGTACCAGCTTTGACTATCAAGAAGGGTTCTTGAAACAAGATCATAACTAATTATGACAACTTGTCAGTCAAAGCACTACTATCTTAAAAGTTAAGATATAGACACCAAAAGGATGAACATTGAGAATGATTAGATGAATACACCATGAGATGATCGTTAAGAATGCTTACACGAAACATCAACGTTATCTGATAGAAAAGTTCCATCAATAACAATTGCACAAACATGAGATATTGTGACCTGGAAACATTAGAAGATAGTATTCTGAAAGGAGTTCAGATAACTTCTAATAGTTTGGAAAGGAGTCCCAAAAGAGATTTTTCACCATAAGTTTCATTAATGGGATCATGAAACTTAGAGACATCATGATAAAACGAAATTCACACAAATCAATATCCAGCTGACCCATTCGTAAAACCTATACTTCAACCTGTATATGAGGAGCATGTTGATAGATGTTAGACATGCTAGACTTGAGTTTGATTTGTTAGTATTGGGTGCTTTCGAACATTATATAGAAACATTAGTGTTTTATATTGACTTAACGATTAAGTGCATTATAAATAGATGCTTCTATGATTCGATAATTTGTACGTTTTAGAAATCCTTGAATATATATATATATATATATTCTAAATGTTCGTAGTCGATCAGATTCTTGGGAATCAATCTGAACGAAAGACTATTGTGAATTGGATGATTGGTTCATTAGGAATGAAAGACCAAACGGTTGGACGTTGATATGTCCTAAATTATACATGTTTTGCATGCATAATAATCCCCATATTATGGTACTAATTTATTAATAACCTTACAATTGATACTTAAAATGTTAATATTTCACAATTGCAGGTTATTCGGTGCTCCAAGATAAACAAAGCAAAAACTAGCTTAAAACATGAAGAAATCAAGCTTTAGGGGGACCAAACCTGAGCATTGACCCCCCAGGAAGTCAAACCAGGTCAACATAGTCAAACCAGCAGCTAAAAGACGAGCTTGGGGAGCAGGCAGAGGGATGCATGGCCGTGCAACCCATGTACGGTCGTGCAATGCATTTCTGCCTTCCCCAGACTCCGGTATACTGTCCTTTGTACCCTTTTTGATTCCCGAGGTGTTTGCACACCTATATAATCCAATGCACGGTCGTGCATTGCTCATTTTGAGGCCTATAAATAGATGGCTTGAGTTCTTCATTCTACACACCAATTCAGATCAAAGAACATCCATCCAGACCTCGTTTGAGAGTGTAGTTCATAGTTAGAGTAGAGAGTAGTGAGCGGAGAGGCTTTTCCTCCTTGTTCCCTAATAGGAGAGCCTACGAAACTGAGCGTTATGCTAGTTAGTATGGCCATTCATGACTAAACTCTTTGTACTGCTAGGGTGAAGAAGAAGTTTGGTGCATGTTAATGTTTAACGTATTAATCCAAGTGATGTGTTTATGTCTTTAAATATTCATCCTTAAAACCACTATGTTGGTGGGCTTTTATTATTGTATAAATCCGTCTTTATATTTGTGAGTGTTCTTGATTTTTAAAGTATAAAACCTTTTTAATCAAACTTCTCTTGAAGCTTGTACGTCTTTATACAAGTAGAGATTGATAGGCCTAGGCTTGGTCAACACTAGTAAGGTCGTACGTCTTTATACGAACTTATTATGCAACCAAGAATTGGTGAACTCCTGTTGGGAACAGTACGTCTTTATACTTGGTCCCATTGTTAAACCGCCCCCAGGTGAGCAAAATATAATCACCTATTTAACTCTAATATAAAGCATTTTACGTCCGATGTCTTAATCCAACCCGGAGATGACCATTCGAAGGGTTGATGGTAATTTTTGTCCTTAACGGGAGGCACTACCACTTGTTAAAGCTTTTAAATTTGCAAATCAAATGTCGTGAGGACGAGGCTCTAGCGGTGACCCGAGTCACATATTTGTAGTAGTCATATCACTTGATTAGTCAACTTAACATTATCACGTACCAAGCGGATTCGAAACCCAAATCAATACTATTCGTAACCTGATCATTTTCGACCTATTTACTTTCCTGTTATTTACTATTCTGTTAGTTACATTTCTGTTACACACTTCACGCACGTTTTTACTTTTCTGCTATTTACTTTATCACCATTTACTTTTCTGTCATTTACTTTCCTGTTCCACAAGCACACAAAACTCACTCACTAATTAAATCCGCTAAACGTTAACAAAAGTTGGGTATTGGAATTCAACCGTGTCCGTTGGTTCGATACTTGGTTCTTACCTAAACTATATTACGCTGCGATAGGTACACTTGCCTATTGTGTGTGTTTTTATGTAAGGCCCCTTTTCCAGGTGACCTCACTTGTTGGATTTACTCATAAACATAGTCATAAATACTGAACTTAAATTTAAAACATTCATCATTCAATTACATAATCATAACAGCGGAAGTCTTTACAAATAAATCATAACATTGTTCTAAGACATATAAAACAAAAGTGGGATGTCAGTCTCGTGCCGGGTAACCTTCACGCCATCGCACGACCTTTTCTTCCTTTACCTGAAATGTATACTAAAAGTCAGCTAACGCTGGTGAGTTCTAGTTTAATACAATTAGGTATAAACATTCTTTTCTTTATAAGTTTGCATAATTATATATACATTTATATAAATACACATTGACTTGAATTGCTTTTCTTTTATCATTCTTCGCAAATACATATAAATATATATTCACATCATTTGTCTCATTTACTTTCATAACTTTTGCTTTTCTTTCATCTTTCTTTGTGACTACATATATATGCATTCACCCTTTTCTTTTCTTTTCTTTTCTTTTCATTCATGGGTGATCAACCCGTCATTTATTTGCGAATGTCACAAAGACAAGCGCCACGGTCCATCGTCATGGTCCGCCTATTCTTACAACCGTCCGGCAACTAGTGTCCGTCCGTATTTTTCATTCTTACAACCGTCCGGCAACTTGTGTCCGTCCGTAATCTTACAACCGTCCTACCGTCGTAGGCCGTATTTCGCCCGTCTGCCATAAGGCATCCGTTTCCCACTTAAACTAATTATACAGCCGAATATTGATTTAGCGCCTTACTCCACCGTAGTGGCCTTTATTTAGTCTACCTTTCTAGACTTACTTTTTCTGGCTGCATAATAGTCAAGTGGTCGTCCGTCTACCGAAGTAGCCGTTATCATTGAAGCGTCCATAACGTTTTCTGTTACTTGGCAAGCAATATATACATAGATATAAAGCAGGATTTCATTCTTACACGTTATGTTATTCTTTTCATTCATTCTTGATAATCATACGATTCATTCTTTTCAAAATGAACAAAAACTCAGATTATGTATGAATCATTACCTGGATTGAAGTTTTGATTCGGAGGTTTTGCCCACGAGCTCAGCTGTAACGTGCTCCTCTAATGTCGTGACGATCCGTCGACTTTCTCTCTCTAGACCCGGGCTCCCTTTCTCTCTCTAGAATTGGTGAAATGGAGGTGAAATGGTCAAATGGGCTGTCTTGCCCCTTTTATACCTGGGCTTCCCTCGGCCCGTTAGAGTCGAGCCCAAGCCCACCCGTCTTTCTTTCGCTTTATGACGTTTAAATCCCCATCGTATTATTATTTACTTATTTACTTTTTTTTTCCGGGATGTTACATTTTAAGTTAAAGTAATTATCATTTTATAAATTTAAAACCTGATCTCGTAAGACCATCATTAAATTATATTTATTATATTTTTATATACTTAAAACATTACGCATCAAGTTTTTGGCGTCGTTGCCGGGGACACGGTGATTTCAAGAAAAAATCAAGTTAACGGATTAACCTATCAATTTCCATCCGTTTTTCTGTTACGTTTGTTGCAGGTAGTGTATGATCCATAGCTCCACTACTGGTTTATATCAACCTTTAGAAGAGCCCGAAAGATACTTCCACCGCCGAATACGAGAAAACCGTACTAGAAGAATGTCCGTTGAAAACCGCACTATTTCCGATTTCGCAAGACCGTCAGTAGAGGCTTTGGGATCTAGTATCACAAAGCCAACAGTTGACGCTAACAACTTTAAGATCAAATCTCATGTGATCCACATGATCTAGTCATCATGCACTTTCCATGGATTACCCGATGAGGATCCACATTTCCACATTGCAAATTTCCTTGAAATTTGTGACACTTTCAAACTGTCGAATGACGCAATTCGCCTCCGAATGTTTCCCTTTTCCTTAAGGGAACGAGCTAAGGCATGGCTAAACTCTCTTCCTACCGGGTCAATCACTACATGGGATGATCTAGCTAAGAAATTCCTGTCGAAATACTTCCCGCTAGCTAAAACTGCTAAACTAAGAAATGATATCACCACTTTCACTCAGGATGATGGTTAATCACTATATGAAGCATGGGAACGCTTTAAGGACATGTTAAGGAAATGTCCTCACCATGGGCTAGAAGTTTGGTTACATGTGTCATCATTCTACAATGTGTTGCATAATCAATCTCGTTAGACACTAGACGCTACTGCAGGTGGTATTTTTGGAAATAAGAGGCCACAAGAAGCTTACAACCTAATTGAGGAAATAGCTATGAACAGCTATCAATGGTACAGTCCAAGGAACACAAGGGGAGCCAGGCAAGGAGTTCATTCTGTCGATACTGTCACATCACTTTCTACTCAAGTAGATGCCCTCACCACTCGACTCAATCAACTTAGTAAGGGCAAGACCACCATTGAGGCTACTGAAGAAGTAAAGAGTATCACCACTAGTTTTGAGCAGGTTGACTTTATCTGAACAAATCGCCTACAAAACAACCCCTATAGTAACACCTATAATCCTGGTTGGAGGAACCATCCAAACTTCAGCCGAAAGGATAAGAATCAGGGATAATCTGGCTTCAGAAAACAACAGCAATAGTTTCAACAACGACCACTTCAAAACTATCAGCCTCATCAACAATTTCAAGGAACTAAAAAGCCAAGCAACGGGTTAAGCTTGGAGGACGCGGTAAGTAAGTTGATCTCTACAACTGAAAGTCAAGCCCTTCTAGCGGATTCCCATCACAAACAATACGAGGAACGGTTTGGTCTTCATGAAGCTGAGTTTAAGACACTGAAAGCAACTCTTCAGTCCATCGAAACGTAATTAGGGCAAATTGCAAAACTTCTACTCGAAAGATAAACCAGGGTGTCTCCCGAGTAATACTGAAACCAATCCAAAAGCAAATGTAAGTGCTATCACTCTGAGGAATAGCAAGGTTTATCCAGAGCCACCAATGCCAGAAGAAGAAGTTCAATCAACAAGGAGAGAGATATTCACTGGAGTACCGCTTCGTCCACATATCATAGAAACAACTACCCAAGAACCACAATCAAAGATAACTCCACCTCCTGCTCAAGTAGATACTCCTCCAAAAGTTCCAACAAGGAGAACGTTCCATTCCCACATACCTTACCAAAGAAGGCTAGTAAAGCAGAAGACTGACGAACAATATGAGAAATTCATCGAACTATTAAGCCAGATTCATGTCAATCTTCCCTTCCAGGATATTATACAATAAATGCCTAAGTATGGACGTTTCTTGAAAGATTTCCTTACAAACAAAAGAAACATGGAGGAAGCAGTAAAAAGGACTAATCATTGTGTCGCTATCATTGAAAGATGCCTTCCAAAGAAACTTTCACATCCTGGAAAATTCTCTCTACCTTGTTCTATCAGACCATTACCAATAACCTTTGTACTCGCTGACCTAGGAGCAAGTGTGAATGTAATGCCTTATTTCATGTTTAAAAGATTAAATATTGGGAATCCACGACCTGTCAATGCAACTATCGAACTCGCAGATGGATCAGTCAAATCACCCATAGGAGTCATTGAGAACTTACTGGTAAAAGTCGGCAAGTTTGTCTTCTCTTCCGATTTCATGGTTTTAGAAATGGTACCCGACTATTTCGTACCTCTGATTTTGGGTCGCCCATTTTTAGCCACTGCTCGAGCCATTGTTGATATGAATGAAGGAAGCTTGACACTTCGTGTCGGAAAACAATCAGTGACCTACAACATAGGAGGAAATGAATGCCTATCTAATGATCCTTTTGAAATTGCCCAATTCTTCGATACTAATTTGGACTACCAACAAAAGAAAGCTAAGGAATTCAACAAAGGAAAGAAACTGAATCTTGGGAAAGATTTTGAAAACACTGACTGGATATATGAGTACTTTGACAAGCTACCAAAACTGAAGGACTTGAATCAAGGAACAGGAGATATGGTGGAAGTCGATGGCTCCCACCCAAAAAAAGACTGATGAAACACGTACGGGTCGGGCTAAAGACCCTTAAATAAATGTAGCGCTTCCGGGAGGAAACCCGATGATCATGAATAAATTGAGAGGTTGGTGCATACGACAGAATCATGGATCTCAGGTTTGATCTTTCAAATTTAAGTTTCTCATACTTCAACCCCGGGTATGCCCTCTCGATACTAGGACCTTAGTAGCTTAACTACTACCTTTTATTTTCCTTGTCTACTTTTATGTTTCCCCTTATGTTTCAGGTAGAATAGCATCACTAGATAGTCTCTCTACTTCTTTGAGGAATCACACTCCATCTCTACAACCTAAGGAATCAGAAACCGCATCAAATTTCTGTGAAATTTGATGAAGTCTTGGAAGCAAAGTGTTGACTTCACCAATAAGTTTTGGCCTTAGGTTATACACCGAATTGAGCGGGGGAGTACTAGTTTCTTTTCCCTTAAAACTTCATGCATTTAAAATTTTAAACCCTAATATTTAAAACCACTTTGAGTTCGCACCTAATAAAGTAAAATGAATACATGGCAAGTAGAAGCAAATGAATATTATGCATAATGATTCGCTAAACCTTATTCCATCCGTTTTCATTTGAGGATAATCAAGCCTATTATACAACATCAAATTTTTGGCGCAGTATATAATTATTCGCATGCTCTTTCGTTTAGCGTTACTGAGTGTTTTTCGATTGAATTTTATGCATAATTAGAACTTGTGTGACTTATACATATCAAGACCATGAACTAGTAGAAGTTTGAAAGTGATTGAGGCACCTAGGACTTTATTACTCTTATTCTTAAATCCAAAAATCTCAAAAATATAATCCGGTTAGATAGCCCTTTGAGCCTTAGACTTTTCTTTTCTACTACCCACAATTATCACCCAACCAACTTTTCGTAAACACCGATTATTGGCTAACTGTCTTCAAATTGGAAAAATTATCATATGTCTTTATTTCAAGTTTCTTACCATTGAGGCAACTTTGGAAAGAATCTGTTCTACTAAAAGGAATTGGAATATACAAGAAGGTGGATGTATTAGGAAGAAACAGTCAAACTATCTACATGGAATTTATGGAAATATTATTTCAAGGAAATTGAGGAAAATGAATTATTGAAGGAATTGTCTTGATTTAAAAAAAAAGTTGGTCTTTTACCGGTTAGACCTTAAAGAGCTGGATATGCATTATTTTGATTTCAATTTGCTTTTCTACCTTCATTTCGCAAAGCCTGAATTACCACCCGAAGTCGGAGAGAAAGTTTTCAAAGCAACTAGTGATGTAAGAAAACGGTGGCGCAAGCAAGAACAACTGCCACCATTCCGCGGCCTGTCAAAAGTGCCACCAAAAGATATGAAAAGTGTGTGAAGTGTGGCAACTGGAGCCACGATTGAAAATGTAGCAAGAATCAAACTCATTCCCAAAGTGAGTACATGCATCTGATCAAAGTTGGAGTGGTTAGGCTACAAGTCGAAAGTTCCATACGGAGAGGCAACAATGTGTACTACGCAATAAGAAAAGAGTTGGCACTAATGAGAGATCTTGGTCTTGGCAATCTTACCATAAACGAGCCCTCGGATTAGTAATATCCTCATGATCCGAGTACTGTAAAGGGACCTGTTAGTATTTTCCTTTTTAAGCCATGAAGCCGTAGCTGTGTGTTTCACTATAGCTGTAGCCCTTCAAACCTTTTAAATCCCTAAAAACCCAAAAAGATTTTCATCTTCACCCCTTTATTTTTATTTTACCCACATTACAACCCTTTTTAAAGTCCTCTTGATTCATGCACACTACTTAGTTAATTGGTGGAGACTTGATTTGCATACAAGCTTATGATCATTGCATAATACGATTCGAATTTGAGTGTTCCACTTAACTTACATTATCCATACATATATAACCCTAGAGTTGAGTGAACATTGTGAGGAGTGAAAGTTTATGCATAATTGAAGTTCTAGTAGGCTTGTCATGGATTTCATCATAGAAAAATACAAAAAATAGAATAAGCAACTCAAGAGTTATCTCGGAATTTCCAACTACTTGGAGTTCCATTTCGCTTGTAAAGTTTTTAGTTATGGGTATGGTCATGCATGAGTTTGCTTGAGGACAAGCAAAGTCTAAGTGTGGGTTATTATGATATGTCCTAAATTATACATGTTTTGCATGCATAATAATCCTCATATTATGGTACTAATTGATTAATAACCTTACAATTGATACTTAAAACATTAATATTTCTCAATTGCAGGTTATTCGGTGCTCCAAGATAAACAAATCAAAAACTAGCTTAAAACATGAAGAAATCAATCTTTTGGGGGACCAAACCCGAATATTGACCCCCAAGAAGTCAAACAAGGTCAACATAGTCAAACCATCAGCTAAAAGACAAGACTGGAGCAGGCAGAGGGTTGCACGGACGTGCAATGCCTTTCTGCCCTCCCAAATTCCGGTACACTGTCCTTTGCACCCTGTTTGATTCCTGAGGTGTTCGCACGCCCGTGCAATCCAATGCACGGCCGTGCATTGCTCATTTCGAGGCCTATAAATAGATGACTTGAGTTCTTCATTTTACACACCAATTCAGATCAAAGAACACCCATCCAGACCTCGTTTGAGAGTGCATTTCATAGTTAGAGTAGAGAGTAGTGAGCGGAGGGGCTCTTCCTCCTTGTTCCGCAATAGGGGAGCCTACGAAACTCAACATTATGCTAGTTAGTATGGCCATTCATGGCTAAACTCTTTGTATTGCTAGGGTGAAGATGAAGTTTGGTGCATGTTAATGTTTAACGTATTAATCCAAGTGATGTGTTTATGTCTTTAACTATTCGTCCTTAAAACCACTATTTTGGTGGGCTTTTTTTATTGTCTAAATCCGTCTTTATATTTGTGAGTGTTCTTGATTTTTAAAGAATAAAACCTTTTTAATCAAGCTTCTCTTGAAGCTTGTACGTCTTTATACAAGTAGAGATTCATAAGCCAAGGCTTGGTCAACACTAGTAAGGTCGTACGTCTTTATACGAACTTATTATGTGACCAAGAATTGGTGAACTCATGTTGGGAACGGTACGTCTTTATACTTGGTCCCATTGTTAAACCGCCCCCCGGTGAGCAAAATATAATCACCTATTTAACTCTAATATAAAGCATTTTACGTCCGATGTTTTAAACCAACCCGGAGATGACCATTCGAAGGGTTGAAGGTAATTGTTGTCCTTAATGGGAGGCACTACCACTTGTTAAAGATTTTAAATATGCAAATCAAATGTCGTGAGGACGAGGCTCTAGCGGTGACCCGGGTCACACATTTGTAGTAGTCATATCACTTGATTAGTAAACTTAACATTATCACGTACCAAGCGGATTCGAAACCCAAAGCAATACTATTCGTAACCTGATCATTTCCGACCTATTTACTTTCCTGTTATTTACTATTATGTTCGTTACATTTCTGTTACACACTTCATGCACGTTTTTACTTTTCTGCTATTTACTTTATCGCCTTTTACTTTTCTGTCATTTACTTTCATATTCCACAAGCACACAAAACCCACTCACTAATTAAACCGGCTAAACGTTAACAAAAGTTGAGTCTTGGAATTCGACTGTGTCTGTTGGTTCGATACTTGGATCTTACCTAAACTATATTACGCTGCGATATGTACCCTTGCCTATTGTATGTGTATTTAAGTTAAAGTAATTATCATTTTATAAATTTAAAACCTGATCTCTTAAGACCATCATAAAAATATATTTATTATATTTTTATATACTTAAAACATTACGCATCAGACGTCATATTCATAGATAATCATTAGAGAATGATTATTGAACATAACTCACTTCAAAACTATCTTCATGGATCAAAGTCTTGAAAAGTTTTGAATATGTTAAGATCTATTGATCCTTTGACCTGAGTCACGCACTATAACTAACTCTGACTGAAGTTTGTTCTTTGATCTTATCTAACGTTGTACCCTAACAGGCAGTAATAAGGATATGATTAGGAGTAATATGAAGTTAAGTGGGAGTTATACTTTGCCAAAGGAACTCTGTTATCCTTTGATTAGGATTTAGACATTCTAGATCCCTCGTTTATTCAAACTGGTATAAATCGCGTGGCCACGCACAAATTAAAGAATAGTTTGTTTAGACCGTTACTGAATTGGAGAACGAGAACAAGAATAGCTGAACCATATATGAGAAGTGACTTGTATCCATGTCTCATATTCAACGGATGATCTAAACAGAAAGGACACATAGATATGTTTACCATGGCTATTATACTTGGTTAAGTAAAGGTTACTTGGACACGAGGAATTAGTTGACGATTGTGAATACGTCATACCTTGTTAGGGGCAGTGAGATGCAGCTAGGCGTCCACCACTGTCTACGTTGACCCGATTAATCGATGAATCAACCAAGTGGGAGATTGTTGGATATTAGATGTCCGATCATCGATAATATCAACGTTGCTATCTAGGTACGATCCAAAGAGTTACACTTTGGAAAACGAGCAATTGATAATATTTAACCGTTAAATATTATAGTTCACAAGACATAATAAACGTTGGATAAATATTTAAGAGAAATATTTAAATCGGTGGTTTCGGATATTAATTGTTTAAGAGAAACAATTAATCTTTGATCCATAATTATTTAGAGAAATAGTTAAATATGGAGGCATGAACGTTTAAGTGTTAAACGTTAAAAGGATAAAGATTTACTAATTAAAAGTAATTAGTAAACTAAAAGGATTAAAAGTAATTAATGGTTAATTACAAGGATTTAACTGTTAAATCTATTGGGTGCAATATGTAATTATGGTATCTATAAATATATCATTATGATTAAACCCTAATCCAACTCTTGGCCACCATAGAAACTTACGCAAGAAGGGAGCCACCTCCCCTCTCGGTTTCGCGATCCACCATTGCCGGCCCACCCCTGTTGTCGCCAGAACCACCGCAACGCCGCTGAGCCGCTGCCCCTTGTTGTCGCAGCTCTTGCCGTGAACCGGACTCTTCATGAAGCCGGTTTTGCGCAATGAATCTTGTGAGACGGGATTAGATGCAAAAGGTTTCATAAACAAGTCATCTAGCATGATGCTCGTTGCATCCATCGTGTGAGTTTAGGTTCTTTTTCAAAGGTATAAACCCTAAACATCCTATGGTTGCGTTTTATTTATTTAATATTATTTTCTAAACGCTGTGTAATCTGATCACTATCGGAAAAGATCGGATTTTTATTATCATGTGCTTTTGTAAATGCTTCCGCTATTGTAAATCTGATTTTATAAAATTTCGTTTTAAATGTTAAAACTGGTGCACGATATCCCAACAACTGGAACCGGTCCCGACTGGTTTTATGATGCAGATATTGTCTTCAATAATTTCATTCCTCATGCACCACTCGCACCTGAACCAGCCCCATCCCCTGAACCATCATTCATACCATCCATCCAAGCAGATGATGAATTTATGCCTTTCTCAACAAGAATCACACCTATTGTCGCCGATCCTTTGTCTGTTTCTTTCAACAGTATAGTAACCTCCTCTCATTCTGAGGCTGCTAATACTAATCCTGTGAATACTACTGGTGATGTCATTCTGGTGTAACAATAACTGAAGATTCTTATGTTAACCAGAACTTAACAAATGATCCCTCTATCGATTCTAATAGTGATTCTGACAATAATAATGGGCCGATTATTCCTGATGAAAATTTAACGAACCTTCCTGCTCAAGTTGAAGTTACTAATGGGCCATCCTTCAAAAAGTTATAAAATCATCCTTTGGAGAATGTGATTGGGCCAATCACTGAAGGTGTTCGTACTAGAATTTATTCAACAACTTACAACATGACCCTGTGTGCTTATTTTCTCTCACAGGATGTTCCAAAAAATATATCCATGGCCCTGAAAGACTCTAGCTGGATAGACGCTATGCAAGTAAGAACTTGCTCAATTCAGGAAATTAAAAGTTTGGGATCTGGTTGACATACCAAAGAATAAGTACCCAATCGGTACTCGGTGGGTCTTCAGAAATAAGACCGATGAAAGAAATGTAGTCATCAAGAATAAGGCACGTTTGGTTGTGCAAGGTTTTGCACAAGAAGAGGGAATTGATTATGAGGAGGTGTTCGCTCCCGTGGCTCATTTAGAAGCAATAAGGATCTTCCTAGCATATGTGTGTTTCAAGAACTTTAAGGTCTATCAAATGGATGTTAAAAGTTCATTCTTATATGGGAAGGTCAAGGTGGAAGTCTATGTATGCCAGCCTTCGGGGTTTGAAGATCCAGATTATCCGAGTCGACTTTACAAGTTAGACAAAGCTTTGTTTAGACTTCATCAGGCTCCAAGGGCTTGGTATGATACTCTGTCATCTTATCTTCTACATAATGGCTTTAAACGTGGGAAGATTGATATGACTTTATTCAAGAAGAAGATTGGAAAAGATATTATGCTGGTGCAGATCTATATGGACGACATCATCTTCTGGTCGACCAATGAGAAGCTTTGTAGAGACTTTGAGGATGTTATGAAGGCCAAATTTGAAATGAGCAAGATGGGTGAGTTTACGTTCTTTCTCGGATTAGAAGTGAAGCAGTCACATGACGGAACTCCGATTCATCAAGCCAAGTATATTCAACATATGCTCAAAAAGTTCCAGATGACTGACTCCAAAGCAGCATCAACACCTTTTTCTGCTAGATCACCCATCTCTGCTGATCCAGAAGGAAAACTCGTTGACAGGCATCATTACCGTTCTATGACTGGGTCTCTACTATATCTCACTGCTAGCTGTACGGATATCATGTTTGTTGTTTGCTATTGCGCCTGTTATCAGACAAATCCCAAGGAATCCCATTAAATTGATGTGAAAAGAATCTTCCGCTACCTAAAAGGCTCTCCCAAGTTAGGGCTCTGGTATCCAAAAGCCAATAGCTTTGATTTGGTGGCCTACTCTGATAGTGATCATGGGGGATGTCAGCTTGACAGAAAGTCTGTGTCAGGAGGATGTCAGTACTTGGGACACTTTCTGGTTTCTTGGTAGTGCAAGAAACAAACTTCGGTCTGTATCTCTTCTACAGAAGCTTAGTATATCGCTGCTTCCAGTTGCTGCTCTCAAATCCTCTGGATTCAGCATCAAATAATGGATTATGGTATCAACTTGAAGCAGACTCCAATGTTCATCGACAACGCAGCTTGTGTGAAAATCGTGAAGAACCCGATCTATCATTAAAAAACAAAGCACATTCATGTGCGGGTTCATGCCATTCGGGATGATTATGAGAAAGAGTATATTCAAGTCCTTCCAGTGAACACCAATGATCAGAAAGCTGATATCTTTACAAAGACATTTGATAAATCCAAGTTTGTTGATCTCATGTAGAAATTGGGTTTGTTGAACTTTGAGTAACATCTTCCATCCCTCATGCATTGTATATACCTCTGTTCATATTTTCTTTCAAAAAATCCAAAAATATTTTCTTGACCAAAATGAGTTGATGATCGAGCTGCAAAAATATTTTATCTTTTATTTAGAAAATTCCATTTAAAGAGATTGTCTATAAATAAAATTTTCAGGGGAAAGTTTATGCGAATTAAAAAGAAAAAGAAAATTGCTTGAAAAAGTTGTGCTTCATTGCTGCTTTCGCATAACTGTTATTGTGGGAAATGATAGTTGAACTCACATACTTGTTCATTGCTTAGGATCAAAAGGGGGAAGCGGTTATACTGAAGGACATGTTGGTAGGCTCAGCATTCAAACATATAGACTGCAACTCAGTGACAAAGATAATGACTGCTGAAAAGTGTATACCCATCTTTTTCAGGTCTGCTCATAACCATAGTCCCGTCACAAAGGGGTTGCGAGTTCTTATCATATTATATACTTATTCCAAAGAAAAAGCAAAAAGACACGCAATGACGTGCATTAGGCAAATAAAAGACATGCAATGACGTGCAAATCCAAGCAAAAGACACCAATGATGTGCATCCTAGTATTGAATTTGTCAATCTTGAGCAAAAGACACGCAATGTCAATGTCGTGCATTAACATAAAAAAAAATCAAAAAGATACACAATGTTATTGTGTACATATATATAGTATATATTTTTGTTTTTGGGATCCTGTGACTGCGAAGGGATTTTCTTGACAAAAATATGGCTTGTAAGACCGACGTGCAAGTAAGTCCAGCTTATTTCATAAATCAGGGCATATAAGTCCGTCGTGCTTTGTCCCTGACGCAAAATCCTTTTAAAGATACCCAAAACAGTTCACAGACTCGTGCTAGTTATGCTCATTTAGCTATTTTAGGATTTTCTATGATCAACTTCTCTGATTATGCGTTGACATAGACTTGAAGCTCTCATAATCAAACTCAAAAGACCATGAGGATGGGTAGGTTATACCTGACAAGTGTGGGGGACAATGATTTCATCTTAATCTTACCAGAACATGATAATCGTTCACTAGTTGTATGTGGAAAGTATGGTGCATGGGTTTCAAAGGACATATATACCATCAGTCGTTCGTAGGTCGTGGACATCCAAATTTCAATAAGAAAAGGCTATGTGACAAGCTATGTATGTATGATTCTACGAGATCAGGTTTGCTTGTTCTATGTCCTCACTTATTGTTTTGAATCGTTTGTGCCTCGTTTTGGCATCGATGCTCGCTTTATAAAATTGTTGGTGCGTATATATCCTTGTACAAAGCCTTTTGAGTCCACATTTCAAAAATCAAGCTCGAGAATCGATTCGTTTTGGTCAATTGTTCAATTTTTTTTAATTTCTGTCCCAAGCGACTCTTGAGCCGACTGTCGAGTGTCAGCTCACAAAATATTTACCATGTATATATTATTTGAAAAGGGGGATTTTTCATTTTACCTGTAACCCTAGTTTTTACAAGCTCATCCGACGATCAGTTCATTGTTTCTTTCAGATCCATTGTTTCCGATTCAAAACTTTTTGTGTGTGTCTTGCATCGAGTAAAGGTTTTTTATGATTATATACTTGATTATTATCATCTTTTGGTCAATAGAACTTGGAAACATCAGCAAATTGGAAGCTTTATTGAGAAATCAGATCCTGAAATTGATGACTGTTCAACTCCCAAATAGCCGACTGTCAAGATGAAGATTATGAATAGAATCGGCTCGTGTTAGTCGATTCTCATTACTAGCCTTGATCATTTTTTATTGAACGAAAGTTCACATGTCGTGCCCGACTGTTATCAGTCGTATACGTGCCGATTCTTCTAAAAACCTCATAAGGAACTATCGACTGTTTCTCCTTTGAAGCCGACTGTCATCAAGAATATCGAGCGACTCTCAGTGAATATTTGATTTATTCACCCCTTTGGTCGACTCTCAACGTGAAATACAATTCTTCTGTCGATTCTTATTGCCGACTCTCATATATTTTATGGCCGACTCTCCTTGTTTTATTTTTATTTCATCTTATTTCTTATGAGCTTAACTAAATTTATTTGTATATCATTGACTTACTTATATTGTGTGCACAAATAATGGTTGCAGAAGAGCTCGTGAGCGACCATAGTCACAATATGTCCATCTGCTTTCCCAAACCCATTCCTGAAGAATTCACCAAGGTAACCGACTGGATTTTGCAAAGTAGGATATCCTACGCCATCTCATGGAACGAACCGGTCTACAAGGATCTTATTGTAGACTTCTAGAACAATGCTGAAACCTCACAACACTCTATTACCAGCGATCCTCTAATCAAATCCACTGTTGCTGGACAAAAGGTGGTTGTATTTGAAAGCACTATCAGAGAAGCATTGATGTTACAAGATAACTCTCTTGAACCGTACACTATTGCCAAGAAGGAAGTTGAAATACATTTTATTGAGGAACTTGGATATGAAGGGCCATTCAGAAAGGGTGATATTATGAAGAAAGGTTTATCTGAGGACTGGAAAACAATTCTATACATCTTCATTCACTATATGTCACACAAAAGGGGAGGATATAATGGCCTCAGATTAAAATGGGGTGGAGTCATGGTGAAAGTCTGCAATCACGAAACCTGCAACGTTTCTCATCACATATTTAACTACATGTGTAGCAATGTTACAAAGAACAAATGGTTGCTGTATCCTCGATTTGTCAAAATGATTTTGAATCACCTTCTCAAGAAGCTACCACCAAAAGGAATCCCGATGAACTTCTCAAAACTTGATTCCCAATTTTACACTGATCTATTGAGAAATCATCATAGTTTCTCCGGAAAAGAAACCCCTCTTTTTAAGAAAATGCTTGAAAAAGAAGTCATCCCTAAAATTGAAAGCTCGTCTAAAGAATCCTACAACACAAAGAAGAGAAGGATTGAAGGTACAAGTGTACCTGTTCAAGAAAAATCATCAAGAAAGGAATCCAAGAGATAGGCCGCAAAGAGAAAAGCAAAAGGAAAAGTTATTGATCTATCAGATGGAAAGAAGAATAAGAAGAAGAAGGCAATCATACCAAGTCAAGGAGAAGGTCTAATGAGGTCAGCCAGATTGGCCTACCGAAGAAAACAAGAAAGAATCCAGCAAGACAGCTCCATCACCCCATTCCTTACCAATGAAGTCATTAAAGCAGACTTCATTGCTGGTATGACTGTTGCTGCACTTAGGCATCCTCTGCCTATGCAGTTAGAAGGTACTCCCGGAGCACATCAATCTCCCAACAAGAATCAAGCTCTTCCTCATACCGACAAATCAAATAAATAAATCTCTACCACCAAGAAACATGTTGTGGTTTCAAGAAGGAATGCCCCTCCTCCTCCTCCTTCAAAGAAACTTACCGAACTGGACCGTCTCAAGTCTGAAATCCGGGATTTAAGAAAATCCCACGAGAAGCAAAGAAAAGAGATTTTGGGAATAAAGATTCGTTGGAATAAGCAGATCAGGTGGAATGAGGTCCACAGAAAGAACATGAGGTGTATTGCCAAAGCTTTAGCTATGATTAGAAAGGGTGCTGAGAACATTTTGAAGGAACTAAATCTTGTAAGGGCAAGAGATAATGAGGAGCCACTAACATTTCATAATGTCTTTTAAGTGGCAAGTTTTGAAGAATCTGAAGATGAAGATGAAAGTGTGTCCCAAGAATTCTGAGGAGGAGAGGCCCACAAAGCAGTAAAGAATCAGGAGTGCAACGATTTCAGGGGAAATTGTTGGAATTAGAGAAACCGTTGTATTCCTGATAAACTATAGGGGCTTAGATGTAACTTTTGTAAAGTTAGGTTTTTGGGTCAAGAGTCGCTAGCGAATCTTGAAGAGTCGCTATGTCGGTTATCGGCCGATTGTCGACAGTCGGTAATCTTCATGCCGACTCTTGCTATGTTGCCTATAAATAGCAACCCAAAAACCTAATTCTTGAGCTCTTAATTCACCCGTTGTTACTATAGTCAATTTGAGAGCCGGTAGGAGGTTGTAGTTGTTATCTTTGTTATCCAGGAGCTAAATTGTAATCATTTCACTATGGATCTAATAGATTTAGGTATTTTATGTTCTTGTGTGTGTTTCTCTTCATTCTGTGTTTATCTTTATCATCATCAATCAGCTTCTCTGTAGCTGACCTGTTGGTTGTTACCCGACTAGAATCATTCTAGCACAGGGACCCTATCGTCAGGACCTACAGTAGTGAAAGGGGAAGAGTTGAGGAGGACTATCTGAGGCGGTTCAGGTTCATCCTAAATCTGTTAAGGTCTAGATTACCATATTTTTTTTGTTATCTTATTTGCAGACTAAAGTTATGGCCCTTTGCACTTGATTCTTGAACTTGGTCCATACATTGATGAGCTCTCAAAAACTGGTGGTGCTATCAAGGAGTTTGTTATTCCCAATTAATTATGTTCTCTCTTTTGTTCTTTCTTTTTTATTTTTTAATAGATACTTTTTCTTCGGTTTTTGCTCATTTACTAATCTGCATTTTACATTGCAGATCAAGGACTCAATAAAAATTGAATTCAAATCCTCTACCAGATTGGAATGCATGATGCAAGATTACATTTTGGTCCCTTGCTTATTTCTTGTGTATGTCTCGGGCAGGTGTTAAGGTTAACGATCCAGTTACAGAAGTTTCCAATGGTATGCTAGGTGTTAAGGTATAAATCAAGTATATATGTTATGAATTCTCTTTGCAGACATCTTTCATGTCTAAACACCTTGCAAAGTCTCGAATTTATGGTGTTTTTGATCCTAAAATTGATGAATATGTGTTTTTGATCAAGTTTCACAGAGGGGGCATGGTAATTCGGTTGACGTGGGGAGGATATTCACAATAGGACTCCCATTTGAAGAATATATGAGGTTATAAACCACCCTTTTTATGGGTTTTAGTTTTGTTAGGAAAGTGATAAGTTCTCTTTTTTTTTGTGTATATATTGCTTGTAGATGTATCGGTTCAGTGTGCATCATGTCAAGAGGCTGAGAAGTCGATCTTCTTTCTTGGCTCCAACTGTTTTTATATTTGGTCATGTGGATAAGCAAAACATTTTAAATGCAGGTCAACATGATAATCTCTTATTTAAGCTTGGAAATAGACCGACCTTAGAATCTTCTGGTATGTTTTATTGAAGATGAATTTGAATATGCATTATTGGAACCTATATTTGACTTCAAGTCACAGTAATCAGTTTTTACTTTTTGGATAAACAAATTCTGCTTTTGATCATTTAGGGTCAAATACAACTTACTTTTTTTTATCACCAATATTTCATTATGCTAAAAATGAACATCAAACACTCACTAATTTTACCCATGATGTCCCAAATATAAAAAAAAAAGTATTGCTGGATAATAAATTGTTTGATTGTTTGTTTGGTTTATGTTTACTAGGATTATGTTAATCCCGGGAGTGGAAAAGGATTGAACATGGGAAAGTGTAGCTCCAATCTTTTTTCAAGTTAAAGTGAAAACAAAGGTTCATGTCTTATCACAAATCTTTTCAATTTTATTTTCCTAGCCAAAAGTTAGACATTTATCAACGTTTGATATATTTTTTTCTATAGGTTATTGTTACAGAAAGGGTCGTGCATGCTTTTGATGCTATGGCTTCTATTGCAAACCGAGAGCTTAACTCAGGGTGGAGGGGGTGGAACCCCATTTAACCCTAAGGTTTAGCCAATCAAAACACGCCACGTAATGCCACATCGTTTTTACCCTAAACTACTCCCTTCATAAGGGGTGGAACCCCTGAACCCGTGAGATGAAGCCGATGGCATAACACGTGAAGTAGCTTAAAGATGGCATTGAACACGGATTCGTGAACCCGTCAAATGAAGCCGATGGCATTAAACCCGTAAACCTCTTGGTGTTTCGGCGGTGTTGCCGACTAGCCGTGGGAACCCGAGCTCCACCCCCCACCCTTATATGATGGAATTGTAGCCATTGTGAGTATTGTCTTCTTAGCATACTTTTGCATACTTTTTAAGTATTGGTTGTTAGTGAATTTTCAACCAAATTTTTTTTTCTGACACTAAGAGCACACTCTGTTTCCCATGTGGGTCCTACAAAGCCACCAAATTTTACTATTTTATTGATTTTGTTATTTCATTATTTGATGGGATGGGTATAAAACTAGAATTATCACGGGTTGTATGTTTTCCAAGTAGATCGGTTGTGTTTATGGTTTTTGGCGGTTGAACGTTGTATGGTGGCTTATCTTTCTGCTAATAGAAATAGATTAACATGACATATAGTCCATAATATATGGATCAAACATGGGTATATCAGAACTGCAAGGATTATTGAGCTGAATATTTTGTGCAAGCTAAAGTGGTTAGAGACGTTTATCTAGACTATGAAATTTCTTCTAAGTTTTCATGGTCTTATCATCTTGTGGAGTGTGTGTAGGATCGTGAAAGTACAAGATGGTTCTGTTCTTAATTGAAATTGGCGGAAACAATAACAACTACACAAGTATAATCGAGTAAACGAGAAAGAATACTTTTGAGAACACTGTTGTATTAAGCTTTTGCAAATAAACGATTACAAATGAAAACTCAATCAAAAAGCACTTATACAATGAAGTGTTTACACAGTATTTATACTCACTTAGAACCAAGACAGACCCTTGATTCTAAGGATCAGATCTAACACAGACCGTTGATCTTTTGTATAAAGCTAACTATTACAAGTTAAGTCTAAAACTAGCTAACTTTATTGAAGCGTCTTCTTTATGCATTATTACTTGCATGCTAGGAGAAGAGCATTGTTGTCCGTCATTGGTTGTGCCATTGAGGTTCCTTCTGCTTTGAGTGTGTCAGTTTCTTTTGCAGAAAGTTGTCAGTGACGCTTGGCATGGATAGTCAGTTGCAACGATTTATCTTCAAAGCACAAGGCTGTCAGCAGCAAGGATGGAGATCAGCAGCAAGATGTGACCATCCAAAGCTGCTGATGATTTGCCTATCAGCAGCAACTCTGGTCTTCAGCAGATAAGGCTATCCGCAGCAGATTTGTTCTTCAGCAGAAGAACAAGTATCCGCTGCAGATAAGCTTGTCCGCAGCAGTTTGTTGGTCAGCAACAAACTCTGAGATCAACAGCATTTGTACTTAGAGAATTTTGTAGCCATCAGTCTTTATTTCTACAAACTCCCATTAGACTGATGCTACCAAAACTCTCTTACTGCTTTTGTTGCTGAAGCTTTTGCATGTTTCTGACTATCCTTTCAACCTCATATCCTCTCTGGTCCATGCTGAGATTGTTAAGAGGAAGCTTAGATAGAGTCTTGATGTCTTTGCTTGCCATTTTGAAGATAGCCTTGCTTGAACACCTCATCTTCTGTCCTTTAACATCTGTCAGAGTGAATTCATTCTTCTCAGCATTGTAGGACCAGCTGATGAATGGAGAGTGGGATTGGAGAGGTTTGACATCAATGATTTCATCTTTGCCGGGGTTAAAGTAATGTTTGATTACCAGCAATAGATGTCTCCCACCTTCATTCTCAGGCTCAGAGGCTTCACCCAGCTCCATCATTCTTTGTAGATCAGAATCTGGAAGCTGTAGTATCTCATCAATCGATGTATAAATTGATCTTTTAGCCTATGTCCTCCCCCTGAACACTTCAAACCATTGGTCTTGAGGGCTGTATGACCATCTGATTATTTCTCTTGAGTCTTCTGGTTTGGAAGTCGGTTTGTTCTTCTTTTTGGGAGGTTGTTGATGAGTGGGAGCTGGGTGTGAGGATTTGGACTTTGAGGGAGGAGAGGAGGGAGGTATAGGAAGGAGAGTGGAAGGTTGTTGGATTGAGGATGTGTTGGGTGAGAGAGAAGGCTTGGGTTTCTTTGATTTCCTTTCTTCTTCGTGAATGATTACCCTTTTCTTGGAGCCTTTCTTCTCCAATCTTTCTTCCTCATCCTTCTTGACTTTGAAATAGAGGGCTTGCAGGTTCATGAAATTCATGGGACCTAGCCTCTTTCCACTCTCTCCTCTAGCCTTAAGGAAGTCAATCATGATCTTCCTTTCTTCATGAGTCCTTTTATTAAAGGCAATGGTCTTTTTGGACTTTTGTTTGGCTTTTTCTTCTTCTTCAGCCTTCTTCTTCTTTGCCAATTGACCCTGCTGACCCATGAAGGCTCTGTAGATTTCTTTATTTGATAGTTTCTCAAGGTAGTCTGCATCCTCACCTTGAGAAACTAGAGCCTTTACCCACTCCTCTCTCATTTCTTTGGCTAGTTCAGAATCAGTTATTCTGAACTTAGCCTCTTCCTTCTTCTTTGTCAAATTGTTCATGCAGTTAAAGAGCAAGAGCTTCATCTTCTTCAATCTGATAAACTGCAGGAATCTTTACTTTTAGCTCATCCAGCTGTTTTGCATACAGCTGGATTTGTGGTTCTTTGAGGAGAATGGATGTGAGTCTATCTTGAGCTTTCTTTGTTTCAGCCATCTCCTCTTCTTCTTCTTCTTCTTTCTTCCTTCTCTTTCTTCTCTCTTAGCAACCTCTCTTCATCTTCTTTGGTCATAATTCCCTTTCCCTTATCTTTGTTAGATGCCTCTGCTTCGGCTTCACTGATCACAACAGCAAATGATGGTGCTACTGTTGGAATCTCAGCCTCAGCTTCATTGGCAATTTGGGGAATGGATAAGGGAGGGGAACTAACTTCATCTTCTTCCCATTCCATACCTGTCACATCCTTCCATGCCTCTTTCATCTTTTCCTTTTCTCTTATTTTTGATTCTTCTTCTGTGTTCAGTCTGACTGTTGGAGAAGAGATAAAGGATAGGTTTGAGTCAGATCCAGATTCCTCCTTATACAAAGAAGCCTTGATGATCTTGATCATTTCTTGACTTTCTAAGGAGTTGACATTAAAGATGAGTGATCTGAGCTTAAAGACCTTGTGCAGGAAGGCTGAAGGTAGGAGCAAGATCTCCATGATGTTGATTGTTAGAGAAGATCCATTGCTCAGGAAGAAGGTGAAGTCATGGGAGTCAGTGCTTGTCCATCCTTGAACTTCGACATCCCTGACCATTTTATTGTAAAAGAATCTTCTCCAACACAGAACTTCTTCTTCAGTGAGAAGACTGCTCCTTATTATTTCAAGTCTTCTAGGAGACAATCTTCTTTCTGCTGCTGTTGAAGATTTAGGATAGGCTACCCTTTTTGCTGCTTGTATTTGTCTTTGAAAGTTGGGTAGATTATCCTCCATCAAGCCATAGAACCTGCCAATGGCAAGTTCTGCTGAGAGGTCCGTTGAGTTGTTGATGCATTGTAGATGGTATAGGTGAAGGACTTGGATGCTGTTGAGAAAGTCCCAGTTTAGCTCTTCTACTCCGCCAAACTCCCAACCAATCCAGAACCTCTCATACTTTCCATCATACCCCCAAGCTAGTATTGTATCAAACTCTAGCTGTGTTGAAGTCAGTGGAAATTGGGGGGCAGTGGAGTGACTTACGATGGCTGCTGCTTCAGGGATGATGCTGAAAGATGTATATGCTTGTTCTGTGTCTTCAGCATCATTCAGCATCTCATCAACAGCCCTGACGACTAACTTCCAGTCTTCAGATGTCTTTTCTTCTTCGTTATCTGAAGCTGGCAAGTCATGAACCTGTACAAAAGCTGGCTTGAAAAGTGTGCTTTGAAATACAGCCTGCTCTTGAATCCAGTCCTCAGGACTGTCTGAGTCTTCCTCCATTGGGACCATCTCCCCCTTTTTGGTTGCATCAATGGACAAATAAGCATCAGTTTGGGTGCCCGCTGATACAAGAAAGGGAGTAGGTACAGTTGGGCATTGATGGGCTTCGTGCATAGAGACTTGGTGTCTTAGTTTGGACACTTCAGCTTCTAGCATAGCCACCCTGGCCGTCAATTCCAAGTTATGAAGTTTCAGTCTGTCCTCATCCACAGTTGTGGAATCCTTGGATCCAGATGGGGCCTTAGGCCTAGCCTCTTCATCCCCATCACCCATGGTTTCTTGGCACCTGGGATTCCTCTCAGTGAGGGGAGTTTCCAAGGAAGCATCCTCACTGTGAGTTACCGTGGTTGAGGTCTTAGCAATGTTGTCACTGTCCTCCTGGTCATTTGATGGACCAGCAGTAGTGACAGCCTCTTCCACATCCACTCTGTCATAACTCCTAGAGTGGACATTCAGGGTAGGAGAACTTGGGTTGGGTGTGTTGGAAGCAAGATCAATCAGTACCTCCAAGATAGTGGTAGTTGGAGAAGGTACATCATCTTGATCAGGTTCCTCAACACTTAAGTTTAGAAGAGAAAGGAGTGGCTCAGGGGGCTGTTCTATGGATCCGGGAAGTGATCCTGATCCTAATAGAGAGACATCCGAAGGAGTCTCCCTAATAATGTGGCTGTCCCTTATGATATTCTCACCCGAATGTTGTGATTCTGAGTGAGGGCTGTTAGGTTGGGTTTGGGCCTTGGAGGCAAGATAAGAAGGAGTTCTCTTTCCCCTTTTCCTAGTATATGTCGTTGCAACCGGGGCCCTGTGTTCCGGTTGAACGATAACATCAAAAACAGATGTAAGTAATTTTTGCACCTGTGCATCCTTAGTAGTATGCACAGGGGTTTGAATGGTGGAAGCAGACTGTTGTTCAGGATGTGAGGTGGAGGGTGTGGGATCAGTATCAGCTGGGATTGCTAAACTATCACCCGGGGTACTCTGTATATTCAGCATTGTAGAAAACAATGGAACATTGACCCCTGAGAACTTTTTGGAAACAGTTCTCATGCTTTGAAAAATATTATTTTTATGTCCCAACATGATGTAGATTTTGCAGGTTTTGAAAGTTCTTTTAGTTCTTGATTGAAAACTTCTTGCAAGAATCTTAGGTACATAAAAAATTGTTGCTTTGCACCCTCTTGAAGGTTATATCTCAAACCCTCAAAGATGAGGTGTGCAAAGTTGAAGCCTTGGTTAGTGACCATACCATGGAAGGCAGAGGCAAGTGCGGAGCTCACCTGATGCTATTGATCGATTGTCGTCGGTTCGGTCAAAAAGTAATTTATAAACCCTTAATCACTTCTTAAGTAGACAGCGGTAGTAAGGGGTCGATCCAAGGGAATCGTGATCTAGCGTTAATCTATTATCAGAGTTGCGCATAATAAATTGTCACAATACTTAAAAATCGGATTTTGTAAAATATTAAAGAAAGCAATGGTTCTCTTTCGGATCCGGGTTTGCCAATCACAAGCATTTCATATAATAACTTAGTGGGAATCTCTTAAATGGAGATTTGCAAATGATGAATCTAACCAGTGTTGCAAACAAAACTTAACAGGTTTTTGATTATCACAACAAACAATCCAATAACATATATATGACGGATTAATCTTAGCGGGTTTAATCACAACACATAACATAATCAGATTTCTAGCAAATACATCATAATGAATTAGATAAAACTTAAATGGTTTACAATCTAATCCCACAATCAGTTACAAATCAAGAAATACAAGCAAGATTAACAAACCCATTACCTAGGAGAACCATCAAGGATTTAGCCTCTCATTTCTTCCAACGTGGCTTCCATCTTCTTGGTTGATGGATCGATGGCCCCAATCTTCTCCAGGAAGATTTCTTCTTCTCTTCTTTCTTCCTTCAAACGAGTTGCTCCCTTTTCTCTGTTCTCTGTTTTCCTTTTTTTTTCTTTTCGTCTTCTTTTTCTCGTTCTTAGATAATGAATGGATATAATTGTTTTTATCAAGTGGGCAAGTTGATGGGCGGCAGATTGACTTTTGTGGCTCAGGCGCCGTAAGTTACGGTACTGTAGCCGTAAGTTACGGTGAGCTCTAACTATTTTCTAGCTTACGGCCTTTAGGTTCTGGTTTACGGTCCATTTTTCTCCCCTGTCCACCGTAAGTTACGGTACTGGAACCGTAAGTTACGGTGAACATGAATTCTGAATTTAGTTTTCTTGTTCTGCTTCCTGTAACATGCGTTCCTACTTGCTTTAACTCCTTCGGTTTGTGTGATTTACCTACAAAACCACAAGTTCTTGTAGTTAATCAATTCAAATGGTATAAACACACAAAACACATTAAAACCCATATATTTGTATCATTTAACGCTCGGGTTTTTTACCCCTCGATCACATCCCCACACTTGTCTTTTGCTTGTCCACAAGCAAACCATTTCAAAGTTAATAAACAAATTTTCAACAAAACACCTCAACATCCGTATCAACTTTTAGAATTAAGATCCAAAGTCATCCAAGTCCTACAAATGATCACAGTCGGGTTTGATAATGACAAGACAGTTAATTATATGCCAAATCAAGACCTGCCTAACTAAACCTACCATGCTTTAAACTTGCACAAACACAGCATACCCCTCACAATGATACTCTCCTCTCGGCTATATCTGAACTAGTAGAAAATGTACTAGTGTATTCACTCAAGACCAGATGTGTTATCATGTAAGCATAAGCTTGTAAAGCGATCATACCTCCACTGCTGCAGAATAGTTCACAGATCAAAGGACTTTTTCGGTTTTAGGCTTTGGCTAAAGGTAGGGATTAGGCTTTATTTAGTGGCTTTAACAATATGAGAAATCCAATTGATAGCATTCTATATCAAATCTTGAATACACGAATCATTTTGACCCGTTTGTTCTTTTCATTCTATTTTTGACTTTTTTCAATGATTTTTCTCTTTTTTTTATATTTTTTTTTATCATATATATATATATAGAGATTTATCACAGCTATATTTGTAACAAAACTATTGGATTCTCACTTTCAGAAAAATATGTCTTTGATGCTCGGTTTTCGGGTTTAGAAATGAAAAGGAGAATTGTAGGCTCAAAATGGGCAACTAAGGGAAAATTCTTTTGATAATTAGGGTTAATACGGGATAATTGGGTGTCCTAATGCCTTCTCATTTCTGTTTCACACATCATACTAAGTTTCAGCACGAATCAACCAAAACAAGTTCTACCACAATCAACACATAATAGTCACACTCAACAAATGAATTCATCTATATGTGATCTAACCATATAGTTGAATGGGGCTTCAAAATCTCACACACGGAGTAATAGGGTTACCGACATGCAGTGTATGTGACTATCTAAAGCATGCTAACTTTTGTTAGGCATTTCTATCCGTTTTCTTCAAAAACACTTGTCAAAATACTATCCCAATGCTACAAGAGACAAGGATGATTAAGGACCTATATCTGTTTGTCAAGTAAGGAATTATGTGATGAATTGGAAAATCCGCTTTCGGTTGTTTAATCTTGAGGACGTTTTTGCTTGTTCTCACCCTTGTAACACAAAATTTTTCAAAATTTTCAGATTTTTCTCTATTATATATGAACTATATACACACAGATAGACAACAGATAGACGCTAGTCTCCCTCCCCACACTTGAGAATTACATTGCCCTCAATGTAGATCAACAAGTGACTAAACGACTATCGACAAAAGGTAAAGCATAAGTTGGAACAAACTAACCGGGTTTCTTTCATTAATTGAAGTTCCAAGCTCCGTCGCGTGGTGTTTGTGACTGTATAGCATTTCTGTCGCAGCTTTAAAACACCAGCCAAAAATCCGAGATGCTTGAGAAAGTTGGATTCAATCGGCCACGTCCAAATGGATATTGAGTATGAACGGGTCAAGATCACTGAATTCTTCTTTCTACCATCTCTACCAAAAATCGCGTGTTTGACCTTTCAAAAGGCTTCCCCACACTTGGGTGTTGCACACGCTATCAAAAATCCGGAATTTTACTTCCATTTGGGTTGCCTCCCAAAAAGCGCTAAGTTAACACGTCTTCAGCCAGACGTAGTCCCCTCGACTCTCTAAACTGGGTCATACACAACCGTTTCCACAAAAAGGCATTCAGACTGCTTGTCGACTCCATTGATATCATTCGCCTCTAGATATGGTTTTAGGCGATGTCCGTTCACAGTTTGCCTCAAATGATCATCGAAGTCCTCGATTTCGACTTCTCCAAACTCGCCTACCCGGATAATCGAATATGGACCTGTCCATTTGCTTTTTAGCTTACCGGGGAATAACTTGAATCGCGAGTTGTATAACCATACTTTCTGGCCAGGCTCAAACTTCTTCAATCGAAGCTTAGCATCATGCACTTTCTTCATCTTGTCTTTGTATGCTGATGCTGTTTCATAAGCTTCGTCTCTGATTTCTTCAAGTTCACCCAATGCTAGCTGCCTCTGTTTACCTGCACACTCGTAATCCATATTAGCAGTTTTGATGGCCCAAAGGGCCCTGTGTTCAATTTCTACAGGCAAGTGACAACCTTTACCGTAGACCAATCGATAAGGTGTAGTTCCGATAGGCGTTTTATAAGCAGTTCGGTAAGCCCATAATGCATCGTTTAATTTATTTGACCAATCCTTTCGATCTGGTCTTACCGTTTTTTGTAAAATTTCTTTTATCTGCCTATTAGAAACTTCAACCTGTCCACTCGTTTGTGGATGATACGGTGTGGCAATCTGATGATCTACGCCATAGCGTTTAAGAAGTTTACCAAAGTGAAAATTTTTAAAATGCGATCCCCCATCACTTATGATCACACGGGGGATACCAAACCTGGAAAATATGTTTGATTGGACAAACTTACACACAACGCTATGGTCGTTTGTTTTGGTGGCGATTGCTTCAATCCATTTCGATACATAATCTACCGCCACCAAAATGTAATGGTTTCCACAAGAATTCGGGAAGGGGCCCATGAAATCAATGCCCCAAACGTCAAAGATGTCAACAACAAGAATGGGTCGTAATGGCATTTGATCTCTTTTAGCTATACTACCCATTTGTTGGCATCTTGCACAGTTCTTAGCAAACCTGTATGAGTCTCTAAACAATGTTGGCCAAAACAAACCACAAGATAGGATTTTATAACCCGTTTTCTGGCCACTGAAATGACCTCCACATGCTGAGGTATGAGCCATCTCCAGTACACAATGGATTTCTTCATCCGGTATACATCTTCTAATGATCTGATCTGCTCCTACTTTGAAGAGGTCCGGTTCATCCCAAATGTAGTACTTTGCCTTTGCTTTAAACTGCTGCTTCTTCCTTTTGTTCCATTCGTCCGACATTGTACCTGTCACAAGATAATTAGCAATATGAGCGTACCATGGACTGGTGGAGACAGACATAAGGTGTTCATCTGGGAATTGTTCGTTGATTTCAGGGGTGGTGTCTTTCTCAGTCGGTTGGATCCTTGATAAATGATCGGCCACCACATTCTCACATCCTTTCTTGTCGCGAATTTCCAAATTAAATTCGTGCGGCAACAAAATCCATCTGATTAGTCTTGGTTTAGCATCCTTTTTGTTCATCAAATACCTGATAGCACTGTGGTCAGAATACACAACAACCTTGCTACCCCAAATATAGGATCTAAACTTGTCTAAAGCATATACAACAGCAAGTAATTCTTTCTCGGTTGTAGTGTAATTCATTTGAGCTTCCGAGAGAGTCTTACTTGCATAATAAATCACAACGGGTCTCTTTTCCACCCGTTGTCCCAAAACAGCCCCAATTGCAAAATCACTGGCGTCACACATTATTTCAAAAGGTAGTGACCAGTTTGGTGATTGTAAAATGGGAGCTTCTACCAGCTTTTGTTTTAACAATTCAAACGATTTTACACATGCTTCATCAAACACAAACGGGACATCTTTTAACAGAAGGTTACACAATGGTTTGGTTATACTTGAAAATCCTTTTATAAACCTTCTGTAAAAACCGGCATGTCCAAGAAAGGAACGAATACCTTTAACGTTAACGGGTGGGGGTAAAGTAGAAATAACTTTAATTTTAGCATGCTCGACTTCAATACCCCGCCCCGAGATAACATGTCCCAATACGACACCCTCTTGAACCATGAAATGGCTCTTCTCCCAGCTCAAAACCAGATTTGATTCGATAAATCTTTTTAAAACCTTTGTCAATTGTTCTAAACATAAATCAAATGATGTACCAAATATAGAAAAGTCATCCATGAAGATCTCTAAAGACTCCCCGATCATATCAGAAAAGATACTCATCATGCACCTTTGGAAGGTGGCCGGGGCATTACACAATCCGAATGGCATTCGCCTAAATGCAAATGTGCCATACGGACACGTAAATGTGGTCTTATGCTGATCATCCGGATGAATGGCTACCTGATTATATCCTGAGTAACCATCTAGAAAACAATAAAATTTCTGACCTGCCAGCTTTTCAATAATCTGATCCATGAAAGGCAGAGGGAAATGGTCCTTCGAAGTTGCATCATTTAACTTCCTGTAATCTATACAAATCCTCCACCCGGTTACCGGCCGAGTGGCAACTTCTTCACCGTCCTTACCTTTGACGATTTGAATGCCCGACTTCTTTGGAACTGTCTGAGTCGGGCTCACCCATGAGCTATCTGAAATGGGATAGATAATCCCGGCATCTAACCACTTAAGAACTTCTTTTTTTACAACTTCCCGCATGTTCGGGTTCAATCTCCTTTGCACATCTCTCACTGGCTTGACTCCTTCTTCAGTAATGATCTTGTGCATGCAAATAGATGGACTTATGCCCTTGAGATCGGCGATACTCCATCCAATGGCGGCTCTGTGCTCCATCAACACTTCCATTAAAGCATGCTCCTGTTCCTGTGACAAGTTAGAAGCAATAATAACAGGGAGAGTTTTGTTTTCTCCCACAAAAGCATACTTTAGATGGCTTGGTAACTCCTTCAACTCCACTTGTGGAGGTGATTCCAAAAATGGCTTCAACTGGGTATCAATGTTGTGTCCAAGTAGGTCTTCCCTCCTGCATGGCCATCACCTCCATCTCTTTCTCTTCTTCTGCAAGTTCCCTCTCCAGATCATACCTGTTCCTGTCACACATAAAGCACGTCTCCGTGGCGACCTCCTCATTTTCATGAGGTGGGCACCCTTCAACAATGTCTACCATAAAGCAGTCACTGTTGAACGGAGAGTTAGGAGCATGGGAAAATACATTTAATCTCAACTTGCGATTTCCAAATGCCAGATCTACTATCCCAGTTCTGCAATCGATCACTGCATTGGCTGTAGCTAAAAATGGTCTTCCAAGGATGACCATTGGTTGTTTTGAAGAACCAGCCGATACATGATCAAGAACCAAAAAGTCTACGGGATAATAGAAATTCTCTACCCGTACTATCACATCTTCCACAATTCCCCTAGGGAGCTTTGTTGTCAAATCAGCCAATACTACAGTAGTATCGGCTTTCTTTAAAGGTCCAAAATCATATTGATCATATAAGCTCCTTGGAAGAATGCTAACACTCGCCCCGAGATCCAATAACGCCCTGTTGATTTCAAAATCACCTACTTGTACAGAAATAACAGGCGTTCCTGGATCTTCCATTTTTGGTGGGATTTCACCCGACAAAACGGCACTAACTTGTCCGGTTAAATCAATTTTCTTTGGGACTTTGTTATGCCGTTTCTGGGTGCACATTTCTTTCATATATTTGGCGTAAGCCGGAATTTGTTTAATGGCATCAATCAGAGGAATGTTGATTTTAACTTGTTTAAAGACTTCCCAGATTTCCTCTTGTTGAGGCCCCCGTTTATTACCCTTTGAACCTGATGTTGATTTCAATAAAGCTTGTGGAAAAGGAATGGTATTACCCTCCATATCATTTTCCAAAATTTCAGGTTTATTTTGAAAAGTTACCTTTTTCTTGGTAACGGGTTTTTCAGAAATTTCAACTTCTGACTCACTATCACTATCCTCCCGACCCGTTAAGTCTTCCACCTCACCATCCCGTCCCTGTGGTGGTGTACTAACATTATTATCATAAGTTTTACCTGATCGGAGGATTGTTATCTGATTTACTGAGGGATTGGATGTCTGTTGAAAACTTGAGGACGGATGACTCGGGTTCCTTCTTGTATCGCTAGGCAGCTTTCCCGGGTCTCGCCTTCCATTTGCTATTTCTTCAGCCAATTGACCTACTTGTCTGGATAGAGCTTCATGGCTTTTGTCCCTCACCTGATTGTTCTTTCTAATCTCCTCAAAATTCTTCTTCATTTCATCATTGTCCTTCTTCAGTTCTTTTAGCATTTCGAAAATGGCATCCGTCTTTGATGCTTCATTGTTGGAAGAAGAAACACCTTGTTGGTTGTTGAAGTTCCTTTGAGGTCCTCGGTTATAACCAGCTTGATTGTAGCCTTGATTGTACCCTTGGTTACAACCCTGTTGACGATTTTGATAAGGCTGGGGGTTGTTTTGTTGTTGTTGCCCTTGATTGGGTGCTTGAAAGTTGGGATTCATCTGGTTGGAGGGATTACCGTATCTGAAATTTGGGTGGTTCCTTAAACCTGGGTGATAAGTATTTGAGTTCATGTCAAACGGTCTTCTATCACCATAAACCTGATTTACCTCAGCAGTTCTATTTGAATCTCCCGGGCATTCTAGATCCGAATGCCCCAAATCACCACAAGCAGAACAAATGGGAAATGAATTTACAGCTTTTGCTTCATCGCCCCTGCCTACAGTTAACTGAGCTACCTGCCTTTCCAAACTCTTGATTCGCTTTTCGGCTTCTAAATCAACAACTTTAGCCGACACCCCCCTGGTTTTCCTGTTAGAAGCTAATCTTTTAGAAATCACGCTCATTCTCTCCAAGAATTCCCAATCAACATCTTCATGGTTTGTTAAGAACGTGCCATTGCTTGTAGAGTTTACTTCCCTAACATCCTCGGGAAGTAGTCCATCGTAGAATGCTTTAATCAGTTCCCATTTCTGGATGCCATGATGTGGACATCTTCTTAACAAGTCTTTGAAGCGTGTGAATGCTTCATGAAAAGGTTCACCCATGTGTTGTTGGAAAGCTCGGATGGCTTCTCGAGCTTCTGTTGTTCGATTCATTGTATAATATTCTTCCAAAAAGACCTGCTGCATTTGTTCCCAAGTTCTAATGCTTCCTGCGGGCAATGTGAGAAACCATTGTTTTGCCCGATCTTTCAGAGTAAACTGGAACATCATCAATTTAACTTCATCAAGGGAGAATCCGTGTCCTCCAATTGTTCCACAGATGTTTTCAAACTCAGCAAGATGTAGATATGGCTCTTCGTTTGGCTTGCCATAAAATGTGGGTAAATAACCCAAATACTGAGGTCTTACCTCAAATGTCCTTCCATCCTGATTGGGTGGAACAATAGGTGAAGTACTTTGAGCGACCATGGGTCTGAAATGGGTGGTAACACCTTGAGCTGGCCGATGATAATTTCTTCTCGGTACCCCATCTGCATAAAATCCGGCTCGAGGTTCCCGAAGTGGAGGATTTGGAGCGCCCATATGTGGTACCCCCGTTGTACATTCTTGGCCCCTGTCGACCATGTCTGACTCGTCTATGATAAGCTCTCTGATTTCCCCCATAATGTGGGTCAGGACCCTCTTCGTCCATATATCCATCTGAATATTCTTCATAGCTCTCGCTGCCGGTATAATCATCATCCCAGTCATCTGTGTGAGCTCTGGTTCTTTGATAATAGGCATGCTGGTTAGTTGCGAAGGGTGGGGGATCATAGTTCATGTTCGGTCCCCCTTCGTCAAATACCGATGGATATTGGTAATTTGGATTGGGCGGAAAAGGTGGATTTGGTTGTAGTGGAGGAGGTTGTGTTGGTGGTTGGTTGAATGGTGGTGGTATTGGCGGTACAGGTGGTGGTTGTGGTGGGATACTGGTGGTTGCGACATGAGATGTCACATTTGGATTTACGGGAGTGTTTGGATTGTTGGGTTCCATTTTTGAATTTGTTGTTGGTTTTCTGAGTGATCGTTGATTGGCACGATTATGTCGTGCAGTTCTTTCAATTTCTGGATTGAAAATAAGAGGCGATGTCTTTCCCGATCGACGGGTGTGATGCATCAACCTGTAATTAACCTACAATGACAAAAACAACAACGTACACGTAAATCCGAACAATAAGGATGAAAAATAACTAAGAAATCAACTTGGAAAATTTTTGAAAACAGTGAAATACAAATCAGAGATTAACACTAAATGCACCGAATCCCCGGCAACGGCGCCATTTTTGATCGATTGTCGTCGGTTCGGTCAAAAAGTAATTTATAAACCCTTAATCACTTCTTAAGTAGACAGCGGTAGTAAGGGGTCGATCCAAGGGAATCGTGATCTAGCGTTAATCTATTATCAGAGTTGCGCATAATAAATTGTCACAATACTTAAAAATCGGATTTTGTAAAATATTAAAGAAAGCAATGGTTCTCTTTCGGATCCGGGTTTGCCAATCACAAGCATTTCAGATAATAACTTAGTGGGAATCTCTTAAATGGAGATTTGCAAATGATGAATCTAACCAGTGTTGCAAACAAAACTTAACAGGTTTTTGATTATCACAACAAACAATCCAATAACATATATATGACGGATTAATCTTAACGGGTTTAATCACAACACATAACATAATCAGATTTCTAGCAAATACATCATAATGAATTAGATAAAACTTAAATGGTTTACAATCTAATCCCACAATCAGTTACAAATCAAGAAATACAAGCAAGATTAACAAACCCATTACCTAGGAGAACCATCAAGGCTTTAGCCTCTCATTTCTTCCAACGTGGCTTCCATCTTCTTGGTTGATGGATCGATGGCCCCAATCTTCTCCAGGAAGATTTCTTCTTCTCTTCTTTCTTCCTTCAAACGAGTTGCTCCCTTTTCTCTGTTCTCTGTTTTCCTTTTTTTTTCTTTTCGTCTTCTTTTTCTCGTTCTTAGATAATGAATGGATATAATTGTTTTTATCAAGTGGGCAAGTGGATATAATTTTGTAGCCATCAGTCTTTATTTCTACAGTGTGGGATTGGGTTATGTGGTTATTGAGTCTTGGTGATGTTAGGGGTGGTGACACCCAAAAATTTTCAACTGATTTTAACTTTCAAAATCACGCGGAAATAGGTCCCATTAAACTCTCTTGACAAAACCACACATGTTAATTACATCACAACAGCATCGACTTAGTTTGTTTTAAAATGATGTACCGACATCTCAAAAACGACAACATGTTTCAACATCAACAAGTTAACTACACCATCTGACTTTAACCCACAATTAGTTAATGTCAAACCAAAACATAATCATTACCACTTAAGTTACGACCATATAAACTTTTATGAGATTTAGGAATTCACAGGGAAGTTTAAACAACAACTAAATACATCAAAAGGTCTTCCAATGAGAATCCAAGGCTTGAAACATGACCCGAGGCTAGACCTGAGCTTTCCCTACATAAAAACACCCGAACGAATAACCATTAGTAATGATAATCAACCCTTAGGGCCACCACCACGTTAACACCTTAGACTTGGCCCAAAAACGACATTTCCACTTTTTACCAGCGCAAATCAGAGGAATTTTAGCGCAATTCCCGCTGGCTGCAGACCTGCCCGCAATATACGTTGGTAACAGCGCAGCATGCGCTGCCTACAGGCTTGCAATACCAAATTTCAAATTCCTCACGTTGAGGCACCCAAAATTTATATATTATGGGTTTCGTAGTTCATTTTCTAGCCCGAGATATGCTCAAAATAAGTTTGGGCTTTTATCGACAACATATATTAACACTTAAACATGTGTAAGCCCAACCCGAACACCTATTAATGCTCAAAGAACTTCTAATGACATATAAAACACCTTACATACATTACCACTTATGTATGCACACACTAGTTAGTTAATCTCCTACCAACCCGACCATACACCTTGTGTGGTTCTTAAGACCTCAAAACACCACAAACGTCCTCATGAAGCTTTTGACCCCAATTCACACCATATGAGGTTTTTAGGCTTCAAACTCCTCTTTATAAGGTTCTAAAGACCTCAACGCCACAACACGACCTTGTGTAGCTCATGGCCTCAAATTACTTTCATGTGAGGTTCTTTGGCTTCAAGCAACAATGATAAAAGTGAACTTCAAAGACTTCAGACTACAACGACATAAGTGAAGTTCAATGACTTCAAAAGACAACGACTTAAGTTATGTTCATGACCTCAATTCCTCCAATTGCATTTTTCTTTGACTCTTAGCACATAATAGTTAAATTAAAACAAATCACCACACTTTACATATTAGTTTGACTCAACTACACTAAGTCAAAGTACACCAATAAAACACATCTAGTTTAACTATACACCACATAAGTCAAATACACCAATTTATCACATTCTACTTTTTTGTTTAACTATATACCACATAGTCAACTACACCAATTTCAAACTACAATAAGCATACAAGTTTGACTTTTACCACACAAGTCAATTTTATACCAATACACCATATAAGTTTATTAACTTAATTCATCAATTAATAAGGCAATGTTCCTAGACTTCGAACATCGAATCTTTAACATACAAAAAAGCATACACAACTACACACACAACACCAAACAACCTTTATAACCCATCCGTTATTTACCGACACGTGGGATTCAAAAGATCCCAATTTCACCCTTTCCATTTGTGAAGTTCAAGGACTTCAAACCGCTATTTCACCTTACTCTTATATTTAACATAGACATACAATAACTCCATAAAATTCATAAGTAATTCTATAACTCTAATCACCATACGACATTGTGAGGTTCATAGACCTTAAGCACCCATCCTTTGCATACATACACCATATGTAAATTTTACCAAATCAACATACACACATTTGCACATATGATAATTAACAATATCAACAAGTATATCAAGTAAGTGCATTTACTACCACTTATCATTACTAAGTAAGTGCAATGCGCTTACCTTAAGTTAGAGATCAACCCACTTGCTCCTCCAAGTTAGCTCCTTTACCACTTTGATCACCTATTTAGCACTTTCGTAATTAGAAACCAGTTGACATTCTAACACACCCTTATGATCTAATGCCCATCACCCTATCTTAGTTTGGTTAACACAACCTTAACCAAACCTCCAACACCTATAAACAACCTTTCAACCCAAGTTGACCCGTTTGGGTTTCATCAATATCATCCATTTTCCCAAGGTTCTTGATTCACCATTTAGATTGAGGTTTCTACTAAGTAATGTGTTTATTAACATCATAAACACTTACCAACCACCAATTCACCATTTAAACCATCCTGATCAAAAACTCCCAATTTTGACCCTCAAGAACCCTAATTTTCAAATCATCAATTTAGATTGGGTTTCTTACATAATTATGTGTCTTTTAACACCATAGACACTTATCAACAACCAAATTATCATTTAAACATCATCATATTGAAAACCCCCAAATTTCCCTTAAGAACCCTGGTTCTTGAATCACCAAATTGGATGTTTAGATGATGTTATCTACCTTTCATTACTATTAACTAAGCAAGATAACAAGTTATCTCTCGATAATTTAACCCAATGCAGCCCCAAAACTATGTTCACCTAAAACCCACCTAGAACTTCATCAATGGAGTTTCAAGAGGAAGAAAAGATACTTACTTGAAGTCTTGAAGGAGATGATTACTCCAAATTCATCAGATTCTTCAAACAACACTTCAATTTCAGTTCTTGGCTCCTTCTTCCTCCCTTTCTCTTGCTATCCATGACACACACACACTTGCAAGTGTGTGTCGCCATTATTACCCCATCATTTAATTTGATTTGCCAAAATTGCAAATTTGCCCCCTCTACTTCCAAACTTGCCTCCTTTCATACAAAGTTAGATAAAATGCACTATTTAAACAAACCATCCATTTTGTTTTATATTTCTTTAACCCATATACTATTATTTAGACAAATAACATTATATTTTAGATTTTGGTTCGTTAAAGGTGGGGGTTCCAAAAGGGTTGGGATATTATAGACCCATCTGAAATGGCTATGAGTCCTGAGATTGACAAATCTGAAATACTAGTACTATAAGGAAAAATATTCATGGTACGGGCTGTTTATGTGTAGATGGTCAGATGTTTATGGGCCTGAATATGTGGATTATATTCTATATATTGATCATGATGTCTTATTTAAAATTATGCTACTACAAAAGGTTAGTAACGAGTAAAGAATAACATATTGTTCATAATAGCAAGTATTTGACTGCTTCTAGGTTCTATTATTGCTACTGCAAATTGATGGTCAAAAAGCTGCAGTGGGTATATTATGACTACTGCAAATGGATGACTAGTGAGGGTGCTGATGGGAGTATTGTTATTGCTACAACTTGATATGTAGGAAGTTGATATTGGTGTATTGTTATATTGATGCTAAAGTGTTAATAATTTGAACCTATGCCTATCTATTACAATATTTTAACCTAACATATTCTTGAAGGCTTGTCCTTTAGTAAGTTTTTTAGAGTGAACATTTTGATAAAATTTTTAATTTTATTATTTTGAAAAATTCAGACTGAGTCATATAGTTTTAGAGTGCCTTGTGGCAACATAAATTATGTTTTATGGCAACGTAAATTACGTTGATATGTTATACATGGACGAGTTTTTCTTACAAGAAATCTACTACAAAATACAAGAGTTAGGCTATAAAAAGGAAAGTAAATAAGTGTTCATGTTGGCTTTAACTGAGTTGCTAACTACAGTTTTGAAAAACGACAAACGGTGATGAGCGCAAGTATTACTAAAATATTTTTGTTGAGTTTGAATGTTATAAATTTTGGAAACCCGGACTGGGACAGGTATACTACTAGTTTAAATGATTAAGGTATTAGGATTTACTCCTTATATTAGCCTTTTTTTTCTTTTTAAACATCCAAACCCACACATTCCCTTGTTAGCCAATTTGAGCCTTTCCCTTTCATTTCGTTGCCCGCATTTTAATGCAACGTAACCTACTTAGCCAAATAGCTTTTTTTCATTTTAAACCCGTTTTTAGCAAACACACGGTTTTCAAAAACGCTTGTCAATCGTTCTTTTGTTTTAGATTTCATAAGATTCCATAGTCGTGGGATTTGTTGTAAGTATGATTAGTTGTTGTAAAAAAAATCCATTCTCTACTTCCCCAATGATTGTTAATAGAAGTATTAGAATAGTTTTGCTAAGTTGAGAAAATTTTGGGATTGTAACAACATTGTCTAGCTCGTTAGCACTTTTGTATAGTTCTTTGAATTCGGCATAGAATAAGTGTTAAGTTTTAGCCAGAGTTTTTGCAACTTTTATCCACTTTTTCCTAAAAATTCCTCACCTTTAGTCCAAGGCTACATTACAACCCTTTTAAGGCCCTCATGATACTTGGTTAGGTTTATGTTAATTGATGGAGGTTTTATTTCTCTTCAAGCTTAGGATTTTGCATACTTCATTATTGGCATGAGTGATCCACTAAATACCTGCATATCTTTATCCATATATTCACCGAGTGTTAAGTGATCATTGTGAGGGTTGTGAAGTATTAACTTAAGTAGGCTTGTTACACTTGTAAATATATCTTACATAAAAACTAAAAATTCATGATGTCTTTCTTGATTTGTATGCTTTAGAGCCGTTTGTGCACTTAGGGCAATTATACATAAGAGAATTACATTTCTCCTATACCTATTCCATTGGGAGTGTTAATGCTTGATGGCAAGTAAAGATTCATGTGTGGGGATGTTTGATGTGCAAAAGTTATACATATATTTCAATTATGTTTGTTTCCTTGAAATTCTAGTAGAATAGACCGTTATTTAGTTTACATTGAGTTTTCATGAACAAAAGATCGCTGACTGACCAAACAAGCGAAAAACCATGCAAAAAGTCGAAGAATTGGTCAAGGCAGCAGAAGAGGCACAGGTCGTGCCTCATTAAGCACGCCCCCGTGCCATAGGTCAGGAGACAAACAAACATGATGGGAACCACTACCCCGTGTTCAAACTCTGCACGCCCACGTGTGCACTACCATGTCTAATTCTTTTACGACCAACTTAGTGGAGTAGATTTTAGGTACACACGGGGTCGTGCCTCATCAGGCACGGGCCGTGCCCCACCTTGCAGATAACCTATAAATAGGTCATTTTGCACCATTTCAAAGGAGGAAGAATTTTTCCACATCTTCTAGACTTTCTCACTTTATAAATTTCGTATTTTTAGTAGTTTAGCTTCATTTCCAAGGTTCTAAAACGCTACAACAAATTCAAAATCTTTTAATTATGCATATTTTTGTTTATAAAAGTTTAGTGTTTGTAGTTTGCATGACCATTCTTTACTAAGTTCTTTGAAACACTTTGGGAAGATAAACCTCCAATGAGTAGTTAGCATCTATCATGTTAGTGACTTCAAATGTGATCTTTTACATTGAAAGTGAATATTTTCAACCTTTGAAGCAATTCACCAACTTCATGCTTTGTTGATTCAAGCATTCATACTTCTATGTCTATGTAGAGTTGCTATGTTAGAATGCTGAAAGGGTTGCTAGAAGTTGTAAATTGTGAATTCGGTTCGTAAAGATTCTTGCTTTTTAATATACGGTGACTAGGTATTCTAAGGACATAACTTTACACACTGCCATTACCTGTGAAGATATAGAATCAAATAAAGGGGTTCATAATGGTTAATGTGTAAAGTCCCTTGTCTAAAGACACAATTTTGATACTTTAATTCCGACATTGAGGTGGTTGTCATGTGATATGATCGTGGCAACTTTCTAATATTGTTGTGGGAGTTAATGTCCTGACACAGGAATTGCTCCGTCTTTTGCACTAATAAACACATTATCATTGAGCTTCATAGAACGTTTTTAGGTGGTTATCATGTGATATGTTCGTGGCAACTTTTTGAAGAAACATATGATTTGGAAACCTGACTAGGAACCACTTCTATCTTAACATAGCGGTTGTCATGTTGCTGAGACTACTACCCTTGGGAAGACAAAATCGACCCTCTCCATAGGGTCTAGTGACTTAAGTGACAACCACCATGTTTGCGACATAGTGATCTTTTGAGAATCAATGAATTGAAGTTAATTGTATCATTGGATGGATTTCAAACCGTAGTGATGTACCCTTGTTATTGAGTAAATTTTCCTTTTTACCATTTTCTTGATCAAAACAAAAATCAATCAACTTTTAATCCAGCTGGATTAGACTTTGAGCAAAATTCGGTACTAAGAGCCTTTATATTCTTGAAACGATATCTGGTATCTTACCAACGCTATATTACGTACACGATGGGTGCACTTGCCCTATGTATATTGTAATGAGTGGAAGTAATTACTGTTTCTATAAATTAAAGCTTAACATGTGTTTAAAAATCATTAATTATGATATATACACTCGAACACATCATGGCCCTATGCCAGCAATAGTAGCTGATGAGGTACGGTACAATCAGGAAGTCATGAATGGAGGACTTACCCAGTAAGGGGTTCAGAGGTCCGACAACCAAAGAGGTCCCAAGGAACTACTCCGCTCTTACAAGTTGTCACACCACGCCAAAGCGGAAACACGAGGTGTAACGATTCATGGAGTTCATAGCCTTTGATTACATCAAAAGACCTCTAATGATATTCATAAATCAAAGGTTCTAAGTTATTACAAAAAGATAAGTCATTTCCAAAGACATTACATGCCCAAATATCGTGCTCAAAAGACATGTTCGTACAGTCTTTCATACAACGCGTTTATCAGTTATGGCCTAGACATCCCTAGGTTATAACAGGGAAACTCCAAAAGGTTCCTATATGCATGCATGTATGGACTCCTTGATCCTAGTTACCTGAGAAAAACATGCTTAAAAAGTCAACATAAAGTTGATGAGTTCACATATTTATATAAATAGTTTCCGTTGGACCACAAGGTTTCAATATGTCTATTGTTTATCCAAACAATGTCTGTCTCACTATTATTTATTAAAACAATAGTATAAGTATGTTATTAGTACCATGAGCTCCCGTAACCGACGCTTGACGTCTATAGTTGTGCCCCAACCCAATGTTCTCAATGCTAAAACATTGTAATGAAAATGAACAATTATGCACCCGAATGACCTCCAGTCAAGGTAAGAGCAACTAACCACGGGCGGGGGTGTCAACCCAAATAGATCTATTCATAATATCCATGCTTGTCTCATAACTAACGGTTACAGAATAAAAGGGGACTTTTAGCGTTAATAAAGTCTACTCATGTAACAATGTCTGTCAAGTCTACCACTTGTGTCCAGTCTCAAGTCTTGCATGTTTTCTCCCCCGAATGTTTAAAATCAATTTAAATCATAGTAAAAGTGGGGTCATGAAACTCACCTGGTACGTCTAGTAGTAATAGACAAAGATGTGAGAAAAGTCCGACAAGTGACCCGACCTACTCGTGTCCTAGAATATATAAGACATCATGAGGTCTACATATAGCTGTCAAGGTATAATTTGGTCATATGACCAACACCCATGTAGGTCTTGACACGAGGTCTAGTTTGTCACACCCCAACCGACGACGGAAACGTCGGGGCGGGACATGTAGACTGTTCATGAGCACATAGTTGACTAAAGTTAAAATATATTAAAACGTTACATTTCATTTATAGCACCAAATTCTTACAATACAAGAATTCATGAAATACGTAACAAATTTATCTGGTTCAATTAACTAAGTCCACAACCTAAGTGTAGCAACTTGATCAACTAAAACTTTTGTACCTGAAACATGATGAAAACGAGGTCAACTAAAAAGTTGGTGAGCATACATAGGTTTTGACTCTAAATAGCATCAAAGCGTTACGTGTAAACAAATCCATATAAGTCATGATTAATAAGGAGTTTATGGGGAGTTACTATTGTATAACCAAGACTACAATAAAACCTTTGTAACTAGCATGCAAAATTGTTTTGTCGGTAACAATCACCCCAATCTGGGTGTGTTTGTCAGACTCAATAGATCTATCATTGTTTGTCACACCCCCAAATTTATTTACTTAATAAATAAATACAGGTTGCAACGATTGGTTCATTACACGATAGCGGAAGCGATAATTGTGATCTCTAAGACTTGATTACAAATACAATTACTAAAACTAAGTAATACTATAATCTAAGTTCTTCTAGATCAACGATAGACTTGAGACTTGATATTCTACGTCCTTCCAGCTACTAGGAATCGATCCAACATGGCTAGCCTATTCCAACCGCGCCATGGCTAAATGTTACCTGAGAAACATACTTGAAAGTGTCAACACAAAGGTTGGTGAGTTCACAGAGTTAGTTATATCAGTGCTTATAGTTCTTCCCGAAAACATGTACATGACTTTACCGTCATAAAACTAAGTAGTTTTCCCCGAAAAACTATACATGACTTAACCGTCATAATAATGAGTAGTTTTCATTTGAAAACATGTCCATGACTTTACCGTCATAAAATATGTAGTTTTTCCTTTGAAAACATTACCATGACTTAACCGTCATGAATCCAATGTTTAAACATGATCATTTTCTGATCAAAAACTCTTTTGTTTAAAACCTGATCACTTTAACCTGATCAGAACTCTTTTGTTTAAAACCTGATCACTTTAACCTGATCAGAACTCTTTTGTTTAAAACCTGATCACTTTAACCTGATCAGAACTCTTTTGCTTAAAACCTGATCACTTTAACCTGATCAGAACTCTTTTGCTTAAAACCTGATCACTTTAACCTGATCAGAACTCTTTTGTTTAAAACCTGATCACTTTAACCTGATCAGAACTCTTTTGCTTAAAACCTGATCACTTTAACCTGATCAGAACTCTTTTGTTTAAAACCTGATCACTTTAACCTGATCAGAACTCTTTTGTTTGTATTACCAATGAATTTGAATACTAATCCGATCTATTAACCCCATTTGTAAGCTTGCAAGGAATACAAAATAGTATGTAATGTACGAGACCGTAACCAAACCCCGACCTTTTGTGCCTCCCCCTCGCCTTTTTGCGAGTAAGACAATATGCGGTCATTCGGCCCTTTTGACCCCTGGTTAGCGCGACTAACCATGACCGGAGGCGTCACCCCCAATAGTACTATCCATATAATCCTGGGCTAAAATAGCTAATGGTTACTAACTTATTCAGAGGACTTTAAGCGCTTTACTTATCCCTCAATACATGCATACGGTCAGATCATTAGTTCAATTCATTTACACACAAAAGTCTTTTACAATTATGTTTCCACCCCAAATCATTTCAAAAACTTAGAAAAAGGGGAATTAGTGAAACTCACAAGGAGTTAGACCTGAATGTTCATGATGTCAAACTTGTAAGCAAATGTAATTCATGTTTTCAAACATAACAAGTAAGTATGTTTCTCCCCCCGATGTTTACAAAACATTAAACAGTTAAAAGGGGGCCGTGAACTCACCTTGTGTTCGTTGAAATCTTAGCAAACAAACTTGTGCTAGTTCTTGTCTATCCGTACCCTAATCACATAAGGGTACTAATGTGTTAAAACTACACGTCTTATACGTAAGTTGTTCATCCGACTTAACAAATCCCGTAATGATTGTAGTTTGGTATTTTATGTATGAACATGTACGTGTATTAAATATATGTACTCAAACATGACTTATGAAGAAATAACGCCAAAACTCATTAAGACTTTTATGTTTTATTTCGTCCTTGAAAACTCAGATTTTTAGGCGTACTTCGAATAGACTTTTAGATGGTTTTAGAAGACCAAATGACTTGGGGTTTTCTTCTAAAATCAATTTTATTGAAACCAGAGGAGATGTGAAAAAGAATTACTACGTTTGGAGTTGTGTAGGTACCTCAAAACAGAAAAATGGAAAGAGATATCCAGATTCGACCTGCACTGAGCGGCCTTCTTGCGCCGGCTGTTTGGAGGTCGAATACTCCATGGATTCGAGTGATTCCACTTGGGTTCTTCCTTCTTATCATGGAGCTTCATTCTAGAAGAAAAATGGACCGATTTGGTCAAGTAACGAAGGAGATATGGTCTTGTAAAGTTGGCCCAAAAATCTTCCAGAAACTGAGTTACGGGATTTTGGTCTTCTTTCGGTTTTCGGGGCTGGTTAAAATTAGAGAACAATATGTGGTGTCGAGTTCATACCACCAGACAAGATAGGTGATGAACAACGAGTAGAAAGATGGTAGAGGCTCGTGATGCTACAAAACTCGACTCAGACTCCAAACCTTTCTTGAATCTTCAACTCTAACTCAACTTCTCTATGGGTTGCTCTTGGACTTGAAAGATTTCAAAGTGTTTGTGTGTGTGCATGTGTGAGCCGATTATGTGTATATATATGAGAGAGTGAGAGGTTGAGTGTGTAAGTGGGTGCATTTAATGTGATGGAACTTGATGTTGGTGTGGTCTACACTCAAAGAGGCATGGCCTCTCTATGACATGGGTATGGTGAGGTGGTGTGAGGTGGGTCCTTCCTTGACATTCGGCCGAAGTAGGGGGGAGAAGGGTGAGGGGTTGGGTTTTTTAGTCAACCAAGTCACTTCAAAGATGATTGACTTGACGAATTTGACTCTTGCTTGCACCTTTGGTTAATAGGGTATGGGCTTATGACAACATGATGGTGGCAAGTATGGTGGAGTGGGTGTGTGGGTGGTCCCACATAGGTATGGCTGAAAATGGGGTAGTAGGGTGGGGGTTGGGTCTTGTCACATGTCATAATAGCCATCTAAGCCCTAGTTAGATGGGTTCTTTGGTGGTGTCAACCTTTTGGGTGATTGCGTGACCTAATACCCGGTGTATGACTTTTTTTTTATGGTTTAAACTCTATATATCTATATACCTAGATATTATATATATATATATATATACATACATATATATACACGTATATATATATATAATTATTTGATGAAAAGGGGTTGAGTGTAGAACTCAGCAAGTCATCATCATTACGACTTGACGTTGGAGTGGAGTATAAGCAAAGATATAATGATGGTGATGTGATCCTTGAGGTTGCTTGTACTCTTGGTCATAATCATGATGATCATGACGCTTGAGTGTTGTGTAAGCAAAGCAATCATGATGATGATGTGATTGATTTAGACGCGGTATACTACCCGAAATTAATACCCGTTTTAATATATTTAATTATTAAAACGTCCTACATTTTGTGTAGATTGACTAGCTTTAATAATCTGCTAGTGAATTCTCGACGTAGTTATTACTTGAACTATATTATACATGTATACACATAAAATAACTTAGAGTTATGCAACTTATTTATGTGTCAACTTTTTATAAAAGTTAGTCACCAATATTTATGTTTTTAAAGCGTCTCCCTAGACTTTTCTGGAATAACATTCTTTTTAATCACCAACGACCATATCTTGCGGGTTATAACCGTTTACTATTCTAGTAACTCTTGAAAATTACTAAAATATGGCACGTGTTCCTTTGCTAGACTTCTGACAATACCATGTCAAAGATAATACTCCTAAGAAATATAAAATACGAACGTGCCATTATGAATATGGATAATGACCTGAAATACTGGGTGTTACATTCTCCCCATGTTAAAGAGAATTTCGTCCCGAAATTCCGTTCTTGTCATCTTTACTTGGAGTGTTCGTGAACAAGGACGTGTACTTGGCTTTCATTTTATCTTCCCGCTCCCACGTATACTCGGGGCCGCGCTTTGAATTCCAACGTACCTTAACCAATTTAACCCGGCTACGCCTTGTTTTCTGAACCTCCTAATCAGTGACTTCAATCGGTTCCTCAATGAAGTGTAGCTTGTTATCTATGTGAATCTCATCAGGCGATATAATTAATGTCTCGTCTGATAAACACTTCTTGAGATTTGATACATGAAACGTATCATGTGCATTTCTTAGTTCTTGTGGCTTCTTGAGCTTGTATGCTACAAGGCCAACCCTAGCCAAAATTTCAAATGGTTCAACGTACCTAGGGTTAAGCTTGTCACGGTTGCCAAATCTTGCAACTCCTTCCCAAGGTGAGACCTTCAACATAACTTTGTTTCCCACTTGGAATTCTAATGGCTTTCGTCTGTTGCTAGCACAACTCTCTTTCGTCTGTCGCTAGCACAACTCTCTTTCGACTGTCTCTAGTGGCTTTCGGACGATCTTTGATTTCGACGATCTTGTCCATGGTTTGCTAGCCAATATCAGGACCAGTCAAATGATTTTCGCCAACCTCCGCCCAACATAGCGATGGGCGACACTTACAACCATCCAAAGCCTCAACGGAGCGGCTTTAATGCTGGTATGGTAGTTTTTATTATATGAAAACTCAGCCAACGGCAATGAGTATCCCTATTTCCTCTGAAATCAATTACACACGCACGGAGCACATCTTTTAAAGTTTGGATGGTCCTTTTACCTTGACCGTTCATCTGGGGATGATATGCAGTGCTCGTGTAAAGGCGTGTGCCCAAGGCTTCTTGTACAGACTGCCAGGTTCTTGACATGAATCGACTGTCCCTTTTAGAGAAAATGGAAACTGACATACCATGATTAGCCTTAATTTCCTTAATATTTAGCCTCGCACGCTTCTTACTTTTATCTGTCTCCTTTATTGGTAGGGAGTGAGCGGATTTCGTAAAACGACTGACGATTACCCGTATTGTATCATAGCCGCTATGTGTTTTGGGTAGCTTTGTAATGAAATCCAGGGAATCCTCCTCCCATTTCCATTGAGGAATATGAGGTTGTTGTGACTACTCAGTTGATTCCTAACATTCTGCTTGTACTGTCGGGTATCTCCCAACACAAATAGCAATTTCTCCTCTCATGTTTGGCCACATAATGGAGTTCCTCGGGGTCCTTATACGTTTCATTCGATTCTGAATGAACGGAGTACTTGGGCTTATGGACTTCATCCATAACCTCCCACATAGGCTGCCGATACATGGTACCCAAATTATATCTGTATCATCCAACTTAGGCTTCAATTGCTTGATTCCATTTACTTGGTAGTCAGTATTCGAAAGCAAAGCGAATACTTCTCCGACTAACAATATTATACGTGCAAGAACCCGTTTATTTGATTACCCTCAATATGGTAGGGTTATGTGATGCTCATTCCTGGTAATGAAAGGAATGGTGCCAGCGAATCTTGAGCGTATTTTGACACATACCCTCTATTCGTCTACGCACTTTGTCACAAAAGCAGATCTCTATAGATCTTAGGAAAGAATTACTCGACGAAGTGTCCAAGTTTTAGTTGAATATTGGGTAGTAATGACACCGTACGAAAATGAAACTTTTATGTTTGTCCCTCTTATGCTTTTCGAAAGCATTTTCCCGGACTAAGACTTTTCTCTTATTTCAGGTTTCACGTTTTCTAGGATTTTCCTCTCCATGTGCCTTCATGGAGCTAAGATTTGATGTTCATTCGGAGCTCTTATTTGCGAACGTCGAGTCTAATCACCACTTTACCCCTTTGCTTGCACTACCTTTTGAGGCAGACTAGCCTTTGGGTTGTAGCGTCCTGATATGAAAACTCCTGTCTCGACTACCATACCTTCAAAGTATGTAAGCCATACGAAGTTCGATGTTTGTTTGGAATATTCACATTCCATCTAGCTGAGGGAATGAATAGTAATACTATGAAAATGGTCTCATCGAATTAGTGCTTTCCCCAAAATGGGCTATGGGTTTGTCAACCCATTAAGTTGGCTGAGACGTTTTGGGAGTTTTACAATTGCCATCTTGTAGTCATTCAGTGTGTCTGCACTTCCTTAGGGTTTGAATGGTACTTTGGTGACTTACCATTACGTATTCCACTCATTCAGGTTATAGCCTCAAAATCCTTAGCACAAGGATAAGCTTGAGGTAATGAGTGTTGAACGTCGAGACTTTTGTATTCTAATTGAGCCTACTCCAAGAGATCATTTCTTAACAATAGATGCTCTAGAGCTTCCCAATTATAGAAAACTAGGAGTGAAAGATGCGATCACACTCTTCTAGGCTAAAATCTGGGATCCATCCATCAAGATGAACTTTGGGGAAGTGCGAGTACAAAAGAGTAATAAATTATTCTTCTCAACCCTTTGTGGACAGTGGCCTGTTGTCAATAGCTCGAGCTTACGTCCCTTATGCATATCACGAACTAATGAGATTAGCATGAAATTCCGCATTTGGGACTCCTTTAAGAGTTTTGCATGTCGTTTCCTTGTTAGTGCGACAATAGTCGTTAGTCCACACTTAGGTTTCTTTGGCATTCGCTTGAGCATCAACCCCGGCTTATCCATTACCGAGAGAATAGTTAGACTTAAAGGTATATTGAATGTCAATGGCTGCGAGAGCAACCCTGTTTGACCGATATTTTGAAATGTCCGATTACCTACTTGTCTCATGTCGAGCTTCCACAATATAATTTTTAGAATAATCGTAATCAGTCACATGGTTCATCTGGTAATTCTAATCATGCATCTACATCATCGGCTTTGGTTGCTCAGAACGATGAAAACTATGAATGGGGTATTCATCTGGAAGATTTGGTGGGTACGGTAAGTCAAGCATTTGTAGCAGAGATTCATTCTGAAAAATCCGAAGAGTCGACTGATGATGATAGTTCGAGTGATGGTGAAAGTGTGCCGAGCGTTGATGAAGAGATAGAACAAGTGCAGAATATTGATTCTGATATTGCATCAGGTGTTGCTGAAGATGATATTGTTCTAACACAAAATGCTTCAGATGGTGCTGATTCAAAGAGTATTCCTATTGCCAAAGTTTTCATGGCAGACATGTCTGATCCGTCAAAGGTAAAAGACTCTGTTTGTCATATTTACTGTTCTAACTGCATTACTGTAAAAGATAAATTGCAAAAGGTCATGGATGATAAAACAAACTTGATTTGTGATATGAAATCGATGCATTCAATTAATCAGAAACTGAAAGATAATGATATATTGTGCATCGATAGAATTGAGTTTTTGAAAAGAGACTTAAATTCTCTGGGGTTGAAATATAAAGAACAAGCTTATCATCTGGATATGGCTTATGCTGAGATAGAAAAACGAAATGAAGTTGTCGCTCAAAAGAATAAAGAAATTTCTGACAAAGAGTCTGATTGATCAAACTTCATAGAAAGCTGGAAAAGTTTGAAAACTCATCGGTTGTATTGGATTATTTTAATGCAAATGCTGATTCTAAGAAGCGAGTTGCTGGAATTGGATTTATTCCTCCACCATTTAATGCAAATTATGTGGTTGAACCTGAAATCATAAATGAAGAGGAAATTGATCCAAAAACAGTATTAAAAGTGAATCCGGTAATTGGTGAGGATATGGTTTATGAGTCTGATTCTGAGGATGAGGTATTTGATGAGAAGAAGGTTGAAGGTATTCCAAAAGAGGTGAAACTTGATGAACCAACAGTTGTAAAAACTGTTACTCGTGATAGATGCATTCTGACTGAACATGACAAGGTGAAAGTTATTACACCTAAGCTTTCCCCAATTTTACAGTCAAGTGGGTTTGTTGCTGCCGTTCATCAAAAGATGCTTTCATCAAAGGTACCTACATAGGTTTATGTTCCAAAGAAGCAAGTAAAGTGTTCTGTACAATCTTCTGAAGCTTACTCATCTGATGGTTCCTCAAATTCAAGAAAAACCCCTTATTTTAGAACATATCAAGAGAGAAGAGTTTGTTTTCACTGCAATGAAGTTGGTCATATTCTGATAAATTGTCCTTATAAGAACCAGGGCAAATTGAAGACTGCTCCTTCGCAATCAAAAGTGGTGCAAATTCTGAAAAGAATAGATGAGGGAAAGTCGACTTCTAATGTGGAGAAAAATATGCCTTGTCGATCTTTTGTTAAATCTTCTGGATTTAAACAGCAGGATAAATTGAATTCTAAATCATTTGTTTGTCAAGAGAAATTTGAGATTCCACATGTTGGAATTTCAAAAGATTCTCCACCTGAAGTTAAACTGTCTAGATCACAAAGGAGAAGACGAAACAGAAAATTGAAGAAACTTTTGGAAACTTCTGAATCTGATAATAATATATCAAACAATGTTTTTCCAATTAAGCATAATGTGTCTTCTTTGAAAAAGTCTAAGTGTGAAACTTCTGTTCCAAAGGTTAATGATGACATTGATTGTGAATTGCTTGAAGTTGTTTATTTTGATCAATCTGGACGACCCAAGACCACAATGGCTTGGGTTCCTATTTCTAAATGATTTTCGTTGTTTATGTAGGGACAAACAAGAAGGACTATCAACAATACGTGGTATATGGATAGTGGTTGCTCTCGACATATGACAGGGAATATTTGGTTGCTTGAAGATGCCAAAAATGTTGATGGAGGTTATGTCGCTTTTGCGGGTAATAAAGACGGGTACATAACTGGTCAAGGTACTTTAAAGAATGACAAAGTCAAATTTGAGAAGGTGAATTATGTGGAGCAGCTTGAACACAATCTTTTGAGTGTATCACAAGTTTGTGACAATAAGTTTTCGTTCCATTTCAATGATGTTGAGTGTTATATCTTGAAACTGGTCTTCGTTATTCCTGACGAATGGATTTTAATGAAGGCTCCAAGGAGAAATGACACATATGTCCTTGACATGAGTGTTGCTACTACAACGGATTCAATTCCTACTTGTTTACTCTCCAAGGCGTCGGAATCAGATTCTATTTTGTGGCACATGAAGCTAGCTCACATCAACTATTGGAAGATGAACTATATTGTTAAGAATGATCTGATTCTTGGTATTCCGAAGATGAAATTCTCTGTTCCTGATGATTGTATTCCTTGCAAGAAGGGGAAACAACGAAAGAAATCACACAAATCTAAATCAAAGAATTCTATCGTAACTCCTTTGGAGCTGCTACATATGGATTTGTTCGGTCCGATTAGTATCAGGAGCATTGGTGGAAAATAGTACTGTTTGTTAGTAACAGATGATTTCTCTATATTTTCATGGGTTAAGTTTCTTTCTTCTAAAGTTGAAACCATTGAGTTGGTACAATACTTAATCCTGGGTTTGGAGAATTTGTTCAATCTGAAGGTGAAAAGAATTAGGAGTGACAATGGCAGCGAGTTTAGGAATATCAAGATGGGCTTATTCTGTCTACAAAAGGGAATTCATCATGAATTCAGTGCGCCATATGTTCCTCAACAAAATGGTGTTGCTGAACGAAAGAACAGGACATTGGTTGAAACGGCACGCACGATGCTTGCAGATTCTAAGCTTCCAGTTACTTTTTGGGTTGAAGCTATGAATACTGTGTGTCACGTTTTGAACAGGGTCTTGACCATCAAGCGACATAACAAGACATGCTACGAGTTGCGGAATAATCGAAAGCCGAATCTGGAATATTTACTACCTGTTGGTAATCCATGCACCCTATTGAAAGTTAGAGATGTCCCAACTAAGTTCAGTGCTAAGGCTATTGAAGGGATTTTTCTGGGGTATGTTGCAAATTCTACTACCAATAGGTTTTATAACAAAGAGACGCGCCAAGTTAAAGAATGGTTCCATATTGACTGTTCAAATCGGTCTTTACCTCAAATGGCGATTGGACCAGATTGGGCATTTGATTATGAAAATTTATTCAAGTCTTTTCATTTACCTTCTGATATTTCTCCTGAAGAAGCTGTTGTTCTCTATGATTCATGTCATGATGTACAGCACAGTGGTTTTCTACCAAATGCAGTTCAAAATTCATCGGTTCCATCTATTTCTACTCCCGATCCTAATGTTGCTTCTTGTTCAGGACCACAAGATTATGAGAGTGAGGAAGACAATGCTATTTTTCAAGATTCTTTTGCTGATCCTTTGTTGAGTGATGATCCATTACCATCGACACAGGCTCAGGGGGAGATTCTTTCAAATTTAGACTCGGAAATTCCAATTAATCAAGATTTTTCTTATCAATCTGATACAACTCAAGTTGAAGTGTTGTTGGTTCCTGAGGTCGCATCAATCAAGGAACTCAAAGATCATCTGGTGACGAATATAATAGGAAATTTGCGTGATGGAGTGAAAACACATTCTATTGTTGACAATACTTGTTTGTATACATGTATTAAAGATTCTGGTGTGCTTGATGATTGCTCACATTCATATTTTATTTCTCAGGTTGAACCAAAGAATGTTGAAATGACTTTAAATGATAACAATTGGATAGAGGCCATGAAGGAAGAACTTGCTCAGTTTGACAAACTTAAGGTTTGGAATCTTGTAGATCTTCCGAAGGGTATGTATCCAATTGGTACAAAATGGGTGTTTAAATGTAAGAAAGACGATTGAGGTGTCGTGGTAAGAAATAAGGCAAGATTAGTTGTCCAGGGTTTCAATCAACAAGAGGGAATTGATTACACCGAGTGTAACCTTTCTGATTTTCATGTTTTTCCTATGTATTTTATGCCGTGCAATAAAAGATTTCAACCTTACATTTATTGTTCATATACACTTACAAGCATACACGCGTTCATTATAATACAATATTAACGAAAACAATCTTACAAACCTCGAGGACCAAACTTGACCAAAACTCAAAACAACATCAATATTACAAAACTACAAGGACTAGTCTTGATATTTCCAAAACCAACACAAGCACGGTCGTGCTTAGTCCTAAGCACGGTTGCGCTTGTGCCATGACCACGGTCGTGCTTAACATTAAGCACGGTCGCGCCTCGTTTACAGTTTGACTCCGCAAAGTCAAACCGACTCAAATCTTGTCCAAAAATAGATTGTAAACACGTTTAGAAGGTCGTGAAACTTGCAGAAGAAGATATTCGGCTAATTGAGACTAAAACACGACCAAATACACATGCAATCGTCCAAATACTCGCAAATTCTAAACCGACTTTTTTTTAAAACGAATCAAGTATTTGGGGTAAGAATCAAACGAATTAAGTTAAGCCCATACCTACCCGAGACATATATAAACTTCCCTAAACCCTAAATCCATCATTCCATCATCTCTACCTCGTCTGTCGATCAAGAAAAAGCCGCGAAGTCTCCCCGTAGCCGTCTGCACTTGTTGCCCATTCAAAACAGGTTAGTAATAGTTCATTAGGATCGTCTCTCCAAGCTAATCGAAAGCCCTAACTTAATTCGTAACCACATTACATGATTTTACAGAATTGAATATGAGTTTTGATAAAAAATGGTTTTAAACGATCGACACGATAAACAGAATATAAACCTAATTAAATGGTGTAATTCGATTCGCAAACATCATATCAATGAAAACCCTAAGTTTCTAATCTGTTTTATTACAAGAATCAGGCGAATTGCTTCTGGAATTGACCAGACACGGTCGCGCCAGCCTATGAGCGCGGTCGTTCCTGACCAAGCACAGTCGTGCCCCGTAAGAGGCTCGGTCGTGTTTACCGATCAAACCAAGTCCTGACCTAGTCAAAACCCTAGGCGCGGTCGTGCCGGATACGGACGCGGTCGTGTCTCAGGACCAGACTCTTGTTTTGACTTCTGACCAACCACGGGCGCGTTACCGACCAAGTGCGGTCGCGTACGTGTCGGGCGCGGTCGTACCATATACAAGCACGGTCGTGCTCATCCCTTAAACAGAATCTTTATTTTTATTTTTATTCTGTTAATTTGATAAATAAATTAAATTACAGTTTAAATAATTATTTTTATAAACTAATTACTGGAATACCTTACACTGTTCCGAATGAACATTTTTTTTATTTAAACTTATATTTTAAATAAATATTCTATTACTTAAACTAATACAAATAAATATATATAATAAATAACATAGTTAATTATTATTTTTAAAACAAACCCTACACGTTTAAGAATGACAAATTCACTTCCGTCATTAAATAACGCAAATCAATAACACATATACATTGTTCATTAGGTCGAACTTAGCAATCTACAACACACCGCCATTACATACTTGCTTGTGCGACCTACACTCTGCATAACAAGTGAGTTACATAGCCCCTCTTTTACTCTATTTACAAAACTTTTTGGGGTGGAACATGCGTTCAATTACTATGTTTTCAATTATACACGAATACAGTTTCCATCTTACATACATGTATGCAATTCTGTGCTTTATGCTTGAGTGCTAGGTGTGTAGACTATATACGCTATTCACAATCATTAACTATTAGCCGACAGTATACAGTGATAGTACTATTGAGTCTGACAAACCCACCCAGGTAGGGTGACTGTTGCTGACAACACGATTTGATTTCAGTTACAAAGGTTTGATTGAATACACAGGTCACACGATGGTTCCTCTCCATAAACGCCTTTATTGACATGTTTTGTATGAACTGTATACACACAACACGTTTTTGCTATCACACAACAAAACCTATGTTTTCTCACCAACTCTTGTAGTTGACCCTCTCATTTAACCATGTTTCAGGTACCAATGTTTGAAGTGATCAAGATATGCTACACATAGGATTTTGACCTAGTTTTAATTGAACCAGTTATATTTTGATGTAATTTTCATTATTGTTTGGTGGATTGAATCTATGTTTTGTTGAACTTGTTTGATTGCAATGAAAACGATTATTAATTATTTAAACTTTAGTAAACCATGAGCAATGAACAGTCTGCACGCTTCACGCCCCGACGTTTCCGCCGTCGGTTGGGGTGTGACAGATTGGTATCAGAGCCTTGGTTATAGGGAATTAGGTTATTAGACACCTTTGACCTAGACTATAACTTTAGGATACCCACTTATGCCATGCTTCATGATTTACATGCTATGTGCTACATGCTATATGATATATGCTACATGTTTTATATGTATATATGAATAACAACTTAAATAAACAATATCCCTACCCATATCCTAAACCACATATCCTTCATGCCTGCTTCCATGTCATCATCAACATAACCTGAATCATATTCTTAGACTTGGGTCTATAAAATTTTCTTTTACACCCGTTAAGGTTTTTAGACTTTGTTTAATTGTTAAAGGACACGTGCAATCTGGAAGAGTGACACCTGTATTCTGGGTTTTCTGTCTAGGAAAGCATTTCGTATAAATCCCAACCAACCGAGGGACCCGTATGCTTTCCTGGGAATTCTCGGGATGAGTGTTTACTTATAGGCTAAAGCACGTCTCCTTGATAATTATCTGAGTTTAAATTAACCTTAATATGTCATAGTACTCGAGTGATTATGTCACTATTTGAGTACAATCCAAACTATGAACTACTTACATCTATTTATTCTTCTATTTAATCCAAGAAAATCTCACAACTCTTATTGTGTCTAAATCTGTAGAATGCCTCCCCGTCATGACAACAGCAACAACAGCAATAACACTGACCTGGCTGCTTTACTCACACAGCTGGTGAACCAAATTACCCAAGCCAACAACAACAATAATGGCCATGCCAGTGGAAGTGCTGCTACTGGAGGTGGTGGTGGTGCCAACCCGCCACAATGCACCTTCAAACACTTCAACTCCTGTAATCCCCTCAAATTCTATGGCAGCGAAGGAGCCACGGGACTCCTTCAATGGTTTGAAAGCATTGAGAGCACTTTCCTCAATAGCGACTGTCCCGACAACCTCCGTGTTCGTCATGCTACTAGTGTCTTTCAAAAAAGGGCGCTTACTTGGTGGAATGGTGAGAAAAGGACTAGGGGAGTGGATGTAGCAATGGCACTGTCGTGGGATGAGTTGAAAAGGATCATGACTGAGGAATTCTGTCCTCGAAATGAGATGAAAAAGCTAGAAGCGGAATTTTGGGATCTTGCTCAAGATAGTGGTGAAAGCTTAGCATACACCACCCGTTTTCACGAGCTGAGTCTACTTGTGCCACACATGGTTACACCTCTGTCTAGGTGTATTGAAAAGTACATTGGTGGTCTACCTAGACAAATTCAAGATACTGTGGTAGGAGGAAATCCTGCTACTCTGGAAGATGCTATCCGTTTATCAGCTACACTTACTGACAATCATGTTAAAGCGGGTACACTTACAAGAAAGGGTGCCAAGAAAGTTTCTGACACAACAACACCTCCCGCTCATGTCAAAGAAGTCCAAACTGAACCATACCGCAACACTAGGAAGAGAAAGGTCAAGAACTGTGCTGTAATCACTCCGGCTGCTCCAGTAAATCAAGTTGCACCCATGGCTCAAAACCCAGCAAAGAAACCCTATGGGGGCAACCACCCACTTTGCAACACCTGCAACTACCATCACCCTCCAAACATACCTTGTCGCCTTTGCAACCACTGCGGGAAACATGGCCACACAGCCAATATTTGTCGAGCCAAGGCACTTGCCAACCAAACCAACCCAGCAAATCAAGCAAATCATCAAGCAACTAACCAAGCCATCCCCGCCATTGCAAATGGGCGTGCTTGCTTCGAATGTGGTGACCCGAACCACTTCCGTAACCAGTGCCCAAGACTGATCAATGTTAATCAAGGCGGAGCTCATGGGCGTGCTTTCAACATCAACGCCAATGAGGCTCAGGCCAACACTGATGTGGTTAACGGTACGTTCCTTATGACTAATCATTATGCTTCTATACTATTTGATACTGGAGCCGATAAAAGTTTTGTGTCACTAGACTTCGAACCGTTACTTGCAAAAACCCGGTCTAAACTAGAGAAAACCTTTACCGTTGAGGTAGCCGATGGTAACAACGTTGCAATTGACACCATCATTTATGATTGCTCCCTAGAACTAAATAAACACACCTTTCCAATCAACCTCATACCAATGCCATTAGGAAGTTTTGACGTCATCGTAGGTATGGATTGGTTGTCGAAGCACCACGCCGAAGTCATGTGCTTTGAAAAATGCATCCGTATACCACTCCCATCCGGCGAAACGTTGAAGGTCCTTGGTGAGAAACCTTGCAAAGGACTCAAACTAATGTCATGCATTACCGTCCAAAAGTATATACAAAAGAAGTGCATGGTTTTCCTAGCCCACGTTATCCGAAAAGAAGACAAGAAGAGGAGTGTACAAGACTTCCCCATCGTTCGGGATTTTCCTGAAGTTTTTCCTGATGACTTACCAGGTCTTCCACCTGTTCGGCAAGTGGAATTTCGCATCGATCTTGTACCTGGAGCAAACCCGGTGGCTAAAGCTCCATACCGGCTTGCACCTTCCGAGATGCAAGAACTTGCAAGTCAACTTCAAGAACTCGCCGACAAAGGGTTCATACGCCCGAGTCATTCACCGTGGGGTGCGCCGGTCTTATTTGTTAAAAAGAAGGACGGTTCTTTCCGCATGTGTATTGACTATCGAGAACTCAACAAGCTTACAATCAAAAACCGCTACCCTTTACCTAGGATTGACGATCTCTTCGATCAACTCCAAGGTTCTACCTACTTCTCGAAGATTGATCTTCGATCTGGTTATCATCAACTCCGTGTGCAAGAGGAGGATATTCCCAAGACTGCCTTCCGAATGAGATATGGTCACTACGAGTTCATGGTTATGCCTTTTGGGCTAACCAATGCACCTGCTGTCTTCATGGACCTCATGAATCGCATGTGCAAACCATACCTTGATAAATTTGTTATCGTGTTCATTGATGACATCTTGATCTATTCCAAGACCAAGGAAGATCATGAACAACACCTTAGGTTGATTTTGGATCTCTTGAAAACCGAACAGCTATACGCCAAGTTCTCCAAATGTGAATTTTGGCTAAAAGAAGTTCAATTTTTGGGTCACGTTGTCAATGAAAAGGGAATTCATGTTGACCCCGCCAAAATTGAAGCTGTTAAGAATTGGAAAGCTCCTAAAACCCCTACCGAAGTTCGTTCGTTTCTTGGCTTAGCAGGTTACTATCGAAGGTTCATCTCTAATTTCTCCAAGATCGCTGTTCCCCTCACTGCCTTAACCCAAAAAGGTAAACCCTATGAGTGGGGACCGAAACAAGAAGAAGCCTTTCAAATTCTCAAGCGAAAGTTGTGCAATGCTCCTATCCTCACCCTTCCTGAAGGTGAAGATCATCTAGTTGTTTACTATGATGCTTCAAACCAAGGTCTTGGTTGCGTTCTCATGCAATGAGGCAAGGTGATCGCTTATGCATCAAGACAACTCAAAATCCATGAGAAGAATTATACGACGCATGATCTGGAGTTGGGTGCTGTCATATTTGCGTTGAAGATTTGGAGACATTATCTCTATGGCACGAAATGTGTGGTGTTCACCGACCACAAAAGCCTCCAACATATCTTCAACCAAAAGGAACTCAACATGAGACAACGACGTTGGGTTGAACTCCTCAACGATTACGATTGCGAAATTCGTTATCATCCCGGCAAGGCTAATGTTGTAGCCGATGCACTAAGCCGCAAGGAACATGTCATGCTTCAAAGTGTCAAGATCCATTCCGATATACAAGTTCATATTCTAGAAGCTCAACATGTCTCGGTTACCGAGGGCAATATGTATGAGGAAATGTCTTGTGGTGCTGAATTCCAATTAGAGACTAAGACCAATGGCTTGCTTTATTTTCTAAATTGTATTTGGGTTCCCGATCGTAACGATCTCCGAGCATTCATCATGACCGAAGCACACAAGTCTCGATATTCTATCCATCCTGGTGCGGATAAAATGTACCAAAATCTTTGTCCACAATATTGGTGGCCTGGTATGAAGAAAGACATTGCTTTGTTTGTAGCAAAATGTCTCACATGTTCTAAAGTCAAAGCTGAGCATCAACGTCCTTCTGGGTTACTTGAACAACCGGAAATCCCCGTGTGGAAATGGGAGAATCTAGCTATGGATTTCATCACTAAACTCCCTCGCACTTCGAGCGGTTATGACAGCATCTGGGTGATCATTGACCGTCTCACTAAGTCCGCACACTTCTTGCCTATCCGTGAAGACTATAAGGTTGAGAAATTGGCCCGAATTTACATTGACGTGATCGTGAGTCGTCACAGCGTTCCTTTGAACATAATCTCCGATAGAGATGCTCGTTTCACTTCTCGGTTTTGGCAATCTCTTCAAAAGGCACTTGGTACACGATTGGATTTTAGCACGGCCTACCATCCCCAAACTGATGGTCAGACCGAGCGAACAATCCAAACCCTGGAAGACATGCTGAGAGCCTGTGTCATCGACTTTGGTGGCAATTGGGATTCACATTTGGCACTTATCGAATTTTCCTACAACAATAGTTACCACACCAGCATCGACATGGCTCCGTTTGAAGCTCTCTATGGGCGTAAGTGTCGTTCTCCCATCTGTTGGAACGAGATTGGTGAAGCACAAATCACCGGTCCCGAGTTAATTCAAGAAACCTCCGACAAGATTTTCCAAATCCGTGACAACCTTCGAGTTGCGAGGAGTCGGCAAAAGAGCTATGCCGACAAACGACGCAAACCCTTGGAATTCCAAGTTGGTGATCTTGTACTTCTAAAGGTGTCTCCTTGGAAGGGGGTGATCCGTTTTGGGAAGAAAGGCAAGCTAGCACCTCGCTATGTGGGTCCATTCAAGATCCTTGAAAGGATTGGGAAAGTGGCTTACAAGCTCGAGTTACCTCCATCACTTGGCAGCGTACATCCTACATTTCATGTGTCCAACCTCAAGAAGTGTCTTGCTGATGAAAACCTTCATATACCTCTTGACGATGTGCGCATTGATGAAACGATGCACTTCGTTGAAAAACCAGTCGAGGTTATGGATCGTGAGATAAAACAACTCAAGCGCAGCCGTATTCCTATTGTCAAGATTCGTTGGGAATCTAAACGAGGACCCGAGTTTACTTGGGAACGAGAAGACCAAATGAAGCTCAAGTACCCACATCTTTTTGCTGAAGCAGTAGCCTCAACCAGTTGAATTTCGGGACGAAATTCCCTCAACATGGTGATACTGTAACCTTTCTGATTTTCATGTTTTTCCTATGTATTTTATGCCGTGCAATAAAAGATTTCAACCTTACATTTATTGTTCATATACACTTACAAGCATACACGCGTTCATTATAATACAATATTAACGAAAACAATCTTACAAACCTCGAGGACCAAACTTGACCAAAACTCAAAACAACATCAATATTACAAAACTACAAGGACTAGTCTTGATATTTCCAAAACCAACACAAGCACGGTCGTGCTTAGTCCTAAGCACGGTCGCGCTTGTGCCATGACCACGGTCGTGCTTAACATTAAGCACGGTCGTGCCTCGTTTACAGCTTGACTCCGCAAAGTCAAACTGACTCAAATCTTGTCCAAAAATAGATTGTAAACACGTTTAGAAGGTCGCGAAACTTGCAGAAGAAGATATTCGGCTAATTGAGACTAAAACACGACCAAATACACATGCAATCGTCCAAATACTCGCAAATTCTAAACCGACTTTTTTTTAAAACGAATCAAGTATTTGGGGCAAGAATCAAACGAATTAAGTTAAGCCCATACCTACCCGAGACATATATAAACTTCCCTAAACCCTAAATCCATCATTCCATCATCTCTATCTCGTCTGTCGATCAAGAAAAAGCCGCGAAGTCTCCCCGTAGCCGTCTGCACTTGTTGCCCATTCAAAACAGGTTAGTAATAGTTCATTAGGATCGTCTCTCCAAGCTAATCGAAAGCCCTAACTTAATTCGTAAAAACATTACATGATTTTACAGAATTGAATCTGAGTTTTGATAAAAAATGGTTTTAAACGATCGACACGATAAACAGAATATAAACCTAATTAAATGGTGTAATTCGATTCGCAAACATCATATCAATGAAAACCCTAAGTTTCTAATCTGTTTTATTACAAGAATCAGGCGAATTGCTTCTGGAATTGACCAGACACGGTCGCGCCAGCCTATGAGCGCGGTCGTTCCTGACCAAGCACAGTCGTGCCCCGTAAGAGGCCCGGTCGTGTTTACCGATCAAACCAAGTCCTGACCTAGTCAAAACCCTAGGCGCGGTCGTGCCGGATACGGACGCGGTCGTGTCTCAGGACCAGACTCTTATTTTGACTTCTGACCAACCACGGGCGCGTTACCGACCAAGCGCGGTCGCGTACGTGCCGGGCGCGGTCGTGCCATATACAAGCACGGTCGTGCTCATCCCTTAAACAGAATCTTTATTTTTATTTTTATTCTGTTAATTTGATAAATAAATTAAATAACAGTTTAAATAATTATTTTTATAAACTAATTACTGGAATACCTTACACTGTTCCGAATGAACATTTTTTTTATTTAAACTTATATTTTAAATAAATATTCTATTACTTAAACTAATACAAATAAATATATATAATAAATAACATAGTTAATTATTATTTTTAAGACAAACCCTACACGTTTAAGAATGACAAATTCACTTCCGCCATTAAATAACGCAAATCAATAACACATATACATTGTTCATTAGGTCGAACTTAGCAATCTATAACACACCGCCATTACATACTTGCTTGTGCGACCTACACTCTGCATAACAAGTGAGTTACATAGCCCCTCTTTTACTCTATTTACAAAACTTTTTGGGGTGGAACATGCGTTCAATTACTATGTTTTCAATTATACACGAATACAGTTTCCATCTTACATACATGTATGCAATTCTGTGCTTTATGCTTGAGTGCTAGGTGTGTAGACTATATACGCTATTCACAATCATTAACTATTAGCCGACAGTATACAGTGATAGTACTATTGAGTCTGACAAACCCACCCAGGTAGGGTGACTGTTGCTGACAACACGATTTGATTTCAGTTACAAAGGTTTGATTGAATACACAGGTCACACGATGGTTCCTCTCCATAAACGCCTTTATTGACATGTTTTGTATGAACTGTATACACACAACACGTTTTTGCTATCACACAACAAAACCTATGTTTTCTCACCAACTCTTGTAGTTGACCCTCTCATTTAACCATGTTTCAGGTACCAATGTTTGAAGTGATCAAGATATGCTACACATAGGATTTTGACCTAGTTTTAATTGAACCAGTTATATTTTGATGTAATTTTCATTATTGTTTGGTGGATTGAATCTATGTTTTGTTGAACTTGTTTGATTGCAATGAAAACGATTATTAATTATTTAAACTTTAGTAAACCATGAGCAATGAACAGTCTGCACGCTTCACGCCCCGACGTTTCCGCCGTCGGTTGGTGTGTGACACCGAGGTTTATGCTCCTATTGCGAGGCTTGAAGCTATACGGGTGTTTCTGCTTTTGCTTCTTATAAAGGTTTTAAGGTGTTTCAATTGGACGTGAAAAGTGCTTTTTTATATGGAAAGGTCAAGGAGGAAGTTTATGTTTGTCAGCCGCCGGGGTTTGAAGATCCACTTAATCCGAATATGGTTTTCAAGCTTGATAAGGCCCTCTATGGTCTTCATCAGGCTCCTCGTGCGTGGTATGAAACGTTGTCCACACATCTTTTGGCAAATGATTTTGTTCGTGGGAAGATTGACTCGACATTATTCATAAAGAAATCAGGGGGAGATTACCTACTGGTGCAGATATATGTGGACGATATTATTTCTGGCTCTACGAATGAAGGGTTGTGCAAAGATTTTGAGAGTGTTATGAAGTCGAAGTTTGAAATGTCAGCTATGGGAGAGTTATCATTTTTCCTAGGTTTACAAGTAAATCAAAAGGAAGATGGTTTCTTTATTCATCAGTCTAAGTATGTCAAAGACATCTTGAGCCGGTTCAAGATGGAGGACTGTACCCCATATGATACTCCGATTCCGGTCAATCATAAGTTGAATTCTGGCCCGGATGGAAAAGATGTTGATTGTCGACTTTACAGGGAAATGATTGGATATCTCATGTACTTAACCGCTTCAAGGCCAGATATAATGTTCGCTGTGTGTATTTGTTCCGGATTCCAGGCAAAACCAAAAGAATCTCACTTGATAGCTGTAAAAAGAATCTTTCTTTATTTGAAAGGAAAACAAAGATTGGGACTATGGTATCCACATGGTTCTAACTTTGATTTCAATGCTTATACTGATTCTGATTTTGGTGGTTGTTGTTTGGACAGGAAATCTACAACAGGTGGTTGCCAGTTCTTGGGTAATCGACTTGTTTCCTGGCAATGCAAAAAGTAAACCACAGTCACCATTTCTACATGCGAAGCAGAATACATCGCTGCTGCAAGTTGTTGTTCACAGATTTTGTGGATACAACAGCAATTAAGAGATTACGGTTTGAATTTTACAGGAACCCCTATGCTTATTGATAATAATGCTACAATGTCTATAACTAATAATCCTGTTAAGCATAGTAAAACAAAGCACATTGAGATTAGATATCATTTTATTCGTGATTGTGCAGTGAAAAGGTTGATTGAGCTGGTAAAGGTTCACACTAGTGATAATTTTGCTGATCTGTTTACCAAGGCATTTTTTCGTACCAGGTTTGAATTTCTAATCAAAATGATAGGTATGATCAATCTCGAATAAAAGTTTTGCAAAATTAGATTTTCATGGAAAATTTTGTTTTTAATTTCTTTTATTGCTTTATTACATTTCTGCATTTTAAATTTTCAGTAAAAAAGTTCTTAATTTATAAAAAGTCAAAACAAAGTGAAAAGTATAAAATTTGACATCATTTGAAGTTAGAGAAGAAATGATAGTACATCAGTGATTAATTCATTTCACACGACCTTAGTAGACCTTTGATATATGATTGCTTAAAGTGAGTTGGTTTGATCTAAATTTCAAAGTCTGTATAAATGAGAAATGATAGTGTTTTGAATGCTCTAATCTTGATAATCTGTTTTTAAATTTGTGTATGAGTTTTGAAACTTGAATTGTCAATAGACTAGAAGCGTTTTAAAACTAATAGTAGTGTGAAAATTAAATATGATATGATTACATCTGTGATTTGAATCCATTATATGCCTGGGTGTGTGTGTGTAAAAGATCATTATCAGATAAAGAATATATGGTTTTAAAGAATTTCATGAGACCAATATCGAATTATATCTTTAGTACAAATCTATTTCAGTTCACTTCACTGCCCATGCCCCGAAAAACATGCAATGTGTTATTGAACTAAGATATGCTTTTAAACAACATCTGTTGAAACATATATTCGCCCTTGGATAAGTTAGATACATCATCTAGTCTGACTCCATTGAAACTTATCCAGATAATAGTTGGATCCTCATACATGAATCTGTTGATTCTCATTATTCAGCCAATTTATTAGAATCTTCTGATTCTGAATCATCATGATTCTTATATCCTTTGGGATCTGCTTTTCTATAATCGTGCTAAAAGAGATAATTTCATCTTAGAAATTGATCTAATCTTAAAATAAACTGTATGTCTTGAAGATAGTGCAATTTATATTTCTGTTTGGCATATATGTGGGGTACACGATGTTTTTCATCTAAATGGTACTAAATCACATGAATTTGGAGAATAAACGCTTATAGTTTCAAATCATATAATATTCACAAATATAAGAATTCATGCTTTATATTACAAATTCGGTATGAATAATTGAGCATTTCATAACCTGATCTTATTTACTTTGAAATTTATCGCGTATCATTTCAAATATTATTCAAATTGATTGAAATGTTTGAAAAGAAAAGTAAATTGTTAGAAAAGAAAAGAGACAAGAGACCTTTGAGAGAAATATGTCAAAGAAATAAATATGTTGGATTTATAAATACTGAAAAGAGTATGTAAAAATGAAAAAGATGTAAAGTGCACAATAATGAGTTGGATTGTTTCATATCATAGGTTACCCTTGGTTATTGCTAAAATGTGTGATGAACTACTCGGATACTGATATGATCTTTTTACTCATCATATTCATTCAAAATATGTGATTTCAGTTTATTCAGATAAAAATTCAAAAATATGTGATTTCAATTTGTACAGATAAAAATCCAAAAATATGTGATTCCGTTTGTATAGATAAAATTCAAAAAGATTTTGTTTTTTATTTTCCATGAAAATTCTAAGCTTTTATTAAAATGTTTGGGATTGGATCGGATACATGCTGCTGATGGAAGTTCAAGAAATGACGTGTTGAAAGATGGAAAGGTGTTCAAGGCAAAAGGTTGAGGAGAACTTGTTATGTTCGCTTGGTTGAGGAGAACTTGTTATGTTCGCTTGGTTGAGGTGAAGCGAACTTAATATGTTCGCCTGAGGTTGGTGAAGCGAACTTAATATGTTCGCCTGGGGCTTGTTAAGCGAACTTAACAAGTTCGCCTAATTAAGCGAACTTAATGTGTATAAGGATTTTTGTTCAGGCGAACTTAGTCACTTTGTCTTCTCAGAAATTTTAAGCGAACTTGTCTGTGTTAAGCGATTTTTAAAAATTTTCAAAATCAGTGTGTTGTTGGATTGTTTACTGGTACCTTCTTGTTCGGATTTGAATTGCGATCATTCCTAAGGTATTTTTATTGTTTTTCATCCGTTAAATCGTGAGAATTTAGAACTTTTTCATCTCGGACTCTTCGGACATTTTTTTTCTGCATTTTTGACCTAATTTGATGCCAAATCTGTCTTATCTCATTAAATTGAAGATTGATAATATGTTGTAATTGTTTGACGATGTTATTCCAGTGGGTATATCATGTTTCTCTATCGATTTGACGAATTTTGATTTCTGTGTGAGAATTTGAAACGACAGACAAGTTCAGGCGAACTTGTTCAAGCGAACTTTCGCCTCTTGTAACACTAAGCGAACTTAGTAAGTTCGCCCAGGGGCTCATGAGGATTTTGGACTTGTGAAATTTTTTTGTGTTTGGAATTTTTTTTAATTTTTTTTTGTTACAAATTTTTTTTTACTTCTTGTTGTGTGTGTTTATTATTTGTCTAATGTGTTTGTTGTCCAAATACTTTTTAGATGGCTCGTCGTGTAGAATATAAACATAACCAGGTGGCACTGTTAGATCCTAACATGTCGGAGGCCGTTAATTTTCAAGGAATTATTGGGTTCTTAAATCGTTCACGTCTCCGTGTAGCCTTATCTGCATATCCATATATCAGCTTGGTGTATATTCAGCAATTTTGGGACACAGTACATCATGATACAGACGTAGAACCTCATGTTCCTCGTGCTACCGTGAACAATACGGAGATTGCCATATCATCAGAGACTATTCGTGCTGCTCTTGCTCCAGGTGGTGCTGCTGATGATCCTATGTCATATCCTAGAACTTTGATTATGGGATGTTTTCAGAGGATGGGTTACCGTGGAAGACCTAATGATACACAAGCTCGTAAGGGTGGTTTGGTTGGTGAATGGAGGTATTTCATGCACGTGATTATCCAATGCTTATCTCCTCGTAAAGCTGGTACATATGGATTAAAGAATGCTCTTCAAGCTGCTATGGTGGCTTTGACATTGAACAAGCGATTCAATTTTGCTCTTTATATTTACCAGGAATTGGTTATGCAAATAACTCCTGCTGAAGGTCAAGGATTTCTTATGTATCCTCGGTTCATCCAAATTATTCTAAATCATCTTATTCCTGGTCTCCCACAACATCCAATCCGTTTAACTTTGACTCCAATGTCAAAACGTATCTTTACTGATTGCACAAAGGTGAAACAACAGATTCCTGCGTTGATTCCTGTTCTAACTCCATTATTTGGTCACTTAATCAATCCTGATTATGTTGAACCACCAAATGACAACTGGTTTCATCCTGAAGAGTTGGCTCAAGGACATGGTCAGAATGTACCACAACCACAACAACCTCAACAACAACCTGTACAAGTTCCTCAACAACAACAAGTTTCAGTACAACAACCAATTCCTATTCCAGAACAAGTTCCTATTCAACAAGCTCAGGTTGATATACCTGTTAATGAACCTGTACAAGAAGAGGTCGTTCAAGAACATGAACAAGACCTAGGGATGAATATGGATATTTTGTTGATGATGTTGTGAACTCACCCATTCATGAAGCTGAAGGGAATGTGGTGACAGAGAATGATTCGAGTTCCAGCTCCAGTGATACTATTATGCCTATTTCTAAAGCAAGCGACTCTGATGTATCTAGAGATTTTTGTTCAGATCATTATGAGAGGTTAGCTGAAATACCATTGGCAAATGCTGGCAAACGTATTAAATCTCAAGCCAGAAGACCAAGACGGAAGTCTGTTCGGGATCCTCCTTCCGGATCAGTACTTGGAAAAAGAACGTTGGTGGATGAGAGTTCTGATACTAATAGTGATTTCAATCCGGATCCTAAAGCTCAGAAGCTTATGTCTGCTTCAATTGTTGCTGCTCATTCTTCACAGGGTGTAGAGGATGCTAATTTTGTTACTTCCTTAATAGTTACACCTCCAAGGTCTAAAGATTCATCTCCTGTTATAACTCATGTTCATCCTGTGATTACTCCAAGTCCTTCGGTTCCTCAATCTTCAGCTGGTCCTTCAAAGCCTTCTGATTCTGAGAGGATTACTTTCCTTGAATCTCAAGTTCTTACTTTACAAACTCAGGTGGATACTCTTGTATCTACTAATTCTCAAAGACAGCTGGTGATTCAGACTCAAGCCAAGCAGATTGCTGACATGCAAGCATTGGTATCCAAACTTGTTGAGCCTCTTGACGCTCAGGGGGAGTTAAGGATCCATGATACGTGTCACACTGAGTCCATTCAAAGAAAGGATGATGAAGACAATGATCCTACTGGCAATGCCGAGGGTGATCGCCAATACATTGATGACGTTAATCCTATATCTACAGTTCAGGGGGAGTCGACATCTCAAACAATTGAAGGAAACAAAGATGCTTCTGGAGTTAATGAAGAAGTTTGCTATTGGAATTCTTTGCGGATTCTAAAGAGGAAGAAGCTGAGAAGATAGAATTTCTGGATGACATTGATGAATTATTCAATGACATTGAAGATGATGTGTCTGATAATGACGTAGAAGAAGGAGGGATAGTGGAGATAGAGAAAAGTAAAGATAATTTTACTTATGAAGGCAGTGATGGTCTTAATGTTCCTTATAACTTCATCCAAGATGATGTTATTCCTGAGTTTTCTTATGAAGGAGTAACAGATTCTATGGACTCTATTGAAGATATCACTGTGCCTGAAGATACTGCTGAATCCAAGATGGATACTGATGATGAGAATGTTCAATCCAATATAGATGCTGAAGCTGATACTACTCACACTGTGTCTCCTAAGGTGAATGAAGAACCTGTGATGAACAGTGGAGAGAAGTTGTGAATAGCTGTATGAAGGTGCTACCCAAGTCTCAAGCACAACCTGCTCAGAAAGAAAAATATGTGAATAAAGAGAGGTGTGTTGGAAGAATCATAAGTTGGTTTTATGATAATGACACAAAGTTGTTTGCTATTAAAAGATCTGATGGTGTTCAGTACTTAAAGCAGAGGATCAAATATTTCAATACCTTGCTAAGGTGTGAAATGAATGGTCTAGCTTCAAAACCACTTATTAATATATCCAAGTTTGGTTTAGTGGATGTGATTGCTAATCTGATCAAGAGAGAAGGTGGTTCGGGAAAGTATGAAAGGCTAAAGCCTCAGAAAGGAAAGAGAGTGAGGATAATAGATCAAAAGACTGGGAAAGTGACCTGGAAGTACAAGTTCAAACCAGTACGTGCTGTACACAAGATACTATTGAAGAAGATTCCTCAAGATTTTCTTGGGAATATGAAATGGTGGTATGTTGATGTTAATACTGGTGAAACAAGGATTGAAGACAAAGATAATAAGGTCATTGTATGTTTCTATGATGCAATGATTCTTATCAATTTTTCAAAGAAAGATCAGAGAACGTTGAGAAAGAATGAAATCATGTTCATTGATGAATGGAGAGAACAAGGATTGCAGTATAAGAGAGTGTTGGAGATATGTAGAAGATATGGAGTGCATGCAGGCAGCAGATTACCAGATAATTGGAAAAACTCATCATAAAGACTGAAGACTGAAGATCAAGCTATTGTCAATGGGGGAGTCTGTTAGGACATAGTTTGTAATGACAAAAGCTTTGTAATAGTTTAGATCTAATGTCTTTATGTTTTTATATGTAATGTTCTAAGTGTTTTATACAAGTTATGCTAGAGGCGAAAGTTCGCCTAGTCTAACAGAGGCGAACTTGTTAAGTTCGCTTAGTCTATCCGAGGCGAACTTGTTAAGTTCGTTTAGTCTGTTAGAGGCGAACTTGTTAAGTTCGCCTAATACAAATCAGATGTCTATATATAGAGGTTACAGAGTCAGTTTACGAAGTGTTGAACAGAAGTGAACGAATTGTCTGATTGAGTCTGTAAACTCTATGATTGTTGGAATACAAGTTTGGATGTTATTTACGTGATTGTTTCTATTGTCTTTTGGGTATACAATTGTTGTTTCGGTTGGATTCCTCACTCCGCGTTAACAATACGTCTTATCACGAGAACGATCCGTAGAAGAGCCATGTGGACCTACACAACCACCATTAACCTTACCGTTGCACACCGCCACATCTCCATGTGCTCCCAACAGGTACTCCTTCATCCTTTTCTTGTTTGATATTTTTCTTTTTTTTTTCCTTCTTACCACTTGTTCATGTGTAGTTTGAACAACTTAAGATAGTTTGATTTGTTGGTTTTGTTTTGTTTTTGGTTCATTTTTGAAATTGTTTATACTTAAGGATTCTTTTCGAATCTCAGAAAATGATTTGTGTTTTGAACTTTTAACTAATAATAGTTAAACGGATTTATAAAAACCGATCTTAATATGAAAATGACCTTCCTTTTATCAGAAATAAAATGGGTTTTAAATATAAAGTTAATGATTATTTTTCATGGAAGTGTGATAAATATATACAAAAACATATTTAACATGTGCAACACACATTTGTTTATCTTAAACGTAAACGATGAATTTTGAGACAGCTCACATGCGTAGCCAGTTGAGTGGTAGTTTGCACTTCCACGTTTCACCCCGTTGTTATCCATAAAAGCCCCAGAACACTTGTTCGGCATTGATCAATGACAATGGTTAACCCAATAAGGCCACGGTTCGTGCTGTTCGGTTCCTCAATCGTTCAACTAAGCTTTGCCCTAAATGGTTGGGGTGCGATTCTTGCGTCCATTTATTCTCGTATGGTTGGTAATTAAATTCCAAACATCTTTGTGTCATGTTGTTGTTATCCTTAATTTGGTTATGTATGTAATCTGGATTTACATCCATACATAAATCTATCCTCAATTTCAAATGGAGTAGGCAGACATATTTTTTCGAGGATATAGTGGCTGGACCTCCGTCTTTCTGCCTATTTAAAAACCAAAGTCATATACAACTTTAGCCTAAAAGGAAACGTGTTGAAGTTTATTTTTAATTAATGCCTGCAATTATCTCAATCTCATTATTTACAAAAAGTTTTAGAATATGAACAAAGAATTCCGTTCAATTAATTAAATGAATGAACATGAAGAAAGACCGCATGTGTTCAATTGTGTTTGTGAATGTTATATTTTCCAATTTTTAATGTTTACATTCTTATTCTCATTTTTAATGTATGAGTTTGCCTTTTTTTTTCCTAATTTTCTGTTTTTAGGATGAAGCAGTACAACCATCCCTGGTGCTAGTTTATTTTGGAGGTAATGATTCAGTGCTTCCACATCCAGAAGGCCTAAATGCTCATGTACCTTTTCCTGAGTATGTTGAAAACATGAGGACGATAGCTACCCTTCTGCAGGTTCATTGTACCATAATATTGAAGATTCCATTATTGCACTGAGTGCGCAGCACATGGTCAATTTTTGAGATATCTTAAACTACACAAAAAATTTCATCTAAAATATAAACTCTTTTTTTTATACATAGTTAGTGTGTCAAATATGATTACATGGTAATTTCTCTACAAATGTACAATGTATCCTGATACAACCGATATATTGTTGTTACCATAGCCTTTCAGAGAAGACACGCCTAATATTTCTTACTGCACCTCCTATAAATGAGGCTCAACTGCTACAAGTTTTGGGGTGATATGATTATAACTTACATTAGTTTGTTAATATTTTTTTTTTGTTTTTCTTCGGATTCATTGACTAACACTTTTATGTTTCAGTATTGAGAATCACGACAATGAACATCGCCAAAAATATGCAGATGCTTGTGTAGAATTGTGTCAAGAGATTGGGATCAAATGCACTGATCTTTTTCATGCGTTTAACGAGCATGATGACCGGATGGAAACCGCCTTTATGTAAGTATATGTATACTTGCATAATGGGTTAGATTTAATCTCTAATGTGTAGAATCACAAACTAGCTTAAAAGAAGGCGGGTTGAAAGTCATCTAAAGTTTATATCCGATCGTAAAACCAATTTTATTTAATAAATTAGACTATAATATAATTTTTACTATTATATTTTACACACCAGTTGCTTGTGTATGGTTTATTTATTTAGTTTTTGAAATAGTGGTGTGGCATATACCAAAGAATTAACCTGTTGCCCAACTTGCCTGACCCGCCTTTTAAGTAATCTTGATTGTCATATATTTCACTCCCTTTAGTTGCTTTCCATTTGTCGAATAATTAAGAACAACTCATGGTTACTGATTACGTTACCCACAACAGAGATGGGATGCATTTGTCAGCAGCTGGGAGCAGAATAGTTGCAAAAGAGATACTAAAAGTCCTCAAGGAAGCTCACAAAAGACTCAAAATTTATTTAAGTCTTTGGCCCTCAACTTAGCTTTAATCAAATATTTATCCTCAAAATATTATTTAGAAAATAATATTTTATTTTTGGTTTTTTGGTTCATTACACATAAGTACATTCTTTTTGTATTTTTCTTGACTCTAATAAAATTGAAAGCAGACTCTTTTTGAATTTTTTTTTACTCTAATAAAATTGAAAGCATACTCAGATGGACTAAGCAACAAACTTTTTTTGTATTTTCTTGACACTAATAAACTTAAAGCAGACTCTTTTTGTATTTTTCTTGTTGCTCCCTCTAAATTTGTGCATAAAAAAAATTAAAAAATGTACAAATTTAAACTACAAAGAAAAAATCTTTTTGCAACCATTCTCAAATTTCAAAACTCATTTTTTTCAAAGCATAATGTACCAAAGTTAATTATACATTTATTGTTGATCTTACCTCCCATATCTCCTACAAAGGAAACATACACTTCGTTAAAAATATTAACGTTATGCAACAAAGAGATGTCGCCTGTCATGTGTCTGGAACAACCCTGATCAACATACAAGTATGGTTGTTGACGGTCCTCCTTGGCTGTCCCTGGACGAATGAGAAGATTAGTTAGACATAGGTACCCAAACCATTGTTGACATGGGCATTCTTGAAGCATCAATGTAAGATACTTCCTCCAAACACATGTCACTATTATAGTCAAGTACTGGTGTTGCCACAACATTCTCCTTTGCCTTCCAGACATGATTTGATTGAACAGACGGTTCTGTTTCTTTTGAAACTAAGACTTTAGGTTTCATCATTTGTTTATTTTGTTTAACCTTTTGTCTTTCAAAATAAGCATATATGTTTCTCTTTGCAACATTCCAGTCACCATCAAAAGGCTTAACTTTGGGATGCCTATCCTTCATTGCCTTAGGTTTTTCAACCTTCATTGGCTTAGAATAATACTTTTTCCTATGTGTAGCCCTCTGCTTTTTCATGTAATAGGGCTCATAAGGACGATGTATGCAATTTCTTGCAATGTGATCGGCTTTACCACATGTGTAGCATGTCTTCTTCCTAGCACAAGGAACATATCCCGATCTGTTTGACCATGAAGATGATGATGAATGTGAATGATAAGATCTGTCATTTCTAGAATTATGTTCACATCTTCTGTTTGGAGAACTTTCAAACCTCATGTTTTTCTTTGCCTGTTCTTGTTCACACCTCGTAGGATGATGATCATACTTTGAGTAAAACTCATCTTTAGTGAAGTGCTTAGGTGAAGCACTTGAGGCTTGAACGATAACCTTAGGTTTCTCAACCCGAGAAGCTATTCCCGTGTACAATCCAATGAAATCCTAACAAGACCAGATCCGTTGACTGATTCAGTTTCCAAATTAAATCCCGATATTTTAGGAATTTCAAAATCTGAAATTCAATTAGCTCCTAAGAACATGAAGAACACAGTCTATCCTTTTGACGATTTTAACATGTAGAAGCATGTTTTTGTAACTATAGATAAAATTCTATGTATCGGTGTACTTAGCTAGTACGTAGGAGGGTGTTACTGCGTACTTAGCTTGTACACCAGATTAGTTATGCATACTTAGTAACTACGCATGGCTTTTGCCCTGCGTACTTATCAAGTACGCATGACCAATGACCAGCGTACTTAGCCAAGTACACAGGTATTGTTACAGCCCCTATAAATTGAGATGATAGCCTCATTTATAGGTGGAACTTCTAGAACAAAGTTGAGAAGTGTCCGGGCAGGATGAGCTCTCCCGCCCCTGGACCATGAGCGTAGACGAGAGATGTGTACTTCATCGGTATGTAATGTGAGATGACTTCTTTGTTATGTATCGTTTGATTCTAGTGTCTTTTATCTTTGCTTTTTCTCTGTCTCGTTTCTTTGTTCCCACATAAATCACTAAACAGATCTGTGTATTTCTACTGCGCGACGAGGCTCCCGGGACCTACAAATGAAATGTTGGTCAAGTTAGTTGGTAAACTGACCGAGAAGCTTGCTGCTTAGGGGGAGAGAGGTAAAGAGAAGGAGAAGGAGAAGCCATCAAAACCTAGCGGTGATGACGCTAGTCATCCAGTTGATCTAACCAAGGATGATGACAAAGACAAGGATCCTGAAGCCGGTCCTAGTGGAAGTGAGCAACAAGCTTTGGAGATAGTGCCCATTTTTGCTGTTCAAATTGGTGAGGGGGAGTCGACTCACCAGGATGGCGGTGATGCTTCTGGTAGTAGAGGAGGTGGTACTGGAAAGTCAGCGACTAAAGTTTTGCATGATTTATCAGATGATGTTATTATGATGATTGAGCCTGACTATTCCAAGGATACACTGATCGATGCTCTCAGCAATCTAGAGGAAGGAGAGATCAAGTTTGATGATTAATGGGATGTGGATGATGAGGATGTGGTGGTGGAGTTTCCCAAGGGTGATGGTGAAGGAATATATGATCTTAAGGATGGACAGATTTTTGAGACTCCCGCCTTTGAGGCTACTTTCAACACAGGTACAGTCGAGCCTGAAAGTATTGCTGAGGCTAGTGGTGCAGCAACCTCGACTGAAGCCTCTCCCACCGATCCCCAACCTGTTGATGCTGAGGCCTGGAAGAACAAGTATCCTCAAGGATGGTTCAAAAGGGATCAGCCTCCTGTTTGGAAAATGACGTCAATTCTAGACAAGCATGGAGCAACAGGGATGATCTTAGCTGTCAAGTTCGACGACGAAAAGAAGATGTTTGCTATCAAACGAGCTGGTGGGGTTCAATACTTGAAACCAACTAGGCATTCAGTTCATTGCCGAAGTATGACCTAATGAACTTGGCAAATCGTGAGCTGCTTGGTGACACTAGTCATGCGGTAGCAAAGGGTTTGTAGGGTGCACTACAAAGAGAAGGAAGATCAGGGAACTTCGAGGTATTCAAGCCTCAAATGCCCAAGAAAGTCCAGGACAAGAAGGTCAGACATCCCGTGACTAACAGAAGCCTAAAGAAGCTTGTCTACAACCTAGTGCTATGTGAATCTAGGATTCCCCTGAGCAAGTTATCTCAGGATATTCTTGATAACATGTGGTACTGGTACGTAGATCCAAAGACGGGCGAGGCAGTGGTTATGGGAAAGATAAGGTCCGAAGCAGGAAACTTGATGCCTAAAAACGTATCAGAGTTTTTATGAGATCACTTTCATCAACTTCTCTGTGAAAGATCTGACGGTTCTAAATGACAAATATTGCATATACACTGACGAATGGACGAAGCTTCTAGCATCAAGATACAATAGACTAGTCAAGTTCTATCTTGACTACAAGATGAAGATGGGAAGCTAAAGCTGATGGAGTTTGAAGACTGAAGACAATCCAGAGCTGTTGTCAAGGGGAAGTTTGTTGGAGCACGTTTGTGTGACGGACACTTTGGATGTTGTCTATGCTTTTGTATCTCTACTTTCTATACTTGTAGTTTGTATTTCAGTATCTGTATGTATTGGTTTATCGAGTTGTAAACATGTATGTAGGCACTTGTCATTGTAATTGTCACACCCCCAAATCCCACTAACAGAGTTTTACCATTTGGAAGGTGACAAATCGGGATCTCAGTCATTAGTTACATCAAACGACTCTATATGAGACTCAAAATGAAATATTATAAAGTTCAGAGTTAATGTGCGAAAGCGTTTAAACAAAAGTAAATGCGTAAAATAACGCTAAGTAATAACAGAAACATAAATTGTGTTTGATAGAATGACATGTGTTGAAAATAGTCAAATGACACCATGCATGCCCTAACGTGATCCTGCGTATCGACCTGAGAAAACATATAATAAAAAGTGTCAAAACAAGGTTGGTGAGTTCACAAGTTTCAGCTTGTAATAACGTTTAATAGATTAATGTACATTCAATATATATATCAACAGGTAGCTAACCCATGTTCATGTATACTAGTGCGCTCGCAACCGTAAACTGACTGTTTATGTTTGAATGCCTCCCACCAGGCCTATCAACCATGGTGCCTGTTTAGGTCAATATTACACCCGTTCGACCTCTAATCGAGTTAGCGCGACTAACGCGGGTGGGGTTTGTCAAACCCAGTAGTACTACTCAACATACCTCGCTATACTCATATTTAAACGGTTCGATGTGAGAACTTTCATGATAGTGTTTACGCATAGTCATAACAAGTGATAACATATATGAATTACAAAAATCAAAAGTGTTTGCGTCATGTTTTCTCCCCCAATTTAAAACAGTAAAAGGGGCCGTGAAAACTCACCTGCATTGCGTAGTTGGTAGTATCACATAAGTAAGAGATTTGGTACACAAGTGTCAGCCTGCAACGGCTTACGTGTGCCCTAGAATAATAAACATAACAATTAGGGACACGTTGGGATTTGTGACGACGACACGGAAGATTAGAATGTCTTAACACATTCTAAGGATCAATGAGTAGACGAACGTATCAACAAGAAATAGGTTTCTTAATATGACAATTAAGATAAACGCGTTACGTGTCGAACGTTATTAACGAATAATGTTAATTATAAACTAACTATATCCGTGCGTTAGTACCATTAAAATAATGGCTAGGAAAATAATATAATTAATATATTATTTTTGAACTCTTAGAAAATATACGGTAATCATTAGCGTGACAAAAATAATAAATATATTATTTTTATTCAAGATTATAAACGTGAGTAAATAATATAAATAATTGTATTATTAATTAGTTTGAAACGTTACACGAGATTAATAAACGAGGCGAAATAATATATAAATATATTATTTTATAATAGGAGTCACGGGTTGAAAATAATATAAATATATTATTTTATAAGTGGTAAATAATATTAAAATAAGTTATAAAAACCAAACCCGAGTCTACAGGTTGTCTCACGGGTTCAAAACACTTTGATATAATAATATATGAAGTGATTTTATAAAGGAGGGATACTTGAAAAATGTAAAAACATAAAAAATAAAATAAAAGTATTTAACCAGGTTCGAACCCGGGTCTCTTCTGTGAAGGGTCAAAGCCTTAACCAACTGGTCTGGGCATCCAGTTGTGTAGAACCAAAGACTGATGGCTATAAAATTCTCTAAGTACAAATGCTGCCGATCTCAGAGTTTGCTGCTGACCAACAAACTGCTGCGGACAAGCTTATCTGCTGCGGATACTTGTTCTCCTGCTGAAGAACAAATCTGCTGCGGATAGCCTTATCTGCTGAAGACCAAAGTTGTTGCGGATAGGCTTCTCAGCAGCATTAACACTTGATGCTACTGACAGGCAAATCATCAGCAGCTTTGGATGGTTACATCTTGCTGCTGATCAACATCTTTGTTGCTGACAGCCTTGTGCCTTGAAGACAAATCGTTGCAGCTGACTATCCATACCAAGCGTCACTGACAACTTTCTGCAAAAGCAACTGACACACTCAAAGCAGAAGGAACTGCAATGGCACAACCAATGACGGACAACAATGCTCTTCTCCAAGCATGCAAGTAATGATGCATAAAGAAGACGCTTCAATAAAGTTAAATAGAAATAGATAAAACGTGTAATAGTTAGCTACATACAACAGATCAACGGTCTGTGTTAGATCTGATCCTTAGAATCAAGGGGCTGTCTTGATTCTAAGTGAGTATAAATAATCTGTAAACACTTCATTGTGTAGGTCCCTCGGGTGTGGCGGATCGTCACATGCAAGTGGGTATACTAGTTGGACCGGGTGCGGAATGCCCGTGACTAGGCGAAGAGTCTAGCTAAACAAAGTAAACAGACAAGAGAAAACACTTTAAACGTTCTTTGTATTATAAACACTTGAAGGTTACAGAGAAAAGCACTGAGATTACAATCTGCGTATTTGCTATAATGTTTGCGTGCTTAGCTTCTGTCAACCTATCCTACTTATACCTGACCTGATGCCTGCGCACTTAACAAGTGCGCAGGGCAAATTGCTCTTGTGTACTTAACAAGTACGCAAAGGTATTCTTGCGTACTTGCTAAGTACGCAGGAGCATTCTCCTACGCACATGTAAGTGCGCAAAACACTTTGAAAGAAATGTAACATTAAATATGTAAAAGTAAATACAACTCGATAAACTAATACATAAAGACTCTTACATACAAAGACAATTACAGACATGAAAATACAAACTAAGACTCTATCCAGAGTGTTGTCACAGGAAAGTGCTTCAACAAACTCCCCCCTTGACAACATCTCGGGATCTTCATCGTCTTCAGTCTTCAATCTTCAGTCTTCACAGCTTCAATCTTCATCTTCCGTCTTCTTCTTGTAATCAAGGCAGAACTTAATCACCTTGTCGTATTTAGAAGCAAGGAGCTTTGTCCACTCATCCGTGTAGACGCAGTAGCGTTCTGCTAGTACCTCCAGATCTTTCACAGAAAAGTTCATGAAGCAGACTTCATCAAAAATTCTGATCAGTTCCTTTGGCACCATGTTCCCGCTCTTTGAACGTCCTTTTCCCATGATCACAGCCTCGCCCGTTTTTGGATCTACGTACCAGTACCACATGTCACCAAGAATATCCTGAGATAACTTGCTCAGGGGAATCTTAGTTTCACATCACACTGGCTTGTATACCAATTTCTTTAAGTGCTTCTTAGTCACAGGATGTAAAGCGTGCTTATCCTTGACTCTCTTGGGCACCTGAGGCTTGAACATTTCAAAGTTCCCAGATCTTGCTTCACGCTGCAGAACCACCCACAAACCCATCGCCACTGCGTGATTGGAATGACCCAGCAGCTCTCGGTTTGCTATGTTCACAAGGTCGTATTTTGGCAAGGAGCTGAACGCTTCACTGGTGGGTTTCAAGTATTGAACCCCCCAAATCTTTTGATAGCGAACAACTGCTTGTCCTCCTCGAACCTTATAGCTAAGATCATTCATGTTCCTCCGTGCTTGTCTATGATAGACGTCTTTTGCCACACAGGAGCTGGACCCTTTGATGAAGTAGAAGGCATGTCTGTATCTTTCGGTGCCTCTGGGTCCACAGGTTCAGGGTCAACTGGGGAGGCTTCAGTCGAGGCTTCAACATTACTGGCCTGCTCGACTGAAACTGTGTCGAGCGGAGCGTCGAAGGATGGAACTTCAAAGATCTCTCCATCTTTTAGCTCGTACTCTCCTTACCCGTCACCCTTGGGAATTTCGATCACAACATCTTCGTCATCATCATTCCATTAATCACCAGAGTCGATCTCTCCTTCTTCCAGATTTAGGAGAGCATCGATCTGTGCTTCCTTGGAATGGTCAGGCTCAAGATAAAGGATCTCATCATCAGATGTCACACCCCGACTGATGGCGGAATCATCAAGGCGGGACATGTAGACTGTTCATAAGCACAAGGTTGACTAGATTGAATACATTAAACGTCAAATTTCATTGCAAGTAATCCAAACACAACCAAATCCAAGATAGAAACCAAAATTGAAATACATAGAGTTCTTTTATTTAATTTAACTAAGTCCAAGCCTATGTGTAGCACATCTTGATCAATCTCACACATTAGAACCTGAAACATGAATAAAATAAAGTCAACTAAAAAGTTGGTGAGTATAACACAGGTTTATATAGATATGTAGAGTCATATCTTATGTATAAGTTGTTGTCATTTATAGTTTGTTTAAACAATTTTAGACTAGTTTACTTTCTGTCATTTCATTAAATGTAATTTCAGTTTTCTGTAATTTACTGTTTTTATTTCTAAGTCTGGGCCATCGAAACTACTTAGTTTCGATTGAGTGTGTTCAATCGAAACTAGTAGTTTCGATAGATAGTAGTTTCGACAGTCTTTGTATCACTTGTAAATGGTCAATCGAAACTAGTAGTTTCGATTGAACATAGTTTTGATACTGTCACTACTATAAATAGCCTAGTTTGAGAATGTTTAGGGCGTGAGTAGCGGCTGTAACCCTGAACCTTCTCTTTCACATTTTTCCTGAATCAATACAATTTGCAGTTGTTTATTCACTGTGTTCTTACACTTTCATACCATTTGCGTGTTAATTCAAACTGTGGTTAGCCTGTTATCTTCACCAACACTGTTTCTATTATCTGTTTCACCACCATACATACAGTTTCCGCCTGTGTGTGTGCGTAATCGATCAAATTAGTGATTTCAAGAGAAATATGGACCTACAATTGGTATCAGAGCATTATGCTCTAGTGTTTTTGAGTGTTATCAGGTTTTGTGATCGATTCTAGGTGATTTGTGAGGTATTTTGAGCTTATTTCGGGATTTTGCACATCTATTCTCGAAAGTACTGTTTCATCGATTTCCAAGGGTTTTTGCTCGTATTTTCAGAATCGGAAGTTGGATTAGTGATCAGGAGGGTTAGTAGAAGGTTTTCGCCGGATTGGTTTGTCATTTCTGCACTATTGATTTCTGGAGCTTATCATCAATGGAGTATTTCTGAGCTTGGAGAAGAAGGCATCGAAACTACTGGGGACAGTTTCTGATTTCCGTTGATCATCGAAACTTCTTGTCTACATTTTGTCGGGAGAAGGTACTATCGAAACTAAATTTTGTCTTATCTCTATCGAAACTGTGGTTATCGAAACTTGCCTTGAAAATTTTCAGTATCGAAACTAGTTGTTTCGATAAAAGCTGTTCTATCGAAACTAGTTGTTTCGATAAAAGTTGTCCTATCGAAACTAGTTGTTTCGACAAAAGTTGTTCTATCGAAACTAGTTGTTTTGATAGAAGTTGACCTATCGAAACTAGTTACTGTTTTAGTTTCAATTCAAAATATTATGGCCAGTTCAAGTTCAACAGAACATTCTGGGGGAAATAGACCACATGTTCTTGTGTCCACAAGAGATTTTGATGACTGGACTAAAAAGATGAAGCTTTTCTTTCAATTTCATGATTATACACCGTTGAGTTCTATCACCGATGGTCCCCACAAGCCCGTAACTACCACTGCTGATGTTCAACGTCCTAAGTTAGTATCTGAGTATGATGAGAAAGATCTTGCCTTGATTACCCGAGACAACAAGGCCTACGGGACTATTGCCATGGCTCTTCCTATGGATATTTTCAACATCTTTGCTGAGTACACAACTGCCAAAGACTTATGGGCTGCACTGTGCACAAGATATGAGGGAAGTGACGATGTCAGGGAAAGCAAAAGAGATCTGATCAAGAAACAATATGCGATGTTCAGCAGTGTAAGGGGAGAATCAATATCTGATTTGATCAACCGTTTCTCAAGCATTGTATCAAGGTTGAAGGTAATGGGAGTTGAGTACCCTACTCTTGATCTAAACAAGAAACTCCTAGATTCTCTTCCTGAGGAATGGAATATGTATCGAATCATGATCAAAAAGACTGAGAATCTGAGTGCTCTGTCTCAACAGGAAGTCTATAGCCTTCTTGAATCTTATGAAATTGAGACTAAGAAGGGAGCAGTCACCCCATCAAATCAGTCTGGAAACACAGCTCTCATTGCTGGATCAAGCTCATCTGGTAGCCCATACTTTCAGACTGATGTCCCTCCTTCAGCTGCTGCAATTAATTCTACCAGCTCCTCTGCTCCTCAAAAGACTATCACCATGATTCCTGATGAATATGTCCCAATCATGACTGCTTTCATGTCATGCTATGATGCACTGATCTCTGGAAATCTAACACCGATTAGCTTTCAACCTGATGACTTGGAGCAGATTAATCCGGATGATTTGGAGAAAATGGACATTGATTGGTGCATGGCCATGTTGACCTTAAGAGCCAAAAGATTCATCAAAAGAACTGGCATAGACATATTCAAGCAGGGAAAGACACTTGGGTTTGATATCAAGAAGGTGAGATGCTACAATTGTGATCAGCTGGGTCACTTTGCCAGAAACTGCAAGGAACCGTCCTCCAAGGATCAGCAAGAGAAGAAGATCTCCTCTGGAAAAGAAGCTGCCAATCCTCCAAAGACAAACACATCTTCAAGCTCCACAGCTCTTGTGTGTCAGGCTGATGGACATTATCATTGGGGAGACCAAGCTGAGGAAGCTGCTGATAAAGCTTTGATGGATGATGTAGAGGACATGGGCAAGTGTGTCATGATTGAACCTGCTGAGGATCTCACTGTTGTGCCTGCTGAGGTTATTTCTAAACTGTGTAATTCTAGATCTTGCTTGAATGAAATTCAAAAATACAGATTCATCAATCAAGCCTTGATTGATGAACGAAATCACATTAAGGTGATGTATGACTCTGTGGCCAAAAATGAGAAACTTTACTTAAAGAAAATTCATGATATTTCTGGTGAAAATCGTTCTTTAATTGTGCAACTCAATACTCAAACCATTAATAATACAATTTTAACTGAAAGAGTCCAAAAGGCAGAAAAAGCCAAATTACAGGTTGATCACATGGATATGGATCAGAAAATTCTGTTTGGAATAATTGATAAACAATTTAATAGAAAAGGCACAGAAGGTCTTGGGTATAACTCTCATCCACCTCCTTATTCTAAATCAGGGAGATTTGCTGATATGCCTACTCCACATGTTTCCACACCTTTTGTTTGCACATTATCTCCTGATGATTATATTACATCCTCTGATTCTGACAGTTTTGCTTCTTGTGCAGAGTCAAATTGTGTAAATTCCGAAGATGATTGTGATAAGAGTACTAATGATAGAACTATTTTAAAAGAACTTGAGTCGGATGAATGTAATAATATGTACGTGTCAAAACCAAATATTTGTGAACACGTTAAAAACTTGTATTTTGATTCTATGCCTGCTGAGCATACGGGTTTGGGATGTGATGTTTCTAAATTTAAAAATGCCTTGCCTTTTGTTCCTAAATCTTTGAATGTTATGCCATGTGTTACAAAATTTAAAAGTGCAGGAATTATTGTGAATGATGTACCACGTGAAACCATGAGCATCATGGAATTTTTCAGATTAAAGGAAGCACATCGTCTTCAAGACAAAGTTATTGATGAGAGAACCGTCTCATGTTCAGATTCCTCAACATCACAATCATCTTCATCTTGTGATGACTATTATCAGGCTAAGATATCTTGTGAAAACGTCTGTTTTAGTTGTGGTGCCTTAAATCATGTTTCAAAAAGTTGTAAATTGACAACCACAAATTCTAATGAAAAATCGCCTTTCGAAAGTTCATTAAATTCATACATGTTGCCTAAGTCTTCTCACGGTAGGAAATCTAGGCGTAAAAGAATTAAAAACGCTAAAAATAATTTAAAACGAACGTGGAAAATTAAAAATAATGTTCTATTTGATGACCGTGTTTCATCAAAGGATGGTTGTAATTTTGATTCCAATGAGATATCATATCCTGACACTAAGATCTCTTGATTGAAACAATGTTGGTCAAAACGTATAAATGGTTTGTTGTGTATAGGGTCAATCAAGAAGAACCGGTGATAACATCTGGCATGTAGATAGTGGATGTTCAAGACATATGACTGGGCACTTTAACTTGCTGCAAGATTATCATCAAATTGATGTAGAGTATGTTGCTTTTGCTAGAAACCCAAGAGGAGGAAAGATTGAAGGACAAGGAACAGTATCAAATGGAGTAAGTAGTCTGGAATTTGTCAACTTTGTTCCTCAGTTGAAATACAATCTGATGAGTGTTTCACAGATTTGTGACAAGGACTTTTGTGCCTTATTCAATTCAAAGGAATGTCTTATCTTGAAACCAGGAGTGGTGATTCCAGAAGAACTTATTCTCATGCATGCTCCCAGAAGATACAACACATATAGCTTGTATATGAACAACCCATCGGGCATTGAATCGTGTTTTCTCTCAAAAGCTTCTGAAGATGAATCTTTCCTGTGGCATAAGAGGTTGGGACATGTGAATTTCAAAACAATGAATCGACTGGTTCGAGGCAACCTAGTCACTGGATTACCTCTCAAAGATTTCACTCCGATGGAACACTGTATCTCATGTTCCAAAGGAAAACAACACAAATCTTCGCATAAGCCTAAAACCACCAATTCCATTGACTCTCCTCTTCAATTGCTTCACATGGATCTTTTTGGTCCAGTGAGTGTCATGAGTCTCGGACGAAAGTCATACTGTCTGGTGGTAACAAATGATTTTTCTCGATTCACTTGGGTGTTTTTCTTAGCCATGAAAGATGAGACGCCAGAAATTTTAAAAACCTATCTGCTTCAAATTGAAAACCTCTTCAATCTAAGTGTGAAGACTATCCGCAGCGATCATGGAACAGAATTCAAAAATGCAACTCTTGATTCCTTCTGTGAAAGCAAAGGAATTTCTCGACAATTTAGTGCACCTCGTACTCCTCAACAAAACGGTGTAGCTGAAAGAAGAAACCGCACTTTAATTGAAGCTGCACGAACTATGATTGTTGACTCTAAGCTTCCCGTGACCTTCTGGGCTGAGGCGGTCAACACTGCATGTGTTGTGCAAAATCGGGTTCTTATCACTAAAAGTTGCAACAAGACACCTTATGAGATCATGTACAAGTGCAAGCCAGTTATTGATTTCTTCAGAAAATTTGGGTGTGTATGCACAATGCTGAACTCTTCAGATTAGCTCAACAAGTTTGAAGCCAAAGCTGATTAATGCTATTTTGTTGGTTACTTATCCAATCAACGTGCTTTTCGTGTCTACCATAAGAAGAAAAGGATAGTGATGGAGTCCATTGATGTCAATTGGCATGAAAACAATCATACGGACGCAGGAGACGGTCCCAATTGGCTCTTTGACGTCGATTCAGTTTTTAAGTCATTTAATCTTCCTGGATTCTCTATTGAATCAACTCATGCTAATCCTTACTTCTCTGTGAACAATCTAGGGAACATAAATGATCAAGGCGCTTCTTCATCTGCTCAGGTTGAAATTCCCGTGGTTGCTAATGCTGAATCTAATATGGAGTCTTCCGGTTCTGGTGCAACAACTGAAACTGTTGAAGACAACTCCATTCCAATAGTAGATGTTACACCACCATCACCTGCTGAAGATTCTATTAATGATATTGCCGATCCTCCTGCTGAAAATATTACCAATTTGGAAGAAGTCGTGGAAGAAAATGAAATTCCTCAACTGCGAATTCACAAGATTCATCCCACCAATAACATCATTGGACCACTCAATGTGGGTGTTAGTACCCGAAGTGCCTATGAAGCATTTGAAAATATCATGTTTTCTTGCTTCATCTCTCAAACTGAACCAAAGAACATTAAAGCAGCTCTACTAGAAAACAGCTGGGTGGAAGCAATGCAGGAAGAGCTACAGCAATTCTCAAAGCTGCATGTGTGGAATTTGGTAGATCTACCAAAGAACAAAGTTCCAATCGGTACTCGTTGGGTCTTTCGCAACAAAAAGGATGAAGGCGGCACTGTGATTCGAAATAAAGCTCGTCTGGTGGTTCAAGGTTTCTATCAAGAAGAAGGGATTGACTATGAGGAAGTCTTTGCACCAGTGGCTCGTTTGGAAGCCATCAGAATGTTTCTCGCCTATGCAGCCTACATGGACTTCACCGTTCATCAAATGGATGTCAAAAGCGCATTTTTGTATGGCAAAGTTCAAGAGGAAGTATATGTCAAGCAGCCGCCGGGTTTCATTGATCCTAATTTTCCAGACCGTGTTTACAAGTTAGACAAAGCATTGTACGGTCTTCACCAAGCACCTCGTGCGTGGTATGAAACTTTATCAAAGCATCTGCTTGAGAATGGTTTCACACGAGCAGCAATTGACCAAACTTTGTTCAAACGGAAGGAGGAAAAGGATACAATCATGGTGCAAATTTATGTGGATGATATCATTTTTGGATCTACAAATCCCCGTCTCTACAAAGAATTTGAAGAAGTGATGCGATCTAAGTTTGAGATGAGCTCCATGGGGGAAATGAAGTTTTTTTTGGGACTACAAGTTGATCAGTCTGAGTCAGGAATCCTTATCCATCAAGAAAAATACGTAAAAGAAATCTTGACCAAGTTCAAAATGGTTGATTCCCATCCAGTAAAAACTCATGTGGAAGTTCGACATTGTTTGACTCCTGATATGGATGGGGAAAGCGTTGATCCACATCTATATCACTCTATGATAGGATCTCTCATGTATCTCACGGCCAGCAGACCCGACATCATGTTTGCAGTGTGCTTGTGTGCACGTTTTCAGGCTAATCCTAAACTATCTCATTTATCTGCTGTCAAACGTATTTTAAGATACTTAAGGTATAAGCCAAAATTGGGTCTGTGGTATCTTAAAACTGACTTGTTTGATCTTGTGGCTTATTCAGATTCAGACTACGGGGGTTGCAACTTAGACCGAAAATCCACTTCTGGAGGTTGTCAATTCCTTGGCAACCGCCTTGTCTCATGGCAATGTAAGAAACAATCCACCGTTTCCCAATCCACCGCCGAAGCCGAATACATTGTCGCAGCCCTCTGTTGTTCCCAACTCAGATGATCACATTCCATGAGACACCCATTCTGTGTGACAACACTGTCGTTCCCCATATCACCAAAAACTCTGTTCAGCATTCCAAAACCAAACACATTGAAATTAAACATCATTTTATTCGTGACTGTGTTGAAAAGAAGCATATTCGAATTGTTGAAGTCAAAAATAATAAACAAACCGCAGACATCTTCACAAAGGCTTTTGACTCTACCAGATTTGCCCAACTGGTGGAAATGCTTGGAATGATCAACTTTCAGTAAATTGTGTAAATAATTTTTCTATTTTTATTTTTTTTATTTTTTATTATTTTTAATTCTGTTTAAACTGTCTAAGAAAATTCCAAAAAGATTTTATTTTTTTTATGAACAGTATCCACGCAAATCTTTTGGGGGAGAAATATAATATTTTAATATTGAAAAGAATTGCTGTGTATATAATCTTACAAGTTGTAGAAAAAAATTGAATCTGACCTTTGAGAAATGATAGTGTCTGATCTCATCTCTTGGACATGGAATAGACCAACAGCGATGGTGTTTACTGAGGTATAGCTGGTAGGCCCGACATATGGTTAAAACTTGTAAGTAGTGTGAAAACCTAATATATATATATCTCATACTTGTGTGTTTGAATCCATTATTGAAACATCTAACCCATTTTTATATCTAAGAAAAGGAGACTGAGCGAACTAGATACTTTATGAAAGACAGAGATGAAATTCAAACCTTATCTGACGAAGAAAAAGGTGAAGATGATGTTCAGATTAATCTTATCAAAACAGTCACTCCTGAACCAACCACTACAGTCTCCGAATCCGGTCCAGCACAAGATTCACCCTCGGTTGCTCCTGAACCTCCAATTTCAAGAAAGTCTTGGTTTAAGAAAATAATTCAGGAGGAAACCCCTAAGACATATGAATGGATAGCAGAGCATCAAGAACTGAAAAGGCCTCCAATTGGCTGGAAGTATGATGCTGAAAGGAAGCTCTTTATCATATGAAGATATAGAGGGGGAGTTCAGCACTTTAAAAATATGACTGACTTCCAAACCCTTCCTTTCTATGACCTCAGGGATTTAGCCAAACTTCCACTTCAAAACCCTGGGAAGGTCATGATGGCTTATGACTTTGAGAAATTTCTGCATTCTCAAGTCAATAATGATTTCAAAGGAATGAAGCCTAGGAAAACTCAAAAGAAGATCACAAAGACTAGGTTTCATCCTAAGACTAACAAGCCATATGTGTTCTTAAGGTACAAGCCTGCCCACACTCACAAGACCATCACCATTCCAAAATTTGTACCTGTCGAGCTACAAACTTTCAGAAAGTGGTATTATGACCCAATCATTGGCAGTGCAGTAATAGAGTGTGAGGGCAAGGAAGACATCACCATCTTTGAGCCCATGGAGCTGTTGAAGTTTCAGCCTGAAGATCTGGAAATCCAGTTTCAGAATCACATTCAGGCATACAGTGATGAAGATGAAGCTGATGCTAAGGCCTACCAACGGGTTGTATCTCTCCATGTTAAACCTTTTATATCGAGGACAACTGAAGGACCAACTGCTTAATGAAGAGCTGAAGACGGTAATGCAACAGCTTAGGGGGAGATTGTAGAGTCATATCTTATGTATAAGCTGTTGTCATTTATTGTTTGTTTAAACAATTTTAGACTAGTTTACTTTCTGTCATTTCATTAAATGTAATTTCAGTTTTCTGTAATTTACTGTTTTTATTTCTAAGTCTGGGCCATCGAAACTACTTAGTTTCGATTGAGTGTGTTCAATCGAAACTAGTAGTTTCGACAATCTTTGTATCACTTGTAAATGGTCAATCGAAACTAGTAGTTTCGATTGAACATAGTTTCGATACTGTCACACTATAATTAGCCTAGTTTGAGAATGTTTAGGGCGTGAGTAGAGGCTGTAACCCTGAACCTTCTCTTTCACATTTTTCCTGAATCAATACAATTTGCAGTTGTTTATTCACTGTGTTCTTACACTTTCATACCATTTGCGTGTTGATTCAAACTATGGTTAGCCTGTTATCTTCACCAACACTGTTTCTATTATCTGTTTCACCACCATACACACAGTTTCCGCCTGTGTGTGTGCGCAATCGATCAAATCAGTGATTTCAAGAGAAATCTGGACCTACAAGATAGCATATAGTTTGTAAAACAAATCCATACATATCATGATAAATAAGTCATTTATGGGGAGCAGCTATTGTGTAACCATGCACAATCAAACCTTTGTAACTAGCATGCAAAATTGTGTTGTCGGTATCAATCACCCCAATTTGGGTGGGTTTGTCAGACTGAATAGATCTATCATTGAAAACCGTCGGCTTGAATAGTTAATGATTGCACATAATCACATACAAAGGTTAGCACACCTAGCACTCGGGCATAAAGCTCAAATTGCACACATGAATGTAAATAGGATTTGTACTTGTGTTGTTTGTATAAATGTAAACATGTAATTTGAATAGTGTTCATGTTTCACCCCAAAAATGTAAAAGAGTAAAAGGGGCTATGTATACTCACTTGGTTTGAAGGCGTTGCTAACAAAGCTACTAGATAGAATAAAGATCTTTGAAATGCACAAGTTAACCTAAAGTGTAATGTATATGGTATTAATAGTGTGCACAAGAGTTTAATCCTAAAGTTGTATTTGGACTTGTGTAAAAAGTCATTGATTTGTAATCGAAGGTATTGAATAAAATATATAAAGTTTGAAAGAATATTTTTAGAACATTTTGATTAAGGTTTGAGTTTAAATAATTAAATAAGTAATGTAAATAATAATTGTTTATGAAAATTATTATAAGTGTTAAATGAATTTAAGTGTAAATAAATAAATGTCTTTGTTTAAATATAAGGTAAATAAATAATCATTATTTTATTTATTTATTTATAAAATGTAACTTAACCATTTAAATACTTTTTAAATGAAAGATTTAGCAATAATTGTAAATTAAATTTTATAAACTTTAAATAAATAATTTTCCATTTATTAAATATTTGTTCTTTCTAAATAAGATTAAATGCAATTTTTATAAAAATCAACTATTTTTGTTTTGTAATTTAATCAGAATATTTATGGTTTGAAAAATACATAAAATTTATAATTCTGCCAAGAATTTAACTCACACACGACCGTGCATGGGAATGGCACGATCGTGCTCAAACCACGAGCGCGACCATGCTAGTCAGGGCGCGACCGCGTTGATCAAACAGAGGCTTAACTAACTAAATCTTTAGGCACGACCGTGCCTTGGCCAGGTACGATCGTGTCTATGATTCTAAGACACGACTGAGATTAGCCAAAGGGCATGATTGGGTCTGGACAGGAGGACACGACCGCGCTGATAGTCGGCACGACCGCGTTTCCTGAGGCACGACCGCGCTAGATGATTAGCGCGACCGTGTCTCTTCCAAAACAGACACGAATCGACTGATTCTTACATTGTTAGTGTTTGAAATCATAGGGCTTTTATTTATAGTGTTATTGCGAGTCTTGTTATATAGATTAATTGTATTTAAATCATGTTTAGTATTGAATTCGATTAAACTATTTTGAATAAAATATAGATTCGGTTTCGGGAGGATTTCTATAATGGAAGCCCAAATTAACATAGGGCTTTTGATCTAGAGACTAAATAGACTGAGGACAGAGTTTCAATTACCCGGAAGAGTAGCTAATTGATATGGAACGGTAGGAAAAAGTCTCGGCGGCGATGCGGATGGCTTCCGGCGTCCTCTGCTGCAATCCCGGTTAAAAAAGAGAGTCCAGTAGCTTTAGGGAGAATCGAGTAGCGTGACTCTACTGCTTGATTGAGAGAATTCGGATCGCAAGGAGGTTTTGTGTTTTCCTTGAAATGCTTGAGAGAATTTTTTAGATTAATTGGATTAATCTGAGACGTTTGTTGTAATTGGAAATGTCATTGCTTTCGTTAATGGTAATGAAGTGTAAATCGGTTACAGAAACTCAACGATCGAGTGATTAAAACTGTATTTACGTTTCAACTGGTACTAGACGCGACCGTGCCCAAACGAGGCGCGACCGTGCTAAGGCACCAGGCGCGATCGTTCCAAAGCAAGTCGCGCGACCGTGCCCAAGCACTCGGCGCGACCGTGCCAGAACGAGGCGCGATCGTGCCTATTAGGGTTTCTTGCTACTTTTCAACATCAGACCTTGTAACTTTAGTCTTTTGCCATATTTGTAAAATTAGATACTTATGTATTGTTTTAATAGGATAAAACCGAGTAAAATTTGCGGAATTGCATTGAAATATAGTATTAAATTGATGGTACGAAAAGGAATAAAACAGTGCACTAGAATTGAGTTTGAAATGCATTACATTGAATTGAAAATACGGATACTAAAAATCAGAAATGTTACAGTCTCCCCATGTTGAGGGAATTTCGTCCCGAAATTTAGTTAGGGAAGCTACGGCGTTAGTAAAAAGATGGGGGTACTTGAGCTTCATTTGGTCCTTTCATTCCCAAGTGAATTTAGGACCACGCTTAGACTCCCAACGAATTTTGACAATAGGAATACGACTTCGCTTGAGTTGCTTGATTTCACGATCCATAATTTCTACCGGTTTCTCAACGAAGTGCATCGTTTCATCAATGTGCACGTCATCAAGCGGTATATGGAGATTCTCATCGGCGAGACATTTCTTCAGATTAGATACATGAAATGTAGGATGCACTTTGCCAAGAGATGGAGGTAACTCGAGTTTGTAAGCCACTTTCCCAATCCTTTCAAGGATTTTGAATGGACCAACATAGCGAGGGGCTAACTTGCCTTTCTTTCCAAAATGGATCACACCCTTCCACGGGGACACCTTAAAAAGAACAAGGTCACCGACTTGGTATTCCAAGGGTTTTCGTCGTTTATCGGCATAACTCTTTTGCCGACTTCTCGCTGTTCGGATGTTGTCACGGATTTGAATAATCTTGTCGGATGTTTTTTGAATTAGCTCGGGACCAGTGATTTGTGCTTCACCAATCTCGTTCCAACAGATGGGAGAACGACACTTGCAACCATAAAGAGCTTCGAATTGAGCCATGTTGATACTTGTGTGATAGCTATTATTGTAAGAGAACTCAATGAGGGATAAATGTGAATCCCAATTTCCACCAAAATCGATTACACAAGCTCTAAGCATGTCTTCAAGTGTTTGGATTGTTCGCTCGATTTGACCATCAGTTTGGGGATGGTAAGCCGTGCTCAAATCCAATCGCGTGCCAAGAGCAGTTTGGAGAGATTGCCAAAATCGAGAAGTGAACCGAGCATCTCGGTCGGATATTATGTTCAAGGGAACACCGTGACGGCTCACAATTTCATCAATGTAAATTCAGGCTAGTTTCTCAACCCGATAGTCTTCACGAATAGGCAAGAAATAAGCAGATTTGGTGAGACGATCGATGATTACCCAAATGCTTTCATAACCAGTCGAGATGCGAGGGAGTTTGGTAATAAAATCCATGGCTAAGTTCTCCCATTTCCACACGGGAATTTCCGGTTGTTCAAGTAATCTGGAAGGACGTTGGTGTTCGGCTTTGACTTTGGAACACGTTAGACATTTGGCAACATAGAGAGCGATGTCTTTCTTCATACCGGGCCAACAATATTGTTGGCGAAGGTCTTGGTACATTTTATCCGCACCAGGATGAATAGAATAACGAGTCTTGTGGGCCTCGTTCATAAGAAATGTACGGAGATCATCGCGATCGGGAACCCAAATACGGTTCAAGTAATAAAATAAGCCATTGGGTTTTGATTCGAGTAGTAGTTCAACACCACACGACATTTCCTCATACATGTTACCCTCGGTGACTGAGACATGTTGAGCTTCTAATATGCGGATTTGAATATTGGTTTTAATTCGGGCACAATGAAGCATAACATGGTCCTTTCGACTCAAAGCGTCGGCTACAACATTCGCTTTGCCGGGATGGTAACGAATCTCGCAGTCATAGTCGTTAAGGAGTTCAACCCAACGTCGTTGCCTCATATTGAGTTCTTTTTGGTTGAAAATGTGTTGAAGACTTTTGTGGTCGGTGAACACCATACATTTTGTGCCATAGAGATAATGTCTCCAAATTTTCAATGCGAATACGACCGCACCCAACTCGAGATCGTGCGTCGTATAATTCTTCTCATGAATCTTAAGTTGCCTTGACGCATAAGCGATTACTTTGCCTCGTTGCATGAGGACACAGCCCAGACCTTGGTTGGAAGCATCACAGTAGACAACTAGATCATCATTCCCATCAGGGAGAGTCAAAATGGGAGCATTGCATAACTTTTTCTTGAGGGTATGAAAAGCTTCTTCTTGTTTTGGTCCCCATTCATAAGTCTTACCCTTGTGGGTCAATGAGGTAAGGGGGACAGCAATCTTAGAGAAGTTTGAGATGAAACGACGGTAATATCCCGCAAGACCAAGAAATGAACGAACTTCAGTGGGAGTTTTCGGGGCATTCCAATTCTTAACCGTTTCGATCTTAGCAGGGTCAACATGAATACCCTTGTCGTTGACGATGTGACCAAGAAATTGAACTTCCTTTAGCCAAAATTCACATTTGGAGAATTTAGCATATAGTTGTTCTTTCTTCAAGAGATCCAAAACCAATCTAAGGTGTTGCTCATGATTGGCTTTAGTCTTGGAATAGATTAAGATGTCATCAATGAAAACGATCACGAACTTATCAAGGTACGGTTTGCACACACGATTCATGAGGTCCATGAAAACTGCGGGTGCATTGTTTAGTCCAAAAGGCATAACCATGAACTCGTAATGACCATACCTTGTTCGGAAGGCAGTCTTTGGAATATCGTCTTCTTGCACACGGAGTTGGTGATAACCAGATCGAAGATCAATCTTCGAGAAGCAAGTAGAACCTTGAAGTTGATCAAAGAGGTCATCAATTCTAGGTAAAGGATAACGGTTTTTGATAGTAAGCTTGTTGAGTTCGCGGTAGTCAATACACATGTGAAATGATCCATACTTCTTTTTGACGAATAAGACGGGTGCACCCCACGGTGAATGACTTGGACGGATGAATCCCTTGTCGGAGAGCTCTTGAAGTTGACTTGCAAGTTCTTGCATTTCAGAAGGTGCAAGACGGTAAGGAGCTCTAGCCACGGGGTTAGCTCCTGGCACAAGATCAATGCGAAATTCTACTTGACGAACGGGTGGAAGACCGGATAAGTCTTCGGGGAATACTTCAGGAAAATCTCGGATAATGGGGATATCTTGAATACTCTTATTTTTAACATCCTTTTGAACGATATGGGCCAAAAAGGCCACGTACTTCTTTCGTAAGTACTTTTGAGCAGTAGTGCATGACATTAATTTAAGTCCTTTGCAAGGCTTTTCACCAAAGACTCTCAACGTTTCTCCCGATGGTAGAGGTATTCGAATACACTTCTCAAAGCAAATGACTTCGGCATGATGGTTCGATAGCCAATCCATGCCTATGATGATATCAAAGCTCCCTAGTGGCATTGGAACAAGGTTGATTGGGAATGTGTGTTCATTAAGTTCTGAAGAGCAATCATAGATAATGGATTCAATTGTAAGAGAGTCACCATTTGCTACTTCAATGGTAAATGTTTTCTCTAAAAGGGATCGTGACTTTGCAAGTAAAGGTTCAAAGTTAAGTGACACAAAACTCTTATCGGCACCGGTATCAAATAAAATGGAGGCATATTGACTATTTACAAGGAACGTACCATTAACCATGTCATTGTTGGCTTGAGCTTCGTTGGAGTTTATGTTGAAAGCACGCCCACGAGCTCCACCTTGTCTAGCATTGGCAAATCTTGGGCATTGATCACGGAAATGGTTCGGGTTGCCACATTCATAACATGCATGCCCATTTGCAATAGCGGGATCACCTTGATTAGTCACTTGGGTGTTGGTTTGGTTTGGTGGGTTGACTTAGCCCGCAAGAGCCTTGGCCCTACAAACATTGACCGTATGGCCATATCTCCCACAATAAGTACAAAGGCGACATGGGATGCTTTGGGGATGATGGTAGTTGCAGGTGGCACAAAGTGGGTAGATCCCAACATATGGCTTTTTGGCCGGTGCTTGAACCATAGGAGCAACTTGATTAACGGGCATGGCAGGAGTGACCACAGCATAGTTTCTAGTCTTCCTTTTCCTATTATTGCGGGAGGGTTCAGTTGTGGCTTCTTTGTTGTGGGTAGGAGGGGTTATAGTGTCACAAACTTTCTTGGTGCCCTTTTTAGTAAGAGTCCCCGCCTTCACATGATTATCGGTTAAGGTAGCAGATAAGCGGATAGCATCCTCAAGTGTTGCGGGATTCATTCCTAGGATAGTATCTTGAATTTGCCTAGGTAGTCCCCCAATATACTTTTCAATGCAGCGGGACAAAGGAGTGACCATGTGGGGCACAAGAAGACTCAACTCATGGAACCGAGTTGTATACGCCAAGTTTTCACCACTATCTTGGGCAAGATCCCAAAATTCGGCTTCAAGTTTCTTTACTTCATTTCGAGGACAGAATTCCTCGGTCATCAGCCTTTTAACCTCATCCCAAGGTAAGGCCATTGCCACATCCACACCTCGATTTCTCTTCTCCCCATTCCAACACGTGAGTGCCCGTTTTTGTAGGACACTTGTGGCATGACGAACACGAAGGTTGTCGGGGCAGTCACTATTGAGAAAGGTATTCTCAATGCTTTCGAACCATTGAAGGAGTCCGGTAGCTCATTCGGTACCATAGAACTTGAGGGGATTACACGAGTTGAAATGCTTGAAGGTGCACTGAGATGGGTTGTTACCACCATTTCCACCGTTACCAGCATTACCACTATTACTACCATTTCCACCATTATTGCCATTGGTGGCGCTATTAGCTTGAGTGAGTTGTGTCACGAGTTGTGCAAGAATAGCAGCAATGTCAGTATTGGTGTTGGCTGCGGGAGCACGACGAGGAGGCATTCTACAGATTTTCACAAGACAAGAAAAGATGTAAGAACTTATGAGATTTGTTTGGATTTAATAGAATAAGATAACAAAATAAATAGATAATCATAGTTTGGATTGTACTCAAATAGTGATATAATCACTCGAATACTATGACACATTAAGGTTAATTAAACTTATATCATTTTTCAAGGAGACATGCTTTAGCCTATAAGTAAACACCATCTCGGGAATTCCCAGGAAAGCATACGGGTCCCTCGGTTGATTGGGATTTATGCGAAATGCTTTCCTAGACAGAAAACCCAAAATACATGTGTCACTCTTCCAGATTGCACGTGTCCTCAAATAATTAACAAAGCTTAAAAACCTTAACGAGGAAATAAAGAAATTTTTATGAATTTCGCTTCATGAAGTTTCCACATGATTTGAAAGATAAAGATAGAGAAGAAGATAAGAATATTATGAGGTTTTAGGATATAGGAAAGGATATTATTTATTTAATTTATTATTTAAGTATATACTAATAAGTCATGGATTTTTAATAAATAAGTCATCAAATAAAATAATAACTAACATAGTAAGCTTGTAGCACATAGCATGTAACACATAATATATAACATATAGCAGGTAGCATATAACATGTAATCATGAAACATAGCATAAGTAGGTGTCCTAAAGTTATAGTGTAGGTCAAGGTGTCTAATAACCTAATTCCCTATAACCAAGTCTCTGATACCAATCTGTCACACCCCGACCGATGGCGGAATCATCGGGGCGGGACATTTAGACTGTTCATAAGTACAAGGTTGACTAGATTGAATATATTAAACGTCAAATTTTATTGCAAGTAATCCAAACACAACCAAATCCAAGATAGAAACCAAAATTGAAATACATAGAGTTCTTTTATTTAATTTAACTAAGTCCAAGCCTATGTGTAGCACATCTTGATCAATCTCACACATTAGAACCTGAAACATGAATAAAATAAAGTCAACTAAAAAGTTGGTGAGTATAACACAGGTTTATATAGATAGCATATAGTTTGTAAAACAAATCCATACATATCATGATAAATAAGGCATTTATGGGGAGCAACTATTGTGTAACCATGCACAATCAAACCTTTGTAACTAGCATGCAAAATTGTGTTGTCGGTATCAATCACCCCAATTTGGGTGGGTTTGTCAGACTCAATAGATCTATCATTGAAAACCGTCGGCTTGAATAGTTAATGATTGCACATAATCGCATACAAAGGTTAGCACACCTAGCACTCGGGCATAAAGCTCAAATTGCACACATGAATGTAAATAGGATTTGTACTTGTGTTATTTCTATAAATGTAAACATGTAATTTGAATAGTGTTCATGTTTCACCCCAAAAATGTAAAAGAGTAAAAGGGGCTATGTATACTCACTTGGTTTGAAGGCGTTGCTAACAAATGTACTAGATAGAATAAAGATCCTTGAAATGCATAAGTTAATCTAAAGTGTAATGTATATGGTATTAATAGTGTGCACAAGAGTTTAATCCTAAAGTTGTATTTGGACTTGTGTAAAAAGTCATTGATTTGTAATCGAAGGTATTGAATAAAATATATAAAGTTTGAAAGAATATTTTTAGAACATTTTGATTAAGGTTTGAGTTTAAATAATTAAATAAGTAATGTAAATAATTATTGTTTATGAAAATTATTATAAGTGTTAAATGAATTTAAGTGTAAATAAATAAATGTCTTTGTTTAAATATAAGGTAAATAAATAATCATTATTTTATTTATTTATTTATAAAATGTAACTTAACCATTTAAATACTTTTTAAATGAAAGGTTTAGCAATAATTGTAAATTAAATTTTATAAACTTTAAATAAATAATTTTCCATTTTTAAATATTTGTTCTTTCTAAATAAGATTAAATGCAATTTTTATAAAAATCAACTATTTTTGTTTTGTAATTTAATCAGAATATTTATAGTTTGAAAAATACATAAAATTTATAATTCTGCCAAGAATTTAACTAACACACGACCGTGCCTGGGAATGGAACGATCGTGCTCAAACCACGGGCGCGACCATGCTAGTCAGGGCGCGACCGCGTTGATCAAACATAGGCTTAAGTAACTAAATATTTAGGCACGACCGTGCCTTGGCCAGGCACGATCGTGTCTATGATTCTAAGACACGACTGAGATTAGCCAAAGGGCATGATTGGGTCTGGACAGGAGGACACGACCGCGCTGATAGTCGGCACGACCGCGTTTCCTGAGGCACGACCGCGCTAGATGATTAGCGCGACCGTGTCTCTTCCAAAACAGACACGAATCGACTGATTCTTACATTGTTAGTGTTTGAAATCATAGGGCTTTTATTTATAGTGTTATTGCGAGTCTTGTTATATAGATTAATTGTATTTAAATCATGTTTAGTATTGAATTCGATTAAACTATTTTTAATAAAATATAGATTCGGTTTCGGGAGGATTTCTATAATGGAAGCCCAAATTAACATAGGGCTTTTGATCTAGAGACTAAATAGACTGAGGACAGAGTTTTAATTACCCGGAAGAGTAGCGAATTGATATGGAACGGTAGGAAAAAGTCTCGGCGGCGATGCGGATGGCTTCCGGCGTCCTCTGCTGCAATCCCGGTTAAAACAGAAAGTCCAGTAGCTTTAAGGAGAATCGAGTAGCGTGACTCTACTGCTTGATTGAGAGAATTCGGATCGCAAGGAGGTTTTGTGTTTTCCTTGAAATGCTTGAGAGAATTTTTGAGATTAATTGGATTAATCTGAGACGTTTGTTGTAATTGGAAATGTCATTGCTTTCGTTAATGGTAATGAAGTGTAAATCGGTTACAGAAACTCAATGATCGAGTGATTAAAACTGTATTTACGTTTCAACTGGTACTAGGCGCGACCGTGCCCAAACGAGGCGCGACCGTGCTAAGGCACCAGGCGCGATCGTTCCAAAGCAAGTCGCGCGACCGTGCCCAAGCACTCGGCGCGACCGTGCCAGAACGAGGCGCGACCGTGCCTATTAGGGTTTCTTGCTACTTTTCAACATCAGACCTTGTAACTTTAGTCTTTTGCCATATTTGTAAAATTAGATACTTATGTATTGTTTTAATAGGATAAAACCGAGTAAAATTTGCGGACTTGCATTGAAATATAGTATTAAATTGATGGTACGAAAAGGAATAAAACAGTGCACTAGAATTGAGTTTGAAATGCATTACATTGAATTGAAAATACGGATACTAAAAATCAGAAATGTTACATCAGATAAGTCCTTGAGCACATCGGCTGCTGACTTCCCTTTATCACCACCACCACCAGAGGTATCACCACCCTCTTGCTGAGTAGACTCCCCCTCACCCATTGGAATAGCAGAGATGGGCACAATTGCCAAAGCTTGGTGCTCACCTCCACTAGGACCGACTTCAGGATCCTTGTCTTTATCGTCATCCTTAGTCAAGTCGACTGGATGACAAGGCTCAGCACCAGTGGACTTCTTTTCTTTCTCTTTCTCTTTCTTTTTCTCTTTCTCCTTTTCCTTCTCCCCCTGAGCATCAAGCTTCTTGGTCAGTTCTGCAACTAATTTGACCATCGCTTCGTGCTCTTTTCTTTGTAAATCTAGCCTTATCTCAATTGACGTTCTGTGGCCTAGAATCATTTCATTTGTCTTCATTAATAGCTCATTCTGTGCCATTACGTTCTTCACTCGCTCATTAGTCCCCGTTCTCTGGCTATGTAGAATCCTAACTTCATCGGCTAGTGAATTAATCCGTGCTTGTTGAGCATCAGATTCCTCCTTTGACTTCTGAATAGTCTTCAGCAGTCCAGCAACTTGGGTTTCTAGCACATCGATCCTTTCCTCATTCGGATCATGATGCCTAGACGATGCCGCTTCGGCATTATGGATAGGGGAGGAGAAGATGGTACCAAAGTCAAACCCTTATGAGAAATCATCATAAGTGAAGGGTTGACTTGGAGGATCAATGGTGGGTGTTGGGATTTGGGATGAGATGATGGGAGTGGGTGTTATGGTAGGGGTGATGGTGACAGACTCCGTGACAATTGGAGTAGTCACTGTCACCTGGACGGATGTAGTAGGGAGTGTCACCGTCACAGGAACCTCCTCTGTGACTGCCGTGACTGCCACGTCAGCTTGAACTTGTGGTCTTCTCCTCCTACGGTACAATGGTTGTTCTGGTGGGATAGAGGCTGAATCTGGACTGGTAGCTGAAACATGTACTTGCTGCACAATCGGGACCTCTACCACACTGGGGATAGCAACCTGTTGCCTATCACCCTTTTTCTTATGAACACTTTCTCTTCTTTGTCTTTGTAGAGCAGCATCAGAGTCAGATGTTGGCTCATATTCGCTGCTCGAGCTCTGTCGCTTCCTTTTGGAGGACGACTCAGGTAGGGTTACATGTGCCGATCTCCTGGGGTGTGCCTGTGATGGTGCGTCATCGGAATCAGAAGAATCTGATTTTGTTGCTTCTGAATCGGATTCCTCAGCACCACCATCACCGCCTACGTCGTCTCCATCCTCAGACGAACCATCATCACTATCATTCTCCTCGTCGTGGTGTTCCTGCTGTTCATCGGAATGTTCACTCAGTTCAGGTTCCGATTCGTGGCTGTACCATCTCCAGTCTTCAGGTGCCACATATGCTTCATTTAGAAGGTGGCCAAAGAGTTCTATGTGCACAGGGGTAGGTTCTACACTGCCTGGATTTAGGAATTGAGCAAATACTCTTTTGTCCACCCGCTTGACTTGCAGTCTCTCCCCTATAGCAGGATGGTTTGGCAACGCGTCATCGATCAAGAGTTGCACAAACCTAGGGTACAACAAGAATCTAAACTTCTCCGCTGTGTTGATCTGGTCATTGATTGCTTTGAAGATGTAGCGCGAGAAGTTGTAGCCCCTATTAAGAGACAAGCCCACCATGGCTGCTTCAAGGTCATGACCCATGGCATCTTTACCAACTTTTCTTGACGAGATGCACACGATCATGACGTGGGCAAAATACCACCATTGGTCTAATACCCTCATCTTTTTGTATGAAGCATAGTCCCTTGCTCTGACATATCCCATTCTTTGTCTCTAACAGCCATCCACAAAGTAGTCTGGATAGGCTGTCGGGTCGATCGCGAGGTCTCTGAACTGCAGGACCCTTCTTATAGTATCTTCAGAGAAGGCAATAGCCTGACCTGCAACGGTAGCCCTAATGACATTGGGGGATACTGTGCCGTCGTGCTCCGCTGTCTCCCAGAATTGTTCCAAGTAAGGTCTTGACATGGTCGGGTCAGTTGAGATAGCATAGCTGACTCTTGAGCGGTTCAAGAAGTCAACTATCTCCCTATATTGCAATGTTGCACCTTTCCATTCGGGTTGAGTGTTCGCTAACAGGTTGAATTCGTTAGTAAACGCCCGAGCCATAATCTGCAAAAGCACACAGAAAGCACAATCAGAACAACACGTATCATTGGAAATGAACAAACATGACACGGTATAGTAGTTACTCTTTGAACATAAATTTCAGACTTAGAAAATTTCCTAAGTGTTGGTGTTGCGCACTTAGCAAGTGCGCAGCTTTTTCTTCTTGCGTACTTAACAAGTACGCAAGAACTACTTCTTGCGTACTTAACAAGTACGCAAGAACTACTTCTTGCGTACTTGCTAAGTGCGCAAGAACAGCACTTAAGAAAAATTCCAGAAAGTTTAGAATTTGATTGATCGTTCAAAAGGCGGGTCGAATAGGTCACCACTAGGTCGGAATCAATGATTCTAACCTATGGGACCAGTATCAACATCACAAAGTACCTAACAAGGACCAATTTTGACCTAAAACGGCCCCTCGACCCACTGACGGTTCGACTTCAAACCCAAAGTCAAAATTCGAATATTAAAAAGGACGTTCAAGGATCGGTTATGTGATCTAATCATGTTTAATGATAATAGGTTACCCAAACAACCCTCAATTTGCCCTAAAAACCACAGATTGAACTTAGGTTTTCTTAGTAAAGAATCGGTCCAAAAGTCACGAAATTACGGATGGACTTAGCCTAGAATCTCACCAAGTCGATGAAATGAGATGATGAAACAATAGACGGGACGAAAAGATGGTTTAGGAACACTTTGATTTTGAGTGAAATTTGCAGAGGGAAAACTTTGGTTTGAATGCGATGAAACTAAGAAAAATTTTCTAAGTGTCCCTTATATACCCAGCCATAATCAGTCGTGCGTGCTTGTTAAGTGTGCACGAGTTGTACGCAACCTTTAACTCTTGCGCATTTATAAGTGTGCAAGACTTACTTCGTGCGAACTTGACAAGTACGCACAACGATTAAGTACGCAAACTTTCAACTCAGAATTTATGAAGTCTTTCAATTCAACTAACGAACAAGATAAAAATATTCAATCACGAGGTTTCAAATACAATTCAGGAAGGTTAAACACAAATATTTTTGGCTTTTCTGAATAAAACTGAACTATGCATAAACTTAAAATATTTTTGATCTTTTCTCAAAGATATATACAAGTATTCACACAAACTATTTTTGATCAAAGACACGAGTAGAGGATCATATCAGACTATCTTTTAGCAAAAACGATACAAAATAAACATAAAAAATTATGGGATCATGTCATGGATTACTCTTTATTAGTACGTAATAAGCACATAAACAAGTAATTCAAGTTGACAATATTATAAGATTTGAAACTATACGCATCTTTGTATCACATTCTTGTGTATTAAGGTATTAATTATAAGATGTACAATGTGTACCCCACTGATATGCTATTCTAACTTGCACTATCTCAAGGCATCTAAGATTTTCCCAATGATTTTCTAAATTTTCAAAATAAAGCTACATCTATTAGCACAGGAAAAATCAAGCAGAATCCATAAGGATTATCAGGAATCATAAGATTCAGAATCGAGTGATTCAGTTGTCTTGGTTTCATTTGATTTTCTTCATTGAATATCGGAATGATGATTCAAGATAATATATATGGTGATTGAATAAGGTAAGGGGATCCAACTTTTATCTAGATTTGATTTCAATGAATCAGGAGTGATTCAAGGGTGAATACATGCTCAACGGTTAATGTAGAGACATGTCTTGATTCAATCTCTCATTGCATACTTGTGAGTATGGGCAGTGAGATGAACCGCATTAATTGTACTAACGACATAACCCGAAACTGACCTCAAAAGAAAATTATTGCCAAAATCTAACATCCTATATCTGATAATGATCTTTTCTATTCTTTTACGCACACACACCTGCAAACATGGGTTCAAATCACAGTTGTAATTTAGATTTAGTTTCCACACTACTAGTGATTCAAAGACGCATACAGCCTACTAGCAATTTAAATTACTTGTAAATAAGCAGATTAAAAACACAATAAGTTAAACAGTTAAGGAAACATGACGCAATCATTTCCCATATGAGCAGTCTATGACGTTTAGATCATTTCTGATGTACTATCATTTCCTCTTTTCTCAAGTTAACTTTGAAATTTTCTCCATTTTCTATTTTTGTTTTTGTTTTTGGAAAATATTTTGAAACTTAAAAGAACTATACAGAAAATTTAAAAAGAAATAAAGTTTAACTTCCATGGATTGAATTGAATTAAGAAAAAATAATTTTTACTCAGGATTGAACATTCCTATCAAGTTGACAAGATGCTCAAAACGGGATCGATCAAATGCCTTTGTGAAAAGGTCAGCAAGAATGTCATCGTGTGAACTTTTACAAGTTCATTTAAATGTTTTTCAACACAATCACGGATGAAATGAAGGCGAATCTCTATATGTTTAGTTTTGGAATGTTTCACCGGGTTATTTGTGATGGACATTGTGGCATTGTTGTCAATGAATAGAGGTGTTCTAGTGAAGTTTAAGCTGTAGTCTCTCAACTGCTGCTGAATCCACTGTATTTGAGAACAACCGCTCGCTGCAGCAAGGTATTCTGCTTCACAAGTTGAGACAGAAACCGTTGACTGCTTCTTACACTGCCAGGAGACCAGTCTGTCTCCTAAGAATTGACATCCACCAGAAGTTGACTTTCTGTCAAGGTTACAACCGCCATAATCTGAATCAGTGTAGGCTTTGAAGTCGAATGACTGCTGCTTAGAGTACCAAAGACCTAATTGGGGTTTCCCTTTCAGGTATCTAAAAATTCTCTTCACTGCTATCATATGTGACTCCTTCGGTTGAGACTGAAACCTTGAACACAAGCACATAGCAAACATTATATCGGGTCTTGAAGCTGTGAGATACATAAGTGATCCGATCATTCCATGGTACAATCTGCTGTCTACATCCTTTCCATCTTTGTCAGGATGCAGACCATGATTGACTGGGATAGGTGTTCCATAAGTACTGCTATCATTCATCTTGTATTTTGATAAGATGTCCTGCACATACTTAGTTTGATGTAGATAAATGCCATCCTCTCTTTGACTGACTTGCAGACCCAGGAAGAACGACAATTCACCCATATTACTCATTTCAAATTTGGACTTCATCACCTGCTCGAATTCCCTACACATCCCTTCATTGGTAGATCCAAAGATAATGTCGTCGATGTATACTTGTACAAGAAGAATGTCACCTCCTGCTTTCCTAATGAAGAGGGTCGAGTCAATCTGTCCATGGTCGAAACCATTAGACAGTAAATGCTTAGATAATGTCTCATACCATTTCCGCGGTGCTTGATGAAGACCATAAAGTGCTTTGTCGAGCTTATACACTTTATTAATATTATGCGGATCTTCAAAACCGGGAGGTTGAGTGACATACACCTTTTCATGAACTTTACCATAAAGGAAAGCACTCTTCACATCAAGTTGATAGACCTTGAAGCCGACATAAGTGGCATAAGCCAAGAACAGTCGAATGGCCTCAATTCTAGCAACTGGGGCATATACTTCTGTGTAATCCAAGCCCTCTTGCTGATAAAAACCCTGAACAACCAATCTTGCTTTGTTCTTCACAACAACATGACGATCATCCGTCTTGCATTTGAACACCCATCTGGTTCCAATTGGCTAAAAGCCCTTTGGCAAGTCAACCAAATCCCACACGTGCAACTTTTGGAATTGAGACAGTTCATCTTGCAACTCCTCAATCCAACAGTTGTCAGTGAGAGCCTCCTTCACATTCTTAGGCTCTAACTGGGACACGAATGCAGCATGCAGACATGTTTCCATGACACCAGTGTCAAATATCTCTGTGTAAAGACTGGTGTTCTCAGTGATGGTTCGATGACGAGTCTGAACACCGGAATAAGGATCACCAATAATGTTGTCGATTGGATGATTCCTATGCACTCTTGTCTCCAGTACAATCAGTTCTTGAATTTCTGGATCAAGATCCGTGCTTAACTCCCCCATTTCCTGTGTTCCAGAGGAAGAAGATTCAATGTTAATTGGATCAGTTGGAGATTCATTTATTATAGTTGTGTTAGGATTGGCTTGAGCGTCATCTCCAACAACAAGAACATCCTCACTGTCATCACTGTCATGAGTTCCAGATGCAGATGCAGTATTGGAATCAGGAGTTACAATTGGTACAGTAGCACGAGTAGAGAAGCTAGAGTCATCACCACCACCCAATAATTCATAAACGTTTGCAGCGTCAACTGCAGATAAATCAGGAAGATTGAATGACTTGAATAGCGCATCATAATCAAAACCCCAAGCTGGACCTGTTGGTTCGGGTGGAATGCTGTGTTTACTACAATCCACTTCAAACCATTCCTCGACAGTACGAGTTCCTATGTTGTACACTCTCTTGCAAGGCGAGTTGGCAACGTATCCTAAGAAGATGCCTTCCCCCGCGTTTGCATGAAACTTAGACTGGCGGTCTTTGTACTATAGCAACAAGGAACAAGGACTACCGAAAGGAACTAGGTAATCAAGATTGGGAAGTCGATTGTTGATCAACTCGTAACAAGTCTTGTTGTGCCTCTTCCCAACCAGAATTCTGTTTAAGACGTGACAAGCTGTATTAACGGCTTCTGCCCAAAAAGTGACAGGAAGCTTTGCATCCGACAGCATAGTCCTTGCAGTCTCAATCAGTGTTATGTTCTTCCGTTTAGCAACTCCATTCTGCTGAGGCGTGTACGGCGCGCTGAATTCGTGACCGATCCCTTTCTTGAGACAGAAAAGCTCCATCAAATTATTCTTGAACTCAGTTCCGTTGTCACTCCTAATTCTTCTAACTTTCAGCTTGCAAAGATATTCTAAGCTCATGATCAAATATTGAAGAATATCAGCAGTCTCGTCTTTAGTACCTAAGAAATGCGACCAAGAAAAACGTGAGAAATCATCAGTTACTACTAGACAGAACGACTTACCTCCAATACTCCTGATACTTATGGGGCCAAACATATCCATGTGTAATAGCTCCAAAGGGGTATCAGTAGAGTTTTGGAGCATGGGCTTGTGAGATTTCTGTTGTTGTTTGCCCTTTTTACAAGGCATACAGTCATCTGCAACGGTAAACCTTAGCTTAGGAACCCCGGTTACCAAACCGTTTCGGACAAGATGATTCATTTTAAGATACGAAATATGTCCGAGTTTCCTATGCCACAAGATGGAGTCGAGCTCTGTCGCTTTCGAAAGCAAACATGTATGAACTAATGAGGTGGTTGTTGCCACGCTCATATCGATCTGATAGGTGTCGTTTGTTCTTGGCGCTCTCATCAGGATCCAATCTTCCGGAACTTCAAAACCGGGTTTGAGAATCAGGCATTCTGACTTGTCAAACATCACCGAATACTCCTTATCACACATTTGGGAGACACTCAACAGGTTATGCTTTAGCTGCTCGCAGAAGTTGACATTGTCAAAGCTGACACAACCGTTCGAAACCACGCCTTGACACGTGATGCTGCCGCCTTTTTCTCCGGCAAAGGCCACATAGCCGCCTCTGAATGGTTTAACATCTTGAAGCAGGGCCATGTTTCCTGTCATGTGCCTGGAACATCCACTATCTACATACCAGATGTTAGAGATAGTACCCTTCGGACGTCCCTGCATGAGTCACAAAAGAATTAGTTAGATTTGGAGACCCAAGCCATTGTGGTCTTGGGTCGTCCATCCTTTTCAAAATAAACTACTTCCTTTAAGTCACAGTCTTGATGACTGTTCAAAATTGATGAATCTTTAGAAGAAATAGAACTAGGAGATTGAGAAGTTTTGGATTTTGTAGTCCAGGATCTCTTCTGTTTCTTAACCGGAACAGGAGACTTTGGTTCAACTACAGCAGATGAACTTGTGGAAGCTTCACCTGATTGAACTGAAGTCAGCTGTTCAAGCTTTCTCAACCTCTTGTTCCGTCTCCTCCTCTGTGGCTTAGAGAGTCTTGCCATAGGTTTCTCACCAGTACGTGTACTACCAGAGGTAGATACACAAGGTACAGCAGGTTGCGTTACCTTTCTTGGAACAGATGGTTTAGCTTCAGATATGATCTTGGCTTTACCATCGGCACATTTTGCTTTGGATTTTTGGGAGATGGTTTCACTGGTGGCGACCTGGGGATGACAGCTGGTTGTGAAACAACAGGCCGTTTCCCTTGGTTCTTAGAAGGACAGTTCACAAAAATGTGACCAACCAAACCACAGTAAAAACAATTCCTCTTGTCTACATAAGTTCTCTTGTAAGGCTCATTAGATCTTGCCTTAGATAACTCAGCATTATGAGAAGGAGGAGTTGGTTTAGGAACATTAGTCTGAACCTTACCAGTTTGGTTTTTGGGAGTATAATATTTTTCCAAATTTTCTTTATACCCAAGCCCATAATGAGCTGAAAAAGCTTCTTTCTTGGCTTGGTTAAGACTTTTATACCCCCCATAAAGCATTACCTTTAGATTATCATTTGTTTTAATGATATCGGGTTCAGTTAAAATGCAATTATCACCATTAGTGATAACGTTTTTCTTCACCTTTTGTTCAGTCAACAACTCCTCAGATACTACTCCTTCAGGGCAAGAGTTAACCGACCCGTCTTCAGAAGCAGTAACAAACTCCTCACTAGATGTGGAGTTAGCCTTACTTGAGGATTCATCCTTTTTAGGGGAATCATCCTTATCAGAGGACTCATCTAGACAAGTGAGATCAATGTCAATTAAGCTATTGACAAACTTCCCGCTCACTGGTGGAGGAATGACATTAGTACCCAAACCTAACCCATTCAGTTGTCTCACCACAGACTAGTAGTGTTCCACCACAAAGCGAGAGTTTTTCAACTTCTCATTAGTGCATTTTAACTGCAAGATCTCATTTTGAAGTTTGTTGATTTCATTGTTCCGTTTTTCTAACACCTTGTATGCAACATCTAAGTGAAGCTGTTGATCACTTATTTTTAAAGAATATTCAGATTTTCCTTTTTTAACGTTTCAATAGAATCTTTAAAACGTTTTTCATTTTCTTTATAGTTTAGAGCTGCCAAACTTAGGGGTTCGATTTTGTCTTGGAGCCTAGAATTTTCCAGTTTTAGCCCTTGACATTTAGAACATGAAATAACAGAGAAAGGGTTAGAATCTACCTCAGACGATGAACTTGTTGCTTCTCCAATGGCCATGAGAGCAACAGCAGTGGTTGAATCCTCTTCCTCAGCTACAGGTGCTTCCATTTCTTCAGCATCCTTCACCTCCTCTTTAGCAGCAGTTGTAGATTCTTCTAGGTCAGCCATAGAAGCTTCCCTTTTCTCTGCTTCCATCATCTCCATGAAATCAGCCATGAGACCAACCTGGGTTTGTGCGATGATGGCATCCTCAATATGAACACCCCAGTCAAAGATGTCGTCATGTTGTGCTACCAGTGCATTGGACGTTCCACTTTGGCTTTGATTGTGGTGGTTTGGATTGTTTTGGCCATGGCTGTTTCCTTGGCTGGGTCGGGTGAAACCATAGGTAGGTGCTCTGTCTTCCTGACACTCATGAGCAAAGTGTCCATAGTTCAGACACTTGTAGCATTTGGCCTTGGATTTGTCAAACCCGACCTTGGCATTAGGATGCCCGCCAATAAACTTTCTTCCTGTTCTGTTCAGGAAACGCTTGGCTCTCCTCAATAGCATGGCCATATTCCATTGAATATCCATGTCCTCCATGTCATCAGGATCCACTTGATTAAAATCTTCTTCAATCGTCTCTGGATCAGTAAGCTTGCCACCTATGAAATTTTCATATGCAAGCATACAAGATGAGAATAGTGTTACATGATCTTCAGCTATTCTGGCTATAGCTGAGTTGTTAGCTGAAGACGTAGCAGGAGGATTTCTTGAGGTATTTTGATGATGAGATCCCAACCCTGATCCTGAAGCATAGCAAGCATGACCACCACACCTAGTTGAGTGGTCTTCTTCAGTAGGATTTCCAGTGAAGAGAGCCCGATGACTTGGATGTAGAAGTCGTCCCGTGATACATAGAAGGGTCTTGTATCTGGGGTCTTCCAGAGCTCTCCTTTCTTCTTAGGTTCATGTCATGAGCTTGAACCTTTCCTGTTGCCTCTTCAACTGTCAGCTCATAGAATTTAGGATTTTCCCTCATCAGGGTTGTGTACATCTCAAATTTGGGTGGTAAAGCATCCAAAAACTTTTCCACCATCTCTTCATCTGGATACCTGAGTTCAAAAGCCTTCAACTCAATCTGTAAATGATAGAATCTAGAGATGAGGTCATCTAAAGATTCGTTCTCTAAAAATCTAAAGCACTCATACTGCTTCCTGAGAAGATTCCTCTTACTCTTCTTGATGTCACTGTTTCCTTCGAATCTCTTCTGTAAAGCTTTCCAGAGATCTTTAGAATTGTCATACCCTTGGAAACTGTGGAACAATTCCCGAGTTAATGCCATAGTGATCGAACCAAGTGCCTTCTTTTCAGGATCATAAGCTTTCTTTTCTTCGTCAGAAAGCTTAGAGATAGGTTTGGGCATGGTTTCATCAAGATAGATGTGTGTGGGATGTTTATATCCCTCAAGGATTGGTATCCATAGTGATGAGTTGGTATACAAAATGTAGTGCTCAAAACGTGCTTTCCAATTGGAATAATCGTTCACGTTCAGCAACTTTGGTGGTTTCTGTGGTGTACCGATCTCATTATCATAATTCAGCAGGTTTCCAAGATTCTGAAGATTCGACATAGTGAACACTTAGTCAAATTTCAGAAAAGCCAGACACAATTGCGCACTTGGTTTTGGCCTTGCGCACTTGAGAAATAGTCTTGCGTATTTAGATTTCCTCTTGCGTACTTGTAAGTACGCAGGATATAACTTAAGTTCGCACAAGTTCAGTCTTGCGCACTTATAAGTACGCAGGAGATAAGTCTTGCGTATTTAGTAAGTACGCACAAAACTGTACTTTTTGCCAGAAATGGTAGGTACGCAGGATACCTTTTCAGCAACTTTCACCAAACTTTTCCGGTCACCTGAAACTCGCCGGAGATGGTAAAAATTCGTCTGATGATCAATGCAAATGAGCAAAAGGGTCAGAAACTTGTTTCTAACCAACCTTTGATGCTCAAAACACTCAAATACACAACAAAAATCAGTTTTTTTGAGTGATTTTTTGCTTCTAAAATAGTGCTCAAGAGCTACCCCTATTTTATCACAAAAATCAACAAAGATACCTCTTTTTGCTTGTAAAAACTCTCCAAACTCACTCAAAACACTCGAAATCACGAGCCAATGCTCTGATACCACTTGTAGGTCCCTCGGGTGTGGCGGATCGTCACATGCAAGTGGGTATACTAGTCGGACCGGGTGCGGAATGCCCGTGACTAGGCGAAGAGTCTAGCTAAACAAAGTAAACCGACAAGAGAAAACACTTTAAACGTTCTTTGTATTATAAACACTTGAAGGTTACAGAGAAAAGCACTGAGATTACAATCTGCGTATTTGCTATAATGTCTGCGTGCTTAACTTCTGTCAACCTATCCTACTTATACCATACCTGATGTCTACGCACTTAACAAGTGCGCAGGGCAAATTGCTCTTGCGTACTTAACAAGTACGCAAAGGTATTCTTGCGTACTTGCTAAGTACGCAGGAGCATTCTCCTGCGCACATGTAAGTGCGCAAAACACTTAGAAAGAAATGCAACATTCATTATGTAAAAGTAAATACAACTCGATAAACTAATACATAAAGACTCTTACATACAAAGACAATTACAGACATAAAAATACAAACTAAGACTCTATCCAGAGTGTTGTCACAGGAAAGTGCTTCAACACATTGTAAGTGTGCTTTTTGTGCTTTCTGATTGAGTTTCAATTGTAATCGTTTATCTGCAAAAGCTTAATACAACAGTGTTCTTAAAAGTATTCTTTCTGCTTGCTCGATTACATTTGTGCAGCTGTTATTGTTTCCGCCAATTTCAACTAAGAACAGAACCATCTTGTAATTTCACGATCTTACAAGTGGTATCAGAGCTTTGGCTCATATTAAACAAACTCACACTTGTTTAATCACTTCTGGTTCTATTCTAAACTCTCTCTCTTTCATCAAGTCACCAAGAACCAAGATGGCACAAAGCAACGGATTTGAAGACATCGGCAGCATCAACCGACCACCAAGATTGGTGTCTGGTGAAGACTACTACATGTGGAAAAATCGCATGGAAAGTTTTTTCTGCTATAAGGAGTACGGAATGTGGAAATCCATCAGGGATGGACCCTATATTCCCATGGTGGCATCTGCTGACTCTGGAGGACCATCAGTTCCAAAGGAGCCCTCCAAGTACTCAGAAGAGGATATAAAAAATATGGAGGTGGACTTCAAGGCACTAGGAGCTATCCAAATGTGCCTTCCAAATGAAGTTTTTCATAACTTCAGAAGTTAAAAACCGCCAAAGAGCTCTGGGAGGCCCTCAAGAAGATGTTTCCTGGATCTGAGGAAGTCGAAGAAAACAGAAGAGACATCCTTAAGCAGCAGTATGAAAATTTCGTCTGGAAGGAAGGTGAGTCTCTAACTGTTCTATATAACAGATATACTTATCTTGTAGGAGAGTTGTAGTGCTCAAAAGTGAAGTTGGAGAATGAAGATACTCTTAAGAAATTCATCAGATCTCTACCTAGTTGCTGGACACTCTACACAGTGTCCATCAGAAGAACTGAGAATCTGAAGACTCTTCAGATGACTGAGCTATTTGGTATGCTCAAAACCTATGAATTAGAAATGATTCAGGCCAAGGAAAGGAGCTCAAGCTACCAAACAGCTTCAACATCCACCACCACCTCTTCTGCTTTTCACTCTGAGCACTCAGGTCCTAGTACTAGCAACTACTATCCTCCCATAGTCACACATCCTCAAACTCCTACCTCTAAAACAAACACATCACCATTTCTTCTTGAAGCTCCATCTCAAGCCTCAACCTCTGTTGCTTTTGTTTCTGAAAACTCAAGCAACATGTACTTTATCAAGGAGGATCTTGAGTGCTTCCATCCAGATGATCTAGAAGAAATGGATATACAGCACTCGTATGCCATGCTCTCTATAAGAGCAAAAAGGTTCTACTCTAGAACCGGAAGATCCATTCCAAGCAACAGCTCCAACACCAGAGTTGGCTTGGATAAAAGTAAATTGAGATGTTACAACTGTAACCAACTTGGTCATTTTGCTAGAGAATGCAAGGCACCTAGGGCAAACCCAGCTGATGATCAAACAAGACAAGCTCACCAAAGCAAACCTAGACAACAACAGCAACAAGCTACTCCTCTAGCTCAAACTGCAGCTTATGCAGCTGTTGGAACTTCTGACTTTGACTGGAGCTTTCAGTATGAAGATCTGCCTACCAACAAACAAGCTCTTATGGCAGATACAACTGAAATACCACCTCAGGTATATGAACATCTATGTTCCCAAGCATGTATTGATAAGGTTTTAGGCTACAAAAAGCATGATCAAAACCTCATAGATCAAAATGAAGAGTTTCATTACATGAAATCTGAATTCAAAAGGGTTAAAGACAGTTACAAAGAAAAAATTAACTGCCTAAAGAAAGAGATTTCATCATTAAGACATGAACAAACCAATCTTGAAACTCAGATTGATGATCTACTGGCCAGATTAAAAGCTACCAGAGCAGAATTGGCAGAACAGAAAGTTCATGTCGACAAATATGAATTTGCATCCAAAAAGCTGCAAAGACTTTTGGATGCTCAAATTCATGAAAAGGTAAAAACTGGTCTGGGGTATCATGCTGAACAATATCAAGCCGTTGCACCTCCTGCTAACTACGTTGCCATCCATGAACCAAGCTTCAGTCTTGCAAATCTTGATATGGCCAACAGAAATCTTGATCCCTCTAAGGATGAACCTTTGGTGCAAGAATGCACTACCTCATCAGAGTCTGAATCAACTCGCTCAGACTCCTCTAAAATAAGTGAAGCTTCATCTCCTCCTGCACCTCAAGTTATTCTGACTAAAGATGAAGTCTCCATTCTCCATTCAGCACCAGTGCCAGCCATTTCAGTACCAGTTCCTACACCTTTCAAACAAATCAAAATTAGTTATCCTCCAGAAGGTAGGAAGCTAAAAATTGAAAAGGGGCAGTCCTCAACTTCAATCCAACCAAAGAAGGTGTTTGACATATGTCATGCGCCTGGAAAGAGGGTTCCATATGTTCAAAAGACATTGGAAGAAGCCACCTTTGAGCATAACAAAGCACACCCCTGGAACTTCAAAGACTTGTTCAAAAGAAAGGACTATATGTAATGTGAAAGGGACAAACTAGCGAACTCATGCTTTGTGTGTTGGAAATACAATCACACTGCCATCATATGCTTCTACTACCTTCAGCAGCAAAAGAACCTCAAGCAACATGCTTTTGAGAAGACAAAGAAGAACAAACAGGTAAGAAGGTTTGAAGCTAAGACAACTCAATTCAAAAACTCTCTTTCTCCATCAAGGGAGCAGTTGTCAAAACCTCTACAATCTTGCATCATCTGTGGTGAATCAGATCACTTTGCTGCAAATTGTAAGTTTAATCCTTTCAATCAGATTCTTCTTCCACCCCAAATTATACAAAAGCCCATTAGTAAGGTGAAGAAGGATACGCATAAGTCTGGTCTTAAACCATCAGCAGCCAACAAAACTGCTACTGATCGAGTCAAGCCCAAGCAACCAAAAGGAAAGCCTTCAGCAGCAAAGTCTGGAGCTGCTCAAGTAAAACCATCAGCAGCAACAAGATCTGCTTCTGATCAGTCAAAGCCCTCAGATGCAGCTTCCGCTGCTGAAAAGGCAAAGAGAGCTGGAAAACCACCAACTCAACAATGGAAGGCAAAGAAACCACCAAGCATCATCATTGGTTCAGTTGAATGCCTCTATCCTTTGTTGTAATTGTGTCTGTTCGTTGTTGTAAATAAAAGTTATAAGTAAGCAGTGTCCTTTTTGGTTGCTGACAGGTCTGATCTTCAGCAGCAAAGAATTTGCCCCTGACTGCTTTAACTTATCAACAGGAACAAGTTTCCTGCGGATAACTTTAAAGCTGTCAGCAGCAACTCCCTTGTTGCAGATCATTGCATCCATCAGCAACAATTGAGTTTGCTAATGACAGACTTAATCTTCCGCATCAACCAAGGTTGCTGCGGACAGGCTCACTCATCCACAGAAATCAAGTTTGCTGCTGATGGGTAAATTTAAGTCCAAATTAACTTTTACCCGCTGTAAAAATTTCCTTCAGTCTTTACCATGACTGCCTCGGTGTATTACAGCTGTAACAATAAAAGGTAAACTGGGTTGTACTGTACAAATCATTTTGCTTTTTCTCTCTTCTGCCGCTATAAGAACGAAAAAAAATTCCTTACCACCTCTTCACCTTCAATTTCACCCTAATCCCACATCACTTTCTCTCAAGTCCCCACCATATTCAAAGCCCTTCATCTTTAAAACATTCAATGCCTCCCATATTCTGACCTTCCCTCCAAATCAAACAACAATGACAGACATCAATAACCCTGATGATAAGTTCTCCCCATACCACAACCTTACAGCATATCTTACCAAAGGAAAGAAATCCGAAGGATTTAACGATATGATTGATTTCTTATGTCGATCAAAGATCTACTTTGCCCTCACCACCAACCCTACCATATATATCCCTCATATGGAGGATTTCTGGAGTACCACCGTCTACTCAACCGAATAGGGAATTCCCCAAATTAAAGCCAAAGTAGATGGCATGAATATCACCATCTTGGAAGCCACACTTAGAAAACATCTTAAGCTTCAAGATGAGGGAGCAGCCATCTCATACTCGAAGGACGAATACATGAGGACCTTTGTCTCCATTGGATACACTGGAAATCAAACCGAGTATACAATCGAGAAGGCGCTGATGGGCCCTCCATGGAAGTATCTTTGTCACACTCTTCCCCAATGCATATCTCAGAAGAGGAGTGGATGGCATCAGGTGAGCTCTGCACTTGCCTCCGCCTTCCATGGTATGGTCACTAACCAAGGCTTCAACTTTGCACACCTCATATTTGAGGGTTTGGCATATAACCTTCAAGTGGGTGCAAAGCAGCAATTTTTTATGTACCCAAGATTCTTGCAGGAAGTTTTCAATCAAGAACTAAAAGAACTTTCAAAACCTGCAAGAATCTACATCATGTTGGGACATAAAAAAAATATTTTTCAAAGCGTGAGAACTATTTCCAAAAAGTTCTCAGGGGTCAATGTTCCATTGTTATCTACAATGCTGAACATACAGAGTACCCCGGGTGACAGTTCAGCAATCCCAGCTGATACTGATCCCACACCCTCCACCCCACATCCTGAACAACAGTCTGCTTTAACCATTCGAACCCCTGTGCATACTACTAAGGATGCACAGACACAAAAATTACTTACACATGTTTTGGATGTTATCGTTCAACCGGAACACAGGGCCCCCGTTGCAACGACATATACTAGGAAAAGGGGCAAGAGAACTCCTTCTTCTCTTGCCTCCAAGGCCCAAACCCAACCTAACATCCCTCACTCGGTATCACAACATTCTGGTGAGAATATCATAAGGGAAAGCCACATTATTAGGGAGACTCCTTGGGATGTCTCTCTGTTAGGATCAGGATCACTTCCCGGATCTATAGAACAACCCCCTGAGCCTTTCCTTTCTCTTCTGAACTTAAGTGTTGAGGAGCCTGATCAAGATGATGTACCTTCTCCAATTACCACCATCTCGGAGGTACTGATTGATCTTGCTTCCAACACACCCATCCCAAGTTCTTCTACCCTGAAGGTCCACTCTAGGAGTTATGACAGAATGGATGTGGAAGAGGCTGTCACTACTGCTGGTCCATCAAATAACCAGGAGGACAGTGACAACATTGCTAAGACCTCAACCATGGCAACTCACAATGAGGATGCTTCCTTGGAAACTCCCCTCACTGAGAGGAATCCCAGGTGCCAAGAAACCATGGGTGATGGGGATGAAGAGGCTAGGCCTAAGGCCCCATCTGGATCCAAGGATTCTACAACTGTGGATGAGGACAGACTGAAACTTCATAACTTGGAATTGACGGCCAGGGTGGCTATGCTAGAGGCTGAAGTGTCCAACTAAGACACCAAGTCTCTATGCATGAAGCCCATCAATGCCAAACTGTACCTTCTCCCTCTCTTGTATCAGTGGGCACCCAAACTAATGCTTATTTATCCACTGATGCAACCAAAAAGGGGGAGATGGTCCCAATGGAGGAAGACTCAGACAGTCTTGATGACTAGATTCAAGAGCAGGCTGTATTTCAAAGTACACTTTTCAAGCCATCTTTTGTACAGGTTCATGACTTGCCAGCTTCAGATAACGAAGAAGAAGAAACATCTGAAGACTGGAAGTTAGTCGTCAGGGCTGTTGATGAGATGATGAATGATGCTGAAGACACAGAATAAACATATAAATCTTTCAGCATCATCCCTGAAGCAGCAGCCATCATAAGTCACTCCACTGCCCCCCAATTTCCACTGACTTCAACACAGCTAGAGTTTGATACAATACTAGCTTGGGGGTATGATGGAAAATCTGAGAGGTTCTGGATTGGTTGGGAGTTTAGTGGAGTAGAAGAGCTAAACTGGGACTTTCTCAACATCATCCAAGTCCTTCACCTATACCATCTACAATGCATCAACAACTCAACGGACCTCTAAGCAGAACTTGCCATCGGCAGGTTCTATGACTTGATGGAGGATAATCTACCCAACTTTCAAGACAAATGCAAGTAGAAAAAAGGGTAGCCTATCCTGAATCTTCAACAGCAGCAGAAAGAAGACTGACTCCTAGAAGACTTGAAATAATAAGGAGCAGTCTTCTCACTGAAGAAGAAGTTCTGTGCTTAAGAAGATTTCTGTATAACTCTATTGTCAAGGACTTAGATGTGCTGGGATGGGTAAGCACTAAGTCTCTTGACCACACCTTTCTGCTAAGCAACGGCTCATCTCTCACCATCAACACCAGAAACATCCTGCTACTGCCTACAGACTTTCTTTACAAGATCTTTCAACTCAGAGCAAATATCTGCAATGTCAACTCCCTCGAAAGCCAGGCAATGATGGCTACTGTCAGAGCACATCTTGAACAAGAAGGAAGGATTGCTGAAGCGGTATATGTGTCAAATTATGACACTGATTCTAACTCAGCTTCCACTCGAGTAGACATCTTTGCTGCTATCAAGAACCACTGTTAAAGAAATGCTGATAGAACTTACAAGTCCTGAGTACAAAACATATGAAGCTAATGACCTTCCCTTATCAACCTCTCAAATTGCCAATGAAGCTGAGGCTGAGATTCCCACAGCGGAACAATCATCTGCTGTTGTGATCAGTGAAGCCGAAGCAGAGGCATCCAACAAAGAAAAGGGAATAGGAATTATAACCGAAGAAGACGAAGAGAGGTTACAAAGAGAAAAGAAAGAGAAAGAAGAAAGAAGAAGAAGAAGAGAAGAAGAGGAGATGGCTGAAACTAAGAAAGCTCAAGATAGAATCACAGCCATTCTCCTCAGAGAACAACAGATCCAACTGTATGCAAAACAGTTGGATGCTCTGAAGGTAAAGATTCCTGCAGTTTATCAGATTGAAGAAGATGAAGCTCTTGCTCTTCAACTGCAGGAAAAATTTGATAAAGAAGAAGAAGAAATAGAAAAGAAGAAGAAGGAAGAGGCTAAGTTCAGAATAACTGATTCTGAATTAGACAAAGAAATGAGAGAGGAGTGGGTAAAGGCTCTAGTTTCTCAAGGTGAGGATGCAGACTACCTTGAGAAACTATCAAATAAAGAAATCTACAGAGCCTTCATGGGTCAGCAAGGTCAATTGGCAAAGAAGAAACATGCTGAAGAAGAAGAAAAAGCCAACCAAAAGTCCAAAAAGACCATTGCCTTTAATAAACGGACCCATGAAGAAAGGAAAGTCATGATTGACTTCCTTAAGGATAGAGGAAAGAGTGGAAAGAGGCTAGGTCCCATGAATTTCATGAACCTGCAAGCCCTCTATTTTAAAGTCAAGGAGGATGAGGAAGAAAGATTGGAGAAGAAAGGCTCCAAGAAAAGGGTAAACATTCAAGAAGAAGAAAGGAAATCAAAGAAACCCAATACTTCCTCAATCCAACAACCTTCCACTCTCCTTCCTAGACCTCCCTCCTCTCCTCCCTCAAAGTCCAAATCCACACACCCAGCTCCTACTCATCAACAACCTCCCAAAAAGAAAAATAAACCCACTTCCAAACCTGAAGACTCAAGAGAAATAATCAGATGGTAATACATCCCTGAAGACCAATGGTTTGAAGTGTTCATGGGGAGGACAGAAGCTAAAAGATCAATCTATACTTCTGTTGATGAGGTACTACAGCTTCCAGATTCTGATCTAAGAAGAATGATGGAGCTGGGTGAATCCTCTGAACCTGAGAATGAAGGTGGGAGACATCTTTTGCTGGCAATCAGACATTACTTCAACCCCAGCAAAGATGAAATCATTGATGCCAAACCTCTTCAATCCCACACTCCATTCATCAGCTGGTTCTACAATGCTGAGAAGAATGAATTCACTCTGACAGGTGTTAAAGGACAGAAGATGAGGTGTTCCAGCAAAGCTATCTTTAAAATGGCAAGCAAAGACATCAAGACTCTATCTGAGCTTCCTTTTAACAATCCCAGCATGGACCAGAGAGGATATGAGGTTGAAAGAATAGTCAGCAATATGCAAAATCTTCAGCAACAAAGGCAGTAAGAGAATTTTGGTAGCATCAGTCTAGGGGGAGTTTGTAGAACCAAAGACTGATGGCTATAAAATTCTCTAAGTACAAATGCTGCTGATCTCAGAGTTTGCTGCTGACCAACAAACTGCTGCGGACAAGCTTATCTGCTGCAGACACTTGTTCTCCTGCTGAAGAACAAATCTGCTACGGATAGCCTGCTGAAGACCAAAGTTGCTGCGGATAGGCTTCTCAGCAGCATCAACACTTGATGCTACTGACAAGCAAATCATCAGCAGCTTTGGATGATTACATCTTGCTGCTGATCAACATCTTTGTTGCTGACAGCCTTGTGCCTTGAAGACAAATCGTTGCAGCTGACTATCCATACCAAGCGTCACTGACAACTTTCTGCAAAAGCAACTGACACACTCAAAGCAGAAGGAACCGCAATGGCACAACCAATGACGGACAACAATGCTCTTCTCCAAGCATGCAAGTAATGATGCATAAAGATGACGCTTCAATAAAGTTAACTAGAAATAGACAAAACGTGTAATAGTTAGCTATATACAATAGATCAACGGTCTGTGTTAGATCTGATCCTTAGAATCAAGGGGCTGTCTTGATTCTAAGTGAGTATAAATAATCTGTAAACACTTCATTGTAAGTGTACTTTTTGTGCTTTCTGATTGAGTTTCAATTGTAATCGTTTATCTGCAAAACTTAATACAACAGTGTTCTTAAAAGTATTCTTTCTGCTTGCTCGATTACATTTGTGCATTTGTTATTGTTTCCGCCAATTTCAACTAAGAACAGAACCATCTTGTAATTTCACGATCCTACTAGTTGTTACAAAGGTCCAGGCTGTAAACCTTTTATGGTTTGGTCCAGCCTAAGCAAGTTTAGTCCAAAAGAAAGGAGATGGCCAAAACGGTTTGGGGCAGGGACGGGATTCGAACGCGTGACCACACCTACACCAACCAACACACTTACCACTCCGGCCCACTAGGATGTCGCATCCATACCCGCTTCCAAATGGTTTTAACACCTAATGTCCTTGTGTTCATCCCTCTATCGAAACCGAACCCACTCTCCTCCCCCAAATCCCTCGATTTGGACTTCAATTGAGCAAAACAGATTAAGGGTTTTGTTTAACGAGAGTTGGTGAATTAGTGGGTGAAGTTAATTGCAAAAAGATCGAGTTTTCAAAGATTAATTCCCTATTTTAACAAACTGAGCCCTAGTTTTTACAATATGAAATCAAATCGAACAATTTTGATAATGAAATCTGTTAGATTCATAAGGCTTTTAATAAGAATGAAATTACGAATCTAACCATACGATTTGATTGTATTGAGATCAAGTCTAGACCCCTATTCGATTAAACAGGAAATTAGGATGAACCCTACAATCAGATCATGTTTGATTCGATAATGTAAGCCCTAAAAAGCATAGGGCTTTCAATCTATATATAAAAACGAAGCTAATGATGCAAGAAATTACCAAATTGGTGTATGAATCGACTGTGTTCGATTAAAGCCCGTGCCGACTGTGAGTGTTTTGATCTCCGGTGAGTCTGGTTCTATCTCCGGTTGGATTGACGCGTATAATAGCTTCACAGGATCTCGTTCAATGTGCGCAGAGTGTTGGTTTGTCAATTGGTGAACGGATTTGATCGAATTCGATGAGTACATGATGTGTTTTGACGGTTTCTAGTTAAAGCTCATAAGTGGGATTTAATTCGAATTGATAACAATGATTAATGGCTCAATGATGGTTGAAACTGCTAATAATGTCCATATCAGTTATGAAATCAAACGAATTAGGTTTGTCTTGTTATCTAGTTGCTTAGGGATAAGTCTTATCCTTAGGTGTTTGAGTCAAGTAAGAATAGGTTTTTGTTTTAGCTATTTATATGGGTCATGTAATTGCAAGTTGAGCAGACCTTAATGAATTTTTTGTAAACCACCATGTTCCATCTACTACTAATAAGGTTTTTCATCTTTCTGGGTTAGGTTTATGCATGAGAGATTGACACCTAAACCTTCAATTGGTATCAGAGCTTAGGCTCGTGAAAGCTGAGTCACGATCAGAAGTAAGATAGCAGCAACAATAACTTGCTCCTGTTTGGGTCTGTCTGAGAGATGCAAGACGCTGGAAGGATAGTGACTTTGGTGGACCTGTCCCTCTTAGCCGAGAATTAAAGAAACAAGGAAAGGTTTTTGTTGGGTCTATATATTTGAGGCTGACTCATATCAAATAAATACAAGTGTTGGTTTAATTAAATAGAAATGTATTCGGGTTTTAGAATAAGTGCGTACATAATCACAACACAAACCAACTATATATACTAGACTTGTTGCCTGTGCACTTAGCAAGTGCACAGGGCTTTCTTCCTGCGTACTTAGCAAGTACGCAAGAACAAACACTTGTATTTATTTGATATGAGTCAGCCTCACATATATAGACCCAACAAAAACCTTTCCTTGTTTCCATAATTCTCGGCTAAGAGGGACAGGTCCACCAAAGTCACTATCCTTCCTGCGTCTTGCATCTCTCAGACAGACCCAAACAGGAGCAAGTTATTGTTGCTGATATCTTACTTCTGATCGTGACTCAGCTTTCACGAGCCTAAGCTCTGATACCAATTGAAGGTTTAGGTGTCAATCTCTCATGCATAAACCTAACCCAGAAAGATGAAAAACCTTATTAGTAGTAGATGGAACATGTTGGTTTACAAAAACTTCATTAAGGTCTGCTCAACTTGCAATTACATAACCCATATAAATAGCTAAAACAAAAACCCGTTCTTACTTGACTCAAACACCTAAGGATAAGACTTATCCCTAAGCAACTGGATAACAAGAAAAACCTTAATAAACTAATAAACCATCTAATAAAATAAAGACTCATACTCAACCATGACTTGCGATCCACCTCCAACAGGAACTTTCAACTTATAATCCCACTCAAAGACTTCACATGTGAACTCACAAATTAAACCAACATATTCATTAATTCTAATTCTAGACTTTCATTTAAATTTTATTTTTCTATAAGAAATGTCTTGCCATAATAGTTGTTCTCGTTCATAAATTTATCAACCCTCTTCTTTCAAAACAAATTCTCTTCTCTATTTTTGGTTTTTCATCTAGGTGACTCAAATAACCTTGACCCCTAGTTGCTTAGCCAAGTCATTAAATTCAATGTGTTTCTATATGTATTCTATGAGGATCTTCAATAAACGGATTCAACAACGTGTTGAATCTGGTGAAAACAGGAATGACGCATAAGTAGGTAAACAAAGAGAACAAGCACACAAAAATTATCAAACGATTGTATATTACTGTCACACCCCAACCGACGGCGGAAACGTCGGGGCGGGACATGTAGACTGTTCATAAGCTCATGGTTTACTAAAATTGTGATAATTAAACAATAACTTTCATTTCATTGCTCAAGTGATCAAGTACAATTCTTACAAGAATAAAAATACATGAATAACTTTATTAAATTTAAAACTAGGTCCTCAATCCTAAGTGAAGCGACTTGAAATCTTAACTCAAACACTGTACCTGAAACATGATAAAATGAGAGGGTCAACTATAAATAGTTGGTGAGCATACATAGGTTTTGACACCACAAGTAGAGTTCAAATGTTTTGTGTACAATTCATATGATGCATGGTTTATAAAGCATTTATGGAGAATATAAGTTAAGCTAGATGCACAAATGAAACTTTGTAATTGAAGGGCATAACAACACATGTTATCCTAATGTAGGGCATAATAACACATGTTATCCTGATGTAAATGTAGGGCATAACAACACATGTTAGCCTGAAGTAATGTATTTGTGTTTGCACGTGTATATCATGTATATGTAATCTTAATAATTAGCATTCAAGCATAAAGAACAAATAAACACATATGATCATATTGTAGAATTGTACGTGTATAATTGCAAATAGTGTTTGAATGTAATCATGTTTCACCCCAAATGTGTAAATAAGAAAAAGGGGCTATGTAAACTCACTTGTATCAAAGATGTAGCTAGCACAAGAGACTCGGTAGCAAAATGGTCCTTGTAACTCACAACGTTAACCTAGAGCGTAATGTATATGAATCTAGATTAATAACATGCACAATAGTCTAAGGCTACGTCTAGGGTTTCATCGGGTCTTGATATGTGTGGGTTTGTTAAAGTGTTGTGTTATTTCATGTAACAGGATGGTTTGTATGTTGACATTTTGTATTCAAATAACAAGTGTGAAAATAGAATATATGTTGAGTATGCGTATGGATTTCAATATTATCCGTCTTTAGGGTTTTAGTTTAAATTGTTTAGATAAATAAAATTTCTTTTATTCATTTAGTTAAAGAAGTGAGTCTTTAAAAGTAATGTGATATTATATAAATAAATCTATTTATTTGTTTATATTAATGTGTTAAAATATATATTATTATGAACTAAAAACCCGTAATGAATTTGTTAATTTAATAGGTATTTAATAAATAAATTTATTTATTTATTATTAAGCAATATGTTCGAATAAAAAAAAATAAGGAACGTAGCCTTCAGTATATATATATATATATATATATATATATATATATATTAGAATGTATATATATATATATAGTTTAATAGCGAAACAAATGATTTTGTAAGTACGAATTTTTATAAAAATCCTGTCAAAATATTTATAAATTAGGAAATTAAATACTTTGTTTTACAATTTAATAATTTGATTTAAAAATATATTTTTAAATGGTTATAATAAGACTTTAAACAATTAAATTTGTAAAAATAACATATTTTATGTTAAAATTGTAAATTTCTGTTTTATTCTAATCTAAAGTACTGTTGGGGTTTATAAAATAATTTTTATACTATTTTTGGAACATTAAAAACCGCAAAAAGAATAAATGCAGGCCACCCGGTTCGAACCCGGGTGGTTCCTGTGTGACCATCGTGTGTTACCGCTGGACCAAGGGGCTAACCATGTAATAACTCAGGTCACTTTGGTTTTAACTCAAACAACACAGGGAGGTCGGTTTGGTTCAGATATACGAGCAAAAAGGTCTGGGTTTGTGGGTTTCGAACCCACACCACCTGGTTCGGCGGTGCAGTGGCTTACCGGCCGGACCAGGTGGTTTCGTTGTTTAAACATGGTTTAAAAAAATACGTATACGATTATAAGGTCATAAATTAAACCCAATCCGATTGATGCTAAAGTGAACAAGAACCCTAGATACGAAATTGATTCAATACCCTCTGATAATACGAATTGGCAGAGGGCTTTTTGAATATGGCTTAATACGAATTGAATAACATAAATCTTACTTGTTTTGGTCGAGTATCGAGTGCAGACAGTTGGGATGTCAGAATCAAAGTTCTTGAGACTTGATCGAAGTCCCGAGATGAAATGCGGGTTAAATGAGGGTTGGGAGAGTTTGAAAGGGACTATGCGATCGTGTGGGAATGATTTGATTCAATCTATTTCGTCTTAATCTCTTGATTCGACTTGCCCTTAACGGTTCACAGCTATGGTTACCAATTACGCGTCAATTTGACTATTGGGAATGAATTGGGTCTGATTAAGCTCTGAATACGTGCGAGCAGTGGTTTCGCGTGATTCTCGGACTCAAATGCGTCAAATCCCCTTGATTGGTAGCCGAATTTACTCAGTTTGACTTTGTGTTGTCAAAGTTAATTCGAATTTCGAATTCTACCGCGCCTTGGGCCAAATTAAAACACTTATTGTATTTAGGAAGGTTCGAAAAACTGTTATGAGAAATCTCTGGGCTGGAGTCATCGCATATGATTAATTTGGTAGGCCAAATCGGATCTGTTTGACCTTTTAAAGTCAAACCCAGTTGGATGTTGCTCTTGTTGACTTTTCCAGGTCAAAATAAGTTAAATTTTTAGTGAATAGGTTCAAAATGGAAGTCCAAAAGGGTCAAAGGTTCAAATTGAGGGTTCCGAATGTTCAAAAGGAGGGTCAAGACCAAATGTATAAATTTATATATAAGTATATATATATATATATATATATTGATTCTTTAAAAGTTTTATTTAACTTTGTAAATATTAATATATACACTTTTATAAATTTACTTTTGTTTAGAACCCTATGAAAATTCCATTTCTACGAAATTATAAGTTGTAATGTTGATTTATCCAACATAATCAAATGTACATATTTACATCTAGATTTACAATGTGTATATATTCAACGGATGTAGAAGTATAGTTTAAAATTAAAACTCATGTGTTTGAAATTGTTTTCTTATATAAAAATATAGGTATAGATATACGTGTTATATATATAGTAAAGAAATAATAGGCAAGCGAAAATTTTGTATGTTAAAACAATAGTTACTATAACATATATAGTTTGAATAAGTATGGGACTTCAAGCGTTTACAAGATGAAACGTCTATAGAAAATTTATGGTTGTAAAATAATGGATGTTACAGTCTCCCCATGTTAAGAAAATTTCGTCCCGAAATTTAACTAGTGAAGGCTTACTGAATCAGGAAGGATGTGAGTTTGGATTCTCAACGAGCTTTGATTATTGGTTTGTGTTGTAAAAAATTAAGGTCTGTTTCATAAGGTCAAGCACAAATGATGATAGTGGGTTTAGTTTAAGAGAATTTAAGGAGAAAACTGTGAAAGAACGTTTTGGACTCCAAAGGTAACATTGCATTATTTGTGATGAGAACGATAGGAATTTGATAACCTGGGTTTGTTTAGTATGTAGTCTAATCTGCTCAAGAATTGTCAATGGATAAGAGATTTTACAAACATTGACCCGTTAAACAACATAAAACTTTACGTGAAACGAATAACGCTACTTCTGATAATATGACAAAGATACTTATATATAGGAAGTATCAGCGGCGTATCCACCATGCCCTTGTCACATCTCATTAGTTTTTTTATTATGTACCACGATAGGTTTTATGTCACAACACACGACAGATTTCACTATGTCTTCCATGCGCTGATTTTTATAATTACGTGTGTACCCGTAATTATCCAAATCATCGCATGGTCCACATAGTTCATCTCATTGTGTGTGGGGTCCAGGGGGTAACACAAAAACACTAAATTCATAACTATTGCTTTCACGTATGTGTTGCTAACAAATAACTATGTCCATAGATAGTAGAGTCAATCAGGTACTAAAGAGTAATAACGAGGCATAATTTAGGGTTCCATAGTTTCCTCGTGTTTGAACAAGAATACGTCAAACCCCGAGTAGCTTTCATGGATAGGGTGAATAGTCATGCCTTGTGTATGATGTACTTAGTCAATTGCAACAATGTAAACAATCTAATTCCGTGTATAATGTAAACACTCATGTTTCTAGTGTTAGGCATGTTGTAAGCAAGTGGGTTTCATGTATAGTGTGAACAATTTGGTATCATGTATAAGCAAATATGTATAATGTGATCACTCTAGTATTATGTATTTTATGAATGTGTATTGAGTCTCATGCGTATCGGAAACTATCGGGATTTGTAGGCGGTCAGGTGTGTTACCCGACGTTCATGCACAATGTAGGTAGATGAGTTTTAACTTTTAAATTCGTTAGTGCTTATATGGACGGTTAACGGCGAAATGATTCACTTTCTGAAGTTGGCTAGCAAGCTCAAGTTTATAGTAACAAACCGTAGTAGGTGTAAATAGTTTCGACAATGACAAAAATAACATAAAGGATTACAATGCATAATTTATTCCAGACTAGATCCCTATTCGACTCCATCGTGCACTAGCTTCAATTGGTTTCATCTACTGCTTCGGCATTGACTTGAGTTTCGTTAGTGTTTATGTTGAAGGCACGCCCACGAGCACCACCTCGGTTTGCATTGGCTATCCTTGGGCATTAGCTTTTGAAGTGGTTTGGATTACCACATTCATAACAAGCACGCCATTAGTAATGGCTGGTACAACTTGATTGGCAACTTGGTGATTGGCTCGGTTCCCTTGGTGGGTTGGACTAACATGTGATCTGGATTGACAAGTGTTCGCTACATGACCGTACCTTCCACAATTGGCACATACACGGCATGGCATGTTTGGGAAGTGGTGATAGTTGCACATGTTGCACAGAGGGTTATTGCCCGCATATGGTTTCTTATTATGGTTTTGGGCTAGGGGAGCTACTTGGTTGATTGGTACGGCAGGGGTAATGACAACAAAGTTACATTTCTTATTGGAGTGAGGAGGTTTGGGTTTGTCTTCCTGAGAGGGTTCAGAAGAGGTTGTTGGGTCAGTGACTTTCTTTACGCCTTTCCTTGTTAGTGTACCCGCCTTCACATGGTTATCGGTTAATGTGGCAGCTAAGCGGATAGTGTCTTCAAGAGTAGCTGGATTTCTTCCTAGGACTGTATCTTGGATTTTCATGGGTAGACCACCGATGTACTTCTCAATACCCCGAGTCAGTGGAGTGACCATGTGGGGCACCAGAAGGCTTAGCTCATGGAAACGAGTTGTGTACGCTAAACTTTCACCACTGTCTTGGGTAAGATCCCAAAACTCAGCCTACAACTTCTTCATTTCATTACGAGGATAGAATTCCCCGGTCATGAGTCTCTTAACTTCATCCTATGGCAAGGCCATGGTCACATCCACACCCCGATTCCTCTTCTCACCATTCCACCAAGTGAGCGCCCGTCTTTGAAAGACGCTGGTGGCATAGCGAACCCGGAGATTGTCAAAGCAATCACTGTTGAGAAAAGTGCTTTCAATGCTTTCAAACCATTGAAGGAGGCCCGTAGCCCCTTCAGTACCATAGAAGTTGACGGGGTTGCATGAGTTAAAGTGTTTGAAAGTGAATTGGGGTGGATTGGCACCACCACCACCACCATTATTAGCACTGATGTTAGTGCCGCCATTGTTGTTATTGGCCTGAGTGAGTTGGTTCACAAGTTGAGTGAGAAGGGCAGCAAGGTCATTGTTGTTGTTGGTCTCGTTGGCACGACGGGGAGGCATGCTATAGATTTTAACAAAGACATGGGGAAAGATATAAGAAGTTATGAGGATTTCTTGGATATAAAACAAAGGATAATTTAAAACATAAGTGTTCATAGTTTGGATTGCACTCAACAAGGATAATACCATTTGAATGCTATGACACATTAAGGTTAATGAACTTATATAACTTTCAAGGAGACATGCTTTAGCCTATAAGTAAACACTTATCACAGGAATTCCCAGGAAAGCATACGGATCCCTCGGTTGATTGGGATTTATATGAAATGCTTTCCTAGACAGAAAACTTAGAATACAGGTGTCACCCTTCCAGATTGCATGTGTCCTTTACTAGTTAACAAGGTTTAAAACCCTAACGGGGTGTAAAAAAAAATTAAAAGACTTATGACGTTCAATATGCTATGATGGTAATGACATAGAAGAAAGATTGAGACTTAGGATAAGGGTAAGGATATTATATATATATTTTTTTATTTACTATTTAGGTGAGACCCAATAAGTCATGAGATTTAACAGGTAAGTAATTAACACATAATATCTTTGTCATGTAGCATGTAGCATATCATATAATCATAGAGACATGGTATAAATGGGTGTCCTAAGGTTATAGTCTAGGTCAAAGGTGTCTAATAACCTAATTCCCTATAACCAAGTCTTTGATACCAATCTGTCACATCCCAACCGACGGCGAAAACGTCGGGGCGAGACATGTAGACTGTTCATAAGCTCATGGTTTACTAAAATTGTGATAATTAAACAATAATTTTCATTTCATAGCTCAAGTGATCAAGTACAATTCTTATAAGAATAAAAATACATGAATAACTTTATTAAATTTAAAACTAGGTCCTCAATCCTAAGTGAAGCGACTTGAAATCTTAACTCAAACACTGTACCTGAAACATGATAAAATGAAAGGGTCAACTATAAATAGTTGGTGAACATACATAGGTTTTGACACCACAAGTAGAGTTCAAATGTTTTGTGTAGAATTCATATGATGCATGGTTTATAAAGCATTTATGGAGAATATAAGTTAAGCTAGATGCACAAATGAAACTTTGTAATTGAAGGGTATAACAACACATGTTATCCTAATGTAGGGCATAACAACACATGTTATCCTGATGTAAATGTAGGGCATAACAACACATGTTATCCTAATGTAGGGCATAACAACACATGTTAGCCTGAAGTAATGTATTTGTGTTTGCATGTGTATATCATGTATATGTAATCTTAACAATTAGCATTCAAGCATAAAGCACAAATAAACACATATGATCATATTGTAGAATTGTACATGTATAATTGCAAATAGTGTTTGAATGTAATCATGTTTCACCCCAAATGTGTAAATAAGAAAAAGGGGCTATGTAAACTCACTTGTATCAAAGATGTAGCTAGCACAAGAGACTCGGTAGCAAAATGGTCCTTGTAACTCACAACGTTAACCTAGAGCGTAATGTATATAAATCTAGATTAATAACATGCACAATAGTCTAAGGCTACATCTAGGGTTTCATCGGGTCTTGATATGTGTGGGTTTGTTAAAGTGTTGTGTTATTTCATGTAACAGGATGGTTTGTATGTTGACATTTTGTATTCAAATAACAAGTGTGAAAATAGAATATATGTTGAGTATGCGTATGGATTTCAATATTATCCGTCTTTAGGGTTTTAGTTTAAATTGTTTAGATAAATAAAATTCCTTTTATTCATTTACTTAAAGAAGCGAGTCTTTAAAAGTAATGTGATATTATATAAATAAATCTATTTATTTATTTATATTAATGTGTTAAAATATATATTACTATGAACTAAAAACCCGTAATGAATTTGTTAATTTAATAGGTATCTAATAAATAAATTTATTTATTTATTATTAAGCAATATGTTCTAATAAAAAAAAATAAGGAACGTAGCCTTCAGTATATATATATATATATTAGAATGTATATATATATATATATAGTTTAATAGCGAAACAAATGATTTTGTGAGTACGCATTTTTATAAAAATCCTGTCAAAATATTTATAAATTAGGAAATTAAATACTTTGTTTTACAATTTAATAATTTGATTTAAAAATATATTTTTAAATGGTTATAATAAGACTTTAAACAATTAAATTTGTAAAAATAATATATTTTATGTTAAAATTGTAAATTTCTGTTTTATTCTGATCTAATTACTGTTGGGGTTTATAAAATAATTTTTATACTATTTTTGGAACATTAAAAACCGCAAAAAGAATAAATGTAGGCCACCCGGTTCGAACCCGGGTGGTTCCTGTGTGACCATCGTGTGTTACCGCTGGACCAAGGGGCTAACCATGTAATAACTCAGGTCACTTTGGTTTTAACTCAAACAACACAGGGAGGTCGGGTTTGGTTCAGATATTGGCGCAAAAAGGTCTGGGTTTGTGGGTTTCGAACCCATGCCACCTAGTTCGGCGGTGCGGTGGCTTACCGGCCGGACCAGGTTGTTTCGTTGTTTAAACATGGTTTAAAAAAATACGTATACGATTATAAGGTCATAAATTAAACCCAATCCGATTAACGCTAAAGTGAACAAGAATCCTAGACACGAAATTGATTCAATAGCCTCTGATAATACGAATTGGCAGAGGGCTTTTTGAATTTGGCTTAATACGAATCGAATAACATAAATCTTACTTGTTTTGGTCGAGTATCGAGTGCAGACGGCTGGGATGTCAGAATCAAAGTTCTTGAGACTTGATCGAAGTCCCGAGATGAAATGCGAGTTAAATGAGGGTTGGGAGAGTTTGAAAGGGACTATGCGATCATGTGGGAATGATTTGATTCAATCAATTTCGTCTTAATCGCCTGATTCGACTTGCCCTTAACGGTTCACAGCTATGGTTACCAATTACGCGTCAATTTGACTATTGGGAATGAATTGGGTCCTGATTAAGCTCTAAATATGTGCGAGCAGTGGTTTCGCGTGATTCTCGGACTCAAACGCGTCAAATTCCCTTGATTGGTAGCCGAATTTACTCAGTTTGACTTTGTGTTGTCAAAGTTAATTCGAATTTCGAATTCTACTGCGCGTTAGGCCAAATTAAAACACTTATTGTATTTAGGAAGGTTCGAAAAACTGTTATGAGAAATCTCTGGGCTGGAGTCATCGTATATGATTAATTTGGTAGGCCAAATCGGATCTGTTTGACCTTTTAAAGTCAAACCCAGTTGGATGTTGCTCTTGTTGACTTTTCCAGGTCAAAATAGGTTAAATTTTTAGTGAATAGGTTCAAAATGGAAGTCCAAAAGGGTCAAAGGTTCAAATTGAGGGTTCTGAATGTTCAAAAGGAGGGTTCAAAACCAAATGTATAAATTTATATATAAGTATATATATATATATTGATTCTTTAAAAGTTTTATTTAACTTTGTAAATATTAATATATACACTTTTATAAATTTACTTTTGTTTAGAACCCTATGAAAATTCCATTTCTACGAAATTATAAGTTGTAATGTTGATTTATCCAACATAATCAAATGTACATATTTACATCTAGATTTACAATGTGTATATATTCAACGGATGTAGAAGTATAGTTTAAAATTAAAACTCATGTGTTTGAAATTGTTTTCTTATATAAAAATATAGGTATAGATATACGTGTTATATATATAGTAAAGAAATAATAGGCAAGCGAAAATTTTGTATGTTAAAACAATAGTTACTATAACATATATAGTTTGAATAATTATGGGACTTCAAGCGTTTACAAGATGAAACGTCTACAGAAAATTTATGGTTGTAAAATCATGGATGTTACAATTACTGAATAATACTTCTTACAAAACGTTCAATCACTCGTCTAACTCGTTTAACCCTAATACCGCGATTAAGATAACTATTTATAGCTAAATACAAAGTACTTGGTATTATTGGGCTTGGGCTTCACGAGAACTTTAAGTACTCGACCCATCTAAAGTTCTCGGGCCGAGAACTTTTACACACCAAAGTTCTCGTAAACAACTTTAACTAAACTAACTTCTGAACACTTCGGTGATTCTTTGATGCTTCAGCCAATTAGGTTTTGTCCTTACAATATCCCCTAGGCTGATGCACTCAAAGCATTCATAGTATCCCGATGTCAGTTGAATGATCACCATCTCCCGCGTAGAGGCATTTCAAAATAGCAGTAGCCAATACCTTCATAAACGGATTTGTGTCTTTCTCACTTGACTCTGTCACAAACAACTGCTTCTTTGAGAGCCTCATCATATCTTCCTTCCCGAACTTTAACAAATCCATAGGATCTGCAATGGTGAATTCTTTAGCAGTACAGTGAATGTTAATATATCCAGTTATAGGACTGTATGACCAATACTCAAGTTGACTCAAAGAATTGTCAGGCAATGCTTTGTGTACTGGAACATACTTTACTGTCTTAGGAGGAGGATAGGTTTCCATTATAAGAGGCTTCTTTGTGATTCCATCTATCATGTACTTTGACTTCTTTCTTTTTTGGATGAGGAGGCTGCATATTCTTGAAACCATTCATGCATTGAGAATCAAGGAATGCAAGGAAGCTATAACAATGCCAATACCAGCTGGATTATAAAAAGGTACTTTGTTCAAGCTGTATAGATCATATCTTGGAAATGATTTAAAGTCATTTGAAGAGTCATAATATTCTATCCTTCCGTTCTTCGTCTTCACTAGAAACAAGTTCTTTTCATCATCGAACATCCAACTAAGAATAGGTGAACGATCGTTATTTTGAGAACTAAGTTCATTTGAAAAGGTGACGTAGTGAACTTCTTGTGGAGGAATGAACTTAAACCATTTCTTCTTCTCTTCTGAAATATAGATGCGTTCAGTCTGTGCAGAAGATGCGGTCTCCTCGGGAACATGAGTTGATTCCACATCATGATCAGCTGAAGATTCCACAATGGGATGAGAATTAACTTCGGCGAATAAATCGTTGTCAGTGACCGTAATTTCCTTTCCATGAGAACTTAGATATATGTGAGAAGTTGACACATCAGTATAGGAGTTAAACTCTACATCCTCTGTATCTAACTCCCCCACAAACAAATCATCATTCACAGTTGGATCGTTATCAAATGAAAAGAACGTACTTACTTTAGCCATGTCTTCATCAAGCTCTTGTTCACATTCGAAAGATAAGTCATTTTCAGACTGTTGTGCTCCTTTGGATTCAGACACAAGGGTATAGACAACCAAAGTTCTTGAAAGATCTTCATGGTTGCTATCGTCTTTACTTTGATTACCCTGGTCTTTATCTTTCCTTTCACTATCATCATTGCCTTTTCCATCTTCATCATCTTCATAACCATCATCATTACCTTTTCCATCTTCATCACCATCATCACCTTTACTATCACCACTACAACCATCATCTCTTCTTTTCTTCCTCTTCTTCTTATCTTTCTTTTCTTTCTTCTTTATTTTCATTTTATTCAAGATATATTCCAAACCTTCTTGCAAATTCCTTATCCTTTTGTCTTATGAAATCATCACTTTCTTTAACTCCTTAATTTGGCTATCCTTTTCTATCATTTGTTGCTCTAAGACGAAAACCCACTGCTGTAGAGAGTCAACGTCAACTTGGATGTGTTTTAAAAATTCTGGTTTAGATGCAGAGGCTTTGCCTTTATCTTGTGGAAGACTGACGGGTGATGGTGCGACCGGTGTGGACTGCTATGGGAGTTGTTTAGAAACTTTGGCTTTCTTCCTCAGATTAAGATCAGTTTCAACATCATAATCTTCATCAGAAGTATCAGTGGAATGCCGAGAGGAGGTTTCCCAGCTACATTTCTCTTAATCAATAGACTCCTGTGATATTTATTTATTGGTACTTCCTCTCTGTCAGATTCTGTCTCAGATGTATCAAAATCTTCCCCTTCTGAGGCTCCTTCTAAGTCCTCATCCTCTTCAATCTCTTTCTCAATACCTATAGATTTTCCCTCTACATTCTCAGAGTCAGATATATTAAGATCGTCCACATTGAGATCATTCATGTAATCCATGTTATCTAAATCTTTGACAAACACAGGCCCTTCGATGTTGTAATTAAACTCATCCTTATGCTTATCTTCCAACTGGGACTGTGGAGCAACAGGTTCTTCAACTTCTACGTGAACTTGTGGTGGCTCACGCCTACGTTGACGACGTGGCTGCTGTTGCTGTTGTAGTGGTTGTTTTTACAGTTGTGGTGGTTATTGTGGAAGTTGTTGCTATGGTGGCTGCTGTTGTTGAGGTGGCAGTCCCTCTGTCTTAGGAAAACCTCCAAACTTTCTAAGGGAGTCAGGTTCAGAAAATGACCACCCTTATTCATCACCATGTATGAAAAAAATATTCTTATCCATTGACTTACTGAATAGCCTTCCTGGTGTTTGAACCAGTTCAACGTGATTACGGCTGATTATGATTTGCAGAAATCGTGGATACATCAAAAACACTGCCTTCTTCTTACCAGCCATATTACTCTTCATTTCGTAAAACACGACACTTGAAAAGTTAAAGTTCTCCCTTGTCACTAAAGCATACACAGCTGAAGACATATTGGCATTCAATTCGTCATATCCCCCTTTTCTTCCGGAGATACACTGATTTACTACGTGTGCCAGATATTTCCAGTAAGGTGGCAGTAGTTTCTTTTCAACCGAAGGTAATCCTCCTTCATAGCTCATTCTATTATACGTATCTCTCATAATTTCTTTAGAAAATCCGAAGGGGTAAGAAGCGTCATCACCGAAGTTCAAACATTCCTTTATAACCGCCTCAGTAATAACTATTCTCTTTTCGGCTACGGTTCCAACAATACTTTCAACTTCGTTTTCAGTAACAATGTCAGCGGTGCTCCAAAAGCTTCGAATGAAACCTTCACAAATTTCAGGGTGCTGGGAAATAGCAAAAGAAATTCTCGAAGCTCGCAATCCAACAATCATGGATTTGAATGTATTGTGCTGCTGTGGTGGGTCTTCTATGTAAGCAGACTCATTGTGATCTTACACAAACTTCAAGTTTGCCATACCTGAATGCAAACGAATCAAGTTAGACCCAAACAAAAGACAATTCCCAAGTTCTATGTTTGAAGTTCTCGCAAAAATATTTGCAAACACAAATTCTTGCAAACACCAAGTTCTCGGACCGAGTACTTTTGGTCAAGAACTTAAAGAATCCGGCAACTTTCAAAGTATTCAGGCCAAGTACTTTTCAGAGACTAGAAACCGAGAACTCAGGAACTAATTAAATCCGTGTTCAAAATGAGTTTAAGGTCTAAATAGGTGTTATATCCTTAGTCGCCTATCATTTGCGATCTAAACTAGCCATTCAATTTCAAGCATAACTACAAGGATGGTGTCCAATTGATAGAAATCATTTCAAGTCAGGTTCGAGCATGTCTTGCTCCGAAATCCATATAAACGTTCACAATAGAAGTCAAACTTTGTAGGATCGTTAAATTACAAGATGGTTCTGTTCTTAGTTGAAATTGGCGGAAACAATAACAACTACACAAGTGTAATCGAACAGACAGAAAGAATACTAATAAGAACACTGTTGTATTAAGCTTTTGCAGGTAAACGATTACAAGTGAAACTCTATCAGAAAGCACAAAAAGCACTTATACAATGAAATGTTTACAGATTATTTATACTCACTTAGAATCAAGACAGCCCCTTGATTCTAAGGATCAGATCTAACACAGACCGTTGATCTATTGTATCTAGCTAACTATTACATGTTTTGTCTATATCTAGTTAACTTTATTGAAGCGTCTTCTTTATGCATCATTACTTTCATGCTTGGAGAAGAGCATTGTTGTCCGTCATTGGTTGTGCCATTGAGGTTCCTTCTGCTTTGAGAGCTTTTGTGTTGTTTCCCTTTTAAGCATGCAATGCAGTGGTCTTCCAGCTGAAATTCTTTGTCAGGAATCCCTCTGACAAGATTATTCTTCACCAATCTGTTGATAGTTTTGATATTAACGTGGTTTAATCTCCTATGCTAGAGAGCTGATTCATCGACTGATGCCTTTGATAAAAAGCAGGAAACACTCCCAGATGGAGTGACTTCATTCATGTCCAGTACATAGAGATTTTATTTTCTCTGAGCAGTTAATAAAATGCTTTCTGGTGGAGGTGTGGATAAGCCTGGAGTCAGTACAAAACATTCTTTATCTGTGAAGAGCATCCAATGCTTTTGGTCGCAGACCTAGGAAACACTCATGAGATTGAAGTCCAATTCTTTAACATAGTTGACCTTATCAATGCTCATTCTTTCGTTGGACACAGTTCCTTGTCCAGTGATGGATCCTCCCTTTGAGTCACTTCCAAAGGCAACATATCCTCCATTGAAATGTCTGAAGTTTGAGAGGATGGATCTGTTGCCTGTCATGTGCCTGGAACACCCACTGTCTACCACCCAAGTGTTTTTTCTTGTGACCTGGCTGTCCCTGCACATGATATATTTCTAATTAGTAGAACGAACCCAAGAGTCTGCAGACTTGAAAAAGATGGTTGTTAGTTTATCCTTTTCAGTATGTTTGCAGTCAATGGAACCAATGACAGTGCTTGAAGATGGTTTGGCTTTCCATTGCCTTATTGGTGATTTTCTAGTTTTCCTCACACTATCAGCAGCAGATTTTGCTACTGATGTTTATGGCTTGTTGACAGTAGATCCTTCTGCGTACAGCTTTGTTGAAGTGTCAGCATTCTTTGCTACTGTAGGCTTTGCCTTGGAGTTTGCCTTATCAGTAGTGGGCACTCTTGCTGCTGATGTCTTTGCCTTTTCAGCAGCAGATTTTGCTGCAGAGGATTTTAGCTTATCGGCCGCAGACTTGGTTGCTGCTGAAAGCTCCTGCTTTGTTTTCTTGGGCTGAACTGGACTAACAAACGATGTATGCTGATCCTTCTTTACCCTTTGTCTTTGAGGAGCTTGATGAAAGATCTGCTTGAAAGGGTTAAACTTATAGTTTGCAGCAAAGTGGTCTGATTCACCACAAATGATGCAAGTTTGTTGAGATTTAGGCAGCTTCACTCTTGAGGGAGATAGAGACTTTTTGAACTTTGTTGCTTTGTCTTCGTAGCTTCTTACCTTCTTATTTTTGTTAGTCTTTTCAAAGGCATGCTGCTTTGAATGTCTTTGATATTCCATGTAATGAAAGCAGGTGCTGGGAGTGTGGTTATATCTGCCACACACAAAGCATGATTTTGCCAGTTTGTCTTTTGAAAGGTAGCCATAGTCCTTTCTTTGGAACATATCCTTGAAGTTCCATGGATGAGCTTTGTTATGTTCAAAGGTGGCTTCTTCTAGGGTGCTTTGAACATATGGAACTTTTTCTTCAGGCTTACGACATATGTCAAATCCCTTTCTCTTTGTGATTGGCATGAACTGAGGCTTGGGGTTTGTGGGTTCTAATGTCTGTCCCTTTTCTAGATTTCTTCCATCTGGAGGATAGCTGATCTTGATCTGTTTGAATGGTACAGGGGCTATAACAGCTAGAAGAACAACAGGAACTGCAACTCTATTTAGAACAGCTTCAGATGGGACTGCACTGGTTTCATCATGGTCTAAGTGAGTTGACTCAGATTCTGATGAGGTAGTGCAGTCTTTGATGAGAGGTTCATCCGTTGAAGGATCAAGGTTTCAGTTTGCAGTGTCAAGATTTTCAACATTGAAGCTTGGTTCGTATATGGCAATATAGTCAGCAGGAGGAGGAACAGCATTGTACTGATCATTGTTATATCCAAGTCCAGTTTTTACCTTCTCATGGACTTGAATATCTAAAAGTCTTTGTAACTTTTTGGAGGAAAATTCATATTTTTCAACATGAACTTTCTGTTCTGCCAGTTCATCTCTGGTAGCTTTTAGTTTGACCAGTAGATCGTCAATCTGAGTTTCAAGATTAGTTTGTTCGTGTTTTAGCGATGAAATCTCTTTCTTAAGGCAGTTAATCTTTTCTTTATAAGTATTTTTAACCTTTTTGAACTCAGATTTCATCTGATGAAACTCTTCATTTTGATCTATAAGGTTTTGGTTGTGCTTTCTATAACCCAAAACTTTATCAATACAGGCTTGAGAGAAAAGATGTTCAAATACCTGAGGAGGTATCTCTGTAGTGTCTGCCATTAAAGATTGATTGCTGACTGGCAGTTCTTCATATTGAAAGCTCCAGCCAAACTCAGAAGTTCCAACAGTTGCACAGGCTGCAGTTTGAACTGGAGGAGTAGCTTGATGCTGTTGTCTAGGTTGGACTTGGTGAGCTTGTCTTGACGGAGAAGTGACTGGTTTTCCTCTTGGTGCCTTGCATTCTCTAGCAAAGTGACCCAGTAGGTTACAATTGTAACATCTGAGTTTGCTTTTATCCAAGCCAACTCTGGTGTTGGAGTTGTTACTTGGAATGGGTCTTCCGGTTCTAGAGTAGAACCTCTTTGCTCTTATAGAGAGCATGGCATATGAGTGCTGTATGTCCATTTCTTCTAAATCATCTGGATGAAAGCATTCCAGATCCTCCTTGATAAAGGACATATTGTTTGAGCTTTCAGAAACAAAAGCAGCAGAGGTTGATGTTTGAGGAGGAGCTTCTAGGAGAAATGGTGAGCTGTTTGTTTGAGAGATTGGGGTTTGAGGATAGTAGTTACTTGAAGTAGGACCCGAGTGCTCAGAATGGAGGGCAGAGGAGGTGGTGGTGGATGTTGAGGCTGTTTGGTAGCTTGAGCTTCTTTCTTTTGCCTGAATCATCTCTAGCTCATAGGTTTTTAGCATTCCAAAGAGCTCAGTCATCTGGAGAGTCTTCAGATTCTCCGTTCTTCTGATTGACACTGTGTAGAGTGTCCAGCAGCTTGGTAGAGACCTGATGAACTTCTTGAGAATATCCTCATTCTCTAGCTTGACCTTTGAGCACTGCAGCTCCCCTACAAGATAGGTAAATCCATTGTATAAAACAGTTAGAGACTCACCTTCCTTCCGGACGAAGTTTTCATACTGCTGCTTCAGGATGTCTCTTCTGTTCTCTTTGACTTCCTCTGAGCCAGCAAACGTTTTCTCAAGAGCTTCCCAGAGCTCTTTGGCAGTTTTGTAGCTTCTGAAGTTATGAAAAACTTCATTTGGAAGGCACATTTGGATAGCTCCTAGTGCCTTGAAGTCCACCTCCATCTTTTTTATATCCTCTTCTGAGTACTTGGAGGGATCCTTTGGAACTGATGGTCCTCCAGAGTCAGCAGATGCCACCATTGGAATGTAGGTTCCATCCCTGATGGATTTCCATGCGATTTTTCCACATGTCGTAGTCTTCTCCCGACACCAATCTTGGTGGTCGGTTGATGCTGCCGATGTCTTTAAACCCGTTGCTTTGTGTCATTTTTGTTCTTGGTGACTTGATGAAAGAGAGAGAGTTTAGAATAGAACCAGAAGTGATTAAACAAGTGTGAGTTTGTATAATCTGAGCCAAAGCTCTGATACCACTTGTAGGATCGTTAAATTACAAGATGGTTTTGTTCTTAGTTGAAATTGGCAGAAACAATAACAACTACACAAATGTAATCAAACAGACAGAAAGAATACTAATAAGAACACTGTTGTATTAAGCTTTTGCAGGTAAACGATTACAAGTGAAACTCTATCAGAAAGCACAAAAAGCACTTATACAATGAAGTGTTTACAGATTATTTATACTCACTTAGAATCAAGACAGCCCCTTGATTCTAAGGATCATATCTAACACAGACCGTTGATCTGTTGTATCTAGCTAACTATTACACGTTTTGTCTATATCTAGTTAACTTTATTGAAGCGTCTTCTTTATGCATCATTACTTGCATGCTTGGAGAAGAGCATTGTTGTCCGTCATTGGTTGTGCCATTGAGGTTCCTTCTGCTTTGAGTGTGTCAGTTGCTTTTGCAAAAAGTTGTCAGTGACGCTTGGTATGGATAGTCAGCTGCAATGATTTGTCTTCAAGGCACAAGGTTGTCAGCAACAAAGATGTTGATCAGCAGCAAGATGTAACCATCCAGAGCTGCTGATGATTTGCCTGTCAGCAGCATCAAGTGTTGATGCTGCTGAGAAGCTTATCCGCAGCAACTTTGGTCTTCAGCAGATAAGGCTATCCGCAGCAGATTTGTTCTTCAGCGGGAGAACAAGTATCCGCAGCAGATAAGCTTGTCTACAGCGGATTGTTGGTCAGCAGCAAACTCTGAGATCAGCAGCATTTGTACTTAGAGAATTTTGTAGCCATCGGTCTTTGATTCTACAAACTTCATACCTACGGTTTCATAAGAGTCCATGTAACAGTCTCTTAGCAGCACTTAGATCACAACTACAATATGCAAGTTCTCTGAAGAGAGTACGAGAGTAAAATCTTAGGAGTTCTCGATAGGTGAGGTCCACCAGCCATGAACTTCAACCCTTTATATACCCTTTTCAAGTTCTTGGGCCGAGAACTTCAAGTTCTCGGCATGAACTTCCATTTTTAAAAAATTCAAACTTTTTCGAGATTTTCACAAATGTCGTATTACATTTGGACTGTCAGGTCGAGCAAGAATGGTCAATTTATAAAAGAAATATATAATACAAAAAGATAAAAATAAAATAAATAAAATAAAATAACTTAAGCTAAGCTAAAAACACAAAATCTTTTTGTTATTTTTGACAATAGTAGGACACTGGCTGAAACACACTATTTTTGAGAAAAATTAGGTTATGGGATCATATCATTCTAGAGCAAACCAAAGCACACTTTTCAGCTGTTCATTTATTTTGATTGGTCAAGGTGATTGTCAATATACTTTTCCTTCTAAGATTAAGCCTTTCTACCTTAGTTAACAAGCAAGCAGCGAATGTTTTTATCATTTTTTGGGTAAGAGTTATTCATGACTTAGTGGGTCCCACACTCATATCTAAGAAACCTGCATTTATTTGACTATGAATTAGGTGAGTTTTTGATGAACTTAATGGAATCCATAACTTATCGGGTAAACCTACCCCCTTTTTCACAAAACCCGGTGTATTCTGACAATCCAACATAATATATTGTGCCTTTTTGCTAACGTTCCATTTGTTTATAAATATTTGCAATTTAACAGATTCATTTGAGATGTTAGTTTTTCAGTTAATACTGTGATAAAAAATTCTTTTATATAAACAAACTCTTTCAGGGTTTGGATTTCTTGATTAACCTGGTTCAAACTGACTTTGAGAGTAACCTCGCTCTTCTTGATTTGATTGAGGATAGCAAGAGCATCATCTTTCCCACAAATAATGAGTTGATTTAATGTGCGATAGTGAGCAATCATGTCAACACAGTCAGAGGAACAGAGACGAGATTTTACCTTAGGTGGAATCAGCTCAGCAGCGGTTTTCATGCAGATGCATCCTTGATTAGAGCTTCCATCACCATTGGTTTGAGTTCCATCACCTGCACTCTCAGGAGAGTTAACTCGATCCGTTGAGCTGGAACTTGGACATGTGTCCTTCTTTTCATCAATCACCTTTACTGCATCCTTGATCTTGATGTTGGCATTCTTAGTCATGCTTCCTTCAGTGTCAATAACCTGACTCTCGGTACCCTGAATATCAAATTGTCTAAGTAGAGCAGCAGGACCAATAAAGTCAGTGTTGACGATAATCCTTCTTAGCACCTCATTCTTCTCCTTTTCAACCAGACATGCTTCCATCCCATGAACCACAAACTGTGTTGATGGAGTATTTTCCATAAGAGCCTTGCACACCTCAACCTGAGCTTTTTCAATTTCATTGCTCCAATCAAAGTCGTTTACTGCCAAGGAATTTGCTAGTTCTTTTGCCTTCTCAGTCTGTTCTTGGCCATCGGTAATTGTAACAATGGTAGGTAGAGGTAGAGAGTCGGTGATAGGATGGGGAAATTCCCTCTTGAAGTGCCCGAGTTGCTTACAGTTGTAACATCTTAGTTTAGACTTGTCAATACCCGCAGACTTTCCTCCAAGACGCTTCTTACCGGTTCTATCCATGAATCTCTTAGCCCTAAGAGTCAGCATAGCCATTTGCCACTGTAGATCAACCTCTTCCATGTCATCTGGATCAAATTGGAAAACATCTTCAATGTGGTTCACCCCAGCCTTCAATTCACCTGATATTAGGGGTTGATAACTGTTGACAAACAATCCAAACAATGCCATGTGTTCACTTGATGGATTTGGAGCAGAGGTAGTATTACCCTTTGATTCATTGCTTGGTTAATTCTGCTGATTGGTGACGGGAGCGGTCATCATAGCAGGAATGACTCCGGATGAACTTGCAGCAATGCCTGATGAGGTTGGAACAATAAAAGCGGCATTGGTTGGTGCCATGGTTTTGGTGTATCCTGATTGATTCATTTGACGCCTTTCGATGTCCATTTTAAATGACTTTAGGGTGTTGATTATATCAGATAGGGTAGAGGTTTCATTCACATATTGCATTTTGATCAACATACATTGTATGCTCCATTCCTAAGGTAAAAAAGTCTAGCAACTTATTGATCAGAAAGAATTTCTAATGACAACCCCGACTTGCTTCAATTTGCTTGAAATTTCCATGAACCTTGAGATGTGCTTAGAAAAACCTTCTCCTTTGATACTTCTAAAGGTATCATATTATTTCTGGAGCATGTCTTTCTTTCCTTCTTTCAGGTCAGAATTTCCCTCAAAGAAATCACACAACACCTGCCATAGAGAATGAACAGTCTTGTATTCCTCGAACATGTTCATGATGTCGGCTGGACGAGCCATATCGATAGCAACGAATGCTTTATAATCTCTTAGGATCATAAGTTTTTCATTTTCGGTATAAGCAGGGGATCAGTTTGAGCTACAACACCATCAGCTCTAGTGGTCATGGGACAGTGTGGACCACTGGTGGTCGAGACCCACTGACCAAAGTCAGTCACGTAAAAGTATGCCTTCATGCGGTTCTTCCAGTTAGGAAAATCATCGGCGGATTGAAGCTTAGGAGTTCTAGACATGAAGCCGGTCTCCAAATCAGCTTGGGTAATAGAAGTAACAGACATCTTGAATCAACGAAATCACAAACAAGTTCAGAAAATGAGAAAATCCAAGAGTCGGGTAAGAGAGTCGGCTCGGAACAAGCAAGACAGTCGGCTCGAAGAGTCGGCTAATGACAAGGAACATACAGCACCACCACAAGGTGTTTGGAAAGCTCACTCAAAGTGTCAGCTCAGAAGAGTCACTACCTCATAAAAGTGAGTCGCAAACTTGTGTTTACTAAGACAATCGCTAGATGAACAGACAATCGGCCAGATCAAGTGACAGTCGGTTCAGGCAATAGAGTCGACCCTGGACAATTGGCTCAAGAACATCAACATACCCTTTTCATACAAAAACACCAAATCATTCACAGAATACTCGGATCTAAACCAAAATGGAAATTAGATCTGTCAAACTCTTCACAAACAGGTTTCTGAGAGAATTTCAATATCAATTTATGAAGTTGATACAGATCAAGCTAAAGATCAAAGAAATTCAGATATCACAGAAAACCCCAAAAACTCACAAAATCACTAAAATGAAGAGCACAGAAGGCTCTGATACCAAATTGTAGGTCCTGACGATAGGGTACCTGTGCTAAAATGATTCTAAATAGGAAACAATCAACAATCCAGCTATGGAGAAGCTAATTTGTTGATGATTAAGATAAACACAAGATGAAGAGAAACACAATCAAGAACATAAAATACACAAATCTATTAGATCCATAGTGAAACGATTACAATTTAGCTCCTGGATAACAAAGATAACAACTACAACCTCCTACCGGCTCTCAAAATGACTATAGTAACAATGGGTAGATCAAGAGCTTCTGAATTACGTTTTTGGGTTGATATTTATAGACAGCATAGCAATAATCGCCATGAAGATTACCGACTGTCGACAATCGACCGATAACCGACATAGCGACTCTCAAAAACCTTGACCCAAAAACCGAACTTTACAAAAGTTACATCTAAGCCCCTATAGTTTATCAGGAATACAACGGTTTCTCTGGTTACAACAGTGATGCACCCTTATGTCTATGTGTTTAATTTTAGAATGTTGCGTCGGATTCTTAACAATCTGTAAAGCAGCTTCATTATTACAGAAAATAGGAGTCCAGAAATTGATCTTGCATCCAGATAACCTGAGAGCAACATGCAGGCGCAGCGACATATTCAGCTTCGCCAGTAGAGGTCGAAACGGTGGTCTGTTTCTTGCACTGCGATGACACTAATCTCTCCCCCAGAAACTGGCATCTCTATGTTGTTGATTTTCTATCCAGATTGCATCCTCCATGATCACTGTCTGTAAAAGCAAACAAGTAAATTTCGAATCCTTTGCATATCAATGACCAAGCCGAGGCTTGCCCTTTAAGTATTTAAAAATTCATTTGACAGCATTAAGGTAAGAAAGTTTAGGGTTAGCCTAGTATCATGCACACTAACAAACCGCAAATATAATGTCTGGACGGCTGGCAGTAAGGTACATTAACGAGCCAATCATTGACTTGTAGAGATGTTGGTCAATCCCCTGTTCACCTAGATCTGGAGTAAGAACGGGTTGCGTCGCCATGGGGGTATTCGTAGCAGATTCAATACACCGATACAAGAATCATGAAACGAGGTAGATTCAGAAACACATAGTTAAAGGTGTAACTATCCAAATTGTATTGATATGTCAAATGAACTCCCCTTTACAAAAGTGAAACTACACAAGTATTTATACTAAGAAGACAAATAATGACTTCGTCCGAAATACATTTCGGTCAAAATGTATTTCGTCCGAAAACGATTTCGGTCGAAATCTTTTAACTTCAAAGAATTCTTCCGACTTCAGACTGTTTTATATGTGATGGCCTACACTTAGTTCCAACAGTTTTAACCACATTGTTTTTCTTATGAACATCGGAAGTTACTGTAACAAAATAATCAATTTTTGGATTCAAAAACACCTATTCAAATCGCTCAGGTTTACATACGATTCTCTTTAGTATTTCAATACAAAAATTAACAAAACTTTATTAACACAAAAAAACTAACCTGAAATAGGAGATTTAACTTCAAAAACTAATCTGAAATCGAAGATTACTTGATGAACATAACTAACCTGAAGTCGAAGATTTTAACACCCAGTGTTCTTTTTCTTCAAAACCAAAATTACTTGATGAAGAAAAAAATTTTAGATAAATGATTCCCTTGATATTATTTAAGATTTTGGAATGAAGATTGAGTATCCACCCCTTTCTCTTTCCAAGATCTATTGACCAGAAGATTTTGTTTGAATATTTAGGGAAGAGAGTAGGAGATGAAGGGACGTTTCCTTTTTCTGACTCTGCATGTCTCGTGTAGGATCGATAAATATAAGATGGTTCTATTCTCGTTGAGATTGGCGGAAACAATCACAACTTAATCAAAGTAAACAAGTAAACACAAGAAGTACTGATAAATGCAATTTGTATTAAGCTTCAATGGTTACAAGATTACAGAGAAACCTCTAAAAAAGCACTAAGGTACAATGACTCTAAGTACTACTTATATAGTAACTTAGAATCAAGACAGACCCTTGATTCTAAGGATCAGATCTAACACAAACCGTTGATCTTGTATTGAAGCTATTCTACATGTACAGACAATAATAATAACTATGCTAGTTAACTTTTCTCAAACGTCTTCTTAGGCATTTTTGCTTGCATGCTGGGAGAAGAGCATTGTAGTGCTTTAATGTCTGCACCAGTGAAATTCTTTCTGCATGGAGTGTGGCAGTGGTGCTGCAGAAAGTTATCAGTGGTCATTGTTGCTTTTGCTTTTGCAAGGCTGGTCAGCTGCAACGTTTGATCTTCAATGTATGTATAACTATCAGCAGCAGAGTTATTGATCAGCAGCAAGACACAACCACCCAAAGCTGCTGTTGATTTGCCTATCAACAGCATCAAGTGTTGATGCTGCTAAGAAGCCTATCCACAGCAACATTGGACTTCAGCAGATAAGACTAACAGATGGTAAAGGGACAAGAACACTTGTTTGAATGACTTTAAGAACAGGCGGTTCTAGTACTGGTACTGGTGATGAGGCCTCCTTAGTTTTAGTGGACTCTGAGCAAGTTGACTCAGATTCTGACAAGGTAGTGCATTCTTGCACTGTTAGTTTATGTCTTGAAGGATCAAGATCTCGGTTGGCCTTTTCAAGATTTGAGAGATTGAAGCTTGGTTCATGGATGGCAACGTAGTGAGCAGGAGGTGCAATGGCTTGATATTGTTCAGCATGATACCCCAGACCAGTTTTTACCTTGTCATGAATTTGAGAATCCAAAAGTCTTTGCAGCTTTTTGGATGCAAATTCATATTTATCAACATGAACTTTCTGTTCTGCCAATTCTACTCTGGTAGATTTTAATCTAGCCAGTAGATCATCAATCTGGGTTTCAAGATTGGTTTGTTTATGTTTTAGTAATGAAATCTCTTTCTTTAGGCAGTTAATTTTTTATTTATAACTATTTCTACTTTTATGAATTCAGATTTCATTTGATGAAACTCTTCATTTTGATCTATAAGGTTTTAATTATGCTTTCTGTAGCCTAACACCTTATCAATACAAGCTTCGGAACAGAGATGTTCATATACCTGAGGCGGTATCTCAGTTGTGTCTGCCATAAGAGCTTCGTTGTTAGCAGGCAGATCTTCATACTGGAAGCTCCAGTCAAAGTCAGAAGTTCCAACAGCTGCACAAGCTACAGTTTGAGCTGGAGGAGTAGCTTGTTGCTGTTTTTGTCTTGGTTGGGCTCGGTGAGCTTGTCTTGGTTGAGGAGCTGCTGGGTTTGCCCTAGGTGCCTTGCATTCTCTAGCAAAATGACCCAGTTGGTTACAGTTGTAACATCTTAATTTGCTTTTATCCAATCCAACTCTGGTGTTGGAGTTGTTACTTGGAATGGGTCTTCCAGTTCTAGAGTAGAACCTTTTTGCTCTTATAGATAGCATGGCATACGAGTGCTGTATGTCCATTTCTTCTATGTCATCTGGATGGAAGCATTCCAGATCCTCCATGATGAAGGACATGTTGCTTGAGTTTTCAGAAACAAAAGCAGTATAGGTTGAGGTTTGAGGAGGGGCTTCTAGGAGGAATGGTGATGTGTTTGTTTGAGAGGTTGGAGTTTGGGGATGAGTGATGATGGGAGGATAATAGTTACTTGAACTAGGACCTGAGTGGTCAGAATGGAGGGCAGAGGAGGTGGTGGTGGATGTTGAGGCTGTTTGGTAGCTTGAGCTTCTTTCTTTTGCCTGAATCATCTCTAGCTCATAGGTTTTTAGCATTCAAAAGAGCTCAGACATCTGGAGAGTCTTCAGATTCTCAGTTCTTCTGATGGACACTGTGTAAAATGTCCAGCAGCTCGGTAGAGACCTGATGAACTTCTTGAGAATATCTTCATTCTCCAGCTTCACCTTTGAGCACTGCAGCTCACCTACAAGATAGGTAAATCTATTATATAAAACCGTTAGAGACTCACCTTCCTTACAGACGAAGTTTTCATACTGCTGCTTCAGAATGTCTCTTCTGTTTTCTTTGACTTCCTTTTCAAGAGCCTCTCATAGCTCCTTTGCAGTTTTATAACCTCTGAAGTTATGAAAAACTTCATTTGGTAAGCACATCTGGATGGCTCCCAAGGCTCTGAAGTCTACCTCCATTTTCTTGATGTCTTCATCAAAGTACTTGGAGGGTTCTTTGGGAACCAGTGTACCTCCGGAATCAGCTGAGGACACCATGGGTATGTATGGTCCATCTTTAATGGATTTCCACATCCCGTATTGCTGATAGCAGAAGAAGCTTTCCATTATGTTCTTCCACATATCGTAGTCTTCTCCAGACACCAATCTTGGTGGCTTGTTGATGCTTCTGATATCTTCAAATCCATTGTTTTGAGCCATTTTGTTTGATTTGTGATAGTGAGAGACTTTAACAAAGAGATAGTTTAGAATAGAACCGAAGAATGATTAAACAAGTGTGAGTTTTTTTAATCTTTGAGCCAAAGCTCTGATACCACTTGTAGGATCGGTAAATACAAGATGGTTCTATTCCAGTTGAGATTGGCGGAAACAATCACAACTTCATCAAAGTAAACAAGTAAACACAAGAAGTACTGATAAATGTAATTTATATTAAGCTTCAATGGTTACAAGATTACAGAGAAAACTCTAAAAAGCACTAAGGTACAATGACTCTAAGTACTACTTATATAGTAACTTAGAATCAAGACAGACCCTTGATTCTAAGGATCAGATCTAACACAAACCGTTGATCTTATATTGAAGCTATTCTACATGTACAGAAAATAATAATAACTATGCTAGTTAACTTTTCTCAAACGTCTTCTTAGGCATTATTGCTTGCATGCTTGGAGAAGAGCGTTGTAGTGCTTTATTGTCTGTACCAGTGACATTCTTTCTGCGTCGAGTGTGGCAGTGGTGCATCAGAAAGTTGTCAGTGGTCATTGTTGCTTTTGTAAGGCTGGTCAGCTGCAACGTTTGATCTTCAATGGATGTATGACTATCAGCAGTAGAGTTGTTGATCAGCAGCAGGACACAACCACCCAAAGCTGCTGATGATTTTCCTATCAGCAGCATCAAGTGTTGATGCTGCTAAGAAGCCTATCCGCAGCAACTCTGGACTTCAGCAGATAAGACTATCCGCAGCAGATTTGTTCTTCAGCAGAAGAACAAGTATCCGCTGCAGATGAGCTTATCCGCAGCAGTTTGTTGGTTAGCAGCAAACTCTGAGATCATCAGCATTTGTACTTAGAGAATTTTGTAGCCATCAGTCTTTATTTCTACAAACTCCCCCTAGACTGATGCTACCAAAACTCTCTTACTGCTTTTATTGCTGAAGCTTTTGCATGTGGCTGACGATTCTTGCAACATCATAGCCTCTTGGTTCCTTGCTGGGATTGTTAAGAGGAAGCTCAGATAGAGTCTTAATATCTTTGCTTGGCATTTTGAAGATAGTCTTGCTTAGACACCTCATCTTCTGTCCTTTAACGTTTGTCAAGGTGAACTCATTTTCTTCAGCATTGTAGGACCAACTGATGAATGGAGAGTGGGATTTGAGAGGTTTTGCATCAATAATTTCATCTTTGATGGGGTTGAAGTGATGTTTGATCACCAACAACAGATGTCTCCCACCTTCATTCTCGGGCTCATGAGCTTCACCCAGCTCCATTAGTCTTTTTAGATCTGAATCTGGAAGTTGCAATATCTCATCAACTGTTGCATAGAGTGATCTTCTTTCTTATGTTCTTCCCCTGAAGACTTCAAACCTTTGATCTTGAGTGGTGTAGGACCAGTTGATAATTTCTATTGAGTCTTCTGGTTTAGTAGTAGGTTTGCTTTTCTTCTTGGGAGATTGTTGATGAGTAGGAGCTGGGTGGGAGGATTTGGACTTTGTGGGTGAAGAGGAGGGAGGTCTAGGATGGAGAGAGGAAGGTTGTTGGATAGAGGAAGTGGTGGATGAGGAAGAAGGCTTGGGTTTCTTAGGTTTGTTTTCTTCTTCTTGATTGATTACCCTCTTATTTGAGCCTTTCTTCCCCAGTCTTTCTTCCTCTTCTTTTTTGACTTTAAGGTAAAGGGCTTGCAGGTTCATGAAATTCATGGGACCTAGCCTTTTTCCACTCTCTCCTCTAGCCTTTAGGAAGTCAATCATGACCTTCCTTTCTTCAAGGGTTCTTTTGTTGAAGGAAATGGTCTTCTTGGATTTCTGTTTGGCTTTTTCTTCTTCTTCAGCCCTTTTCTTGTTTCCCAATTGACCCTGCTGACCCATGAAGGCTCTGTAGATCTCTTTATTTGATAGTTTCTCAAGGTAGTCTGCATCCTCACCTTGAGAAATCAGAGCTTCTATCCACTCCTCTCTCATTTATTCGGCTAGCTCATAATCAGTTATTCTGAACTTGGCCTCTTCCTTCATCTTCTTCTCTCTTTCTTCTTCTTCTTTATCAAATTGTTCCTGTAGTTGAAGAGCAAGAGCTTCATCTTCTTGAATTTGATAGACTGTAGGTATGTTGACTTTCAGATCATCCAGCTATTTGGCATACAGCTAGATCTGTTGTTCTCTGAGGAGAATGTCCGCTTTTCTTTCTTGAGCTTTTCTTTGTTCATCCATCTCCTCTTCTCTTCTTCTTCTTCTTATTCTTCTTCCCTCCCTTTCCTTCTTCTCTTTCAATAACTTTTCTTCATCTTCTTCTGTCATAGGTCTTTTCCCCTTGTCTTTGCTGGATGCCTCTGCTTCAGCTTCATGGACCACAACAGCAGATGTAAGAGATGCTGTTGGGATCTCAACTTCAGCTTTATTGGCATGATGAGGAGTAGACACAGAGGAAGGGACAGCTTCACTCTATTCCTTTTACCATTCATTCCCATATATAGCTTTAAAGTCTTCTTTGACATTCTGAGCAGCCACTTTTCTTGACCCTTCTGTTGCGTTCAGTATGACAGTTGGTGAGGAGGGAAGGGATAGATCTGAGTCAGAGTCATTCATTGCAGGCGATTCCTCCTTATAAAGAGAAGCCTTGATGAGTTTGATCATTTCTTGACTTTCTAAGGAGTTGATGTTGCAGATGAGTGATCTGAGTTCAAAGACCTTGTGTAGGAAGTCTGAAGGTAGAAGTAAGATCTCTTTTGATGTTGATTGAGAGAGAAGATCCATTGCTTAGGAAGAAGGTGAAATCAGAGGACTCAGTGCTCACCCATCCTAGCACTTCCAAGTCCTTGACCATGATGTTGTACAGGAATCTTCGACAGCAGATAACTTCTTCTTCAGTTAAAGCACTGCTCCTGATTAAGTCAAGTCTTCTTGGAGCCAGTCTTTGTTCTGCTATTGATGAAGATTCAAGATAAGCCACCCTATTTGCTTCTTTTAGTAGTCTTTCAAACCAAGGCATATTATCCTCCATTAAGTCAAAGAACGTGCTGCTTGCATGTTCTGCTAAGAGATCTGATGAAGTGTTGACACATCTTGTCAGATACAGATTAAGAACTTGGAGGGCATTAAGAGTGTTCCAGTTTAGCTCTTCTACTCCACTAAACTCCCATCCAATCCAGAATCTCTCAGCTATGCCATCATACCCCCAAGCTAGAATGGAGTCGAATTCTAGCTTGTTTGAAGTTAGTGAGAATTGGGGAGTAGATGTTTGACTTATTATGGTTGCAGCTTCAGGAAGTATGCTGAATGATGGAGGTGTGTCTTCATGGAGAGTTTCATCTTGCAACACCTCATCAACAGCTCGGACAACTAACTTCCAATCCTTAGTGATATCTTCCTCTTCATCTACTGAGTCTGGCAAGTCATGGATTTGAACAAAAGCAGGTTTGTATAGTGAACTTTGAAACACAGTCTGCTCCTGTATCCATTCTTCTAGGCTGTCTGCATAATCGTCCTTGGTAACTACCTCCCCCTTTTTGGTTGCATTAGTGCATAGAGTGTTATCTGTTTGAGTGCCCACTGGTATAAGGGAGGGAGTAGGCACAGTTGGGCGTTGATGGGCTTCATGCATAGAGACTTGGTGCCTTAGTTTGGACACCTCAGCCTCTAGCATGGCTACCCTGGCCGTTAATTCCATATTATGAAGTTTCAGTCTGTCCTCATCCACAGTTGTGGAATCCTTGGAGCTAGATGGGGCCTTAGGCCTAGCCTCTGCATCCCCATCACCTTGGTTTTCTTAGCACCTGGGATTCCTCTCAGTGAAGAGTGTTTCAAAGGAAACATCCTCACTGTGAGTTGCCGTGGTTAGGGTCTTAGTGATGTTGTCACTGTCCTCCTGGGCAGTTGATGTACCAGGAGTAGTGACAGCCCTTTCCACATTCACGTTGTCAGTACCACTAGAGTGAACCTTCTTGGGTGATGAACTTGGGTTAGGTGCACCAGCAGCCAAGTCAATCAGTACCTCTGAGATAGTGGTAGTTGGAGAAGGTATATCATCTTGACTAGGTGCCTCTGCACTTAAGTTCAGAGAAGAGAAATGATATGGCTTAGCGGGTTGTTCTATGAATCCCGGATGTGATCCTGATCCTAATAGAGAAACTTCCAAGGAAGTCTCTCTAATGGTGTGGCTATCCCTTTTGATATTCTCATCAGAATGTTGGGATTCTGAATGAGGGCTTTTAGGTTGGGATTGGGCCTGTGAGACAAGAAGAGAAGGAGACTTCTTGCTCTTTTTTCTAGTGTATGTCGTTGCTACCGGGGCCCTTTGTTCCAGTTGAACGATAACATCCAAAACAGATGTAAGTGATTTTTGTACCTGTGCATCCTTAGTAGTTTGCGCAGGGGTTCGAGCAATGGAAGCAGCTTGTTGTTTAGGATTTGAAGTGGAGGGTGTGGGATCAGTATCAGCTGGGATTGCTAAACTGTCACCCTGGGTACTTTGTATTTTCAGCATTGTAGATAACAATGGAACATTGACCCCTGAGAACTTTTTGGAAACAGTTCTCATACTTTGAAAAATATTATTTTTATGACCCAACATGATGTAGATTCTTGCAGGTTTTGAGAGATCTTTTAGTTCCTGGTTGAAAACCTCCAGCAAGAATTTGGGGTATATAAAGAATTGTTGCTTTGCACCCTCTTGAAGGTTATATCACAAACCCTCAAAGATGAGGTGTGAAAAGTTTAAACCTTGGCAAGTAATCATACCGTGAACAGCAGAGGCAAGTGCAGAGCTCACTTGATGCCATCCACTTCTCTTCTGAGATATGCATTGTAGAGTAGTGTGGTAGAGATACTTCCATGGAGGGCTCATCAGTGCCTTCTCTAGTGTGTACTCATTTTGATTTCCAGTGTACCCTATGGATACAAAGGTCCTCATGTATTCTTCCTTTCAGTATGAGATGGCTGCCCCCTCATCTTGAAGCTGAAGATGTTTTTGGAGACTGGCTTCAGAGATGATGATGTCTTTGCCGTCTACCTTAGCATTTATTTGGGGAATCCCCTATTCGGTAGAGTAGACAGCGGTGTTCCAAAAATCCTCCATATGAGGAATATAAATGGTAGGGTTGCCGGTTAGTGCAAAATGTATGTTTGATCGGAAAAGAAAATCGATCATATCATTGAATCCCTCGGACTTCTTTCCTATGGTTAAGTATGCCGTGAGGTTGTGATATGGGGAGCACTTATCATCATGATTGTTTATGTCTGCCATTTTTGTTGGTTTAGAGGGAAATGAGAAGATTTTGAAGGGTGGTTAGGAATGGAAGGCTTTGAATGTTGTGGGGACTTGAGAGAAAGTGATGGGAGTTAGGGCGAAATTGAATGTGAAGGGGTGGTGAAGGAATTTGATTTGTTCTTATAACGGCGGAGGAGGGAAAAGCAAAATGACTTGTATAGTACAACCTCATTCACTTTTTACTGTTACAGTTGTAATGCACTATAGCAGTCATGGTAAACACTGAAAGGAATTTTTACAGCGGATAAAAATTAATTTAGACTTATTTTTAACCATCAGCAGCAAACTTGGTTACTGCGGATGGTTAAGCCTATCCGCTGCAAGCTTGGTTGCAGCGGATAGTTAAGTCTGTCAGCAGCAAACACTATTGTTGCTGATGGATGCATCGATCCGCAGCAAGGGAGTTGCTGCTGACTACCTTAAAGCTATCCGCAGGAAACTTGTTCCTGCTGATAACTTAAAGCAGTCAGTGGCAAAATCTTTGCTGCTGATTATTATACCTGTCAGTAGCAAAAATGTATGCTGCTGACTTGTAACTTTTATTTATAACAAAGGACAAACATATTTACAAAGAAAAAAAAATTTAGAGACATATTTTAATCAAAGTTCATCATACCAATAGATTCAACTAAATATCTAAATCTAGCTTCATCAAACGGTTTTGTAAACAAATTAGCATATTGCTCATTGGTATGAACTTTGGTTAAAATACTTCTCTTTTTCTCAGCTTGATCTCTTATGAAGTGATACCTGATGTCAATGTGCTTTGTCTTGGAGTGCTGCACCGGATTGTTTGTGATTGATATGGCACTCATGTTGTCAATGTGAATGGGAGTTGCCATGAAAGTCATCCCATAATCCAGCATTTGATTTTGTATCCAGATGACTTATGCACAGCAACTTGAAGCTGCGAGGTATTCTTCTTCCGCTGTAGAAGTTGAAACACATGTTTGCTTCTTGCACTGCCATGAAATCAGTCTCCCTCCCAGAAACTAACATCCCCCTGAAGTGGACTTTTTGTCCAAGTTGCATCCCCCATAATCACTGTCAGTGTATGCATACAGATTGAACTTATCATTTTTTGAGCACCATAGCCCAAGTCTTGGGGCTCCCTTTAGGTATCTGAAAATTCTCTTGACAGCTTGAAGATGTGAAATCTTTGGAGCTGCTTGGAATCTTGCATAGAGACATACTGCAAACATGATATCTGGCCTAGAGGCAGTGAGATACATGAGAGACCCTATCATTGCACGGTACTGATGTTGATCAGTGTCTTGACCATCTTTGTCTGGAGTCAGCTGATGGTGCACTTGCATAGGGGTTCTTGCAGCAGAGCAGTCAGCCATCTTGAATCTTTCCAGAATGCTCTTGACATATTTGGATTGGCTGATGAAGATTCCATTTGGGACTTGTTTGATTTGAAGACCCAGAAAGAAATTTAGCTCACCCATTGAGCTCATTTCAAATTTTGAGTGCATTAGGATCTCAAAGTCTTTACATAGCTTCTCCCTTGTTGATCCAAAGATGATATCATCAACGTAGATTTGAACCAGTAAGATTTCTCCCCCTTCATTTTTGATAAACAAGGTCTGGTCAATGGCACCTCTTCTGAAGTTGTTGCTTAGTAGATATCCAGACAAAGTTTCATACCAGGCTCTTGGGGCTTGATGTAAGCCATATAGAGCATTGTCTAGTTTGAACACTTGGTTAGGATGTGCAGGATCTACAAAGCCTGGAGGCTGTTTGACATCTACTTCTTCACCAATCTTCCCATACAGAAAGGCACTCTTGACATCCATTTGATAGACCATGAAATTCTTGGATGCAGCATATGCCAGGAAGATTATGATGGCCTCTAGTCTGGAAACAGGAGTAAAGACTTCATCATAATCAATTCCCTCTTCCTGAGTGTAGCCTTGAGCTACAAGTCTGGCTTTGTTCTTGACTACAATGCCTCTCTCATCTTACTTGTTCCTGAATACCCATCTTGTGCCAATCGCAGATTGACCAGGTGGAAGATCAACAAGCTTCCAGACATCATGTCTCTTGAATTGCAGCAACTCTTCCTGCATTGCCTCAATCCTACTGCTGTGTTGCAGAGCTTCATCTATCTTCTTTGGTTCCACCTGATAAAGAAAACATGAAAACAAACATATATTGGCCTCATGAGATTTGCTCCTTATTAGAACTCCTTGGTGAACTTGGCCAATAATATTTTCAAGAGGATGTTTCTTGTTGATTCTTTATGCTGGTACCACCTCCAGCTGTATCCCTTGCTCAAGATTGCTTTGATTTTGATCAGTGATTTCTTCATTCATGGTTGAAGAGTCTTCAAGATCAACAGCTACATCAGTATTATCAAGAAGGTTATTAGCAGCATCTACAACATTTACAGAAGAGTCTTCATTCAAGTTTTCCTTTTCAGACAGGCTGCTGCTGATAACATTAGAGAGTGTGGTTCTGGTTGCACTTGCTTCAATGGCTTCCATAATAGATGGAGGATCAATCGATGGTCTTCTTAGACTGATAAAAGATTTTGGAAAATCCAGTCTGTAGTCAGAGGAGGTGGAGGCAGGTGCTTGAGAAGATGAAGACTCCATATTTGAGAAGATGAGAGGCTCAAATATTTAGGTGCAGGAGTCTATGTCAAAAAGCCAGTTTGGGCCTTTTCCCTGTTCACAGACATCGTGTTCTCTGCATTCCACATTGGCTGATTCTTCCACAATTCTTCCACAATTCTTGTTCTTGAGTTGAATACTCTGTAGGCCTTGGATTGAGAGGAATAGCCCACAAAATATCCTTCATCAGAGTTGGCACCAAACTTAGGAAGAACCCCATGTGTGATCAGAATTGTGCATGGACATCCAAAAGGTTTTAAAAATCCATTGTATGGAACTCTTTGGAACCACAGTTCATAGGGTGTCTTGTTGAGAGGCTTGACTATGAGAACTCTATTTTGCACATAGCAGGTTGTGCTTACTGCTTCTGCCCAAAATGTGAGAGGCAGTTTTGAGTCAGCCAACATAGATCTTGCTGACTCAATTAGAGTTTTGTTTCTTCTTTCAGCAACTCCATTTTGTTGAGGAGTTCTTGGAGCGTTGTATTGCCTTTCAATTCCCTTGCTCTCACAGTAACAGTTCAAAGTGTGGTTCTTGAACTCTGTGCCCTGATCACACCTTATGATCTTCACCTTCTGATTGCTTTGATTCTCTACCTTAAGGATGTAGGATTTGAGAATTTCAGCAGTTTCATCCTTAGTTCTCAAGAAGTATACCTATGAGAATCTAGTGTAGTCATCAGTTATCACCAGACAGTATGACTTCTTACCCATTGACATAATATTTCTAGGACCAAAGAGATCCATATGCAGCAACTGTAGTGGAGTATCATTGGAATTCAAAGTCTTGGGCTTGTGAGAACTCTTGTGTTGCTTCCCTTTCAAACAAGCAATGAAGTGATCTTCTAGCTGGAATTCTTTATCAGGAAGCCCCCTGACAAGATTGTCCTTCACCAATTTGTTGATGGTTTTGATGTTAACGTTGCTTAGTCTCCTGTGCCAGAGAGCTGATTCATCAACTGAGGCTTTTGACAGAAAACTGGATACACTCCCAGATGGAGTGACCTCATTCATGTCAAGCACATAGAGATTTTCTTTTCTCTGAGCAGTAAATAAAATCTTCTCTAGAGGAGGTTTAGATAAGCCTGGAGATAGTACAAAGCATTCATTGTCTGTGAAGAGCATCCAATGCTTTTGATCATAGACCTGGGAAACACTCATGAGATTGAAGTCCAATTCTTTGACATAGTTGAACTTATCAATACTCATTCTTTCATTTGACACAGTCCCTTGTCCAGTAATAGATCCTCCTTTTGAGTCACCCCCAAAGGCAACATATCCTCCATTGAAGTGTCTGAAGTTGGAGAGTATTGATCTGTTGCCTGTCATGTGCCTAGAACAACCACTGTCAACCACCCAAGTGTTATTCTTGTGACCTGGCTGCCCCTGCACATGAGAGAGATCTAGTTAGTGGGAGGAATCCAAGAGCTTGTATCCTTGAAGAAAAGGGTTCTTGGAATATCAGATTCAGCATGTGTGCATTCAACCGAACCAATGATGATTCTTTGAGGGATAAAAACTGGGATCTTGGCTCTCCATTGCTGAAGAGATGGTTTTCCAGTTCTCTTTGCTCTGTCAGCAGCTGATGTTGCTTTGGCTGCGGATGAATTTGCTTTATCAGCAGCAGATTTTGCTGCTGATGACTTTAGCTTATCATCAGTCGATTTTGTTGCTGCTAATGGTTTTGCTTGAGCAGCAACAGACTTGGTTGCTGTTGAAGGCTTGTCCTTTGGTTTCTTTAGCTTGGCTTGATTACTAACATTTTTGCTGGCTGCTGATGGTTCAACAATCAATGTATGCTTATCCTTTTTTACCTTGTTGATGGAGGGCTTCTCTGTAGAGGTTCTCACGCTGATAGGCTTTTGTTTAAGAGGGGCTTGATGAAGGATCTGTTTGAAGGGATTAAGGTCAGAATTTGCAGCAAAGTGGTCTGATTCACCACAGATGATGCAAGATTGTTGAGGCTTTGGCAGCTGCTTTCTTGGTGGGGAAAGAGAGTTTCTGAAATGAGTTGCCTTGGCTTCAAAACTTCTTACCTTTCTGTTCTTGTGTGTCTTCTCAAAAGCATGTTGTTTGAGGTTTCTTTTCTGCTAAAGGTAGTAGAAGTAGGTGCTGGCAGTGTAGTTGTATTTTCCACAGACAAAGCATGATTTGGCCAGTTTGTCCCTTCAAAGGTAAACATAGGCCTTTCTTTTGAATAGGTCTTTAAAGTTCCAGGGGTGAGCTTTGTTGTGCTCAATGGTGGCTTCTTCCAATGTCTTTTGAACATATAGAATGCTTTCTCCAGGCGCATGACATATGACAAACACCTTTCTTTGAGGCTTTGAGTTGTTTGAGGTTGAAGACTGCCCCTTTTCAACATTTAGCTTTCTTCCTTCTGGTGGATAGCTGATTTTGATTTGGTTGAAAGGCATAGGAACCGGAACAGCTGGTAAAGGGACAAGAGCACTTATTTGAATGACTTTAAGAACAGGCGGTTCTAGTACTGGTACTGGTGATGAGGCCTCCTTAGTTTTAGTGGACTCTGAGCAAGTTGACTCAGATTCTAATGAGGTAGTGCATTCTTGCACTGTTAGTTCATGTCTTGAAGGATCAAGATCTCGGTTGGCCTTTTCAAGATTTGAGAGATTGAAGCTTGGTTCATGGATGGCAAATTAGTGAGCAGGAGGTGCAATGGCTTGATATTGTTCAGCATGATACCCCAGACCAGTTTTTACCTTGTCATGAATTTGAGAATCCAAAAGTCTTTGCAGCTTTTTGGATGCAAATTCATATTTATCAACTTGAACTTTCTGTTCTGCCAATTCTACTCTGGTAGATTTTAATCTAGCCAGTAGATCATCAATCTGGGTTTCAAGATTGGTTTGTTCATGTTTTAGTAATGAAATCTCTTTCTTTAGGCAGTTAATTTTTTATTTATAACTGTTTTCTACTTTTGTGAATTCAGATTTCATTTGATGAAACTCTTCATTTTGATCTATAAGGTTTTAATTATGCTTTCTGTAGCCTAACACCTTATCAATACAAGCTTCGGAACAGAGATGTTCATATACCTGAGGCGGTATCTCAGTTGTGTCTGCCATAAGAGCTTCGTTGTTAGCAGGCAGATCTTCATACTGGAAGCTCCAGTCAAAGTCAGAAGTTCCAACAGCTGCGCAAGCTACAGTTTGAGCTGGAGGAGTAGCTTGTTGCTGTTTTTGTCTTGGTTGGGCTTGGTGAGCTTGTCTTGGTTGAGGAGCTGCTGGGTTTGCCCTAGGTGCCTTGCATTCTCTAGCAAAATGACCCAGTTGGTTACAGTTGTAACATCTTAATTTGCTTTTATACAAGTCAACTCTGGTGTTGGAGTTGTTACTTGGAATGGGTCTTCCAGTTCTAGAGTAGAACCTTTTTGCTCTTATAGATAGCATGGCATACGAGTGCTGTATGTCCATTTCTTCTGTGTCATATGGATGGAAGCATTCCAGATCCTCCTTGATGAAGGACATGTTGCTTGAGTTTTCAGAAACAAAAGCAGTAAAGGTTGAGGTTTGAGGAGGGGCTTCTAGGAGGAATGGTGATGTGTTTGTTTGAGAGGTTGGAGTTTGGGGATGAGTGATGATGGGAGGATAATAGTTACTTGAACTAGGACCTGAGTGGTCAGAATGGAGGGCAGAGGAGGTGGTGGTGGATGTTGAGGCTGTTTGGTAGCTTGAGCTTCTTTCTTTTGCCTGAATCATCTATAGCTCATAGGTTTTTAGCATTCGAAAGAGCTCAGTCATCTGGAGAGTCTTCAGATTCTCAGTTCTTCTGATGGACACTGTGTAAAGTGTCCAGCAGCTCGGTAGAGACCTGATGAACTTCTTGAGAATATCTTCATTCTCCAGCTTCACCTTTGAGCACTGCAGCTCACCTACAAGATAGGTAAATCTATTATATAAAACCGTTAGAGACTCACCTTCCTTCCAGACGAAGTTTTCATACTGCTGCTTCAGAATGTCTCTTCTGTTTTCTTTGACTTCCTTTTCAAGAGCCTTCCATAGCTCCTTTGCAGTTTTATAACCTCTGAAGTTATGAAAAACTTCATTTGGTAAGCACATCTGGATGGCTCCCAAGGCTCTGAAGTCTACCTCCATTTTCTTGATGTCTTCATCAAAGTACTTGGAGGGTTCTTTGGGAACCAGTGTACCTCCGGAATCAGCTGAGGACACCATGGGTATGTATGGTCCATCTTTAATGGATTTCCACATCCCGTATTGCTGATAGCAGAAGAAGCTTTCCATTATGTTCTTTCACATATCGTAGTCTTCCCCAGACACCAATCTTTGTGGCTTGTTGATGCTTCTGATATCTTCAAATCCATTGTTTTGAGCCATTTTGTTTGATTTGTGATATTGAGAGACTTTAACAAAGAGATAGTTTAGAATGGAACCGAAGAATGATTAAACAAGTGTGAGTTTTTTTAATCTTTGAGCCAAAGCTCTGATACCACTTGTAGGATCGGTAAATACAAGATGGTTCTATTCCAGTTGAGATTGGCGGAAACAATCACAACTTCATCAAAGTAAACAAGTAAACACAAGAAGTACTGATAAATGCAATTTATATTAATCTTCAATGGTTACAAGATTACAGAGAAAACTCTAAAAAAGCACTAAGGTACAATGACTCTAAGTACTACTTATATAGTAACTTAGAATCAAGACAGACCCTTGATTCTAAGGATCAGATCTAACACAAACCGTTGATCTTGTATTGAAGCTATTCTACATGTACAGAAAATAATAATAACTATGCTAGTTAACTTTTCTCAAACGTCTTCTTAGGCATTATTGCTTGCATGCTTGGAGAAGAGCGTTGTAGTGCTTTATTATCTGCACCAGTGACATTCTTTCTGCGTCGAGTGTAGTAGTGGTGCAGCAGAAAGTTGTCAGTGGTCATTGTTGCTTTTGCAAGGCTGGTCAGCTGCAACGTTTGATCTTCAATGGATGTATGACTATCAGCAGTAGAGTTGTTGATCAGTAGCAAGACACAACCACCCAAAGCTGCTGATGATTTGCCTATTAGCAGCATCAAGTGTTGATGCTGCTAAGAAGCCTATCCGCAGCAACTCTGGACTTCAGCAAATAAGACTATCCGCAGCAGATTTGTTCTTCAACAGAAGAACAAGTATCCGCTGCAGATGAGCTTATCCGTAGCAGTTTGTTGGTCTGCAGCAAACTCTGAGATCAATAGCATTTGTACTTAGAGAATTTTGTAGTCATCAGTCTTTATTTCAACATCTCGAAACCATCTTTTCCCAATGTTAAAAGGACATGGGGCAAAATACCCTGATTGCCCTTTAGTACTTTTCATAATAAATTAAATGTAAAATCAAATACATTAATCTGCTTTTTAATCTAGACCTTTCATTCATTTTCATCTTTGGCTAGAAAAGGGTTTCCAAGGTTTACCCAACTAACCCAAGTTTTCATAATATTCATTCCCTATATATATATATATATATATATATATTGATATGAACGGTTTCGAAACTTAACAAGATATAATATCAGGAATAAGTAGTATAAATATATATATATATATATATATAAATATATAATTATATATTTTCACTACTTGTCTTAAACGATATTTCACACATTTGTACATCAAATATAAATATATGTTTTATTGGAGAATAAATGAGTATATGATTACATTAAGTATCATCTTAAATATATATATATATATATATATATATATATTTCAGTTATGACTTGAGTAAACAAAATATGATTAATGAATATACTAAGGTAGGTGTATTATGTGTATATGTTTACATAAAGACAAGCAAATCCTATTAAGGAACGTTTATTCCAAAACACAATATGATAAAACTATATTTCAGGGTTTTTGAAACTATAAAAATATACGAAGAAGTATATATATTTATATTTATGAATACGCGTATGAATACACTATAAGTCCTGAAACAGTTTCATTAAATCATACAGTTGCATACATTATGTTAAAGGATGCACGAACATGAATTATTATTACTAATTATACGCGCACATAACTATACACGATCGTGTACACACCAAACTAATATTTTGTATATAACTATTGAAACATATTCGAGTCGGGAAACCCGACTCGATTTAAGCAACTAATATTACTGAATATTAAACGAGCATCGTATACCGAATCGGTAATACCATTAAGAATCAACAGAGCTCGACCGCACACATGATAACTTAATACGAGTTTAGACTCGCTTTACACTATTATGGTTAGTCTATAAAGCTCATTAAGTTCCTACACGTATTGACGGACTCTAATAGGATGTAACCCGTGATTATCATGTGAACATTGTTTCCACTACTATCAGAAGGACATTAGTGTTCCTGGCACGTCACCAGGTGAGTTCACTGCCCCATTTTAACTTTTTAAATGTTTTAGAAACATCGGGGGAGAAACATACTTGTTTAGCACCTTGGATACATTTGAAAACATCATTGTTGATACATTGGAGGAAACATGAAACGTATTTACTTTACACGTTTAAAAACATGAAAACCCACTTACGAACATTTTCATATGGTAACAAGAGAACAAGATCCGACCTTATGTTTGCATGAGTTAACGGACATAGAGCTCGCTAAAAGTCCCCTACGTGAACATTTTTATATCCATTAGTTATAGTTTTGGCCTGGGACTTTGTGGATAGTACTATTGGGATTGACACCCCCGGTCATGGTTTGATCGGTTTTGGTCGAATGGCCGCATAGTGTTCAAACGTGTGCTCGGGAGGTACGAGCTGGGGGCAAAACATATGTGTCATGGTTTGGTTATGCCTCATGTACGAACATATTATTTGTATTCTTAGCTAGTCTACAAATGGGTCAACATTACTTGTTATGTTTATCATATACACACGAGACCGCTACTTGTTTTGGGTTAATGTTCCTATCTTTAATAACTTCTCTAAAGAGGGCTTGACATGGGCATAAATTCATTAATATGTTTTCATTGGGAAAACTACTCGTTTTATGACTATAAAGTCATCACATATTTTCGTTGGGAAAACTACACTTTTTATGACTATGAAGTCATCACATGTTTTCAAGGAAAATGATTTTATATTATGCCCATGTACACAATATCAATGTTTTCAAGAAAAACGGCTTTACATTGCAACAATTAAACCTTTGAACTCACCAACCTTTGTGTTGACATTTTTAAATATGTTTTCCAGGTAACACATAGCTATGGCACGGTTGGAATGGGTTTACCATTCGGATTAAAACCCTAGGAGCAGAAGAAACACGATTGTCCAACCTCAAGTCGGTTTGGACCTATATGGATTTAGGACAATGTATTAGTTTATTTTAGTATTGCAATGGTGTTCTACACTTTAGAAGTCTTCAATCTGCTTTCGCTATTGTGTAATGTTACCAATTGTTACAACCTTGATTTATTTATTAATTTATTTATTAAGTGACATATGATTACTGTAATTCTTATATTATCACTTGTTAAAGCTAAGTGTAACACTCTGTCATGAAAGTCCTTACACATTGAACCATTTAATATGAACTTAGTGAGGTAATCATGAGTAGTACTACTGGGTTTGACAAATCCCACCCGTGTTAGTCACGCTACTCGACCGGAGGTCGAACGGGTGTAATATTGACGTAAACACATCACCACTATTGATAGACATGGTGGAAGCATTCAAACACAAACAGTCAGCATCGGTTGCGAGCGCTTTAGTAACTTGAACATAGGCTAGCTACCTATTGATATATATTGAATGTACATAATCTGGCAAACACTATTATGAACTAAAACCTGTGAACATACCAACCTAGTGTTCACACATTTTCTTACATGTTTTCTCAGGTCACTAAGGCACAGGTGCACAATTTGGACATGCATTTGAGTCCTTTTAATTATTGCAAACATTAAACTATTTATCTGCTTTTAATAAACTTGACTTTTGTAAAACGTTTAAAAGTTAAAAGGGGGCATCCAGGATGGCCCGCTAGTCAACTCTGCAAATGTGGCAGGTCATCGTATTGGGAGAATACATGTTGATGGAGGCAGTGGAGCGGAGAACATGTTCGAGCACTGCTTCAAACGCTTGGATGAAGACTTAAAAGCCAGGCTAGTCCCGGATCATCTCCCGCTGATTGGATTTTCAGGGGAGAGGGTATTACCTGTGGGCAAAGTAACCTTGCCGGTCACCTTGGGGAAAGGAGATAGGCTTCATACAGTCAACCTAACCATTTCCGTAGTTCAAGCTAATTCCAAAAACAACATCATCATGGGCAGGCCGGGAATCAAAGCATTTAGAGGGGTAGTCTCCACCAACCACGGAATTATGAAATTCCCCACCCCGAAGGGTATTGCATCAGTCAGTACAAATGCAGAGATAGTAGCTGCATTGGATAGAACCAAAGAAAGCCAGAATGCGGAGCAAGAAGTTTGGATGATCCACGAAAACTTCACAGAACAAACTGTCAAGGTGGGGGCACAACTGTCCAACAAAGTAAAGGCAGATTTGAAGGAGCTGCTCATACGCAACATGGATGTGTTTTCTTGGGAAGAGCCGGATATGGAAGGCATTCCATGGGATTTGGTGGAACATAAGCTAAACATATACCCCACAGCAGCTCCAATCCGGCAGAAGCGGCAAAGCATGGGCCCGGAACGCCGCAAAGCTGCATGCACGGAGGCTAGAAAGCTGCTACAAGCGGGAATAGTAAGGGAGGTCAAATATCCATCTTGGATAGCAAATCCAGTAATGGTGGCAAAAGGGGACGGCTCTTAGAGGATGTGTATAGACTTCAAGGACCTTAATAAGGCAACCCCGACAGACTGTTACCCCCTGCCAGAAATAGAGATGAAGGTAGAGACCCTGGCAGACTTCCCAGTCAGATTTTTTTGGACGCGTATAAGGGGTACCAGCAAATACAGATGGCACCGGAGGACGAGGAAAAAACGGTGTTCTACACAGACGAGGTAGTATTCTGTTATACCAAAATGCCCTTTAGTCTAAAGAACGCAGGGGCCACCTACCAGAGGTTTATGGATCAGACTTTTGCCAAACAGATTGGCAAAAACCTTGAAGTCTATGTGGATGATTTAGTGATTAAAAGCAAGACTGAGTCAGGAATGATCAAAGACATAGAAGAAACATTCAAAACACACCGCGAAGCAGGCATGAAGCTCAATCCGAAGAAGTGTTCATTCGGGGTAGCAGAAGGAAAGTTCCTAAGAGTAATGGTTACCAAAGAAGAGATACGCCCAAACCCAAAGAAGGGAGAAGCTGTCACACCCCCAAAATCCACTAACGGAGTTTTACCGTTAGACGTGTGACAAACCAGGATCTCAGTCATTAGTTACGTCAAACGACACTACATGAGTTTATTAAAAGCCTTTAAATGTTCAGAGTTAATGCTGAAGCGTAAACATTAATATTAAATCCAAAGTAATTACACGCAACAAAGCGTCAATTAACGAAAATGATAGACAATAAACATTATTCCTTTATTGATAAAACCAATGCGACTCCATGATGCATCCTAGTCCTGATGTGTATAATAGTGACCTGAGAAAACATGCTTAAAGTGTCAACACAAGGTTGGTGAGTTCACAGATTTGTATGTAAATAAACTGTTTGAGTGTTTGCAGGATCCACATACATAAGTCACACATATTGTTGGCTAGACAATGTACATGTTACTTTAAGCGTTCGCAACCGAAGCTGACTGTTTGTGTTTGAATGCCTTCCACCATTGCTAACATCAACAACGACAAATGTTTAGGACAATTTACACCCGTTCGACCTCCAATCGAGCTAGCACGACTAGCCCGGTTGGGTTTGTTAAACCCAGTAGCACTACTCAAATTTCCTCGCTATATATGTTATAGTAATAGTTCGTGAGTGTAAGGACTTAGTATGTTATGTTTGTGCTTAAGTAAACAAGTGGTAATGAAATATTATGTGATCCATGTTTGTTTGTGTGTGTGTTTCTCTCCAACGGGAAAACAAGTAAATATGATGTTTGTTTGTGTGCATGTTTCTCCCCAACGGGAAAACAAGTAAAAATGACGTTTGTTTGTGTGCATGTTTTTCTCCCAAAAGGGAAGACAAGTAAAAGAATATTTGTTTGTGAGCATGTTTCTCCCCCAACAGGAAAACAAGTAAAAAGGTGCCGTGAAACTCACCTGAGTTGTGTAAGCGTAGTAAATAGCACCGCACAAGGATGCAACAGAAATCACAAAGGTTTGCCTGTGAACAGTCTACGTATGCCCTAGAATTATATTTACAATTGTTAGGGACACATGGGATTTTGAGACGACGACACGGAAAGGGTCGGGTGTCCTAAAGCACATTTATAATAAACGAGTAGGTAAACTTATCATCAGGATTAAGGAATTTCTTAATTTAATAATTAAGATAGATGTGGAACGTATCGAACGTCACTAACTATGAATAATATTATTAAAAAAGCATTCGTGTGTTTTTACCATTTAAATAATGGTTTAGGAAAATAATATAAACGATTATATTATTTTTAATATGAAAAATTAACACTTAAAATGAGCTATAAATCCAATCCCGATCCTACGAGTGTTTTCCGATGTCCAAACATATTTATATATCATTATAATAATAATGAGAAATGTTTTATATTAAAAATAATGCTAAAAAAATGTTTTAAAAATAAAACACGGTGGAAGGACTCGAACCCGGGTCCCCTCCCAAACAGTCAATCGCATTAACCATTACGCCCACAAGGGTCATCGCATCCAATACCCGGTTCTAATTGTTTTTAACATAAAAGTCCCTTGTGTTCTCCCCCCCCCCCCCATATGAACCGATCCAAACTCTAGTCCCAATCTCACGAATTCGATCGCGATCATCCAAAATATCATAGGGGTTTTGTTCATTAGTGTATTACGAATTCGTGGGTGTGTTTAATTGCAAAAACACTAATTTTAGGTTTGTTAAATCTCTGTTTGAATATGTCAAAAACCCTAGATTGAACATAGAATCAAATTGATCGATTCCGATAATGAAAAAGGTTGGATTCACAGGGCTTTTGATGAGAAAGACATTGCGAATCAATCCTTGTGGTTTAATTGGATTGAAATTGAGTTTAGATTAGGGTTCGACTAAACCGAGATCGCGATGAAACCTAGAATTCAGTTGTGTGCAATTCAGTGTTATAAGTCTCGATTAGGATAAGGCTTTTGATCTAGGCATTGAAACGAGTCAGATGAAGTGTTTGGTTATCTGTTTGGATATTGAATTGAAGGTGCTCGACTAAATGGACTTCCGACTTTGCGTGGTTTGGTCTCCGGCGATCCTGGCTTTGTCTCCGACCAAATTGATGGGTGCAATAGATTCAGTGGGGTGCGAATGAGGTGTGCAGGGTGTTTGCTTGCCAAATGGTGAACAAATTTGATCGAATTCGATGGTATAGTTATGTGGGTTGACGGTTTCGGCTTGAATGCCCATAATTGGGATTAATTCGAATCAATAACCGCGTTAATGCACCAATGATGATTGTTTTATGATGTTTAATGTGTATATCAGTTACCAATTGGACAGATTTCGGTTATGGATTTGAAATTGGATCAAGAACACCAAGGTTTGACTTTCAAAAGTCAACTAAATCGAATTTGGGTTAATTACAGCCTTAGTCCTTGTGTTTTATGTGAATTAGAGTTTGAATAATGGCAGAATTTGTCCATGAGGTTTGAAATTAGATAACAGGACTAACTGTGTTTGTGTGAGATGACAGGGCTTGAGTTAACGGAGTTAAATTGAAACTGTCGGGTGTCACATCATTCCCTAGTTGAAAGAATTTTCGTTCAGAAAATTAAAATAATAAAAAAAAAATTTGGATGTCACATCATCCCCTTAGTTGAAAGAATTTTCGTCCCGAAAATTAAATAGTACCTTATGTGCTTGACGTAGATTGCTTGAACAAATGAGGATACTTGCGCATCATCTGATCCTCGTGCTCCCATGTGAATTCCGGTCCGCGTTTCGAGTTCCAACGAACTCTGAAAATAGGGATTTTACTGTGTTTCAACATTTTGACTTCCCTATCCATGATTTCAACTGGTTCTTCAATGAAGCATAATTGTTAATAAATTTGTAGTTCCTCGAGTGGAACCACGAGTGTCTCGTATGCTAGACATTTCTTTAAGTTTGAGACGTGAAAGACGTTGTGTACACCACTAAGTCCTTCAGGTAAGTCCAGTTGATATGCTACTGGGCCAATTCTGTTCACTATCATGAACGATCCAACATAACGAGGATTTAGTTTGTCTTGTTTCCCAAAATGAATTACACCTTTCCAAGGTGAGACTTTTAGTAAAACCATGTCGCCTACTTGAAATTCTAATGGTTTTCGACGCTTATCTGCATAGCTCTATTGACGGTCACAGGCTGCCGCCATACGATTTCAAATTTGTACGATTTTCTTTGATGTTTCTAGCACAAGTTTAGGACCCGTAAGTTGGCTATCCCCAATTTCAGCCCAACAAATAGGTGATCGGCTTTTCCGCCCGTATAGTGCCTCGAATGGTGTTGCCTTGATGCTAGTGTGATAACTGTTATTGTAGGAGAACTCCACTAAAGGAAAATAAGTTTCCCAACTGTTACCAAAATCAATCATACAAGCTCGTAGCATGTCCTCTAGGGTTTGAATAGTACGTTCAGTCTAGCCATATGTTTGAGGATGGTATGCTGTGCTCATATCCAAGCGTGTGCCTAGAGATTTTTGTAACAATTGCCGGAAACATAAGGTGAATCGAGCGTCTCGATCTGGAATGATTGAAATTGGCACTCCGTGTCGAGAGACTACTTCTTTTAGATAAATACGAGTTAGCTTCTCCATCTTATCAGTCTCTTTGATTGCTAGAAAGTGAGCGGATTTAGTCAAACGATCTACGATCACCCATATGGTGTTGCATCCGCTAGGATTTCGAGGTAGTTTAGTGATAAAGTCCATGGAAATCTGCTCCCATTTCCACATCGGGATTTCTGGTTGTTGAAGCAAACCAGAAGGCTTTTGGTATTCAACTTTGACCTTCGAGCAGGTCAGACACTTGCTAACAAAGGTGGCTATATCAGCTTTCATGTTAGGCCACCAATAGAGAACTTTTAGGTCATGATACATCTTATCGGAACCAGGATTAATAGAATACCGAGATTTGTGAGATTCATCCATTACAAGCTCCCTTAAGTTCCTGTACACTAGAATCCATATTCGCTATGTGAAGTAGCGAATACCGTCCGATTTAACATTGAGTTGTTTCTCCGTACCACGCATGGATTCTAACGGTAGGTTTTCCTCTTTCAGGGCTTCGAGTTAAGCATTACGGATTTGGTTAGGTAATCCAGGGTGGATAGTGAGTTGTAATACTCGGACCCGTCTGGGTTTAGTTTCTTTTCTGCTTAGGGCAGCGACTACTACATTAGCTTTGCCCGGATGATACTTGATTGCACAATCATAGGTGTTCAAGAGTTCGATCCAACGATGCTGTCACATGTTCAACTTTTTTTGTTCGAAGATGTGCTGAAGACTCTAGTGATCGGTGTAGATGGTGCACTTGGTACCGTACAAGTAATGTCTCCAGATTTTCAGTGTAAACACTACGGCTCCCAATTCCAAGTCACGGGTCGTGTAGTTCTTCTCATGAATTTTTAGCTAACGGGAAGCGTACGCAATAACCTTCTTGTGTTACATCAGTACACAACCAAGACCTTGAATGGAGGCATCGCAATACACCACAAAGTCATCCGTTTCCTCTAAAAGATATAGGATGGGTGCACTATAGAGTTTTGACTTTAACAGTTGGAATACTGATTCTTGGGTTCCGCTCCAGGTATAGGGTTTACCCTTTTGGGTTAGGGCAGTGAGAGGTTGAGCAATCTTCGAGAATCCCTCGATGAATCGACAGTAGTAGCCAGCCAATCCCAGAAATTGTCTCACCTCTGTTGGAGTCGTTGGTGCCGCCCAATTCTTGATGGCTTCTACTTTGGCTGGATCGACATGTATTCCCTTCGCGTTGACTACATGTCCCAGAAATTGTTCTTCACGAATCCAGAATTCGCATTTGGAAATTTTAGCGTACAACTGCTCTTGCTTCAGCAGTTCTAGAATCAAACGTTTGTGTTCCTCATGTTCTTCCTTGCTCTTAGAATATATCAGGATGTCATCAATGAAAACGATGACGAACCGATCAAGGTAGGGTTTACACACACGGTTCATGAGATCCAAGAAGACCGCGGGTGCGTTGGTTAGTCCGAATGGCATGACAAAAAAACCTCGTAATGGCCGTACCGGGTTCTGAATGCAGTTTTAGAGATGTCTTCGTCTAGGACTCTCAGTTGATGATAACCGGATCTAACATCGATCTTTGAATAGAGGCTTGATCCTTGAAGTTGATGAAACAGTTCATCTGTGACATCCGGCTATTTAGAATTAACCCCGTTACCATAAACTCAGTTAATCCCGTTATTTCTTAACCTAGTTAACTTAATTACAAACCTCAGCGACTATTTCTGCCATGAACTCAAACTATTATATGGTAACTACAAGGACTAATTGTGTAATTAGTCAAAAATACATCCTATTGACTTTGTAAAGTCAAAATTGAACACATTTTGTTCCTGTTGACTTTTAAAAGTCAAACAACCCTTGTTCTTGATTCAAAATTGTGATCCATAACCGAAATCTGATCGAAGTTGTAACTGATTTGCACATGAAGCCATTAACGATCATCATTGAGTCATTAAACATCATAATTACGTGCAATTAATCCCAATTATGGGTAATCATGTCATAACCGTCGACACCTTTAGCTAAACCATCAAATCCGACCAATTCGTGTATCACCCTTGTCATTAAACACACTGCACACCTCAAACGAATCCCTCTGAAGCTTTTGCACACATCAAATTCCCCGGAGACACAGCCAGAGACGCTGGAGATCAAGCCACTCGAAGCCGGACCTGCATTTGATCGAACACCTTCAATTCGTATCCAATTCTGGTAACTAAAACATCGAATTGGTCAAGTACTGATTCAAGGGTTCATGTACACTCGGGTTTAATCGAATACTGATCTAGACACAACTTCAATACAATTAAACTACATGGGTGATTTCACAATACCTCAATCTGTAATAGCCCTATGAATCCAACCCATAATCATTATAAGATTTAATCGATTTGATTCTAAGTTAAACCTATGGTTTTTGGTTTCTAAAACAGGAACTAAACAATTCTAAACTTAATGGTTTTGCAATTAAATCCCCCCACATATTCGCAATACACTAATTTTCAAAACCCCTATGCTTTTGTGTTCAATCGAAATTGAAATCGTTGGTTTTAGGACTGAAGTTGGTTCGGATCGTGATAGGGGGGAAGAACTCAGGGACTATGAATGTTAAAACCCAACTGATCCGGTCCTTGTTGCGATTACCCTAGCGGGTGGAGTGGTTAGAGTGTTGTGTTGGTGTGTGTGAGACCCGGGTTTGAACCCCACCAACTGTTTTGATATTTTTACCAACTTTTCAAGCTATATTTTTATATTAAATCAAAACCTTTATTATTATAATGATATGTTAATACATTTTGAACCCGGAAATCACCCATAGGCTCGGGATTGGCTTTATATATCTTTTTAGGAGTTAAGAATAATAATTATATTGAAATAGTTATTTTATTTACACCCAACCCATTATTTATAACTCTTCTTTAATTATTATAATATAATTATTTATATTATTACCTAAGCATACGTGTCCGAATAAAAATAATATATTTATTTTTTTATCACATGAATATTTATTATGTCATTCTCCTAAATTAATAATAATGAGTTATAACACACAAACTTTTAATTAAATATTAATACCTCGTGCCAGGTGACGTTTTATACGTACCACATCTATCCTGATTATTTAATTAGAAATTTCTTGATTCTGATGTCGTGTTTGTCTACTCGTTGATCCTAAGTATGTATTTAGGACGTTCAATCTTTCCGTGTCGTCTTCACAAAATCCCAAGTGTCCCTAACAATTGCAAATATAATTCTAGGACATACGTAGACGGTTCACAGGCAAACTCTTGTGTTTTCTATTACATCCTTGTGTGGTGCTAACTACCTACGCTTACACAACTCACGTGAGTTTACGACCCTTTTTACTGTTTTAAATTGGGGGAGAAAACATGACGCAAACACTTTTGATTATTGTAACTCATATATTATCACTTATTAAAGACTAAGCGTAACGCTCTATCCTGAAAGTCCTTACACATCGAACCGTTTAATATGAACATAGCGAATTAATTTTGAGTAGTACTACTGGGTTTGACAAACCCCACCCGCGTTAGACGCGCTAACTCGATTGGAGGTCGAATGGGTGTAATATTGACCTAAACACGGCACCATTGTTGATAGACATGGTGGGAGGCATTCAAACACAAACAGTCAACTTCGGTTTCGAGCACTTTAGTAAACATGAACATATTTTAGCTACCTATTGATATATATATTGAATGTACATAATCTTGCAAATGCTTTTACAAACTGAAACCTGTGAACTCACCAACCTAGTGTTGACACTTTTCTTACATGTTTTCTCAGGTCGCTAAGCATAGGTGCACACTAGGACATGCATGGAGTCTCTTTAACGTTTTCAACACAAACCAAACAATTACACTATTTATTTGCTTTCTAATTGCTTTGACTTTGGGTGCGTTTGTTTTCCGCATTTATTACTTTGTCAATCTTTTCCGCATTAACTTTGAACATTTTATGATATTTTTTTATGTCCCATACAATGTCGTTTAATGTAACTATTGTCTGAGATCCTAGTTTGTCACACGCCAAACGGTAAAACTCCACACACATTGGAATTTGGGGGTGTGACTGATTGGTATCAGAGCCATTGGTTATAGAGAACTAGGATTGCATTCTAGACTATAACGACACACATTAGTTACATGGCACAGACACTCAAACATGCACTTATACCTTACATTTCAGGAATGTCTACCCCACCCACATCCCTAGTTTCTCAGGAGCATGATGGTCCTATTCTATCTTCACCGAAGCCCAAGAGGCGTCGGCTTGGCCCTATAGATGACACCATTGTGTATTCTGAGCCGTTCCATGTGCGGAAAAAAGGTAACCCGCATGATTGGGAGTGGTACCCTAGTTGGATCAGGAGCTGGATCCGGCAGGAACGGGTCCCATCTCCATCATTTCCAGCCACTTCTTCTACTACACAGACTTTACAACTTTTTCCACGCACTATGGAGCAGGCTTTAGCTGCTTTTGTAGCTACTATGGATTAGGAAATCCAGAATATGAAGGATGCAGTAGGAGAAATCACCGGCCTGTTAGAACTCGAAAGGCAGGCAAACGAGAAGATCGAGAAGCTAACAGCGGAGTTAGCTGACACTGATCACTACCACGAGAACTTAGTGGATTCGTTCCATCAGATAGAAACTCGAGTGGACACACTAGAGGCTGCCGTCGATGTAGCCCAGGCTAGGATTGTGCATCTAGAGGCACAACTTGAGGCTGCCCTTGAGGCAGAAGACGCACAAGATGTTGCGTCTGAAGAAGAACCAGCTGACGAGGAGGATGACGAGCCAGTTGTTTCTTCAGCTGGTAGTGGCATTTGACACTTTCTCTTATTCTTGTTTATTTCTTTCATTTCTAAGCCTAGATGGGCAGGGTTGTTCCCATCCAACAAATATTTCATGATTTTGATGTTTTGGTTTATTTACTTTATAGCCGTTACAATTTATCTAATCAAGAACTATTATTGAAATATTAAATGTTGTGGTTTAGTTTCCATTTATTTACTCGTACTTATATGATGATGATATGCGATACATTTTCTCATTGTTTGTATTTGTGAATGTGAAGAATCAGGTCTGGACGTGGTCTTGCACGCGGTGGACGAACTGGTGGCCACGGTAACTTCAATATGACAGCAGCAGAACTAACATCACTTATCAATGATAGTGTAGCTGAAGCCTTAGATGCACATAATGTTGCAGGTAAACTCGATATCCGTTGACTCTAGCAAGTCAATTCATCACTAAACTCACTTTCCAAACCTTATAATCTCATTTGTGTATTGTTTTTTCAATCCAGGCGAGCACAATAACCCGCTGACCTGCACTTTCAAGACTTTCATGGACTGCAAGCCCCACACGTTTAGTGGAGCTGAAGGAGCTGTCGGTTTGCTCCGCTGGTTCGAGAAAGTGGAATCTATGTTTGCCATGTGCAACTGCCCACAAGAAAACCTAGTCAAATTTGCTTCAGGTACTCTGGGGGGTCCTGCCCTCACCTCGTGGAACTCACAAGTTCAGATTTTAGGTCTGGACATGGCTAACACCCTACCTTGGGATGAGTTCAAGACAATGTTGCGGGAGGAATACTGTCCTCGTGATGAAATCCAGATGTTAGAAGGCGAATTTTGGAACCTAAAGATCGAGGGTTCCAAGATTGAACTTTATACTACTCGTTCACACGAGTATGCCGTCATGTGTCTTCATATGGTGATACAGGCATATAAGAGGATAGAAAGGTACAATGATGGTTTGGTACCTCAAATCAAAAGTATGGTCACTACTTCTAACCCTACCACTATACAGCAAACCATCTGCCTTGCTCACAGGTTGACAGACCAAGCTGTAACTCAAGGTACCCTACCTCTGAGGGGCACAACTTCCAAAACTTCTGACAGTAACAAATGAAAGTTTGATAGCAACACCAGCACCAAGAGCTTCCAGTCAAACCCACCTCAACAGCAGCAGCATAGGTTCGAGCCTACCAAAACTTTCAACCAGACAACCTCTTCAAGTCAATACAAGAGTCGTTATGCTGGGAAATACCCCTAGTGCAACAAATTTGGTTATCACCACAATGGTACTTGTGAAAGGCAGCGTTGCCAGCGGTGTAGCAAGATGGGTCATGCTACGAAGGATTGTAGGGGTGAACTTCAATTCAAACAACCCTTTCAGCCACAGGGATCTACCAAAGGATGTTTTGAATGTGGCAAGGAAGGACACTTCCGGAAGGATTGTCCTCAATTGAAGAAGGGAGGAAATGGTAATGGCAGCGACAATAATCAAGGCAACAACGGTAACAACAACAACGATAACAATAACGGGAACGATGCGAAGGGGCGAGCCTTCGTGATTTGTTCCAGGGAAGCAAGAAATGATTACAACATGGTTACCGATAAGTTCTTTCTGAACGACAGTTTTGCTTCTGTACTTTTTGATACTGGTACTGATAGGAGTTTCATATCTAAGAAACTTAGTGATCTGTTAAAAGAAACTCCAACCCTATTAGAAACTAAGTACATTATAGAGATAGAAGACGGTCAGATAATTGAAGCAACGCACATACTTAAAGGATGTAAGCTAGGATTGGTTGATCATAAGCTTGATATCGATCTCATACCGGTCACACTTGGTAGTTTTGATATAATTATCGGTATGGATTGGTTATCCAAAAACCAAGCTAAAATCATTTGTCGTGACAAAATTGTTCGCCTTCCTCTCCCTAGTGGAGAAACTCTTTCTGTCCAAGGTGAAAAGAGTGGTGCTGTCGTGGGCATCATATCCTTCATGAAAGCACAAAAATGTTAGCGTAAGGGTCATACCGCTATTCTGGCTCTTGTCGCCGAACAATCCTCTGAAGAGAAGAAGACTGATGATATTCCAATTATACGTGACTTTCTCGAGGTATTCCACGAAGACTTATCTAGTCTTCCGCCTCATCATCAAGTCGAATTCCAAATTGCTTTAGCACCCGGAGCAGCGCCTATTACTCGGCCAACGTACAGACTTACACCTAGTTAGCTACAAGAATTATCCATGCAACTGCAAGAGTTGTTGGATAAGGGTTTTATCAGACCTAGCTCATCGCCATGGGGAGCTCCAGTCTTATTTGTTAAGAAGAAAGATGGAACTTTTCGTGTGTGCATCGATTACCGTGAGCTGAACAAAGTAACCATCAAGAATCGTTATCCTCTACCCAGCATTGATGATCTGTTTGATTAACTCCAGGGATCAAGCTTCTATTCCAAGATCGATCTGTGATTTGGTTACCATAAAGGAGAGTCCGAGATGAAGACATCTCTAAGACTGCATTCAGAACTAGGTACGGCCACTACGAGTTTATAGTCATGCCTTTCGGACTAACCAACGCACCCGCGGTGTTCATAGATCTCATGAACCGTGTGTGTAAACCCTACCTTGATCAATTCGTCATCGTTTTCATTGATGATATCCTCATTTATTCTAAGAACAATGAAGAGCATGAGGAACACCTACGTTTGATTCTGGAATTGCTGAAACAAGAGCAATTATATGCCAAGTTTTCCAAGTGCGAATTTTGGATTCGCGAAGTTCAATTTATAGGACACGTAGTCAACGTGAAAGGAATACATGTCGATCCAACCAAAGCAGAAGCCATCAAGAATTGGGCGGCACCAACGGCTCCAACAGAGGTGCGACAATTTCTGGGATTGGCTGGCTACTACCGAAGATTCATCGAGGGATTCTCAAAGATTGCTCAACCTCTTACTACCCTAACCCAAAAGGGGAAACCCTATATCTGGAGTGAAACCTAGGAATCAGCATTGCAACTGTTGAAACAAAAACTCTGCAGTGCACCTATCCTATCTCTTCCAGAGGGAACGGATGACTTTGTAGTACGATGCCTCCATTCAAGGCCTCGGTTGTGTGTTAATGCAACGCGAGAAGGTTACTGCATACGCTTCCCGTCAACTGAAAATTCATGAGAAGAACTACACGACTCATGATTTAGAGTTGGGAGCTATAGTGTTCGCACTGAAGATCTGGAGATATTACTTGTACGGTACCAAGTGCACCATTTACACCGATCACAAGAGTCTTCAGCACATCTTCGAATAAAAAGAGTTGAACATGCGACAGCGTCATTGGATCGAACTCTTGAATGACTATGACTGTGTGATCAAGTACCATCCGGGCAAAGCTAACGTAGTAGCCGATGCCCTAAGTCGAAAAAAACCAAACCTAAATGAGTCTGAGCATTACAACTCACTATTCACCCTTGATTACCTGATCAAATTCGTAGTGCTCAACTCAAAGCCTCGAAAGAGGAAACCTACCGTCAGAAGCCACACGTGGTATGGAGAACCAACTCGAAGTTAAATCGAACGGTACTCCCTACTTCGTGGAGCGGATATGGGTTCCAAAGTACGGAAACATAAGGGAGCTTGTAACGGATGAATCTCACAAATCTCGGTATTCTATCCATCCTAGTTCCGACAAAATGTATCATGACCTAAAGGTTCTCTATTGGTGGCCGAACATGAAAGCTGATATAGTGACCTATGTTATCAAATGCCTGACTTGCTCGAAGGTCAAGGTTGAATACCAAAAACCTTCTGGTTTGCTTCAACAACCAGAGATCCCGATGTGGAAATAGGAGCAGATTTCCATGGATTTTATTACCAAACTACCCCAAACTACTAGCGGATGCGACACCATCTAGGTGATCGCATATCGTTTAACTAAATCCGCTCACTTCCTAGCAATCAAAGAGACTAATAAGATGGAGAAGTTAACTCGCATTTATCTGAAGGAAGTAGTCTCTCGGCACGGAGTGCCAATTTCAATCATCTCTGATCGTGATGCTCGATTTACCTCACGTTTCTGACAATCATTACAAAAAGCTCTAGGCACGCGCCTGGATATGAGCACAACATACCACCCTCAAACAGATGTCCAAACAGAACATACTATTCAAACCCTAGAGGACATGCTACGGGCTTGTGTGATTGATTTCGGTAACAGTTGGGAAACTCACTTGCCTTTAGTGGAGTTCTCCTACAATAACAGTTATCACATTAGCATCAAGGCAACACCTTTGAGGCATTATATTGGCGAAAATGCCGGTCACCTATCTGTTGGGCTGAAGTTGGGGATAGCTAACTTACGGGTCCTGAACTGGTACTTGAAACTTCAGAGAAAATTGTTCAAATTCGAAATCGTAAGGCGGTAGCCCGTGAACGTCAAAAGAGCTATGCCGATAAGCGTTGAAAACCGTTAGAATTTCAAGTAGGCGACATGGTTCTATTGAAAGTCTCACCTTGGAAAGGTGTAATTGGTTTTGGGAAACGAGGCAAGCTAAACCCTCGTTATGTTGGACCGTTCAAGATAGTAAAGAGAATTGGCCCAGTAGCATACCAACTGGACCTACCTGAAGGACTGAGTGGTGTGCACAACGTCTTTCATGTCTCCAACTTAAAGAAATGTCTAGCAGAGAGACACTCGTGGTTCCACTTTAAGAGCTATAAATAGACGAACAATTGCGCTTCATTGAAGAACCGGTAGAAATCATGGATATGGAAGTCAAAACGCTCAAACACAGTAAAATCCCTATTGTCAGAGTTCGTTGGAACTCGAAACGTGGACCGGAATTCACATGGGAGCGCGAGGATCATATGATGCGCAAGTATCCTCATCTGTTCAAGCAATCCACGTCAAACACATAAGGTACTATTTTAATTTTTAGGACGCAAAATTCTTTCAACTAGGGGATGATGTGACACCCCAGAAATTTTTTTTTTCTTATTTTAATTTTCAGGACAAAAATTCTTTCAACTAGGGGATGATGTGACATCCGGCTATTTAGAATTAACCCTTTAGCTTAAACTCAGTTAATCCCGTTATTTCTTAACCTAGTTAACTTAATTACAAACCTTAGGGACTATTTCTGCCATGAACTCAAACTATTATATGGTAACTACAAGGACTAATTGTGTAATTAGTCAAAAGTCCACCCTATTTACTTTGCAAAGTCAAAATTGAACACATTTTGTTCCTGTTGACTTTTAAAAGTCAAACAACCCTTGTTCTTGATTCAAAATCGTGATCGGTAATCGATATCTGATCGAAGTTGTAATTGATTTGCACATTGAAGCCACTAACGATCATCATTGAGTCATTAAACATCACAATTATGTGCAATTAATCCCAATTATGGGTAATCATGTCATAACCGTCGACACCTTTAGCTAAACCATAAAATCCGACCAATTCGTGTATCACCCTTGCAGTTGAACACACTGCGCACCTCAAACGAATCCCTCTAAAGCTTTTGCACACATCAAATTCGTCGGAGATCAAGCCACTCGAATCCGGACCTGCATTTGATCGAACACATTAAATTCGTATCCAATTCTGGTAACTAATCACACCCTTACCTTCGTTTCTATGTCTAGATCAAAAGCCCTATCATAATTGTGGCTTAAAACATTGAATTAGTCAAGTATTGATTCTAGGGTTCATGCACATTCGGGTTTAATCGAATACTGATCCGAACACAACTTCAATACAATTAAACTACATGGGTGATTTCGAAATACCTCAATCTGTAATAGCCCTATGAATCCAACCCCAATCATTATAAGATTTAATCGATTTGATTCTAAGTTAAACCTAGGGTTTTCGGTTTCTAAAACAGGAATTAAACGATTCTAAACTTAATGGTTTTGCAATTAAATCCACCCGCATGTTCGCAATACACTGATTTTCAAAACCCCTATGCTTTTGTGTTCAATCAAAATCGAAATCGTTGGTTTTGGGACTGGTGTGTGTTTGGATCGCGATAGGGGGGAAGAACTCAGGGACTATGAATGTTAAAACCCAACTGATCCGGTCCTTGTTGCGATTACCCTAGCGGGTGGAGTGGTTAGAGTGCTGTGTTGGTGTGGGTGAGACCTGGGTTCGAACCCCACCAACTGTTTTGATATTTTTAGCAACTTTTCAAGCTATATTTTTATATTAAATCAAACCCTTTATTATTATAACGATATGTTAATACGTTTTGAACCCAGAAATCACCCGTAGGCTCGGGATTGGATTTATAACTCTTTTTAGGTGTTAATAATAATAATTATATTGAAATAGTTATTTTATTTACACACAACCCATTATTTATAACTCGTCTTTAATTATTATAATATAATTATTTATATTATTACCTAAGCATACGAGTCCGAATAAAAATAATATATTTATTATTTTATCACATGAATATTTATTATGTCATTCTCCTAAATTAATAATAATGAATTATAACACACAAACTATTAAATAAATATTAATATCTCATGTCAGGTGACGTTTTATACATACCACATCTATCCTGATTATTTAATTAGATATTCCTTGGTTCCGATGTCGTGTTTGTCTACCCATTGATCCTAAGTATGTATTTAGGACGTTCAATCTTTCCGTGTCGTCGTCACAAAATCCCATGTGTAACTAACAATTGTAAATATAATTCTATGGCATACGTAGACGGTTCACAGGCAAACTCTTGTGTTTTCTCTTGCATCCTTGTGTGGTGCTAACTACCTACGATTACACAACTCAGGTGAGTTTCACGGCCCCTTTTACTGTTTTAAATTGGGGGAGAAAACATGACGCAAGCACTTTTGATTATTGTAATTCATATATTATCACTTGTTATACACTAAGCGTAACGCTCTATCCTGAAAGTACTTCACATCAAACCGTTTAATATAAACATAGCGAGGTAATTTTGAGTAGTACTACTGGGTTTGATAAACCCCACCCGCGTTAGTCACGCTAACTCGATTGGAGGTCGAACGAGTGTAATATTGACCTAAACACAGCACCATTGTTGATAGACATGGTGGGAGGCATTCAAACACAAACACAAACAGTCAACTTCGGTTTCGAGCGCTTTAGTAAACATGAACATAGGTTAGCTACCTATTGATATATATATTGAATGAACATAATCTTGCAAACGCTTTTACAAACTGAAACCTGTGAACTCACCAACCTTGTGTTGACACTTTTCTTACATGTTTTCTCAGGTCGCTAAGCATAGGTGCACACTAGGACATGCATGGAGTCTCTTTATCATTTCCAGCACATACCAAACAATTAAACTATTTATCTGCTTTCTAATTGCTTTGACTTTGGGCCCGTTTGTTTTGCGCATTTATTACTTTGTCAATCACTTCCGCATTAACTCTGAACATTTTAAGATATTTGTTTATGTCCCATACAGTGTCGTTTGATGTAACTAATGTCTGAGATCCTGGTTTGTCACACGCCAAACGGTAAAACTCCGTTAGTGGAATTTGGGGGTGTGACATTATCAATACGGGGTAGTGGATAACGATTCTTGATAGTCACTTTGTTCAGCTAATGGTAATAATGCACATACGAAAAGTCCCATCTTCTTCTTGACGAGTAAGACTGGAGCTCCCAACGGCGATGAGCTAGGTCGGATTAAACTCTTATCTAACGACTCTTGCAGTTGTGTAGATAATTGTTATAACTCGCTAGGTGCAAGTCTGTACGGTGCCCGAGAAATAGGCGCTGCTCCGGGTGCTAAATCAATTTGAAATTCGACTTGACGATGAGGTAGAAGACCAGGCCAGCCTTCGGGAAACACTTCTTGAAAGTCACGCACGATCGGGATGTCATCAATCTTCTTCTCTTCCGATGGTTGTTCAGCGACAAGAGCAAGAATAGCAGTATGACCTTTATGCAAACACTTATGCGCTTTCATTAAGGATATGATGCCTACGACTGCACCACTCTTTTTGCCTTGAACATGCATGACTTCTCCACTAGGGAGAGGAAGGCGAACAATTTTGTCACGACAGATGATCTCGGCTCGGTTTTTGGATAACCAATCCATGCCGATGATTATGTCGAAGCTACCAAGTGTAACTGGCGTGAGGTCAATGTCAAGCTTATGACCAGCCAATGCTAGTTTACATCCCTTAAGATTGTGAGTTGCTTCGATTATATGACCGTATGTTATCTCTATAGTGTTCTTAGTTTGTAATAGATTCGTTATATGACCGCACCAGTAGGAAATTTGTGAGGTCACGCTGTGACTTCTAGTGAGACCCGCGCTTATAAGGTAAGCGTCGGTCAATGCAAAGGCTAAGGGAAGGGGTTCACATGTAGAAAAAAAAATTTATGAGATATAGATTCCAGTAATATAAGGGATAGGATGTCTATTTAAGTAATCGCGTTAAACTGCGGGTTGGTTAGATTAAATCCCCGTTTTCTAATGTCATTGAAACAACTGGATCATTTTGTGAAGAAAGAAATCTGATTGCAGAGTTGGATATGCTGGGGTAAAAATTAAATTAGACTAAGGGTTAGCCACAGGATAAAGTAATAGGGTTAAATGGAATTTATTGTTTGAGTGTAAGGGATTACGTGTTAGCTTAGAAGGAATTTTTCAAATTCCGTTTACATACTTGGTCAAGTTTGGAGGAGAGTCTTAAGTTCAACTCTGAGTGTAAGGGATAACGTATTGCCATGAGGTTCAACTAGAGTTTCAATCAAGATGGTTTCCTTGATCAAGTTTGGAGGAGAGTCTTAAGTTCACTAAGACTCTTACATGAGTGAAATAAAATGATGGATTCCATTGATGATAGCCTAGTGTGTCCGTAAATATCTTCAACCTGATAGTCGCGTTTATCAACTGTTGAACAAGTTTAATGATACCAACTAGTCGTTGAGCAGGTTACAAGAACTTCTACTGACAGTGGAAACTTAAGTCTACTAATCACTGATTTGGAACATTTATCCACACACTAGGTTTCACCACGACCTACATGCACCTCAAATTAGTATTACATGTGCACCCGTAAGGATAATTTGCTTTGCATGCTCACCCTAGTTCTCCCTGTCTCGTGTCAAAATGTCCCTCAGTTTGTTACTGGGTACAGAGTGTTGTTAGAGATGATAAGTCATCGAAAGGCTTAGTCATCAACCATAAGTTGATCAACTAGGACTCATATCAAGATGAGTAGTCGAGAATCGTTTGATCCGAGTATTCACTCGAGTTGAAACACAACACGAGAGTCCAATACAGTGGATTGTAGATGGGAACATGCACATGAAACAAACATGCACATGAAATGCGGCTTCGAGAAGCGAAACTAGTTCATGGATATGTGTTACTGGAAGAAGCAAAGTAACCGTTCTTCTAATTGAGTCAGAATAGGGTTTGAGCATGCAATGAGCAAGGCGTTCTCAACTTTGTGGTCAATCTATCTTCAACATAATATCAACCAAAGATGCGAGCCCATGGCTCGAGAAAGTGATGACATCTATGTGTCAATGAATTTCTACAATAATACGTGCAACGTTCTGCCTCCACACGGTGTACCTCAAGCGAGGCCCACGGGTTCGAGCTTGAAGTAGAGTAAAGCTAGTGTGTAACCTTTCTGATTTTCACGTTTTCATTTTGGTATAATAAAACATGTATGAATTTCAATCTTAGTGAAACGATTATATCAAGCCCTACTTTTATAAATTACAGCTTCACAATTTCCACCCGCATTTATTCTTGAATCCCTATGTACATATAAATATTTGAACACATATGTATATATATATACATTTATACATCATACAAGTACACATATATATATACATATATATGTGTATACTCAAGCATTATACAAGCACATACATATATATATATGCCCACTAGTTTGAACCCAAACCATTTGAACCCTAAATTAGAACCCTACACTCAATTTTGACTTCAAAAAACACCAATTTTGACTTTTCTTAATCTGTTTGACTTTCAAAAGTCAAAGGGGCCAACAACCGTGATCATCCAAGACTACAGGTGACGGATCCTTGCCGAATTGGACTCCTCGTGGATTCACAAACAGAAATCGACCCAATCTCAGCCCAATTATCATATCAATTCGATCATTCAAGCGGGCGAATTCGAATTCAAACAGATTTGACTTCACAAAGTCAAATTCGTATCAATTCATTTTCAATCCGAAAAATTAACGCGTTTAAATTCCCGAAAATCACGCGCAAACATTTCCCGGATAAATGTGGACCTATACACGACCCAATACATCAAAAAAATCAAACCAATTTCGTGAGATTTAATCCCGACAGCTGTCGATTACAAACTGTAATCAAACCGGGCGATTTTGATAAAATTTAATGAATTAAATCATACCCACACCTTCACACAATCGATTACAACCTCTCAGAACTCAAAATCACATCATACACCATTTTCTGAACGCGAATCGAATACCAAGAACTCGGTCCCTGATCGTTTAGTCGACAACACTCTACACTCCACCTTAACAGGTAATTTTTAGTTCTTTCGATTCGTAATTGAGTCCCTAACGATAGCCCCATACCAATTCATGATTACAAAACACATCGGGACCGATTTGAATCTAGGGTTTTAACCCGTTCATACGTATTTGATTTGGGGCTTGATTTAGAATTTCATATTTAATAAGGAGGACCCGTACTTAACCAGCGAAACCGCTTGGTCCGACTAGTTAAGTACTTGCACCATCGGACCCAGCGGTGTGGGTTTGAAACCCACGCAGACCGACCCTTTTTGCGGGTGACTCAAAGCCAGACCCGGACTCTTGAACCGAACTGGTTATATACAAATCGATCCAGTCCATAACACGGGTTAGCCCCCTGGTCCAGTGGTTGAGACGACTGCCTGGTACAGAAGCCACCCGGGTTCGAGCCGGGTGGTCTGTTTAAACTTTTAAACCCGTTTTAAAGCTTCAAAAAATTTTGTAAAAAAATATTTTTATAAAACTTAAGATATTTATAACAGATTAAAACAAGAATTTATAAATTCCAATATAAATTCAGATTTAATCCAAATTAAATTGTTAAATCTACACATTAAACTTTTAAAACAAAAACTTTAAATATCTAAAATTAATTTCTAATAAAAGCAATAAATTTTATAAAAGTTTATAAAATATTAACTCGTTTAAAGCAAACTAGTATTTATTTTATAGATAATAAATAAATAAAAATTTATTTATTATAATACACAAGTAAAAAGGTTTTCGTTTTCTTTTTTTTTTTAAAACATATATTTATATTCTACAAATTTTAACATATTTTTCACAAATACATAAATAAAAATTATTTATTTATTTAATCTATTTAAATGAATGAAATTATTTGAATATTTTATTTTTTTAAATTAAAACACTAATCACATAAGTAGAATTTCTAAACGTATATTAAATTCTATATATTTTAACATATTTTCACAAATAAATAAATAAAAATTATTTATTTATTTAATCTATTTAAATAAATGAAATTATTTATTTATTTTATTTATTTAAATTAAATACTAATCACACAAGTAGAATTTCTAAACATATATTTACATTCCATATATTTTAACATAATTTCACAAATAAATAAATAAAAATTATTTATTTATTTAATCTATTTAAATAAATGAAATTACTTATTTATTTTATTTATTTAAATTAAACACTATCTACATTAACCAAAGTTCATTTTATAAACATAAACATATATTTACATTCTATATATTTTAGCATATTTTTCGCAATTAAATAAATAAACTTATTTATTTATTTTAATCCAACCCTACGTCAGTGACTATTAAATTCATACATATATACCTTGAACTCATAATTCACATTAAATTCGTATATAAGCATAGTATGCCTTTACGTGGAATAACACAAATCTCTTTGTACAAACCCACACACATCAAAACCCGTTGAACTCTAGATTTAGACATAGACTTTTGTACACATTATTAACTCAATACACATTATACACTAGGTTAACGTGGTGAGTTACAAGGATCGTTTTGCCACCTAGACTCGCGTGCTAGCTACACTCTTGCTTCAAGTGAGTTTACATAGCCCACTTTTTATTTTGTACTTTTGGGGTGAAACATGATTTACTTTTAAAACTTTTTGCATAGACTTAAATACAATTCAATAATATGATATTATGTGTTATGTGCTTTGTGCTTGAATGATATGAGTTAAGACTACATATACATGACTTTAGTACAATCATTAACTCTGTACAAGCCAACGGTTAACATTGATAGATCTATTGTGTCTGAGAAACCCACCCGGTTAGGGTGTTTGTTACCGACTTTACATTAGGGTAACATGCGTGTTATGCCTCAGTCACAAGGTTTGATTGTACACACTTAGTTTAACTATAGATTCTCTATAAATGCCTTACACACGTGTATCGTATGAATTGTATAAAACACTTTAAACTTGGTTGTGTGACAAAACCTATGTATGCTCACCAACTTTTTAGTTGACCTTGTTTTCATCATGTTTCAGGTACTAATGCTTGAGAATAAGTACAAGATGCTTCACTTAGGACCGATGACCTAGAATTTAATTTAAAGAGACTATTTATGTATTTCTATTTCCCTTGTAATGTTGGATTTATGTTTATTTGTGATATGAAATTGGTTGTTTAATTATTTAAACTTTAGTAAACCTTGAGCTTTTGAACAGTCTACATGTCCCGCCCCGACGTATTCGCCGTCGGTTGGGGTGTAACAGATTGGTATCAGAGCCTTGGTTATAGGGAATTAGGTTATTAGACACCTTTGACCTAGACTATAACCTTAGGACACCCACTATTTACCATGCTCTATGATTATATGATATGCTACATGCTATGTGTTACTTGCTTATTATATTTTGATACTTTGGTTGTTAAAATTCATGAATTATTAGACTATACTTAAATAATAAATTAAATAAACAATATCCCTACCCATACCTTAAGCCTCATAACCTTCTTACCTACTTCTCTGTCATCATCATCATAGCATGTGAAAACTTCATGAATTTAAATCTATAGAATTCCTTTACTTCCTCGTTAAGGTTTTAAACTTTGTTAATTATTAGAGGGCACGTGCAATCTGGAAGGGTGACACCTGTATTCTGGGTTTTCTGACTAGGAAAGCATTTCGTATAAATCCCAATCAACCGAGGGACCCGTATGCTTTCCTGGGAATTCCCGGGATGAGTGTTTACTTATAGGCTAAAGCATGTCTCCTTGAAAAATTATATGAGTTTAATTAACCTTAATGTGTCACAGTATTCAAGTGATTACATCACTATTTGAGTACAATCCAAACTATGATTTACTATTTTATTTGTTATCTTATCTTTTAAATTCAATCAACCCTCATAAGTTCTTACATCTCTTCTTGTGTTATGCAAATCTGTAGAATGCCTCCCCATCGTGCTACCGTGGCAAACAACAACACTGATATTGTTGCTATCCTTGCACAACCTGTAACTCAACTCACTCAAGTTAAATGGTGCTACAAACGGTAACCATGGAACTAATGGGGTGGTGGTGCCAACCCACCGCAATGTACTTTCAAGCACTTTAACTCATGCAAACCCACTAAGTTTTATGGCACTGAAGGAGCCACGGGTCTTTTGCAATGGTTCGAGAGCATTGAAAGCAGTTTTCTCAACAGCGATTGTCCCGACAACCTCCGGGTCCGCTATGCCACCAGCGTCTTCCAAAAACGAGCGCTCACTTGGTGGAATGGTGAAAAGAGGAATAGGGGCATGGATGTGGCAATGGCCTTGCCATGGGATGAGGTCAAACGGCTCATGACGGAGGAGTTCTGTCCTCGCAATGGAATGAAGAGGTTATAGGCCGAATTTTGGGATCTTGCCCAAGATAGTGGTGAAAATTTAGCCTACACCACCCGTTTCCATGAGCTAAGTCTTCTAGTACCTCATATGGTCACACCATTGGCTCGGGGTATTGAAAAGTACATCGGTGGTCTGCCGATGAAGATTCAAGACACTGTCTTAGGGAGGAACCCAGCTACCCTTGAAGATGCCATCCGCCTATCCGCCACATTAACCGATAACCATGTAAAGGCGGGTACGCTAACAAGGAAGGGTACTAAGAAGGTCATAGACACGGCAACACCTTCTGAGCCCTCCAAAGGGGTCAAAATCGAACCTTTCTCCAACAACAAGAAACGAAAGAGTAGGAACTTTGCTGTTGTTACCCTAGCTGCCCCAGTCAATCACGTTGCTCCTATGACTCAGAATTCAGCCAAGAAACATTATGTGGGCAGCAGCCCTTTGTGCAATACGTGCAATTACCATCACTTCCCAAATATACAGTGTCGGATATGTGCCAGCTGTGGAAGATATGGACATTTAGCCAACACCTGCAGAGTCAAACCACCCGGCAATACAGCCAACCAGGGAAACAAAGGGGTTCCAACTATCACTAATGGGAATGCTTGCTTTGAATGTGGTAACCCAAACCACTTCCGAAACCGATGCCCAAAAATTATCAACCCTAATCAAGGTGGAGCTAGAGGGCGTGCTTTCAACATAAATGCTAATGAAGCCCAGGCCAACAATGATGTGGTCAACGGTACGTTCCTCGTTAATAACCAGTATGCTTCCATACTATTTGATACCGGTGCCGATAAGAGTTTTGTTTCACTTAATTTTGAACCTTTGCTTGCTAAAACCCGAACTAAGTTAGAGAAAATGTTTACCGTTGAAGTAGCGGATGGAAACCCCATCATCATTGACTCCATTATCCGCGATTGTGTCATCGAACTTAATGAATATTCCTTTCCCGTCAACCTCATACCTATGCAACTGGGAAGCTTTGAAATAATCATAGGCATGGATTGGCTATCTAGTCATCATGCCGAGGTCGTTTGTTTCGAGAAGTGCATCTGAATTCCTCTCCCCTCGGGTGATACATTAAAAGTCTTTGGTGAGAAACCATGTAGTGGGCATAAGCTCATATCGTGCACTATGGCCCGAAAGTACTTACGGAAGAAGTATGTGGCCTTTCTAGCCCATATAGTTCAAAAGAAGGACCAAGAGAAGAGCATTCAAGACATCCCCATCATTTGTGACTTTCCCGAAGTATTTCCTGAAGATCTATTCGGTCTTCCACCCATTCGTCAAGTCGAGTTTCATATCGACCTTGTACCCGGAGCTAATCTTGTGGCTAAAGCTCCATACCGCCTAGCACCTTCTAAAATGCAAGAACTTGCAAGTCAGCTTCAAGAACTTTCCGATAAAGGTTTCATTCGTCCCAGTCATTCACCATGGGGTGCACCCGTCCTATTCGTGAAGAAGAAAGATGGCTCATTCCGGATGTGTATTGACTACCGCGAACTCAACAAACTTACCATCAAGAACCGTTATCCTTTGCCTAGGATTGATGATCTCTTTTATCAACTCCAAGGTTCCACCTACTTCTCGAAGATTGATCTTCGATCCGGATATCATCAACTTCGTGTACAAGAGGAGGATATTCCAAAGACTGCCTTTCGTACAAGATACGGTCACTACGAATTTATGGTTATGCCTTTTGGGCTAACCAATGCCCCCGCGGTTTTCATGGATCTCATGAATCGCGTATGCAAAACATACCTAGATAAATTCGTGATCGTTTTCATTGACGACATCTTGATCTACTCCAAGACCAAATCAGATCATGAGCAACACCTTAAGTTGGTTTTAGACCTTTTAAGGAAAGAACAACTATATGCTAAGTTCTCCAAGTGTGAATTTTGGCTAAAGGAAGTTCAATTTTTGGGTCATATTTTCAACAAAAAGGGAATTCATGTTGATCCCGCAAAGATCGAAGCCGTTAAGAATTGGAGTACCCCTACCGAAGTTCGTTCATTTCTTGGTCTTGTTGGTTATTACCGTCGTTTTATCTCAAACTTTTCCAATATTACGGTCCCTCTCACGGCCTTGACCCACAAAGGTAAACACTATGAATGGGGACCAAAGCAAGAGGAAGCCTTCCAACTCCTCAAGCAAAAATTGTGCAATGCTTCTATTCTCACTCTTCCTGATGGCAATGATGATCTGGTGGTCTACTGCGATGCATCAAACCAAGGCCTCGGTTGTGTTCTCATGCAACGGGGCAAGGTGATTGCTTATGCATCAAGACAACTTAAAATTCACGAAAAGAATTATATGACGCATGATCTTGAGTTGGGTGCGGTCGTCTTCGCATTAAAGATTTGGAGGCATTATCTCTATGGCACGAAATGCGTGGTGTTCACTGACCACAAAGGTCTCCAACACATCTTCAATAAAAAAGAACTCAATATGAGGCAACGACGTTGGGTCGAGCTCCTTAACGACTACGACTGCGAGATTCGGTACCATCCCGGTAAAGCGAATGTTGTGGCCGATGCCTTGAGTCGTAAGGACCACGTTATGCTTCATTGTGTTAGGATTCAAACCGATATTCAAAGTCGCATCTTAGAAGCTCAATACGTCTCGGTCACCGAGGGTAATCTGTATAACGAAATGTCATGTGGTGTTGAACTCCTATTAGAAACCAAACCTAATGGCCTCCTCTATTACTTGAATCGTATCTGGGTCCCTGATCGTGATGACCTTCGCGCAGTCCTTATGAACGAGGCACACAAAACTCGTTACTCCGTCCATCCCGGGGCTGATAAAATGTACAAGGGTCTTTACCAACAATACTGGTGGGCCGGGATGAAGAAAGACATTGCACTATATGTCACAAAATGTCTAACTTGCTCCAAAGTCAAAGCTGAACATCAACGTCCTTCTGGTTTACTTGAACAACCGAAAATTCCAGTGTGGAAATGGGAAAATCTAGCCATGGATTTCATTACCAAACTCTCTCGTACTTCTAGAGGTTATGATAGCATTTGGGTGATCATTGACCGTCTCACCAAATCTGCTCACTTTCTACCCATCCGAGAAGACTATCGGGTAGAGAAACTAGCCCGAGTCTACATTGACGAAATTGTGAGTTGTCACGGGGTCCCACTTAACATAATCTCTGATAGGGATGCTCATTTCACCTCCCGCTTTTGGCAGTCTCTCCAAACTGCTCTTGGTACACGCTTGGATTTAAGCACGGCTTACCATCCCCAAACTGATGGTCAGACCGAGCGAACAATCCAGACGCTCGAGGACATGCTTAGAGCTTGTGTAATTGATTTTGGTGGCAATTGGGATTCACATCTATCCCTCATTGAGTTCTCTTACAACAATAGCTACCACACAAGCATCAACATGGCTCCATTTTAAGCTCTCTATGGTCGGAAGTGTCGCTCTCCTATCTGTTGGAACGAGATTGGTGAAGCACAAATCACCGGTCCTGAATTAATCCAAGAAACGTCCGACAAGATCCTACAGATCCGCAACAACATTCAAGTAGAAAGGAGTCGGTAAAAGAGCTATGCCGACAAGAGACGTAAACCCTTGGAATTCCAAGTCGGTGATCTTGTACTTCTAAAGGTATCTCCTTGGAAGGGGTGATTCACTTCGGGAAGAAGGGTAAACTAGCACCTCGCTATGTGGGTCCATTCAAGATCCTCGAAAGGATAGGGAAAGTGGCTTACAAACTCGAATTACCTCCATCACTTGCTAATGTACATCCTACTTTCCACGTGTCCAACCTAAAGAAATGTCTTGCTGATGAGAATCTCCATATACCTCTTGACAATGTGCGCATTGACGAAACGATGCACTTCATGGAGAGACCAGTGGAGATCATGGGCCGCGAGATCAAGCAACTCAAGCGAAGCCGTATCCCTATTGTCAAAGTACGATGGGAATCTAAGCGTGGACCTGAATTTACTTGGGAACGTGAGGACCAAATGAAGCTCAAGTACCCTCACCTCTTTGCTGATACAGTCGCCTCAACTAGCTAAAATTTCGGGACGAAATTCCCTCAACATGGGGATACTATAACCTTTCTGATTTTCACGTTTTCGTTTTGGTATAATAAAACATGTATGAATTTCAATCTTAGTGAAACGATTATATCAAGCCCTACTTTTATAAATTACAGCTTCACAATTTCCACCCGCATTTATTCTTGAATCCCTATGTACATATAAATATTTGAACACATATGTATATATATATACATCATACAAGTACACACACACATATATATATATACATATATATGTGTATACTCAAGCATTATACAAGCACATACATATATATATATGCACACTAGTTTGAACCCAAACCATTTGAACCCTAAATTAGAACCCTACACTCAATTTTGACTTCTAAAAACACCAATTTTGACTTTTCTTAATCCGTTTGACTTTCAAAAGTCAAAGGGGCCAACAACCGTGATAATCCAAGACTACAGGTGACGGATCCTTGTCGAATTGGACTCCTCGTGGATTCACAAACAGAAATCGACCCAATCTCAGCCCAATTATCATATCAATTCGATCATTCAAGCGGGCGAATTCGAATTCAAACAGATTTGACTTCACAAAGTCAAATTCGTATCAATTCATTTTCAATCTGAAAAATTAACGCGTTTAAACTCCCGGAAATCACGCGCAAACATTTCCCGGATGAATGTGGACATGTACACGACCCAATACATCAAAAAAATCAAACCAATTTCGTGTGATTTAATCCCGACAGCTGTCGCTTACAAACCATAATCAAACCGGGCGATTTTGATAAAATTTAACGAATTAAATCATACCCACACCTTCACACAATCGATTACAACCTCTCAGAATCACATCATACACCATTTTTTGAACGCGAATCGAATACCAAGAACTCGGTCCCTGATCGTTTAGTCGGCAACACTCTACACTCCACCTTAACAGGTAATTTTTAGTTCTTTCGATTCGTAATTGAGTCCCTAACGATAGCCCCATACCAATTCGTGATTACAAAACACATCGGGACCGATTTGAATCTAGGGTTTTAACCCGTTCATACGTATTTGATTTGGGGCTTGATTTAGAATTTCATATTTAATAAAGAGGACCCGTACTTAACCAGCGAAACCGCCTGGTCCGACTGGTTAAGGACTTACACCATGGGACCCAGCGGTGTGGCGTCGAAACCCACGCAGACCGACCCGTTTTGTGCGTGACTCAAAGCCAGACCCGGCCTCTTGAACCGAACTGGTTATATACAAATCGATCCAGTCCATAACACGGGTTAGCCCCCTGGTCCAATGGTTGAGACGACTGCCTGGTACAGAAGCCACCCGGGTTCGAGCCGAGTGGTCTGTTTAAACTTTTAAACCAGTTTTAAAGCTTCAAAAAATTTTGTAAAAAAATATTTTTAAAAACCTTAAGATATTTATAACAGATTAAAACCAGAATTTATAAATTCCAATATAAATTCAGATTTAATCCAAATTAAATGGTTAAATCTACACATTAAACTTTTAAAACAAAAACTTTAAATATCTAAAATTAATTTCTTATAAAAGCAATAAATTTTATAAAAGTTTATAAAATATTAACTCGTTTAAAGCAAACTAGTATTTATTTTAGAGATAATAAATAAATAAAAATTTATTTATTATAATACACAAGTAAAAAGGTTTTCGTTTTTTTTTTAAAACATATATTTATATTCTACAAATTTTAACATATTTTTCACAAATACATAATTAAAAATTATTTATTTATTTAATCTATTTAAATGAATGAAATTATTTGGTTATTTTATTTATTTAAATTAAAACACTAATCACAAAAGTAGAATTTCTAAACGTATATTTACATTCCATATATTTTAACATATTTTCATAAATAAATAAATAAAAATTATTTATTTATTTAATCTATTTAAATAAATGAAATTATTTATTTATTTTATTTATTTAAATTAAATACTAATCACACAAGTAGAATTTCTAAACATATATTTACATTCCATATATTTTAACATATTTTCACAAATAAATAAATAAAAATTATTTATTTATTTAATCTATTTAAATAAATGAAATTACTTATTTATTTTATTTATTTAAATTAAACACTATCTACATAAACCAAAGTTCATTTTCTAAACATAAATATATATTTACATTCTATATATTTTAGCATATTTTTCGCAATTAAATAAATAAAATTATTTATTTATTTTAATCCAACCCTACGTCAGTAACTATTAAATTCATACATATATACCTTGAACTCATAATACACATTAAATTCGTATATAAGCATAGTATGCCTTTACATGGAATAACACAAATCTCTTTGTACAAACCCACGCACATCAAAACCCGTTGAACTCTAGATTTAGACATAGACTTTTGTACACACTATTAACTCAATACACATTATACACTAGGTTAACGTGGTGAGTTACAAGGATCATTTTGCCACCTAGACTCGCGTGCTAGCTACACTCTTGCTTCAAGTGAGTTTACATAGCCCACTTTTTATTTTGTACTTTTGGGGTGAAACATGATTTACTTTTGAAACTTTTTGAATAGACTTAAATACAATTCAATAATATGATATTATGTGTTATGTGCTTGAATGCTATGAGTTAAGACTACATATACATGACTTTAGTACAATCATTAACTCCGTACAAGCCAACGGTTAACATTGATAGATCTATTGTGTCTGACAAACCCACCCGGTTAGGGTGTTTGTTACCGACTTTACATTAGGGTAACATGCGTGTTATGCCTCAGTCACAAGGTTTGATTGTACACACTTAGTTTACTATAGATTCTCCATAAATGCCTTATACACGTGTATCGTATGAATTGTATAAAACACTTTAAACTTGGTTGTGTGACAAAACCTATGTATGCTCACCAACTTTTTAGTTAACCTTGTTTTCATCATGTTTCAGGTACTAATGCTTGAGAATAAGTACAAGATGCTTCACTTAGGACCGATGACCTAGAATTTAATTTAAAGAGACTATTTATGTATTTCTATTTCCCTTGTAATGTTGGATTTATGTTTATTTGTGATATGAAATTGGTTGTTTAATTATTTAAACTTTAGTAAACCTTGAGCTTTTGAACAGTCTACATGTCCCGCCCCGACGTTATTCGCCATAGGTTGGGGTGTGACATAGTGAGGTCAGAGTATTGTTGCTAGTGGGTTCAGGAAGGACCCGCTTTTGATGAACCCAACTCCAAGAGGTATGTGCCAATGCTGTGTGTCACCCCTAATATAGACCTGAGGAGGCCCACCATACCCCACGGTGTCATCGATAGGCCTGAGCCGGTGTCTTCCTCGGCTCTGGTGGTATGGAAAGGGATGCAGATAATGGTGGTCTAAGTGACTCCTTCGAAGGCTCCGTCTTGCTGCCCTCGGGCGGGAGTGGAGGTTGTTTTGGTGATTCCACGGGTGTCGCCACTAGGAATGATGATGCAATGAAAATGACGTGTTCCACGTCAGTAGAGGGTGATATGGATGATGTCAACACGCCTGCAATGCAATGTATGTATGGGTGCTATGTGTATCATGTATGAGTGTCTGTGTCGTGTAACTAATGCATGTGTGTGGTTATAGTCTTGTATGCAATCCTAGTTCTCTATAACCATTGTCTCTGATACCAATCTGTCACACCCCCAAAATCCACTAACGGAGTTTTACCGTTACGCGTGTGACAAACTAGGATCTCAGTCATTAGTAACGTCAAACGACACTACATGAGTTTATTAAAAGCCTTTAAATGTACAGAGTTAATGCGAAAGCGTAAACGTTAATATTGAATCCAAAGTAATTACACGCAACAAAGCATCAATTAACGTAAATGATAGACAATAAACATTATTCCTTTATTGATAAAACCAATGCGACTCCATGATGCATCCTAGTCCAGGTGTGTACCATAGTGACCTGAGAAAACATGCTTAAAGTGTCAACACAAGGTTGGTGAGTTCACAGATTTGTAAGTAAATAAACTGTTTGAGTGTTTGCAGGATCCACATACATAAGTCACACCTATTGTTAACTAGACAATGTACAAGTTACTCTATGCGTTTGCAACCGAAGCTGATTGTTTGTGTTTGAATGCCTTCCGCCATTGCTAACATCAACAATGGCAAATGTTTAGGACAATTTACACCCGTTCGACCTCCAATCGAGCTAGCGCGACTAGCCCAGGTGGGGTTTGTCAAACCCAGTAGTACTACTAAAATTTACTCACTATATACCTAAAATTGACGTTTATGCTTACGCATTAACTCTGAACATTTAAAAGCTTTTAATAAACTCATGTAGTGTCATTTGACGTAACTAATGACTGAGATCCTGGTTTGTCACACGCCTAATTGAAAACCCCGTTAATGGATTTTGGGGGTCTGACAGAAGCCATAACCAAAATGTCTTCCATGAAAACATTAAAGGAAGTGCAGAGACTGAATGGCAAGTTGGTAGTGCTGAACAGGTTTCTATCCCGGATAGCAGAACGGTCACTCCCATTTATGGTAACACTAAAAAAACTGCCTCAAAAAGAATGACTTTACATGGACTGCCGAGGCGGAAGCGGCATTCTAGGAAATGAAGGCTCACCTATGTAACCTACCAGCACTAACAACACCAAAGCCGGGGGAGACGCTGATCATGTACCTGGCCACATCTACAAATGTTGTTAGCGTAGTGCTTATGATAGAAAGAGAAGAGATCCAAACCCCAATCTGTTTTGTTAGCATAACACTCAAAGATCTAGAGACCCGATACCCGGACCTAAAGAAACTGGCCCTGGCACTAGTATATTCATCACGACGTCTCCGGCGGTACTTCCAAGCTCATCCGATCAAGGTGCTCACTGACCAGCCCATTCAATGTTAAATAAGCCCGAATACTCGGGAAGACTAGCCACATGGGTAATTTAATTGGGTGGCCATTAAATCACCTATTTCCCACGAACGACATTCAAACGACATGTGATAGAAGACTTCTTGGCTGAATTGCCAGAAACCCGGGGGGATAAAATGGAAACCACAGAAGAAAGAAGTGAAGAGGCCATAGAACAAGAACCATGGAAGCTATTTATGGATGGAGCTTCCAATGATGAAGGATGCAGAGCGGGTTTGATACTAATCAACCCGGAGGGAATAGAACTCACCTATGCCCTCCGGCTAAACTTCAAAAGCACTAATAATGAGGCAGAGTACGAAGCTCTTCTGGCAGGCTTCTGCATGGCAAATGAAATGAAAGTAATCCGGATGGAGGCACATGTTGACTCTATGTAGGTGGCGAACTAAGTCAACAATGTTTATGAAGTCAAAGGTGAAGAAATGAAGAAGTACAGAGCCAAAGTGGAAGAATTGATGGCTATCTTTGAACACTATAAGATAATACACATTCCCCGGAGCCAGAACAAGAAAGATGACGCTCTAAACAAACTGGCCTCTATGGTATTTAGCCACTTGGCAAGAGAGATCCGGGTGGAGATACTGGTTGAACCATTAACAACAAAGAAGAGTGTTGAAGCAATAGAAGCAGGGGAAAGCAAGACATAGATGTCTCCCCTGCTTGATTACCTAATGGAAGGGATTATCTTGATAGATAAAAGTGAAGCCCGAAAGATACAATACAAAGCTCTCAATTACGTAGTAGAGGAGGACCAGCTGTACCGAAAGTCTTATCTTGGCCCCATGTTCAAATGTGTGGACCCAGGTGAAGCCAACTAGGTAATCAGGGAAATGTATGAAGGTATTTGCGGCATGCATTCAGGGCCAAAAAAAATTGTAGCAAAAGCAATGAGGGTCGGGTATTACTGGCCTGGAATGTACAAGACAACGGTGGATGAGATCCAGAAGTGCGACAACTACCAAAGGCATGCCCCGTAAGCCGACGCCCTTGTATGAAATTAGTTTCAGTTACCTCTGCTTGGCCTTTTTGCAAATGGGCCATCGATATTGTGGGACTTTCCCAGAAGCGGCGGGAAGGGTGAAATTCCTCATTGTGGCCATCGATTACTTTACTAAGTGGATCGAAGCTAAACCATTAGCAACAATAACGGGCCAACAAATGCAACGCTTAGTATGGGAAAGCATAATTTGCAGATTTGGGATACCAAGAGAAATGGTAAGTGATAATAGGAAATAGTTTGAAGAGAACCCGTTCAAACGTTACTGCACGGAATTACAGATAAAAAAGTATTTTCTTCTATTAAACACCCTCAGTCCAACGGGCAGGTGGAATGTGCCAACATAAGCATAGTGGAAGGAATCAAAAGCCGCCTGGAACCCTAGAGCCACGCTTAGGTGGAAGAAAACTCACATGTACTTTGGGCCAATCGCACCACACCAATGACTAGTCACGGAGAAACACCATTCAGCCTCACATACGGCACTGAAGCAATGATTCCAACATAAATAGGGTCACCAAGCCAGCGAACCCAAATCAGGGATAAAGAAAATGAAGAAAATTTAAGGCTCAACCTGAACATACTAGAAGAACGCAGAGAAATGGCCATTTCAAGGGAAATAAAGTACAAAAAGAAGGTGGAGAGATATTACAACAGCCGTGTTATAGGCAAGAACTTCAGGCTCGGCGAATGGGTGTTAAGGGATAATGAAGCTAGTCTGCAGGAAGACACTGGCAAGCTGGGACCCAAATGGGAAGGTCCCTACCAGGTGCTTGAAGCCAACAAGAGGGTCATACAAGCTGGCCAAACCGGACGTTACACCTATTCCCCGCATTTGGCACAGAATGCAGCTAAGGAAGTATTTCATGTGAAACTAAATGCTACAACCTATGTTATTTTTCATTTACTCATGATGGCTTTATTCCTTATCAATGCAGATTATGTCTTTTGAAAGCAACACTTGCCAAAGACTAAAAAAAAGCCTAAGGCTATCCGGCCGGACCACCCCCGGATAAGTCACAAAGATAAACTTTTTACCCCTTTCCAAAGGTATAAAGACTAACAAAAAGCCTAAGGCTATCCGGCTGGACAACCCACGGATAAGTCACAAAGATAAACTTTTTACCCCTTGCCAATGGTATAAAGACTAACAAAAAACCTAAGGCTATCCGGCCGACCACCCCCGGATAAGTCACAAAGATAAACTTTTCACCCCTTGTCAAGGGTATAAAGACTAACAAAAAACCTAAGGCTATCCGGCCGGACCACCCTCGGATAAGTCACAAAGATACTTTTTACCCCTTGCCAAGGGTATAAATACTAACAAAAAGCCTAAGGTTATCCGGCCGGACCACCCCCGGATAAGGCACAAAGATAAACTTTTTACCCCTTGCCAAAGGTATAAAGACTAACAAAAATTTGCTCCGTTTCTGATAAAACTTAGGTCGAAACGTAAAGAAAAATGAGCTCGTTCCGCCGTCGTGTTCGAGATTTTATAAAACGTTTTACGTGAAACGATATAAAAGAAAACAAAATATGAGCTAAATTAATTATAATAATATAATAATAATAATACTAAATTAATAAATAAACAAAACTTCTACGTGAAAAATCTATATCTTTCTTTGCTACAGTAACAAACTCAAACGCACAAAATATCACACACAAACACACATATCTGTGTGTGTGTCTTACGAGAGAGCAGAGAAGGGGAGGCGGCGGCCCTCCTGGTGGCGATCCTCACCCCACTCCGGCCACAACTGCAACCACCCAACATTCTTCCTTCTCATCCCTCCTTATCCGACGATTCTTTCGGAAACGATGGTGGTTCGTGACGGCGTCTCCCCGAAGGTCAGATGGTGGAGATGATTTCCACCAGAGACGGTGGTGTTACGTGGTGACAGTGGTTGGAGCAGAGAACAACGAAGACAGAGCTAGTGTTTTAGCATACTACAGCCGACGGCGGCGGCGGTGGAAGCCACCGCTAGCAGCGGCGGCTGTGTGGGCTTGAGCAGATGACGACGTTGGTGGATGTGCACGGAGGTGACGGCGGAAACCACCTTAGATGGTGCGGTAGTGCTATAGACTGGTTGCCCGGCCAAGAACCCGATTTTACCGATCAACTCTTTAGATTAGAGGTAAAAACCCGAGTTTAAATTGTATGCCGACAAGTTAGATTGTATATATTGTTGAAATTAGTTAGAATTGGTGGCCGGGTTTCATTCCAGTGTATTGATTTAGTATTTTTGAAAGCAGATTTAGATGACAGAAAGTTTTCCGGCGAGTTTGCGTAACTCCGGCGAGAACATATTTTGGGGCATTTCCACGAAAATTATATTTTCGGGCTCCTAGAGACACATATAATCCATACGAAAGAGTCTGGTCACGAAACGAAGATATTTTTCGGACACATGTCAGATTTCGTCCATTGTCGTGGCGGCAGACGGCGGCGACGGCATCGGATAGAGGTGGTGGCATATTTCTAGCGACCAGTGAGGCGGTATGAGACGACAGGCTGTTGAATCACCCGATTCGGAGTCCGTTTGGTCTAGATACGAACCGAAATAAGAAGATTAGTTCGTTTGAGTAGCTCTAGATGTTGGTCAACAAAGGTCAAAGACGAGCAAAACTTGGCTATTGTATTTATTATGCAGTCTAGGACATGTCGGTTCATAAGCGGAGCAAACGGAAAGGTACAAACATGTTAAATACTTTTTATTTACTTAATTAATTTAGACACGCGATTGGTTGTAAGATTTGAGCTCTTGTTGATGCGTAAACATACAAATAATCAATAATATACATTGAAACCAAAACCTTTATATGACTAATACTTGTTATGAACATAATATTTGAAATAAAAGTCGTCATGTACGAACATGTAAATATATATATATATATATATATATATATATACATGAAATTTTAGATAACGAATATAGTTAGTATACATGTATTTTGAATATGCAAATTTGGATCTTTACTAAAATAATACCGACTAAAACAAAGTTGATAAATAACATATGTGGTTACAAATATATATTTTGTAAAGACGTCTATGAATATAAATATTTCATATTTTACTTTCACCTTTTATTCAAATCCGAATATACATATATATACATATACATATACATATATACACATACGCTCATAGACGATCACGTTGAAAAACATAATATTTATATACATCAATATATACTATTTGGAAATCACGATTCGAGATAGGTAATCATTACCTAATCAACAATTGACAATTCATTAGCGAACATCAAATTGATACAAGAGCTTAACGAATCAATAGAGCTCAAGAGTATGTAAATTAGATTAACCCTAATAACATAAGTTGTTACTGTAATTGCATTTAGGGTTATGATGGTGATTATTTGCATACAATAGGATTACGTGTTACATTGACAACATTTAGCTCGAATATCGAGGTGAGTTCATAGCCCCTACTTTTTACCTATTTTCAATCATTTTGGGGAAAAACATACATGCAAATATTCTTGAAACATGACATGAAACTTTCAGACATCTTTGAGAACACATATCAGTTTCGTTTTACATGAAATATTCAAACAGTTTACAAACATGATACGAACATTGTGAGTTTCACTGCCCCCTTTTAACTTTTAAACGTTTTAGAAACATCGGGGGAGAAACATACTTACTTACACGTTTGAAAATATGAGACATCATTGTTTAATACATTTGGGAACATCAATGCCTCATACATTTGTGGAAACATGAAACATACTTACAAATATTTTCATATGGTAACAAGAAAACAAGGCCCGACCTTTATGTTTGCATGAGTTAACACATATAGAGCGCTGGAAGTCCCCTGACCATCATATTTATAACCATTAGCTATTAGCCTGGGATTCTATGGATAGCTATTGGGATTGACACCCCCGGTCATGGTTAGTCGCGCTAACAATGTGTCCCTCTGGCCAAATGACTGCATAGTGTTCAAACAATGGCTCGTGAGGTACGAGTGAGGGGCAAAACATCTGGTCTTGGTTTGGTTATGCCTCATGTATGTACATATTATTTGTATTCCTAGCTACTTTACAAATGGGTCAAATACTACTTGTTTTGTTTATCATATACATAAAAAGCGTTTTTCATGCAAATGGTTTTGCAAATCGTATTTATTTAAACCTGCGAACATTTGACAAGGGTGACTTATTTCATCATTGACCATAATTCAATTCAAAACTCAAGATTGGGTTTTGACTCAAGATTTGGTTATGAACTTGCTTATGTTACGAATACATGATACAATGTAGTCCATACATTACATTTTGATTTATCATTATATTTGGTTTATATTTACAAACCTCAGAGACAAACACGTTGAAACAACATTTTTCTCAACTCAAACCTATGAACTCACCAACATTATTGTTGACTCGTTTTCGTGTATGCTTTTGTTTCAGGATAAAGAAATTAACTACCTACGTGCACATCAGTTTTACATGCTTGATGATCACTACATGCATGAAGTAAATGTTTATGTGCTATCAGAGGAAAAGTTTTTGTTTAAATCCATACGCTTTAAATTCCGCTACATAACCAATGTGCCTCGACCCTGACGTCTCGCCCCGACTCCTTTGGAACAATTGGGGTGTGACAGATTGGTATCAGAGCCATTGGTTGTAGTGAACTAGGTGTAAAAACCTAGTCTATAATCGATAGGCTCATGATAGTTTAAAACATAGAAACTGCATGCTTACATGAATATTTGAATTAGCATGATTAGAACAGAGAAACTATGTGCACATATACATGCGTTATTTAATTGAACATATGTGATTATACACATTTGAAAAATAGACATTTTTCTCATACATGGAGACATACATTGTTAGCTATATTCAAAGTACAGAATTGCTAACCAAAACATGATTTATGTGATAATACATTAGTAGCATTATACAAGAATGCTGGACACGATTTATGTGATAAATATAACATGAACACCAGTAAAACATGGATAATTACTAGCATACATAAGCACATATTTGAAAACAGTGTAGTGCATATTATTTTAAACAAGAATGCTAACTGCTTGCATTATGTGATAATATGAAACATGATTATACGCATGAAATATTATTTGAAATATTTCCATACATGACTATTTGATACATGATTCAAGTCATGATTACTTGTTATGTGCTTAAACATACTACTTGATACATGACTAATTATATTAGTTGATTCATACATTATTTACAAGCATGAAACCTAATTAAGGTTTGAAATCATAAATGCTTATACAAACGGAACATACAACTTTTTCCGAGTTGGTCATAATAAACAAAACATGAGAACTTTTATGCTCATAATATATGAAACATAAAACATGATTGCTCACATTGTTTGAAACATGAAAACTCTATTACGCATTCTATATGCTAACACAATACCTCTAGTCATCAGTAGTCGTTTCCTTCATTTATCAGGGACCATAATTCAGTTCACGTTTCTCTTCGATTGCTTACATCATTGCTTGATTGTACGCTTTTGTCCGCGATGTGTTAAATTTAACATAGGGAGGATGGACACTTTGATTCACACAAATTCAAGGACAAGGAGCAGGATGTGCTTAAGATGAATGGAGGACTACTCTTCTAATATCCACAATTGGACTTCCCTTATATGTTCCAACTTTGAGAAAAGCTCGACAATATCCTCTCTCAACTATCCTTGTATAGCATCAGATCTAGTAGGTCAAACCGTGAACGTTGACTGATCTTTAGAATTGTCTAAAATTGGCTTAACGTTAGTTCATTTAGGAACATCTGCATTATAATTCATGATGCGAAAATATTAGAGTGATCCTGTAAGGTAAATTTACAATTACGCTAGGATCCACGTAATGGTAAATTTACAGGTACATGTGAATTCTAGTAAATCATGTTGTGTCAATCAATGCACATGTTGTAGTTACATGTCAGTATTCTTCCTTCCTTCTGTATTGTGTTTCTTTGAATCAAAGATGCCCATAATCTAAATGGACAATCATAACCTACATGTTTGTTTCCACATACAACTAGGAGCCTTTTAGTTTCATTTATTTTATAACTTAGTACAAATCCATTTACTACTGCGTAGCAACATAGAGCTAACTTTAATTGTGCAGGATTTTCATACCTATCCCCAAGAACAGGTTTCATGTCTTTCCTGTTCATGTTTGGATCATGAATTGGATATACTTTCCCTTTCTCAACGTGTTCTGTATCTTCATTATCCTCATCAATGTACTGAACATCATCATCATCATCTCCTTCAAGCAAAGTCTCTCCAACTTCATCAGTAAAGTGGAGCTGCATATTTTCATAACAAAGTTTATTAAGAAAAGGATCATCAGATGTCCTATTTAAAGTAGTAACAAGATCCTCCTCTTCAAGATCAATTGAAAATGAATCTGATAACTCCTCATCTTCAGAACTTGCTTCATAACTAGTGTCACTGAAATCATCCTCATAATCAGTATGGTTTGATTCCATTCTATAATAAAATCCATTTAGAACAAAGAAAAAAAATTAAGAATAGTGATTTAGGAAAAAGATTACAAAAAAAGAATAGCATCAGTTTAGATGGAATTCCTGGTCGATTATATAGAAAAAGATGGATATACATGATCGATGAACATACAGAAAAAAGATGGACATACCTGATCGATTTTAGAAAAAGAATAGCAGCAGTTTAGACTTTGAACGATCTGTAATCACAATGATCGATATGTCGTTTAATATACTCTCATGATTAGGGTTTAGCATATAATATATCCAGATCGCTGCACTTTTTAATAGTAAAAATAAAAAAAGCCACGTAATCCATGAAAAGGCCACATAAGCGTAAATGGCCGGCTCTACCGGTTTCATGTCACTTTTTAAAAAAAAAATCACGATTTTATTCAAAGTTAACAAGTGTAGGGACTTTTATATGCAAAAATTGGGTTGGGGACTTTTATGAGAAAAAAACAAAAAGTATACTGGTTTTTCTTGGCATTTGCCCTATGTATTATAAAGGAATAGAGATATATTAAAAAGAATTTATAAAATGAAGAAAGAAAAAAGGCACTTGTTTGAGACTCATTTCTCACCTACACACTCTGTACCTCTTCCACACTGTAAACTAGAAGACCTCCGGATCAGGATTGGGTTATCGAGGAATTTCCAGAATGGTTATGCTGAGCTTGATCTAGCAAAACAGAAACACCGTTAGTCTCGCCATAGTGAGGACCTAGGGGGGTTTCGCAATTACCAGCCTCCGGCGTGAGAGTAAGTATGGGTTTACGGTGGGGAAGATAAGCTGAGAGTAAGAATGAATGAATGAGAACATGAATATTACCATAGGATTTCTAGGGTAATTATACCTTAGTATTTTGTCTTTAGCCTGTGGCTGCTCTTTGCGTATTGGCTTGGGTACATGATGCTTAAAACATTTTTAAGGTTGTTAGTAATGGTTTGCGCATTGTCAGGCCTCTCCTAGTTATTTTTTCGTACTCTGACATGTTAATTCTTGTTTCCTCTTTACCATTGCTTATTTGTCTCTTTCTCTTCAATATGTCCAAGCCTTATTCCGCTTGCCGGGCCTTGGTTGAGGTCCGGCTTTCAGGCCTGTTGGCCCGGCCGCTGGTCAATGTATTTCTGTAGGTGGTTATCCGGACTTGGGTTTTGGGATATATCCGGTATTCGTGCCGGGTCATATCCCAACAAGTCCCCCCAGTTTATCAGTTGTTTCGGTCCCGACGGAGCAGGTGATAGACTAAGTTTTCACGAGGATTTTAATTATTGTTGAGTGTGAGTGTGGGACAGCTGTTGATGTAAGTTTTTGAGCGCTTTTTCCAAGGGACAGTCATCAGACGGTCTTTATGGGAAGCACATGCCACGTGTCGCTCATCTGCTGTCTTTTAACGTTTGGAATTCAAAAAGCCTTTTAACCGACTTACTTTTTCCTTTATAACCCTCGTAAGTTTCTTGTTTTTCCTTTTTACATCCTCTTTTCCCTGAAATTTGCTCTGTCTCTTCTTCCTCCTTTCGGCTATCTTTTGGTTCAATCTTTCATCATCCTTTCCGGCTTATGGAGCCAGGTGCGTCCTTTGTCCTTTAATCTTTCTTTTAAGCTTCCTGCTTCCCTTCATCTTTATTCGTAAAAATGGGCGAGCGTGATATCATCCCCTCTGTTTTATCATTACGGGACTTTAGGGTTTTTTGTGGTAAATATAATATTCCTCAAGAGTTGAACCCAACCATACCTACTCCTGTCCAGACTGCTATTGCTCCTGACGGGATGATAACCCTATACACCAAGAGTTTCGAGTTTGCCAAATGCCATTACCCTTTACTTATTTTTTAGTGGAACTGATGCTTTTTTACGATGTGCGTTTTGACCAAATTAGTCCCGTAGGTCTTTGTAAGTCTCTCACTTTGAAGTTGTCTGTCGCACCTGCTAGGGATGGCCTTCCGTGAATCTGTTTCATGTATACTATCACCTTGGCACTGCAGGTTATTGGTTTACCTTTGTAAAAAAAAGGAAACCCAGCCCGTCAATGACTCTCAAGATTCCCATATCCCTGAAGAATTGGAAAGATCACTTTTTCTTTATTTCCTCTGCCTTTCTTTCCGTTACCCTACCCCGCCGAGACATTAATACCCCTATTGAGGACCCCTTCTCCTGATGCGGGAACTTATGAGGACGGGTTGTTGGCCCTGTTGACCTCCCGGCCCTCGTCCATCGTCGTGTATGATGAACCGGCTCTAGTTCTGGCCGGTGATAGCCAAAATTAGGACACTACCACCAGCCCAATAGAGTCGGAGAACGAGAGTGACGAGGTAGTACTTACCCGTCGAGGAAAGAGAAAGGTGGAGGAGTCTTCGAGTGGTTCTTCTCCTGAACGGCCCAACATTCTGGTGATCTTCAATCCTCCTCCTTCTCCTTCTCCTGTTACTCCTTGTGACCCATCGACAGTTATCCCTCTCCGGTCCTTTCCTATGCAGACCGGCCCTCGGGTGGATTCCCCTCATGACAGGATTGTCGACATCCCTTCTCCCCGACCCCATGCTCCTATATCATCTGCTGGCTGCCTCACCCCATATCCTTGATGGTGGGGCTTCTGGTTTAATCCCCCTACTGATGACTTTTTTGTAGAAGCTGGAACACGGGGACGAGATACCACCCCTGTCAGAGGAGGAGCGAGTCTCCCTTTTTTCCTCGGTAGTCCCTGGATAATGGGGCCCTTTTTGATTCGTCAGGGTTAGCATGAATTCATGGATCATGTTGTACCTCACGGGGAGAAGATCTTTACAAGGAGTATCAGTACCTCCCAACTTAGCCGTGAGCACAACATTTTTATGGCGAATCAGATATCTCGATCGGTGGAGATGCATCACCGGATGCTATATTTTGAGAATAGGTAATATGCCCTTCTGGTGAGGCATGATGAGGTTGGAGCACGGTTGGAGAAAGCCATGTTGGAGAAACTTGGTCTTTTGTAAGGGTTTGAAGAATCGGTCCGTCAGTTCCAATAGGCTAAGGCCGAGCTTCAGAAGACGGAAGCGCTATCTATGGGTTTCAAGTCTCAGGAAGATGAGATAGCCCGTCTTAGGAGTGAGGTCCATAATGGTGGCCAAGAGATAGCCCGCCTCTCCAAGCTTGTTTTGGATAAAAAGCGAGAGCGTGTCCAGGTCTCATTGGAGATAAATCTCCACCATGTAGACCTGGACCATACGCGCGACGAGGTTCAGGCACTGTAGGTACCTTACTTTCCTTTATTTTCCAGTATTTTGCCTTGGTTTTCTTATTTTGAACTTATTTCTTGCTTACTTTGTGTTTTAGCAGGAGAGGGAGAAGGAGCTAAAAGCTCAGTTAGCCCGGTCGGACGAGGACAAGCAGCATCTCGAGACCCTGCTGTCCGATAGGGAAGATGCCTGGGCGGCAGAGAGAGATAGCCTAAAAGCTGACATTGCTGCCGTGTCAGCTCAGAAGGAAACTTTGGTTTTAGAAAACCATCATCTTTCCTATTAGCGTGACTGGCTCATAGGTACCGGTTTTATGCTCTTTTATGAGCTCCTGAGCCGGGAGTGGCTCCTTCTGGTGGGTGCCATGAACAAGGCAGCCAAAACAGTAAGTTTTCAGGAGGGCCTGGCTGCGGGGTATGCAGGGAGTGAGAAGCAGATAACCCTGGAATCTGTGGAAGGTTATGATCCGGATGCTCTGCAAAGGCTCCGTGACAGCACCACCATACTGCTGACTTCCAACCATTCTCTAGTATTTCAGTTTTTTAGCCTGACTCAGGCTTCTCTTGATGTCCTGAAATCTGTGTTTACCGGCACGCCAGCTTCTTCCACCAGCGCCGCTCCTCCCTAGTTCTTTAGATAGCTTTGTTTATGTATTTCTTTTTAATAGTTTGGTTGTAATCTTTCATGATTATATATGTGCCTACTTTGGAATTGGTAATCCTCTTTTTCTAATGGTTTTAGCTGATATTATAACTCTCCTTTGCAATTTATCCAGGGGAAACCTGACCGGATAGCTTTAGGTTGTTCGTTAGTTTTTAGACCCTTGGCAAGGGGTAAAAAGTTTATCTTTGTGACTTATCCATGAGTGGTCCGGCCGGATAGCCTTAGGCTTTTTGTTAGTCTGTATACACTTGGCGAGGGGTAAAAAGTTTATCTTTGTGACTTATCTGAGGGTGGTCCGGTCAGATAGCCTTAGGCTTTTTGTTAGTCTTTATACCCTTGGCTATGGGAAAAAGTTTATCTTTGTGACTTATCCGGGGGTGGTCCAGCCGGATAGCCTTAGGATTTTTGTTAGTATTTATACCCTTGGTAGGGGGTAAAAATTTATCTTTGTGACTTATCTGGGGGTGGTCTGGCCGGATAGCCTTAGGCTTTTTGTTAGTCTTTGGCAAGTGTTGCTTTCAAAAGACATAATCTGCATTGATAAGGCATAAAGATAAACTTAGTTTCACATGAAATACTTTCTTCGCTGCATTCCGTGCCAAGTGCGGAGAATTGGTGTACTGTCCGGTTTGGCCAGCTTGTGTGACCCTCTGGTGTTGGCTTCAAGTACCTGGTAGGGACCTTCCCATTTGGGTCCCAACTTGAAATTGTCTTCCTGCAGACTAGCTTCATTATCCCGTAACACCCATTCGCCGAGCCTGAAGTGCTTGCCTTTAACACGGCTGTTGTAATATCTCTCCACCTTCTTTTTGTACTTTATTTCCCTGGCAATGGCCATTTCTCTACGTTCTTCTAGTAGGTTCAGGTTGAGCCTTAAATTTTCTTCATTTTCTTTATCCCTGATCTGGGTTCGCTGGCTTGGTGACCTTATCTCTATTGGAATAATTGCTTCAGTGCCGTATGTTAAGCTGAATGGTATTTCTTCGTGACTGGTCATTGGTGTGGTGCGATGGGCCCAAAGTACATGTAGGATTTTTTCCACCTAAGCGTGGCTCTTGGGTTCGAGGCGGCTTTTGATTCCTTCCACTATGCTTCTGTTGGCCCGTTCTACCTGCCCGTTGGATTGAGCGTGTTTAACAGAAGAGAATACTTGTTTTATCTGTAATTCCGTGCACTAACGATTGAACAGGTTCTCTACAAATTGTTTCCCATTATCACTTACCATTTCTCTTGATATCCCAAATTTGCAAACTATGCTTTCCCATACTAAGCTTTGCATTTGTTGGCCCGTTATTGTGCTAATGGTTTAGCTTCGATCCACTTAGTAAAGTAATCGATGGCCACAGTGAGGAATTTCACCCTTTCCGTCGCTTCTGAGAAAGGTCCCACAATATCGATGGCCCATTTGCAACATACCTTCATGCATTCCCCTGATTACATAGTTGGCTTCATCTGGGTCCACACATTTCGACATGGGGCCAAGATAAGACTTTCGGTACAGCTGGTTCTCCTCTACTGCGTAATTGAGAGCTTTGTACTGTATCTTCCGGGCTTCACTTTTATCTGTCAGGAGAATCCCTTCCATTAGGTAATCCAGTAGGGGAGACATCCATGTCTTGCTTTCCCATGCTTCTATTGCTTCAACACTCTTCTTTGTTGTTAATGGTTCAACCAGTATCTCCACCGGGATCTCTCTTGCCAAGTGGCTATATACCAAAGAGGCCAGTTTGCTTAGAGCGTCAACTTTCTTGTTCTGGCTCCAGGTAATGTGTATTATCTTGCAGTGTACAAAGCTAGCCATTAATTCTTCCACTTTGGCTCTGTACTTCTTCATTGTTTCACCTTTGACTTCATAAACATTGTTGACTTGGTTCGCCACCAACATATAGTCAACATGTGCCTCCATCTGGATTACTATCATTTCCTTTGCCATGCGCAGGCCTGCCAGAAGAGCTTCATACTCTGCCTCGTTATTAGTACTTTTGAAGTTTAGCCGGAGGGCATAGGTGATTTCAATTCCCTCCCGGCTGATTAGTAGCAAACCCGCTCCGCATCCTTCATCATTGGAAGCTCCATCCGTAAATAGCTTCCATGGTTTTTGTTCTATGGCCTCTTCACTTCTTTCTTCTGAGGTTTCCATTTTATCCCCCCGAGTTTCTGGCAATTCAGCCAAGAAATCTGCTATTACATGCCCTTTGAATGCCATTCATGGGCAATAGGTGATTTGATGGCCACCCAATTCAATTGCCCATGTGGCTAGTCTTCCCGAGTATTCGGGCTTCTTTAACACTTTTTGAATGGGCTGGTCAGTGAGCACCTTGATCGGATGAGCTTGGAAGTACTGCCGGAGACGCCGTGATGCATATACTAGTGCCACTCTAGGTCCGAGTATTGGGTCTCCAGGTCTTTGAGTGTTCTACTAACAAATTATATTGGGTTTGGATCTCTTCTCTTTCTGTCATAAGCAATGCGCTAACAACATTTATAGATGTGGCCATGTACATCATCAGCGTCTCCCCCGGCTTTGGTGATGTTAGTGCCGGTAGGTTGCATAGGTGAGCCTTCATTTCCTGGAATGCCTCTTCCGCCTTTGCCATCTATGTAAAGTCATTCTTTTTTAGGCAGTTCTTTAGTGTTGCCATAAATGGGAGTGACCGTTCTGTCATCCAGGATAGAAACCTGTTCAGCGCTACCAACTTGCCATTCAGTCTCTGCACTTCCTTTAATGTTTTCGGGGAAGGCATTTTGGTTATGGCTTCTACCTTCTCTGGGTTTAGGCGTATCCCTTCTTTGGTCACCATTACTCTTAGGAACTTTCCTTCTGCTACCACGAATGAACACTTCTTCGGATTGAGCTTCATGCTTGCTTCGCGGAGTGTTTTGAATGTTTCTTCTATGTCTTTGATCATTCCTTCCTCAGTCTTGCTTTTGATCACTAAATCATCCATATAGACTTCAAGGTTTTTGCCAATCTGTTAGGAAAAAGTCTGATCTATAAACCTCTGGTTTTTTAGACTAAAGGACATTTTGGTATAACAGAATACTCCCTCATCTGTGCATTACACCGTTTTTACCTCGTCCTCCGGTGCCATCTATATTTGGTGGTACCCCTTATACGCGTCCAAAAAACATCTGACTGGGAAGTCTGCCAGGGCCTCTACCTTCATCTCCATCTCTGGCAGGGGGTAAAAGTCTTTCGGGGTTGCCTCTACCTACACATCCTCCAAGAGTCGTCCCCTTTTGCCACGATTACTGGATTTGCTATCCAAGATGGATATTTGACCTCCCTTACTATTCCCGCTTGTAGCAGCTTTCTGGCCTCCGTGCATGCAGCTTTGCGGCGTTCTGGGCCCATGCTTCGCTGCTTCTGCCGGATTGGAGCTGCTGTGGGGTATATGTTTAGCTTATGTTCCACCAAATCCCGTGGAATGCCTTCCATATCCGTCTCTTCCCAAGCAAACACATCCATGTTGCGTATGAGCAGCTCCTTCAAATCTTCCTTTACTTTGTTGGATAGCTGTGGCCCCACCTTGACAGTTTGTTCTGTGAAGTTGTCGTGGATCATCCAAGCTTCTTTCTCCGTATTCTGGTTTTCTTTGGTTCTATCCAATGCAGCCACTATCTCTGCAGTTGTACTAACTGATGCTATACCCTTCGGGGTGGGAAATTTCATAATTCCGTGGTAGGTGGAGACTACCCCTCTGAAGGCTTTGATTCCCGGCCAGCCCATGATGATGTTGTTTTTGGAATTAGCTTGAACTATGGAAAAGGTTAGGTTGACAGTATGAAACATGTCTCCTTCCCCCAAGGTGACCGGCAAGGTTACTTTGCCCACAGGTAATACCCTCTCCCCTGAAAATCCAATCAGCGGGAGATGATCCGGGACTAGCCTGGCTTTTAAGTATTCATCCAAACGTTTGAAGCGATGCTCGAACATGATCTCCGCTCCACCGCCTCCATCAACATGTATTCTCCCAATACGATGACCTGCCACATTTGCAGAGATGACTAACGGGCCATCCTGGATGTCCTCATCCGCTAGTGACTCAAAGGAAATGGATTGTGTCATCCATGATTCAAGTGGCGGTGGTTTTCTTTTGCGGCCGGAATCTTCTTGTTTTGAACTTTCTCCCTTTTGTACCTTTTCTACTCTCCCTCTGTCTTCCGGGGGTGGCTTTTTCCTGTCTCTTTCTGGTTTTCTATCTCTGTTCCCCTGCTGGCCTATTTCTTTAATCAAGTGAGACAACTTGCCTATTTTTAATGCCTTATCTATTTCCCTTTTTAGATGCTCACAATTATCCGTGGTATGGCCCCCATCTTGTGGAATTCTCAGAACTTGCCTGAGTCCTGCATGTATGGCCGAGGTCTAACAGGCCTTGGTGGTTGGAAACTTTGGCTGACCCGTTCTGTTGCTACGACTTAGCTTGGTGTTTTTGTAAGGGCTGTAAAATCAAATGGCCGCTCTTGCCTATCCCCTCCATGTCTTCTCGTCTCACTACTGTATGTTTGCTTTGAGTATGGACTAAAGGATGTAGCGGGGTGGGACGAGTACCTAGATATTTCTGGCATTGGTGGTCTGGGTCTTTGAACGGGACCACTCGCAGGGGTGTATCTGCTTCCCCTGTTGTCTGCTTGCTTGCTTGTTTTCCTGGAGTCCTGCTGTCCCATTCTCTGGCTCTGTCGGACGTGTCTTTGCCCCGGATGAACGCCCGTACCCTATCCATCAATACATCAAAGCTCTTGGCGGTAAGCTTCTCCAAGTTTCTCCTGTATCTGTGTGTGCCGCACCCCGTATGATGAAATTACTCCCCTTCATTTGTTCTGGTACGTCTTCTATTAATAAACTTTCACTGATGAATCATTCCATATACTGCTCCACACTTTCATTCTCTCTTCTATGGATGTGAATAATCTCATTGGGGTTTTTGAATCTCTTCTTCTGTTGCCCAAAATTATGGAGGAACTTTTCTTTCAACTGGATGAAACTGTTTATGCTTTGTGGGGGGTAAAAAATTGAACCATACCCTTGCCGGGCCTATCAATTTTTGGGCGAACATGTGTTGTACCAAACCGAGAGAGACCATTGCTCGACGTCGGCTGTGCCATTAAGGTATGCAAATGATCTTCCGGATCTTGAATGCCGTCATACTTGTTGATACATGCTGGCATTTTTAGCTTAGCCGGGAGTGGTGCTCCTGTCAGCCGGGTAGTCAACTTAGATTGTTCCGCCAAGTGGTCAGACCTACATGGCTTGGTTAAATCATCCTTCGCTTTCTTCTCCGCCGGTCCACTTTTAGGTTTGTCACTTGTGGTGCTTGCGTCTGCTGCTCTACCCACTGTCAGGTGTGGTGTTAGCATTGCCAGCAGTTGGTTTAATAGGTTGGGTGTATCTACTGCCGGCGTGTGTACGTTGTTTTCTTGTTGCTTGTTTTTCCGGGCTACCCTAGTATCAGCCGGGTCTCCTAACTTTTGGTTTTTGTCTGCTGTTTCTCAAGTTGTATCGAATACCAACTTTGTACTGACTTCAGCAAGCTTATCTGCTCTGTCTAGAGCTGCTAGCTCCGCCCAGAGTTTATCTCGGTTGCTCCGGACGAACTATGGAGTGATCTGAGTTGTTGCACCAGATGCCTCTTGGTCTGAGTCTTTGAATACACCTTCCAGCAGAACATAGTTCTCCAATGACTCCTTCGATTGGTTTTCTTTTCCCTTGCCTTCCTCCCCTCCCACGGACCTCGTTCTTATTAAGGACACTTCAAGAGTAGGCTTGGGTAAAAGATTTTGTGGCAATGTGGTGTTTTTTGGTGAGTTTTTTTGCTGAGTTCACATCACTACTAATCTTTGTAGGTGTATGGAAATGGGATGGTTTCAATCTGGATTTCCAGCTGAGTTGGTTTTAGGGTTGATCTAATTTGGATGGCACCACTGTAAACTCCAAGACCTCCGGATGCGGATCGGGTAATCGAGGAATTTCCATAATGATTATGCTGAGCTTGACCTAGCAAAACAGAAACACCGTTAGTCTCGCCACAGTGAGGACCCCGAAGGATTTCGCCGTGACCAGCCTCCGGCGTGAGAGTAAGTATGGGTTTACGGTGGGGAAGATAAGCTGAGAGTAAGGATGAATGAATGAGAATATGAATATTACCTTAGGATTTCTAGGATATGTATACCTTAGAGTATTTTGTCTTTAGCTTGTGCCTGCTCTTTGCCTATTGGCTTGGGTACATGATGCATAGACCATTTTTAAGGCTGTTAGTAATGGTTTGCGCATTGTCGGGCCTCTCCTACTTATTGGTTCGTACTCTGACATGTTGATTCTTGTCTCCTCTTTACCGTTGCTTATTTGTCTTTTTCTCTTCAATATGTCCGGGCCTTATTCAGCTTGCTGGGCCTTGGTTAAGTTCCGACTTTTGGGCCTATTGGCCTAGCCGCTGGTCACTGTATTTCTGTAGATGGTAATCCGGACTTGGATTTTGGGATATATCCGGTGTTCGTGCCGGGTCATATCCCAACACACACCACCAACGACCATTAATCTTACCGTTGCACACCGCCACATCTCCATGTGCTCCCAACAGGTACTCCTTCATCCTTTTCTTGTTTGATATTTTTCTTTTTTCTTCATTCTTACCACTTGTTCATGTGTAGTTTGAACAACTTAAGATAGTTTGATATGTTGGTTTTGTTTTGTTTTTGGTTCATTTTTGAAATTGTTTTATACTTAAGGATTCTTTTCGAATATCGGAAAATGATTTGTGTTTAGAACTTTTAACTAATAGCACTTAAACAGATTTATAGAAACCGATCTTAATATGAAAATGACCTTCCTTTTATCAGAAATAAAATGGGTTTTAAATATAAAGTTAATGATTATTTTTCATGGAAGTGTAATAAATATATACAAAAACATATTTAACAGGTGCGACACACATTTGTTTATCTTAAACGTAAACGACGAATTTTGAGAGAGCTCACATGCCTAGCCGGTTGAGTGGTAGTTTGCACTTCCACGTTTCACCCCGTTGTTATCCATAAAAGCCCCAGAACACTTGTTCGACATTGATCAGCGACAATGGTTAACCCAATAAGGCCACGGTTCGTGCTGTTCGGTTCCTCAATCGTTCAACTAAGCTTTGCCCTAGATGGTTGGGGTGTGATTCTTGCGACCATTTATTCTCGTAAGGTTGGTAATTAAATTCCAAACATCTTTGTGTCATGTTGTTATCCTTAATTTGGTTATGTATGTAATATGGATTTACATCCATACATAAATCTCTCCTCAATTTCAAAAGGTGTAGGCAGACATATTTTTGCGAGGATATTTCAAAAGGTGCAAGCTGTTCGAGTTCTAGATCAAGTGTTTCCAAAGGTATAATCTTTTTGCCTATTTAAAAACCAAAGTCATATACAACTTTAGCCTAAAAGGAAACGTGTTGAACTTTATTTTTAATTAATGCCTGGAACAATCTCAGTCTCATTATTTACAAAAAGTTTTAGAATACGAACAAAGAATTACGTTCGATTAATTAAATGAACGAACATGAAGAAAGACCGCGCGTGTTCAATTGTGTTTGTGAATGTTCTTTTTCTTATGTTTGTTTATTAAAGGTTGTTTTTATATTTTCCAATTTTTAATGTTTACTTTATTATTCTCATTTTTAATGTATGAGTTTGCCTTTTTTTTTCCTAATTTTCTGTTTTTAGGATGAAGCAGTACAACCATCTCTGGTGCTAGTTTATTTTGGAGGTAATGATTCAGTGCTTCCACATCCAGAAGGCCTAAATGCTCATGTACCTCTTCCTGAGTATGTTGAAAACATGAGGACGATAGCTACCCATCTACAGGTTCATTGTACCATAATATTGATGATTCCTTTATTGCACTGACTGCGCAGCACATGGTCAATTTTTGAGATATCTTAAACTGCACAAAAAATTTCATTTAAAATGTATACTCTTTTTTTTATACATAGTTAGTACGTCAAATATGATTACATGGTAATTTCTCTACAAATGTACAATATATCCTGATACAACCGATATATTGTTGTTACCAGAGCCTTTCAGAGAAGAATCGCCTAGTATTTCTTACTGCACCTCCTATAAATGAGGCTCAACTGCTACAAGTTTTGGGGTGATATAATTATAACTTACATTAGTTTGTTAATATTTTTTTTTTGTTTTTCTTCGGATTCATTGACCAACACTTTTATGTTTCAGTATTGAGAATCACGACAATGAACATTTGCCAAAAATATGCAGATGTTTGTGTATAAATTGTCAAGAGATTGGGATCAAATGTATTGATCTTTTTCATGCGTTTAACGAGCATGATGACCAGATGGAAACCGCCTTTACGTAAGTATATATATATACTTGCATAATAGGTTAGATTTAATCTCTAATGTGTAGAATCACAAACTAGCTTAAAAGAAGGCGTGTTGAAAGTCATCTAAAGTTTATATCCGATCGTAAAACCAATTTTATTCAATAAATTAGACTATATTATAATTTTTACTATTATATTTTACACACCAGTTGCTTGTGTATGGTTTATTTATTTAGTTTTTGAAATAGTGGTGTGGCATACACCAAAGAATTAACCTGTTACCCAACTTTCCTGACCCGCCTTTTAAGTAATCTTGATTGTCATATATTTCACTCCCTTTAGTTGCTTTCCATTTGTCGAATAATTAAGAACAACTCATGGTTACTGATTACGTTACCCACAACAGAGATGGGATTCATTTGTCAGTAGCTGGGAGCAGAATAGTTGCAAAAGAGATACTAAAAGTCCTCAAGGAAGCTCATTAGGAACCTAGTTTACATTGGGAAGCTTTACCTAGTGAGTTTGCTTAATTCGCATGCAAGATCCAAAGTTGGATAATTCGAATATGTTTGACTGTTCAATGAAGTTTCAGGTTGTATGACTTTCCTTGCATATTGTTGTCCGATTATGTTGTGTTCCTTTCTATCATAATTTGGATTCCAGTTGTTATTCATGTCTTTTTAATTTATATTAATTTTTTTATAGTTTATAGGTTGTATGATAGTTATCCCATCAGAATAATCTAAATGCGTTGAATTGTTGAAAGGATAAGCGGGAAATCCTCGTATTGGAACAACCCAATCCATTATGAAAAGGGTTTAACTTAAAACGGGAATAATTTTTCATCCGTTTGATGTTACAAAGCCTATAAAATATTACGAAGCCTATAAAATATGGAACAAGACGACGTAACAGAGACGCATAGTGAAAAACCATCATAGGTGATTTCCCGGACTGTGAGATGCAAATTTCTCGCCTTTGATGTAAGATGGTCTATAGTAAATCCACTTCAACTGTGGATTCATTAATTCTAATTCTAGACTTTCATTCACAGTTATTTTCTTGTTGGACCAGATAACCTTCCTCTTGCTTTGCTTTATCCTTGTCTTTTCATTTGGTGCACTCATATTGGAAGTGACCAAATTCACCACATTCAAAGCACCTGAAAATACTTCTCTCTAGTTCCACGACCTCTTCCAAAACCACGACCACCGCCTTGGTTTCCATCTCCCTGAACCTTACTATTATACCAACTTTCTAGATCTTTAAGCTTCTGATTGCTTGCACCTACCAAAAGCAACTTACTATGGTTATTCTCTTTATATTCATTGAAACCCTTCAACCGTTCTTCAAAATCCTTCATTCAACATACATATTGCATCTTCAAACATCATCTTATCAATGTATGAATACTGTTCAACTTAGGCTATGAATGGTAAGAACTTCTTTGCTGTTGAATTCAACAGCTTCCTCACAAACCTTGTCTTTCAGAACATAACCAAGATGTAACATCCCCGTTTTTTTTATATAAAATAACGGGGTTTGTATAAATGTGAATATTGGTAGAGAATTAAAGGGTATTTAACGGGGATTTAGCGGGATTGTTTTAAAAATCATGAATAAGGCCAAATGCGGGGGACCGGATGCGCCAAAACTGAAAGACGGGCCCATAGAGGAAACCCTGTAGGCGACGTCGTAAAGGGGGAGTCCCATTTGCACTTCACGGCCGTCGAGAACAAGGAGATAAGGAGAGCCAAGCCGTTCGTCGCGTTCCGAGTCCGTTTTAAGGTATTTTTCACAATCTTTGATCCTCCGTAACGCGTTTTGATCGATTAATCATTGTTTTAATGCGTTGTTAATCCTATGGTTTTGCAAAAGTTGAGTTTTGAGGAAGACTTGTTCGTCGGGGATTCGATTCGCACGAGTCCTTCCAATTCAAAAGTATAATCACGAACCCACATTCGTTTTTTTTATTTCAATTGTCGATTTGGGGATGTTTGGGGGTGGCAAGGTCTCGGCCGAACCGACGTGTAGGGTGACCGAGGAGGAGGCGCGGGACGCGAAGGAGAAACGTCGGCTGCTCGGCGACGCTGGCCGAAGCCGGTTGTGACACCCGACATTTTCAGGTTAACACCGTTAACACAAACTCCGTTATCTAAATCATTCATTCATGCATTACACTTGATTAGGGTTAATTAAGTGTGTCGGTTATGGCACAAACATTCACGTAACGGTAATTTAGAGAATTTCTTAATCACACGAGTCTGTCCCCGAACGTTGGTGAAAAATCAAAATAATATTCCGAACAATTATACTTAACATAATTTATGTGTAATTATGTGTTATGTGAATTCATGCTTATTTCGTGAACTTTCGTGAAACCGCGTACGTTTACGCGTAACAACGTGATTTTAATGCATTAGAAGTTTTTATAAAAAAAGGTTTTTATAAAAATAATTATTAGAAATCATTTTAGTTAATTTGAATTAATTAAATTAATCTTTGGATCATTTAGATAACCCATGGATCACCCAAACTTATATTGTAACCCATCCTTAACCCATGGATCCCACTATTTATAAAATTTTACCCAACCCCCTCCCCTCCTCTTTGAAATCGTCACACCTCACCACCAAAAATCCACCTTCAAATCGATTTTCTCTAGTGCAATTAGTTGTGTCTTTGATCAATCAAAGTGCCAATCATCACTATTAACGCATCAAGTAAGTTTCCAATTCGTTTTTAGATTATATAAAACTCTAGTTCATCCAAACAATGAATTTTATCAATAAAGGTGTTAGCTTTAACGTTAATTATGTGTTTTTATGTTGTTTACATGGATTTGATGTAGTTGGAAAACCCCTAGTTGCATGAAAACCAAGGATTACTATTATTAGTAACTTTATTGATTATTTAGATTGCATGTTAGACGTAATTGATGTGCTATGATGATGTTAATACGTTAGTTGATTCATGATAATGTATTTTGGTGAATTGAATTTCATATATCTAGCTTGGTTTCTTGGGGTTTCTAAAAGTAGAAACTTTATTTGTCATGAACGTGAAGGGTTTGCAATTTGGACATGCATGTTGAAGTTTGATGATAGTTTTATGTTAGTTGGGACATAATAACATGTTTTGAAGTGTTAGATTTTAGAAATCACGCATGGTGTTCATAGCTTATTATATATAGTAACTTTTTAGGTTTATCAAATTGGGATGTAATTTCTAGACATGGTTGGTGCAATGTGATGATTTCTTATGTGTTACGATGATCATAGAAACATGTTAGGAACTTTAAATCATTGAATTTGTAGTCGTGTTCTTAACTTACTTTAAAAGGAAACTTTAATTGGAATTATGTACTACATGTTGAGTTCTAGACATATAGTATGTGATGTGATGATCTAGGGCGTGTTAGATTGGTCTCCTGAACATGTTGGTAAAGATAGTTTCCAGAAAACGTGACTCTTGATCATACCTTCTAAATGTAAAAACTTACAAAATATGGTAACCGTGCTAACATGCTAGAACAATAAGGAATTGTTGTTAAGTGTTACCTTGTTAGGACATAGTTGTGTGAGAATAGGCCTTGTAATAGATTAGATATTCTATGTCTTTATGTTTTTGTAATGTTTGCTTAATTTTTGTTATAGGCGAACTTGTAGGCCTAGTTTATGCGAACTTGTTAAGTTTGCATGCATGGCTGTGTTAGTCTATAAATAGGAGTTTACATATTAGTTTAAGGAGCTTTTAGCAATTGGTATTCAAGTCCTGTAAACTCTGAGTTTGGTGGAAATCAAAGAGAATATTATTTACATCTTGTGTTGATTCTAGTCTTTGTGAATGTCTTGTTTACATGGTTATGCGTACGTCGGATTCCGCACTCCATATGCTTGATACACGTCACGTCTCGAGTTAGATCCATAGAAGACCCGTGTGGACCTACATGTGGTATCAGAGCATCGTGCTCATGATTTGTGACGGTTTGTGTATGATTTGACGTCAAAAAGACTGATTTTTCAAGAAACTTTCATTTCCATGGAGTTTTCATGTTCTTGAGAAGATTTTGAGGCTGATTTCATCAATTTTGGGTGTTTTTTGAAAGAATTGATATTTTCAAAGTGTTCTAATTCATATTATATTCAATCCTACAGTTTAATTTCATCAAATTCAATCAATCCAACAAGTTATGATGATTTTTGAGGTTTCAAGTCGTGTTTTGGCTGAAATATTCATCTTCTTGAGAGTTTTGAGCTGAAACAGACGAACTTATCTCAAATTTTGTTACAGGCGAACTTAAGAGGCGAACTTAGTCTAAGTTTTTGTTCAGGCAAACTTATCAAGTTCGCTTGTGTGATATCCTACGAAATTTTTTTTTTCTTTCAATTTTCGGGACGAAAATTCTTTCAACTAGGGGATGATGTGACAATCCGGACTTTTCTGTTAGTTCCGTTAGGAATTCCGTTAAGTTCCTGTTAAAACCTAACCCAGTTAACTCAATATTAAATCCAACTGACCAATTCTGCCATTCCCTGATCTCAAACTTCAGGGACTGATTTTGCCAAATCTCTAAACGTTATATGTTGACTTTCAAAGTCAAAATCAAGATCAATTAATCCCGTTGACTTTTTAAAGTCAAAATTGAATCCATTTTTGATCCAATTATCATGCATCTTTTCTCAACTGTCCAAATTCGAAACCGAAATCCATTAACATGATAATGTCGACCATCATGGAGTCTTAATTATTATCATTACGCAAGAATTAAATCAATTAATGGCTAATCAAGTTATAACCGTCGAAGCCGTCGCCCTTTCTATCAAATCCGACGAAACCTTGTATTATTCTCACGAATTGAGAATACAAACACCTCTGTCGCATCTGTTAGAGCCTGTTGCAAGCATCAATTCGGCCGGAGAAGTAGTTAGGATCGCCGGAGACCAAACCCACACAAGTCGACAACTGTTTTAGTCGGGGGACATCAATTCGAACTCTATTCCGGTAATTATCTAAACCTTCACCTTCGTTTCTGTCTAATCATTGAAAGCCCTATCATTATCAGGGCTTTCAACATCAATCCGATCGAAATCAAGAACCTACGGTTCATATGAATGTTTTTTAATCGAATCTCATCAATCCGATAATGAAAAATGAAATTGATCATGTCCACAGACTCGCCTCGACGTATAGCTCAAAAGCCCTATGTTATTTGGGGCTTACATGATTGAATTGAGTATGATCGAGAATCTAGGGTTCATACGATTTGGGTTTAATCGAACCCTAACCTAAACACAATCTTAATCCAATTAATTGGTATGGTTAGACTCGAAATCCCTTACCCTTTGAAAGCCCTATGAATCCAAACAATTTTATTATCAAAATTGATCGATTTGATTTCAAATTCAACCTAGGGTTTTTCGGTTTCTAAAACAGAAATTAAACGAGCCTAAACTTGATGATTTTACAATTAAACAGATTCGACATGATCTAATGATCAAAACCCCTTTGCTTTCTAGTTCGATCGAAGTCCAAATTGTGGGTTTTGGGACTGGTTTTCGATCGGTTCGCTCTAAGGGGAAGGAACCCACTGGGTTTGATTGATAAAACCAAACAAAACCTGATTTGTACGCGATACCCTAGCGGGCGGGACTGGTTAGGACAGTGTGCGTGTGTGGGAGAGACCCGGGTTTAAGACCGGGCTCCCACAATTCATTTTTGAGCCACTTTTTAGTATATTTAAATATTAAAAATCAAACCCCCTATTATTATAATATTGTATAAATGTGTTTTAGCCCGGGAAACAACCCGTAGGCTCAAGTTTGAATTATTAAACCATTTTTATTATTATTTCCTACTCTTAAAAATAATGTATTTACACTATTTGCAAACCATAACTTTGTATAAAATATATGTTTATATTATTTTCAACCCATGACCCGTATTATTAAATAATATATATTTATATTATTTCGAATCGTTTTATAACCTCGTGTAACGTTTGGGATTAAATAATAATATAATTGGTTATATTATTTACTCGTGTTTATTACTTCAATAATAATAATAATGTATTTATTATTCTTACCTTAAATGAGTAATTAGAATATTCCTTCGAACCTAAAAATAATATATTATATTATTTTCTTTGTTTTTGTGAATGACAAAACACTCGATTATATTTATTATAATTTTTGTCATTCATCGCGTAACGTAATTATAATTTGATTATTTAAGGAATTCCTATCTCCGTGGACACATTCGTCCACTCTTGAATATTAGAGCGTTTCTTTAGGACGTTTCTCATTCAGTGTCGCTGTCACAATTCCTATTATTATCCTTAATTTATGTGTTTATAATTTTAGGGCATTCATAAGTTTTTTGGGACTTACACTCGTGGTTCCAACTTATCTCTTGTGTGATACTACCTACAACGCAACGCATGTGAGTTTTCACGGCTCCTTTTTACGGTTTTAAACTGGGGGAGAAAACATGTCTTAAATGCTTTTGATTTTTTTTGGAATTCATATATGATATCACTTGTATGACTGTGCGTACACATTAACCTTTAAGTCCTCACATCGGACCATTAATATGATCATAGCGATGTAATTTGAGTAGTACTACTGGGTTTGACAAACCTCACCCGCGTTAGTCGAGCTAACTCGATTGAAGGTCGAACGGGTGCAATATTGACCTAAACATGCACCATGATGGTGGGAGGCATATAAACAGTCAGCTGTCGGTTGCCAGCGCATTAGTGAACATGTTTATGGGTTAGCTACCTATTGATTTATATATTGAATGTACATTAATCTGTTAAACGCTTCTATAAATTGAAACCTGTGAACTCACCAACCTCGTGTTGACATTTTCGTATATGTTTTTCTCAGGTCGCTTAAGATAAGGCACATGTGCACACAGTAGGATATGCATGGAAATATTGCCTTTGAGTCATGTTTCAAATAACTGTTTAGACTATTTTAATTTGTGTTTGGTTTGGACTTTTGGACTATTCTTTTGGGTGCGTGTGTTTTGCGCATTTAGTTTCTTTACGCTTTCGCATTAACTCTGATTGATATGATATTTTTATTTGAGTCCCATGTAGAGTCGTTCAATGTAACTAATGTCTGAGATCCTGGTTCGTCACTTCCCAAACGGTAAAACTCCGTTAGTTGAAAATTGGGGGTGTGACAGCTTGGCACAAGTTCGCTTAAGGAAAGGGTTAGGCGAACTTAACAAGTTCACTTGTGGGTAAATTTGTTTCAGTTATGTTTTCTTGTGATATTTTGCATATATTTGTTGTTATGGCTAACATGGTGCAGGTTACAAACATGTTCAACTATGACAATGAAATTGATACTTCTCAGAAACCACCAAAGTTATGTCTTGCTGATTATCCAAACTGGAAGGATCGTTTTGATCAATTTGTTTCATTCACTAATACAAGTTTATAGATTCCTATTCTAGAATGATATACTCATCCGACTTATTCATGGATGGATAGTGATAATGCTCCAAAGCCTGTATCTGCTTTAACTGAAGAAAAGCTGTTATTTGATCGTGAAAAGAAGGCAATGGCGAGTATTTCATTGTCACTTTCGAAAGAAATTTATCACAGTTTCAAGCAGTTTAAATCTTTCAAACAATTATGGGAAGCTTTATAGAAGAGATGTGAATGTAGTTTGGATGTGAAGAAATATCGTAAAGAATTACTGAAGAAACAGTTTTTGGTATTCAAACACTTTCAGGATGATAATTTGGATGATCTGGCTACAAGATTTTATCATCTGCTGAGTGAATTAGGAAGTGCAAAGGTTGTTTATGAACCTGAAGAGATAAATGACAAGTTTCTGGAAGCTTTACCATCAAAATTTGATGTGTATACTGTTCTCATCAAAGAAAATGAAAAATATAAGACAATGTTACTTGAAGATGTTCTTGGAAAAAATCAATCTCATGATCTGAACTTAAAGAAAAAGGAAACCAATATGGAACACATGCAAGATCCGTCAATGTATTTTTCCAAAACATCTGGAAAATCTGGACGAGGAGTTGCTTTGTTTTCAGGAGATGGTTAAGATAACTCAAATGGAAATGGTTTTGGGTGTTCTTTCAATCTGGTTTCTCTGCAACTACATCAAATTCTCCTGGATTACAACCAGTGAATTCACATCATGTGACGCAAAGGGTAGCTGAATATTATATGACAATGTTTTCATATTTTATTGCTTCATATGAAAATTTTATTGGAGGAAAGATTCATGATCCAGAAGCAACTGAAAAGATTATCATTAAATTGATCCGGTTGATCTAGAAGAAATGCATATTCAGTGGAATATGGAAATGTAAATGAGACAAGCAAAGGATTTTCTTAAGAAGACTGGAAGGAAGTACATTGGATCAAACAACAGAACAAGAATGGGGTTTGATAAGACTAAATTTCGATGTTATAACTGTCAAGAATATGGTCACTTTGCTAAAGAATGTAATAAGCCAAAAGTTGAGTTTGATTCTCAAAAGAAGAACAACAATTATCAAAGTAACAGAAATCAACGAAGTTCAAGTGGTTCTGGAAATTTAGCAAATGTTTCAACATCATCTGCTTTGGTTGCTCAAGGAGATGATAACTATGACTGGGGAGTTCATTTAGAAGATCTAGTTGGTGCTGTGAGTCAAGCGTTTGTGGCTGAAATTCATACTGATGAGTCATCTGAAGATGAAAGTTCCAGTGATAGTGAAAGTTCAGAGAGTGAAGTAGAAAGTGAGAATGATGAATCTTCTAAGAATGTCAATACAGAAGAAATTTTTGAAGAAATTGATACTGAAAGTGCTGATGCAGTTCATTCTGAAGAAAATGTGTCTACAACAAGTGTATCTGAGTATGAGATTTTGTTGACTAAAAGAGTACCTGGGATGACTGAAGAGATTTCAACTGCTAAAGTCTTCATGGCAGACATGTCAGATCCATCAAAGGTAAAATATGTTATCTGTAATATATATTGTTCTAACTGTGTTTTGGTGAAGGACAAAATGATGAAAGTGATGGATGATAACACAAACTTGATTTGTGATATGAAATCGATGCACTCGGTGAATAAGAAATTAAAGGACAATGATAAGTTGTGTATTGATATAATTGAATCACTCAATTAATTCTCTAACGTTCAGACAAAGAAGTAGAAGTGATAAGATTACATAGAAAACTGGAATGTTTTGGAAATTCATCACTATTGTTAGGTTATTTCAATGAAAATGCTGATCCTGTTAAGAGAACAACTGGAATTGGATTTGCTCCTCCACCATTTAATGGGAGTTATGCTGTAGAACCAGAGATCATTATTGAAGAGGATATTAATCCAAAGACAGTTTTAAAGATTAATCCAGTCACATGGGAAGAAATGGTTTATGATTCTGATAGTGATGATGAGATATTTGATGCTCAGAAATTTGATGATGTTCCTAAATATGTGAAGTTTGATGAACCAAAAGTAGTAAAACAAGTCACAAGAGATCGATGTATTCTTACAGAACCCGATGAAGCTGAACAACCAACTATTTCACCAATTTTATCTAAAAGTGGTTTTATTAGTGCTGGTGAATCAAGAAGGAGGTTTCAAAGGTTGAAAATAAATCAACAAGTGATTTCATTAAGCAAAAGGTGAATGTGGCCAAAACCAAAGACAGCCAATCATTAGTTTCAAAGACTTTTGTTGGTGAAACATCTAGAAAGATGTATGTTCCAAAGAAGCAAGGAGGTAGTGATGCTAAATCGACTTAAGGGTATTCATCAGGAAATTCCACAACTTCAACAAGGATTCCTTACATCAGAGAATACAAGGATAAGAGAGTTTGTTTTCATTGTAATGAAGTGGGACATATCGTATTATATTGTCCTTACAAGAACAAAGAGAAGAATTTTCTTATTTCAGAAAAAGTTACACCTGCTGTTGTTCATGGTAAATCAAAAGGTGTGAAGATTCTTCAAAGACCGATAGTGGGAAAGCCTACATCTGATAATGTGATGAAACAATATGTCAAGGGAAATTTTTCTAATCAGCATGTTACTAAACCTTTTGAGTTTAAGAGAGAGATGACACAGCATGTTCATGATAGATTTTTTGATTCTAAACCAGAGTTTGTCCAATCTCGTGTTAGAAACAATGGTGTTTTTCATAAGTTTGTTAAGAATCCTAAAGTTGGATTCAAAAAGAATTCACAACATATGGTCAAAATTTCAACCCAAAGGCGAAGAAGGAACAGACGATTAAGAAAACTTTTGGAAAATGATCAATTTGAATCTGAATTTCAAAATCAATCAATTTTTGATAAGAAAAAGAATGTTTCAAAATCCAAAATGTCTAATTCTGATTTGCCCAAATCACCAAGGGCAGATGATAATAGAGATCATGAATTACCTGAGGTTGTTTATTTTGATGCTAATGGAAGACCCAATACCACAATGGCTTGGGTCCCCGTTTCTAACTGATTTCCTTTGTTTGTGTAGGGTCAACCAAGGAAGACTATCAACAACAAATGGTATGTGGTTAGTGGTTGCTCCCGACATATGACAGGAAACATTCGTTTGCTTGAAGATGTTATTAAAATTGATGGCGGTTATGTCGCTTTTGCTGGTAATAAATGCGGGTACATAACATGTCAAGGAACATTAAAGAATGAAAAGGTGAAGTTTCAGAAAGTCAATTATGTTGAGCAACTCGAACATAATCTACTCAGTGTATCTCAAGTGTGTGATAAGAAATTTTCATTTCATTTTAATGATTCTGAATGCTATATTCTGAAACTGGGATTTGAAATACATAAAGAATGGATTCTGATGAAGGTTCCGAGAAGAAATGACACATATGTTTTAGAGATGAGTGTTGCTACAACAACGGATTCAATTCCTACATGTTTACTCTCAAAAGAATCTGAATCTGACTCTATTCTTTGGCATCGGAAGCTAGCTCATATCAATTTCAGAAAAATGAATTATTTGGTGAAAAATGATTTTGTATCTGGTATTCCAAAAATGAAATTTGATGTGCTTGATAACTGCATTCCTTGCAAGAAGGGCAAGCAACACAGGAAGTCTCACAACTCCAAGAAACAAAATTCTATTGTTACTCCTTTGGAGTTACTACATATGGATTTGTTCGGACCGATAAGTATTCGAAGCATTGAAGGTAAATCATATTGTCTAGTGGTAACAGACGACTTCTCAAGATTCTCATGGGTTAAGTTTTTGGCAACAAAGTCTGAAAAGGTAGAGACAGTTCAATACTTAATTCTTGGGTTGGAGAATCTTTTAAATCAGAAAGTTAGGCGTATCAGAAGTGACAATGGTAGCGAGTTCAAGAATAGCGATAGGACTCTTTTGTTTACAAAAGGGTATACATCATGAATTTAGCGCTCCATATGTTCCTCAACAAAACGGTGTTGCTGAGCGAAAGAACAGAACTCTGATTAAGGTAGCTAGAACAATGTTGGCGGATTCTAAGCTACCGGTTACTTTTTGGGCTGAAGCTGTGAATACGGCATGCCATGTCCTGAATCGTGTTCTGACCTTCAAGTGACACAACAAGGCGTGTTATGAGTTGTTAAATGGTCGAAAGCCTAATTTGAATTATCTTCTTCCTTTTGGAAATCCGTGTACTCTTCTGAAGATCCGGGATGTTTCTACCAAGTTTAGCGAAAAGGCGATTGAAGGAATTTTTCTGGGATATGTTGCCAATTCGTTGAATAAAAGAGTGTATAATAAGGAAACTTGACAGATCAAAGAATGGTTTCATATCGATTGTTCTAATCGATCTATTCCTCAGAAGGCGGTTGGTCCAGAGTGGGCGTTTGATTATGACAGCTTGTTCAAGACTTTTAACTTTGCTCTTTACTTATCTAATGAAGAAGTTGCATTACTATACAATTCATGTCAAGGTGACCAAGATTGTGGTTTAATTCCAACATCAACGGTTCCATATCTCGTTCCATCATCATCAGTTCACCCTGATCCGAATGCTACATCGAGTTCGGGAACTCACGAGACTGATAGTGAGGATGAAGAAGAAATTTTTCAGGATTATTCGGCAGATCCATTAATTGTTGATGATAAAACCAACACTACACATGTTCAGGGGGAGAATTCTACACAGTTAGATTCAGAGATATCAGTTGATCAATCTTCTCAATCAGATACTTCTCAAGTTGATATTTTACCTGTTCCGGAGGTGGCTTCCATAAAAGAACTCAAAGATCATTCGGTGAAGAATATCATTGGGAATTTGCAAAATGGAGTTCAAACTCGTTCTTTAACTGAAAATAATTGTTTATTTTCATACATTAGAGATACTGGAGTAATTGATGTTTGCTTACATTCTTGTTTTATTTATCAGGTAGAACCTAAAAATGTGGAAATGGCTTTACAAGACAATAACTGGATAAAAGCAATGCAGGAAGAGCTTGCTCAATTTGATAAACTAAAGGTGTGGAATTTAGTTGATTTACCCAAGGGAATGTATCCGATTGGCACCAAGTGGGTTTACAAATGTAAAAAGGATGATCGTGGTGTCATGGTAAGAAACAAAGCAAGATTAGTCGTACATGGATTTAATCAACAAGAGGGAATTGATTACACTGAGGTGTACGCACATGTAGCACGGCTGGAAGAAATTCGTTTGTTTTTAGCTTTTGCTTCGTTCAAAGGTTTCAAGGTTTATCAATTGGATGTGAAAAGTGCTTTCTTGTATGGCAAGGTGAAAGAGGAAGTTTATGCTTGTCAACCACCGGGATTTGAGGATCCATTGTATCCTTCAAAAGTATTCAAGCTATACAAGGTGCTTTACGGTCTTCATCAAGCACCCCGTGCGTGGTATGAAACATTGACGCAACACCTTTTGGACAATGGTTTCGATCGTGGTCAAATTGATTCCACCTTGTTTATAAAGAAAGCAGGGGGAGATTACCTGATGGTTCAGATCTACGTGGATGATATTATATTTGGCTCAACAAACAAAGGGTTCTGCAAAGAGTTTGACAGTGTTATGAAATTGAAGTTTGAAATGTCCGCTATGGGAGAGTTGTCGTTCTTTTTAGGATTACAAGTTAATCAAAAAGAGGATGGTTTCTTTATACATCAGTCCAACTACATGAAAGACATTTTGAGCTGGTTCAAAATGGAAGACTGTACCCCATATGACATTATGATTCCGGTAAATCACAAGATGAATCCCAGATCCGAAAGTGTAAGGTCCGGATTCCTGAGGATCTTCAATCAACGGATTCCACGACGTGTTGAACCTGGCGGAAACAGACTCGACACGTGACTTGTAGGTACAAACAGTAATGACGAGACACTAATGATTGTCAAACGATTCGTATATTGATTAATCACTGAAAAACAATACAAATGTCGCTTAACAACTCGTCTAACTCTTCCTCTCTCTGACTGTCTCAGTCGTCCAACTTGTCTAACCTGAATACTGTTACAAGATAAGCTATTTATAACCAAGACAAAAGTATTCGGTGGGCCTGGGCCTGGACCGCAAACTTCAAGTATGCGGCCACATTGTAAGGTCCGGATTCCTGAGGATCTTGAATCAACGATATCAACGACGTGTTGAACCTGGCGGAAACATACTTGTATCAAGTCAGCTCGCAACCCCTTTGTGAAGGGTCTCGGTTTGTGCAGTCCAGATATATTATGTTCATCGACAGTTCACCAACCTTTATGTTTAAGTGCTCTATTATTAACAAGAAATAAATATTCTACCAATCTATGAGATGTTCCCCACTATGAAAATGACCTTTATGTTTAAGTGAAACACTATCATGTTGTGTTTCCAGTTTTAGTAGAGCCTATCAACATATCACCCTAAGATCCTAATCTTTTCAACTACATGCCTTGCATATGATGATCCGACCCCTAAAATGATGTACTGTAATTTCCCAATATACAGAGGTCTCAGTTTTTTTTTAATTTTTTTTTTGTAATTTTCTAGACAAAAAAACCTCAAGGATAAAAATCTTTTTGGTGTTTTTATGAATTTTCTCCCCCAAAACTTTTTCTTTTGTACAATTAATAAACAAAACAAAATTATATCCTAAGAAACACAAAACAAACAAAAATTATTTTTTGTGACTGAACTTGTGACTCGTTAATCGAAGCACAACATTTTGAAACACTAAACCATAAAAATGAATCTAGTCAGAACAAAGGATTTTGTAAAAACATCTTAAACATAAATTTCATCCTCAAAGCAAAGAGTACCATTAGTGACCGTACCTTTCATGCGGATCTTACCTCATTTATCTCAGCAAAGGAAACATAACCTCCATCAAAGTGTTTGATGTCATGTAATAGAGAGATGTCCCGCATTATGTACCTGGAACAACCACTATCAACGTACCATAGGTTGTTGACCGTCCTCCTCGGTTTTTCCTGCATGATTCAAGCAAGTTAGTTAGACAGAGGTACCAAAGCCATAGTGGTCCTGGGTACGCCCAAAGCATCAATGTAAGATACGTCCTGCAAACACATATCCTTATCGTTCTCTAACACTGGTGATTCAACTGCTTTTGATTTAGTTTTCCAAATTGGTGTAGGTATAACAAACTTTTTAGTTTCTTTAGGAATACCAACTTTAGGTTTTTCTTCCTGTTTAGATTTTTTACATTTCTTGTTTTCACGAAAAACCTTGTGTTTGTTCTTTGCAGCATTCCAATCACCATCAGAAGGCTTAACTTTGGGATGCTTATTCATCATTGCCTCAGGTTTTTCAACCTTCATTGGCTTAGAATAACACTTTTCCCTTGATGTAGCCCTCTGATTTTGCAAATAGTAGGGCTTATAAGGACGATGTATGCAATTTCTTGCAATGTGACCAGCTTTGCCATAAGTGTAGCATGTCCGCTTCCTAGCATAAGGAGCATATCCCGATCTTTCGAACCATGATGATGACTGTTGAGGAGAACCTATGAAGTAACCTGCATTTTCACAGCTCCTAGAAAACCTTCTATCAAACACTTGGTCATCATATCTATTACAATTTCTGCGATTCGATCTAAAACAATTCCTATCAGAATTTTTAACATTTTGTTCAAAAACATGATGATTATCAAATTTTGAATAAAATTCATTTTTGGTAAACCATCGAGGCAATTGTTTAGAGTTTGACTGACTTGTAGATGGTTTGCTACTTTCTCTATTATGGGAATGGTTTTTATTTTTGACACACTGATGATTTTTACCATTGGCAATTTGTTTTTCTTCCAGTTCTAAAGTACCACTTTTAATAAATGTGGATGTCAAACTCCCTTCCAACTTATCCCCTTTTGAAAAAGTACCATTTTGAAAACAATACAATTTGTTTTTAAATGATGCATACTTAGACTCAAAAACGTGACCATCCTCCTTATCATCATCACTCCCACAATCCCCCACTATGCCCTCTACTAATACTGTTGCTGCACAAGACTTAGACGGGATAGTAACGTTCACATGTTCTACCATGGGATCTGGTTTACGGCCTATACCATATTCCATCTCAACATCTTCATGTTGAACACTTGGCGTTGAAGTAAAATTGCCATTGAAAGGATGTTCAATTGTACGATAACCAATTCCTGGATTCCCTTTCTTTCTTACTTAAGAATCAATCAGGTCAAAAACTACTGATCGAGAGTGTTTAATTTTCTCGATTGTTAGTTTAGTGTTTGCCAATTGAGTCACAGCATCATTTAATTTTAAGCTAAGGTCGTCTATCCGTTTTAATGCATCACGATAAAGACATTCCTTATTGCTAAAATCCATTTCAAGTTTTGAAAAATCATTTTTGCTTGCTTCAATTGTATCTTTGAAAACCTTTTCTGATCGTTTGTGTTCTGAGTTGGAATATCTAAGCTTTGTTATTTCTTGATATAAGATATCGTTATCATGTTTGTAACCATTGAATTTCTCAATACAAACAGCAGAGCAAAGATCTTTGGTTACCTCAGTGTTGGTTACCTCAACCACGAAGGCATGATGTTGTTTCACTTCCAAATCTTAAACTTTATCACTCCTGTCCTGCTGGCTCACAAGTTCCTTTGATTCACCTGAAGTAGATGTACTAGCTTCAATAACTTTAGAAACATCCATTTAACTGATATGATTAAGGTGACACTGTTTATCATCCATATCATAAGAGTATAGAATAGAGATCAGCTCACTCAAGGATGTCTGATACATATCCTTGGTTCTTTTGATGGTGGTGCAATTGAAGTTCTAGGTTATTGGTAAAGAGCTGAGTAGCCTTTTATTGATTTCTCCCTTTTTCAACTCTATTTCATCACTCTTCATCTCCTTCATCAATTGCATGAATCTATTGATTTGAGCTTCCAAATTTTCACCCCGAGCATGATTGAACATATTAAACTTTTGCTTCAGTATATCCTTTCTATTTTCTCCCATGTCGTAAGTTCACGTAAAAAAAAGTATTTGCACCTAATGACAAGTACTTTGAAAAATCACCAACTTTGAAAAACCACGAACTTTCAAAACCGCAAACTTCCAAAACCGCAAACTATGAAAACCGCAAACTTTCAAGACCGTATACTTCAATATACCGCAAACTTTCAAGATCGTATACTTCAAGACCGTATACGTCAATACCACAAACTTCAAATACCATATACTTGAGTAACCGCAAACTTCCAGATGAAGAAAATGACCGAAAACTTTGATTTTCAAGCCGAAAAATCAACTAATCAACCGTAAACTTCAACAAACTTGACATAAACAAGGTCCAATACCTGTCAATCTGTCCAGAAACGCTTCCAAACACAATTCAGTTCAAATAAAAGCAAAATCAGTAACTTTGATACCTCACGAGTCAAAGAAATCCGTTGCAAGCTTCACCGAATGAGCGCTAAGGCTCTGACACCAATTGTAAGGTTCGGATTCCTAAGGATCTTCAATTAACAGATTCAATGACGTGTTGAACCTGGCAGAAACAGACTTGACATGTGACTTGTAGGTACAAACAGTACTGACGAGACACAAATGATTGTCCAACGATTCGTATATTGATTAATCACTGAAAAACAATACAAATGTCGCTTAACAACTCGTCTAACTCTTCCTCTCTCTGACTGTCTCGGTCGTCCAACTTGTCTAACCTGAATACTGTTACAAGATAAGCTATTTATAACCAAGACAAAAGTATTCGGTGGGCCTCGCACACTTCAAGTATGCTGCCGGGAACCGCATACTTCAAGTACGCTGCTGGCTCTGAAGTATGCTGCTGCATGAAGTACGTTGCTGGACGAAGTATGCTACTGCATGAAGTATGCTGCTGGACGAAGTATGCTACTGCATGAAGTATGCTGCGAGACTCTTTCTTGCTTCTTCCAATCTTCACCTTTCGAACTTCTGAACAACTCGGTGATTCTTTGATGCATTAGCCTATTATATTTTTGGTCCTTACAGAAAGGAAAGGATATTGACATCCGCTTGTATAGGGCAATGACTTGATCTCTCATGTACTTAACTGCATCAAGGCCAGATATAATGTTTGCCATGTGTCTTTGTTCCAGATTTCAAGCAAAACCAAAGGAATCCCATCTGATTGCAGTCAAACGTATTTTTCGGTACCTGATAGGGAAACCGAGATTAGGATTATGGTTTCCGCATAGTTCTAATTTTGAATTTAATGCATATACTGACTCAGATTTTGGAGGTTGTTGTTTGGACAGGAAATCTACAACAGGAGGTTGCCAATTTCTGGGTAGTTATCTTGTGTCATGGAAATGTAAAAAGCAGACTACTGTCTCTATTTCAATATGTGAAGCAGAATACATCGCTGCTGCAAGTTGTTGTTCACAAATTTTATGGATTCAGCAACAATTAATATACTATGGTTTGAATTTCACTTGCACTCCTATGTTCATTGATAATAATGCCACAAATGTCTATAACAAATAATCCAGTTAAGCATAGTAAAACAAAGCACATTGAAATCAGATATCATTTTATTCGTGATTGTGTAGATAAAAAGTTGATTGAGCTAGGGAAAGTTCATACTGATGACAATCTTGCAGATTTGTTCACCAAGGCATTTGATCGCACAAGGTTTGAATTTATGATAAAGTTGATTGGTATGATCAATCCCGGATATTTTTTTTAATAATTCTGATGGAGGTTTATTTTTATTTTCAACTTAATAAGTTTCGCCTGGTAAGCGAACTTAAGGCTGAAGCTTATAGTGTTTAGCTGAAGCGAACTTGTTCATATTCTCATAAAACTTGTCTGAAGAGAACTTGTTCTGAGTGTGATCTAATTGATTAGATCTGTGTTGTGGTTTCTATTTTCCAGTTATTCAAGGATTTGTGCTTCAAAACCAAGGTAAAATCAGGTCCTTTTATCCATTGAATCGTTCAAATCAAGCTGTTTTCTGATCTATGTTATGGTTTAGTTCGTCTCAACTGGTTTTAGATATAAATCTCAATTTAGTATGTGTTATGCTTTAAATTGATGATTCATAAAGGTTCATCGAGTTGTTTTGATCATGTGGTGTTCGTTTTTAACATCGGATTTCATTGATTGGGAGGTTTTTGATTTATGTTGGTTTTCGGAGCTTGGAGCGAACTTGCTCAGACGAACTTATTAAGTTTGCCTCTTGCAACTCTAAGCAAACTTAATAAGTTCTCCTCAGGGGACATAAGTGATTTTGACTTAGCATTTTTTTAATTTTTTTTCTTTTTTTTTGTTTCGTGTTTTAACATGTTTTGTGTGTGGTTTTTGCTATGTCATTTTTTATAGATGGATCGTCGAGTTGAATATAAACATAACCAATTGGCGTTGGTGGATCCAAATTTATCTGAAGCGGTGAATTACCGAGAAATCAATAACTTTTTTAATAGATCAAGAATAAGTGTTGCTGTTTCGGCAAATCCCTACATCAGCTTGAATTTCATTTAACAGTTCTGGGATACAGCAGAGCATGACTGTACTGTGGATCCGAATGTTATTAGAGCTACTGTCAACAACACAGAAATAGCAATATTTGTTGATACTATTCGTCAAGCTCTACATCTTGGAGGACCTAATGAAGAACCTTTGGGGTTACCGCCTACATTGATTATGGGGTGTTTTCAAAGAATGGGTTACAGAGGAAGAGCTAATGATACACAAGCAAGGAAGGGTGGTCTAGTAGGACCATGGAGATACTTTATGCACGTCATTATTCAATGTTTATCTCCTAGGAAAGATGGAACTGATGGTTTGAAGATCTCACTACAATCAGCTATGGTGGCTCTTACTTTGAATATAGGGTTCAACTTTGCTCACTATTTTTATAAGGAGATAGTTGCACAGATTACTCCACCGGCTGGTCAAGGATTTCTTTTGTATCCGAGGTTTCTACAAATGATTCTGAATCATCTTATACCGAATTTACCTCAGTTACCACAACGTCTTACTCTAACTCCAATGACCAAAAGGATTTTCACTGATTGTAACAACATCAAGCAACAAAATCCATCCTTGATACCTGTTCCAACTCCTCTTTTTGAGCATATTATTAATCCTGCTTATGTTGCTCCACCAAATGATAATTGGATACATCCAGAAGAGGTTCAACAACAACAACAACAACTGCGACCACAAGCTCCACAATAACCTCAACTACAACAAGTTGCACCTGAAGTATAACCTGAACAAGTTAATGTACAAGTTCATGAAGCTGCTCAAGATAAAGTGATAGAACCTAATTTGGAGGTTCATAATGAGGTTCATGTTGATGTCAATGTTGATCAACAAGCAAAAAATGAGAATAGTCATAATGAAGAGCAAGTTCATTCACCACAATCAAATCAAGAAGGTCAAGTTAGTGATACTAGCACAAGCTCATCTGGAAAATCAAATGATGCTGATTCTGACACTGATTTTGAAGCTACATGGGACTTTGATCCAGATCATTATGCTAAACTTGCTACTATTCCATCGGCAAATGTTGGTAAACGATTAAAGTCTGTGGCTACTAAACCAAGACGCAAGTCTGTTCGGGGTCTTCCTCCTTGAAAAATACTTGGCAAAAGATCATTAAGAGATGAATCGTCTTCTGATTCTGATTATGTTCCTACTCCAAAATCACAGAAGCTATTATCTGATTCCATGACTGCTGCTGCATATACTCGAGTAGCCGATGACTTTGATTTTGTGGATTCTTTGATTATATCTCCACATTCGTCTCAGTCTACTTCACCCCAAGGTACTCCTGCTCCGGTTTCTCCACATACTTCTTCACAAGCTGGTCCGTCGATTTCCTCGAAGGATGCTAAGATTGTTGCTCTGCAAGGCAAAGTCTCTTGCCTAGAAGCTTAAGTTGTGGGTCTTCAAGGTCAAGTAGATGTATTAAGGGCAAATGATTTTCAGAGAGAACAAACTCTTCAATCTCAAAGCAAGCAGATCTCTGAGAAGCAAATTCTACTCTCACAATTGATAGAGCGTATTGATGCTCAGAGGGAGATGCCTGTAGTGATTAAAGATGCTTGTCATACAGAGGCAGTTCAAAGAAATGAAAATGAAGACGATGATCCAAGTGGAAACAAGGGTGATCATCAATACACTGATGTTGCTCCGATATCTCAGTTTCAGGGGGAGTCTACTTCAAATCAAGTTGAAGCTTCTGGAGATAAAGTTATAGGAGAGAATGAAGAGGTATTGCTTCTAGAATTCTTTAAAGATGATTCTGATTTGGATGAAGCTAAAAAGATAGATTGCTTAGATGGTATAAATGAGTTGTTTGATGACTTAGAAGAAGAAGAAAATGACTCAGAGATAGAAGAAGTAGAGATAGTAGAAGTGGAAATTACCAAAGATACAACAAGTTTCATGTATGAAGGGTGTGATGGTATAAATGTGCCTTTTGACTTCATCCTAGATGATGTTATTCCTGATGTAACTTCTGATGGAATGGATGACTCTATGGACTCAACTGAAGATGTCACAATGCCTGATTCTAACCCAGATAATACTCAGCCAAAGTCTACTGAAGAACCTGTGATGTATAAGGATACATATATGACGAAAGAAAAATGGTTAGAGATGGTAAAATGCTAGAAGAAAGTGTTACCCAAGTCACCATCACCACCTATTATGAAAGAAAAATATGTGAATAAAGATAGATTTTTTGGTAGAATTGTCAGTTAGTTCTTTGATGAAGAAATCAATCTGTTTTCCTTAAAGAGATCTGATGGTGTTCAATATCTGAAACCAAGACTTAGGTATTTTAATACTTTTCCTAGATGTGAGCTGAATGGTTTGGCAACTAAATCCTTAATCAACATTTCAAAGAATGGTATTGCTGAGGCTATAGCAAGGTTGATTAGATTGGAAGGTAGTTCAGGAAAATATGATATACTGAAACCACAGAAGGGCAAGAGAGTAAAGACTCCTAATTCTAAAAATTGTAAAGTGATTTGGAGTTACAAGTTTAAACCAGTCAAAGTTGTAAAGAAGATACCTTTGAAGAAAATACCATAAGATTGTCTAGGAAATATGAAATGGTGGTATGTAGATGTGAACATTGGATAGGCTAAGATTGAAGATCAAGACAATAAGATCATAGCTTGTTTCTATGATGCTATGAATCTTATTAACTTCTCAAAGAAAGACCAGCATATGTTAAAAAAGAAAGGAGATTATGTTTACTAGTGAATGGCGTGAGCATGGTTTACAATATAAGAGAGTTTTGGAGATTTGCATCAAACATGGAGTGTGTGCAGGGAGTAAACTACCAGAGAATTGGAAGAGTTCAACATGAAGACAGATGATCAAGCTATTGTCAAGGAGGAGTCTGTTAGGACATAGTTGTATGACAATAGGCCTTGTAATAGATTAGATCTTCTATGTCTTTTTGTTTTTGTAATGTTTGCTTAATTTTTGTTATAGGCGTAGGCCTAGTTTAGGCGAACTTGTTACGTTCGCATGCATGGCTGTGTTAGTCTATAAATAGGAGTTTACATATTAGTTTAAAGAGCTTTTGGCAATTGGTATTCAAGTCCTGTAAACTCTGAGTTTGGTGGAAATCAAAGAGAATATCATTTACATCTTGTGTTGACTCTAGTCTTTGTGAATATCTTGTTTACATGGTTACACGTACGTTGGATTCCGCACTCCGTATGCTTGATACATGTCACGTCTCGAGTTAGATCCATAGAAGACCCGTGTGGACGTACATACCTACATGATCTTATTTGTATAATATGATAGTATTATACTAGTTGAACATTAATTCATACATTGAGTCACCAACTGGTCCTCGGGTCAAACTTGAGTCAAACTAGTTAACTCTTTTCAAAACACATACAATGAGATTGTTTGGATACAAAGGGTCTTATGAACCAACTCGAACACACACTCATAGACTTATGTAATATAGGTAGCCGTTAGTGGGTCACTTGTTTATTACTTGCTGTTTTAGCACGCACTCTAAGATGAGTTTCACGGCCCCTCTTTTACTTACTTTCCTTTTTTAGGAGAAAGCATGCACACAAACTCTTTTAGAATTTTGTATTATTGTTATACCACTTGCGTACAAAAGTGCAAACATTACCATGAAAGTCCTTACATCTCGAACCGTTAGTATTGGAACATAGCGAGGTAATGTTGAGTAGTACTACTGGGTTTGACAAACCCCACCCGCGTTAGTCGCGCTAACTTGACTGGAGGTCGAACGGGTGTAATATTGACCTAAACACATAGCCATTGTTTTGGTAGACATGGCGGAAGGTAAGCAAACCAAACAGTCAGCTGCGGTTGCGAAACACTTATAGAAGCATGAATATAGACTAGCTATCTATTGATATACTTTATTTACATTATCTTGCAAGCATCAAACATTTATTTATTTACAAACATGTGAACTCACCAACCTTGTGTTGACACTTTAAGCATGTCTTTCTTTGGTCTCTAAGGTACACGACAGGATTATGATGCATTGGAGTTGCATGGCTTTCTTAAAACAGTTTACACATTTTTTTTTATTTACTTTAACTTCTTTGGTTTTCGGCGCTTTGTTTTGCGCATTGGTCATTCTTGAATTTACTTTTATTTTACGCTTCCGCATTACTTACAAACTTAACATTATTTTCTCATGTCAATGAGCAACATTGGTATTTAAAACTCATATAGTGGTCGTTCAATATAACTAATGACAATGATCCTTGTTTGTCACACGCCTCACGGTACAACCAGGTGGAATTTGAGGGTGTGACAGATTGGTATCAGAGACACTGGTTTTAGCGAACTAGGTATGCATTATTAGTACACTTAGACTATAACCACACACACATTGCATTAGTTTACACTACACAGACACTCATACATGGCACTTACACATTGCATTACAGGATGTCGACATCACCCACATCCCGGCTAACCAGGAACCCGTTGTTCTTACCGTACCATCACCTGAGCCTGAAAAACGCTGACTTAACCGCGTTGATAACACTATAGTATATGGCGAGCCTTTTAACGTTCATGCCTGGGATAGCACTCAGGACTGGAACTGGTACCCCGACATGATTAGGAGTTGGGTTCGTCAAGAGCATGTCCCACCCCCATCTACTGCTGACATTAACTCTACCTCGCAAACTATACCACCCTTACAGCACCCCTTAGAACATGCCTTTGCTGCCTTCATGGCAAATATGGACAGAGAAACCGGAAACATGTGTGATGCAGCTGGTGAGATCACTGGATTGTTACAACAAGGGAACCAAGCCGATCAGAAACTAAAGGAACTGACTGTGAGTTTCGGCGACACTGATGCTGTACACGACAATTTGGTTGCGGCATTCAAGGACTTGGAATCCCGGGTGATTGGACTAGAGAATAGTCTTGAGATAGCTCAGATGAGGATTGAGGTGTTAGAGGCACAACTTGAGGCAGCCAATGCAACAGGGAACGAATGGGAAGAAGAACCTGAGGGAGAACCAGATGAGGATGATGATGAGGGATCAGTTTTTTCTTCAGCAGGCAACGAGATGTGATAGTCTTTCATTTCTTTCTAAACTTATATGGGCAGGGTTGTTCCCATCCAACATATATTTCTAGATTTTAATGTTTCGAATTAAAGTACTTTGTAGCCCCTTACAATTTATTTGATCAAGGATTATTATTGAATATTAGATGTTGTGGTTTGTGATTACTTTTGTTTACTTGTACTTGTATGATGATTATATGCGGAATATTTTCTCATTATCGTATATTGTGAATGCAAAGATCATGTCTGGGAGAGGACACGGACGTGGCAGACACAATGGCGGGCGTGGCAACATTAACATGACTGCAGCCGAGCTCCTTACACTAATCAACGACAGAGTGGCCAAAGCCATAGCATCTAATCAGGCCGTGCAGAAAGCTGGAGGTAAATCTATTATCTATCGACCCTAGCGAATCAATACTTATTCTAAACTCGTTTCCGAACTTTGCATCCTTAAACCAATCTATGTCTTCAATCTAGGTCAACCTATTAACCCTCAGGCATGCACATTCAAGACATTCATGGACTATAAGCCCCACATGTTCAGTGGTGCTGAAGGGGCGGTCGGTTTACTCCATTAGATGGAAAAGGTTGAATCTGTGTTCGCAATGTGCAACTGTCCCCAAGCTAACCAAGTCAAGAATGCATCTGGCACACTCGAGGGTCCCGCCCTTACTTGGTGGAACTCTCAAGTTCAGATGTTAGGTCTGGACATGGCTAACGCATTCGCATTACCCTGGGAGGAATTCAATACAATGTTAAGAGAAGAGTATTGTCCGCGTGATGAGGTATAGAAGCTAGAAGGTGAGTTTTGGAACCTGAAGATGGAGGGTTCAGATATCGAGGCTTACACCACCCATTCACATGAATTAGCACTTTTATGTCCTCACATGCTAACCCCGACTTACAAAATAATCTAGAAGTACATTGAGGGTCTAGCCCATCAGATCGAAAGCATGGTAACTACTATCCAGCAAACCATCAGACTGGCCCACAAGCTGACAGACCAATCCGTAGCTCAGGGTACCCTACCCCTGAAAGGCACGGTCGCCAAGACAGCTAAAAACAACAAGCGCAAGTTCGACAACACCAACTCCAAAGCCTTTTCATCTAATCCACCCCCCACAACAGCAACAAAAAAGGTACGAACCTACTAAAACCTATACTCAGTCTACTTCTTCCAACCAGTACCAGGGTACATATGCTGGGAAGTACCCGAAGTGCAACAAGTTTAGTTTCCACCACAATGGGCCATGTGATAAATACCGCTACCAGCGGTGTCGTAAAATGGGCCATGCGGCCAAAGACTGCATAAATGAGCTTCAAGCTAAACAAACGCCACCAAATGAAGCACCCAAGGGTTTTTTAGAGTGCAGGAAAGAAGGAAACTTCAAGAGGAACTATCCATAATTGAAGAAGAATGGCAACGAAAATGGAAACGGTAATAACAGCAACCATGGAAACAACAATAACAACAATGGGAATGGTGCGAAGGGACTAGCTTTCGTCATTGGTTCGGGAGAGGCAAGGAATGATCATAATTTCGTTACCGGTAAGTTTCCTCTAAACGACTGTTTTGCTTCTGTTTTTTCGATACTGGTGCTGATAGGAGCTTCATATCTAAAAGCCTTAGTAAACTGTTAGAAGCATCCCCAACCGTATTAGAACCCAGGTACATCAAAGAGTTAGCGGATGGTAAGATAATCGAAGCAACTCACATCCTCAAGGGATGTAAGCTAGGACCGTCTGGTCATAAACTTGATATTGATCTCATGCCAGTTACACTTGGCAGTTTCGACATTGTTGTTGGTATGGATTGGTTATCCAAAAACCATGCCGAGATCGTAGAATTTTAGATTGACCTAACACCCAGAGCAGCGCCTATTGCTCGAGTACCGTATATACTTGCACCGAATTAGTTACAAGAGTTATCCTCACAGCTGTAAGAGTTGTTGGATAAGGGTTTTATCCGAACTAGCTCATAGCCATGGGGAGCCCCAGTCCTATTAGTCAAGAAGAAAGATGGGAGTTTTCGTATGTGTATCAATTACCGTGAGCTAAACAAATTGACTGTCAAGAACCGTTATCCACTTCCCCGTAATGACGATATGTTCGACCAACTCCAAGGGTCGAGCTTCTATTCAAAAATCGATCTAAGATTAGGTTATCATCAGCTGAGAGTTCGAGAGGAAGGCATCTCTAAAACTGCATTCAGAACCCGGTACGGCTATTATGAGTTTTTGGTCATGTCATTTGGGTTAACCAACGCACCCGCGGTATTTATGGATCTCATGAAACGAGTGTGTAAACCTTATCTCAAAAAGTTCATCATCGTTTTCATTGATGACATCCTCATCTATTCCAAGAGTAGGGAAAAACATGAGGAACATCTGCGTTAAATCCTGGAACTGTTGAAGCAAGAGCAGTTATATGCCAAATTTTCCAAAGGCGATTTCTGGATTCGCGAAGTTTGATTCTTAGGACATGTAGTCAACGAGAAAGGAATACATGCCGACCCACCCAAAGTGGAAGCCATCAAGAATTGGGCAGCACCAACGACTCCAACAGAGGTGCGATAATTTCTAGGTTTGGCTAGCTACTACCGTTGATTCATCGAGGGATTCTCAAAGATCACTCAACCTCTCACCGCCCTAACTCGCAAAGGTACTGTGTATAATTGGGGTGACACCCAGGAATCCGCATTCCAACTGCTGAAGCAGAAACTCTATAGCGCACCCATCTTATCTCTGCTAGAGGGAACATATGATTTCCTAGTGTATTGTGATGCTTCCATTCAGGCTCTCGGTTGTGTGTTAATGCAACACGAGAAGGTCATCGCATACGTTTCTCGTCAGTTGAAAATACATGAGAAGAACTACATGACTCACGACTTGGAGTTAGGAGTCGTGGTGTTCACACTTAAAATATGGAGACATTACTTGTACGGTACCAAAAGCACCATTTACACTGATCACAAGAGTCTTCAGCACATCTTCGAGCGGAAAGGGTTGAACATGCGACAGCATCGCTGGATCAAACTTTTGAACGATTATGATTGTGCTATAAAATACCATCCGGGCAAAGCTAACGTGGTAGCTGATGCCCTAAGTTGAAAGGAAAACAAACCCAGACGAGTTCGAGCACTACAAGGCACTATTCACACCGGATTACCTGACCAAATCCGTAATGCTCAACTCGAAGCACTGAAAGAAGGGAATCAACAGTTAGAGTCCATGCGTGGTATGGAGAAACAACTAGAGACTAGATCGGACAGTATTCGCTATTTCACAGAGTGAATATGGGTCCCGTTGTACGGGAATTTAAGGGAACTTGTGATGGACGAAGCACACAAGCCTCGATATTCTATTCATCCCAGTTCCGATAAGATGTATCATGATCTGAAAGTTCTGTATTGGTGGCCTAACATAAAAGTTGATATCACCACCTACGTGAGCAAGTGTCGGACTTCTTCCAAAGTCAAAGTTGAATACCAAAACCATCTGGTTTGCTCCAACAACCGGAAATCCTGATGTGGAAATAGGAGCAGATTTCCATGGACTTCATCACAAAGCTACCCCGAACCCCTAGAATGGAGAAGTTGACTCGTATCTATCTCGGTGATTGTAGATCTCTTAACAAAATCATCTCATTTCCTAGCAATCAAAGAGACTGATAGAATGGAGAAGTTGACTCGTATCTATCTAAAAGAAGTAGTCTCTCGGCACGAAGTGCCAATTTCCATCATTTCTGATCGAGACGCTCGATTTACCTCACATTTCAGGCAATCGCTACAAAAATCTCTACGCATGCGCCTGGATATGAGCACATCGTACCATCCTCAAACTGTCTCGAGAAGACATGTTAAGTGCTTGTGTAATTAACTTCGGTTTCTGTAGGTCCCTAATTCGGTGCGTGACGGATCTCTAGACTCGCGGTACGACACGGTGATAACGTGCGGAATCCATGATCAACGTGCTCGTGTAACTCAATCAACAACAACGATGTAAATAAACGCTTTGTATTTCCACCACAATATCAGTTTACAAGATTACATAATTTCTCTCAGTCTCTAGTCTGTCTTGTTAAACTCACCTTCTCAACAGACTCTGTTCTGTCAATATATAAGCACTGTTCTGCACCAGGCGAACTTATTAAGTTCGCCTCTAACAGACTAAGCGAACTTAATAAGTTCGCCTCTGATAGACTTAAGCGAATTTATTAAGTTCGCCTCTGATAGACCAAGCGAACTTATTAAGTTCGCCTCTGATAGGCTAGGCGAACTTGTTAAGTTCGCCTCTAGCAGAACTTACACAGAATTTTATCAACAGTTACAAAACATGTCCTAACAGACTCCCCTATAACTGTTTCTAACAATTCTATCAATTACAAGTCAAAGACTCTAAGACTAAGACATAATATCTTCAAGCTCGTTGTCACCAGAATATGCTCCAACAGACTCCCCCTTGACAACAACTTCAGAAGATTGTCATCCGTCTTCACATATCATCAAACAACTGTAGTCTTCGTCTTGTTCATCTGCACACTTTCTTTCTATCTAGAAGAAAACTTGGCAGAAGGACCCCTTGTCAACTTCTGTTTGCAATATTCAGTTTTTGCAAAAGAGAACAACCAAGAATAACCAACAATTAAGATTTCCATGGAAGCTGGAAAAATAAAATCTTTTTGGTTTTTCAAACATAAGAAAGACAAAATCTTTTTGGTTTTTCTCTATTTAAACTCAAATGTAAAATACAAAATCACATCTTTTTGGTCGAACATCACGAGTAAGAAGATCATATCAGTATATATGAGATATCAATCACACAACTTGGATATAAAATCCATATAGTATCAAATGGTATCCTATGTCATTCTTTCAAGCCTTGACCAATCAAATCAATATCTTTCAAGATTATCACACTCTATCTTTTCAAGACTTTCATATTGTATGTTATGATACGCGATAAACATTCAAAGAAAATAGGATCAGGCTATGACACACAAATTCAAATTGTCAATATTATAAGATTTGAAACTAAAGCATCTTATTCCCACTTTCTTGTGAGTTAAGGTACCATTTAAGTATGAAATACAACATGTACCCCACTAGTATGCCAACAGAAAGTAAATGTGCACTATCTTCAAGACATATAATATTTTACTAAAGATTATCCGAATTTCCAGAATGAGAAGACATCACTTAGCACATGAATAGCAGAATCAAAATTGGATTGTATAGGAATCAATGAGATTCAGAATCGAATGATTCAATGTTTTGGGTTATATATGTGGAATCATAAGATTCAGGTACGTGGATCCAACTGTTATCTGGATTATGAATTCAATGGAATCAGTAAAGATGATTTATCAATATGATCCAAGGGCTAGTATATGTTTGACAGATGTTGTCAAGTACATATGTTGATTATACTTCAAATTGCATGCTTTTCGGGACATGGGCACTGAAGCAAATCGAATAAATAGTGCTAAGATATAACCCGAAACTGATCTCATAGGAAAATCTTTATTAAAAGCTAATATTCTTTATCTGATAGCGATCTTTTAACACATACACCCAGGCATAAAATGGGTTCAAATCACAGTTGTAACATATGAAATTATGTTTTCACACTACTAATGGTTCAGTGACGCTTTTAGTCTACTGACAATTCAAATTATATACATACACAACACTATCATTTCCTATTTGTGTAGTCTCTGAAGTTTAGATCAAAACATATAATTCAGATATACTAACATAAAGCACCAACCAGTCAATCTAAGATCATGTGTGAAAGAACATCTACTGATGTACTATCATCTCTTCTTTAACTTCAAGTAATGTCGATTTTATCTTTTTTTTTTTTTCCAATTTGTTTGGCTTTTTCAAATTTTTTTTCAAAGAAAGTAAAACAAACGAAAATAAACCTTCCATGAAAACATTTTAAGAAAAACATTTTACTTGGATACTCAGGATTAAGCAAGTCAATCAATTTAAAAACTCAAACCGATATAATGTAATTGAATGTCATTGCCTCTGTCACCAACACAGTTATGTACTCCCCCTGTCCTGTAGACTCCCCCTCAACTAGTCAAATGGTTGCATCAACGACTTTATGCTCACCATCGTCATCCTAAGTTTCAGGTTATCTTTTGGACTTTGTAAAACTCTTTCCAAAACATTGTGTGTGACATATTCTCCCCCTTGAGTATCAAGTCGTTGAATCAGATATATTCTCAGTTATCAACAACTCTTTACTCATGCAGATGTCATTCCCAGTCATGTGCTTAGACCCACCACTATCAACAACCAAAATGGTATTAATAGTCCCTCTTGGTAAATCCTGCACAACTAACAAGAAACATTAATTTGAAATTGGGACCCAACCCATGGTAGTCATGGGTCGTCCATCTGTATCAAAATAATAAACCTCACTCCATTCACAATCGAATCTCTCATCGATTTTAGGAGATTGCTCCGACGAGTCAGAAATATAAACTTTAGATTTCCAAACATACTTCTGTTCATTAAGTTCTTTTTGCTTAAAATGTGAAGTGTTTGAACATTTTCTTTCATTTAGAAATTGACTTGATTGTGAAAACTCTTGTTGTTCTAAAAGTTTTCTCAATCTTCTGTTTCTCCGCCGGCTTTGAGGTCTAGAAAGCCTAACCTCAGATTTTGAATTACCCTTTGGTGTATCATGAGGTTTAACCACATTTAGGTTAACATAAGGCTTATCATGAGTTCTTACCTTTCGTGGAGGAACATGTCGGTTACCTTTGGCGTTGTGAGGACAAGCAATCCTAAGATGACCCACAAGACCACAGTAAAAGCAAGATCTCATCTCACGATATTCTCTCATATAAGGAATCTTCACACGATAAGATGCACTTGAAGAAGATTCTCCTACATGAAATTCTTTTGTAGTTTGAGACGGAACAAACTTTTTCTCAACAGGTAGGGATTCAGGCTTCATCTTCTCAGGAAATACATGCTTCTTCCCTTTATTTTTGTAAGGACAGTTCACCACAATGTGTCCTATCTCATTACAATGAAAGCATGTACGCCTGTCTTTATAATCTCTGACATATGGAACTCTCCTTGAATTTGAAGAACTTCCAAATGTAGAATTTTCAGATGAATTAGAATCAACCTTTGATTCTTCTTTCTTAACCTCTTTCGGTATCCCCTCTACCTTAGCTTCATCAAAATATTCATCATCACTCTCATCAGAATACACCATATCTTCACCTGTGACTGGATTCACTTTCAACACAGTCTTAGGATCTAAATCCTCATATTTTATAATCTCAGGTGTAACAGAATAATTTCCGTTGAATGGTGGAGGAGCATAGCCAATACCACTAGTTCCCTTCCTATCTTCAGTATTGTCATGATAATATCCTTATAAGAATGATGAATTTCCAAAGCTTTCTAACTTTCTATGCAATCTGAGCACCTCTGCTTTAGATTCAGCTAGTTCATTATCTTTCTCAACAAGATCATTATTTCTTTTCTCAATTTCTTCAAAGGACATATCCAGTTGATATGCCTGCTCTTTGATCTTCAAAGTCAGAGAATTTATATCCCTCTTTAGTGATTCTATCCTCTCAATACACACATTCTCATTATCTTTTAATTTCTGATTTACCGTGTGCATCGATTTCATATCACAAATGAGGTTTACGTTGTTATCCATAACCCTCATCATTTTATCCTTCACTGAAATACAGTTAGAACAAAACGTTTCAGAGTTAGAAACTACCTCAGGTTTTAGTTCTGAAGAAGATGCACCAGGAGCCATGAATACGTCATCATCAACTTCACTCTTTTGATTAACAATGACAGGCTCTGCATCAGTTTCTAATTCACTCAGATCATCTTCAACTGTCTGAAAACTTTCTTCACTCATCACATCAGTCTCAGTAGATGGAGTACTTTCACCAGAACGAATACTCTCACTATCAGTTAGATCTACAGAAGAATCACTTTGAGAATAACTCGGCTTCTCCAATACTTCTTTGATCAAGACTACAAACGCTTGAGAAGTTGCTTCACCCTTTTTCTTCAATGCTTCACATAGATCTCTTGAAGTTGGACTCTTCCCGAGACTATGAATGATTTCTTTAGGTAAAGACATCGTTAAAGTTTCACGCGTCCTCATCTCTCGATCAAACTTCTGCTTTTCTACTTTAGTAAGAGCTGTCACTGGTTTAGGAACATCATAATATCCCATATAGTCATAAGTAGGATGCACATATCCTTCAAATATGGATGTCCAAAAGTTTTCATCAGTGACTGATACGAACTGTTCGAACCGGACTTTCCAGTTACGGTAATCTGATATGCACAAAAGCTTCGGTGTCCTATTTCCAATATCATTATCATCACACGAAATTGACATTTTGAAATTTTGGCGAAAATATCCGGAAAAATTTTCCCGCCAAAATACTCTTTTTAAAAAATTTCGAAAATTCAAAATTTCAAAAATGATCCGAAACAAACATATAAACTTTCCCTAAAAAATTTGGATAAGATGAATTTTCCCGCCAAAATACTCATGATTTCTTTTTTTTATTTTTTATTTTTTATTTTTTTTATGAAGACTAGCTAAGTTCGCCTACTTAAGCGAACTTAATAAGTTCGCCTGACTGAACCACCCAAGCGAACTTAATGAGAAGCGAACTTAATAAGTTCGCTTAAACCAGAAAATTTGAAAACAGATTAAGTTCGCCTAAAATAAGTTCGCCTGCTGCTAAGTTCGCTTAATCATGTGAGAAGCGAACTTGACAAGTTCGCTTGCTAAGTTCGCCTGCAACAGAATTGCTAAGTTCGCTTGCTCCAACAGAATCAACTCAAGAACAGCACAGAACCATATTCGCGAACCAAAACTTCCGAAATTCATGATTTCTTGCTTAATTGATGGAATTTGATAAAATTGAACCGTAGGAATGTGTAGAAACTGATTTGGAACACTTATATCGGATCAATTTCATCAAAACAATTCAAAATCAATCCAAATTTGTCAAAATTCTTCCATTTTTATCAAGAACACGAATTCATCAAAAATCTTTAAAATCTCTGAACTTTGATGTTGATTGGACACGAAAACACCACGAATCTTTTGCTAATCAAGAGCAATAGCACTGATACCACTTGTAGGTCCCTAATTCGGTGCATGATGGATCTCTAGACTCGCGGTACGACATGGTGATAACGTACGGAATCCATGATCAATGTGCTCGTGTAACTCAATCAACAACAACGGTGTAAATAAACGCTTTGTATTTCCACCACAATATCAGTTTACAAGATTACAGAATTTCTCTCAGTCTCTAGTCTGTCTTGTTAAACTCACCTTCTCAACAGACTCTGTTCTATCAATATATAAGCACTGTTCTGCACCAGGCGAACTTATTAAGTTCGCCTCTAACAGACTAAGCGAACTTAATAAGTTCGCCTCTGATAGACTTAAGCGAACTTATTAAGTTCGCCTCTGATAGACCAAGCGAACTTATTAAGTTCGCCTCTGATAGGCTAGGCGAACTTGTTAAGTTCGCCTCTAGCAGAACTTACACAGAATTTTATCAACAGTTACAAAACATGTCCTAACAGACTCCCCTATAACTGTTGCTAACAATTCTATCAATTACAAGTCAAAGACTCTAAGACTAAGACATAATATCTTCAAGCTCGTTGTCACCAGAATATGCTCTAACAGACTCCCCCTTGACAATAGCTTGATCTTCTGTCTTCAGTCTTTATCTTGAACTCTTCCAGTTGTCCGGTAGTCTGCTGCCAGCATGCACTCCATATCTTCTGCATATCTCCAAAACTCTTTTATACTGTAGACCTTGTTCTCTCCATTCATCAGTATACATGATCTCATACTTTCGCAGCGTCGTCTGATCTTTCTTTGAAAAATTAATAAGATTCATTGCGTCATAGAAACACACAATGACCTTATTATCTTCATCTTCAACCCTTGCTTCACCAGTATTAACATCAACATACCACCATTTCATATTCCCAAGAAAGTCTTGAGGAATCTTCTTTAATGGTTTCTTGTGAATAGCACGCACTGGTCTATACTTGTATCTCCAGGTTACTTTCCCAGTCTTAGGATCTGTGTTCTTCACTCTTTTTCTCTTCTGTGGTTTCAGCGGTTCATACTTACCCGAACTACCTTCTTTCTTTATCAGGTTTGCTATCACATCAGCCAAACCATTCTTCGATCTATTTATGAGTGGCTTTGAAGCTAGACTATTTATTTCACACCTCGGCAAGGTGTTGAAATATTTGATCCTTGGCTTTAAATATTGAACACCGTCAGATCGTTTGATTGCAAATATTTTTGATTCACCATCATAGAACCAACTTAAGATCCTTCCTACACACTGCTCTTTATTCACATATTTCTCTTTCTGAGCAGGTTGTGCTGGAGACTTGGGTAGTACCTTCATCCAACTATTTACTACTTCTCTCCACTGTTCTCGTGTCATCCCTGTATCTCTATACATCACAGGTTCTTCATTAATCTTTGGAGACTCAGTGTGAGTAGTTTCAGTTTCAGCACCCTTATTGAATTGAAGATTCTCATCATCAGTATCCATCTTTGACTCGGCTGTATCATCATGCAATGTGACGTCTTCAATAGAGTCCATAGAGTCAGTTATTCCGTCATAAGAGAACTCAGGAACAACATCCTCTTGGATGAAGTTATAAGGCACCTTAAGACCGTCACAGCCTTCATATGTAACACTGTCTTTATCTTTCTCTATTTCAATCTCTACTATTTCTCCTTCTTCTATCTCAGTGTCTGACATATCCTCGTCCATGTCATTGAATAAATCGTCAATGTCATCAAGTCATTCAATCTTTTCAGCTTCCTCTTCTTCTGAATCTTGAAAGAATTCTAATAACAAAATTTCTTCGTCATTAGTACCCGAAGTATCTTTGTCTTTGTTTCCTTCAAGAGATTGTGATGTCGACTCCCCTTGAACTCTAGATATAGGATTAGCGTCAGTGTATTGACGATCACCCTCAATATTTCCAACTGGATCATTGTCTTCATCATCACGTCTTTGAATTGACTCTGTGTGACAAGTATCAGGTATCCTCAACTCCCCCTGAGCGTCAAGACGCTGAACGAGTTTGGACACTAATGCTTGCATATCAGCAATCTGTTCAGCTTGAGTCTGAATCACCAGCTGCCGTTGTGAATCAATAGATACAAGAGAGTTAACTTGTGTTTGTAGTGACAGCACTTGAGATTCAAGGAAAGTTATCCTGTTAGAATCAGAAGGCTTTGACGGACCAGCTGTTGATTGTGGAATAGAAGTACTCTAAGTAGTAGGAATCTCTGGAGGAACAGGAGATTGAACTGGAGATGGATCCTTAGATCGTGGAGGAGTAATTATCAAAGAAGCAACAAAATTTGCATCTTCAACTCCTTGAGAAGATTTTGCAGCAGCAATCGATGCAGACATTAACTTTGGACGTATAGGATCTGGATTAAAGTCACTGTCAGTGTCAGAACTCTCATCGACCAAAGATCTTTTTCCAAGTACTGATCCGGAAGGAGGATCCCGAACAGACTTGCGTCTTGGTCATCTGGCTTGAACCACTCCTCAATTTGTCTGCTCTCTTTATTGAACAACCTCTTGTTATGAGAATTGGCAACATATCCCAAGAAAATTCCTTCTATTGCCTTCGTACTAAACTTCGTTGGAACGTCTCTAGTCTTTAATAAAGTGCATGGGTTTCCAAAGGGCAAAAGATAATCCAAATTAGGTTTTCGGTTATTCAGCAATTCATAGCACGTCTTGTTGTATTTCTTCACGGTCAAATCTCGATTAAGAACATGACAAGCCGTATTCACCGCCTCTGCCCAAAATGTTACTGGCAACTTCGAGTCTGATAACAATGTATGAGCTATCTCAATCAGAGTTCGATTCTTCCATTCAGCCACACCATTCTGTTGAGGAACATAAGGAATGCTAAATTCATGATTGATGACTTTTTGAAAACAAAATAAACCCATATTTCCATTCTTGAATTCTGTCCCATTGTCACTACGAATCCTCCTGACTTTCTGTTTGAATAAACTCTCAATTCCCACAATAGAGAACTTAAGAATCTCAGTAGTCTCATCCTTTGAAACAAGAAACTTCACCCAAGAGAATCTTGAATAATCATCAGTCACTACCAAACAGTATGATTTGCCGCCTTCACTCTTGACACTTATAGGTCTAAATAAATCCATATGCAACAACTCGAGAGGAGTTACAGTTGAATTAATCAACTTAGATTTGTGAGATTTCCTGTGTTGCTTCCCTTTCTTGCATGAAATATAGTCTTCGTTCACTTGAAATCTCATGGCAGGGACACCAGAAACTAGCCCATTCTTCATTAAATAGTTCATTTTCCTAATATTTAAGTGAGCCATCTTCCGGTGCCACAAAGTTGATTCTGACTCAGAAGCTTTAGAAAGAAGACACGTCGGGACATACAAAGTTGTCATCACCGTGCTCATATCGATCATGTATGTATCATTCTTCCCAGGAGCTCGCATTAGGATCCAATCTTTCGATATCTCAAATCCAGGCTTCAACACCAAACATTCTGACTTGTTAAAGTGAAATGAGAAATCTTCATCACATACTTGTGAAATAGATAACAGATTATGTTCAGCTGCTCCAAATAGTTGACTTTCTCAGAGCTCAATCTTCCATTTGACACAGTTCCTTGATAGAAAATATTGCTTCCCTTCTTTCCTGCAAAGGCTACATATCCACCTTGAATCTCTTTCACATTTTTCAATAAATTAAGATTTCCTGTCATGTGGCGAGAACATCCACTGTCGACATACCAATGGTTGCCTACAGTCCTCCTTGGAGTTCCCTGCATATAGACATTAAGATTCAGTTAGAAATGGAGACCCAAGCCATTGTGGTCTTGGGTCGGCCTGACTCATCAAAATAAACAATCTCTTTTAAAACACAATCAAATCTCTCCTCAATCTTAAGAGATTGTTTCTCAGAATCAGAAACTGGTTTCTTAGATTTCCATTTTTATTGAATCTGAACAGTTTCATTTTGTTTTAACGATTCAGAAAATTCACAATTGTCTGTTAAAATAGGTTGCTCTAAAAGCTTCTTCAATCTCTTATTTCTTCTTCTTCTTTGAGGTCGTGACAATTTGACCTTCTCCTGTTCAATCACAACTGGTGAACCACTTGGTTTAACTCCAAATGAATTAACCTTCTCAACCTTAGGTTGGATAACTTTTGGTTTCAAAGGAACACAATCAATTTTCACTTCAGATTTAGAAACAACAAGTTTCTTCACATACTTAGCCTCAACAGACTTTGCTTCCACAAATTTCTTCACCGCTTTGCTGGTGGTTCAATAAAAGGTCTTCCTAGCCTGGGATCTTCTAGACACTTTACCAGATTCTTCTCTGGATAATTTCTCAAGATATGACCAATAATTCCGCATTGAAAACAAGCACGTCTTTCCTTGTACACCTTGACATACTCTTCTATCTGAATACCCTTCAAACTTGATGATTCACACTAAGAATTAGTGGTAGACGATTGAACAACCTCGGGTTTTTTAGAATTAACTTTTTCTTGTATAAAATTCACAGTTGATGTTTTCTCAATTTTGTTAATTTCATGAAAATCAAACGCAACACTAACAAAAGGTTTTAATGGTTTAGGTTTTGGTTGCTCAATGTCTTCATGAAGTTCTATCAAGATACACCTATCACGAGTGACTTTCTTGACAACAACGGATTCATCAATCTTACATTCTTTCACTATTCCTTCAGGTTTATCTGGATCAAACACTTCATCATCACTTGAGTCATCATAAACCATATCCTCTCCTGTAACAGGATTTACCTAGAGGATGGTTTTTGGCTCCAGATCTTCTTCTGTCACATTTTCAACACTTCGAGTTATGTAATTTCCATTGAATGGAGGACAGAAACCAACTCCCCCAACAACTTTATCATCCTTCTATGAACAATAACCAACTCCACCAACTACTTTCTCACCATTAGCTTTCTCATTATAATATTCCAATAGAAAACTAGAATTCTTATAACCCTCAAACTTTCTCATCAATTTGGTGACTTCACTCTATGACTTGGCAAGTTCATTTATTTTCTTTTCATATTCAGAATAAGCCACATCAATGTGAAACGCTTGTTCATTACTTTTGATTATAAAACTTTGATATCATCTTTCAATGATTCAATTCTTGTATTTAAAAGCTCCTCATTATCTTTCAAAGTTTGATTAGTTAAGTAGCTTGCCTTCAAGTCACAGTGAGGTTAGTATTGTCATCACACAATCTCAGAATTTTTAAATCAGAATCAATGCATTTAGAACATGAAACAGAAACAACCTCATTTACCTGTTTAGTATCAGCCATAAATCCTTCACATATCTTGGCTAACCCTTCCCAAAGATCACACAAAGTTTTATTATAGGGTTGGATATTTTGTAAGCTAAGTCATCATTGTATGTTTTGAACATTTGTCTTTGTTTTAATTCTATGTATTTTCATTTTATGTAATTTACTGCTTTATTAGACTAAGTCTGGGCCATCTAAACTACTTAGTTTCGGTTTTGGCTTGTTCAACCGAAACTAGTAGTTTCGATAGATAGCGAGTTTCGACAGGAGGTTCTTTCACTTGTAAATGCTCAACTGAAACTAGTAGTTTCGGTGAGCATAGTTTCGATGCCTGTCTACTCACTATAAATAGCCTAGTTTGAGAATGTTTAGGGTATGGATAGCGGCTGTAACCCGGAAATTCTCTCTTTCACAATTTTACTTAATCAATACACATTTGAAGTTTATTCAACTGTTGTCTTACAATCTCATATCATTTTTTGTTGATTATAGTGTGGTTAGCCGGTTTATCATCACCATTTCTGCTTCTTACCTCCGTTTCACCACCATACACACAGATTCCACATGTGTGTATGTGTAATCGATTTGTTTGAGTGATTTTGTCTAAAATCAGGACCTACAATTGGTATCAGAGCTTTATGCTCTTGATTTCTGAGTGTATTCAGGTTATTATGATCGATTTTAGGTGTTTTTGGTATATTATTGAAGTTTTTCTGCATCTGGGTTTTGGAAGCACTGTTTCATCGATTTTCGGTCATCTCTATTCAAGTTTTCAGGATTAAAGGTTATTTTCATGATCAGAAGTGTTGCTGGAAGATTTTCGCTAGATCATATTTGTTTTATCATTACTGTGTTTATTGAAGCTGTTCTTCAATGGAGGTTTTCTGAAACTTGAGGAAGATGACATCGAAACTACCAGGGGACAGATTCTGTTTCTAGTTGGTCATCGAAACTTCTTGTCTGTACTTGTTTTATAGAAAATGTATCATCAAAACTAGTCCTTTTGTCTTATCTTATCGAAACTAACCTGTGAAGATTTGTTCACCAGAAACTATAGTTTCAATCGAAACTTGTAGTTTATGTTGGTTATCTTTGAGATTTTCCGTCAAGTCTTCATCACCGAAACTAATTTTTTGGGCTATTTATTATCTATCGAAACTTAGAGTTTCGGGCAGCACCTTCTCAATCAAAACTAGTAGTTTCGGTCTTCATCCTTCAACCGAAACTAGCTTCTGCTCGTTTATGTAAGTTCTGAGGTGTGGCATCTTTAAGTAATAATGAGTATGTTGGAGGAAACAAACCACCTGTATTCGTGTCCACTAGAGATTTTGATGATTGGACTAAGAAGATGAAGACTTTCTTTCTATTCCATGACCACACGCTTTTGCAGTAGATCACTTATGGTCCACACAAGCCAGTTACTACCACTGCAAATGTTCAGCGTCCTAAGACTGTTGCTGAATATGATGAGAAGCGTATTTCTCTAATTTCCCGAGACAACAAAGCTTATGGGTCTATTGCTATGGCTCTTCCTATGTACGTGTTCAACATATTTGCTTAGCATACTAGTGTTAAATATATTTGGGTTGCTTTATGTACAAGGTACGAGGGAAGTGCTGAGGTTAGGGAAAGCAAGAGGGATTTGATCAAGAAGCAATATGAGATGTTTACTAGTGTCCCTGGAGAACCCATGGCTGAGTTGATCAACCAGTTCTCAAGCATTGTCTCTAAGTTAAAGGTTTTGGGAACTGAGTATCTCACTGTTGAGTTAAACAAGAAGCTGCTTGATTCACTGCCTGAGGAATGGAATACGTACAAAATTATAATCAAGAAAACTGAGAAGCTTAGTGATCTTTCATAACAAGAACTCTACAACATTCTAGAGTCTTATGAGTTGGAGATAAAGAAGGGTGCATTCACTCCAACTAATCAGTCTGGAAACACAACTCTTCTTGCTGGTCAAAGTTCTTCCACTTCATCCAACAAAACTACAATGGCATACTTTCAGACTGATGTCCCATCTTCCATTTCTGGAATTCAGCCTACCACTTCATCCACCTCTCAAAAGCCAACCACTATGATCCCTGATGAGTATCTACCTATCATGACAGCCTTCATGTCATGTTATGATGCACTGATTTCTGGAAACGTGACGCCTGTCAGTTTTAAATCTGATGACTTGGAGCAGATCAATCTTGATGATTTGATGAAGATGGACATTGATTGGTGTATGGCTATGCTGACTCTGAGGGCCAAGAGATTCATCAAGAGGACTGGGATGGATAGGTTCTAGAAAAGGGAAGATTCTGGGGTTTCACATCAAGAAAGTGAGATGCTACAACTGTGATCAGATGGGGCACTTTGCAAGGAACTGCACAGAGCCATCTTCTAAGGAAAAGCATGACAAGAAAAACTCTACTGGAAAGCAAGCTGCCAATTCTCCCAAGTCCAACAACACATCTTCCATCTCAACAGCTCTGGTCTATCAAACTGATGGACAATATCATTGGGGAGAACAGACTGAGGAGGCAGCCGACAAAGCTTTGATGGCAGACATTGAAGAGAAAGATAAATGTGTTATGATTGAGCCAGCTGCTGATCTCACAGCCGTGCCAGCTGAGGTAATTTCCAGACTTTGTAATGCTCAATCCTGTTTAAATGAAATTCAAACGTATAGATTCATCAACCAAGCTTTGGTCGATGAACGTGATCATATAAAGGTGATGTATGATTCTGTGGCTAAAAATGAGAAACTTTATTTAACGAAAATTCATGATATTTCTGGTGAAAACCGATTTTTGATCATACAACTTACTACACAAAAGAACAATAATCAAATTTTAACTGAAAGACTTCAAAAGGCTGAAAAGACAAATTTTCAAGTTGAACATATGGGAATGGATCAGAAAATTTTGTTTGGCATCATTGATAACCAAATTCATAAAAAGGTCGCAGAAGACATTGGGTATAACTCACACCCACCACCGTATTCCAAGTCTGGTAGACTTGCTGATATGCCCACTCCTCATGTTCCCACATCGTATGTTTGCACCTTATCTGTTGAAGATTATATTAAAACTTCAGATTCTGACAGTTTTGCTTCCTGTGCAGAGTCAGATTGTGTAAGTTCAGGAGATGATTGTGATGAGAGTACTAGTAAGGAAAATATTTTGAATGAACATGTGTCGGATGAATGTAATAATATGTCCATTTCAAAACCAGATATTTGTGAACATGTTGAAAGTTTGTATTTTGGTTCTATGCCTTATGAGCATAACTCTTTGAAGAATGTTATTTCCAAGTTTAAGAATGCTTTACCTTTTGTTCCTAAATCTTTAAACGCTATGTGTTGTATTGCAAAGTTTAAAAGTGCAAGAGTTGTTGTGACTGATGTACCACGAGAAACCATGAGCAATCTGAAACTTTTCAGATTAAAGAAAGAACCAAGTCTTCAAGATAAAGTTATTGAAGAAAGATTCACCTCTTGTTTTGATGCCTCAACATCACAATCATCTTCATCATCTTGTGATGACAATTATCAGGCTAAGGCATCATGTGATAAAGTTTGTTTTAGTTGTGGTGAATCAAATCATGTTTTCAAAAGTTGTAAATTGACCACATTTCTTATTAATGAAGAGTCTGTTCCTCAAGTTGCTTTAAATTCAAATGTTTTGTCTAAGTCACCCCATAGTAGAGAGTTGAGACATAAAAGAATTAAAAATGCTAAAACTAAATTAAAAAAGAACTTGGAAAGTTAAAAATAATGATATTTTAGATGACCATACTTCATTAAAGGATGATTTTGATTATGATTTTCGAGAAGTGTCTTGTGATGTTAAGAAATTCCAAGTCAGCAATGGCTTGGGTACAAATGTCTGAATGATTCAGTCTGTGTAGGGGCAATCGAGAAGGACCGGAGACAACATTTGGCATGTTGATAGTGGTTGCTCAAGACATATGACCGGCCATTTTAATTTGCTACAAGATTATCATCCAATGGACGGAGATTTTGTTGCCTTCGCAGGCAATCCAAGAGGAGGAAAGATAGAAGGAGAAGGAACCGTATCTAATGGTGTAAATAGTTTGGAGCATGTTAACTTTGTCCCACAGCTGAAATACAATCTGATGAGCATGTCCCAGATTTGTGACAAAGACTTTTGTGCCCTCTTCAACTCTAAACCTGTGGTGGTCATTCCCGAAGATCTTATTCTTATGCGTGCTCCTAGAAGATTCAATACTTACAGTCTGGATATGAACAATCCATCAGGAATCGAATCCTACTTTCTCTCAAAAGCCTCTGAAGATGAATCTTTTCTATGGCACAAAAGATTGGGACATGTGAACTTCAAGACCATGAACCATCCCGTTCGAGGAAACCTTGTCACCTGTTTACCTCCAAAAGATTTCTCACCCGTGGAACATTCCCTCTCTTGTTCCAAGGGAAAGCAACACAAATCCTATCACAAACCCAAAACCACTAGTTCCGCTGACTCTCCCCTTCAATTGCTTCACATGGATCTCTTCGGTCCCGTGAGTGTCATGAGTCATGGAAGGAAATCCTACTGCTTGCTGGTAACCGATGACTTCTCTCGGTTTACTTGGGTATTCTTCGTGGAAAAGAAAGATGAAACGCCAGAGACTCCGAAGATTCATCTGCTACAAATCGAGAATCTGTTCAATCTAAGTGTGAAGACTATTCACAGTGATCATGGCACAGAGTTTAAGAATGCAATTCTAGATTCTTTCTACGTAAGTAAGGGTATCTTTCGGTAGTTCAGTGCACCTCGTACTCCAAAACAAAATGGTGTAGCTGAACGAAGAAATCGTACGTTGATAGAAGCAGCAAGGACTATGATCGTTGATTCTAAGCTTCCTGTCACGTTTTGGGCCGAGGCAGTTAATACCGCATGTTTTGTGCAAAACTGAGTTCTTATCACCAAAAGTTGTATCAAGACTCCTTATGAGATTATGTACAAGCACAAGCCTGTTATTGACTTCTTCAGAAAGTTTGGGTGTGTTTGCACAATGCTGAATAATTTGGATCTGCTGAACAAGTTCGAAGCCAAAGCCGATGCATGTTACTTTGTGGGCTACTCTTCAAATTAAGGGCTTTTCGTGTTTACAACAAGAGACAAAGGATTGTGCTGGAGTCCATTGATATCAACTAGCACGAAAGCAATCATATGGACGCTGGGGACGGTCCTGATTGGCTTTTTGATGTCGATTCTTTGTTTAAATCATTTAATCTTCCTGAATTCACTAACATATCTTTTTAGCTAATCCTCTCATGTCTTTGAATAACCTAGGTACCTATATTGCTTCAAGCTCTTCTTCGTCAAGTCAACATATGGATGTTCCTCCTGCAATTGCTAATGCTGAATCCACTCAGGACTCTTCGGACTCTGTAGCAACAAGTGAAACTGTTGAGGAAGAAACTCCTCCAATAGTGGATGTTGCTCCACAATCCTCTGCTGAAGATCCTATTATGGAAGAACTTGTTATTCCTGACAACATCACCAATTTGGAAAAAAAAACCTAGAAGAGGATATTATTCCACAGCTACGGGTTCACAAAGATCATCTTACAGATAACATCATTGGTCCACTCAATGTGGGAGTCCGAACTCGTAGTGCCACCGAAGCAATGAATGCCGGTCTTTTCATTTGCTTCATATCTCAAGTTAAACCTAAGAATATCAAAGTTGCATTGCTTGAGAACAGTTGGGTGGTGGCCATGTAGGAAGAATTGCAATAGTTCAACAAGTTACAAGTGTGGAATCTGGTGGACCTTCCTAAGAACAAAGTCCCTATTGGCACTCGTTGGGTCTTCTGTAACAAGAAGGATGAAGGGGGAATCGTGGTTCGAAATTTTAGGTCCACATGACTCATCTCAGATTGATCTCGTGACAGGAAGTCTCGATTACACGGAGTGCGGAATCCTACCGTGTTAACGTTTGTTTATGAATTGACAATAGAAACAACATGTAAATAAACTTCTCTTTGTATATCACCAAAACACAGAGTTTATAGATTCACAGAATACACTCGTTCTAAACATAAGTATTGTTGGAACCTAATAGTCCATAGAAATCAATTAGGTTTTAGAAGTATTAACTTCAGAGTTTTCGGTCGAAAACATTTTTTTCGATCAAGAAGATTTCGATCGAAAACTCTCTAGTATAAATTGATGTGTCTTTTGTATTTCAAGTAACTTTCTCATTTTGTATTGTGATTTTACAAGTTAATCAAGAGAATTTCTGTGTGTTTCTGTTATTAATACTTGATTACATTACTTGATTAATGAAGCTAATCATCATGAAGTATGCATTTGGTGTGATTGATAGTATTGAGATTGTTCTTCTTTGATTTGTTCATTTTGATGTGGATTTGATTTCTGAATTGATTCTATCAATTCAGAGGGTGATTGAAGACTTTATCCTTGAATATCAACAGATCTGAGGGAATCACAAGTGGTATCAGAGCTTTCGGTGCTCGATTTTGGGAGATTCAAGCAGATTCAAGCACGTTTCAAAGTTTTATCAAAGTCATCAAATTGGATCGTTTTTCAGTGCCATTTTTTAGTATTTCGCATGCAAAATAGTATAGATGAAGTTTGGAATGATTTTTGGGGCTTAATTTGAGGTTCAGAAGTTGCAGATCAAAATTTTTTGATTTTCAGTTGAATCGCCCGAAATCTCTGTTGAAGGGGTCGAAATCTTGACTTTTCGGTCAAAAAGTCTCAACTCAAGGTTTTTCGGTCAAAAAGTCTCCTCTATAAGTTTTTCGGTCGAAAAGTCTTCTCTACAAGTTTTTCGGTCGAAAAGTCTTCTCTACAAGTTTTTCGGTCGAAATCTCTTCTACAAGTTTTTCGTTCGAAAAGTCTTCTCTACAAGTTTTTCGATCAAAAAGTCTGATCAAAATCCTTTGATCGAAATCTCAGTTTTTTGGCGGGAAAAACTTTCTTGTTCAAAATTTTTAGAGAATGTTCGGAGCTATGTTTGGCGCTAATTTTAAAAAATGAGAGTTAAAAAAAAATATTAAAAAAAGGATTTTCAATGGCTGACGAAGGGGGTGTGCATAAGGTCTTTATAAATGGATTGGGGTATGTTCATCCAGATCTGTCTAAGGAAGATGTGAAAGGAAAAGCCAGACAAGACCAATTAAAGAAACGATATCAAGTATTCACCCGCGCAGAAGGAGAATCTTTGACTTAACGGTATCACAGATATGTGAAATTGATTAATGATCTAAAGGAGGTTGATCTTGAATACGAAAAATCAGAAGTCATGGATAAATTTCTCAATGCTCAACCACAGGAATGGGAGATTTATAAACTTAATATTAGAAATAAAGGATTACAGTTTAAACTCATTAGAGGATTTGTGTGAAAAGCTACAGTTGTATGCAGGCAAAGCTGATCAGAACAGAATAGTGATCAAAGGAGGATACGGTTATGAATTTTCAAGGAAATTGTAAACGTATAGAATCAGATTTGGTTGCTGAAGCAGTGAAAGAGTCACAAAAACTTACAGCTTATTCTGAACTGCTCAACGAAAATATGTGTTATGTGGAGTGTTTTGAGAAAATTGCTGATTACAAGAATCGAAATCAACTTCTGATGGATGCATTGAAACATGCACATACTACAAACAAAATTCTAAAAGATCGTGAGAAAGAGTATAAAAGGAAGATTGATGATTGTGTCAAAGAAAATTCTCATGTGAAGCTTCAGTTAAAAAGAAAGAATTATGAGATTCAACTGTTGATTGCTGAAAGAGAAACATAAAAGAAATTGATGATCGAGAAGATGGAAAAGATAGCAAATACAACAATTAAAGTTGATAAAATAAACATTTCTAGGAAAGTGGCTAGTGGAATCATTGAAGCTCAAATACATGACAAAGTAACTTCTGGGCTTGGATATAAAGGAAGTGGTGAAAGTATTGAGGCTAAAGTTAATGATAAGGTGAATAGGGAGATGGGATACAAGAGTGTTTTTCCTCCATTTACTACAGATGTATTTTATTCACATATGCCTCAACCATACATTCTAGAGCCATTTTTGCCAAATGTTTATCCTTCGTTAGAGCCAAAGAGAAATTCCAAAGAAAATAAAGTTGAATTGAAGATTCCAAATGATCTTAATTCTGATGATGATTGCGTCAGTGACAAATCGGAAGAAAATCAAGAATGTGTGGATTATTTTGACAATAAGGGAGGCTTAGGGTTCAAGAAAGACTGTCCACTTAATGCTAATGCGATCCCATTTGTTTCAAATAAATTTACTTCGCTCATGTTTGTTAAAGAGGGAGTAGAAATGTCAAAAGTTGTAGAATAGAAGTCTAAAGACAAGTCAGAATCTCGAAAGGGGACTTATCAAAGACCATGTCTTGCTTTGAAGAAATGTTTCAGCTGTGGAAAGCATTGTCATTTATCAAGAGATTGTTGTATCAAGAAACACAAGTCTTTCAAACAGAAGGTCGTTTATCAACCTCAGAGAAAGTTTCAAGAAAAGGTTGTTAATGTCTTTAATAGTTTGAAGACATTTTGGACATACAATATGTCGAAATGAAAACAAGATTGGAAAGACAAATCTAAACCACGACAAGTTTGGAGAGTTAAACATTCGAGTCCAAGATCTAGCTTTGATGATGCAAAGTGTATGTGGGAGCTTGGCAGAATTCTTGTGTTTTGATATGCAATGTCCTAGGGAGAGATTGTTGGAACTATTTTTAGGCCATCGCATATAAAACAGTCTGAAGACGGAAGAATTATTTGAAGTTAAAAGATTTCGACCGAAATCTTATAGTTTTCGGACGAAATACATTTCGACCGAAATGTATTTCGGACGAACTCATTCTTAGTCTTCTTAGTATAAATACTTGTTTAGTTTGACTTTTGTATGTGGGACTTCATTTGATATATCAATACAATAGAGAGAGTTACACCTTTAACTATATGTTTTTGATCCAATCTCATATCTTGATTATTCTAATCGATTCTTATTTCTACCAATCGATTGCTTGATTTGTTCGAATAAACGGTTTCCACAAGTATTTATTTGAACATTGTGTGACATATTCTCCCCCTTGAGCATCAAGTCGTTGAATCAAATAGATTCTCAGTTATCAACAACTCTTTACTCTTGCAGATGTCATTCCCTGTCATGTGCTAAGAAGAACCACTATCAACAAACCAAATGTTATTAATAGTCCCTCTTGGTTAATCCTGCACATCTAACAAAAAACATTAATTTGAAATTGAGACCCAAGCCATGGTAGTCATGGTCGTCCATCTGTATCAAAATAATAAACCTCACTCCATTCACAATCGAATCTCTCATCGATTTTTGGTGATTGCTCCGACGAGTCAGAAGCAGAAACTTTAGATTTCCAAACATACTTCTGTTTATTAAGTTCTTTTTACTTAAAATGTGAAGTGTTTGAATACTCTTCTTCATTTAAAAAATGTTTAGATTGTGAAAACAGTTGTTGTTCTAAAAGTTTTCTCAATTTCAGTTTCTCCTCCCTCTTTGAGGTCTAGAAAGCCTAACCTCAGATTTTGAATTACCCTCTGGTGTATCATGAGGTTTAACCACATTTGGGTTAACATAAGGCTTACCATGAGTTCTTACCTTTTTTGGAGTAACATGTCGGTTACCTTTGGTGTTGTGAGGACAAACAATCCTAATGTGACCCACAAGACCACAATAAAAGCAAGATCTCTTCTCACGATATTCTCTCATATAAGGAATCTTCACATGATAAGATGAACTTGAAGAATATTCTCCTACATGAACTTCTTTTGGCTTTATTTTCTCTGGAACTCTAGATTTTGCAACAGGTTTTGATTCAGGCTTCATCTTCTCAGGAAATACATGCTTCTCCCCTTTATTTTTGTATGGACAGGTCACCGCAATGTATCCCATCTCATTACAATGAAAGCATGTACGCCTGTCTTTATAATCTCTGACATATGGAACTCTCCTTGAATTTGAAGAACTTCCAAATGTATAATTTCCAGATGAATTAGAATCAACCTTTGAGTCTTCTTTCTTAACCTCCTTCGGTATCCCCTCTACCTTAGCTTAATCAAAATATTCATCATCACTCTCATCAGAATACACCATATCTTCACCTATGACTGGATTCACTTTCAACACAGTCTTAGGATCTAAATCCTCATCTTTAATAATCTCAGGTGTCACAGAATAATTCTTATTGAATGGTGGAGGAACATAGTCAATACCACTAGTTCCCTTCCCCTCTTCTGTATTATTAAAATATCCCAGTAAGAATGATGAATTTCCAAAGCTTTCTAACTTTCTATTCAATCTGATCACCTCTGCTTTAGATTCAGCTAGTTCCTTATCTTTCTCAGCAAGATCATTATTTTTTTTCTCAATTTCTGCAAAGGACATATCCAGGTGATATGCCTGCTCTTTGATCTTCAAAGTCTGAGAACTTATCCCTCTTCAGTGATTCTATCCTTTCAACACACACATTCTCATTATCTTTTAATTTCTGATTTACCGTGTGCATGGATTTCATATCACAAATGAGGTTTACGTTGTCATCCATAACCCTCATCATTTTATCCTTCACTGAAATACAGTTAGAACAAAATGTTTCAGAGTTAGAAAATACCGTATCATTTTCTTCTAAAGAAGATGCACCAGGAGCCATTAATATGTCATCATCAGCTTCACCCTTTTGAGAGACAATGACAGGCTCTGCATCAGTTTCTAATTCACTTAGATCATCTTCAACTGTCTGAAAGCTTTCTTCAGTCATCACATCAGTCTCAGTAGATTGAGTACTTTCACCAGAACGAATACTCTCACTATCAGTTAAATCTGTAGAAGAATCACTTTGAGAATCACCCTACTTCTCTAATACTTCTTTGATCAAGACCACAAACGCTTGAGAAGTTACTTCACCCTTTTCTTCAATGCTTCCTATAGATCTCTTGAAGTTGGACACTTCCCGAGACTATGAATGATTTCTTTTGGTAAAGACATCGTTAAAGTTTCACACGTTTTCATCTCATGATCAAACTTCTGCTTTTCTACTTTAGTAAGAGCTGTCACTGGTTTAGGAACATCACGAAATTCTAGAAAGTCAAAAGTAAGATGCACATATCCTTCTGTTATTGGTCTCAAAAAATTTTCATCAGTTTCTAATACGAACTGTTCGAATCGGACTTTCCAGCTACGGTAATCTGATATGCACAAAAGCCTCGGTAGCATAGTTCCAATCTTATTATCATCACAAGAAATCGACATATTAAAATTTTTGAGAAAATATCCGGAAAAAAAAAATTCCCGCCAAAATACTCTTTTTAAAAATTTCAAAAATTCAAAATTTCAAAAATGATATAAACCAAGCATATAAGCTTTCCCTAAAAAAAATTCCCGCCAAAATACTCTATCTTTTTTTAAGAACACTAGCGAACTAGACAAGTTCGCCTGAAATTAGTTCGCCTGATACTGCACGAGCGAACTTAATAAGTTCGCCTGAACCTCACTGAGCGAACAAGTCCACAAGCGAGCTTGATACCAAGCGAACTTGTTAAGTTCACTTAAACAACAAAATCAGGTAAGTTCGCGTACTGAATAAGTTCGCTTAAACTGAGAGAAGCGAACTTGATAAATTCGCTTGCTAAGTTCGCCTACAACAAATCTCAGCAAGTTCGGTTGCTTCAGCTCTAACAAACTCAATAAGAACTTCAACCCAAACACGAACAAACATCACCTAAAACCATCATTTCTCACAGATTAGATGGAATTTGAAGAAATTGGACCGTAGGATTTAGTATTTTATGAATTAGAACACTTCTATCGGATTAATTTCACCAAAAACCACTTCAAATCCACGAATTCAGCAGCAAAATTATGTTCAAGAACTTGAAAACTCCATGGATACAAAAACTTCTAAAAATGATCAATTTCTTGTCAAATTGTACACAAAATCGTCTCTAATCACCAAGAATCAAACACAAATCATGAGCAAAAGCTCTGATACCACTTGTAGGTCCACATGTCTCATCTACAGATCGATCTCGTTACAGGACGTCTCGATAACACGGAGTCCGGAATCCTACCATGTTAACGTTTATATATGAATTGACAATAGAAACATCAGGTAAATAAACTTCTCTTTGTATATCACCAAAACACAGAGTTTACAGATTCACAGAATACACTCGTTCAACTCCTCTGCTGCTCCTCTCCTGAACAGAATCTGTAAACACCTATTTATAGACACAAACCTGCTATAGGCGAACTTAACAAGTTCGCTTCTAAATATGCTTAGGCGAACTTGTTAAGTTCGCCTCTCTATAAACTTGTACAATATTCCTTAGGCGAACTTAACAAGTTCACTTCTAAAGATGCTTAGGCGATCTTGTTAAGTTCGCCTCTCTATGAACTTACACAGAATTTTATCAACAGTTACAAATCATGTCCTAACAGAAATAAAGCATGCTTGGTGGTTCAGGGGTTTTATCAAGAAGAAGGGATTGACTTTGAGGAAGTCTTTGCACCAGTGGCTCGCTTTGAAGCCATCATAATGTTTCTTGCCTATACAGCCTATATGGACTTCACAGTTCATCAAATGGATGTCAAAAGAGCATTTCTGTATGGGATAGTTCAAGAGGAAGTTTATGTCAAGCAGCCACCGGGTTTCATTGATCCAAACTATCCTGACCGAGTTTACAAACTATAAAACACATTGTACGGTCTCCATCAAGCACCTCGTGCGTGGTATGAGATGTTATCTAAGCATCTGCTTGATAATGGTTTCACACGAGGGGAAATTGACCAAACTTTTTTTAAACGAAAGGATGGTGCGGATACCATTTTGGTGCAAATCTACGTTGATGATGTCATTTTTGGATCCACAAATCCTCGGTTGTGTAAAGAGTTCGAGGAAGTGATGCGTTCTAAGTTTGAAATGAGCTCTATGGGAGAAATGAAGTTCTTTCTTGGTTTGCAAGTATATCAGTCTGAGTCTGGAATTCTTATCCATCAAGAAAAATATGTCAAAGAAATCCTGACCAAGTTCAAAATGACTGAGCCTCATCCTTACAAGACTCCCGTGGAAGTTCGACAATGTCGGTCTCCTGATTTTGATGGTGAAAGCGTTGATCAGCACCTCTATCGCTCGATGATAGGATTTCTCATATATCTCACTGCTAGCAGACCAGACATCATGTTTGCAGTGTGCTTGTGTGCACGTTTTCAGGCTAATCTTAATCTTTCTCATTTAATTGCCGTCAAACGTATTTTAAGATATTTAAAGAATAAGCCAAAACTTGGTCTTTGGTATCCTAAAAATAACTTGTTTGATCTTGTGGCATATTCAGATTCTGACTACGGGGGATGCAACTTAGACCGTAAATCCACTTATGGGGTTTGTCAGTTCCTTGGCAACCGCCTTGTTTCCTGGCAATGTAAGAAACAGACCACCGTTTCCCAATCCACAGCCGAAGCCGAATACATTGCCGCAGCCCTTTGTTGTTCCCAAGTGAGGTGGATCCACCATCAAATGCTTGATTACGGGATCACATTCCATGAAACACCCATTCTTTGTGATAACACCATCGTTCCCCATATCACCAAAAATCCCGTTCAGTATTCAAAAACCAAACAAATTGAAATTAAACATCACTTCATCCATGACTGTGTTGAAAAGAAACATATCAAAATCGTTGAAGTCAAAACCGACAAGCAAGCCGCTGACATCTTTACAAAAGCCTTTGATTCTGCTAGATTTGAGAAACTGATGGAGATTCTCGGCATGATCAACTTTCAGTAACCCTTGTGCATATTGTCTTTTCTGTTTAAACTTATTAATTGGGAAGATATCCAAAAAGATTTTATCTTTCTGTATAGTTGTTTCCTTTATCTGTTTTTGAAAGCAAAACTTTTGGGGGAGAAATTGAAATTTTGAGTAAGTAAGAAAAGATTTGCTTTGTATAGTAAGAAAGAAAAGAAAAAGAAAAGATTGTCTCTGTATATATACTTGTATACCTTTGAATCCCCATCTTATAAGTGTTATCATTATTTGTTTCAGGAAAATCTTATCCGACCCTTTAAGAAATGATAGAGTCTGCTCATACTTCTTGAACATGGAATGGACCATAAGCGATGATGCTTACTGAGGTATAGTCGGTAGGCCCGACATATGGTTATAGATCTTTAGTAGTGTGAAAATCTAAATCTCAATCGTACATGTGTGTTTGAATCATTTTTTAAACATCTAACCCATTTTCAACTAAGAAAACTGATTCAATCACATACAAGCTTACGTGTTGGATTCTGATTCATACACCAGGTGACCGTCAAAGTAACGATAATTACCGCCGATGACCCCGTATGTTTTGCTTACGCAAAGATCTCGGGAGTTCATCTTTTTCCCATCCACTTGGATGATTTGACCCCGTCTATTTTGCTTACGCAAAGATCTCGGGTGTTCAACGTTTTCCTATCCGCTTATATAATTTTACGGCTTCTTCTGTTTTGCTTATGCAAAGATCTAGAATGTTCATACCTTTTAATATCTAGTTGGATATTTTTCATTTTACACATTCCTGATCCACTTGGATTTTCATTTTATTTTGGTGGTATTTTTAAATTATCTAGATGGTACCATGGTTAACCTGTAAGAGATGATAAGATGAATGCGGGTATTTCTTGAGGATTGATAGGCTTTCAAAACCATTTTATTTCAATATGTGGGGTACACCTTGTATCGTGCTTAAATGGTACTATATAATCACATGAAATGTATGTACAAACAAATGTTCGGGTTTATCTTGAACAAATATCGGTTATCTTCAGGGATTCGCAGTAGTTGATTGCAAAACGAAGTGTTTCAAGGGTTTGACTAGACATGATCTCACGTTGGATCTTTTCCAAGGCTAATTGTACATATTCTTTATTTGGTTTTTAATTTTATTTTTCCATTTAAAAATCTAATCTTCCTTATTAACTTGTTTAAATAGTGTACATATGAATATTTCCTTTGTTTTTGTCCAAGTGTTTTTAAGTCAACCGAAACTACCTCTCAATCGAAACTTCAAGTTTTGCTCGAAAGTAAATTCAACCAGAAACAATCCACCCAAAACTTCCAGGCACCCGAAACTATTTTGCCTTATCGAAACTAGTAGTTTCGACAGCGGAATTTTGGTCCTTTGTCAATCGCAAATTGAATGTCTTCATAATCTGCTTTGTTTCTCATGCTAAGTTCACTCATTCTCTCCGAAACCCCTTTACACCCTTCATTTCACACACAAACGCTCAAGATTCTTCGGTCTAAGTTTGTAAATACAGTGTATTTTATCTGGTTCCCCCATCGTCATCATCAGCAGGTACTGTTTTGTGTTCGGATTAATTGCAGCCTTAAAGGAATGAACCTAGGGTTTCCTTTTTTAAACTTTCTCATCTGAATCTTCATAATAAGGAATATCTAGGGCTTAAATCTTATTTTTTATTTCACCATTGTTGACATCTCACATCTTTGTTGTATATATTTGTAGATTTCAGTTGAATCCTCGGTAAGATGGAGTTTCGATCCTCATAGGCTTTTCTTACCTTTTTACTTAATCCTTTTTTTTCAATTTTTGCCTGTTTAAATATTTTTTTAGTCTGTATATATGTTCTTAATCAAGTTTTTCTCTATCTTTTGAGTCCTTGCAGCTGGTCAGGGTTTGGGGGGTCGAAACTACTTGTTTCGATAAAGAGGTGTTCCTTTTTTAAAATATTGTTTCAAAATTTCAATAAGTTACCCAAGCTTTGCCCGAAACTAAGGAGTTTCGATTAAGAATTTCTTCCTGAAACTAAGTAGTTTTGATTGAGTTTCTTCAACCGAAACTAGTACTTTCGGTTTGAACTTTCTGAAATTCTTCTAAGTGTCAAGATTGTTGATAATCTGATGTTTTTATTCTAAGCAGGTATGGATCTTTTATTTGTAAAGAGGCACAATGTCTGTGCTTTCTTGAATGCTGCTGATCCCAAAAGTGCTGACTTTGTACCTGTTCTCAATTTTCTAGCCAACTCAAAAATCAGTTTTGTTTTCAGGCACAACATACCAGTCTTTGAAACAACTATAAGACAATTTTGGGATACTGCAACAAGGGTAACTATTGACAATGTGGAACACATCAGAGCTACTGTTCGCAATCAAGACGTTCTGATTTCTGAGGCCACAATCATAGAAGTATTACAGTTTGCTGATAATAATGAAGCACCGGTGGAATTTCCAAGTTTTTACATAAAGGAATGCTTCAGAAGACTGGGTCACCCTGATGAGTTTAAGAGTGGGCAAATCATCAAGAATTCCCTTCCACCTCTCTGGAGGTATATTTTTCACGTCTTCATCCACTGCTTGTCCATTCGGAAAGGTGGATTTGACTCAACAAATGCCATGGTGGCTTCTGCAATGCTAGGGCTGATCAAAGGAAGAGACTACAATTTCTTAGGACTAGTCTTTAAACAACTGAAAGAAAATCTGACCGTGGGTGTTAGAGATAAATTTTTGGCCTATCCAAGGTTTCTACAAATTATAATCAACCACCTTTATCCTAATCTTCAACAAGTTGGTCATATACTTGTATTTGATCACATGAGTGCCAAAACCCTAAGTTATATGAAGAGTTCAAGTTCTAGAACCAATAGAGTGATTGCTGATATTCCTCTGTTTGGCCACATAATTGGAGAAGAAGAAGACAAAGTCCCTGATGTTGAACCTAATCTAGAGTTTGAATCCTCATCATCTAAAGAGGAAGAAGAAGAACATGAATAAGAACAAGTTAATCAGGGAAACCAAGATGATGAAGTAAATGTTGAACAAAATGTTGATCAAGAGGTTGAACAAGTAATCTTGGAGGTTCAACTTCTTGACCTAGAAATAGCAATTGTAGAGGAACCAGCAATAAATGTTGAGGCTGAAGATCAAGGTAATGTGGAAGTTGAAGCTGAATCAAGTGGAACTTAATCTATGGTACATAATATGATCGGCCTGAATTTGAGGAGCAGACAGAGCCTCCTGCATCCTCATCAAAAAGGCAAGCTGACTCAGATTCTGATTATGAATTAGAAGAGCCTAGAGCCAAGAAGATCAGGACAGGGTTGGAGCCTCTATCCTCATCCTCTGAATCCCTGTTTGAATTACCTGAACACCCAACTCCCATACCTTCACCCATCCATGCTACCATCACTCCACAACCCACTCCACTACCTACTCCTCAACCCACTCCACCTGCCTCACCTGCCCAAGATACATCTCCTCATATTCCAAGAGTTAAAAGTTTGAGCCTGAAAGTAAATAGTCTCATAGATCAAGTAGCCAAGAAAGATGAAGAGATAAAGATTCTAAGATTTGAATTGACTGAGCAGAAGTATGAAGTGAAAGATCTAAAGCTGGAAGTGGTAGCTTTGAAGAATCAACTAGATCTCCAACAAACACAACTAGCTGTGCAGAAGGACCAATTAGGCGAACAACAACAAGAACTCATTGCTGTAACTTCTTTGGTCAACCAAATCCAAGCTTCCATGATACAGTCTTCATAAACAACTGAAACACAAAGGGAACTCTCCTCCACAACTCAGGGAAAGACCATTGCACCCCAGTCCACTGTTGCTGCTGATCCTTCTACGGATGTAAAGATCGAAGAACCAGAGTATGATTTACCAAGTCTAAGTCAAATAAGAGCTGAAAGAGAAAAGGGAAAGAGCACAAAGACAGATACAGAGGTTGTGATCCTAGATGAAGAGGAAGTTGGATCTGACCATGAACTGGATGAACTTCTTAAGCAAATTGATGATTTTGGATCTGCTGATGAGTTTCCAGAGATTGTGAGACTAGGAGAAGAACATCAAGAGAAGCTTCGGTACTTCACAGAGACAGGAGATGAAATTGAAGACTTGACTTACATATAAGAGGAGGATACACATGTTCAAGTGGCCTTTGTTGAGCCTGTAATCACTGCTAGGCCAACATGCACTCATGAAGAAGCTCTTGAAACACCAACAACAGCCACACAAACCACAATTGAGTTAGCTTCTGTTACTAAACCAAATCTAGAATATCCTGATCCTAAAAGGCCTTGGATGAGGAGGTTGCCTGTCGAGGAGCCTCCCAAGCACTATGAGTGGTTCGCTGAATACCATGGGCTGAAAAGACCCCCTGTGGGATGGAAGTATGACAATGAGAGGGGTTTATACATTGTGAGAAGATACAAAGTTGGAGTTGAACACTTCAAAACTTCACATGAGTTCAGCTCCCTTCCAAGATATGATTTGAGGGCTCTAGCTAAATTACCCCTTCAGAATCTTGGTAAAGTCAATGAAGCTCGTAACTTTGAGCTGTACCTGCAACAACAAGCCCTCAATAACTTCAAGTCAATGAAAACCACACTCCCAAAAAGAATTATCTCCAAAACCAGGATTCATCCCAGAACACAGAAGCCTTGGGTAAGCCTTCAGTACAAGCCGGAAAAAACTGTCAAATCCATTCAACTGCCACGGTCAGTACCAGTCCAGCTTCAAAATTTCAGAAATTGGTTTTACAACCCAACCATTGGAAGTTCTGTGATTGAGTGTGAAGGCAAGGAAGACATTCAAATTTTTAAGCCCATGGAGCTATTAAAATTTCAACCAGAGGATCTTGAAGTGTTATTCAACAACCCTATCAAGATCTTTCATGAAGATGATGAGGCTGATGCCAAGGCTTATCAAAGGAAGTTGTTAGTAAATGCAAAGCCTTTTTTCAAGAAACCAAGTCAAGAGCCAACTGCTTAGTGTGAGTTGAAGACAATGATGCAATAACTTAGGGGAGATTATAGGGTTGGATATTTTGTAAGCTAATTCATCATTGTATGTTTTGAACATTTGTCTTTGTGTTTATTTCCATGTATTTTCATTTTATGTAATTTACTGCTTTATTAGACTAAGTCTGGGCCATCGAAACTACTTAGTTTCGACAGGAGGTTCTTTTACTTGTAAATGCTTAACCTAAACTTGTAGTTTCGGTGAGCATAGTTTCGATGCCTGTCTACTCACTATAAATAGCCTAGTTTGAGAATGTTTAGGGTGTGGATAGCGGTTGTAACCCTGAAATTCTCTCTTTCACAGTTTTACTGAATCAATACACATTTGAAGTTTATTCAATTGTTGTTCTTACAATTTTATATCATTTTGTGTTGATTATAGTGTGGTTAGCCGGTTTATCATCACCATTTCTGTTTCTTGCCTCTGTTTCACCACCATACACACAGATTCCGCCTGTGTGTGTAATCGATTTGTTTGAGTAATTTTGTCTAAAATCAGGACCTACATTTATATTTTTTGAAAGTGTGGTAAATATCAAGAGGCAAACACATGGATAAAGCAGTCTTCTTTTCTCAATCATACACAGTTTTTTCTTCAACTGTGAGAGCTGAATCTTTTTTAGGTGAATCTGCTACTCCTAAATACGTATGAGTAGGATGTTTGTATCCTTCACTAAATGGAATCCATAGACTTTTTTCACTGATGTTCACATAGTTTGCAAACCGACTTTTCCAGTTAGAATAGTCTTTTAGATTCATCAGCCTCGGTGGCTTAGTTAGAGTACCGATCTCGTTATTATAATTCAACCGATGAGTCATGTTGTTCACACTAGCATGATTAGAAGAAGACATCTTTGAACAGTTCAAGAAAATTCTCAATAGCGAACTTAGCTTCCTTGTAGCGTACTTAGCAACTTCGCCAATCTCAACACTAGTGAACTTATCAAGTGCGCTTGAACAACTGATAGTACTTGTAACTACTCTTGAAACTAGAACTAGTGTACATGCTAACTGCGCTAGAACAAATCTTAGCGAACTTATAACTGCGCTAAGACCAGATTTAACGTAGTTGATTATGAGGGAAATCAAATTCAACTTTCAGTCAAGAACACCAACCACTGCCAAATTCAAATTCTTCAAAAACATGTTGTAATTGACATAAAAATTGCACAATCAATCTCGAAAAACACTTAGAACAAATCTTCAAAGATCAATTTCACAATTCAATCAACAACAAACTCCAATTTGATAAAAAAACATAACCGAAAATACACCATTGTCGCCATTGTCAATAGTCGAACTTAGAACTAGAAATCTCAGCTTAATTTTATCCAATCCTTGTTCAAAGCAATCGTAAACATACTCCAAATCACGAGCAAAAGCTCTGATACCAAATGAAAGGTCCTAGATTCTCTAACAGATCAATACGAAAGCTTGACAACCGAATACGTAGTGTGGAATCCTACGTAACAATTATGAACACAAGATGAACAGAGAGTAAATACAAAACACGTCTATATTCACTAAGTAAAAGTTCCTGAGTTACAAACTTGACAACGGATCAAAAAGCTACAAAACCATAACTAAACTCAACTATATATAGACCCCAACATCAGACATAGCGCACTTGTCATCTGCGCTATAAACATCTCTAGCGCAGTTATCAAGTGCGCTATACCAAACCCTAGCGTACTTAACAACTATGCTAGAACAACCTCTAGCGCAATTGTCAAGTGCGCTATGCACAATACAAAAACTAATAACATGATTACAAGTTTAATCCTACCAAGCTATTACAAGATCAATACTAGACCTAGACTAACTGTCACAAAACATGTTCCAACAAACATACGCAAGATAAGCTTCATAACCGCGCCTCATATAACTTTCGGCATTGATCATCGAGATGACGTTCGACATCATGCATTTCCAATCCCTATAAACCTTAATTAGACTGCCGTCAGTAGCTTTGAGATGTATCATCTTTCGTTTACATATGATTTGAGCTTCATTGGCAACGAACCAATCTATGCCCAATACTATATCAAATCCTCCTAAGGTCAGAAGGAATAGTCTAGAAGGAATCTTGTGGCCCTCTATTTCTATTGTGCAATTGTCTATCATTTGCAATAGTGTCGAGTTTCTACCAATGGCGGTTTCTACGCTAAAGGCCTTTATTATCATGTTGATTATGCAGTCTAGTTTGCGACTAAAATTATTCGATATAAAGCTTTTACTAGCACCATAATCAAATAAAATAGCAGCATGTTCATCATTAACCAGGAACGTACCTGACACAACATCAGGGTTCCCTCTAGCCCTTTCTTCTATCAGAGCATAGTCTCGAGTCCTAGCCTTTGCCTGTTCCTATTCTTGTTCCTGTTCCTTTTCCTTTCCCGAACCAGATTGTCCGGTTTTCCTGCAATCCTTCATCGCGTGCACAAACAAGCCACAATTTTGGTACTTGATGCTACCCGTACATTCTCAGGAGTAGTGCCCTGCTTTCCCACATTTGTAACATATGGTATAGCCAGCCAAGCATTCACCTTGATGTTTCTTCCCACATTTCTTGCAAGCTTCATACTCCTCCATTCTTGGCTTCTTAGACTCAGCTATAAAATTCCCCTTTCCAGTCCCCTTAGACGGGTTCTCCTATTTCCACTTTGGTGCCTCCGGCACCGGGTCCTCGTTAGCATAATCGTCATAGACGATTCCAGACATATTTACTACCGACTCGAAGGTCAAGGGAAGATTAGCTTTCACATGAACGCGGTCCCTTTGGGGCAGGCCCTTGACATAATACTTGATCAGCCTTTCTTCAGTCTCTACCAGATCATTGTACCTATAAGTGTACTGGTGATGAGTCATGTTGCCAGCCTTGAAGTTCAAGAACTTGTTCTCCATCTATCGATCTTGTTCTACGGGCAGAACTTTTGAAACATCAGCTTCTTCAGGTCTTCCCATGTCATCTTCCTCAGAGCGTTCGACGAATTAGACCTCTGGATTTTTCTCCACCAACTCAGTGCCTCTTAGGTGAAGGAATGAGCAACGAACTTGACAGCTTGGTCAGGTCGACACTCACTTATGTTGATTACGTCGTTCATCCTCTCAATCCATTCAAAGGTAGCTATTGAATCCTTGTTTCCATCAAACTTTAAACCCCTTGTAGGTACACCCCCGAGTGGTTAGTCCGACATTCACTTCATCCCCATCACTATCATATACTTTCTCCTCAGGGTTCTTTTCTTCTTCCTTTTCGCTTTTCTTCAACGCCTCAGACATCAGGTCAGACAGTATGTTTTTCAGAGTTAGTACTGTTGGGTTTTGGAGTGGCGATCAGTTAGATTAGTTATAAAAACGGTTGATAATAAAAATAGATTAATAATAATTATTTAGTAATTATTAAAACGCAACTGAACGAAACCGATTCAACACAAAAGGAAAACCTGACAGGATTTGGGTTATAAAACATACGAACATGGAATAATAAAGTTAATCTACCAATGAGATTAAATATACCTTAGTGGTTAATAAATAACCGATCGAGACATCGAGGTACAACGAACCGAAGCTAGATACGAACCAAAATGTGGGAACGGGGCGCCGGCGGCTTGAGGCTGCCGAAATTGCCTTTGCTTCTTAATGGCGCAAACAGCTTCAAAACCCAAACAAAGAAGTCAACCCTTCTTTGTTGTTTGCGGCTAGTATGTATTGACCGAAAAGCAAAAAAAAAAACAAGAAGTCCAATTCGCCTTTTTTACTTTTTTCTGGCTGGAATTATTATTAGGGTTATTATATAAAAGGATTATTCCTTTAAATAATAATTATAAACCCTACTAATTGATTATGGGCCTAAAGTCCAATACGAGATGCAAAAGCCCAAACCCGTTTTAATTTTTTAATAAAATATTAAAACAATATATAATTATTATTTATAAACGAGTTTAAATAATAATTCCCGTCTAACGAATATATATAATTGTTATTTATTCGTAAAAACCAGTTAAGCGTGTTAAGTTGATTTAATATTCGTTGCCCTCGGTGTAACTCTTACGGGCCTTAACTCGGTCAATAGCGTTAATTAATCAGGACCGGACATATAATTCCAACATTCTCCCACTTGGACGTCCTTCGATTAAGTTCCTTAACGCAGACAGCCACTGGTGTTCTAGCTACACATAGTTGCCCCTAACAAGGTATGACACTTTAAAGTCATTAACCAAAACATCTTGCTATTGCAAGACAATAGACTTATGGTAACTATCTTCATTCATCCTTTCTGTAAAAGACATCAATTAAACCAATGAGACATGGATTAGATTCATTCTCATATAGCGTTCAATCATTATTGTTCTCGTTTAAGATTCACAGTGCTCTAATCAAACACATAGTCAGTTTGGGTAAGGCCTTACACTTCACCAGTTTGAATCATGAGGGCGCCACGATGTCTAAATGTTACATATCATGTAAGAGTACAGAATCCCTTATCGACTACATACAGCTCCCACTGAACTTCAGATCTGTTCCTAACCAATGCCTTTATGACTGGAAGTTACGCAACAGCAGTTGACAGTGATTAAAGAATAGTCCTTGGTAAACGAAAGTTCTAGTATGCATCTCATGTCAGAGGATACTAAATGAGTATACCAATATCAAAAAAACAACTTATCATTAAAATCCATGAAGATGATTTTAAGCGAGTTACATCTAACGTCATCCAAGATGAGGTCTGTGAAATTGGAAGTCAACTACTTGAGTCGAAGTTCAGAATAGTCTTAATTCAGAGTCGTTCCCACGATTCTGATCGACTACGGATAATTAAGAATACAAGATTCATGGATTAATGTTGAAGCACTTTTGTGTGACAAACACTCTAGATAGTGTCTTAGTTTATTGTAATTGTCTTGTATGTTTTGTCTTTGTATTGTAATGTCTGTTTGTATTAGTTATCGAGTTGTAATTTCTAATGCATATCATTGTTGTAATTTCTCTCTAAGTGTTTTGCGCACTTAGCATGTGCGCAAAAATTAGTTCCTGCGTACTTAGCAAGTACGCAAGAATACTCTACATACTTGCTAAGTACGCATGAACAATTTGCCCTGCGCACTTGTTAAGTGCGCAGAGATCAGGTCTTGTATAAATAGAATAGGTTGACAGAAGATAAGTACGCAGACATTTGCACTCAGTATTTTCTCTTTGTAACTGTTCGAGTTTATAATAGAAGGAACTTTAAAGTGATTTCTTTGTCGGTTTACTTTGTGTTGTTTGATTCTCCACCTAGTCACGGGCATTCTGCACCTGGTCAGACTAGTCACACACCCACACGTAACGATCCGAGACACCCGGGGACCTACAAGTCGTATCAGAGCCTAGCTCTTGATTTTGAGTGTTGTGAGTGTGTTAGGAGCATCTTCTACACATCCTACAGAGATTTTACAAGCAAAAGTGGGTGTTTTTGTTGATTTTTTTTTTATAAAATAGGGGTAGCTCTTAAGCACTATTTTAGAAGCAAAAATCACTCAAAAACCGACTTTTATTGTGTATTTGAGTGTTTTGAGCATCAAAGGTTGGTTAGAAACGAGTTTCTAACCCTTTGGCTCATTTGTTTGGTCACATTTTTTTATTTCTGCCATCTCTGGTGAGATTCCAGTGACCGGAAAAAGTTGGTGAGAGTTGGTGAAAAAGTGACCTGCGTACTTACCTTATTTGGCAACAAGTACAGTCTTGCTGCGTACTTATCAAGTACGCAAGACCATACTTGTTGCGTACTTCATTTACTCCTGCGTACTTATGAAGTACGCAAGAGCAAATTCTAAATACGCAAGACTAGGTTTGTTATGTGTGCAAGGCCAGAGACAAGTGCGCAAGTTTCTTTGACTTTTCTGAAATTTGGCTCAACAGGACGAATGCTTTGATTGGGGTGTTCATTTGGAGGATGCCCTTATTGCACAAACATAGGTTGGTCTCATGGCTGAGATTATGGAGATGATGGAAGCTGAGGAAAGGGAAGCTTCTGTGGCTGATCAAGAAGAGTCTATTACTGCAGTTGCCCTCATATCTATTGGAGAGGCATCATGTTCATCGAATGAGGTAGATTCTAATCCTTTTGCTGTCATTTCTTGTTCCAAATGGCTAAGCTTCAAGGTTGAAAACTCTAAGCTTCAAGACAAAGTCGAACCCCTTCTTATTGTAGCGTTAAGCTACAAGTGGTATCAGAGCCTAGCTCTTGATTTCGAGTGTTGTGAGTGTGTTAGGAGCATCTTGTAGAAAATGAAAAACATTATAAAGATTCAATTGAAACTTTAAAGAATGAAAAACGTGATTATTCACTTAAAATCAGCGATCAACAGTTTCATTTGGATGCTGCGTACAAGGGGTTAGAGAAAAGGAACAATGAGATCAACAAGCTGCAAAATGAGATCTTGCAGTTGAAAGGTAATATTGAGAAGTTGAAAAATTCTCGTTTTGTGGTGGAACACTATAAGTCTGTAGTGAGGCAAGTGAATGGGTTAGGGCTGGGTACTAATGCCATTCCTCCACTAGTTAGCGGGAAATTTGTCAACAGCTTAATTGACATTGATTTGTCTTGCCCTGATGAGTCCTCAAGTCAGGATGATTCCTCTAACAAGGATGATTCCTAAAGTAAGGCTGTATCTGCAACTAATGAAGAGTTCTTTACTGCTTCTAATGATGGGACTGAGAACACCTGCCCTGAAGGAGTAGTGTCTGAGGAGTTGCTAAGTGAATAGAAAGTTAAGAAAAACATTATCACTAATAGTGATAATTGTATTTTGACTGAACCCGATATCATTGAATCAAATGAGAAATTGAAAGTGATGCTTTATGGGTATAAAAACGTTAATCAAGTTAAGAAAGAAGATTTTTCAGCTCATTTTAGGCTTGGTTATCAAGAAAATTTGCAAAAATTTTATACTCCTAAAAACCAATCATCATCGGGTCAAACTACTGTTCCCCAAACAACTTCTCCTGCTCATCATGCTGAGTCATCTAATGCCAGATCAAATGAGCCTTACAGGAGAACTTACAAAGAAAAGAGGACTTGCTTTCACTGTGGTATGGTTGGTCACATTTTTGTGAACTGTCCTGCTAAGAACCAAGGGAAACGGCCAATTGTTTCACAACCGGCTGTTATCCCTAAGTCACCTCTAGTGAAGCATTCCAAAAGTCCAAAAGCAAATGTGGTGAAACCACCAGTAAAACCTATGGTAAAGCCAAAGATCACTTCCGAGGCTAAACCATCTGTTTCAAAAAGGGGAAAGCTACCTACTAAACCTAGTGCATCTACCTCTGGTAGTGCACAAACTGGTGTGAAACCTGTGGTGAAACTCTCTAAGCCACAGAGGAGAAGAAGGAACAAGAGATTGAGAAAGCTAGAACAGCTGGCTGAAATTCTATCAGGTGAAGCTTCCACCAGTTCACCTGCTGCTGTTGAATCTAAGTCTACTGTTCCAGTTCAGACAAAGAAGAGGTCCTAGAATAACAAATCCAAATGTTCTCAATCTCCTGATCCCAAATTTTCTAAAGATTCATCCATTTTTGACAGTCACGACTGTGAGTTAATTGAGGTTGTTTATTTTAAGAAAGACGGACGACCCAAGACCACTATGGCTTGGGTCTCCAAATCTAATTAATTCTTTTTGTGACTCGTGCAGGGACATCCGAAGGGTACTATCTCTAATCGTTGGTATGTAGATAGTGGATACTCCCGGCACATGACTAGTAACATGGCCTTGCTTCAAGATGTGAAACCATTCAGAGGCGGCTATGTGGCCTTTTCTGGAGAGAAAGGCGGTAGTATCACGTGTCAAGGCGTGGTTTCAAATGGTTGTGTTAGCTTTGACAACGTCAACTACTGCGAGCAGCTGAAGCATAAACTGTGGAGTGTTTCCCAGATGTGCGACAAGGAGTACTCGGTGATGTTTGACAAGATTGAATGCTTGATTATCAAACCTGGTTTTGAGGTTCCTGAAGACTGGATTCTGATGAGAGGGCCAAGGACAAACGAAACCTATCAGATTGATATGAGCGTGGCAACAACCACCTCATCATTTGCTACCTGTTTGCTTACCAAAGCGACAGAGCTTGACTCTGTCTTGTGGAATATGAAGCTCAGACATTTTTCTTATCGAAAAATGAATCATCTTGTCCGAAACGGTTTGGTAACCGGGGTTCCTAAGCTGAGATTTACCGTTGCAGATGACTGTATGCCTTGTAAAAAGGGCAAACAGCAACGGAAGTCTCACAAGCCCAAGCTCCAAAACACCATCGATACCCCTTTGGAGCTATTACATATGGATTTATTTGGCCCCATAAGTATCAGGATTATTAGAGGTAAGTCATTTTGTCTGGTTGTAACTGATGATTTCTCACGTTTTTCTTGGGTTCATTTTTTAGGTACGAAGGACGAAACTGCTGACATTCTTCAATACCTGATCCTAAGCTTGGAATCTCTGTGCAAGTTGAAGGTTAGAAGAATAAGGAGTGACAACAGAACTGAATTCAAGAATAATTTGATGGAACTTTTCTGTCTCAAGAAGGGGATCCGTAACGAATTTAGTGCCCCGTGCACACCTCAGTAGAACGGAGTCGCAGAACGAAAGAACAGAACCTTGATTGAGACTGCAAAGATAATGCTGTCAGATGCAAAGCTTCCTGTCACTTTCTAGGCAGAAGAAGTTAATACAGCTTGTCACGTCTTTAACAGAGTTCTGGTTTTGAAGAGGCACAACAAGACTTGTTATGAGTTGATCAACAATCGACCTCCCAATCTTGACTATCTAGTTCCGTTTGGTAGTCCTTGTTCCTTATTGCTACAATACAAAGACCGAAAGTCTAAGTTTCATGCAAAAGCGGTGGAAGGAATCTTCTTAGGATATGTTGCCAACTCGCCTTGCAAGAGAGTGTACAATATAGGAACTCGTATTGTCGAGGAATGGTTTGAAGTGGATTGTAGTAAACACAGCATTCCACCAGAACCAACTGGTCCAGCTTGGGGTTTTGATTATGATGTGCTATTCAAATCTTTCAATCTTCCAGATCTGTCTGCAAATGATGCCGCAAATTTATATGAATTATTTGGTGGCGGTGATGACTCCAGTTTCTCAACTCGTGCTACTGTACCGATTGTAACTCCTGATTCCTATGCTGCATCTGCATCTGGAACTCATGACAATACAATGAAAATGTTCATGTTGACGGAAATGACGCTCTAGCTAATCCTAACACTCGTGTAGGAAATGAAGCTCCAGCTGATCCAATCAACATTGAATCTTCTTCTTCTGGAACATAGGATATGGGGGAGTTAATAAGAAATTCAGGAAGCAAATGGCTTATGCCTCAACAATCAACTTGAGGTCATTCGACTGTTTCTGGCTTATGCCTCCTATGTCGGTTTCAAGGTCTATCAACTTGATGTGAAGAGTGCTTTCCTGTATGGAAAAGTTCATGAAGAGGTCTATGTCACTCAACCTCCCGGCTTTGATGATCCGCATAATATCAATAAAGTGTATAAGCTTGACAAAGCACTTTATGGTCTTCATCAAGCACCCCGGGCATGGTATGAGACATTATCTAAACATCTACTGTCTAATGGTTTCGACCGTGGATAGATTGACTCGACCCTCTTCATACGAAAAGCAGGAGGTGATATTCTTCTTGTACAAGTTTATGTCGATGAGATTATATTTGGGTCTACAAATGAAGAGATGTGTACGGAATTCGAACAGGTGATGAAGTCCAAGTTTGAGGTGAGTAAAATGGGTGAATTGTCGTTCTTCCTGGGTCTGCAAGTCAGTCAAAGAGAGGATGGCATTTATCTGCATCAAACCAAGTATGTGCAGGACATCTTGTCAAAATACAAGATGAATGATAGCAGTACTTATGGCACACCTATCCCTGTCAATCATGGTCTGCATCCCGACAAAGATGGAAAGGATGTGGATTGCAAATTGTACCGTGGGATGATCAGATCTCTTATGTATCTCATAGCTTCAAGGCCCGACATAATGTTTGCTGTATGCTTGTGCTCAAGGTTTCAGTCACAACCGAAGGAGTCTCATATGATAGCTGTAAAGAGGATTTTCAGATACTTGAAAGGGAAACCCCGATTGGGTCTTTGGTACTCTAAGCAGCAGTCATTTGACTTCAAAGCCTACACAGATTCAGACTATGGCAGTTGTAACCTTGATAGAAAGTCAACTTCTGGTGGATGTCAATTCTTGGGAGACAGACTGGTTTCCTAGCAGTGTAAGAAGCAGTCAACGGTTTCTGTCTCAACATGTGAAGCAGAATACATTGCTGCAGCTAGTGGTTGTTCTCATATATTGTGGATTCAACAGCAATTGAGAGACTACGGCTTGAACTTCACTCGAACTCCTCTGTTTATTGACAACAATGCCACCATGTCCATCACAAACAACCCAGTGAAACATTCCAAAACTAAACATATTGAAATTCGCCATCATTTCATCCGTGATTGTGCTAAAAAGCATCTCATTGTTTGTAAAGGTTCACACGGATGACAACTTTGCTACCTTTTCACTAAGGCATTTGATCGATCCCGTTTTGAGCATCTTGTCAACTTGATAGGAATGTTCAATCCAGAGTGAAAACTTGTTTTTCTTAAATCAATTCAATTCATGAAAGTTCAATTTTATTTCTTTTATATTTTCTGTATAGTTCTTTTAATTTTTCAAATATTTTACAAAAAATTCAAACAAAATAGAAATTGGAGAAAATTTCAAAGTAATCTTGAGAAAAAAAAGGTAAATAATAGTACATCAGAAATGATCTAAACGCCATAGACTGCTCATATGGGAAATGATTACGTCATGCTTACTTGATTGTTTAAATTTTTGTTTTTTAATCTGCTTATTTACAAGTAATTTGAATTGTCAGTATACTGTAGGCGTCTTTGAATCATTAGTAGTGTGGAAACTAAATCTAAACTACAACTATGATTTGAACCCATGTATGCATGTGTGCGTGTGTAAAAGAATACAAAAAGATCATTATCAGATAAAGGATGTAAGATTTTAGCAAATATTTTCTTAAGAGACCAGTTTTGGGTTATGTCTTTAGCACAATTACTGCGGTTCATCTCACTGCCCATACTCACAAGTATGTAATGAGAGATTGAATCAAGATATGTCTTTACATCAACCGTTGAGCATGTATTCACCCTTGAATCATACCTGATTCATTGAAATCAAATCCAGATAAAAGTTGGATCACCTTACCTAAATCCTCAGACTTTATATCTATTAACCTGAATCATCATATGATATTCATAGAAGAAAATCCAATCTAACCAAGTCATCAAAATCACTCGATTCTGAATCTTTTGATTCTTGATAATCCTTATGGATTCTGCTTGATTTTTTCTGTGCTAAACGATGTAACTTCATTCTAGAGATTTGAAAATCTTTGGGAAAAGCTTAGATGCCTTGAGATAGTGGAAGTTACATTTCTATAGCATATCAGTGGGGTACACGTTGTATATCTTAAAATTAATACCTTAACCCACAAGAACGTGATACAAAGATGCTTATGGTTTCAAATATCATAATATTGCCAACTTGAATTACTTGTTTATGTGCTTATTACGTATGAATAACTTGTAATCCATGACATGATCCCATATTCTTTGACGTTTATCTTGTATCGTTTTTGCTAAAGTTTTGCTTGATATGATCCTCTACTCGTGTCTTTGAACAAAAATAGTGTGTTTGTATATACTTGTATATTTCTATCTAGAAAAGATCAAAAAGGTTCTAAGTTTGTGTACAGTTCAATTTTAATCAGAAAAACAAAAAATATTTGTGTTTAACCTTCTTGAATTGATTTTGAATACTCTTGATTGAATATGCTTATCTTGTTTGTTAATTGATTTGACTTTTTCATAATTTGAGTTGAAATTTTGGGTGAACACTAGTTTCTGCGTACTTGTTATGTGCGCAAGAGTTAAACCTTCTGTACTTAGCAAGTGCGCAAGACATAAGTCATGAGTACTTACTAAGTACGCAGGAGTTACTTCCTGCGTACTTATCAAGTACGCAAGACCTAATGTGTCGGCGTATTTAAACAGGTGTTAGATCTTTTTTTCATCACTTTCTCATTCAAACTTCGACTACTGTTAAAATACCCTCTGCCCTTTTTTCCTGAAAAATATCGTGTGTTCCAAAGAGCTTTTTCATCCCGATCATTGTTTCATCTACTGATAAACAACATTTGGTGAGAATCTTAAGGAATTTCATCCGATAAATCGCCTGTTTGGGACTGATTTCTTGCCCTCAAGAACTAGGGTTTGATGATGTCTTTTGGACCATGTTTGGTTGTTATTGACTTAAATTGTGACCCAATACATGGTTAAATGCATTAATCAAACCTCAATCTTCAAGAAATCGTCCTTAACTTATCTGGATTTTTGTTTTGATCTCGTGTTTGAACCGAAGGTTTTCGTTGGTTCACACTTAGGTCAAAATGACCATCGTATGGTACTTTATTGGGGTTGGAATAGGTTACATTCGTTGTAAACATAGATTTCGACGTAATGGCAACCATCTTCAACATCAATTTCGTAAGTTTCTGATTTTGACTTTTCAAAATTTGTTCAAGTGTTAAGTCATGCGTACTTAAAAAGTACGCAAGAAATTAGTCATGCGTACTTGCTAAGTATGCAAGACCTAAACCCCGCGTACTTGACAAGTATGCAGGAAAGCTTTTTTCTCAAATTTTCTAAGTCTGGTTTTCAGTTAAGTGTGAATGTACTATACTCGGTCATGTGTTTTCAATTCCAATGAATCTTCTTGTTCTAATTATGTTTACAGTTTGTCTTTGCAATGATGGCTCATGCATTTACCAGTGAGTTCAATCTCCTTGCACTTACAGAACCGGAATGGAAGGGTGTTGCACTACAATACAAAGAGATAGTTGATTTCTTGAATCGTTCAAAGATCAGTTATGCTATATCAGCAGATCCAATAGTCTCAAGACCTTACCTGGAGCAGTTCTGGGATATAGCGGATTATGACTGCACGGTAACCCCTAATGTCATTCGGGCTACTGTGGCGGGTCATGACATTGCTTTTTCTGAGGACACAATTCAAAGGGTCTTACAGTTCTGGGATCTCGCCACCGACCCAACTGCCTAACCTGATTACTTTGTGGATGGCTGTTGGAGGCAGCGTATGGGATACGTCGGTGTACGAGATTACTCTTCCTACAAGAAGATGTGGGTGCTAGACCAGTGGAGGTACTTCACCCACGTGATGATCATGTGCATCTCTTCCAGGAAGGCGGGGAAGGATGTTATGGGACATGATCTTGCAGCAGCCATGGTTGGCTTGTCTCTCAACAGGGGTTATAACTTCTCAAGATACATCTTCAAGGCCTTAACTGATCAGATCAATACGGCTGAGAGGTTTAGATTCCTGTTATACCCAAGATTTGTGCAACTACTGATCAATGATGCGTTGCCAAATCTGCCTGCTATTGGGGAGAGACTGCAAGTCAAATGGGTGGACAAGAGAGTGTTTGCACAATTTCTAAAGCAAGGCAGTGTAGAACCTACCCCTGAGCATACCCCACTCTTTAGCCACCTGATTAATGAAGTGTATGTGGCACCAGCTGATTGGAGATTGTTTAGTCATGAGTCTGAGCCAGAACTCAGTGAACATTCTGATGAGCAACAAGAAGATAAGGAAGTTGAGAGTGAGGATGAATTGTCTAAAGGAGGAGACGACGAAGCAGGTAGTGTTGGTGCTGAAGTATCCGACTCCGAAGATACAGAGTTTGATTCATCTGATTCTGATGATGCACCATCATAGGCACACCCGAGAAGACTGACGAAGGTGACCCTTCCCGAGTCATCTTCTATGAGAAAGCGACAATCGACTAGCAGTGAATACGAACCAGACTCTGATTCAGACACTGCTATACAAAGACATAGGAGAGAAAGTATCAATAAGCAACGGGGGGATAGACCGCAACAAGCTATCCTTCGTGAGGTAGAGGTCAGTGCTCAGAGGAAAGTAAATGTATCGGCTACGAGTACTGATTCCACTTCTACCCCACCTTCACAACAGCTGTACCGGCGACAGCGAAAGAGGACACAGGTTACACTTGATGTGGCTGTCACTGCTATCACAGAGGAGGTTCCTGTGATAGTGTCCCTCCCTGTAACATTTGTTCAAGTGGCAGTGACTGCTCCGATTCTTACCGAGTCAGTCACTTTCACTCCTTCCACCACTCCTACAACCACCATCCCATCATCAATCCCTACTACCACCATTGAACCTATCAGTCAACCCTACAACTTTGGAGACTTTTCCTAGGGTTTTGACTTTGATACGATCTTCTCATCTCCCCTCCACAATGCTGAAGCCTCTACGTCTAGGAATCCTAATCCAAATGATGCCAGGATTGACACATTGGAAACACAAGTCGCTGGTCTACTTGAAACAGTTCGGAAATAAAGGGAAGAATCTGAGGCTCAACAGGCTCAGATAAATTCGTTGGTGGACGAAGTTACTATTCTAAGAAGCCAGAGGACTGGGACTGAAGAGAGACTTGCAAATGTGATGGCCCAGAACGAACTACTAATCAAAACGAATAATATGATTCTGGGACACAGAACGTCCTTAGAGGTACGTTTTGACATGCAGCGGAAAGAACATGAAATGATGGTCAAGTTAGTAGCTGGACTGAACAAGAAGCTTGCTGCTTAGGGGGGAGAAAGAAATAGAGAAGGAGAAGACATCAAAATCTACCGGTGATGAGGCTTGTCATCCGGTTGTTTTAACAAAGGATGAAGACAAAGAAAAGGATCCTAAAGTCGGTCCTAGTGGAAGTGAGCAACAAGCTTTGGCGATAGTGCCCATTTCTGCTGTTCCAATGGCTGAGGGGGAGTCGACTCACCAGGAAGGTGGTGATGCTTCAGGTGGAAATAAAGGAAAGTATGTAGCTGACGTTTTGAAAGATCTATCTGACGACGTGTCGGATAATGCGATCTTATTCGTAGAGCCAGACTATTCCAAAGAAGCACAGATCGAGGTTCTCTGCAATCTTGAAGAAGGAGAGATTGATTCTGGTGACGATTGGGATGAGGAAGATGATGATGTAGTGATAGAAGTTCCCAAGGGCGACGGGGAAGGAGAGTATGAGCTTGAAGATGGAGAGATCTTCGAAGTTCCATCCTTTGAATCTCATCTTGACACAGGTTCAGTTGAGCTTGCTAGTACTGTTGAGGTGTCGATTGAAGCCTCCCTTGCCGACCCTACACCTGTGGATCCAGAGGCAAAGAAAGACAAACATATGCCTGAAAGTTCATCGAAGGATCCGGCTACTATATGGAAAAAGACTTCAATCATAGACAAACACGGAGCAACATGGATGATATTAGCTGTGAGGTTCGACGAGGATAAGAAGTTGTTTGCAATCAAGCGAGCTGGGGGGTTCAATACTTGAAACCAACCAGCGAAGCTTTCAACTCCTTACCAAGATACGACCTCGTGAACCTAGTAAACCGAGAGCTGCTGGGTCACTCAAATAACGCAGTAGCGATGGATTTGTGGCAGGTTCTACAGCATGAGGTAAGATCTGGGAAATTCGAAATGTTTAAGCCTCAAGTGCCTAAGCGAGTCAAGGACAAGAACGCTAGACATCCTGTGACTAAGAAAAGCTTAAAGAAACTGGTATACAAGCCAGTGCTATTGGAAACCAAGATTCCCCTTAGCAAGTTATCTCAGGATATCCTCGGTAACATATGGTACTGGTACGTAGATCCTAAAACGGGTGAGGCAGTAGTGATTGGAAAGGTGTGGTCCGATAGTGGAAGCTTAGTTCCAAGGGAACTGATCAGAGTGTTTGATGAAGTCTGCTTCATAAACTTCTCTATGAAAGATCTGGAGGCACTAGCTGACAAGTACTGCATGTACACGGACGAGTGACAAAGTCCCTTGCTTTTAAATACGACAAGGTGATCAAGTTCTGCCTTGACTACAAGAAGAAGATGGAAGCTAAAGCTGGGGAGCAGTGAAGACCGAAGACAATCCAGAGTTGTTGCCAAGGGGGAGTTTGTTGAAGCACTTTTGTGTGACAAACACCCTGGATAGTGTCTTAGTTTATTGTACTTGTCTTGTATGTTTTGTCTTTGTATTGTAATGTTTGTTTGTATTAGTTATCGAGTTGTAATTTCTAATGCATGTCATTGTTGTAATTTTTCTCTAAGTGTTTTGCGCACTTAGCATGTGCGCGGGAATTAGTTCCTGTGTACTTAGCAAGTACGCAAGAATACTCTGCGTATTTGCTAAGTACGCATGAACAATTTGCCCTGCGCACTTGTTAAGTACGCAGAGATCAGGACTTGTATAAATAGAATAGGTTGACAGAAGATAAGTACGCAGACATTTGCACTCTGTATTTTCTCTCTGTAACCGTTTAAGTTTATAATAGAAGGAACTTTAAAGTGATTTCTTTGTCGGTTTACTTTGTGTTGTTTGATCCGAGACACGGGCATTCCGCACCCGGTCAGACTAGTCACACACCCACACGTAATGATCCGAGACACCCGGGGACCTACAATTAACCGTATTAAAATCAAACATAGTTATAAGATTCAAAGTTGCATTTAACTAGTAAATCAAATTGAATTCAAAAGTACAACTGTTTAATGTTTGTACATCCACATACTAAATCAAAACATATCGCTAGCAAATCTAAGACCGATAGCATTTATGTGCTGATTATGCTTCTCCTGAGTCATCGGCTTAGTGAATGGGTCCGCTAGGTTTTGATCTGTGTCTACTTTGCTTATCACGATGTCACCACGTTCCACAATTTCTCGTATATAGTGGAACTTTATGAGAATGTGTTTGGCATTGTGATGAGATCTGGGCTATTTGGCTTGAGCAATTGCACCTGTGTTATTACAAAATATCTCGATTGGTTTCCGAATACTTGGAACCACATCGAGGTCGGTTATGAATTTCTTCATCCAAGCAGCTTCCTTTGCAGCATCTGATGCAGCAATATACTCAGATTCGGTGGTTAAATCCGCAACAAACTCTGCTTGAAGCGCTTCCAGAAGATAGCTCCTCCGTTTAGAGTGAATGTGAATCCTGATTATGAGCGAGAGTCATCTCGGTCAGTTTGGAAGATGGCGGCAGTGTAACATCTTACAGTGAGCTCTTCTTGCACTCCTGTAAATATTAAGAACATGTCTTTAGTCCTTCTCAAATAATTCAGGATGTTCTTGACTGCAGTCCAATGGGCAATACCAGGACTTTGCTGAAAATGACTGGTCATGCTTAAAGCATATGAGACGTCAGGCCTGGTACATAACAAAGTATTCATAATAGAACCAATCGACGAAGCATATGGAATTGCTTCCATACGCTTAGTTTCAATGTCCGTTGAAGGAGATTGTCATTTGTTCAAGACGGTGCCTTTAGTCATAGGAATACCTCCTTTCTTGGAGTTTTCCATATGAAAGCGTGCCATGACTTTGTCTATGTATGTGCCTTGACTTAGCCCTAGAAGCCGCTTAGATCTATCCCTGTAGATTTTGATTCCTAGAATGTAAGTTGCTTCTCTAAGATCTTTCATTGCAAAACAAGTTCCCAACCAGTGTTTAACTTCGTTAAGCATATGGATATTGTTTCCAATGACAAGTATATGATCCACATACAAGATGAGGAATGATATAGTGCTCCCACTAGCTTTTCTATAAACACAAGGCTCATCTTCATTTTTGACAAACCAAACTCTTTGATCTTTTGGTCAAAATGAAGATTCCAGCTTCGAGATGCTTGTTTGAGTCCATAAATGGACTTATTCAGTTTACACACCCTATTAGGATATTTTGAATCAACAAAACCATCAGGCTGTACCATATAGACATCTTCAGAGAGATGTCCATTAAAGGAAAGCAGTTTTGACATTCATTTGCCATATCTCGTAGTCATAGTACGCTATGGCAAGCAATATCCTTATCGATTTGATCATATCAATGGGTGAGAAGGTTTCATCATAGTCAATGCCTTGAGTCTGAGTAAAACCTTTTGCAACTAGCCGTGCTTTAGAGGTGTGTACATTTCCATGCATGTCGGTTTTTCTCTTGAAAATCCATTTTCTCCCTACTGCCCGAGATTCGGGGGGTAGCTCAACCAAGTCCCAGACTTGATTATCACGCATAGATTGCATCTCGGCGTTCATGGCTTCCAGCCATTTTGCAGATTCTGGATCTGAAATAGCAGATTTGTAGTTATTAGGTTCGTCATTAGACTCGGCTACTAATAGGACTTCGGTACCCTCAAGATGCCATAGGTATCTGTTAGGTTCTTTGCCATTCCTTACACTTCTGCGAACGCTTGTGTTTATGTTTTATTCATCAGCAACAACTTTTTGTTGTTCAGACGCTCCGACTTCATCAGCGGTTGTTTGTGGTTCTTGAATTTCTTCAAGATCCACTATATTATCTCTAGTTCCTCATTCAAGAATTTCTTTCTCGAGCAAGTGTCCCTTCCTTTTGATGGAAATAACATTTGCATCAGGATGGTAGAAATAATATTCGCTTCTGTTATAGTATCCAACGAAAACAACCTTTTCGCCTCTAGGATCGAGCTTGTCATAAGAATCACTTGTGGGATATGCATCACATCCCCATACTCTAAGGTAAGACAGATTGGATTTAGACCCATGCCATATCTCATATGGAGTCTTGTTTACCTTCTTAGTCGGTGCCTGATTAACAATGCAGGCGGCGGTCATAAGAGCATAACTCCAGAAGGAGTGAGGCAAGTTCGTTCTACACATCATCGATCGAACCATATTAAGTAGGGTTCGATTTCTCCTCTCGCTCACGCCATTAAGTTGGGGTGTGCCAGGTGGAGTGGGTTGTGAACTCTATGCTGAGATATTCACCACCTCGATCTGATCGAAGTGTCTTTATCATTTTACCGAGTTGTGTAGGTCCCGGGGGCCTCGGTCGAGCACAGCGGAAGACCGAGATACGAGAATGTAGACCTGTTCGTTGATTCGTGGGGGGAACAGAAAAGGATATGATGACCAGAGCAGATGAACAATGATAAAACAGAAACAAGAGAATCAATAATCCATAAGAACGTTGTCATTACAGATTACATACCGAATAAGTATGCATCGCTCATTTACGCTCACGGTCCAGGGGCCGGGAGAGCTCATCCCGACCCGACCTCTCTCAAATCTCACATTCTGTTCCACACCTTACAACTGATACCATTACCTCAATTTATTGGGGTTGGAATGACCCATCTTGCGTACTTGTCTAAGTACGCAGGGAATTGGTCATGCGTACTTGTTTAGTACGCAAGGCATACACCTTACGAACTTGTTAAGTGCACTTGTTAAGTACGCACGAACAAGTGGTGAACTTGCTAAGTACGCGCGAACATTCTCCTGCATAGTAGCTAGTACACCGATACATACAATTTTATTTATAGTTACTAAAACATGCTTCTGCAGACTCCCTCTTAACTATAGCATCAAATTCTATCTATCACTAACACTGATATTCATCAGTTTACAAAGAATGTCCTAACGGACTCCCACTAAACTGATGCTATGACGTGTCTTCTAGCAAGACTTGATCATCTGGTATTCCACTAGTGATCTTCAACTCTTTAATCGTCAATCTTCAGTCTGTCTTCAGTAGCCGAGTGACGACTCCCTCTAAACCGATGCTTGTATTGTAGACCAAACCAAGTGCTTCAATAAGAACCTACTAATCCAACACACCTTATTGTAGTTCATCCTCTCAGCAATAGCTTCCTCCACCCTGACTTAGACTTCCTCCAAATCAGCTGGCATATGATAGAGAGTTTGAATTTTCAATAACCTACATCAAACTAATCAGCTCCCATAGGAATTCCAGTAAGATAAACTTTAGTCTTTAAGCCAGATGTGTCCAACTCTATCATGTATCATCACGAGTCAACTAAATTCCCAAAGATGTTCATTTCCAATTTCCCCTTTCAATGTAAGCTTCTTCTGACTAGACAAGAAACAAGGGATCGTTTCCTATCCTGTCAGCAAATAATAAAGGTTCCATTTCCAACTAATAATCCAATGAATATCCAGCTTCATCTTGAAAACACTTGATAGAATCTAACACAAAATCATGCTCAGCAGTGATCATCATGTATCCAATCTCCAACATTCTTCAGTTAGATCATCATTCCTAGTTAACATCTCCTAATCGGTAACATTTATCGAGGTGAAGTCCCATAATTAGGTTGTCTATCTGTATTCCGCCCAGATCCCAAATGAGAAATCCAATCATAACTAAATGACACCAAATCTTGAACACAATCTTTACCAATGAGCACGAAAAGAAAGAGAAAAATATAGTTTACAAAGAAATCTTGGGAAAGAGTCTTAGTTGAAATTTTATCCCCTTCATTTCTCTGTAAACTATGACTAGGTTTATCACCGCTTCACCCGATTCCTCAAAAAACATAACTACTCAACTCTAGGATTTTATTCCTTTGCAAAGATCCAAAAGAGCACTTCCTTAGGTTGAAGTTGTTACAGTATTCATCCCCTATTATAGAAGTATCATAGATACTCGTAGCCAACATATTCAGGTTTGAATACCTAAACAATATGATTCTTTTTCCAAAGACCCAAAGCAGCAACATCTTCACAAATAAAACAAGACTTTTAGCCGATGACAACCCAGTTTCTCAAATTGATTCAACATTCATCCGCTATTATAGAAGTATGCAGGATACTCGTAGCCAACATTTTCAGGTTTGAACACCTAAGCAATCTAACAATTGGTATCATCCAACAAAAATCTCAACCTTGTTTCGCCATGCTACTTTATATACAAATTTCAGTCCCGAAAAACCAAAATCACTATCTTTTGAAAAATGGCTCTAAACAAGCATACAAATGATCCCTAAATTCTTTATTTTTTTTAATCCCAGATGCTAGTTGACGAGCAAATACGCATGACTGATATTTCTTGTGTAAATAGTAAGTACGCAGATAGATAAGTTCGCACATCAGTGAGTCATGCGTACTTATCTTCATGTGAACTTGTCTTCGTGCGTACTTGTCTTCATGCGCACTTGTAAGTACGCAGGGTCTTTTGATTATGTGTACTTGTCCAGCAGTTCAACAACGCACTTGTCTAATCTTGAGGAAAATTTTCAGAAACTGTTGGATTTCTGAAATTGATGTTTCCAAAGGCTTAGAAATCATATTCTAACAAACCAGTAGCCTTCCAAACATCAAATGAAGCGATAATGAAGAAGAATTTTATGATTTTGTTCTGAACATGTAGAGACTTTCATAAGTACGCAGAAACTTTAAAAGGCTAAAATTCGAATCTTGAACACAAATCAATGAACACCGAGGATCTAATACGAGTTGTAGGTACCGGGGGCCTCGGTCGAGCACAGCGGAAGATTGAGATTCGACAATGTAGACATGTTCGTTGATTCGTGAGGGAACAGAAGAGGATATGATGACTAGAGCAGATGAACAATGATAAAACAGAAACAAGAGAATCAACAATACATAAGAACGTTGTCATTATAGATTACATACCGAAGAAGTATACATCTCTCATTTACGCTCAAGGTCTAGGGACCGGGAGAGCTCATCCCGACCCGACCTCTCTCAAATCTCACATTCTGTTCCACACCTTACAACTGAGACCAACACCTTAATTTATAGGAGCTGGAACGACCCATCCTGCGTACTTGTCTAAGTACGCAGGGAATTGGTCATGTGTACTTGTTAAGTACACAAGGAAAATGCCTTGCACACTTGTTAAGTATACACGAACAAGTGGTGAACTTGCTAAGTACACGGGAACATTCTCCTGCGTAGTAGCTATTACACCAATACATAGAATGTGAATCCCTTTGATCTGCAATATTCCAAGCAACACAATAACGAACAATCTCCTGGAAAGGCGGAATCAATCCAATAGACTCTAAGATTGAAAACGACCAATCAAACAACGAATCTAAGATAATACGCCATCAAACTGAGATAATCACCAAACATCATTGTGTATTCACTTAGAGAATCATTACAAAACAGTAATACAATACTATGAACAAAAGAGATACAAATGGACTACAAGTTCTAGTTTTTTTTAGCTTTCAAATACAAGACATATATATAGAAACAAAATTTCGTCCGAAAACTCTATTTAACTGAAAAAAAATTTGTTCAAAATCTTTTTCGATTGCTAAAGTTTTCGGTCGAAAACTTTACACTTGAGCATATATAAAAATAGAAACTTGAATTTGATGGACTACTAGGTTCCAACAATCTCCCCCTAGTCCATTGAATCCAAAGTTCTATGTCTTGTCTGCATCCTGCTTCTTCTCAGGCTTCACTTTCTTTGAATCCAGATCCTGTAACCTTTTCTTGTTCAGTCTAGCTTCAGCTTTTAGAGACAAACAACGAGACACCACTCTCATATACAACTTTGCTTCGTTCTTTATCAACAAGCTCATATCACACTGAATCGTGTTATAGTACAAAATCTTTAGATCTTCATCGGATCAAAGATTCTAACTTCAGGAAGTCCCCTATGTTGAATAACTGCTTCATGTGATGAAGAATCATAGAACCACTTATCAAAATCCTTGATGAAGCTCCCTTTTCTTTCAGGTATATACACAGCTGTCACAGTATCAGCTGGTTTGACAATGTATTTGTACTTGATCTTCTCATTTGTTCATTATTTCTTCTTGATCTTTCTTCGTGCAGGAATTTGAGGCTGAAAAGATGTAAAACTATCTTGATTACATTGATTCCTGAGAAGTACCTCAAAAGCAGAAGCTCGAGTATTGTTTGATTCATTAATCATCTTTAAACGACTCAGATCTCTTTTATCCCATCTTGGTAGTGTCTGTAACTTATGACATGTATCAAAATATTGAATTTCACAAGCAACCCTCTTGATCACATACATCTTCTTATCATTATCAAATTTCTAACCCAAAATCAATCCAGTCAATGCCTTTCTTGGATTCCTGATTCTTTGTGTAATTCTTTCAACAGTTGACGGTTTTTCATTAATTTTCCACCACGAGCTCTTATCATAAGAAGCTTTTTTTTTCAGTAGAATCCTTTTGAGCTTCATATGTTTCACTCTCTTTAAACAATTCATCAAAAGGAATTCTCTCGTCAACCACTTTGTCCAATCTTCCAACTTCATTCAACATACGTTTGTTTTTCCTCATATTCATGTTTCTCATAGATTACATCAGAATCTTTGTCATCACTTGACTCTTCGTTATTTTCTCCATTTCCACCAATTCCAGAACCATCACTACTTCTATCATCATCATCAGAAGGACCAACATCATTTTTCTTGATATCTGTGATAATAACATCTTCATCTTCCTCTTTTTCATCTTCTTCCTTCTCCTTATCATCATCACCTACCTCCATTCCCTCACCTTGTTGATTAATAAGTGAATCAACGTCAAACATATCTTGTGAACCAAAAATATCAGCTCCTTTAATTAGAGATTCAGTATGTTGTGATTGATTCAACGTTGAAGGTCATTGCTGTTCTTTATTCTCTTGCATGGGTTGACTAGTGACATTCCGTATTGAAATAGACATTCCAAGACGTTTTACAAGATCTTGCACAATGCTTTGCAAATTAGCTATCTGTACTTTTTGCTTATCAAGTTGCTTTTGCTTCATGGAATCACTTGTCTTTAACTTTCTAATTTATCTTTCATTTGCAGTTTCTCTGCTTTAAAGATTTGAAACTTGAGTCTTCAATTGACTTATAATATTTGTAGTTTCTTGAGTTGTAAATTTTAGAAACTCTTCATCCATCATTTTATAATCTTTAGAAGCCTTTTGTTTAACAGGATCTGGAACTTCTTTACCCATTCCTTTTCCTGAGTATCTCTGTGCCATAGTCTTTAATCTCTTTTGTTATGGTTCTTTATTTACGATACCTTTAGACGGAGGAGGTCTAGAAGGCACGCCCTTTTCAGATTCAGTAGCTTTCCTTTTGATTGGATTTTCAGTTGCCGTTGCTGGAATTTCTGGTGTTTAAACACTTTCAGTTTCTTGAACTTTCTCTGTTTCTTTAACTGGCTCATCAACAGTTTCTTTCTCGACTACAACTTCTGTAACAACTTCAGGAAAAATCACAGGTGCTTGAACAATTTCAGGATTGTTTTGCACTACATTCCTATCACCTCCTTCACCACCTTCACCACCTTCATCATCATCTCCTTCATCATCACCATCATGATCCTCTACTTCACTACCTTGAATATCATTCAATTCATCTTCGACACCGAACTCGGGATCAGGATTCTCTTCAATCATATTTGGAAATAAAGGTGTCACTGTCCCAGTAAACTTTCTTTTCTTCCTTATGGTGTTCATGCTACTAAAATTATTTATGTCATTTTATCCAATGGAAGCTCAACCTCGTCATTAGGTAGATCTGGCAATAGTGTATTGATTATCATTTGTAAGAATCTTGGATAAAGCAGAAACTTGTTGTTCTGTCTTAGACCCCCAAAATTATTAATCATAGCTTCAAAAATCATTCTTGAGAAATTGAATCTACGGTGAGTTGTCAGACAAACCAAAGCTCTACTAAACACTTCACCAATTTGATCAAATGCTACTTTCCTCGGTCTAAGGCAATGAATGAATACATGTACTAAGTACCTCCACTATTTTCCTAACAAAGTCTTTATCACTTGCCTTCTTGAAAAGTCTCCTTCATAGCCCATTTCTCTGATTATCTGAATCACATGTGTGTAGCTTATTCTGTATGGAAAACTGACATTGTGTCTGAAATTTAGAACCTCTCTAATAATTTGTTCAGTAATCTTGATCTTCTTTCCACCAACTGTACTTTCTATCTAGATTTCCTTGTTAACATGCTTATATTCAACATTGTTCCAGAATTCTCGAATTTGATTTTCATAAACAGTAACTTGTGTTAATATAGCGGTTAAAATTCTTGATTTGTTTAGAAACCGAACTATTTCTTCATATCCTCTTGATTTTCTTATGCTAGCTGTCAAACATGCACATATGTTGTGCCTTGAGTCAAACTTTAACCTGTTCATAGTTGTTCAAGACAAGTAACCTAAATCAGTCAAAATCCAAAATTTGCCAACTCCAAAGATTTCGAACGAAAACTATTATCCGAAACTTATTTCGATTGAAAACTTCTACTCAAAAACTTCTGTTAAACATCCTATTGCGAACGAAAACAATTTCTTTATAGAAATTTCCAACTCAAACGTTTTCAGAAGAAAACTCACATAAAACCTGATCGAAAACAATTTCGATCAAAAACCTCTTCGGACAGATCAGTTGGAGACTCTTCATTTCCATCCGAGACAGATTTTGATCAATTCATACAAGTTTTCGGACAATTCATATAAGATTTCAGACTATTCATAAACATTTAAAACCTAAGGCAATGGATCTATCTAATCTTACTCTAAGGATCCAGAAAAACATACCTTGATGTCGGGAACTTTAACTAGAAATCACATTCAACTTTGCTCGAAGATTTCGCACGAAAACACGACACTTGGTAAACTCGAAAATCAGGCTCGAAAACTCATACAGAGGTTGTGAAATGATTTCGATCAAAAAGTAGATATATATAAATTTTGAGATTTCTGATGAAAATACTCTTCGCATACGACTTTTCGATCAAAAACAATTTCGGACAAAAACTTTTTACTTGTGAAAATTTGAATTTTATTTTTCTTTATCCGATCCTGGTATCATTAAGACATGTTCCAAAATTTTAATGCTTTCAAATGTGAGAAAAACAACAAACAACAAAGAAAAATAAATTATATTTCAAACAAAATATTAAAACAAAAACACACACATAATACTTTTTTAGAAAAAAACCAGTCTTTTCTCATATTGATAAAGTGAATTGGCATAGGATCATAAATGCACAGTCTTAATCACCCTTCATATCAAGTCAGGATCTACTCAGTTCAACATTGATTGCCAGTATCTTAAACCACATAAACTCATGCATCATGTTTCAGCAAATATTGTTTGACAGTTAATGTGAGGTTAATCAATACAATGTGTACCCCATAATCAAGATGGAAAGAACTGAGAATCAACACAAAGTTTCACCAGATCATGATCCAATCACCAGCATGAAGGTAGCGTTCTTAGCACAGGAAAAATAATCCAAGTGGATTTGGATGAAATCATATTGATTCAGAATCATTATGATTCATTATCTTGGTTTCTGAGATAGTACGAAATCATATTGATTCATATGAGTTGTGAAGAGTATATATGCAGAATCATGAATGATTCGGGTATGCGGATATCCGTAAGATATTAGATATGTCAATTGAAATCATGAATGATTCAAAGGGCGAAACAGACTGACTTCCTGGTTTCCATCCGAGATTTTCACCAGAACCATCAGCTGTATGAAGGTGTTTAACTCTAAATCATATATTTGACGTATATAGTCAATAGAGCAAAAAAATTGTGCTAAGAACTCATTAAGATCCTGGTCTCATGGTATGACTAGATTCACTTTGCATTCGAATGGTGAAAGTACCGATATTCGATGTGGGTAAAACATAAATATTGCAATTTAGTTAATCACACAAATATCGCCTAATTTATACATGCAGAGCCTACCAACATATCAATAATTGTAACCGGTGTTACCATCATATCCAATTCATGCGTAAGCTCAGTACACAAATATACTATCATTTCCTATTTGCATGTCAATCAGTCACACATAATTCATTTTACAGCACAATATGAATTTCAATATCTCTTTTTCTCTTTTGCACACACACAGATAAAACAAACACTTTACAGATGATAATTTCATTTATTTTCTTTTATTCTCCCCCTAAAATTGTGATGCAATTAATTGAATCTAAACAAACACATAAAAATCACATTTTAGAACAAACACACAATTCAACACAATTTTAATACTAAAAGAAAAATCTTTTTGAGGAACATATATAGTCTTTCAATCAAAAAGATGAATTTTATTAAACGGATTTTTTTTAATCACAATCAGAAAGAAACATCCCCAACATTTCTACTAGAGAGTTAAACCGATCTGTTGAAAAAACTTTTGTAAAAATATCGGCCTTTTGCTCTAAGGTATCAACGTGGACCACCTTAATTAAACCATTATCAAAGCAATCACGAATAAAATGTAACCTGATGGCGATATGCTTTGTTTTTTAGTGATGAATTGGATTCTTGACTATACCAAGCACCGCTTTATTATCACAAAAAATCAGGGTGTCCAAAAAATTGATTCCAAAGTCCATCAATTGATGTTGTATCCAGATGACCTGTGAACAACAGCTCGACGCAGATGTGTATTCTGCCTCAGCAGTTGAAGTGGATACATTCGTTTTTTTCTTACACTGCCATGAAACAAGTCTCTCCCCCAGAAATTGACAACCTCCTGATGTAGATTTCCTGTCCAAATTACATCCACCATAATCGCTATCAGTATAAACAGAAAAATTAAATTCATAATCAGAAGGATACCATAAACCGAGATTAACTCGACCCTTAAGATACTGAAGAATTCTTTTAACAGCTGATTCATGAGACTCTTTTGGAGCTACCTGATATCTAGCACATGAGCAAATTGCGAACATAATATCAGGTCTACATGCAGTCAGATACATCAAGGAGCCAATCATTGAACGGTGTGATTTTTGATTAATTGCAACTCCAGATAAATCCACAATGAGAGGTTCATGGGGAGCAATGGGAGTGGATACTGCCTTGCAATCATTCATGTTGAGTTTTGTCAAAATATTATTGGAGCTCGCATCAATATCATTTCTTCAGGTATAACCAGTCCTGGCTTTAAGAATAAGCACTCATTTGCTGTAAAGTGAACTGGTATGTCCTTATCGCACACTTGAGACACACTAAGAAGATTAAACTCCAATTATGACACTTAATTGACCTTTTCAAGAGTTATTAAATCATTTGAAACTTTTCCCTGTCCAGTGATCTTTCCACCCTTTTTATTTCCAGCAAACGCAACGAAACCACCATCAAAAGATCTCAATTTTTTTAAGATATCTCTTTGTCCAGTCTTGTGTCTTGAGCAACCGCTATCAACATGCCAAGCATTATTAATAGTCCTCCTGGTTTAACTCTGCTCATTTTAAGATAAAATTAGTGAGAAACAGATACCCAGATCATTTTTTACCCAGGCTGACTTTGGTTAGTCACATCAACTTGTTTAACAATTTTCTCAACATTCTTTGTTCCAGATATATGTGAAGTTTGTTCAATTTTAACTTACCAAAAACAACCAACATTTTCCCATATTTCTTATTGAATTTCTCTTAAGCAAAATAGCTTGGTTTGGTTGACTTTTTCATATATATTGGACTGTTTTGGACCCTTTTGTCCACAGAATTTAAATTTGGCAGCAAATAATCATGACAAGCATTTGAATAAAATTCACTATGATCTTTAGAAAGCAAGTAATCGCGACTATAACGATGATTCACTCCGAACTCAAACACACTGTCGTTCTCAGATGCTTTCTTGAACCACTTGTTGATATTGCTCTTTGTTCTCTTATTGTATCCTTTGACCTTTGAATTATTTGACTTATGTTTACAATTCCTAGTGAAATGTCCAACTTGACCACAAGTGAAACAATTTTGACTTTTAAACTTTGACTTTGAACATTCGCCTACTTCAAACACGGATTTTCCTTTTCACACTGTATTTAACTCTGACTTATTACTGACTTCCCTTTACTTTGGACGGGCTTATTTTTGACGTCAATGAACTTGTCTTTGATATCATTTGATTTGCCTTTGACATTCATTTGATTTGACCTTCCACAAACATTTTGACTCTTTGTTGGTGTACAGATTTTAATTTGTACAGACTTCACATTCTCCCTTTCACTTGTCAGGATGTGATTTTCAAGAGCTATGAATTCATTTTTCTTTGGCCTCTCATGAGAAAGATCATGATCTTGTATCAATGGATTTCCAAATTCATCTAGCACGACATCTTTGGCTAGACATGACATTTTGTGAATTGGAATGTACTCTCTCGCTGTATGCACCACTTTATCGAAGAAAGTAGAATCAGAAGAAACCTCAGACATACAATCAGAAACATCACACACAGAGTTAGTAGAACAAGCAGAAACATATGAACTATCAGAATCTGAAAGACTGTTTACATCAACAACATTGTTTGCACATGACTTAATAAACTTTTTCGCAATACATGTATCAACCACAAATTGTCTACAATCCCTTATTGTTTCTCTCGCACAAACTTTATTGAATTCATTAAAACTCCTCACATCATCAACTGAAACCTTCTCATCTACATGACCTATGTTATTTGCTGCACTAACATATAAGTCATGAAAATTAGAGTTATCATCTCTAAGTAAATCATTTGAAACATGAGGTTCAGGAAACGGTTCGAAATGATAAGGATGAGGTACCGCTTTGTAACCAACACCATCTTTAATAAAACAACCTCTTTGCTTATCAACACAGTTTTCTAAAATTTTTCATTGCATACCCCATTTAGAAATCAAAACCCTTTCTTTGATAAGATCAGATTGTGCAGCAATGAGTTTGTCTGTTAGATCCTTGATTAACACATCCTTTTTGTTTAAGTATTCTTTAAAGTTCATGTTATCTTTTAACAAAGCATTAATTTTTTTGGTGTAGGTGACCTCATTCTGTTTTAATTCATTATTTACCCTTTTCAATTTATCATTTTCAGCAATCAAGAATTTGTTTGCTGAATGATAATTCTGCATTTTCTCAATACAGTCAGAAGAACATATGAATGAATCATCATCAGAAGTTACCTCACTGTCAGATGACTTTTCCTCAGAGGCAGAAGCTTCTGCTTTGCCTTTATCACCAGATTTCAAAGCACAGTCACTTGGTTCTTCCTTTTCAGATACTCCAATTTATGCCATCAAGGCGAACTCTTCTTGAGCATTTTCAATTTCCTCATCCCACTTACAATTACTTAGTTGTTTTGACATAAGAGCAGTTGGAGCTTTCTTAGACTTCTCATTCTCTTCAATCATCTCTACAAGCTTCACTCCACTACCTTCAACTTTCTTCTTCTTATCTTTTGTACACTCACGAGCAAAGTGTCCAAGTTGTTGGCAGTTATAACATCGGAGTTTTGCTTTGTCAAAACCAACCCTCTTTCCAAACCGGAGCTTGTCTTTTCCAACTTTTTGAAGATACTTCTTAGCTCTAACAGCAATCATGGCCATTTGCAATTGTAAATCCATGTATTCAAGATCGACTAGATTTTTTGCACAAGATCTTCTGTCACACCCCCAATTTCAACTAACGGAGTTTTACCGTTTAGGAAGTGACGAACCAGGATCTCAGACATTAGTTACTTTGAACGACTCTACATGGGACTCAAAATGAAAATATCATTCAAATCAGAGTATCAATGCGGAAGCGTAAAGAAAGTAAATGCGCAAAATACACGCGCCCAAAACCAAAGTCTAAAAGTCCAAAAAGTCCAAAACGTCCAACCAAAACAAGTACAATAGAATAATTCAAACAATTATAAATAAGTCATAATCAAAGTAGTTGAATCCCATGCATGTCCTAACGTGCACCTGTGTCTTATCTTAACGACCTGAGAAAACATGTAAGAAAATATGTCAACACGAGGTTGGTGAGTCCACAAGTTTCAATATATGTAAATAAGCATTTACCAGATTTATGTTCATTCAGTATGTATCTATAGGTAGCTAACCTATGTTCTTGTTCAGCTCAAGTGCTCGCAACCGAAGCTGACTGTTTGTTTATTTGCCTCCTGCCAGGTCTATCAACACTGGCGGTGTGAATAAGCTAACATTTCACCCGTTCGATATCTAATCGAGTTAGCGCGACTAACGCGGGTGGGATTTGTCAAACCCAGTAGTACTACTAAATATTACCTCGCTAAGATCCATATTAACGGTCCGAAATTAGTTGAGGACTTTCTGTGATAGCGTGTTACGCTTAGCATTTAACATTGATATCATACGTATTACAAAATCCAAAATTGTTTAATCATGTTTTCTCCCCCTAGTTAAAACAGTAAAAGGGGCCGTGAAAACTCACCTGCGGTGCGTTGTAGGTAGTATCACATAAAGGACAAGTTGGAACCACGTGTGTAAGTCTCAAACGACTTACGAATACTCTAAAATTATAAACACATAAATTAGGGATAAAAATGGGAATTTTGTGACGACGACAAGGAAGGTTAGGATGTTTTAAAACATTCTAAGGATTAACGGGTAAACGAACGTGTCTACGGGAAATTGGGTTTCTTAATATAATAGTTAAGATAAATGCGTTGTGTGTCGAACGTTTCTAATATGAATATTAAATAAATAAATAAATAATTGAATTCGTGCATTTGTATCATTGAAGAAAATAATATAACATACATATTGTTTTTGAACTCGTAGGGAATATACGATAAACATTCACGTGACAAAATAATAAATACATTATTTTTATTTGAGATAATAAACGTGAGCAAATAATATAAACAATTATATTATTATTTAGTTAACGTTACACGAGATTAATAAACGAGGCAAAATAATATAAAAATATAAATTATTTTATTCTAGGTGTTACGGTTTGAAAATAATATTAACATATTATTTTTTAAAGTGGTTACATTAAATAAATGTGGTTTACAAATCAAACCCGAACCTACGGGTGGTTTTCGGGATTAAAACAAGTTAATATATTATTATTTAATATAAGGTTTGATTTTCAATAAATAAATATAAGTAAAAAGTCCCCAAAAAACGAATGCAGGAGACCGGACTCGAACCTGGGTCTACTGCGTATGAGTCAAGTGTCTTAACCAAGTCCGCCCCCTAGGGTATCGCGACATAATTCGGGTTCAATTGATTTTATCATACAAGTTCAGTGGATCCCTCTTCCCATATGAACTCGCGACCGAATCCCGCCCAGAATTCGTAAATCTTGAATGCGAATCGAAACAGACGCATAGGGGTTTTGATTACTAGGTACAAACGAACTTGATTACAAGTTTAATTAGAAAAACATCAGGTATTGAGTCATTTAATCGTGAGTTGAATGGCCGAAACCCTAGATTAGGAACTTGGAATCGATTTAGTTTAATTCTGTGATAAATCTCGTTAACACCATAGGGCTTTTACTCAACAGAGGATTGCGAAGCTTTCCCTGTGGTTTAATTAGATTGAAAATGAGTTTAAGATCAAATTTCCCAAATTGAATCAAGAACAAACACTAATTTCCAGATCGATATCAATTCGATGATAAGATGTTAAATTGACATATGGCTAATGTTAAGCAGATTATTATGAATCTAGTGGTATAGTTTAATTAGATTTAAACAGGTTCTAGACTGGGTTTCGATTAAACTAGTTTTGTATGAACCCTAGAATCAGGGTCATATTCAATTCGATCATGTAAGCCCCAAAGAGTATAGGGATTTCGATCTAGACGTCGAGGCGAGTCTGTGGACATGATCAATTTCAGTTTTCATTATGGAATTGATGGGGTTCGATTAAACCTGAAAGTAAATGAACCCTAGAACTGGTTCACGTTGAATTCGATAATTTAAGCCCTGATAATGATAGGGCTTTTGATCTATGAATTGAGATGAAACTGAGACTGTAAACAATTACCAGAATGGATGATGGATTGATAGCTTCCGACTAGAACGAGTGTCGTCGGCCTGCGGGTTAGATTCCGGCGACCTTGACTGCTTCTTCGGCGCAATTGGTCTAGGCAAAAGCTTCTGGGAGACTCAAAAAAAGTTTGCAGTGCGTTTGCTTTCGATAATGATAGAACAAATGATTGAATTGATCGATTTTTGTTATAGGTTCGACGGTTACGATATAATTCACCATTAACCTGTTTAATTTGCTAATGATGGATGTTTTAATTGATGTTTAAGATCGTTAATGACATTAATCGAGCGATAACGGTTTCAATTTCAACAGAATCGATTTGCAAATTTGAATTTGATTGGATTGTCATGAGTTTGACTTCAAAAAGTCAAACAGGAATAATTTGAACTGATTTTGACTTTGGGAGTCAACAATTAAAGTTTTGGGACTTGGCAGAACTAGTCCCTGCAGTTTAAGATCAGTAATTGGCAGAATTAGCCCTTAGGATTAAATATCGAGTTAACTGGGTTAGGTTTTAATAGGAAATTTAACGGAATTTCTAAAGGAACTAACTGAAAAATCCGGATTGTCACACCATCCCCTAGTTGAAAGAATTTTCGTCCCAAAAATTAAATAATAATAAAAAAAAATTCCCGGGATATCACATCATCCCCTAGTTAAAATAATTTTCGTCCCGAAAATTAAAAAGTACCTTAAGAATTTGATGCGGAGTGCTTGAACAGATTAGGATATTTGCGCATCATCTGATCCTCGCGCTCCCACGTGAATTCCGGTCCGCGTTTCGAGTTCCAACGAACTCTGATAATAGGGATTTTACTGTGCTTTAACGTTTTGACTTCCCTATCCATAATTTTCACGGGTTCTTCGATGAAAGTAACTGTTCATCAATGTGTAGTTCCTCCAGAGGAACTGCGAGTGATTCGTCTGCTAGGCATTTCTTCAAATTTGAGACGTGAAAGACGTTGTGTACACCACTAAGTCCTTCAGGTAGGTCCAGTTGATACGCTACTGGTCCGATTCTCTTCATTATATTGAATGGTCCAACATAACGAGGATTCAGTTTGCCTCGTTTCCCGAAACGAATGACACCTTTCCAAGGTGAGACTTTGAGTAAGACCATGTCACCTATTTGAAAATCTAAGGGTTTACGACGCTTGTCGGCATAGCTCTTTTGACGATCACGAGCTGCCGCCATACGGTTTCTAATTTGAACGATCTTTTCGGAAGTTTCAAATACAAGTTTAGGACCTGTGAGTTGGCTATCCCCAACCTCGGTCCAACAAATAGGAGAACGGCATTTTCATCCATAAAGTGCTTCAAATGGAGCTGCCTTGATGCTAGTGTGATAAGTGTTGTTGTAGGAGAACTCCTCCAACGGTAGGTGAGACTCCCAAGTGTTACCGAAATCAATCACACAAGCTCGCAGCATGTCCTCCAGCGTTTGAATAGTACGTTCTGTTTGGCCATCCGTTTGAGGATGGTATGCTGTGCTCATATCTAGACGCGTGCCTAAAGCTTTATGTAACGACTGCCAGAAACGGCAAGTGAATCGTGCATCATGATCCGAAGTGATAGAGATTGGCACCCCGTGCCGAGAGACTATTTCCTTCACGTAAGTACGAGTAAGCTTATCCATTTTGTCGGTCTCTTTGATTGCTAAGAAGTGAGCGGACTTTGTTAATCGATCAACAATTACCCAGATGGTATCACATCCGGTAGGAGTTCGTGGTAATTTGGTGATGAAGTCCATGGAGATTTGTTCCCATTTCCTCATGGGAATTTCTGGTTGTTGTAGAAGACCGGATGGTTTTTGATATTCAACTTTGCCCTTCGCGCAAGTCAGACACTTACTAACATAGGTGGCTATATCGGCCTTCATATTCAGCCACCAATATAGCACCTTTAGATCATGGTACATTTTGTCGGAACCTGGATGTATCGAGTAACGAGATTTATGAGCCTCGTCCATAACTAGCTCCCTTAGGTTTCTGAAAACTGGAACCCATATTCGCTCGGCAAAGTAGCGAATACCGTCAGATTTGACTTCAAGTTGTGCTTCCATACCGCGTGTACTTTCCAGCGGTATATTTTCTTCTTTTAGGGCTTCGAGTTGAGCACTACGGATTTTATCAGGTAATCCGGGGTGAATAGTAAGCTGTAATGCTCGTACTCGTTTGTGTTTCGTTTCCTTTCGACTCAGGGCATCAGCTACAATGTTAGCTTTACCCGGGTGATACCGGATCGCACAGTCATAATCGTTTAAGAGTTCGACCCAACGGCGTTGTCACATGTTCAACTCTTTCTGTTCGAAGATATGCTGAAGACTCTTGTGATCGGTATAGATGGTGCATTTGGTACCGTACAAGTAATGTCTCCATATCTTATGTGCGAAAACTACGGCTCCCAACTCTAAGTCATGAGTGGTGTAGTTTCTCTCGTGGATCTTTAGTTGACGTGAAGCGTATGCGATCACCTTCTCGCGTTGCATTAAGACACAACCCAGACCTTGAATAGATGCATCACAATACACCACAAAATCATCGGTTCCTTCCGGAAGAGCTAGAATAGGTGCACTGCAAAGTTTCTGTTTAAGATGTTGGAATCCTGACTCTTGGTTATCGCCCCAGTTATAGGCTTTACCGTTTTGAGTTAAGGAAGTGAGAGGTTGTGCAATTTTTAAAAATCCTTCGATGAATCGATGGTAATATCCAGCCAATCCCAGAAATTATCGTACCTCTGTCGGAGTCGTCGGTGCTGTCCAATTCTTGATGGCTTCTATCTTTGATGGGTCGACATGTATTCCTTTCTCGTTAACCACATGCCCTAGAAACTGAACTTCCCGAATCCATAATTCACACTTGGAAAACTTAGCATACAGTTGCTCTCGCTTAAGTAATTCCAAAATTAGGCGTATATGTTCCTCATGTTCTTCCTTGTTCTTGGAATAAATGAGGATGTCATCGATGAAAACGATAACGAATTGGTCAAGGTAAGGCTTACACACACGGTTCATGAGGTCCATGAATACCGCGGGTGCGTTGGTTAACCCGAAAGGCATGACCATAAACTCGTAATGGCCGTACTTTGAAAAGAATGCAGTCTTAGAGATATCCTCTTCTCGGACTCTTAACTGATGGTAGCCGGACCTAAGATCTATTTTGGAATAGAAACTTGATCCTTGGAGTTGTTCAAAAAGGTCATCTATGCGAGGTAAAGGGTAGCGGTTCTTGATTGTGACTTTATTCAGCTCCCGGTAATCAGTACACATACGGAAAGTTCCGTTCTTCTTCTTGACAAATAGTACCGGAGCTCCCCACGGCGATGAGCTAGGTCGGATGAAACCTTTATCCAACAAATCTTGCAGTTGAGTGGACAGCTCTTGTAATTCATTGGGTGCCAGTCTGTAAGGTGCCCGAGCAATCGGTGCTGCTTCGGGTGCTAGATCAATTTGGAATTCAACTTGACGGTGCGGTGGCAGACTGGGCAGATCCTCGGGAAATACTTCCAAAAATTCACGCATGATGGGAATATCTTCAATGTTCTTCTCTTCTGATGGCTGCTCAGCAACGAGAGCCAAAATAGCCGTATGCCCCTTTCGAAGGCATTTTTGTGCTTTCATAAAAAATATGGTGCCCATGACTGCACCAACTCTTTCGCCTTGAACGGAAAGGGTTACTCCACTCGGGAGAGGAATACGAACAATCTTCTCATGACAGATAATTTCGGCTTGGTTTTTAGATAACCAATCCATGCCGACAATTACATCAAAACTACCAAGTGTGACTGGCATAAGATCGATATCAAATATATGTCTAGCTAGCTCAAGTTTACATCCCTTAAGAATGTGAGTTGCTTCAATCATTTGGCCATCAGCTATCTCTATTATATACTTAGCTTCTAATAGAGTTTGAGTTCCTTTTATCATATCACTAAGTTTCTTAGATATAAAACTTCTATCGGCACCAGTGTCAAAAAGGACAGAAGCAAAGTAATTATTTAAGAGAAACTTACGGGTGACCACATTATGATCATAACGGGATTCTCCAGATCCCAGTACGAAGGCTCGTCCCTTCGCACCATGTCCTCAACCATTGCCATTGTTATTCTGGTTAGGGTTGTGGTTTCCATTACCCCCTTTCTATAATTGAGGACAATTCTTCCGAATATGCCCTTCCTTTCCGCACTCAAAGCAACCCCTTGTGGATCCAGGTTGTTGAAAAGGTTGTTTAGCTTGTAACTCACCCATGCAATCCTTCGCAGCATGACCTATTTTGCCGCACCTCTGGCAACGGTTGCAAAACCTGAAGTGGTGGAAGTTACACTTGTTACACTTCGGAGACTTCCCCGCGTAACTACCCTGGTTTTGACCTGAAGAGGTCGTCTGGTTGAAGTTCTTAGTAGGCTCAAACCTACGCTGTTGCTGCTGCTGTGGTTGACTAAACTGGGTTTGGCTGGGTTGGGGTCCTTTGGAATGAGAGTTGGAGTGGTTGTGGGTGTTGGAATGGTGATCAAACTTGCGTTTTTGATTGTCGGTGGGTTTAGAAACCGAACCTCTCGGAGGTAGAGTCCCTTGTGTCACCGCCTGGTCGGTTAACTTATGGGCAAGTCGGATAGTTTGTTGGATAGTGGTAGGATTGGATGAAGTAACCATGCTTTGTATTTGAGGCACTAGACCTCCAATGTAAAGCTCGATTCTCTTGTAATCAGGAGTTACCATATGCGGGCACATAGTAGCAAGTTCATGGGAACGTGTGGTGTAGAGTTCAATTTCAGAACCCTCCATCTTTAGGTTCCAAAACTTCCCCTCTAACTTCTGGATTTCATCGCGAGGACAGTATTCCTCCTTCATCATTGATTTAAATTCCTCCCACGGGAGTCCATTCGCCATGGCCAAACCCAACATTTGGACCTGGGCGTTCCACCATGTGAGTGTCGGGCCCTCCAAAGTTCCGGCGTCAAACTTTACCTGATTAGCCACGGGGCAGTTGCACATGGCAATCACTGATTCAACCTTCTCAAATCAACGAAGTAGTCCAACGGCTCCTTCAGCTCCACTAAAGGCGTGGGGCTTGCAATCCATGAATGCCTTGAAAGTGCAAGCTGGTTGTTGATTTTGCTGGTTTTGCTGGCCTGGATTTAGAAATAAAAATAGGATTGGAATTATAGAGTTTAGGAAGATGTTTTTAGGAGATGGATTGACATTATTAGTCAATAGCTAAAGCATTTACCTGCAGCATTCTGTGCTGCTAGAGCCTCCGCCACACTATCGTTTATTAGTGCCGCTAGCTCTGCTGCCGTCATGTTAATGGTACCCCGACCACCGGCACGACCTCCGCGTCCTCTCCCTGACATGATTCTTCACAATCACAAATGAAAAACAATGAGAATTATATCGCATATTAAACATTATTCAGGTAGGAGTAAGGAGATACAACATCTAGTATTTTGAAAATTAAATAAATTGTAAGGCTACAAAATAATTAACTCAAACATTAAACTTCTCATGCTTTTATTGGATGGGAACAACCTTACCCATCTAGGTTTGAAAAGAGAAATAACATAAGCAAAAACATGCATGAAAAAGAAGATAGAATAGGAAGATCATCAAGCATCTTCGTCATCGGAAGAAACATACGACTGTGAATCGTCTATCTCCATTGGTTCCTCCTCCAAGGGATCCTCCTTGAAGGGCTCCTCCTCAAAGGGCTCCTCCTCACCATCAGAAAGTGGAATCTCCTCAGGAAATAGAGAGGCTTGCAGTTAGGCTTCCAAGTGAGTCACCCTCTCTTGAAGACCTTCAGCAGTGTGGTTTGCTACATGTAGCTAAGCTTCCAGAGCAGCCACTCTCTCCATAACTCCTTCCATGTCATCGTTCGAGGTGTCCACCCTCATCTCCAAATGTGTCACACGATCCATCAAAACGTTATGGACCTGGTCAGTTACTGCTAGTTCAGCAGTCAAAAGTTCTATCCCTACTTTATTGTCCTCTATTTGAGGCTCCCCCTTCAGAATATCCGGTATCTCGTCGGTAGCATCTTTCACAATGCGTAACTCTCTAGACATATAAAACACAAAGGCTGCAAAAGCTTGTTCCATAGTACATGGTAAGCTAGGCAAGGTAGATGATGAGGAAGTAGAACCGAAGTAAGGTGATGGGACATTTCCCATTTCGATCCATCTTTGGATCATTTGTGGGTATGCGTTCCAGTTTCGAGTAGGATTCATTGCTTGCGCGCTGCTCGTTTCCCCTTGGTCAACTGAATAGTCACTGGAAGTAGTCCGGCGCCTTTTGGGCTCCGGGGATGATAGGATAGGTGCCTTATGTCTTGGTGCCTTAGGTGATGAAGGTGGGGTTGACGACATGTTCTTGTAACAATACATATAACTGCCAAACATCCAAATGACATGTAACTAATGTGTGAGGCTATAGTCTAGTATGCAATCCTAGTTCTCTATAACCAATGGCTCTGATACCAATCTGTCACACCCACAATTTCAACTAACGGAGTTTTACCGTTTGGGAAGTGACGAACCAGGATCTCAGACATTAGTTACTTTGAACGACTCTACATGGGACTCAAAATGAAAATATCATTCAAATCAGAGTATCAATGCGAAAGCGTAAAGAAAGTAAATGCGCAAAATACATGCGCCCAAAACCAAAGTCCAAAAGTCCAAAAAGTCCAAAACATCCAACCAAAACAAGTACAACAGAATAATTCAAACAATTATAAATAAGTTATAATCAAAGTAGTTGAATCCCATGCATGCCCTAACGTGCACCTGTGTCTTATCTTAACGACCTGAGAAAACATGTAAGAAAATATGTCAACACGAGGTTGGTGAGTCCACAGGTTTCAATATATGTAAATAAGCGTTTACCAGCTTTATGTTCATTCAGTATGTATCTATAGGTTGCTAACCTATGTTCATGTTCAGCTCAAGCGCTCGCAACCGAAGCTGACTGTTTGTTTATTTGCCTCCTGCCATGTCTATCAACACTGGCGGTGTGAGTAGGCTAACATTTCACCCATTCGATATCTAATCGAGTTAGCGCGACTAACGCGGGTGGAATTGTCAAACCCAGTAGTATTACTAAATATTACCTCGCTAAGATCCATATTAACGGTCCGATATTAGTTGAGGACTTTCTGTGATAGCGTGTTACGCTTAGCATTTAACATTGATATCATACGAATTACAAAATCCAAAATTGTTTAATCATGTTTTCTCCCCCAAGTTAAAACAGTAAAAGGGGCCGTGAAAACTCACCTGTGGTGCGTTGTAGGTAGTATAACACAAAGGACAAGTTAGAACCATGTGTGTAAGTCTCAAACGACTTACGAATGCCCTAAATATATAAACACATAAATTAGGGATAAAAATGGGAATTTCGTGACGACGACATGGAAGGTTAGGATGTTTTAAAACATTCTAAGGATTAACGGGTAGACAAACGTGTGTACGGGAAATTGGGTTTCTTAATATAATAGTTAAGATAAATACGCTGTGTGTCGAACGTCTCTAATACGAATATTAAATAAATAAATAATTGAATTCGTGCGTTTGTATCATTGAAGAAAATAATATAACATATATATTGTTTTTGAACTCGTAGGGAATATACGATAAACATTCACGTGACAAAATAATTAATACATTATTTTTATTTGAGATAATAAACGTGAGCAAATAATATAAACAATTATATTATTATTTAGTTAACGTTACACGAGATTAATAAACGAGGCAAAATAATATAAAAATATAAATTATTTTATTCTAGGTGTTACGGTTTGAAAATAATATTAACATATTATTTTTTAAAGTGGTTACATTAAATAAATGTGGTTTACAAATCAAACCCGAACCTAAGGGTGGTTTTCGGGATTAAAACAAGTTAATATATTATTATTTAATATAAGGTTTGATTTTCAATAAATAAATATAAGTAAAAAGTCCCAAAAAAAGAATGCAGGAGACCGGACTCGAACCCGGGTCTCTTGCGTATGAGTCAAGTGTCTTAACCAAGTCCGCCCACTAGGGTATCACGACATAATTCGGGTTCAATTGATTTTATCATACAAGTTCAGTGGATCCCTCTTCCCATATGAACTCGCGACCGAATCTCGCGCCAGAATTCGTAAATCTTGAATGGGAATCGAAACAGAAGCATAGGGGTTTTGATTACTAGGTACAAACGAACTTGATTACGAGTTTAATTAGAAAAACATCAGGTATTGAGTCATTTAATCGTGCGTTGAATGGCCGAAACCCTAGATTAGGAACTTGGAATCGATTTAGTTTAATTCTGGGATAAAACTCGTTAACACCATGGGGCTTTTACTCAACAGAGGACTGCGAAGCTTTCCCTGTGGTTTAATTAGATTGAAAATGAGTTTAAGATCAAATCCCCCAAACTGAATCAAGAACAAACCCTAATTTCCAGATCGATATCAATTCGATAATAAGATGTTAAATTGGCATAAGGCTAATGTTAAGCAGATTGTTACGAATCTAGTGGTATAGTTTAATTAGATTTAAATAGGTTCTAGACTGGGTTTCGATTAAACTAGTTTTGCATGAACCCTAGAATCAGGGTCATATTCAATTCGATCATGTAAGCCCCAAAGAGTATAGGACTTTCGATCTAGATTTCGAGGCGAGTCTGTGGACATGATCAATTTCAGTTTTCATTATCGGATTAATGGGGTTCGATTAAACACGAAAGTAAATGAACCCTAGAACTGGTTCACGTTGAATTCGATAATTTAAGCCCTGATAATGATAGGGCTTTTGATCTATGAATTGAGACGAAACAGAGACTGTAAACAATTACCAGAATGGATGATGGATTGATAGCTTCATACTAGAACGAGTGCCGTCGGCCTGCGGGTTAGATTCCGGCGACCTTGACTGCTTCTTCGCCGCAATTGGTGTACGCAAAAGCTTCTGGGAGACTCAAATAAAGTTTGCAGTGCGTTTGCTTTCGATAATGACAGAACAAATGATCGAATTGATCGATTTTTGTTATAGGTTCGACGGTTACGATATAATTCGCCATTAACCTGTTTAATTTGCTAATGATGGATGTTTTAATTGATGTTTAAGATCGTTAATGACATTAATCGAGCGATAATGGTTTCAATTTCAACAGAATAGATTTGCAAATTTGAATTTGATTGGATTGTCATTAGTTTGACTTCAAAAAGTCAAATAGGATTAATTTGAGTTGATTTTGACTTTGGGAGTCAACAATTCAAGTTTTGGGACTTGGCAGAACTAGTCCCTGCAGTTTAAGATCAGAAATTGGCAGAATTAGCCCTTGGGATTAAATATCGAGTTAACTGTGTTAGGTTTTAGTAGGAAATTTAACGGAATTTCTAACAGAACTAACTGAAAAGTCCGGATTGTCACATCTTCGACATCATGTACAGCAGGTTGAAACTTCCCAGTTACCAAGGCATCATAGCTACTCATAAATACTCCAAATAAGGCAATTTGATCCTTAAGGATCTGACCAGTTGTCTTAACCTTTCTCCAGAAGAGCGCTCACAACAAACCTTACCCATTTCAGACTTAGAACCACTGCTTCCATCACTTGTTCTAGAAAACAGAGTTGCATTAGCTGAACACGAACCATTTGGCTTGTCCGGATTATTTAACTCTCGTTTCTTTGCATCCAGCTCATATGATTCAAGAAAGCAGATAATATCATCAAGTGACTTGTTCTTCAAATATGGAGTAGTATTTTTGATCAACATGCATGGTATGCTCCAGCAATCAGGTAGTGAATCCAGCAGCTTCTTTCCCAAATCATACTCCTCAAACTTGACACCTATCTTTCTTAGTTTGTTAATCATAGTAGTAAACCTTGTGACCTGTTCACTCAGGGTTTCATTATTTTTGTAACTAAACATATTATACTGCTTCAACAAAAGTTTAGTTTGGCTCTCCTGTAGTGCTGCATTTCCTTCAAAGCTTAGACACGGCGCATTCCATAATCCTTGAGTTGTCTCATGTTGCTCAAAATTGAGATACAATTCAGTTGGAAGAGCCAAGATGATTGATCCCAAAGCTCTGTTATCTCTTTCAATCAGCTTCTTGTCTTCCTCATAATACAAATCAGGATCTGCAATAGCAACTAACCCATCAGCATTCGCAGTTTTCTGTATATGAGGACGTTTGCAATTGACTCCCATAGAGTGTGCTCTGTAAACTTGAAATATGCTTTCATCATAATTTTCCAGTTTGAGAATTCTGAGATTGACATCAGCATCGGTGGTGACTTTCCCACATATCTCTCAGTATCATAAACCTTACCAACCATTGAACAAGTACAACGTATCAAAATCTGAAATTTTCACAACTCTTGAGATTTTGAACAAAATCTAGTTCGAACAGACTTTTCGATCCAAAACTTTGATATTTCGGACAACAGATTTCTGATGAAAAGATTTTGGACAAGATCAACTTTTCGAATGAGATTTCGAGCGAAAACAGATTTCGGCTCCTTCAAGTATGATTTCGGACACTTCAAACTCAGCACCTGCAACTTATCCGACTATGAAATCAACCTCCAAACTTAATCCCATTAGTCATCTCCATAAAAAAATTGATCAGAAAACTCAATAATGGCAGTAAAAGAAAATACTTGTAAAAACTTGAAATATCTAGAACTTCAACCGAAAGCTCTGATACCACTTGTGAATCCCCTTGATCTCCAATATTCCAAGCAACACAATAACGAACAATCTCCTGGAAAGGCGAAATCAATCCAAGAGACTCTAAGATTGAAAACCGACGAATCAAACAATGAAACTAAGATAATACGCCATCAAACTGAGATAATCACCAAACATCATCTTGTATTCACTTAGAGAATAATTACAAAACAGTAGTACAATACTATGAACAAAAGTGACACAAATCAACTACAAGTTCTAGTATTTTTATTTAGCTTTCAAATACAAGACATATATATATATATAGAAACAAAATTTCATCCGAAAACTCTAATTGACCGAAAAAGATTTCGATCGATAAAGTTTTCGGTCGAAAACATAACACTTGAGCATATATCAAAATAGAAACTTGAATTCGATGGACTACTAGGTTCCAACATAGAATTTTATCTATAGTTACTAAAACATGTTTCTGCAGACTCCCTCTTAACTATAGTATCAAATTCTATCTATCACTAACACTGATATTCATCAGTTTACAAAGAATGTCCCAACAGACTCCCTCTAAACTGATGCTATCACGTGTCTTCTGGCAAGACATGATCATCTGGTATTTCACTTTGTGATCTTTAACTCTTTAATCTTCAATCTTCAGTCTGTCTTCTGTAGCCTAGTGACAACTCCCTCTAAACTGATGCTTGTATTGTAGACCAAACCAAGTGCTTTAATAAGAAACAACTAATCCAACACACCTTATTGTAGTTCATCCTCTCAGAAGTAGCTTCATCCACCCTGACTTAGACTTCCTCCAAATCAGCTAGCATATGATAGAGAGTTTGAATTTCCAATAACCTGCATCAAACTAATCAGCTCCCATGGGAATTCTAGTAAGATAAACTTTAGTCTTTAAGACAGATGTGTCTAACTCTATCCTGTATCGTCACGAGTCAACTAAATTCCCAAAGATGTTCATTTCCAATTTCCCTTTTCAATGTAAGCTTCTTCTGACTAGACAAGAAACAAGCGATCGTTTCCTATCCTGTGGGCAAATGATAAAGGTTCCATTTCCAACTAATATCCAGCTTCATCTTGAAAACACTTGATAGAATCTAATACAAAATCATGCTCAGCAGTGATCATCATGTATCCAATCTCCAACATTCTTCAGTTAGATCTTCATTCCTGGTTAACATCTCCTAATCGGTAACATTCACCGCGGTGAAGTCCCATAACTAGGTTGTCTTTCTGTATTCCGCCCAGATCCCAAATGATAAATCCAATCATAACTAAATCACACCAAATCTTGAACACAATGTTGACCAATGAGCACGAAGAGAAAGAGAAAAATATTGTTTACAAAGAAATCTTGGGAAAGAGTCTCAGTTGAAATTTTATCCCCCTCATTTCTCTGTAAACTATGACCAGATTTATCACCGCTTCATCCGATTCCTCAAAAAACACAACTAGTCAACTCTAGGATTTTATTCCTTTGCAAAGATCTAAAACAACACTTCCTTGGGTTCAAGTTGTTACAGTATTCATCCCCTATTATAGAAGTATCATAGATACTCGTAGCCAACATATTTAGGTTTGAATACCTAAACAATATGATTCTTTTTCCAAAGACCCAAAGCAGCAACATCTTCACAAACAAAACGAGACTTTTAGCCGATTACGACCCAGTTGCTCAAATTGATTCAACTTTCATCCGCTATTACAGAAGTATGCATGATACTCGTAGCCAATATTTTCAGGTTTGAATACCTAAGCAATCTGACAATTGGTATCAACCAACAAAAATCTCGACCTTGTTTCGCCATGCTACTTTATATACAAATTTAAGTCCCAAAAAATCAAAATCACTATCTTTTGAAAAATGGCTCTAAGCAAACATACAAATGATCCCTAATTTTTTTTAATCCCAGATGCTAGTTGACGAGCAAATATGCAAGACTGATATTTCTTGCGTACATAGTAAGTACGTAGATAGATGAGTTCGCACATCAGTGAGTCATGCGTACTTATCTTCATCCGAACTTGTCTTCATGCGTACTTGTCTTCATGCACACTTGTAAGTACGCAGGGTCTTTTGATTATGCGTACTTGTCCAGCAGTTCAACAACGCACTTGCCTGATCTTGAGGAAAATTTTCAGAAACTATTGGATTTCTGAAATTGATGTTTCTAAAGGCTTAGATATCATATTCTAACAAACCAGTAGCCTTCCAAACATCAAATGAAGCGATAACGAAGACGAATTTTTTGAATTTGTTCTGGACAGGTAGAGACTTTCACAAGTACGCAAAAACTTTCAAAGGCTAAAATTCGAATCTTGAACACAAATCGACGAACACCGAGGCTCTGATACCAGTTGTAGGTCCCCGGGGCCTCGTTCGAGCATAGCGGAAGACTGAGATACGACAATGTAGACTTGTTCGTTGATTCGTGGGGGGAACAGAAGAGGATATGATGACTAGAGCAGATGAACAATGATAAAACATAAACAAGAGAATCAACAATCCATAAGAACGTTGTCACTATAGATTACATAGCGAAGAAGTATACATCTCTCATTTACGCTCACCGTCTAGGGGCCGAGAGAGCTCATCCCAACTCGACCTCTCTCAAATCTCACATTATGCACTACACCTTACAACTGAGACCGACACCTCAATTTATAGGGGCTGGAACGGCCCATCCTGCTTACTTGTCTAAGTACGAAGGGAATTGGAAATGCGTACTTGTTAAGTATGCAAGGCAAATCCCTTGCGCACTTGTTAAGTACGCATGAAGAAGTGGTGAACTTGCTAAGTACGCGGGAGCATTCTCCTACGTAATAGCTAGTACACCGAAACATAGAATTTTATCTATAGTTACTAAAACATGTTTCTGCATACTCCCTCTTAACTATAGCATCAAATTATATCTATCACTAACATTGATATTCATCCGTTTACAAAGAATGTCCTAACAGACTACCTTTAAACTGATGCTATCACGTGTCTTCTAGCAAGACTTGATCAACTGGTATTCCACTTGTGATCTTCAACTCTTTAATCTTCAATCTTCAGTCCGTCTTTAGTAGCCGAGTGACGACTCCCTCTAAACTGATGCCTGTATTGTAGACCAAACCAATTGTTCAATAAGAACCAACTAATCCAACACACCTTATTGTAGTTCATCCTCTCAGCAGTAGCTTCCTCCACCCTTACTTAGACTTCCTCCAAATTAGCTGGCATATAAAGTTTGAATTTCCAATAACCTACATCAAACTAATCAGCTCCCATAGGAATTCCAGTAAGATAAACTTTAGTCTTTAAGCCAGATGTGTCCAACTCTATCCTGTATCTTCACGAGTCAACTAAATTCTCAAAGATGTTCATTTCTAATTTCCCCTTTAAATGTAAGCTTCTTCTGACTAGACAAGAAAGAATGGATCGTTTCCTATCCTGTCGGCAAATGATAAAGGTCCCATATCATAAGGTCTACCAATTAATAATCCAACGAATATCCAGCTTTAACTTTAAAACACTTGATATAATCTAACACAAAATCATGCTCAGCAGTGATCATCATGTATCCAATCTCCAACATTCTTCAGTTAGATCTTCATTCCTGGTTAACATCTCCTAATCAGTAACATTCATTATGGTGAAGTCACATAACTAGGTTGTCTATCTGTATTCCGCCTAGATCCCAAATGAGAAATTCAATCATAACTAAATCACACCAAATCTTGAACACAATCTTGACCAATGAGCATGAAAAGAAAGAGAGGGAAAGTGTCTCAGTTGAAATTTTATCCCCCTCATTTCTCTGTAAACTATGATCAGATTTATCACCGTTTCACCCGATTCCTAGAAAAACACAACTAGTCAACTCTAGGATTTTATTCCTTTGCAAAGATCCAAAACAACACTTCCTTAGTTGCTACAGTATTCATCCCCTATTATAGAAGTATCATAGATACTCGTAGCCAACATATTCAGGTATGAATACCTAAACAATATGATTATTTTTCCAAAGATCCTAAGTAGCAACATCTTCACAAATAAAACGAGACTTTTAGCCGTTGATGACCTAGTTGCTTAAATTGATTCAGTATTCATTCCCTATTATAGAAGTATGTAAGACAGTCGTAGCCAACATTTTCAGGTTTGAACACCTAAGCAATCTTACAATTGGTATCATCCAACAAAAATCTCGACCTTGTTTCGTCATGCTACTTTATATACAAATTTCAGTCACGAAAAACCAAAATCACTATCTTTTGAAAAATGGCTCTAAACAAGCATACAAATGATCCCTAAATTTTTTATTTTTTTTAATCCCAGATGCTAGTTGACGAGCAAATACGCATGACTGATATTTCTTGCATACAAAGTAAATACGCAGATAGATAAGTTCGCACATCAGTGAGTCATGCGTTCTTATCTTCATGCGAACTTGTCTTCATGCGTACTTGTCTTCATGCACACTTGTAAGTACGCATGGTCTTTTGATTATGCGTACTTGTCCAGCAGTTCAACAACGCACTTGTCTGGTCTTGAGGAAAATTTTCAAAAACTGTTGGATTTCTAAAATTATTGTTTCCAAAGGCTTAGAAATCATATTCTAACAAACCAGTAGCCTTCCAAACATGAAATGAACCGATAACGAATTTTATGATTTTGTTCTAAACAGGTAGAGACTTTCATAAGTACGCACAAACATTAAAAGGCTAAAATTCAAATCTTGAACACTAATCAACGAACACCGAGGCTCTGATACCAGTTGTATGTCCCAGGGGCCTCCTTCGAGCACAGCGAAAGACTGAGATACGACAATGTAGACATGTTCGTTGATTCGTGGGGGAACAGATGAGGATATGATGACTAGAGCAGATGAACAATAATAAAACAGAAACAAGAGAATCAACAATCCATAAGAGCGTTGTCATTATAGATTACATACCGAAGAAGTATACATCTCTCATTTACGCTCACGGTCTAGGGGCCGGGAGAGCTCAGCCCGACCCGACCTCTCTCAAATCTGACATTCTGTTCCACACCTGACAACTGAGACCAACACCTAAATTTATAGGGGATGGAACGACACATCCTGCGTACTTGTCTAAGTACGTAGGGAATTGGTCATGCGTACTTGTTATATACGCAAGGCAAATGCCTTGCGCACTTGTTAAGTGCACTTGTTAAGTATGTATGAACAAGTGGTGAACTTTCTAAGTACGCGGGAGCATTCTCCTGCGTAGTAGCTAGTACACCGATACATAGAATTTTATCTATAGTTACTAAAACATGATTCTACAGACTCCCTCTTAACTATAGCATCAAATTCTATCTATCACTAACACTGATATTCATCAGTTTACAAAGAATGTCCTAACAGACTCCCTCTAAACTGATGCTATGACGTGTCTTCTGGCAAGACTTGATCATCTGGTATTCCACTAGTGATCTTCAACTCTTTAATCTTCAATCTTCGGTCTGTCTTCAGTAGCCGAGTGACGACTCCCTCTAAACCGATGCTTGTATTGTAGACCAAACCAAGTGCTTCAATAAGAACCTACTAATCCAACACACCTTATTGTAGTTCATCCTCTCAGCAATAGCTTCCTCCACCCTGACTTAGACTTCCTCCAAATCAGCTGGCATATGATAGAGAGTTTGAATTTCCAATAACCTGGATCAAACTAATCAGCTCCCATAGGAATTCCAGTAAGATAAACTTTAGTCTTTAAGCCAGATGTGTCCAACTCTATCCTGTATCTTCACGAGTCAAGTAAATTCTCAAAGATGTTCATTTCCAATTTCCCCTTTAAATGTAAGCTTCTTCGGGCAGACAAGAAACAAGGGATCGTTTCGTATCCTGTCGGCAAATGATAAAGGTTGCATTTCCAACTAATAATCCAACGAATATCCAGCTTCATCTTTGAAAACACTTGATAGAGTCTAACACAAAATCATGCTCAGCAATGATTATCATGTATCCAATCTCCAACATTCTTCAGTTAGATCTTCATTCCTAGTTAACATCTCCTAATTAGTAACATTCACCGCGATGAAGTCCCATAACTAGGTTGTCTATCTGTATTCCACCTAGATCCCAAATGAGAAATCCAATCATAATTAAATTACACCAAATCTTGAACACATTCTTGACCAATGAGCATGAAAAGAAAGAGAAAAATATAGTTTACAAAGAAATATTGGGAAAGAGTCTCGGTTGTTACAGTATTCATCCCCTCTTGGGAAATTTTATCCCCCTCATTTCTATGTAAACTATGACTAGATTTATCACCACTTCACCCGATTCCTCAAAAAACACAACTAGCCAACTCTAGGATTTTATTCCTTTGCAAAGATCCAAAACAGCACTTCCTTGGGTTCAAGTTGTTACAGTATTCATCCCCTATTATAGAAGTATCAGAGATACGCATAGCCAACATATTCAGGTTTGAATATCTAAACAATATGATTCTTTTTCCAAAGACCCAAAGCAGCAACATCTTCACAAATAAAACGAGACTTTTAGCCGATGACGACCCAGTTGCTCAAATTGATTCAACATTCATTCCCTATTATACAAGTATACAAGATACTCGTAGCCAACATTTTCAGGTTTGAACACCTAAGCAATCTGACAATTGGTATCATCCAACAAAAATCTCGACCTTGTTTCGCCATGCTACTTTATATACAAATTTCAGTCACGTAAAACCAAAATCACTATCTTTTGAAAAATGGCTCTAAACAAGCATACAAATGATCCCTAAATTTTTTATTTTTTTTAATCCCAGATGCTAGTTGACGAGCAAATACGCATGACTAATATTTCTTGCGTACATAGTAAATACGCAGATAGATAAGTTCGCACATCAGTGAGTCATGCGTACTTATCTTCATGCGAACTTGTCTTCATGCGTACTTGTCTTCATGCACACTTGTAAGTACGCATGGTCTTTTGATTATGCGTACTTGTCCAGCAGTTCAACAACGCACTTGTCTGGTCTTGAGGAAAATTTTCAAAAACTGTTGGATTTCTAAAATTGATGTTTCCAAAGGCTTAGAAATCATATTCTAACAAACCAATAGCCTTCCAAACATGAAATGAACCGATAATGAATATTATGATTTTGTTCTAAACAGGTAGAGACTTTCATAAGTACGCACAAACATTAAAAGGCTAAAATTTGAATCTTGAACACTAATCAACGAACACCGAGGCTCTGATACCAGATGTATGTCCTAGGGGCCTCCTTCGAGCACAGCGGAACACTGAGATACGACAATGTAGACATGTTCGTTGATTCGTGGGGGAACAGATGAGGATTTGATGACTAGAGCAGATGAACAATAATAAAACAGAAACAAGAGAATCAACAATCCATAAGAACGTTGTCATTATAGATTACATACCGAAGAAGTATACATCTCTCATTTACGCTCACGGTCTAGGGTCCGGGAGAGCTCAGCCCGACCCGACCTCTCTCAAATCTCAAATTATGTTCCACACCTGACAACTGAGACCAACACCTCAATTTATAGGGGCTGGAACGACACATCCTGCGTACTTGTCTAAGTACGCAGGGAATTGGTCATGCGTACTTGTTATGTACGCAAGGCAAATGCCTTGCGCACTTGTTAAGTGCACTTGTTACGTATGCATGAACAAGTGGTGAACTTTCTAAGTACGCGGGAGCTGTTGGAGCATATTCTGGTGACAACGAGCTTGAAGATATTATGTCTTAGTCTTAGAGTCTTTGACTTGTATTTGATAGAATTGTTAGCAACAGTTATAGGGGAGTCTGTTAGGACATGTTTGGTAACTGTTGATAAAATTCTGGGTAAGTTCTGCCAGAGGCGAACTTAATAAGTTCGCCTAGCCTATCAGAGGCGAACTTAATAAGTTCGCCTGGTCTATCAGAGGCGAACTTAATAAGTTCGCTTAGCCTATTAGAGGCGAACTTAATAAGTTCGCCTAAGCACAGTGAGGCGAACTTGTTAAGTTCGCCTGGTGCAGAACTGGTGCCTATAAATACAGAACAGAGTCTGTTAGAAATAGAGAGCTTAGACCAGAACAGAACAGACAGGTGAGACGATATCAGAGTAGACGAGAGAGAATTCTTGTAACCTGATATTGGTGGAATACAAAGAGTTTATTTACACCGTTGTTGTTGATTGAGTCACACGAGCACGTTGATCATGGATTCCGCACGTTATCACCGTGTCGAACCGTGAGTCTAGAGATCCGTCACGCAACGAATTAGGGACCTACAAGTGGTATCAGAGCCTTTGCTCTTGATTAGCCGAAGATTCGTGGTGTTTTCGTGTCCAATCAACATCAAAGTTCTGTGATTTTGAAGATTTTTAAGCATCTTCTTGTTCTTGATAAAAATGGATCAATTTTGCTCAATTTGGATTGATTTTGGATTCGTTTGATGAAATTGACCCGATAGAAGTGTTCCAAATCAGTTCCTACACATTCCTACGGTTCAATTTTATCAAATTCTATCAATTAAGCAAGAAATCATGAAATTCGGAAGTTTTGGTTCGCGAATATGGTTCTGATCTGTTTGAGTTTGAATCTGTTGAACCAGGCGAACTTGCTGTTTAAGCGAACTTAATTTTAGGCGAACTTAATAAGTTCGCTTGGTGCAGGGTAAGCGAACTTAACAAGTTCGCTCCGGGTCAAGTTCGCTTCGGGTCAGTTTCAGGCGAACTTAAAAAAAAAAAAAAAAAAAAAGTCCATAACAACGTTGTCATTACAGATTACATACCGAAAGAGTAGACATCTCTCATTTACGCTAACGGTCCAGGGGCCATGAGAGCTCATCCCTACCCGACCTCTCTCAAATATCACATTATGTTCCACACCTTACAACTAAGACCAACACCTCAATTTATAGGGGCTGGAACGACCCATCCTGCGTACTTGTCTAAGTACGCAGCGACTTGGTCATGCATACTTGTTAAGTACGCAAGGCAAATTCCTTGTGCACTTGTTAAGTACGCACGAACAAGTGGTGAACTTTCTAAGTACGTAGGAACATTCTCCTGCGTAGTATCTGAGTACACCGATACATAAAATTTTATCTATAGTTACTAAAACATGCTTCTACAAGTTGGTTTTCCACTTCGTTTTGAAACTCTTTAAAAGTTTCATGCTTGTGTTTCATAAGATAAACATAAGCATATCGATTGTAATCTTCGATGAACGAAATGAAGTATCTTTCATGATTTCTAGACATAGTTCTAAAAGGGCTACATAGATCAGTGTGTGTGAGTCCTAGCACATCCTTGGCTCGTTCACCAATGCCGGTGAAGGATCATTTAGTGAGTTTGCCAACTAAGCAAGACTTACAGTCTTCAAAGGAGTCATGTCCGGTGGATTCAAGGATCCTTTCGGATTGGAGCCTTTTCATGCGGGCCTTGTTTATGTGACCAAGTCTAAAGTGCCATAGAAATGTATCATTAATGCTAGATTTAACATGTTTAGAAAGATTGTATATGTTATTATTTGTTTGAACATCAACCTCATAAATACCATTTCGAGGTTTAGCCTCAAAATAGAAAATATAATTTAAGTAAGAACAAACAAAAATGCCATTGAAAACGTACTTAAAACCTTGTTCAAATAATAAGGAAACTGAAATAATGTTTCTGGTTAAATCAGGTGCCAACAAACAGTTATTTAAGATAACTACAAGGCCAGAAGGACATGAAAGATGAAATGTTCCAGCTTTAAGAACTGGTACTCTCTTCCCATCACCAACGATGAGTTCCATGTCGCATTGTTTCAGATTCTTCCACTTTTCAGGCTCCTGCAATACATTAACGATGTTATAAGCACATCCAGTATCAAATACCCATGTGTTGCTAGAGACAGTAAAAAGTTCAATAACATAAATATAAATACCTAAAGATGTGCCTTCACCATTGGCTTAGCCAGATATTTAGGGCAGTTACGTTTCCAGTGCCCCATCTTGTTGCATTCAAGGAACCGACGCTCCTCAGCAGGGGGTGGTTTGGGTTTTTCAACTTGCTTGTTACTGTTCGTGGCAGGCTTGGCAGCAACATTAACTTTCTTCTTGCCTTTGTTGTTATTAACCCTTCTCTTGGGTTTGGGCTCGGTAACACCACCAGATCTGACCATTAACACTTGATTAGTGTTGCTTTGAACATTCATCTCGGCTGTTTTTAACATACCATGAATCTCAAGAACAGTCTTGACCCATCCGTTCATATTGAAACTCATTACGAACTAGTCATAGGAGCTAGGGAGAGAGTTCAAAATGAAGTCTGCTACCATTTCATCCTGCATGGTATAGCCAAGTTTGTTCATTTGGTCGATGTAGCCTTTCATATTAACCACATGAGCGCTGGCAGAGGTGCCTTCTTGCATACGGCAGGCTTTGAGCTTCTTCATAGTGTCGTAGCGCTCTTGGCGAGCTTGTGTCTGAAACATGCCCTTAAGCTGCACTATCATGTCATAAGCATCTATGTCTTCCATATTCTTCTGGAGATCGAAACACATAGTGGCTTTCATAAGGCAGGCTACCTCAATGGCATCCTCGTTATGCTTATACCAGGACCTACGAGCAGCGACCGTGTTATTCTCGGGCTCGTTAGGAACAAGGCCTTCTATGACATAGAGCTTTTTCGCCATCTTGAGAACTATTCTCAGATTATGATGCCAATCGATGAAGTTGGTGTTATTTAGTTTTTCGTTCTCAAGTAAAGACTTGAGAGAGAAGGAGGGGTGGGATTCTTTTTCAGTAGACATCTGTTAAACAAGCAAATAAATGATAATTAGTAATTTGGATGTAATAAATTCTTATACTAATGACCCATGGAAATAATAGAATAATAATATAGAATCTGGTTATATCAATTAGTAATGGCGGCTGTGGCATGCAACATTAGAAAGTGATTTAGGCAGACTGACAATAAATGCCAATTGTGGAAAAAAGCACAAGTCTTGAGTATGAGGTCGCTAAGACAACTCTTGTCTATGCATTGATACGTTTAGCCTCATCTATGCCCACTTTTGGTCTCCATACAGCTGGAGCATGTATTAGAGAGAAAAGTAATAGTCGCTCTATTATAGGTACATATGGAAGGACCAGATGTGTCAACGAAACCCTTGCACCTTGGAGGGATAGACTATGAACCAAGTGTGGTGCTGTGGCTCCAAACACTGGTGTTTCGCGTTATGCCCTGAGTGTTCCTTATAGTAGTGTTAGGGGTCAATTTTATGATCCAGAATCCGGGATCATGAATGTAGCGAGATCCGGAATCCAAGATCCTTGTAAGTTCGGTATCCTGAATATTAATACTTCTAACGGCTATTTGTCCTCTATTTCTTTTATATACGTAGGAAAAACACGCGAAGTCAAGTTCACCCCTGACGAATCGGTCTTGAAGTCAATGAGAACGTGTAGAAGACGCGTGGATTGGCCTCCAAACGGTCATATTTGAAGAATTAGTCTATCCCAGGATTCTCGGATAATTAGTTAGCATAATTTCTGTATATAATCAGCAGCTTGGTAGACTAGAAACACACAACAACGCACTTAGCAATAGAATACACTCGCAATTACTCTTGTAACACTTAGATATCGATCATTTGCTGCTCAATACTTGTAAATCTTTATCATTTATTGAAGAAACGAGGCAGGTGTCGATTGTCACCTCCCGAGGTTTTATGTCGGTGATCCTGAACGATCAAGGGCTTTCCTCGTTAACAACCATGTCACTCTTTACGTTTTTACCTTGTTTTACATAGATTTTACAAGCACACTACCTCAATTCTAAGTTTGGCTACAAAATTAGTCTAAATAATTTTTACCCAAAACAATTTGGCGCCCACCGTGGGGCAAGTGGTGCTTTACATCTTCAAATCTTTACTAAAATTTGTGTTCAATCACTATTTTTCAAAGCTATTTTCGAAAATGTCGTCCCAATCCAAAATTATTTCCTTTTCTGCTCCATTCTGGGTTGGTCAACCCTATTCGTCCTCCTCCATTTCAAAAAAGTGTTAATCAGCCGAAGAAAACTACTCCTACGGGTTTTTCGGGATCCGGAATACCTGCTGGTGGACCTATGATCATATCAAACAATGATATCCTCGATCTGTTCTCGGAGATGAAACAACAAATGGAACAACAAAGGAAGACTAACCAAGCGCTGTTTCGGAAGATTGAAAAGGTTAAGGAATCGAAGAAACCAGTGGAAGTGACGACCCGCTGCAACCAAGGATCTTGGATTTTAACTATTCAGGATCCCCAGGAATCCATAAGGGAGATTTCCTTCCCATGCAAACAGGGATTACTGCAGTTGGCCTTACCCCGCTGTCAGAGTTACGACAAATCAGGATCTTGGAGCTACTCCGGGATCATCGTTCCGAAATCCTGAGAACGGTAACACATTCAATCAATTTTCAAATACTAACGAATTTGTTCATGAGACAGGAATCACTCCGCCCATGGCCAAGGAGTTAAAGAAGTTGAGAGAGATGATCTCAAGTGTACCAGGTGTAGTCCAACCTATACCGGAGATGTCACCTACTAGTCACAGGATCTCCTGATTAGCTCCACCGTTATGTGATGCTGAGATCCCCAAGCGCTTCCAGACTCCTAACATGAAGTTGTAAGATGGAACTACAAATCCTAAGGAGCACGTCATGCAGTACAGGGAACAGATGGAAATAAACCCCATTCTAGTGGACCTAAAGGAAGCCTGCTTATGTAAAGGATTCGACTCTACCTTAACAGGATCAGCCCTGAAATGGCTACTTAACGTTAAACCTTACTCTATTACTTCGTTTGCTCGCTTAATCAATTTGTTTAACAATCAGTTCTCTTGCAGTAGGACCTTTGAAAGGTTAACAAGTGACTTATACAGGATAACTCAGAACATCGGAGAACCCCTTCGGAATTATGTCAGCAAGTTCGGCTGGGAATCCCTGGATATCCTGAATCTTGACGTTCTGCAGTCCAGGCCTTCAAGATGGGACTACAGAAGGATTCTCAATTTTACGAATACCTTGTTATGAATCCTTGCAGGAACCTTGATGAAGTCAGGAACCGGGCATTGAGATTTATCAGGTTGGAAGATGATAAAAATATCCAGCAAAGAGTGAATGCTCCGACAAGCTACACTCAACCTAACCGGAAAGCTGAACCTGCACCTTTCAGGTCACACAGATCCAAGTCTTATTCTAAGTCGGACAATCACAGGGTCAACACCGTAGAAGATGACGAGGACGAAGAAGAATATCCTAAGTTGTCTGAATACTGTTTTTCTCTTGATACAACTGGTTTGCTATTTGCTATGTAGGATCTTGGTGAAAAAGCCAGGTGGCCTCACAAGTTTGAGAGGAACTCAGGAGGAAAAGACAAGTCCAAGTGGTGTGCATTCCACGAAGACTTTGGCTATATAACTGAGGATTTTATTGCATTACAGAAGGAAATAAGATATCTCCTAAGCAAGGGATATCTCAAAGAATTTCTGGGCAAAGGAAAGAACAATACTAAGGATCATGACAGGATCCCGCAGAGAGCAAAATCCCCGCTGCCGGATTCCAAGGTAATAGGTTTTATATCTAGTGGATCTGATATTTGTGGTACTTCTTACTCTGCAGCAAAAAGAAATGCCAAATAAGCGAAGACGTAGAATGGGGACAAACCTATCAGGACCTCTAGCTTAACTGAAGAAAAGGTGATCTATTTCGACAAAGACGACATAAATAACATACAAGATCCTCATCATGATTGTCTAGTAATCACTCTGTATGTTGCAAACCACTTCATCCGGAGGATACTAATTGACGGAGGGAGCTCGGTGAACATAATTCAGCATGAAGTCCTGAAGAGAATGGGGATCCCGGATTATGAAATTATTTCAAAATCCTCGGTGCTGGTAGGATTCAGCGTTGAAGTCAAAAGCACAGTCGGAGAGATAAAACTACCGATGTACATTGAAGGGGTAAATTCTATTAAAAATTTTTGTGTAATGGACTCTCTGTCTTGCTATAATATCATTTTAGGAAGACCATGGATACACGATATGAAGGCGGTGCCCTCAACATACCATCAATGTGTCAAATTTCCAACCCCTTAGGGAGTAGTGAAGATTAACAGTGATCAGCAAGAGGCTAAGGATTGCTACACTTCTTCAATGAAAGCCTCCGTCAACACCAGGCAAGCATAGCAATTAATAAAGCAGGCCAGGGATGTTCTAGAAGCTAAAGAATAGGATGTTAAAGAGGTATCCCTGGATGCTGAAAATCCAGATGTAAAGACCCTTGTAGGGAGCAATATCCCTAAAGATATTGAAAAAGATATCCTGAACTTCCTCAAGGGCAGAAAAGCAACCTTCGCATCGAAGCACGAGGACATGATAGGTATATCCAAAAATATCATAACCCATAGACTTGAAATTGACAAAAGTTTCAGGCCAATACATCAAAAGCGAAGGAAGTTTGCTCCTGAAAGAAACTTGATCATCCAAGAAGAGGTGGAAAGACTTCTCAAATCTGGAATGATTAGGGAAGTAAAATTCCCAAAATGGCTAGCAAGTGTGGTGGTGGTCCAGAAAAAAATAGGAAGTGGAGAGTTTGTGTAGACTACACGGACCTCAACATGGCGTGTCCTAAAGATCCTTTCCCATTACCGCACATAGACTCAATGGTGGACGCTACAGCTGGCCCCGAGATCCTGACCTTTATGGTTGCCTCTTCGGGATTTAAACAGATCCAAATGGAACCATTGGATCAAGAAGACACCGCGTTCATGACTCCTACATGTATATATTGTTATATTGCTATGCCTTTTGGTTTGAAGAATGTAGGTGCTACATATCAAAGGCTGGCGAACATGATGTTCAAAAACAAGATTGGGGACACTATGGAGGTCTACATAGACGACATGGTGGTAAAATCAAAGAAAGTTGAGGATCATCTCAGGGACCTTAAAGAAGCATTCGATATCCTGGACCAATACAACATGAAGTTGAATCCTTCCAAATGCCACATCAGAGTGGGGGCAGGAAAGTTCCTGGGCTACATGGTAACCAAGCGAGGGATAGAAGGCAGTCCAGAACAACTCATAGCGATCATCAATCTGAAATCCCCAGCAAACACCAAGGATGTTCAGACACTAACCGGTAGGGTAGCGGCACTCAACAGGTTCATATTGAGATCCTCAGAAAGGTGCAAAGAGTTCTACGACATCCTGAGGAAGAACAAAAGATTCGAATGGGAAGAGAAGCATGAACGAGCACTCCAATCACTGAAAGAACACTTGTCACCAGCTCCTCTATTAATGAAACCAGAAGACGGCGAACCATTATCCCTATATTTGGCAGTATCCCAAAGCACCGTAATTGTTGTACTAGTCAGGGATAACGAGGGGCAACATCATCCGGTATACTATGTAAGCAAAAGTCTGCTACCAGTGGAAACCAGGTACTCTCATTTAGAAAAGTTAATTTTAGCTTTAATAATGGCATCAACTAAACTTAGACATTATTTTGAAACTCATGCTATTCATGTTAAAACTAATTATCCTATTAAGTGTGTCTTAAGAAAACCAGATATGTCAGGAAGGATGGCTAAATGGTTAGTCAAGCTCAGCGCCTATGACCTCATATATGAACCTAGAACAGCAATAAAGTCTGAAGCACTAGCAGACTTTGTGGCTGATTTAACCAGTGATATTCAACAAGAGGCAGATCTAGAAGTCCAACAACTAGAAGAATCGAAGGACGAATGGACCTTATTCACTGATGGTGCATCGAATGTAAGAGGAACAGGTCTGGGAATCATACTAAAATTCCCACAAGGGGACATATTACCCCAATCCATAAGCTGTGAGTTCCAAGAAACGAATAATGAAGCAGAGTATGAGGCGATGATAGCATGATTACAATTTGCCAGGGATATCAAGATCAGGTATCTTCAGGTGTATGTAGACTCATTGTTAATTTCTAATCATTTCAATGGTTCAAATGCAGTAAAAGGTGAGAAGTTAGCCAAATATCTCACAATAGTTAAGCAATTAATCATGTAATTCGAATCTTTTAACATTACACAGGTGCCTAGAGAAGAAAACATTGAGGCTGATGCCTTAACAAACCTTGCTTCAGGTCTTAGAATACCAGAAGGTACCAAAATACCTGTCATACACATTCTGAGCCCAGCAATCGAAAAGGTAAATGAAGTATCCAACACCGAAGAAGAAGACATTCGGGATCTTGAACCTATTCCAGGATCCTGGATTTTACCTATTAATAAATACTTGCAGGATGGTGAAATCCCAAGCGGTGAAAAGAACCACAAGGCTTTTCGCTTGAGAATGTCTCGCTTTATAATTTTTGAGAATGTTTTGTATAGAAAATCAATTGCAGGACCATACTTAAGATGCTTGGAGGATCCTGAAGCACGTGAAGTCCTGAAAGATCTACATGAAGGAGATTGTGGTAATCACACCGGTGGCAGAGTGTTATTCTCAAGGATCTTGAGGACAGGATATTACTGGCCTACCATGAGGAAAGATGTTGTAACTTACTCTAAAAAATGTGACACTTTCCAGAGACACATCAACATACTCCATCAACCGGCTAAACCTTTATACCCAATCATCTCTCCATGACTGTTTATGAAGTGGGGAATGGATATCGTTGGAAAACTTCCCAAAGCACCAGGAGGAAAGGTCTTCATGCTAGCAATGACGGACTACTACTCTAAATGGATCGAAGCTGAAGCATTTTCCAAGTCAGAGAGAAAGAAGTCATCTCCTTCATCAAGCGCAATATCCTGACGAGATTTGGGATCCCGGCGGAGATAATTTGTGATAATGGATCTCAGTTCATTGGCAAGAGAACAACTGACTTCTGTACCAGTTGGGGAATCAAAATGATAACTTCTACCCCAGTACATCCTCAAGCCAATGGGCAAGCAGAATCTAGCAACAAGATCATCATCAACAACCTCAAGAAGAGATTAGGAGAAAAGAAAGGAAGATGGGTTGTAGAGCTACCGTTTGTACTTTGGGCAGATAGGACAACCACGAAGAACGTGACGGGGCAAACTCCATTCTCTTTGGTATTTGGAGAAGAAGCCATGATCCCAACAGAGATGGTTATTCATACTGCCAGAACCAATCTCCGATCTTCAGAGACCAACGACGAAGCTCTTGCTCAGGATCTCGACACCGTGGATGAGCTCAGGGATCTTGCCAAAGTTCGCATTGTAGCTTATCATCAAAGAATAGCAAAATCATACAAAAAAACATAAGGGTTAGAAGATTCCAAGCAGGTGATCTTGTATTAAGAAAGGCATTCCAAAATACTACCAATCCCAATGATGGAAAGCTTGCACCAAAATGGGAAGGCCCATACTTGATTGATTCAGAAGCAGGCAAGGGAGCTTATTGGTTGGCTACTATGAAAGGAGATATCCTACCAAGATCCTGGAACGTTATCCATCTCAAAACCTACTTTATGTAAGTTAGAACTTAAATTCTAACTAAAACCGATATGTCTTCTATCCTTAACTATTTTCATATTAATTAATATTGATCAAAGTACTGACTTGAGCGTCGGAGAGGTTTTAGCTAGGCTAACACCCACCTTCACCAAGATTTCCAGTTTTGTAGGAAATACCTCCAGGGATCCCGACAGAAGATAGAGATTGGCCATCTCTCCTAAGTTTGGGTATCCTGAATACCTTAAAGGTTTAAACGGCTTTCGCCTTTCTAAGTAGATTGGGTTTCTACACCCCGCCAGGAGCGCACGATATTCAAGTATAGTTCAAGGTGGTGCGACCAGTCCATGTAACAATGGCTGATGATTTCATCACTGTTGGCTATATCTTGAGTGCTACGATAGTAACAGACGTGTTACTCCTAACATTTTTAGCATTTTCATGCTAACTTAATTCTGGCTTGGCCCACGTTATTCTGGCTTGGCCCACGTTATTTTGGCTTGGCCCACGTTATTCTGGCTTGGCCAACGATTTTAAATTGTCACAGATATTCAACACTCACGTGTTAGCTCAAGAACTTTGCATCAATATGCTGACTCAAGATCCTTAAACGGGTCAAAGATTAATGAGGATCCTAAAGTATACTTACTAAGCCTACGACGTATTCAACGACCAAACACTAGGGACAACTAATAGTTTTTATATTTCTAACTCAACATCATAATCCGATATGTGTGTCTACCTGATTTAGTTCTCGACAAAGGTATGTGTTACTTGTTAGTTTTCAATTTATAGAAGATTTGAGACTCACAGGACTAAGTCATGATATGTTTGTAATTGGTATTTTTCCATACAATTTGTCAAGATTAAACTGTAATTTCCTAAGTCCAAGTTTGATCAAAAATCAGAATGTTATTTGTCTTTAAGGATCCGGTATCCTGGAAACATGCTTAAACTTGTTTGTTTAGTTACTTAACAAATCCTAATTTTCTACAAAAACAACCAAACAACAATCATGGCAAATAGTCAAAGCTACTAGTTATCATATAAAGTGCAGGAAATTGAAATGTATCCCGGGTTTCATCCAAAAATGGAACCATCCACCCAGGACACGAGTTATTAAATTGTTCATCCCATTCAGGGATCCCCAAAAAGCAAGGAAATTAAATTGTTCAACAAAGAAACACGATCAAAGTTAAAGACAAAAAACTACAGGAATCATAAACACAGAACTCAGGCCTTCTCTTTATCACCATCATTGTCCTGTTCGACCACCTCCGCTGCCACCTTCACAGAGCCCTCAATCTCAGCCACTTGGTTATCCATCTCCTCGTCCTGCACCGGCTTACCTCCTAGCTCGGCCACAAGCCTTTTCCACTCATGGACATCCCATTTAGCCCAGTCAAAATCCTTATCATCAGCCTCTTTAGCCATCTTTATCCTGGCTTGGAATATTGAAATGGCAGCTGATGTTTTGGTTTGTTTGAAGGATTCCTCGAGATCTTGGGCATGTTTGGCATAGGCCTCCTTAAGCTCCGCCTTCACCCTGCTGTGCTCCTTGGCCTCATCCGCTAATTTCTTATTTTTAGCTGCGGCTATTTTTTGCAGATCGCTCACCATCTGTTTAGCTTCTTCAGCTTCTTTCACCGCCGACTCGTAGCATCTGGTCATTTGTTCAAGGGCCTGTTACAGGAAAATATGTTAGGATTTCTCTAATACAGGTTCAGGATCCGGGATACCAATTTTTTTTACCAAATGACCAAAGGCTTGAAGCTTTTTATGGACATCAATATAGCTTAGATTCTCTAGTGAGGCTACATCAGTGACATCAGAAGACTTCCTCTTCTTGCAGGCGAGGGACTTGGAACGAGGAGTCGAGGATTCCGGTTTAGCAGCATCTGACTTTCGAGCCTCAAGGGATGGCTGGCTCATCTCCTTCTTGATGCTCTTACCTTTGGAGACCATGCTTTCAATATCATTAAGAGCGAACCTGGAGCTGGATTTTCAGATGCCTATTTCAGGATAACAGGTTAGAATTCCATATATTTAGCTAACAGATTTATATATTTGTACACATCTTACTAGACATCTCGGAAGAGCAAGGATAAGTTTCTAAGCTCACTTCAAGAGGAGGTGCCTTGAACTTGAAAGTCCTCTCGATAGGATCAAGACCATAGAAGAAAGAGACTCTCTTAGCAGTATCCGGAGTAGAGGGAGAAAGTTCTGAAAATTTTGGCGCTGCAAAAGAAAGAACCGAGAATCGGTATCTTGGATGTTAAAATATTAAATATCCTATAGTCAGAACCCTACCCTTCATGACCCATTTAACAGGCAACTTATCCCCACCAGGAATGGAATCCCTCTTCACTAAAAATAAATGACCCTTCCAGTCAGGATCATTTTAAGTTGTTTTTAAAATCAGGTGACTATGGCTGGACTTTATTTGAAACAGAAAGCGAGAGGAGCCATGGCTTCTCAAGTTATAAACATGATCCAATTCGGAGATACTGGAATTGAGAGCATGGTGACGGATAAGGATTTCTAGGGTATGTAGGGTCCTCCAGATCATTGGCATTGTTTGAGCGTAGCTCAGGCCGGTTTTTTCAAAAAACTCGGTAGTAAAAGCAGGGAAAAGGTATGAAAATCCTATGGTGAAAGGAAAGAACGGAAAACATATCCAGCTCTTAGAAGTAAAATCAGATCTAGTTTTGGGGTCAAACGCCCTAAAAACAGTATTTTTAGGAAAACAGCTTGTGGATTTCAGATTATTGATCTCACGATCAGAGAAGGAGCACTTCTCGAAATCAGGGTTAGCCAGCAAGTTTTGACTAACAAGATCGTCGAAAGATGAAGATGAAGATGATCGAGTGTTCTTTTTCATCATTTTTGATGCAAAAATCAGAGGCTTAAGAGGAGAAAAAAAGCTTTTTACCTGAGATCCCAGAGAGAAATATGATGAAGATGATATTGGGATTAATAAATGGAAAAGATAAATATAGGACAATTATGAAACCGCCTTGAACGACGACGTGTCATAGCCTCGTTTATCGTACCACGTCACATCACGTTTCAGTTTGAAGTTTGAAATTCAAATTTTAAAATCTTCACAACTGTAACTTCTATTGACAGCTGTCAAAATTTTGGGGACAATTGTTAGGGGTCAATTTTATGATCCAGAATCCGGGATCCTGAATGTAGCGAGATCCGGAATCCAAGATCCTGGTAAGTTCGGTATCCTGAATATTAATATTTCTAATGGCTATTTGTCCTCTATTTCTTTTATATACGCAGGAAAAACACGCGAAGTCAAGTTCACCCCTGACGAATCGGTCTTGAAGTCAATGAGAACGTGTAGAAGATGCGTGGATAGGCCTCCAAATGGTCATATTTGAAGAATTAGTCTATCCCAGGATTCTCGGATAGTTACTTATCATAATTTCTGTATATAATCAGCAGCTTGGTCGATTAGAAACACACAACGACGCACTTAGCAATAGAATACACTCGCAATTACTCTTGTAACACTTAGATATCGATCATTTGCTGCTCAATACTTGTAATTCTTTATCATTTATTGAAGAAACGAGTCAGGTGTCGATTGTCACCTCCCGATGTTTTATGCCGGAGATCCTGAACGATCAAGGGCTTTCCTTGTAAACAACTGTGCACTCTTTACATTTTTACATTGTTTTACATAGATTTTACAAGCACACTACATCACTTTCTAAGTTTGGTTATAAAATTAGTCTAAATAATTTTTACCCAAAACAAGTAGGATGGCATAGACTAAAGATTTTAAATATGGGATTTAATTTTAGTGTTTTACCGAATAGGGTCAAACACAACAAATGATAAATCATACGTGTGTCGTAAAAGCCCGTTTTACTATATATTGGATCGTGACAACGTGATGAACCTTTTCATCTCTCAGGACACTTAATTTTAAATAACCTATTAAAAGTAAGTTTGTCGCGATATAATTAACCAATTAAAAGTTAATAGTTTAAATGAAATATTAAGTTATGAGTGTTGGAAATTTAAAATTAGTTTAAATTGCAAAACTCTATTGGTTATTATTTATTTTAAAAAACAAACTATTTGTTTTATTATAAAATATTCACAAGTTATAAAAAAGGTTTAGAACTTGTTACTAAACCGATTGAGAAAAAAATTAGAATTTTGGTCGGTATGTTATAACTTTTAGAGTAAATTACAGATTATGTCCTATAGGTATATAGTAACTTGCATGTTGTGTCCTTTGACTTTATTAATTACACTGAGTGTCCTTTTTTTGAAACTTTTGCACATTTTATGTTCTTTCTACTAACTGCAGTTATCTTAGTCTGTTAGTTTTCAATAAAATTACCAAACTGCCCTTACTAATAAATACAAAAATACAAAGCAAACAATAATATCGGGACTGTTTATGTAATTATCTTTATTTATGTAAACTAAAAAATAAAACACTAAACAATATAATATAGTAATAAAAATATAAAAACCCTCTCTCTACATATACATGCACATTCTCTGTATATCTCTCTAAAATCAATTGGAATTCCCAACAATTGGAATTTAAAGTAGGATGTTACAGGGATATTGTTCTAATGGTGCTAGAGGGGGATTTGTTGGATTAAGGTGAAAACCTCGAAGGAGATTTGGATATTTGCAGTGCCTAAAGGGTTTATTGTGGTGGATTGGGCTAGGTTTACGATGGTCGAATGATGAAGATGAGTGTTTGAAAAATCATTCACTTTGTTATCGAATATCGGTATGATTATCGTTGAAGAAGGATTTGTGTACGAAAAGCGAACGCATCTGACGGTTATGAAAACCACTCTCTTCTTTGTGGGCGACGGCTTTGCAGTTTACAACAGTAACGGCTAGCTCGTTTTACGTGTCGATTCGTACGGTCCGGATTTTCATGACGCATGCGAGCTCGTGCTCATGGATCCGAACGGTCGATGTCTCCTTACTGTTCGCCGGAAGATATGTTACTTAATTACTTGTTCCGATTGCATTCGGGTTTAATGTCAATTTCATGTTGGTTGAGTATACACAGTAGAAAGTTATGATTCCATTGAACAAAATTGGCAAAAAGTGTATTTTGAAGTGGATATATTGGGTGGGTTTCAGACGATGTGGAGTTTAAGTTCAACAGCGACAGTTTAGGTGGTGGTCAAGTTCATGCGATGAAGAAGAAGGTAACGTCTGTATTTGTTTGAGTGCAGGTGGTGGTGGTTTGGGGCGGTGGTTGGGACGGTGGTTGGGGCGGTGGTTGTGGCGGTGGTTTGCCCTAGAAGATTAAAGTGGGGAAGGGATGTTGTGGATGTTCATTGAGATTGACATTAAGGGTAATTTAGTAATTTCCTACCCATCTAACAGCAAAAAAGATAACTGTAGTTAGTAGAAAGGACATAAAGCGTGCAAAAGTTTCAAAAAAATGACACTCAGTGTAATTAATGAAGTCAAAGGACACAACATGCAATTTACTATATACCTAAAGGACATAATCTGTAATTTACTCTAACTTTATAATATTAAAAGCAACCACAATAGCAAACAAAAATATGTAAATCATATGGCCAAGGATAATGAGTTTGATCTTGCTAGAGCCTAATAGCAAGACCAAACCAGGTTACGGGATCACAACACACAAACAACCACAAGAATGGACTTCGTGTATGCGTCTAGCTGTTCCTTGTGACTCCCACTAAATCCAAGATCCTGTCGCCGTCTTCAGTTTTATCTTCGGGTCTTTATCTTTACAATATTTATATAGAATACAAAAAAACCCTAAGCTATTACAACTTTGAGCCATCAAAGTGGGCCAAAACATAAAAGCTAACCTATTACAACTTTGAGCCATCAAATGGGCCAAAACCATAAAACCAAAAACAGAAAACAAACACAAGACATGATCATGCCAAATTTACATATTTATCACAATCAAATAACAGGGCAATTCCTTTTTGGTCAAATTAAAATAAATAAAAAACTTTGACAAAAATAAATAAATAAAATTGCCCAAAAAATAAATCTACATCTAGATTAGAAACTTTAAACAAGTTAAAGCTTGTGATCTATAACCGGTTAAAAGACCGGATCCGATTCGTATGTCGTAACCAAGGCTCTAATACCATTGTTGGGTTTTGCAGCGGCGATAAGTTAGATTAGTTATCAAAAACGGTTGATAATATAATAGATTAAAAATAATTATTTAGTAATTATTAAAACGAAACGGAATGAAACCGATTCAACACAAAAGAAAAAACCCGACAGGATCTGGGTTACAAAACATATGAACACAGAATAAAAAAGTTAATCTACCAACTAGATTAAATATACCTTAGTGGTTAATAAATAACTGATCGAGACACCGAGTTACAACGAACCGAAGCTAGATACGAACCAAAACACGGGAAGGGGGCGGCGGCGACTTGAGGCTTTCGGAATTGCCTTTGCTCCTTAATGGCGCAAGCAGCTTCAACACCCAAACAAAGAAGTCAACCCTTCTTTGTTGTTTACGGCTAGAATGTATTGACCGAAAAGCCAAAAAAACAAGAAGTCCAATTCACTTTTTTTTTCTTTTTTCCAGCTGGAATTATTATTAGGGTTATTATATAAAAGGATTATTCCTTTAAATAATAATTATAAACCCTACTAATTGATTCCGGGCCTAAAGTCTAATACGAGATGCAAAAGCCCGAACCCGTTTTAATGTTTTAATAAAAGATTAAAACAATATATAATTATTATTTATAAACGAGTATAAATAATAATTCCCGTCTAACGAATATATATAATTATTATTTATTCGTAATAACCAGTTAAGTGGATTTAATGTTCGTTGCCCTCGGTGTAACTCTTACGGGCCATAACTCGGTCAGTAGCGTTAATTAATCGGGACCGGACATATAATTCCAACAAGTACAACCTCACGGGCAATAGCATCTCGGACTTCGGGTTCCAGTTTTAGTGTTACTTCATTTCCATCCCTCTGTGGTGTCACGTTAGTTTCATGCACACTCTCAGTACGTTCCACGTGCACATTTTCTTCTTCCTCACGTCTTCGGTTCAATGGTGGCCTACCGACTCGCCCGGTACGGTCGCCACGACGCCCACATCCTCCTCTACCAGTCATGATTTCTAAATTCCTGATAAGTAAAAGGGAATACACCAATGTCATTCCTTCAGATCATAGTTTAGAACAGTACGAGCATGGTAAATTCTGAAGTACAGTGACCAGTTTGTGATTAATAATTTGCTTTGCTTTTCGGGTTCAAAACTCTTCTCATCAGTGGTGGCATTGACATCTATGTGTTCTAAGTTGACCAATCTTGGGTATCCACATCCGGCCAAACCGAGCTCATACACCATACGTATTAGTCTCCAGATTTCCTTGTTGCCCTACTATTCTTTATCGTTTCACATTCCTTTCTAATAGTGCTTCATATTGTTCCTTTGTTATTTCATTCATCAAGTCCGGTGTTATAATCAACTGACATGCTTTGATCCGGACGAGTGTCGACTCTTCCTTTCTACTTAAAGCGTCAGCCACTACGTTTGCCTTGTCTGGATGGTACAATATTTCACAATCATAATCCATTAGTAGTTCTAACCACCTCCTTTGTCTCATGTTTAATTCCTTTTGCTCGAAGAAGTACTTTAGGCTTTTGTAATCGGAGTAAATGGTGCATTTAACCCCGTAAAAATAGTGTCTCCAAATCATTAATGCGAAAACTACCGCCGCCAACTACAGACCATGAGTCGGGTAGTTAACCTCGTGAATCTTTAACTGTCGCGAGGCATAAGCAATTACGTTTCTTCATTCCATAAGTACACAACCCAATCACTGACATGAAGCGTCAGAGCAGACTACCAAGTCTTCGTTTCCCTCATGTAAGGTCAAGACTGGAGCTTGGGTCAATCGTGTCTTCATTTCCTCAAACATGTTGTTTTGGATTGTACCCCATTCATACTTTACCTCCTTACGCTTTAGCTTTGTCAATGGCGAGGCTATTCTCGAGAAATTTTGAATGAATCTTCGATAGCAACCTGCCAATCCTAGAAAACTTCGTATCTCGGTTGGTGTTTTTGGGACGTTCCATTCTTTTACTGTTATGATCTTTGTAGTGTCTATCATAATGTCGTCTGGGTTTATAACATGACCTAGGAATTGGACTTCCCTAAGCCAGAACGCGCATTTGGAAAATTTTGCATACAACTTCTTCAGCTTCAAAACCTCTAATACTTCCCTTAGGTGACAGTGGTGATCAGCTTCGTTCTTTGAGTAGATGAGAATATCATTTATAAAAACTATCACTGACCGATCCAACATTGGTCGGCTTACACTATTCATTAAATCCATAAACGCTACAGGGGAGTTGGTTAGTCTGAAGGACATCACGAGAAATTCATAATGTCCATAACGCGTGCGAAACGCGGTTTTCGGTATATCTTCCTCCCTTACATTCAATTGATGTTAACCCTGTAATATCCATGATTTTCTGACCGTATTTCTTTTATTTATTTTATAAAATAATAAAAACCCATTTCAATCCCGTACTTGTTCAACACAATAAGTCACATTAGTTACTACTTTAATATGTATCGATTCAAGGTTTCAACCTTGCAATTAACATATTATTTGCTATTATATATATATATATATATATATATATATATATATATATATACTTTTTTATAATGTATAAATCTAAGATAAAATTTTGTTAACCTTACAAATCCATCTTTTTATATGTATATATATATAGGTATTTAATTATGAATATATATGTAAATATATATACAGTGATTATACGAAATAAATTAATTATACAACCTGTAATATTATATAAAACCTATAATATCTCTAATCATGTTTTTACATTCTTCTTATATAAATATATATACATATATATATATATATATATATATATATATATATATTGTAGAACCAAAGACTGATGGCTACAAAATTCTCTAAGTACAAATGCTGCTGATCTCAGAGTTTGCTGCTGACCAACAAACTGCTGCGGACAAGCTTATCTGCTGCGGACAAGCTTATCTGCTGCGGATACTTGTTCTCCTGCTGAAGAAAAAATCTGATGTGGATAGCCTTATCTGCTAAAGACCAAAGTTGCTACGGATAGGCTTCTCAGCACCATCAACACTTGATGCTGCTGACAGGCAAATCATCAGCAGCTTTGGATGGTTACATCTTGCTGCTGATCATCATCTTTGCTGCTGACAGCCTTGTGCCTTGAAGACAAATCGTTGCAGCTGACTATTCATACCAAGCGTCACTGACAACTTTCTGCAAAAGCAACTGGCACACTCAAAGCAGAAGGAACCTCAATGGCACAACCAATGACGGATAACAATGCTCTTCTCCAAGCATGCAAGTAATGATGCATAAAGAAGACGCTTCAATAAAGTTAACTAGCTTTAGACTAAACGTGTAATAGTTAGCTACATACAACAGATCAACGGTCTGTGTTAGATCTGATCCTTAGAACCAAGGGGCTGTCTTGATTCTATGTGAGTATAAATAATGTGTAAACACTTCATTGTAAGTGTGCTTTTTGTGCTTTCTGATTGAGTTTCAATTGTAATCGTTTATCTGCAAAAGCTTAATACAACAGTGTTCTTAAAAGTATTCTTTCTGCTTACTCGATTACACTTGTGTAGTTGTTATTGTTTCCGCCAATTTCAACTAAGAACATAACCATCTTGTAATTTCTCGATCATACAAGTGGTATCAGAGCTTTGGTTCTGATTAAACAAACTCACACTTGTTTAATCACTTCTGGTTCTATTCTAAACTCTCTTTCTTACATCAAGTCACCAAAACAAAGATGGCACAGAGCAACGGATTTGAAGACATCGGCAGCATCAACCGACCACCAAGATTGGTATCTGGGGAAGACTACGACATGTGGAAAAATTGCATGGAAAGTTTTTTCTGCTATCAGGAGTACGAAATGTGGAAATCCATCAGGGATGGACCCTATGGTGGCCTCTGCTGACTCTGGAGGACCACCAGTTCCAAAGGAGCCCTCCAAGTACTCAGAAGAGGACATAAAGAAGATGGAGGTGGACTTCAAGGCACTAGGTGCTATCCAAATGTGCCTTCCAAATTAAGTTTTTCATAACTTCAGAACTTACAAAACTGCTAAAGTGCTCTGGGAGGCTCTTGAGAAGATGTTTGCTGGCTCTGAGGAAGTCAAAGAAAACATAAGAGACATCCTGAAGCAGCAGTATGAAAACTTTGTCTAGAAGGAAGGTGAGTCTCTAACTGTTCTATACAACAGATTTACCTATCTTGTAGGAGAGCTGCAGTGCTCAAAGGTGAAGCTAGAGTATGAAGATATTCTCAAGAAGTTCATCAGGTCTCTACCAAGCTGCTGGACACTTTACACAGTGTCAATCAGAAGAACTGAGAATCTGAAGACTCTCCAGATGACTAAGCTCTTTGGAATGCTAAAAACCTATGAGTTAGAGATGATTCAGGCAAAAGAAAGAAGCTCAAGCTACCAAACAGCCTCAACATCCACCACCACCTCCTCTGCCCTCCATTCTGAGCACTCAGGTCCTAGTTCAAGCAACTACTATCCTCCCATCATCACTCATCCTCAAACTCCAATCTCTCAAACAAACAACTCACCATTTCTCCTAGAAGCTCCTCCTCAAACATCAACCTCTGCTGCTTTTGTTTCTGAAAACTCAAGCAACGTGTCCTCTATCAAGGAGGATTTGGAATGCTTTCATCCAGATGATTTAGAAGAAATGGACATACAGCACTCGTATGCCATGCTCTCTATAAGAGCAAAAAGGTTCTACTCTAGAACCGGAAGACCCATTCCAAGTAACAACTCCAACACCAGAGTTGGCTTGGATAAAAGCAAACTAAGATGTTACAACTGTAACCTACTGGGTCACTTTGCTAGAGAATGCAAGGCACCAAGAGCAAATCCAGCTACTCCTCAGTCAAGACAAGCTCACCAAGCCCAACCCAGACAACAACAACAACAACAACAAGCTACTCCTCCAGTTCAAACTGCATCCTGTGCAACTGTTGGAACTTCTGAGTTCGACTGGAGCTTCCAATATGAAGAACTTCCTGTCAACAATCAAGCTCTGATGGCAGACACTACAGAGATACCACCTTAGGTATTTGAACATCTTTGCTCTCAAGTCTGTATTGATAAAGTTTTGGGTTATAGAAAGCATAACCAAAACCTTATAGATCAAAATGAAGAGTTTCATCAGATGAAATCTGAGTTCAAAAAGGTTGAAAATACTTATAGAGAAAAGATTAACTGCCTTAAGAAAGAGATTTTGTAGTTCCCGGGAGCCTCGTCGCGCAGCGGAAATAACACGATCTGTTCTGCGATTTGTGTGGGAACAAAAAGAACGAAGCAGATAAAACACGAACAAAGACAAAAGATAATGAAACGAAACGTAATCCATAACAAAGAAGTCATCCCGTATTACAGACTACATACCGAAGGAACACACATCTCTCATCTAAGCTCACGGTAAAGGGGTCGGGAGAGCTCTTCCCGACCCGGACATCTCTCAACCTGTTCCAAAGTTCCACCTACAAATGAAGACAAGTCTTCTATTTATAGGGGCAGGAACACTTCCTGCGTACTTACTAAGTACGCATGGTTTGGTCATGCGTACTTGACAAGTACGCAAGGCAAAAGCCTTGCGTACTTACTAAGTACGCAGGACCAAACTGGTGTGCGGGCTAAGTACTCAGGAACACCCTCCTACGTACTAGCCACTTACACCGATACATAGAATTTAATCTATAGTTACAAAACATGCTTCTACAGATTTCATCGCTAAAACACGAACAAACTAATCTTGAAACTCAGATTGATGATCTACTGGTCAAACTAAAAGCTACCAGAGCTGAACTGGCAGAACAAAAAGTTCATGTTGAAAAATATGAATTTTCCTCCAAAAAGTTACAAAGAATTTAGATATTCAAGTCCATGAGAAGGTAAAAACTGGACTTGGGTATAACAATGATCAGTACAATGTTGTTCCTCCTCCTGCTGACTACATTGCCATATACGAACCAAGCTTCAATGTTGCAAATCTTGACACTGCAAACCGAAACCTTGATCCTTCAACGGATGAACCTTTCGTCGAAGACTGCACTACCTCATCGGAATGTGAGTCAACCCACTCAGACCATGATGAAACCAGTGCAGTCCCATCTGAAGATGTTCTTAATAGAGTTGCAATTCCTACTGTTCTTCCAGCTGTTCCAGCCCATGTACCATTCAAACAGATCAAGATCAGCTATCCTCCAGATGGAAGAAAGCTAAACATTGAAAAGGGACAGACATCAGGACCCACAAACCCCAAGCCTCAGTCAAAGCCGATCACAAAGAGGAAGGTATTTGATATATGTCGTAAGCCTGAAGAAAAAGTTCCATATGTTCAAAAGACCCTAGAAGAAGCCACTTTTGAACATAACAAAGCTCATACATGGAACTTCAAGGATCTGTTCCAAAGAAAGGACTATGTCTACCTTTCAAGAGACAAACTTGCAAGATCATGCTTTGTGTGTGGCAGATATAACCACACTGCCAGCACCTGCTTTCATTACCTGGAATACCAAAGAAATTCAAAGCAGCATGCCTTTAAAAAGACTAACAAAAACAAGAAGGTAAGAAACTACGAAGTCAAAGCAACTAAGTTCAGGGAGTCTCTATCTCCCCCAAGAGTGAAGCTGCCTAAATCTCAACAAACTTGCATCATTTGTGGTGAATCAGACCACTTTGCTACAAAATGTAAGTTTAACCCCTTCAACCAGATCCTTCATCAAGCCCCTCAAAGACAAAGGGTAAAGAAGGATCATCATACATCGGTTGTTAGTCAAGTTAAGCCCAAGAAAACAAAGCAGAAGCTTTCAGCAGCAACCAAATCTGCTGCTGATAAGCTAAAATCCTCCGCAGCAAAATCTGCTGCTGATAAGGCAAAGCCATCAGCAGCAAGAGTGTCCATTGCTGATAAGGCAAAATCAAAGGCAAAGCATTCGGCAGCAAAGAATGCTGCCACTTCAACAAAGCCATCAGCAGCAGGATCTACTGTCAACAAGCCAGAAACATCAGTAGCAAAATCTGCTGCTGACAATGTGAGGAAAACTAGAAAATCACCAACAAGGCAATGGAAAGCCAAACCATCTCCAAGCACTGTCATTGGTTCCATTGACTGCAAACATACTGAAAAGGATAAACTAACAACCATCTTTTTCAAGTCTGCAGACTCTTGGGTTCCTCCTACTAATTATAAATCTATCATGTGTAGGGACAGCCAGGTCATAAGAATAACACCTGGGTGGTAGACAGTGGGTGTTCCAGGCACATGACAGACAACAGATCCATCCTCTCCAACTTCAGACATTTCAATGGAGGATATGTTGCCTTTGGAAGTGACTCAAAGGGAGGATCCATTACTGGACAAGGAACTGTGTTCAACGAAAGAATGAGCATTGATAAGGTCAACTATGTTAAAGAATTAGACTTCAATCTCATGAGTGTTTCCCAGGTCTGTGACCAAAAGCATTGGATGCTCTTCACGGATAAAGAATGTTTTGTATTGACTCCAGGCTTATCCACACCTCCTCCAGAAAGCATTTTATTAACTGCACAGAGAAAAGAAAATCTCTATGTACTGGACATGAATGAAGTCACTCCATCTGGGAGTGTTTCCTGCTTTTTATCAAAGGCCTCAGTTGATGAATCAGCTCTCTGGCACAGAAGATTAAGCCATGTTAATATCAAAACTATCAACAAATTGGTGAAGAATAATCTTGTCAGAGGGATTCCCGACAAAGATATTCAGCTAGAAGACCACTTCATTGCATGCTTAAAGGGGAAGCAACACAAAAGCTCTCACAAGCCCAAGACCTTGAATACAAATGACACTCCACTGCAACTGCTGCATATGGATCTCTTTGGTCCTACAAATGTCATGTCAATGGGCAAGAAGTCGTACTGTCTGGTGATAACTGATGACTACACCAGATTTTCATGGGTATACTTCTTGAGAACTAAAGATGAAACTGCTGAAATTCTCAAATCCTACATTCTCAGGGTAGAGAATCAAAGCAATCAAAAGGTAAAGATCATAAGGTGTGATCAAGGCACAGAATTCACGAACCACACCTTGAACTGTTTCTGTGAAAGCAAGGGGATAGAAAGACAATACATTGCTCCAAGAACTCCTCAACAAAATGGAGTTGCTGAAAGAAGAAATAGAACTTTTATTGAGTCAACAAGATCTATGTTGGCTGACTCAAAACTGCCACTCACATTCTGGGCAGAAGCAGTTAGCACAGCCTGTTATGTGCAAAACCGAGTTCTAATTGTCAAACCCCTCAACAAAACACCCTATGAACTTTGGTTTCAAAGAATTCCCTACATTGGGTTCCTAAAACCTTTTGGGTGTCCATGCACCATTCTCATCACACATGGGGTTCTTCCTAAGTTTGGTGCCAAATCTGATAAAGGATATTTCGTAGGCTCTTCCTCTCAATCAAAGGCCTATCGCGCATTCAATTCAAGAACAAGAATTGTTGAAGAATCAGCAAGTGTGGAATGCAGAGAACACATTGTCTGTGTGCAGGGAAAAGGTCCAAACTGGCTCCTTGACATAGACTCATTCTCCCAAATATTTGAGCCTCTCACCTTCTCAAATATGGAGTCTACGTCTACACAAACACCTGCCTCCACTTCATCCACTGACTACAGACTGGATTTTCCCAAATCTTCTATCAGTCTGAGAAGACCATCAATTGATCCTCCATCAGTTGTGGAAGCAATTGAAGCAGGAACAAGTCTGTCTAATATAACCAGCAGCAGCCTGTCTGAAACTGAAAATCTAAATGAAGACTCTTCGGTAAATGCTGTAGATGCTGTTGATGCTCTTGTTGGAAATATTGATGTGGATAATGCGGTTGAAGACTCTTCCACCATGAATGAAGAGACCCCTGATCAAAATCAAAGCAATCTAGAGCAAGGGATACAGTTGGAGGTGGTAGCAGCACAGAGGATCCACAAAGAACATCCTCAAGAGAATATTATTGGCTAAATACACCAAGGAGTTCTCACAATAAGCAAATCTCACGAGGCCAATATATGCTTGTTTTCATGTTTCCTATCTCAGGTGGAACCCAAGAAGATAGATGAAGCACTCAAACACAGCAGCTGGATTGAAGCAATGCATGAAGAATTACTGCAATTCAAGAGGCAGGATGTCTGGAAACTTGTTGATCTTCCACCAGGTAAATATGCTATTGGCACACGGTGGGTTTTCAGGAACAAGCAAGACGAGAGAGGCATTGTAGTAAAAAACAAAGCCAGACTTGTAGCTCAAGGCTACACTCAGGAAGAAGGAATTGAATATGATGAAGTTTTTGCTCCTGTTGCCAGACTGGAGGCCATCAGAATCTTCCTGGCATATGCTGCATCCAAGAATTTAACTGTCTATCAAATGGATGTAAAAAGTGCCTTTCTTTATGTAAAGATTGGTGAGGAAGTATACGTCAAACAGCCTCCAGGCTTTATAGATCTTGCACATTCTACTCAAGTGTTCAAACTAGACAAAGCTCTATATGGCCTACATCAGGCACCAAGAGCCTGGTATGAAACCTTGTCAGGATATCTACTAAACAACAACTTCAGAAGAGGTGCCATAGACAAGACCTTGTTTATCAAAGATGAAGGGGGAGAAATCTTACTAGTTCAAATTTATGTCGATGATATCATCTTTGGATCAACAAGGAAACAGCTGTGCAAAGACTTTGAGATTCTGATGCACTCAAAGTTTGAAATGAGTTCAATGGGTGAACTAAATTTCTTCTTGGGTCTACAAGTCAAACAGGTCCCAAATGGAATCTTCATCAGCCAATCCAAATATCTAAAAAGCGTTTTGGAAAGATTCAAAATGGCTGACTGCTCTGCTGCAAGAACCCCAATGCAAGTGCATCATCAACTGACTCCAGACAAAGATGGCCAAGACACTGATCAACATCAGTACCGTGCAATGATAGGGTCTCTCATGTATCTCACTGCCTCAAGGCCAGATATCATGTTTGCAGTATGTCTCTGTGCAAGATTTCAAGCAACTTCAAAAGTTTCACATCTTCAGGCTGTCAAGAGAATCTTTAGATACTTAAAGGGTGCCTCAAGACTTGGGCTATGGTACTCTAAAAATGACATGTTTAATCTGTATGCGTACAATGACAGTGACTATGGGGGATGCAACTTGGACAAAAAGTCCACTTTAGGGGATGTCAGTTTCTGGGAGGGAGATTGATTTCATGGCAGTGCAAGAAGCAAACATGTGTTTCAACTTCTACAGTTGAAGCAGAATACATTGCAGCTTCAAGTTGCTGTGCACAAGTCATCTGGATACAAAATCAAATGTTGGATTATGGGATGACTTTCATGGCAACTCCAATTCACATTGACAACATGAGTGCTATCTCAATCACAAACAATCCGTTGCAGCACTCAAAGACAAAGCACATTGACATCAGGTATCATTTCATAAGAGATCAAGCTGAGAAAAAGAGGATTATTTTAACCAAAGTTCATACGAATGAGCAATATGTTGATTTGTTTACAAAACCTTTTGATGAAGCTAGATTTAAATATTTAGTTGAATCGATTGGTATGATGAACTTTGATTAAAATCTATCTCTATTCTATTTTAAAATGTGTTTTGTCTTATGTTGTAAATAAAAGTTATAAGTCAGCAGCATTTTTGTCCTTCAGCTGCTGACAGGTTTAATCCTCAGCAGCAAAAGATGTGCAGCTGACTGCTTTAAGTTATCAGCAGGAACAGGTTTCCTGTGGATTTCTTTAAGACTGTCAGCAGCAACATCCTTGCTGCGGAATATTAAATCCATCAGCAGCAGATAAGTTTACTGCTGATAGACTTAACCTTCCGCATCAACCAAGGTTGCAGCGGACAGGCTCACTCATCCACAGCAATCAAGTTTGCTACTGATGGGTAAATTTAAGCCCAAATTAACTTTTACCCGCTGTAAAAAAAATTAACGTCAGTCTTTACCATGACTGCCTCGGTGTATTACAACTGTAACAATAAAAGGTGAATTGGGTTGTATTGTACAAGTCATTTTGCTTTTTCTCTCCTCTGCCATTATAAAAACAAATCAAATTTCCACCTCTTCACCTTCCACTTCTCCCTAAACCAACATCACTTTCTCTCAAGTCCCCATCACGTTCAAAGCCCTTCATCCCTCACTTTCATACCTAACCAAGTGAAAGATATCTGAAGGATTCAATGATATGATTGACTTCTTATGTTGATCAAAGATCCAATTTGCCCTCACAACCAACCATGTCACATATATCCCTCATATGGAGGATTTCTGGAGTACTGCCGTCTACTCTACCGAAGAGGGGATTCCCCAAATCAAAGCCAATGTAGACGACAAGGATATCACCATCTCGGAAGCCACACTCTTCTCCAATGCATATCTCAGAAAAGAAGCAGATGTCATCAGGTGAGCTCCGCACTTGCCTTCGCCTTCCATGGTCTTCTTCTTGCGCTTCTTCGCGCCACTGCGGAGACGAAGGACGAGGCGAAGATTTGACTCCTTCTGGATGTTGTAATCGGCTAGGGTTCTGCCGTCCTCGAGCTGTTTTCCAGAAAAGATTAGACGCTGCTGGTCTGGCGGAATGCCTTCCTTGTCTTGGATCTTTGCCTTCACGTTGTCGATTGTGTCGAAGGATTCGACCTCAAACGTGATCGTCTTACCCGTTAGGGTTTTCATGAAGATTTGCATTTTCGCCGATCTGAAGTGATAACATGAGAACTGTTTCCAAAAAGTTCTCAGGGGTCAATGTTCCATTGTTATCTACAATGCTGAACATACAGACTACCCCGGGTGACAGTTCAGCAATCCCAGCTGATACTGATCCCACACCCTCCACCTCACATCTTAAACAATAGTTTGCTTCTACCATTCGAACCCCTGTGCATACTACTAAGGATGCACAGGCACAAAAATTACTTACACCTGTTTTTGATGTTATCGTTCAACTGGAACACAGGGCCCCGATTGCAACGACATATACTAGAAAAAGGGGCAAGAGAACTCCTTCTTCTCCTGCCTCCAAGGCCCAAACCCAACCTAACAGGCCTCACTCAGAATCACAACATTCTGATAAGAATATCATAAGGGACGGCCACATTATTAGGGAGACTCCTTTAGATGTCTCTCTATAAGGATCAGGATCATTTCTCGGATCCATAGAGCCCCCTGAGCCTTTCCTTTCTCTTCTGAACTTAAGTGTTGAGGAACCTGATCAAGATGATGTACCTCTCCAACTACCACTATTTCGGAGGTACTGATTGATATTGCTTCCAACGCACCCAACCCAAGTTCTTCTACCCTGAAGGTCCACTCTAGGAGTTATGACAGAGTGGATGTGGAAGAGGCTGTCACTACTGCTGGTCTATAAAATGACCAGGAGGACAGTGACAACATTGCTAAGACCTCAACCACGGCAACTCACAGTGAGGATGCTTCCTTGGAAACTCCAAGAAACCATGGGTAATGGGGATGAAGAGGCTAGGCCTAAGGCCCCATCTGGATGAGGACAGACTGCAACTTCATATCTTAGAATTGACGGCAAGGGTGGATATGCTAGAGGCTGAAGTGTCCAAACTAAGACACCAAGTCTCTATGCATGAAGCCCATCAATGCCCAGCTTTTCTTCTCCCTCCTTCGTATCAGTGGGCACCAACACTGATGCACATTTGTCCACTTATGCAACCAAAAATGGGGAGATGGTCCCAATGGAGAAGACTCAGACATTCTTAACGACTGGATTCAAAAGCAGGCTGTATTTCAAAGTACAAGATGGCTGTTATTGAAGCATTTTCTTTTGGTTGAAAGAATAGTCAGAAATATGCAAAAGCTTCCGCAACAAAGGCAGTAAGAGAATTTTGGTAGCATCAGTCTAGGGGGAGTTTGTAGAACCAAAGACTGATGGCTACAAAATTATCTAAGTACAAATGCTGCTGATCTCAGAGTTTGCTGCTGACCAACAAACTGCTGCGGACAAGCTTATCTGCTGCGGATACTTGTTCTCCTGCTGAAGAACAAATCTGTTGCGGATAGCCTTATCTGCTGAAGACCAAAGTTGCTGCGGATAGGCTTCTCAGCAGCATCAACACTTGATGCTGCTGACAGGCAAATCATCAACAGTTTCGGATGGTTACATCTTGCTGCTGATCATCATCTTTGCTGCTGACAGCCTTGTGCCTTGAAGACAAATCGTTGCAGCTGACTATTCATACCAAGCGTCACTGACAACTTTCTGTAAAAGCAACTGACACACTCAAAGCAGAAGGAACCTCAATGGCACAACCAATGACGGACAACAATGCTCTTCTCCAAGCATGCAAGTAATGATGCATAAAGAAGACGCTTCAATAAAGTTAACTTGCTTTAGACTAAACGTGTAATAGTTAGCTACATACAACAGATCAACGGTCTGTGTTAGATCTGATCCTTAGAACCAAGGGCTGTCTTGATTCTAAGTGAGTATAAATAATGTGTAAACACTTCATTGTAAGTGTGTTTTTTGTGCTTTCTGATTGAGTTTCAATTGTAATCATTTATCTGCAAAAGCTTAATACAACAATGTTCTTAAAAGTATTCTTTATGCTTACTCGATTACACTTGTGTAGTTGTTATTGTTTCCACCAATTTCAACTAAGAACAGAACCATCTTGTAATTTCTCGATCCTACATATATATAGTTATAAATATATATAGGTGATTATATGTATTTGATGCTCTTAAACAATCAATTATACAATGTGTAAGTTTATGAAAATTTTGGAACTTCTCCTTATAAAATAATAAATATTTAAGATTTTATAAAGTATATAAAAACATTTTTTATTGAAATGATATAAACCAAATAGTTGGGTATTAAACCCTTTATCTTGCAAAGAACCCCCCTTTACGTAACAATTGAACCCCCACCTTGAACCCTCTTTGTCCCTTTGAACCCTGGAACAAGGCCCTTCTCAATTTTGACTTACAAAAGTCAAAATCAAGTTCTAAACCTATCAAATCCTTGTAATAACGAGATGTAGCTCACCCAAATCAATTCACCATTCAATTACGAACGTTTAAACCTTGGAATCGTCATTATTGATTGAAAAATCAAGGGTTTTTACGAGCATTTAAGTACCTTGAGTTATGAACTTGAATGGCATGAATCATACTCAAACACTCATTAATCCAATGATTTGTTGACTGTTATGAGTTTAGTTTTCACCCCTTGAGCACCCCCTTGTCTCTTGCCATCGATTCCCACTCAAGAAATCCATTTTTCCCGTTCATTTTCTTCCTCGGTTCGCGACAGCCGGGAGGACCTAAAACACCTCCTCTTTCGCCAATTCAAGGATTAATCCCAGGTAAGAATCCAAACCCCTTGCTCGATTTACAATTCGTGTTCAAAAGCCCTCTGTTCCTGTCGATTTGGTGATCGATTTGGGTCTAGGGTTCCCTTAGTTTTGGCTTGCGATTTGGGGGAGGGGCTGGGCAGAGGATTTATGGGAATTATGAGTGGTTGTTCTTGGGTTTGTGTTTTGGGTATTTTGCAAGGAATTAAGCCCAGCACAGTTGGTTAGCACACTTGCACCTTATAAAAACCACCCGGGTTCGATCCCGAGCAGCATCCGGATTAGGTCAATTCCTTTTTATTCTTTTCTGTTATATGTTAAACTCTCATTTACACACATATACATACATGTGTACATACCTAAATATGTATAAACCATGTTTTCTTAAAATATTTAAAGTAAAACGCCTAATTTTAGTTGTAACAAGACATAAACAATTAAACTTTAAACATCTATACATTTTGTATCTTTTTATAAGCTTTTAAGGGTGCGTGAACATATATACGTGTGTGTATATATATATATATATATATATATATATATATATATATGTACTTATATTTACACAAAATTTATCATCAAGGCTTACAACCAACAATTTTTCTTTTCTTTCTTCCTTCTTATTCATAAAAAAAATATGAATATTTATAACTATCTTAAATATTATCATAAACGTGTAATAGAAAGTATATGAGCATTATTACTTCAACACGTGTTTTGCCTTGTTACTTACATATATTTCTAAAAGATGATAAATGTGAAGTGTTTTTCATAAACCTCTACTATTTTATAAAAATTATAGGCGCGTCATGATCTTTATTAAGCGAAGGAGGTTATACATATATTTTATCTAATCCATTTTTGCGACATGATCCATATTATAACATTAAAATGAGTATTAATAATACCACAAGTGTTTTAATCATATTATTATTATTATTACTTTCACAAATGTTAAAGATTCTTTCAATAACTTGATAAATAATAAATTTATTTCGAAGTATACCATATTAAAATGTTCTAACATAGTGACAATTTTAACTCAATGGTCTTATTGAAGTATTTACTTTTGTAATTAATACTTATTATTGACACTAAATTTATTTTATAAATGACATTTATGAAACATCATTTTATAAAATTCTAAATATATATTATCACTCTAATTACTATTAAGGTTCGTACCTTTCCTTCGTTCGTTCGTCCCAAAACCCTAAGATTCCAACCGTCCCACTCTTATTCCCTTTATTTATTTCTATGCTAAACATGTACAAACAATTGATTCGTATACTTCATCAAAACTTATGTTAACCTTGTGAATTGCTTGAACCTTTGTGCAACAAACAATATACTTGTGTGACATTCAAAGCTACACATTACCAGGTGAGTTTACATAGCCCATTTTTTCCTTTTCATACTTTTGGGGTTAAACATGTCTACAACTATATTTCATACACAATTCAATACCTTTGTTCTTATTCTAAAGTCTTTATGCTTTATGTCTTAAACTGCTTGGTGACCATTACGTGTGTTTATGTTAGTACAATTATTAACTTGTGTGGCAAACCTAAGGTAGTACCTAACATGATCATTTATACAGGAATCCGATACATTACTTATCACAGAACCTTGGCGGGTTTTTGTGTATACATCTTACTACTTTTTCATGAAACAATCAGTTGGATTGTGTAAACCTTTTTCCTATTATATTGCTTGATTGTACACAAGCTGAATTTCGGGACGAAATTCCTTTCCACCGCCGGGGATAATGTGACACCCGGCAAATTTCAGGTTGATATCCATACCCGAATGAGATACATATTACCTTATTAGACATGCATCACACTTAATCTTATAGTAATTAAGTCCATTTCACAGTTAGCAAGTCAATCCGTTTACACGTGTCGGTAATCCAGAAGATTACCCGGTCAGCACGACCGTTGGTGATAATTTAAAACAAATACCTAGACATATAATCTGTGTGTGAAAATTATATGTAACACTGTGATTTAATTAATCATTCATATATGAATATTTCAATGATTTATAGAAATACTTTTATTTTCAGCACAGTCCAGTAGACACGTAGTGTGCACTAGCTAGGTCCATAATTCTAAGCAGACACTTAGACATATATTTGGTGTGCACAAATTACATGTAGTACTGTGATATGTTATATCAAGGCTCTATGAATTTTTCAAGAATTTTCTGAGAAACTTTCTGTTTTAACGCTGTCTGGCCAGTCTGCAGTATGTACCAACATTTTCAAATAAAAATCCGAAAATTATATATGTTAAACATACCAACATTAGTCAAATTATTTTTAAATAATTTCATTCATACCTATTCGGGATTTCTATCAATAAATCGGTGACTATTCATTTTCCACCTCCCGGAGTCAAATGACCCAATAAATACCCCCCCAATCTCCACCATTTCTTCACCTCCACTCGTTCACTCTTTCTCTCCTCCCTCTCTTCTTCTTTGAGCCGAACCCACCACCACCTCCATCTTCATCCATTTTTGTTGTTCTTTTGATCCTTCATTCATCAAATCCAAGCTTCCAACATCAAGATTATCAAGTTTGTAAGAGATTTCATCCATCATTTCTTCATATCTATGATTTTGGTAAGATCAAAACCCATTTTTTCTCCATTTCATTTTCATGTTCATATGAACATGCATCCAAAGAAAACTCATTTTTATGAAAGATTAACCATGGATTCTTAAAGGAAATGTGCTTTATAATTCAAATGGTACATGTTGTTGGGATTTTGGACCCGGATTTTGGACCCGAATTTTGTTCATAGGATCGGTTTCCATTTAAGGAAACTTTATTACATGTGCATTGCTAGATGATGAGATTTTTATTGATTTGATAATGGATTATGTTGTAATAATAGTTGTAGATGGATAATATGTGCAAACTTTGTTATCAAAAGTGTTGGATGATACATACATGCTCGGTTTTGCTATTTTAGGAAACTTTAATTTTGGTTTCATGATAGATGCCATGTTTAGGGTGATTTGATGATGGAAAATGGTTAGATATGTATAAAGAATGGATAACATGTGTAGATTTGCTAACTAGAACTTTTGGTCATATGAGATTTCATGCTCGGTTCTATTTATAATAACTTTAATTTTTTGTTGGTCCAGATTTCAATCGAAAATCTCACAGACGATCGATTACGCACACACGCAGGCGGAATCTGTGTGTATGGTGGTGAAACAGAGAGTAGAAACAGGAATGATAAAGATAATAGCTAACCACACATGAATCAACACAAATATGATCTGAAACTGTAAGAACAAAGCATTAAACAAATGCATATTGTATTGATTCTTCAAGAACAGTGAAAGAGAAAATTCAGGGTTATAGCCGCTATTCACAACCTAAACATTCTCAAACTAGGCTATTTATAGGAAGCTGACAGGCTCGAAACTATGCTGACCAAAACTACTAGTTTCGGTAGATCATTTACATGTGTGAAACAACCTATCGAAACTTCACATCTATCGAAACTACTATTTTTGATTGAACAAACCTCAATCGAAACTAGATAGTTTTGATGACCCAGACTTAGAAATAAAACAGAAATTTACATAAAAAGAAATTACAAGTAATCAAAACTTAAACTATACAATGTTTAAAAGAAATACATTGGTGACAACAACTTATACAAATAATAAGACTCTACAATCTCCCCCTAAGCTGCTGCATCAATGTCTTCAACTTCTCTAAGCAGTTGGTGCTTGACTTGGTTTATGAAAGTGAGGTTTTGCATTGATAGTCACTACCCTTTGATATACCTTGGCATCAGCTTCGTTATCATCAGTAAAGATCTTGATAGGGTTGTTGAATAACACTTCAAGATCCTCAGGTTGAAATTTTATTAGCTCCATGGGCTCAAAAATGTTTATGTCCTCCATTTCTTCACACTCAATAACTGCACTTCCAATGGTAGGGTTGTAAAACTATTTTCTAAGTTTTGAAGCTGCACAGGTACAGATCGTGGCAGTATGATAGATATGACAGTTTCTGCCGGCTTGTACCTAAGGCTTACCCAAGGCCTTTGAGTTCTAGGATGGATTCTTGTCTTTGAGATAACTCTTCTTGGCTTAGCAGTGGTCATGGATCTAAAATCATTGAAGGTCTGATTTCTCAAGAAGGTCTCAAAGTCTTTTTCAATGCCCATATTTCCAGGATTTTGTAGAGGTAGCTTGGCAAGAGCTCTTAAATCATATTTAGGGAGGGAGCTGAAGTCATGAGGAGACTTGAAGTGCTCCACTCCTCCTTTTTATCTTCTAACAATAAAAAGTGAGCGTTCCTTATCGTACTTTCACCGGACTGGTGGCCTTTTCAGCTCTTGATACTCAGCAAACCACTCATAGTGCTTTGGTGGTTCCTGAGCTTGTATGTATTTGAACCAAGACCTTCTAGGATCTGAGGCCTGGACAGATGGAGTATTGGATCCTATGACAGTTGGTGATGGAGTAGCTGTTGAAGTTTCTGTAGTTGTGCCTGTTGGCCCAACAGTGTTTTCAGGCTCAACGAAGGTCACAGTGACGTCTTGATCTTCTAGCTCAAAATCTGTTGGAACATCAAATTCATTTCCTTCTTCAGTAAAGAACTTGAAATTGTCTCCCTGTTCTTCTAAGGTAACAATTTCAGGATAATCTTCAATTGTTCCAATGTCATCAACTTGCTTTAGCAGCTCATCCAGCTCATGATCTGATCCAATTTCTTCTTCATCAAGAATAACCACATCAATACTTGATTCTATTCCTTTTCCTCTTTCTATATTGGCTCTCCTTTCACTAACTTATGGAAGATCATACACGGTTTCTTCAATCTTGACCTCCACAGCATCCTATGTATTGGCAACTTGACCAGTGAAGATTGTCAGTGCAGACTGAGTATTTGAAACAAAGGTAGGGGAAGAGGGTCCACCAACAAAAGTGGTCTCCCCCTAAGCTGCTGAAGGGGTTTCTTGTTGAGAAGATTTAATCATTGAAGCCTCGATTTGTTCAACACTATCAGATAAGGCTTTAAACTCTTGTTGTTGCTGAGAGATTATCTTCTGTTGGGTTTCCAGTTGGGTTTGCTGAATATCAAGTTGGGTATGTAACCCGCCAACTTCCAGTTTAAGATCTTTCACTTCTTCATTTCTCTCTCTTAGTTCAGCCTTTAGTTTCTCAATCACTTCATCTTGCTTAGTTATTGTTTCCTGTAACCTTTTTACATCAACGCTTAGGGTTTTAACTCATGGGACAGATGGTGATGGATCAGGGACAGTGGATGCAGGTGGTGTAGGAACAGGTGTATGTACTGGAGATGATTGTGGTGAAGGTGGTGGAATATGAGTAGGTAAGTGAGTGGGGGTTAAGTGTTTAGGGGTGTCAAACAGTGATTCTGAAGACGAACTTAAGGACTCCAGTCTTGTCTTGATTTTCTTGGCTAGGGGTTCTTCCTTTTCATAATCAGAACTTGATTCAGCTTGTCTCTTAGAGGAGGATGTAGGAGGTTCAGTTTGCTCATCCTCTTCTGACTCATAGTCCGAATGATCATATTTTGTACCGTAGATGCCTTCGTCCAAGGTCTCACTTGACTCAGCTTTATCATGTACTTCTGCTTCTATGTTTTCAACAGGTTGCTCTTCAATCACAGGCTCAAGATTTTCTAACAATTGATCCACGAAAGGAGCCTCCAAGATAGGTTGTTCAACATCTTGCTCTATCTGTTGGCCAGCATTAACATCTGGCTCTTGGTTCCCTTGACCTTGTTCTGCCTCTTCTTCTTCAGATGATGATTCAACTAGGAGTTGTGGATCTATGTCAGGAACATCCTCTTCTTCTTCACCCAAGATATGACCAAACAAAGGAATACCAGCAACCACTCTGTTGGTTCTTTTGCTTGAACTCTTCATGTAGCTTAGGGTCTTGGCAGTCATATGATCAAAGATGAAAACATGGCCATCTTGTTGCAAGTTAGGATGGAGTTGATTGATCATAATCTGAAGAAACCTAGGATAGACCAAGAACTTTTCCTTCACTCCTCCAGTCAAGTTTTCTTTCAATTGGCCAAACACTAGCCAGAGAAGTTGTAGTCCCTCCCTTTAATCAATCCTAAGACTGCAGATGCCACCATGGCATTGGCTGAATCAAATCCACCTTTTCTGATAGACAGGCAGTGAATAAAGACATGTACAATGTATCTCCATAGAGGTGGAAGGGAATTCTTGATAATCTGTCCGCTCTTGAATTCGTCTGAATGCCCCAACCTTCTGAAACATTCTTTAACATAAAAACTTGGAAATTCCACGGTGCTTCATGATTATCATTAAAGTGCAGCACATCTCTGATAGTTGCCTCAGATAATAGAACTTCTTGATTATGAACTGTAGCCCTGGTATGCTCCACATTGTCTATAACTGTTGTACTTGCAATACTCCAGAATTGCCTTATAGTAGTTTCAAACACTGGCAGGTTGTGGCTTATAGCAAAGCTGATATTGGAGTTGGCTAAGAAATTGAGTACAGGTATGAAGTCTACATTTTAGGGATCAGAAGTATTCAATACAGCACACACATTGTGTCTTTTGACAAATAGGAGATCCATATCTACACAGAAACAACACAAGAAAAATTATCAAACATCAGTCCAACATTTAAATTTTTTTTAGAAAGGCCTGACCGAAACTACTAGTTTCGGGTGAAGAAAGCATATCGAAACTACATAGTTTTGGGAACCAAAGGGTATCGAAACAACTAGTTTCGATGGAAAACCTGTTCAAATTTTGAGACATCAATTTTTTAAAAACAAAACACCCTTTAATCGAAACAACTAGTTTCGATGCCTGAATTCTGAACAAATACACAATCATTCAAAAGCAAAGAAAAACTAAACTAAAAACTATATACAGATTATCAAAAAAAAAAGTATAACAATGGTAGAGTTCGCCTGAGGTATCGAAACTTCATCTTACCAAGTTTTTTGAGGAAATCTGCAAAATTAAACAAAAGAAGAGTGAGATATTAACAATGATGAGTTCATAAACAGGATCTAAGCATGAAACAACCAAAAACACGCGATTTTAGTCGTAACAAGGGTAAAAATGTAACCCTAGCCATCGCTATATAAAACAGTAGCAAACAATTTTGAGTAATCAAACCTGATGAAGACGACGACGGTGGAATCAGACAAGGGAGACTGATTTCGCAAACTTAGACCGATGAATCTGAGCTTTTGTGTGTGAAAACGAAGGTGAAAATGGTTTCGAAGAGTGAGAATGAGCATGCGACGGAAACTGATTATGAAGATATTTAATTTGTGCTGGACAAAGGACCAAAATGCCCCTGTCTAAACTACTAGTTTCGATAGGGCAAACTAGTTTCAGGTGGGAGGAAGTTTCGGGCGGTTTGAGTAGTTTCGATGGGGATGTTGTTTCGGGTGACATGAGATACTTGAACATAAACAAAAGAAAACTCTCATATGTACACAATTTAAACAAGCTAATAAGGAAGATTAAGAAATTTGTAATAAAAAATAAAAGTAAAAAAGATATAAACACTTAGCCTTGGAAAAGATCCAACGTGAGATCATGTCTGTTCAAAACCCTTGAAACACTTCATTTTGCACTCAGCTACTGTGAATCTCTGAAGATAGCCGATATTTGTGCAAGATAAACCCGAACAGTTGCTTGTACAATGATTTCATGTGATTAAGTGGTACCATTTGAGCACGAAACACATCGTACCCCATATTTTGAAATAAAATGGTTTTGAAAACCTATCAATCCTCAAGAAATACCCACATTCATCTTATCATCTCTTACAGGTTAACCTGGGTACCATCTTGGTAAGTCAAAGTCACCGCCAAAAGTAAAATAAGATCCAACTGGATTATCAGAAGTTGTAAAAAGAAAAATATCCAGGTGGATATTAAAAAAGGTACGAACATTCTAGATCTTTGCGTAAGCAAAACAGAAGAAGCCGTAAAATTATCCAAGCGGATAGAAAAAGGTTGAACACCGGAGGTCTTTGCGTAAGCAAAACAGACGGGGTCAAATCATCCAAGTGGATGGGAAAAAGATGAACTCCCGAGATCTTTGCGTAAGCAAAACAGACGGGGTCATCGACGGTAACTTTTGTTACTTTGACAGTCACCTTGCGCATGAATCAGAATCCAACACGTATGCCTATATTTGATTGAATCGGATTTCTTAGCTTAAAATGAGTTAGATGTTTCAAAAATGGGTTCAAACACACGTGTAGGATCGTGAGAATACAAGATGGTTCTGTTCTTAGTTGAGGTTGGCGGAAACAAAATCAACTACACAATTTATAATCAAGTAAACACAAAGAATACTGATAAACACTGTTGTATTAAGCTTTTGTGAATGCAAAGATTACAAGTGAGAAACTCAATGAATAAGTATGACAAGCACTACTAGCACTATCAAGACACACTCAAGTCACACTTACAATGAAGTGGCGACTCAGTATTTATAGTAACTTAGAATCAAGACAGACCCTTGATTCTAAGGATCAGATCGAACACAAGCCGTTGATCTTGTTTATTAATTTACTTTACACGTAAAGGCTAATCTAGTTAACTTTACTGAAACGTTTTCTTTATTCATGATTGTTTGCATGCTTGGAGAAGTGTATTATTGTCCGTCATTGGTTGACCATAGCGGTTCCTTCTGCTTTGAGTCTGTCAGATGCTTTTGCAGAAAGGTGTCAGAGATGCTTGGCCTGGATAGTCAGCTGCAACGTTTGGTCTTCAGTGAATAAGGCTATCAGCTGCAAAGAGTGAAGGTTGCTGCTGGTAAGCCTATCAGCAGCAAACATGGATGACCGCTGCTGATAAGCCTATCAGCAGCAACTTGTACAGAATGCTGCTGATAAGCCTATCAGCAGCAACAAGTGTTGAATGCTGCTGATAAGCCTATCAGCAGCAACAAGTGTTGAATGCTGCTGATAAGCTTATCAGCAGCATTTGTACTTAGAATAATTTGGTAGCAATCAGTCTTTGGTTCTACAAACTCCCCCTAGACTGATGCAACCAAAAATTCTTCTAATCACTTTGCTGCTGAAGCTTTTGCATGTGGCTGACTATCCTTTCAACCTCATAGCCTCTTGGATCCTTGCTGGGATTGTTCAGTGGAAGTTCAGACAGAGTCTTGATGTCTTTGTGTTGCATTTTGTAGATTGCTTTGCTTGAACATCTCATCTGCTGCTTCTTTACATCAGTCAGTGTGAACTCATCCAAATCAGCATTGTAGGTCCAAGATACAAATGGAGAGTGGGACTTGAGTGGTTTGATGTTTATGATCACACCTTTGCTAGGGTTGAAGTAGTGTTTGATTGCTAGCACAAGACGTTTCCCACTCTCATTTGCAGGCTCATTAGCTTCACCCAGCTCTAAAATTCTTTGAAGATCAGAATCAGGTAGTTGCAGAACCTCATCAACAGACCTGTAAGTGGATCTTCTTTTCTCTGTTCTCCCCCTGAAGATCTCAAACACTTGATCTTGTGAATTGTGGAACCAGTTAACTATATTTCTTGAGTCTTCTGGTTTAGGAGTGGGTTTGGGTATCTTCAAGGGAGGCTGTTGATGAGTGGGAGCTGGGTGGGATGACTTGGACTTTTTGGGTGGAGGAGTGGAAGGTTTGGGGAGGAGAGTGGAAGGATGATGGACTGAGGAAGAGGTAGGTGAGGGAGAAGGCTTGGGTTTCTTTGTCTTTGGTTCTTCATCTTCTTTGATAAGTACCCTTTTCTTGGAGCCCTTCTTCCCTAGTCTTTCTTCCTCATCCTTTTTAACTTTAAAGTAGAGGGCTTGCAGGTTCATGAAATTCATAGGACCTAGCCTCTTTCCACTATCTCCTCTGGCCTTAAGGAAGTCAATCATGACCTTCCTTTCTTCATGGGTCCTTTTATTGAAGGCAATGGTCTTTTTGGACTGTTGTTTGGCTTTTTCTTCTTCTTCAGCCTTTTTCTTCTTTGCCAACTGACCTTGCTGACCCATGAAGGCTCTGTAGATCTCTTTGTTTGAAAGTTTTTCAAGGTAGTCTTCATCCTCACCTTGAGAGATCAGAGCTTCAGTCCACTCCTCCCTTAATTCTTTTACTAATTTAGAATCAGTGATTCTAAACTTAGCATCTTCCTTCCTTTTCTCTTTAGCTTCTTCTTCTTCTTCTTTTGCAAACTGTTCCTGCAGCTGTCTAGCAAGTTGTTCATCTTCCTCAACTTGAGACCCTGCAAGGACTTTTACCTTCATTTCATCCAGCTGTTTGGCATACAGCTGGATTGTCTGTTGTCTGAGAAGAATGGCTGCCTTTCTATCTTCATGCCTTTGTTTTTGAGCCATCTCTTCAGCCAACTCTTCTTCTTCTCTTTTCCTTCTTCTCTCTTCTTTCTCTTTCTTTTCCTTTTGCAACCTCTCTTCATCCTCTTTTGTCATGATGCCCTTCCCTTTATTAACATTGGATGCCTCTGCTCTGGCTTCACTGATCACAGAAACAGCTGATTGTTGTGCTGTTGGGATCTCTGCCTCGGCTTCATTGGCAATTTGAGATGTGAATAGGGGAAGGTCATCGTCTTCATCAAGTTGATACTCAGGACCTTCTATTTCTCTCAGTTTTTCTTTGATAGTTGATATTGACTCATAAGCTGCAGTGCAGATGTTAACTCGAGGGGAAGCTGAGTCAGTGTCAGTGTCAGAGTTTGACACATATACTGCCTCAGTAATTCTTCCTACTTGTTCAAGTTTGGCTCTGACAGTATCTATCATTGCCTGGCTTTCAAGTGAGTTGACATTGCAGATGTTTGTTCTGAGTTGATAGATCTTGAGGAGAAAGTCTGAGGGCAGATGAAGGATGTTTCTGGTGTTGATGATGAGAGAGGAGCCGTTGCTGAGTAGAAAAGTGTGGTCAAGAGACTTAGTGCTCACCCAACCTAGCACATCCAAGTCCTTGACCAGGAAGGCATACAGGAACCTTCGAAGGCCCAGAACTTCTTCTTCAGTGAGAAGACTGCTCCTTGTTATTTCAAGATTGCTAGGAGTCAGTCTTCTTTCTGCGGCCGCCGAGGATTCAGGATAAGCTACCCGATGTGCTGCTTGTAGGAATCTTTGGAACCTGGGTAGATTATCCTCCATCAGGTCATGGAACCTGCCAATGGCAAGTTCAGCTGAGAGATCTGCTGAAGTGTTGATGCAGTCAGTTAGATGCAGTTCGAGGATTGGAGGGCATTGAGAGAGTTCCAGTTCAGCTCTTCTACTCCGCTGAACTCCCATCCAATCCAAAACCTCTCAGCTAATCCATCATACCCCCAAGCTAGAATAGAGTCAAACTATAGCTTCTTTGAAGATTTGAAGATTTGGGGGGTAGTGGATTGACCTATGATGGCTGCTGCTTGTGGAAGGATGCTGAATGATGCATTTGTTTGTTCTGTGTCTTCAGCATCATTCAGCATTTCATCGACAGCCCTGACGACCAACTGCCAGTCTTCAGATATTTGTTCGTCTTCGTTATCTGGGGCTGGCAGGTCATGAACTTGGACAAAAGCTGGCTTGTATTGTGAGCTTTGAAGTACAAACTGCTCTTGAATCCAGTCGTCAAGACTGTCTGTATCATCTTCCATAGAAACCATCTCCCCCTTTTTGGTTGCATCAGCAGACAGGTAAGCATCAGTTTGGGTGCCTACTGATACAAGAGAGGGAGAGGCTAGAGTTGGGCATTGATGGGCTTCATGCATAGCGACTTGGTGTCTTAGTTTGGACATTTCAGCCTCTAGCATAGCCACCCTGGCCGTCAATTCCATGTTATGAAGTTTCAGTCTATCCTCATCCACAGTTGTGGAATCCTTGGACCCAGATGGGGCCGTAGGCCTAGCCTCAGAATCCCCATCACCCGCGGTTTCTTGGCGCCTGGGATTCCTCTCAGTGAAAGGAGTTTCCAAGGAAACACCCTCACCGTGAGTTGCCATGGTTGAGGTCTTAAAGATGTTGTCACTGTCCTCCTGGTCAGTTGATGGACCAGCAGTAGTGACAGCCTCGTCCACATCCACTCTTTCAATACTCCCAGAGTGGACCTTCAAGGGTGAGGAACTTGGGTTGGGTGTTTCGGAAGCAAGACCAATCAGTACCTCCTTGATAGTGGTAGTTGGAGAAGGTACATCACTTTGGTCAGGTTCCTCTACACTTAAGTTCAGTGAAGAGAGGAATGGCTCGAAGGGCTGTTCTATGGATCCGGGAAGTGATCCTAATCCTAATAGAGAGACTTCCGAAGGAGTCTCCCTAGCAATGTGGCTTTCCCTTATGATATTCTCACTAGAATGTTGTGATTCTGAGTGAGGGATGTTGGCTTGGGTTTGGGCCTTGGAGGCAAGAGAAGAAGGAGTTCTCTTGCCCCTCTTCCTTGTATACTTGGCTGCAACCGGGGCCCTGTGTTCCGGTTGAGCAATCAAACTGGGGGTGAGTAATGTATGTGCCTGTGCATCCTCCATAGAATGCACAGGGGTTCGATCAAGGGGAACAGTAGGTTGAGTTTGTGGCAGTGAGGTGGAGGGTGTGGGATCAGTATCAGCTAGGTTTGCTGAACTGTCACACTGGGCACTATGTGTGTTCAACATTGTAGATAACAATGGAACATCGGCCCCTGAGAACTTTGATGAAACTGTTCTCATGCTTTGAAAAATGTTGTTCTTATGTCCCAGTATTGAGTAGATTCTTGCAGTTTTTGAAAGATCTTGGTGCTCAAAATTGAACACTTCCTGCAAGAATCTTGGATACATGAAGAACTGTGATTTCACCCCTTCTTGAAGGTTGTATCTCAAACCTTCAAGAATGAGGTGGGAAAAATTGAAACCTGCTCCTGTTATCATACCGTGAACTGCCGACGCAAGTCCGGAGCTGAGTTGGTTCCAGCCACTCCTCTTTTGAGATATGCATTGGAGTAGAGTGTGGCAGAGATACTTCCATTTGGGACCCATGAGTGCCTTCTCTATCGTATACTCTGTTTGATTCCCAGTGTACCCTATGGATACAAAGGTCCTCATGTATACGTCTCTTGGGTAAGAGAGGGCGTCCCCTTCATCCTGAAGCTTGAGGTGTTGGCGGAGTTTTGCTTCAGTGATGATCATTTCCTTACCGTCAACTGTGCCTTTGATTTGAGGAGTGCCCTGTTCAGTAGAATACACGGCTGAGCTCTAAAAATCTTCCATGTGTGAAGTATATATGGTTGGGTTGACGGTTAGGGCATGGTAAATTTTGGACCGACAGAGGAAGTCGATCATACCGTCGAAACCTTCGGATTTCTTGCCCTTGATTAGGTATGCAGTTAGGTTGTGATATGGGGAGAACTTATCGTTGGGGTTGTTTATGTCTGCGCTTGCCATTGTTATGGATTCGGAGGGAAGAGAGAAAGGTGTTTGAATGGTGGTTAATTGTGGAGGGCTTTGAATGCTGTGGGGACGGGAGAGAAAGTGATGGGAGATAGGTTTGAAATAGAATGTGAAGAGGTAGAGGGATGATTTGAGTTGGTGATATAACGGCAGACGGGGAAAAAGCAACTCTACTTGTACAGTACAACCTGTTTCACTTTTCATTGTTACAGCTGTAAAACACTCGAGCAGTCATGGTGAAGACTGACGATATTTACTTTTACAGCGGGTAAATGTTAATTTAGACTTAAGTTCACCCATCAGCAGCAAACTTGGTTGCTGCTGAAAGATAAGAGAATCCGCAGCAAAAATGGTTGCAGCTGATGGATAAGCCAATCAGCTGCAAACTTGGTTGCTGCGGAAAGATAAGTCTGTCAGTAGCAGATTTTGCTGCTGAAAGGTTTAAAGATCCGCAGCAAAGGAATTGCTGCTGAAAGCCTTAAAGCTATCCGCAGGAAATATGTACCTGCTGATAACTTAAAGCTATCAGTGGCAAAACTTTTGCTGCTGATGCTTTTACCTGTCAGCAGCTGAAGGACAAAAATGTTGCTGACCCATAACTTTTAATTAAAACAAGAGACAGAAATATTTACAATAGAAGATAGATGCATTCAGCTTAACCGATGATGATGCTTGGTGTTTTCTTTACCTTCCATTGTTGAGATGGTGGTTTTCCATCTTTCTTTGTCTTTTCAGCAACAGACGTTGTATCTGATAATTTGGCTTTCCATTGCATTATTGGTGTTTTTCTAGTTTTTCTCACACTACCAGCAGCGGAGGATTTTAGCTTATCAGCAGCAGACTTGGTTGCTGCTGAAGGCTTCTGCTTTGTTTTCTTGGGCTTAGCTGGACTAACAGCTGATGTATGCTGATTCTTCTTTACCCTTTGTCCTTGAGGGGCTTGATGAAGAATTTGGTTGAAAGGGTTGAACTTACAGTTTGCAGCAAAGTGGTCTGATTCTCCACAGATGATGCAGGATTTTTGAGGTTTTGACAACTGCTCCCTTGGTGGAGAAAGAGATTTTCTGAATTGAGTTGTCTTAGCTTCAAAGCTTCTTACCTGTTTGTTCTTCCTTGTCTTCTCAAAAGCATGTTGCTTGAGGTTTCTTTGCTGCTGTTGGTAGTAGAAGCAGGTGCTGGCAGTGTGGTTATATTTTCCACAGACAAAACATGATTTTGCCAGTTTATCCTTTGAAAGATACACATAATCCTTTCTTTTGAAAAGGTCTTTGAAATTCCAAGGGTGAGCTTTGTTGTGCTCAAAAGTAGCTTCTTCCAATGTTTTTTGAACATATGGACCCCTTTCTTCAGGCGCATGATATGTGTCAAACACCTTCCTTGGCTGGACTGAATTGGAAGAAGGTTTTGAGTTGGTGGAGGTGGAAGACTATCCCTTTTCAATAGTTAGCTTTCTTCCTTCTGGAGGATAGCTAATTCTGATTTGTTTGAAGGGTTTAGGAACTGGTATTGAAGGGATAATGGGGACTTCATCTTTAGTGACTATCACTTGAGGGGCAGGAGGATATGAGGCATTACTTGTTTCAGTGGAGTCTGAACAAGTTGACTCAGTCTCTGATGAAGTAGTGCATTCTTGCACAGGGATTTCTTTGACAGTAGGGTCAAGATTTTGGTTGGCCATGTCAAGTTTTGCTAGATTGAAGCTTGGTTCATGGATGGCAACGTAATCAGCAGGAGGTGCGACGGTTTTATATTGGTCAGTATGATATCCCAGCCCAGTTTTTACATTTTCATGGATTTGAATATCCAAAAGTCTTTGCAGCTTTTTGGATGCAAATTCATATTTTTCCACATGGACCTTTTGGTCTGCCAATTCAGCCCTTGCAGCTTTCAACTTAACCAGAATATCATCAATTTGAGTTTCAAGGTTTGTTTGTTCATGTTTTAATGATGAAATTTCTTTCTTTAAACAATCATTCTTTTCCTTGTAACTATTTTCAACCTTTTTAAATTCAGATTTCATTTGGTGAAATTCTTCATTTTGATCTATGAGCTTCTGGTTATGTTTCCTATATCCAAGGACCTTATCAATGCACTCTTGAGTACATAGATTTTCATATACCTTTGGTGGTACCTCTGATGTGTCTGAAGTTAGAGAGGATACCTTTGATGTGTCTGCCATGACAGCTTGATTGTTGGTAGAAAGATCCTCAGGCTGGAAGCTCCAGTCAAAGTCAGTTGTTCCAATATTTGCACAGGCTGCAGTTTGTGCTGGAGGATAGTAGTCGCTTGAACTAGGACAAGAGTGGTCAGAGTGAAGCACGGGAGAGGTGGAGGAAGAGGCTGATTGATGGCTTGAGCTTCTTTCTTTGTCTTGAATTATTTCTAATTCATAGGCTTTTAGTATACAAAAGAGCCCGGTCATCTGCAAAGTCTTCAGATTCTCAGTTCTTCTTATTGACACTGTGTAAAGTGTCCAGCAACTAGGAAGAGATCTGATGAACCTTTTGAGAATGTCCTCATTCTCTAATTTCACCTTAGAGCACTGCAGCTCTCCTACCAAGTAAGTGTACCTGTTATACACACTGGTTAGTGACTCACCTTCATTGCAGACAAAGTTGTTGTATTGCTGCTTTAGGATGTCTTTAGGCTCGTTGCTTTGTGCCATTTTTGTTTTTGATTTTGGGTGACTTGATCAAAGAGAGAGTTTAGAATAGAACCAGAGATGATTAAACAAAAGTTAGTTTGTTTAATCTGAGCCAAAGCTCTGATACCACTTGTAGGATCGTGAGAATACAAGATGGTTCTGTTCTTAGTTGAGGTTGGCGGAAACAAAATCAACTACACAATTTATAATCAAGTAAACACAAAGAATACTGATAAACACGGTTGTATTAAGCTTTTGTGAATGCAAAGATTACAAGTGAGAAACTCAATGAATAAGTATGACAAGCACTACTAGCACTATCAAGACACACTCAAGTCACACTTACAATGAAGTGGCGACTCAGTATTTATAGTAACTTAGAATCAAGACATACCCTTGATTCTAAGGATCAGATCGAACACAAGCTGTTGATCTTGTTTATTAATTTACATTACACGTAAAGGCTAATCTAGTTAACTTTACTGAAACGTTTTCTTTATTCATGATTGTTTGCATGCTTGGAGAAGTGTATTATTGCCCGTCATTGGTTGACCATAGCGGTTCCTTCTGCTTTGAGTCTGTCAGATGCTTTTGCAGAAAGGTGTCAGAGATGCTTGGCCTGGATAGTCAGCTGCAACGTTTGGTCTTCAGTGAATAAGGCTATCAGCTGCAAAGAGTGAAGGTTGCTGCTGGTAAGCCTATCAGCAGCAAACATGGATGACCGCTGCTGATAAGCCTATCAGCAGCAACTTGTACAGAATGCTGCTGATAAGCCTATCAGCAGCAACAAGTGTTGAATGCTGCTGATAAGCCTATCAGCAGCAACAAGTGTTGAATGCTGCTTATCAGCAGCATTTGTACTTAGAATAATTTGGTAGCAATCAGTCTTTGGTTCTACAACACGTGTACTATTCATAATTAGGTTTTCACACTACTAAAGAGTTATAACTATATGTCGGGCCTACCGGCTATACCTCAGTAAGCACCATCACTTATGGTCCATTCCATGTTCAAGAAGTGTGATCAGACTCTATCATTTCTCACAAGGTCGGATCCGATTTTCCTGAAACAAAATATGATACTTAGAGTGAGAATTTCTTAAGCAAACAATAAACAAATCAAATATTTTCTTTTCTTTTTGACTATGCAAAGCAAATCTTTTAATTACTAACTATAAATTTCAATTTCTCCCCCAAAAGTTTTGCTTTCACAAACTGAAAAAGGAAACAACTATACAGAAAAATAATTTTTTTTTGGAAATCTTTCCGATTAACAAGTTTAAAAAGAAAATACAATATGCACAAGGGTTCTGAAAGTTGATCATGCCGAGCATCTCCACCAATTTCTCAAATCTGGCAGAATCAAATGCTTTTGTAAAGATGTCCGCGGTTTGCTGGTCGGTTTTGACTTCAACGATTTTGATATGTTTCTTTTTGACACAATCACGGATGAAGTGATGTTTGATCTCAATGTGTTTGGTTTTTGAATGCTAAACGGGATTTTTAGTGATATGGGGAATGGCGGCGTTATCACAAAGGATGGGGTTTCATGGAAGGTGATCCCGTAATCAAGCATTTGATGGTGGATCCACCTTAATTGGGAACAAAAACGGGTTGCAGCAATGTATTCGGCTTCGGCTGTGGATTGAGAAACGGTGGTTTGTTTCTTACATTTCCAGGAGATGAGGCGGTTGCCAAGGAACTGACAACCCCCAGAGGTGGATTTTTGGTCTAAGTTGCATCCCTCGTAGTCTGAATCTGAATATGCCAACAGATCAAACAAGTTATTTTTGGGATACCAAAGCCCAAGTTTTGGGTTGTACTTCAAATATCTAAAAATACGTTTGACAGCAATTAAATGAGAGAGTTGAGGATTAGCCTGAAAGCGTGCACACAAGCACACTGCGAACATGATATCTGGTCTGCTAGCAGTGAGATACATGAGAGATCCTATCATCGAGCGATAGAGGTGCTGATCAACGCTTTCACCATCCAAATCAGGAGACAAACAGTGTCGAACTTCAACGGGAGTATTGTAAGGATGAGACTCAGTCATTTTGAACTTGGTCAGGATTTCTTTGACGTACTTCTCTTGATGGATAAGAATTCCCGACTCAGACTGATCTACTTGCAAACCAAGAAAGAATTTCATTTCTCCCATAGAACTCATTTCAAACATAGAACGCATCACTTCCTCGAACTCTTTACATAACCGAGGATTTGTGGATCCAAAAATGATATCATCAACATAGATTTGCACCAAAATGGTATCCGCACCATCCTTTCGTTTGAACAAGGTTTGGTCAATTACCCCTCATGTGAAACCATTATCAAGCAGATGCTTAGATAACGTCTCATACCACGCACGAGGTGCTTGATGAACACCGTACAATGCCTTGCCAAGTTTGTAAACTCTGTCCGGATAACTTAGATCAATGAAGCCCGGTGGCTACTTGACATAAAATTCCTCTTGAACCTTTCCATATAGAAATGCGCTTTTGACATCCATCTGATGAACTGTGAAGTCCATATAGGCTGCATAAGCGAGAAACATTCGGGATGACTTCCAAGCGAGCCACTGGTGCAAAAACCTTCCTCAAAGTCAATCCCTTCTTCTTGATAAAACCCCTGAACCACCAAGCGGGCTTTGTTTCGAATCACGATTCCCCCTTCATCCTTCTTGTTACAAAACACAAAACGAGTGCCGATTGGAACTTTGTTCTTTGGAATGTCCACTAGATTCCACACATGTAACTTGTTGAACTGCTGTAATTCTTCTTGCATGGCCTCCACCCAACTGTTCTCAAGCAATGCAGCTTTGATATTCTTAGCTCGACTTGAGATATGAAGCAAGAGAAGAGACCGTCATTCATTGCTTCGGTGGCACTACGATTTCGGACTCTCACACTGAGTGGACCAATGATGTTGTCTGTAGGATGATCCTTGTGAATTCTCAACTGTGGAATCTCATTCTCTTCCAAATGTTCATCTAGATTTGTAATGTTATTGTCAGAAAGGTCAGCTTCATCATCAATAGGACCTTCAGCAGATGATTGTGGTGCAACATCTACTATTGGAGGAGTTTCTTCCTCAACAGTTTCACTTGTTGCCACAGAGTTCGAAGAATCATGAGTAGATGATGAAGAGGAGCTTGAAGCAGTAGAAGTACCTAGAATATTCACAGACATAAGAGGATTAGTTGAGAAAGATATGTTTGTGAAATCAGGAAGATTAAATGATTTAAACAAAGAATCGGCATCAAAACGCCAATCAAGACCGTCCCCAGCGTCCGTATGATTGCTTTCATGCCAGTTGATATCAATGGACTCCAGCACAATCCTTAGTCTCTTGTTGTAAAAACGAAAAGCTCTTTGGTTAGAGGAATAACCCACAAAATAGCATTCATCCGCTTTAGCTTCAAACTTGTTCAGCTGATCAGAAGTATTCAACATTGTGCAAACACACCCAAACTTACTGAAGAAATCAATAACAGGCTTACGCTTGTACATAATTTCAGAAGGTGTCTTGTTGCAACTTTTGGTGATGAGAGCTTGATTTTGTACAAAACATGCGGTATTGACTGCCTCGGCCCAGAACGTGACAGGAAGCTTAGAATCAATGATCATAGTTCTTGATGCTTCTATCAACATATGATTTCTTTGTTCAGCTACACCATTTTGTTGTGGAGTACGAGGTGCACTGAATTTCCGAGAGATACCCTTACTTGCACAGAAAGAATCTAGAATGGCAATCTTGAACTCTGTGCCATGATCAGTGCGAATAGTCTTCACACTTAGATTGAACATATTCTCCATTTGTAGCAGATGAATCTTCAAAGTCTCTGGCGCCTCATCTTTCTTTGCTAGGAAGAATACCCAGGTAAACCGAGAGAAGTCATCGGTTACCACCAAGCAATAGGATTTCCTTCCATAACTCATGACACTCACAGGACCGAAGAGATCCATGTGAATCAATTGTAAAGGGGAGTCAATGGAATTGATGGTTTTGGGCTTGTGAGTTGATTTGTGCTGCTTGCCCTTAGAACAGGAAAGACAATGTTCCATGGGTGAGAAGTCTTTTAGAGGTAAACCGGTGACGAGGTTTCCTCGAACAAGGAGGTTCATTGTCTTGAAATTCACATGGCCTAATCTCTTGTGCCAAAGAAAGGACTCATCCTCTTAAGCTTTTGAAATAAAGCAAGATTCAATTCCTGGTGGGTTATTCATATCCAGACTATAGGTATTGAATCTTTGAGGAGCACGCATGAGGATTAGGTCTTTGGGAATAACCAATCTAGGCTTCAGAATAAAACATTCTCTTGAGTTAAAGAGGGCATAAAAGTCTTTATCACAAATCTGGGACACACTCATCAGATTATACTTTAGCTGTGGGACGAAGTTGACATTCTCCAGGCTATTTACACCGTTGGACACAATTCCGTGTCCTTCAATATTTCCTCCTCTTGGATTGCCTGCAAAGGCGACACAATCTCCGTCCATTGGATGATAATTTTGCAATAAAGAAAAATGACCAGTCATATGTCTTGAGCAACCACGGTCGACATGCCAGATATTATCTCTAGTCCTTTTTAATTGTCCCTACACAAGATAAATCATTTAGACATTGGTACCTAAGTCATTGTTAACTTGGAACTTCTTAGTTTTCCAAGATGCATTTCGAAAATCATAGTCAGAATCCCCCTTTAATGTGTTCTCAAAAAGATCATTTTTCTTAATTTTTGAAATCCTTTTCGACCAATTTTTAGCATTTTTAATCTTTTTACGTCGCAAAGTTCTACTATATTGTGATTTAGAGAAAACATTTGAAACACAGTCAACTGAATTTTGAATAACAGATGATACGTTTTCTTCCTCAAAACGATATGTAGACAATTTACATTTCTTAAAAACATGATTGGATTCCCCACAACTAAAACAAACTTTATCACATGTTGGCTTAGCTTGATAATTGTCAACACAAGATGATGAAGATGATTGTGATGTTGAGACATCAGAACTAGAGGCAACTAGTTCTTCAATATTTCTTTCTTGAAGACTTTGATCTTCCATTAATCTGAAAAATTCCAGATTGCTCATTGTTTCTTGTGGAATGTCAGTCACAACAACTCCTGCACTTTTAAAATTTGCAATACAACTCATAGCATTTACAGATTTAGGAACAAAACGCAAAGCATTTTTAAACTTAGAAATAGAATTTCTTAAACTGTCATGCTCAGAAGGCACAGAACCAAAATACAAATTTTCAATGTGTTTACAAATATCTGGTTTTGACACGGACATATTATTACATTCATCCGACTCAAGTTCATTTAAAACATTTCCCTTACTAGAACTCTCATCACAATCATCTTCGGAACCTACACAATCTGACTTTGCATAGGAAGCAAAACTGTCAGAATCTGAAGTTTGAATATAATCATCAGCAGATAAATTGCAAACAAAAGTTATGGGAACATGAGGAACTGGTATATCAGCAAATCTACCAGATTTGGAATACGGAGGAGGGTGAGAGTTATACCCGATGCTTCTGTGACCTTTTTATGAATTTGGTTATCAATGATTCCAAAAAGAATTTTCTGATCCATACCCATGTGTTCAACTTGAAAATTTGCCTTTTCAGCCTTTTGAAGTCTTTTAGTTAGAATTTGATTATTATTCTTTTGTGTAGTAAGTTGTACAATCAAGGATCGATTTTCTCCAGAAATATCACAAATTTTCTTTAAGTAAAGTTTCTCATTTTTAGCCACAGAATCATACATCACCTTTATGTGATCAGGTTCATCGACCAAAGCCTAGTTGATAAATCTGTATTTTTTAATCTCATTTAAACAAGATTGGGCATTGCAAAGTCTAGACATTACCTCAGCTGGTACAGCGGTGAGATCCTCGGCTGGTGCAATCATGACACATTTTTCTTTCTCTTCAATGTCTGCCATCAGTGCCTTGTTAGTTGTTTCCCCGTCTTGATCTCCACAATGATAGTGTCCATCAGCTTGACAAACCAAAGCTGTTGAGCTGGAAGTTGTAGTGGATTTGGGAGAGATGACAGCTTGTTTTCCAGATGAACTCCTTTGATTATGTCTCCTTGCAGTTCCTTGCAAAATGACCCAACTGGTCGTAGTTGTAGCATCTCACCTTTTTGATGTCAAACCCTAGAGTCTTTCCTTGCTTGAATCTATCCATCCCAGTCCTATTGATGAATCTTTTGGCTCTCAGAGTCAGCATAGCCATACACCAATCAGTATCCATCTTTTCCAAATCATCTAGGTTGATCTGCTCCAAGTCATCAGGTTGAAAGCTGACTGGTGTCGGGTTTCCGAAAATCAGTGCATCATAGCACAACATGAAGGCAGTCATGATAGGCAGATACTTATCAGGGATCATAGTGGTTGGCTTCTGAGATGTGGATGAAGCAGTAGGCTGAACTCCAAAAATCGAAGGTGGGACATCGGTTTGAAAATAAGCCATTGTAGTTTTGTTGAATGAAGTGGATGAACCTTAACTTGCAAGAAGTGCTGTGTTTCCAGACATATTAGTTGAAATGACTACACCCTTCTTTATCTCCAACTCATAAGACTCTAGAATGCTGAAGAGTTCTTGCTGTGATAGGTCGCTTAGCTTTTTAGTTTTCTTGATCATAATCCGGTACATATTCCATTCCTCGGGCAGAAAATCAAGCAGCTTCTTATTTAACTCAACAACGGGATACTCAGTTCCCAAAACCTTTAACTTAAAGACAATGCTTGAGAATCGGTTGATCAATTCAGACATGGGTTCTCTAGGGACACTACTAAACATCTCATACTGCTTCTTGATTAAGTCCCTCTTGCTTTCTCTAACCTCAGCACTTCCCCTATACCTAGTACATAAAGCAACCCAAAGATCTTTGGCAGTAGTATACTCAGCAAATAGGATGAACACGTCCATAGGAAGAGCCATAGCAATAGATCCATAAGCCTTGTTATCTCTGGCAATTAAGGCAATATCATTTTCATCATATTCAGACACAAGCTTGGGATGCTGAACATCTGCAGTGGTAGTAACTGGCTTGTGTGGACCATCAGTTATTGACTGCAAAAGAGTATGATTATGGAACTGAAAGAAAGTTTTCATTTTCTTGGTCCAATCATCAAAGTCTCTAGTGGACACCAAGACAGGTGGTTTGTTTCCTCCAGCATATTCATTGTTGCTTGAAGATGCCATAACTCAGAAATTCAAAATCAAACAATAACTACTTTCAGGTGAATAGGGTTGATCAAAACAACTAGTTTCGATAGAGATAAAACTGACCGAAACTCCTAGTTTTGATAGATCAAAACTTGACCGAAAATTCAAGTTTCGATAGAGAAAACAGAATCCAGAAACAACTAGTTTCGATGAAGATGACTTAGCAGAAAATCCAGCAAACTCAGTAGAGACTATAAGTTTCGATTGAAACTAGTTTCGATAGGGCAGTAGTTTCGGTTGATCAATCTGCAAAGGTTAGTTTCGATATAACATGACAAATATCTAGTTTTGATGATACCTTCTCCGGACAAGAGTACAGACAAGAAGTTTTGATGACCAACGAAATAGAAGAAATTTCCCCCAAGTAGTTTTAATGTCTTCTTCCCCAAGTTTTAGAAAACCTCCATTAAAGAACAACTTCAAAAATCATTAGCGAAGAGATAATAATCCGATCTAGCGAAAAGCTTCCTATAATACTCTGGATCACGAAAATAACCTCTAAACTTTAAAACTGGTACAAAGATAGCCGAAAATCGATAAACAATACTTCCAATACTCTGACGTAGAAAAAATTCAATAAGATACTTATAAACACCTAAAATCGATCACAAAAACCTGAATACACTCCGAAATCAAGAGCATAAAGCTCTGATGCCAATTGTAGGTCCAGATTTCAATCAGAAATCTCACAGACGATCGATTACGTGCACACATAGGCGGAATCTATGTGTATGGTGGTGAAACAGAGGGTAGAAACAAAAATGGTAAAGATAACAGCTAACCACACAGGAATCAACACAAATATAATGTGAAATTGTAAGAAAAAGCATTAAACAAATGCAAATTGTATTGATTCTTCAAGAACAGTGAAAGAGAAAATCCAGGGTTATAGCCGCTACTCACACCCTAAACATTCTCAAACTAGGCTATTTATAGAAAGCTGACAGGCTCGAAACTATGCTCACCGAAACTACAAGTTTCGGTAGAGCATTTACTAGTGTGAAACAACCTATCGAAACTTCACATCTATCGAAACTACAATTTTTTATTGAACAAACCTCAATCGAAACTAGATAGTTTCGATGACCCAGACTTAGAAATAAAACAGAAATTTACATAAAAAGAAATTATAAGTAATCAAAACTTAAACTAAACAATGTTTAAAAGAAATACATTGATGACAACAGCTTATACAAATAATAAGACTACATTTTTAGGGTTTTTGTTAAAAGAAGTTATGATGTGATTTGTTTGGTGGAAATAATGCAAAAACACTAGATATAGAGATTGTATGATTTTTTTCAGTAAAATCACATGTCTATGATGCTTTTAAGCTCGTTTTCTATTTTTAGAAATTTTATTTCTTGACATGTATGAAAACTTGATGTTGGGGTGTATTCAAAGCATGAAACTAGCGTAGTGAACATTATGGAAGAATGATTGACCAAAATGATGGATTAAAATGCATGTGTATGAGTTTTAGAGCCCGGATTCTAAATAAGGAAACTCTATTTTTCCAAAAGTTGTGTTTGCAAGTTATTAACATGATTAGAAGGTTTAAATGACTTAGTGACACTTAACTAAGTGCATTGCATGATGATGTGTGTTGTGTTTCCATGAACGTGACAATTTGACATGGTTTTGCAATAACAGGAAAATTTAATTATCCGAAACTCGCATGTTTGTCTATTTTTAGCAAGTAAACCTTAGGATGTTCTATATGTGTTATAACATGCCAAATTCCATGTATGAACATTAACTTTGCATAGTTGCCATGTTTAGGACTCAAAAACTTGACTTTCCAATTAGGGAAACATTAATGTATCAAAAGTTGTGTTTCAAGTTCTAAATTTCAATCGAATATGCTAATGTATTTATTAGAGTGATAATAGACTATTTCAATGGAGGTTTGAATTCTATATTAGGATTTGAATGCTTAAGTGTCACCAATGGGTCGTCAAGTCAAAACTTCTTTGAAACGTCAAAGTCACTTTTCAAACAACTCTTTGGATGCATAGAGTTCATAGTCAAGCATTTACAATACTTAGATCTTAAAGTCCTAAATGTTTCCTAGGGCACGAGTAGGTCGTCCCATTTAGCCGGATTTGCTAAGACTTGCATATCAATACCGCTTTATTAGGTGAGTTCTCACAGCCCCATTTTACTTATTATCCTTTTGGGGTGAGATACATGCTCAAATATATTATTTCAAAAATCACATTTCCATGCTTACACAGTTACATTAATTATATAAGTTGTACTGGTGTGTATAAAGTCCTCTCAGAGTTAACCATTAATTTTTCCATAGCGAGGTGATCATGAAAAGTACTGTTGGGTTTAACAACCACTGCCCGGGTTAGTAGCGCTAACTTCGACCGGAGGTCGAACAGGTACATAATTGACCTAATCCATTCATGTGCAAAGCATAAAGAGGCGAACCACATTCTTTTTCCTTTTTCAATGGCTACATTTGAGATTCGGTTGACGGACTTATGATAATTTTTGGTTTTGGCTGATCAACAATGATTGTGTAGAGTACATATGCTTTTCCATGCATTTTCAACATATGCTTTTCCATGCATTTTCAACATATGCTTTTCCATGCATTGTCAATATATGATTTTCCAATACATTTCATGATATGATTTCCATTACATTTAACCTGTGAACTCACCAACATTATGTTGACCCATTTTAGCATGTTTATCTCAGGTCGTTGAATGCTAGGATGCATCCACATGAGTCGCACACTATTTATGTATGGCATCCTATTTTGGCAAACGCTTTTAAATCATTTGTTAAGCGTTGTAAACTTTTAAACATTCCTTCCGCACATTTACTTTAAACTTTGTCAAACTTAATTTGGGCTCGTTCAAAGTAATTCAATGGTAAATATCTTCTCGTGTCACGCCCCTCGGGTATAGCCCGGAAGTGGGATTTGCGGGTGTGACAAACTGGTATCAGAGCCATTGGTTGTAGCGAACTAGGTTGCATATAGTGGACTTAGACTGTAACCGATGTCTCATTTGCATTTCACTTCTGCACGTACACTTAGTATTCTCACATACACTTAGAATACTCATGTAAGATAGAAATTTGTGGTTGACCTGTTATAGGAACATGTCAGCTGCAAACCAGCCGATTGAGATCTCGAATTCCGAGCACGAGTATGAGTATACGCCATGGACGCCAGTAGATACCTCATCTAATGAGACAGTATCGGAGGACCCTGTCTCCGATGACACTACTACTAAGGAGTCGAAAGAAGAACCGGCTAAGGATGATGACGCTGAGTCAAAGACGGAGCCTGAGGCCCCGACAGATGAGGAGACCCACGAGGTGGCCACTTGTGACATCACCTACCCACACCGACAACTCCCCTATGGCCCATTAGTCCAGCATACCCCGAAGAAGAGGGCACCACCCTCTCATTTAAGCGTTTACCCCTGAGCCTAAGCGTAATAAGATTAGGGTTGACGCGAGGAGATGAATATTCATATCTGATACATTGCGGGACTGGGCTAAGGAGGAAGGAATACCTCCTGTGACCGAGATCGGGGAGTCGTCTCATGGACCACGTGCCTTACCGATTACCGAGGAGCCGATCGAGCACACAATCCCGACTCTGGTAACCCGATGCAGCCGTTACGATGATCTACTAGATGATCTACGGAGGGGTCATAAGAGGATACGCGGTAATCTGAAGCAAGTTAAACACCTTAAGGAAAAGGTTCTGTTCCTAGAGGGTCCGGGGAAGGAGACGGAGCAGAGGATTGAGCATGTGCCTTCGCAAGTATCCGAGACCGCACTACAGACCCTATAGGAGCAGGTGTCCCGACTGATGGAGGATGGCCAGAGGGATGCTGCCAGGATTACCATCTTATCTGACCGAGTAGATGAGGCTGAGAGGCACCTGAGCCACGAGGGACAGAGGATCACCGCGGCAGAGCAGAGAGCTACACTTGCTACCCAGAGGGTCATTGCAGCGGAGCTTAGGGCGAATGTAGTGGGGGAGCAGCTAGAGGCTACTAGTACTCTTGCTGTGTTCTGTGTTGCTTTGCTCTCGTCCGCTGTTTTGAACGGCACATTTACATGATCTATTTGATTTCCCATTCAGCCTATTGTGGGCGGGTCGTGCCCACATAATATTTGAAGTTTTAAACTTGTTCCTTTTTGTGAAGGAGCGGAGACTTCTAGAATATTTTGTACCCCATACAATCTATTTTATCAAGTTTATTATCTTTTATATTTTGTAGTTGATTGGTGATGTGATGCGTTATTTTGTATAAATGTGTTGGTTGTATGATACATATAATCTAACTTTTTCCAACATTACAAAGAGACATGCCGCCCCGCCAAGCAACAATGACGGCAGCACAGATGGAGACCCTAATTAACCAAAGAGTAGCTGCAACTATTGCAGCCTTACCGAGCAACCAGAATGCAGGAGGACAAGGACAAAATCCCCCAGTATGCACTTACAAGCTTTTCCTTGACTGCAAACCGCTCTCTTTCAATGGGCGGGATGGAGCAGTTAACTTGGTACGATGGATTGTGAAAGTAGAGTGTACTTTCGACATGTGCAAATGCCCAGAAACTTCAAATGTGAAATTCGCTACTAGAACTTTTGAGGGACAGACCCTCACCTGGTGGAAATCCAATGTCCAACCGATGGGCTTGGAAGCAGCGAATGCTATGCCATGGGCAAACTTCAAGAAGCTGTTAAGGGATGAGTACTGTACATGAAGCGAGATCCAGGATCTTGAGCAAAAGTTTTGGAACCTGAAAATGAATGGACCAAATGTGGTGGATTACACGTCAAAATTTCATGATTTGGCAGGATTGTATCCTCATATGGTAACACCTGAAGAGAAGCGTATTGAGCGTTATCTGTGTGGACTGGCCCCATAAATCCAGGGTATGGTATCATCTTCTGAGCCTACAATGATTCAGCAAGCAATCCGATTGGCACACAACATCACGTCCCATGCCGTTCGTCAGGGACTCTTTGACAAACATGCTGATAACAAGAGAAAGTGCGAAGGTAGTTCTTCAAGGTCATTTAATCCGCCACCACCACAGAAAAGGCAAGAAACTACCCGAGCCTACACCGTAGGTGAAGCTGACAATAAGCTAAGGAGAGCTTACACGGGAACCCTACCAAAGTGCAATCGATGCAATTTACTCCACAATGGCACATGTGTAGAGGCGAGGTGCCAAAAGTGCAAGAGGATTGGCCATACGGCCAAGGATTGTAGAATGAGAGGACTAGTTCCAAACACTGGAGCAACCTGTGCTTATTACACTTGTGGGTAGAATGGACATTTTTCAAATGATTGCCCAAGGAACAGGAAGCCCGGAAACGACAACAACAACAACGCCAAAGGGCGAGCTTTTGTGATTGGAGCAGGAGAAGCCAAACAAAACTCCATCACCGTCACGGGTACGTTCCTTCGAAACAACCACTATGCATCTATGTTATTTGATACTGGTGCTGAAAGAAGCTTCATGTCTAATGAATTTAGTCCATTACTTGGTATCGAACCTACTGTGCTAGATAACGAGTATACCATAGAACTAGCTGACTGTAAATTAATCAAAACCAACCACATTATTCTAAGATGTGTCCTAGAATTAGCCAATCATTCCTTCGAAACAGATCTACTACCCGTTAAACTAGGGAGTTTTGACGTGATTATTGGTATGGATCGGATGTCTAAGAATGGAGCGGAGATTGTATGCCGCGAAAAGATTATCAGATGACCCCTACCAGATGGAGAAACACTTGTAATACAAGGAGAAAGGAGCGGGATTCCTCTAAATATCATCTCATGTATGAAAGCCCGGAAGTATCTATGGAAAGGATACTATGCCATCTTAGCACATGTAACGGAGAACCGGACAGAAGAAAGAAAGGTAGAGGACATACCAGTTATTCATGATTTTCTAGAAGTATTCCCTAAAGACTTACCGGGACTCCCACCATAGCGACAAGTTGAATTCTGAATCGAGTTTACCCCAGGAGCTACTCCGATAGCACGGTCACCATACCGAGTGGTGCGGTCGGAAATACAGGAGTTATCAAACCAACTACATGAGTTGCTAGATAAAGGATTTATCCGACCAAGTCATTCGCCTTGGGGAGCACCTGTCTTATTTTTCAGAAAGAAAGACGGGTCGTTTCGTATGTGCATCGACTACAGGGAATTGAACAAAGTAACCATCAAAAACTGATACCCTCTACGCAGAATAGACGATTTGTTCGACCCACTACAAGGATCGAGTTATTACTCGAAGATCGACTTACGGTCAGGGTACCATCAGCTGAGAATCCAAGAGGAGGACATACATAAGACATCATTCCGAACTCTATATGGACACTATGAGTTTTTGGTTATGCCATTCGGGTTAACAAATGCACCCGCAGTGTTTATGGATCTTATGAACCGTGTGTGTAAACCCTACCTAGAAAAGTTTGTTATTGTGTTCATTGACGACATCTTGATCTATTCTCGCAACGAGGAGGAACACGCTGAACATCTAAGACTCATTCTAGAATTATTGAAAACCGAGAAGCTGTATGCTAAGTTTTCAAAGTGCGACTTCCGGATCCGAGAAGTGCATTTCGTAGGTCACGTGGTATACGAGATGGGCTTATCAAGGCTGAAGCAATAAGAAACTGGCGAACACCCAAAACCGCAACCAAAATACGACAATTTTTGGGACTTGCCGGATATTACAGAAGGTTTATCGAAAGCTTTTCAAAGATTGCAAAACTGAAAGACGCGAAGTACGATTGGAATGAAAGAACTGAAGAAGCATTTCAGTTACTCAAGCAAAAAACTTTGCAGCGCACCGATCTTAGCACTACCTGAAGGAAACGACGACTTCGTAGTCTACTGTGATGCGTCACACCAAGGACTTAGGTGTGTACTGATGTAAAGAGAGAAGGTTATCGCATATGCTTCACGACAACTCAAGGTGCACGAAAAGAACTACACCACCCATGACTTGGAATTGGGAGCCGTGGTTTTTGCACTCAAAATCTGGAGACAGTACCTGTATGGTACCAAATGTATGATTTTCACTGACAAAAAAAGTCTCCAACACATCTTTGATCAAAAGAAGTTGAACATGCGGCAGCACAGATGGATCGAATTGCTTAAAGATTACGACTGCGCAATCCGTTACCATCCGGGAAAGGAAAATGTAGTTGCTAATGCCCTAAGTAGGAAAGAACAACTCAAACCACGTCGAGTGCAAGCATTAACCTTGACAATCCACATGAATCTACCAATCCAGATAAGTGACGCTCAACTTGAGGCACTCAAGGAGAAAAATTTGGAAAATAAAGGCCTACGAGGCATGGAGAAACTGTTTGGGATCAAATCCGATGATGTGCGTTACTACATGGATCGGATATGGGTACCGAACCATGGGAACTTACGAGAATTAGTGATGGATGCGGCACATAAGTCAAGGTATTCGATTCACCCTGGTTCTGAAAAAATGTACCAAGACCTCAAGACAAACTACTGGTGGCCAAACATGAAAGCCGAGATTGCCACATATGTCGAAAAATGTCTAACCTGCGCCAAGGTTAAGACGGAATACCAGAAACCATCAGTGTTACTACAGCAGCTGGAAATTCCACAATGGAAGTGGGAACAAATTTCAATGGACTTCGTTACAAAGTTACCCAAAACCCCGAGCGGATACGACACCATCTGGGTGATCTTTGACCGTTTAACAAAATCCGCACACTTCCATCCAATCAAAGAAAATGACAAAAGGGAGAAGTTGATCCAGATTTATCTAAAGGAGATAGTTTCAAGGCATGGAGTGCCAATCTCCATCATCTCAGATAGGGATAGTCGTTTTACTTCCCGATTCTGGTAATCATTACAAGAAGCGTTGGAAACACGCCTAGATTTGAGCACTGCCTATCACCCACAGACCATTCGTAAAAGTGAGCGAACCATCCAAACTCTAGAAGATCTAATAAGAGCTTGTGTGATAGATTTTGGCAACAGTTGGGATACTCACTTGCCATTGGTTGAATTTTCATACAACAGTAGTTACCACACGAGTATCAAGGTAGCACCATTTGAAGCACTTTATGGAAGAAAGTGTCGGTCACCACTCTGTTGGGCTGAAGTCAGAGATAGTCAGCTCACTAGACCAGAGTTTGTCCACAAGACCACCGAGAAAATTTTCAAAATCCGAGATAGACTGAAATCCACTCAAAACAGACAGAAAAGCTACGCTAATCAAAAGCGTAAACCAGTAGAGTTTCAAGTAGGTGACAAAGTGTTACTAAAAGTTCCGCCTTGGAAAGGCATAATCCGTTTTGGCAGGGAAACTGAACCCCCACTACATAGGACCATTTGAGATCCTGCAAAGGATTGTCCCTGTTGCCTACCGACTCCACCTACCGGAAGAGCTACAAAATATCCAAAATGTATTCCATGTGTCCAACCTAAAGAAGTGTCTACACGATGAGACACTGACAATACCTCTCGAGGAGGTACAAATCGACGAACAACTACATTTCGTCAAAGAACCTGTGGAAATCATGGACCGCGAGGTTAAGCAACTGAAATAGAGTCGCATTCTGATAGTAAAGGTCCGATGGAATTCCAGGCGAGGACCAGAGTTCACATGGGAGCACGAAGATCAGATGAAGCGCAAGCACCCACATTTATTTCAGACCACACCATCAACTATTCCCGCAAGCTGAAATTCCTTTCAACCGAGGGATAATGTGACACCCGAAAAATTTCAGGTTGATATCCATACCCGACTGAGATACATATTGTAGGTCCCTGGAGCCTCGTCGCGTAGCGGAAATAACACGATCTGTTCAGTGATTTGTGTGGGAACCAAGAAAGAACGAGACATAGAAGAACACGAACATAAAGAAGAGAATCAATACAACAACGATACGTAATCCATAACAACGAAGTCATCTCACATTACATACCAAAGAAGTACAAATCTCTCATCTACGCTCACGGTCCAGGGGCGGGAGAGCTCACCCCTCCCAGACACCTCTTGACCTAGTTCCCAGAAGTTCCACCTACAAATGAAGACAAGTCTTCTATTTATAGGGGCAAGAACACTTCCTGCGTACTTGCCTAAGTACGCAGGGCATTGGTCATGCGTACTTGTTAAGTATGCAAGGTAAAAGCCTTGCGTACTTACTAAGTACGCAGGACCAACTAGTGAACAAGCTAAGTACATAGGAACACCCTCCTGCGTACTAGCTACATACACCGATACATAGAATTTAATCTATAGTTACAAAAACATGCTTCTACAGACTCCCTCTTAACTATATCATCAAATTCTATCTATCAATAACACTGATAATCATCAATTTACAAAGAATGTCTTAACAGACTCCCTCTAAACTAATGACATCACGTGTCTTCTGGCGAGACTTGATCTTCTGGCATTCCACCTGAGATTTTCAAATCTTCAAAATTCAGTCTTTAGTTGCCGAGTGATGACAAACCCGACTCCCTCTTAACTGTAGCTTTCATTGTAGACCAAACCGAGTGCTTCAATAAGAACCAACTAACCAAACACAACTCATTTTAGTTCATCCTCTCAGTAGTAGCAACCTCCACCTTGACTTAGAATTTCTCCAAATCAGCTGGCATATGATAGAGAGTTTGAATTTCCAATAACCTGCATCAAACTAATCAGCTCCCATAGGAATTCCAGTAAGATAAACTTTAGTCTTCACACCAGATGTGTCCAACTCTATCCTGTATCTTCACGAGTCAACCAAGTTCCCGAAGATGTTCATTTCCAATTTCCCCTTTCAATGTAAGCTTCTCCTGACTAGACCAAAAACAAGAGAACGTTTCCTATCCCGTCGGTAAATGATAAAAGGTTCCATCTTCAACTAATAATCCAACGAATATCCAACTTTATCTTGAAAATACCTTGCTCAGCAGTGATCATCCTGAATCCAAAGTCCAACATTCTTCAATTAGGTCTTCATTCTTGGTTAACACCTCCTAATTTGTATACATTCACCATGGCGTGAAGTTCCATAACTAGGTTGTCTATCTGGCATTCCACCCAGATCCCAAATGAGAAATCCAATCATAACTAAATCACATCAAATCTTGAACACAGGCTTGACCAAAGAGCATGAAAAATATAGTTTACACGAGAAATCATAGTTGAGATCCATGTTACGTCAAAGAGGTATATATATAGGAAGTACCAACGGCTTTTCCACCACCTCTTTAATGTCTCATGAATACTAGATTTTTATCCCCCTTATTTCTCTGTAAACTATGACCAGCTTCATCACCGCTTCACTCAAATCCTTCAAAACCACAACTTGTCAAATCTAGGATTTTATTCCTTTTTTTTGTAATCCCAGATGATAGTTCATGCGTACTTAGCAAATACGCATATATAGGGTGTTCCTGCGTACTTAGTAAGTTCGCAAAGCCAAGTCTACATGTATACTTGATAAGTTCACAAAGCCAAATGCCCATGCGTATATGCTAAGTTCGCAGAGCCAACTACTCATGCGTACTTTGCAAGTACGCAGGACAACTACTCTTGCAACTTAGTAAATACGTAGGGCAAAACCCATGCGTTCTTGACGGATCTTGAGGAGAATGCTTGAAAAGTGTTGGATCTGAGAAATTGATGCTTCCAAAAGCTTAGAAATCATCATCTAACAAACCCTCAGCCTTCCAAACACCAAATGAAGTGATAACGAACTCGAATTTAAGGATTTTGGACAGAAAAAGTTACGACCTAGATACGAACTCAGATCTGTTAAAAACCCAAAAACTCAAAACTGGAACACAAATCAACGAACACTGGTTGTAGGTCCCTGGAGCCTCGTCGCGCAGTGGAAATAACACGATCTGTTCACTGATTTGTGTGGGAACCAAGAAAGAACGAGACAAAGAAGAAAACGAACATAAAGAAGAGAATCAACACAACAACGATATGTAATCCATAACAACGAAGTCATCTCACATTACATACCGAAAAAGTAAACATCTCACGTCTACGCTCACGGTCCAGGGACGGGAGAGCTCATCCCGACCGGACACCTCTCGACCTAGTTCCTAGAAGTTCCACCTACAAATGAAGACAAGTCTTCTATTTATAGGGGCGGGAACACTTCCTGCGTACTTGGCTAAGCACGCAGGGCATTGGTGATGCGTACTTGTTAAGTACGTAAGGCAAAAGCCTTACGTACTTACTAAGTACGCAGGACCAACTGGTGAATGTTGATGCACTTTCCTGTGACAACACTCTGGATAGAGTCTAGGTTTGTATGTCTAATGTCTGTATTTTGTCTTTGTATGTAAGAGTCATTATGTAATAGTTTATCGAGTTGTATTTACGTTTACATAATGTGTTGTTGATTTCTTCCAAGTGTTGTGCGCACTTGTATGCGCGCAGGAGAAAGCTCCTGCGTACTTATCAAGTACGCAGGAAGACCTATGCGTACTTGTTAAGTACGCAGAAGTAATTGGTCCTGCGCACTTACTAAGTGCGCAGGCATCAGGTCAGTATAAATAGGATAGGTTCACAGAAGCTAAGTACGCAGAACCATTTGTTCAGACGAACTCAGTTTTGCTAAGTACGCAGCTTGTATTCTCTCTGTAACCGTCGAGTGTTTATAATACAAAGAATGATTATTGTGACTCTTGTGTTCGGTTTACTTTGTTCAGTTAGACTCTCCACCTAGTCACGGGTATTTCGCACCCGGTCCGACTAGTAGACCACTTGCATGTAAAGATCCACCACACCCGAGGGACCTACAAGTGGTATCAGAGCGTTGCTTTTGAATTCGAGTGTTGTAAGTGAGTTTGGAGACGTTTTTACTGAGTTTTACAAGCAAAGAGAGGTTATTTTGTTGATTTTTGTGATAAAAAAAGGGGTAGCTCTTGAGCACTTTTTTAGAAGCAAAAATCTCTCAAAAACCGATTTTTGTTGTGTATTTGTGTGTTTTGATCATCATAGGTTGGTTAGAAACTTGTTTCTGACCCTTTGACTCAATTGCATTGATCATCAGACCATTTTTTACCAACTCCGGCGAGTTTCAGGTCACCGGAAAAGTTTGGTGAGAGTTGCTGAAAAGGTGTCCTGCGTACTTACCATTTTTGGCAAAAAGTACAGTTTTCTGCGAACTTGCTAAATACGCAAGAGTTATCTCCTGCGTACTTACAAGTGCGCAAGACTGAACTGCGAACTTAAGACTTATCCTGCGTACTTAACAATTTACTCCTGCGTACTTACAAGTACGTAAGGGCAAATATTAAATACGCAAGACCATTCATAAGTGCGCAAGGCCAATCCTAAGTGCGCAATAGCTACTGACTTTTCTGATTTTTGACCAAGTGTTCACCATGTCAAACCTTCAGAACCTTAGTAGTATGTTAAATTATGATAATGAAATCGGTACTCCACAGAAACCTCCCAGGTTGCTCAATGTAAACGATTATTCCAATTGGAAAGCCCGCTTTGAGCACTATATTTCATACACCGATTCATCGTTATGGATACCTATTCTTGAGGGATATAAGCATCCAACCCACTTGTATCTTGATGAAAACGTACCTAAGCCTATCTCTAAGCTGGATGCAGAAGAAAAGAAAATTTATGATCGAGAGAAGAAGGCATTGGGTTCAATCACTATGTCATTAACTCGGGATTTGTTCCACAGTTTCCGAGGATATGAATCTTCTAAGGATCTTTGGAAAGCTTTACAGAAAAGAATCGAAGGAAATAGTGACATCAAGAAAAGCAAGAGGGATCTGCTCCGGAAGCAATACGAGTGCTTCAGATTTATAGAAAATGAATCTTTAGATGATCTTATTTTCAGATTCTATCACCTACAAACGGAGTTGAAATCGTTTGAGCTTAAATATCCAGAAGAGGAAATGGTGGAAAAGTTTTTGGATGCTCTGCCACCGAGATATGAGATGTATACAACCCTGATGAGGGAAAGTTCAAAGTTCTACGAGATGACAGTAGATGAGGCAGTCGGTAAGATTCAGACTCATAACATGAATCTTATAAAAAGGGAGAATTCTGGAAGACCTCAGATACAGGACCCTTCCATGTATCACGGGACGACTTCCATGTCAATGTCTTCCGGCTCTGGGATTGCACTCTTTACTGGGAAATCCATTGAAGAAGACCACTCTAATGGTTGTGGTGGTCATGCATGTTATGCATCAGGATCAGGGTTTGGATCTCATCAACAAAATCAACAAAACTCAAAGACTCCTCAGAATACGTGCTCAGCCAACCAGTCAGCTATTGCCAAGATAGCTGAAGATCATGTAGCGCTATTCTCATCTTGCATGCTGGCATATGAGAATTTCATTGGTGGAAAGCTAAGGGATCCTGAGACTATTGAAGAGGACTTCAATCAAGTGGATCCTGATGATATTGAAGACATGGATATTCAGTGGAATATGGCCATGTTACTGAGGAGGGCCAAGCGTTTCCTGAACAGAACAGGAAGAAAGTATATTGGCGGGCATTCTAATGCCAAGGTTGGATTTGACAAATCCAAGGCCAAGTGCTACAAGTGTCAAAACTATGGACACTTTGCTCGTGAATGTCAAAAGGACAGAGCACCTGCCTCTGGCTTTACCAGACCTAGCCAGGGAAACAGCCATGGCCAAAACAACCAAAGTCACCACAATCATACCCAAAGTAATCAGTCCAATGCACTGGTCGCACAGAATGACGAAAATTTTGATTGGAGTGTGCATCAAGAAGACGCCATCATTGCTCAAGCACAGGTTGGTCTCATGGCAGAAATCATGGAGCTGATGGAGGCCGAGAGGAAGGAGGCCGAGAGGAAGGAAGCTGAAGAAGAGGAATCTTCTGAATCTGAAGGAGAGGAATCTTCTGAATCTGAAGGAGAGGAATCTTCTGAATCTGAAGAAGAGGAAGCTTCTGTAGCTGATGAAAAGGAGTCTACCACTATTGTCGCTCTCATGGCAATTGGAGAAGGACAAAGTTCATCATCTGAGGTAGATTCTAACCCTTTCTCTGTTGTTTCTTGTTCTAAATGTCTAGGGCTAAAAAATGAAATTTCTGATCTCCAAGACATAATCGGACCCCTAAAGTTGGCAGCTAAAAATTACAAAATGAATGAATCACGTTTTAAAGAATCAGTTGAAATGCTACAGAACGAAAAACAAGACTATTCTTTAAAAATAAGCGACCAACAGGTTCATTTGGACATTGCGTATAGGGCTTTGGAAAAGAAGAACAATGAAATTAACAAACTGCAAAATGAGATCTTGCAGCTCAAATGCACTAACGAGAAATTGAAAAACTCTCGCTTCGTGGTGGAACACTACGAATCCGTGGTGAGAAAAATGAATGGCCTAGGACTTGGTACCAATGCCATTCCTCCACCAATAAGTGGGCAGTTTGTCAATAGCTTGATAGACATTGATCTCACTTGTCTAGATGAGCCCTCTGATAAGGATGATTCCCCTAAAAAGGATGAATCCTCAAGTAAGGCTAACTCCACATCTAGTGAGGAGTATGTTACTGCTTCTGAGGATGGGTCGGTTAACACTTGCCCTGAAGGAGTAGTATCTGAGGAGTTGTTGACTGAACAGAAAGTCCAGAAAAACATTATCACTAATGGTGATAATTGCATTTTAACTGAACCTGATATCATTGAAACAAATGATAAACTTATAGGAATGCTTTACGGGGGTTTTAAAAATATTAACCAAGCTAAGAAAGAGGCTTTTTCATCTCATTATGGGCTGGGTTACAAAGAAAATTTGCAAAAGTATTATACCCCCAAACATCAAACTGTAAAAGTTCAAACTTCTGTTCATAAACCAACTCTTCCTTCTCACAATGGTGAGTTTTCTAAGGCCAGAACTAAAGAGCCTTACATGAGAACTTATGTTGACAAGAGGAATTGCTTTCACTGTGGCTTGGTTGGTCACATTGTTGTGAACTGTCCTTCTAAGAACCCAGGGAAACGGCATGTTGTTTCACGACCAGCTGTTATCCCTAAGTCGCCAGTAGTGAAAGCTCCTATCAGACCAAAGCTAAATGTGGTGAAACCACCAGTGCAACCGATAGCTAAGCCAAAGATCAAATCTGAGGCCAAGCCATCTGTTGTAAGAAAGGTAAAGCAACCTGCTGTACCTCGTGTGTCTACATCTGGTAGTACACGCACTGGTGAGAAACCTGTGGCTAGACTCTCTAAGCCACAGAGAAGAAGAAGGAATAAGAGGTTGAGAAAGCTGGAACAGCTGACTAAAGCTCAATCAGGTGAAGCTTCCACAAGTTCACCGGCTGTGATTGAACCAAAGTCTCGTGTTCTGGTTAAGATTCAAAAGAGATCCTGGAACAAGAAAGTTAAAGATTCTCAATCTCCTGTTCCCAATTCCTCCAAAGATTCACCAATTTTGGACAGTCATCATGACTGTGAGTTGAAAGAAGTAGTTTATTTTGAGAAGGATGGACGACCCAAGACCACAATGGCTTGGGTCTCCAAATCTAACTAATTCTTTTGTTACTCGTGCAGGGACGTCCGAAGGGTACTATCTCTAACCGCTGGTATGTAGATAGTGGATGCTCCCGACACATGACAGGAAACATGGCCTTGCTTCAAGACGTTAAACCATTTAGAGGCGGCTATGTGGCCTTTGCCGGAGAAAAAGGCGGCAGTATCACGTGTCAAGGCGTGGTTTCGAACGGTTGTGTTAGCTTTGACAATGTCAACTTCTGCGAGCAGCTGAAGCATAACCTGTTGAGTGTCTCACAAATGTGTGACAAGGAGTACTCAGTGATGTTTGACAAGTCAGAATGTCTGATTCTCAAACCCGGTTTCAAAGTTCCTGATGACTGGATTCTGATGAGAGCACCAAGAACAAACGACACTTATCAGATTGATATGAGCGTGGCAAAAACCACCTCATCAGTTGCTACTTGTTTGCTTACAAAAGCGACAGAGCTTGACTCCATCTTGTGGCATAGGAAACTCGGACATATTTCTTATCGTAAAATGAATCATCTTGTCCGAAACGGTTTGGTAACCGGGGTTCCTAAGCTGAGATTTACCGTTGCAGATGACTGTATGCCTTGTAAAAAGGGCAAACAGCAACGGAAGTCTCACAAGCCCAAGCTCCAAAACTCTATCGATACCCCTTTGGAGCTATTACACATGGATCTGTTTGGCCCCATAAGTATCAGGAGTATTGGAGGTAAGTCATTCTGTCTAGTTGTAACTGATGATTTCTCACGTTTTTCTTGGGTGCATTTTTTAGGTACAAAAGATGAGACTGCTGATATTCTTCAATACTTGATCCTGAGCTTGGAATCTCTTTGCAAGCTGAAAGTTAGAAGAATAAGGAGTGACAACGGAACTGAGTTCAAGAATAATTTGATGGAACTTTTCTGTCTCAAGAAAGGGATCCGTCACGAATTCAGCGCGCCGTACACGCCTCAGCAGAATGGAGTTGCTGAACGGAAGAACAGAACACTGATTGAGACTGCAAGGACTATGCTGTCAGATGCAAAGCTTCCTGTCACTTTCTGGGCAGAAGCAGTAAATACAGCTTGTCACGTCTTAAACAGAGTTTTGGTGGTGAAAAGACACAACAAGACTTGTTATGAGTTGATCAACAATCGACTTCCCAATCTTGATTACCTAGTTCCTTTTGGTAGTCCTTGTTCCTTGTTGCTACAGTATAAAGATCGTCAATCTAAATTTCATGCGAAAGCGGTGGAAGGCATCTTCTTAGGATATGTTGCCAATTCGCCCTGCAAGAGAGTGTACAACATAGGAACTCGTACTGTCGAGGAATGGTTCGAAGTGGATTGTAGTAAACACAGCATTCCACCAGAACCAAAAGGTCCAGCTTGGGGTTTTGATTATGATGCGCTATTCAAGTCTTTCAATCTTCCTGAGCTATCTGCAGAAGACGCCAGAAATGTTTATATTCTATTGAATGGCGGCAGTTTTTCTACTCGTGCTACTGTACCAATTATAACTCCTGATTCCAATGTTGCATCTGCATCTGGAACTCATGACAGTGATAACAGTGAAAGTGTTCATGTTGTTGGAGATGACGCTCAAGCCAATCCTAACACAGCTGTAGGAAATGAAGCTCCAGCTGATCCAATTAACATTGAATCTTCTTCTGCTGAAACACAGGAAATGGGGGAGTTGAGCACAAATTTAGATCCAGAAATTCAAGAACCAATTGTACCGGAGACGAGAGTGCATAGGAATCATCCAATCGACAACATTATTGGTGATCCTTATGCCGGTGTTCAGACTCGTCATAGAACCATCACTGAGAACACCAGTCTTTACACAGAGATATTTGACACTGGTGTCATGGAAACATGTCTGCATGCTGCATTCGTGTCCCAGATAGAGCCGAAGAATGTGAAGGAGGCTCTCACTGACAACTGCTGGATTGAGGCGATGCAAGATGAATTGTCCCAATTCCAAAAGTTGCATGTATGGGATTTGGTTGACTTGCCAAAAGGCTTTCAGCCAATTGGAACCAGATGGGTGTTCAAATGCAAGACGGATGATCGTCATGTAGTTGTGAAAAACAAGGCAAGATTGGTTGTTCAGGGTTTTTATCAACAAGAGGGCTTGGATTACACTGAAGTATATGCCCCAGTTGCTAGAATTGAGGCCATTCGACTGTTCTTGGCTTATGCCACATATGTCGGCTTCAAGGTCTACCAACTTGATGTGAAGAGTGCTTTCCTTTATGGTAAAGTTCATGAAGAAGTCTATGTCACTCAACCTCACGGTTTTGAAGATCCGCATAATATCAATAAAGTGTATAAGCTCGACAAAGCACTTTATGGTCTTCATCAAGCACCGAGGGCATGGTATGAGACACTATCAAAGCATTTACTGTCTAATGGTTTCGACCGTGGGCAGATTGACTCGACTCTCTTCATAAGGAAAGCAGGAGGTGACATTCTTCTTGTGCAAGTATATGTCGACGACATCATTTTTGGGTCGACCAATGAAGGGATGTGTAGGGATTTCGAAAAGGTGATGAAGTCCAAGTTTGAAATGAGCAATATGGGTGAACTGTCATTCTTCCTGGGTCTGCAAGTCAGTCAAAGAGAGGATGGCATTTATCTACATCAAACTAAGTACGTGCAGGACATCTTATCAAAATACAAGATGAGTGATAGCACTACTTATGGCACACCAATCCCAGTCAATCATGGTTTGCATCCTGACAAAGATGGGAAGGATGTAGACAGCAGGTTGTACCGTGGGATGATCGGATCACTTATGTATCTCATAGCTTCAAGACCCGATATTATGTTTGCTGTATGCTTGTGCTCAAGGTTTCAGTCTCAACCGAAGGAGTCACATATGATAGCTGTGAAGAGGATTTTCAGATACCTGAAAGGGAAACCCCGATTGAGTCTTTGGTACTCCAAGCAGCAGTCATTCGACTTCAAAGCCTACACTGATTCAGATTATGGTGGTTGTAACCTTGATAGAAAGTCAACTTCTGGCGGATGTCAATTCTTGGGAGACAGACTGGTCTCCTGGCAGTGCAAGAAGCAGTCAACGGTTTCTGTCTCAACTTGTGAAGCAGAATACATTGCTGCAGCTAGCGGTTGTTCTCAGATATTGTGGATTCAGCAGCAATTGCGAGACTATGTCTTGAACTTCACTGGAACTCCTTTATTCATTGACAACAATGCCACCATGTCCATCACAAATAACCCGGTGAAACATTCCAAAACTAAGCATATTGAAATTCGCCATCATTTCATCCGTGATTGTGCTGAAAAGCATTTAATTGAACTTGTAAAGGTTCACACGGATGACAATCTTGCTGACCTTTTCACAAAGGCATTTGATCGGTCCCGTTTTGAGCATCTTGTCAACTTGATAGGAATGTTCAATCCTGAGTGAAAATTTAATTTTCTTAAATCAATTCAATTCATGGAAGTTAAATTTTATTTCTTTTAAATTATTTTTTTTTTTTGTATAGTTCTGTTAGTTCAAAAAAAAAATGGAGAAAATTTCAAAAGTTCATTTGAGAAACGAGGAAATGATAGTACATCTGAAATGATCTAACCATCATAGACTGCTCATGGGAAATGATTGCGTCATGTTTACTTAATTGTTTAAATTATTATGTTTTTAATTTGTTTACTTACAAGTAATTTGAATTGTCAGTAGGCTGTATGCGTCTTTGAATCACTAGTAGTGTGGAAACTAAATCTAAATTACAACTGTGATTTGAACCCATATTTGCAAGTGTGTGTGTGTAAAAGAATAGAAAAGATCATTATCAGATAAAGGATGTTAGATTTTGGCAATAATTTTCTTTTGAGATCAGTTTTGGGTTATGTTGTTAGCACAATTAATGCGGTTCATCTCACTGCCCATACTCACAAGTATGCAAGGAGAGATTGAATCAAGACATGTCTCTACATCAACCGTTGAGCATGTATTCACCCTTGAATCATTCCTGGTTCATTGAAATCAAATCCAGATAAAAGTTGGATCCCGTTACCTTATAATCAAACACCATGTTCCTTATCCCGAATCATCATACCGATATTCAAAGAAGAAAATCACATGAAACCAAGACAATTGAATCACTCGATTCTGAATCTTATGATTCTTGATAATCCTCATGGATTCTGCTTGATTTTTCTGTGCTAATTGATGTAACTTCATTCTGAAAATTAAGAATATCATTGGAAAAATCTTAGATGCCTTGAGATAGTGCAAAATATCATAGCATTTAAGTGGGGTACACATTGTATATTTTATAATTAATAACTTAATACACAAGAACATGATACAAAGATGCATATAGTTTCAAATCTTATAATATTGTCAACTTGAATTACTTGTTTATTTGCTTATTACGTAAGAATAAAGAGTAATACATGACATGATCCCATATTCTTTGATGTTTATATTGTATCATTTTTGCTAAAAATTAGCCTGATATGATCCTCTGCTAGTGTCTTTGTTCAAAAATAGCTTGTGTGAATACTTGTATATTTCTATCTAGAAAAGAACAAAAAGATTTTAAGTTTATGCATTGTTTAAGTTTAATTCAGAAAAGGCCAAAAATATTTTATGTTTAACCTTCATGAATTGTATTTGAATCCTCCCGATTGAATATTTTTATCTTGTTCGTTATTTGACTTGAAAATCTTCATAATTCTGAGTTGAAAATTGCGCACTTAAAGTTTCTACGCACTTGTCAAGTACGCACGAAGTAAGACTTGCGCACTTAGCAAGTACGCACGAGTTAATTCCTGCGTACTTGTTAAGTACGCAAGAGTTAATTCGTGCGCACTTAGCAAGTACGCACGAACAATATCAGTGGGGTATAAGTTTGACACTTAGAAAATTTTCTGGTTTTCTCATTCAAACCCAAATTTTTTTTCCCCCCCTGCGATTTTTCTCTCAAAATCGAGTGTGTTCAAACCCGTTTTTCATCCCGTCCACATTATCATCTTCGTACTTCATCTCTTTGGTGAGAATCTAGGCCGATTCCATCCATAGATTCGTGTTTTCTGGACCAATTTTTGACTTAAAATTTTTAGGTTAAATCCGTAGAATTTTTGGGGTAAAATGGGTTGTTTGGGTAACTAATATCACTAACAAGCTATTAGATTGCCTAATCGATCATACATTTTCCCTTTGGTCATCGATTGATCCGACGGGTTGAAGTCGAACCGTCAGTGGGTCGATCACTGACCTAGGTCAAAATTTGATCGTGTCGTAGTGGTTAATGGTGTTGATCATGGTACCATAGGTTCGAATCCCTGATTCCGACCTAGTGGCTACCTAATCAACCCGCTTTTTGAACGAATTTAAATCTTTGAAATTTTTGCTAAGGGTTGTTCTTGCGCACTTAGCAAGTACGCAAGAAGTAATTCCTGCGTACTTGTTAAGTACGCAAGAGTAAAATCCTGCGCACTTGCTAAGTGCGCAGGACCAACACTTAGAAAATTTTTCAAAGTCTGAAATTTTTTACAAAGTGTAACTACTATTCTATGTCATGTGTGTCTATTTCCATTGTTATAAATTATTCTGATTATGTTTTCTGTGTGTGTTTGCAGATAATGGCTCGTGCTTTCACTGACGAATTCAATCTGTTGGCGCACACTGAACCAGAATGGAAAAGGGCAGCCTTACAATATAGAGAGATTGTGGACTTTCTGAACAGATCTAAAATAAGTTATGCAATCTCGGCTAATCCAACAGTCTCAAGACCATACTTAGAACAATTCTGGGAGACTGCAGAGCACGATTGCACAGTATCCCCTAATGTCATAAGGGCTACTGTTGATGGTCGGGCTATTGCAATCTCTGAAGATACAATCAGACGAGTACTGCAGTTCAGAGACCTTGCCACCGACCCGACATCCTATCCAGATTACTACGTGGATGGGTGTTGGAGGCAGAGAATGGGATATGTCGGGGCAAGAGACTATGCTTCTTACAAGAAGATGTGGGTATTAGATCAGTGGCGTTACTTTGCCCACGTCATGATCATGTGCATCTCGTCCAGGAAAGCAGGGAAAGATGCCATGGGTCATGACCTTGCAGCAGCCATGGTGGGCTTGTCTCTCAATAGGGGCTACAACTTCTCCCGCTTCATTTTCAAAGCAATCAATGATCAGATCAATACATCGGAGAGGTTTAGATTCCTGTTATACCCGAGGTTTGTGCAACTACTGATCGATGATGCGTTGCCAAACCTACGTGCTATCGGGGAGAGATTGCAAGTTAAAAGGGTGGACAATAGAGTTTTTGCACAGTTTCTAAAGCCAGACAGTGTAGATCCTACCACTGAGCACACTGAACTCTTTGGCCACCTATTGAATGAAGCATACGTCGCTCCGGAGGACTGGAACTGGTATAGTCCCAACTCGGGACCAGAGATGAGTGATCACTCTGATGAAGAACAAGATGAAGAGGATGAAAGTAATGATGAGGGTGATGATGAAGGTGGTGTTGGTGGTGCTGAGGAATCCGATTCGGAGGCTACAGAATCAGATTCTTCTGATTCCGATGATGCACCATCACAGGCACAACCGAGGAGACAGGCACAGGTAACCCAGCCTGCGTCGTCTTCAAAAAGAAAGAGACAAAGCTCCAGCAGCGAATATGAGCCGGATTCCGACTCTGACGCTGCTTTACAAAGACAGAGGCATGAGAGCACCAACAAGAAAAGGGGCGATAGGCAAGAGGTTGCCATCCCCAGGATTGAAGAGATTCCAACTGTGCAACCAGTACAAGTTGAAGTTGCCATTCCAGAATCTACCCAACCAGCACGGCAACTGTTTAGTAGGAGGAGAAGGCCACTGGTACAAGCAGATGTGGCGGTCACGGCGGTCACAGAGGTGATTCCTGTGACGGTGACCCTCCCTATTTCAACCGTCCAGGTGACGGTGACTGCTCCAATTCTCACGGAGTCAGTCACAGTCACCCCAACCATAACACCCACTCACATCATACCATCCCCAACCCCAACACCCACCAAAGAGCCGTCAGGTCAACCCTTTAATTATGGTGACATCTCACAGGGGTTCGACTTTGACACAATCTTCTCTTCCCCCATCCACAACGCCGAAGCCTCATCATCTAGGCATCCGGATCCAAATGAAGCTAGGATCGATGTGCTAGAAACCCAAGTTGCTGGCTTGTTGAAGACTATTCAAAAGTTAAAAGAGGATTCTGATGCTCAACAAGCACAGATAAACTCTCTGGCAGATGAAGTTAGGATTCTGCGTAGTCAGAGAACGGGGACTGATGAACGGCTGAAGAATGTGATGGCGCAGAATGAACTATTAATGAAGACGAATGAAATGATTCTGGCCCACAGAACTTCAATTGAGCTAAGGCTGGATGCTCAAAGGCAGGAGCACGCTACTATGGTCAAATTGATTACAGAACTGACCGAGAAGCTAGGTGCTCAGGGGGAGAAGGAAAAAGAAAAATCCACCGGTGCAGAGGGTTGTCATCTAGTCGATTTGACTAAGGATGATGACAAAGACAAGGATCCTGAAGTCGGTCTTAGTGGAGGTGAGCACCAAGCTTCGGCAATTGTGCCCATCTCTACTATGTCAATGGCTGAGGGGGAGTCTACTATGCAAGAGGGTGGTGATACCTCAGGTGGTGGTGGCGGTGATAAAGGGAAGTCAGTGGCTGGTGAGATTCTATGTCTCGAGCCTGACTATTCTAAAGAAGCACAGATCGATGCTCTCCTTAATCTGGAAGAAGGAGAGATCGACTCTGGTGATTATTGGAATGATGATGATGATGATGTGATAATCGAGATTCCCAAGGGCGACGGGGATCTAGAGTATGAGTTAGAGAATGGTGAGATCTTTGAAATACCATCGCTCAAATCTCTGCTCGAAACAGACACAGGCTCAGTTGATACAGCTAGTAATGTTGAAGCTACAACTGATGCCCCCCCGGTCGACCCTATACCTGTGGACCCCGAGGCACAAAAAGAGAAAGACATGCCTTCTGCATCTACAAAGGGTCCAGCTCCAGTGTGGCAAAAGACGTCTATCAAAGACAAGTATGGAGCGACAGGTATGATCTTAGCTGTCAGGTTTGAGGAGGACAAGCAGTTGTTCGCCATCAAAAGATCTGGAGGGGTTCAATACTTGAAACCAACCAGTGAGGCGTTCAACTCTTTGCCCAGGTACGACCTAGTTAACCTTGCAAACCGCGACCTGCTGAATCATTCGAATCATGCAGTAGCAATGGGTTTGTGGAGTATACTACAGCGTGAAGCAAGATCGGGAAAGTATGAGTATCTCAAGCCTCAGGTGCCCAGAAGAGTCAAGGATAAGCATACAGTGCATCCTGTGACTAAGAAGCCGTTAAAGAGATTGGTATACAAGCCAGTGCGATGTGAAACCAAGATTCCCCTGAGCAAGTTACCTCAGGATATTCTTGGTGACATGTGGTACTGGTACGTTGATCCAAAAACGGGCGAGGCTGTGATCATGGGTAAAGGTAAGTCAGATAGTGGAAACACAGTGCCAAAGTAAGTGATCTGGGTTTTTGATGAAGTATGCTTCATCAATTTCTCTGTGAACGATCTGGAGGTACTAGCAGACAAATTCTGCATCCACACTGACGAATGGACAAAGCTTCTCTCGGCCAAATACGACAAGTTAATCAAGTTCTGTCTTGATTACAAAAAGAAGATGGAAGCTAAGGAAGCAGTGCTGTGAAGACTGAAGATTGAAGACTGAAAACGATGAAGATCCCGAGCTGTTGTCAAAGGGGAGTTTGTTGATGCACTTTCCTGTGACAACACTCTGGATAGAGTCTAGGTTTGTATGTCTAATGTCTGTATTTTGTCTTTGTATGTAAGAGTCATTATGTAATAGTTTATCGAGTTGTATTTACGTTTACATAATGTGTTGTTGATTTCTTCCAAGTGTTGTGCGCACTTGTATGTGCGCAGGAGAAAGCTCCTGCGTACTTATCAAGTACGCAGGAAGACCTATGCGTACTTGTTAACTACGCAGGAGTAATTGGTCCTGCGCACTTACTAAGTGCGCAGGCATCAGGTCAGTATAAATAGGATAGGTTCACAGAAGCTAAGTACGCAGAACCATTTGTTCAGACGAACTCAGTTTTGCTAAGTACGCAGCTTGTATTCTCTCTGTAACCGTCGAGTGTTTATAATACAAAGAACGATTATTGTGACTCTTGTGTTCGGTTTACTTTGTTCAGTTAGACTCTCCACCTAGTCACGGGTATTCCGCACCCGGTCCGACTAGTAGACCACTTCCATGTAAAGATCCACCACACCCGAGGGACCTACAGTGAACAAGCTAAGTACACAGGAACACCCTCCTGCGTACTAGCTAAGTACACCGATACATAGAATTTAATCTATAGTTACAAAAACATGCTTCTACACATATTACCTTATTAGACATGCATCACACTTAATCTTATAGTAATTAAGTCCATTTCACACTTAGCAAGTCAATCCGTTTACACATGTCGGTAATCTAGAAGATTCCCAGTCAAACACGCGTCCTTCAGCACGACCGTTGGTGATAATTTAAAACAAATACCAATATTCGCAGGACCAACTGGTGAACAAGCTAAATTATCACCTAGACATATAATCTATGTGTAAAAATTATATGTAACACTATGATTTAATTAATCATTCCTATATGAATTTTTCGGTGATTTATAGAAATACTTTTATTTTCAGCACAGTCTAGTAAACTTGTAGTGTGCACTAGCTAGATCTATAACTCTAAGCAGACACTTAGACATATATTTGGTGTACACAAAATACATGTAGTACTGTGATATGTTATATCAAGGCTCCGTGAATTTTTCAGGAATTTTCTGAGAAACTTTCTGTTTTAACGGTCTGCAGTATGTACCGATATTTTCAAATAAAAATCCGAAAAATTTATATGTTAAACATACCAACATGAGTCAAATTATTTTTAAATAATTTTGTTCATACCTATTCGGGATTTCCGTCAATAAATCGGTGACTATTCGTTTTCCACCATCCAGAGTCAAATGACCCTATAAATACCCCAAATCCCCACCATTTCTTCACCTCCACTCTTTCACTATCTCTCTCCTCCCTCTCTTCTTCTTTGAGCCGAACCCACCACCACCTCCATCTTCATCCATTTTTGTTGTTCTTTTGATCCTTCATTCATCAAATCCAAGCTTCCAACATCAAGATTATCAAGTTTGCAAGAGATTTCATCCATCATTCCTTCATATCTTCGATTTTGGTAAGATCAAAACCCATTTTTTCTCCATTTCATCTTCATGTTCATATGAACACGCGTCCAAAGAAAACTCATTTTTATGAAAGATTAACCATGGATTCTTAAAGTAAATGTGTTTTATAACTCAAATGGTACATATTGTTGGTGATTTTGGACCCGGATTTTGCTCATAGGCTCGGTTTTCATTTAAGGAAACTTTATTACATGTGTATGTGCTAGATGATGAGATTTTGTTGATTTAATGATGGATTATGTTGTAATAATAATTGTAGATGGATAATATGTGCAAACTTTGTTGTCAAAAGTGTTGGATGATACATGCATGCTCGGTTTTGCTATTTTAGGAAACTTTAATTTTGGGTTTCATGATAGATGTCATGTTTAGGGTGATTTGATGATGGAAAATGGTTAGATATGCATAAAGAATGGATGATGTGTATAGATTTGCTAACTATAACTTTTGGTCATATGAGATTTCATGCTCGGTTCTATTTATAGTAACTTTAATTTTTGGTTTTTTGTTAAAAGAAGTTATGATGTGATTTGTTTGGTGAAAATGATGCATAAACACTAGATATAGAGATTGTATGATTTTTTTTGGTAAAATCACATGTCCATGATCGTTTTCTATTTTTAAAAACTTTATTTCTTGACATGTATGAAAACTTGATATTTGGGTGTATTCAAAGCATGAAACTAGTGTAGTGAACATAATGGAAGAATGATTGACCAAAATGATGGATTAAAATGCATGTGTATGAGTTTTAGATCCCGGTTTCTAAATAAGGAAACTCTGTTTTTCCAAAATTTGTGTTTTCAAGTTATTAACATGATTAGAAGGTTTAAATGACTTAGTGACACTTAACTAAGTGCATTGCATGATGATGTGTGTTGTGTATCCATTAACTTGACAATTTGACATGGTCTTGCTATAATAGGAAACTTTTATTATCCGAAACTCGCATGTTTGTCTATTTTTAGCAAGTAAACCTTGGGATGTTCTATATGTGTTATAACATGCCAAATTTCATGTATGAATATTAACTTTGCATAGTTGCCATGTTTAGGACTAAAAAACTTGACTTTCCAATTTGGGAAACTTTAATGTATCAAAAGTTGTGTTTCAAGCTCTAAATTCCAATCGAATGTGCTAATGTGTTTATTAGAGTGATAATAGACTATTTCAAAGGAGATTTGAATGCTATATTAGGATTTGAATGCTTAAGTCCAACGTGTCACCAACGGGTCGTTAAGTCAAAACAACTTTGAAATGTCAAAGTCACTTTTCAAACAACTCTTTGGATGCATAGAGTTCATAGTCAAGCATTTACAATACTAAGACCTTAAAGTCCTAAATTTTTCGTAGGGCACGAGTAGGTCGTCCCATTTAGCCGGATTTTCTAAGACTTTCATATCGTTACCGCCTTATCAGGTGAGTTCTCATAGCCCCGTTTTACTCATTATCCTTTTGGGGTGAGATACATGCTCAAATACATTTTTCAAAAATCATATTTCCATGATAACACAGTTATATTTATTATATAAGTTGTACTAGTGTACAAAGTCCTCTCAGAGTCAACTATTAATTTTTCCATAGCGAGGTGATCATGAACAGTACTGTTGGGTTTAACAACGCCTGCCCAGGTTAGTAGCGCTAACTTCGAATGGAGGTCGAACGGTAAATAATTGACCTAATCCATTCATTTGAAAGGCACAAAGAGGCGAACCACATCCTTTTCCTTTTTCAGTGGAAACGGTTGAGCTTCGGTTGATGGACTTAAGATAATTTTTGGTTTTGTCTGATCAACAATGATTGTGTAGGGTACATATGCTTTTCCATGCATTTTCAACATATGCTTTTCCATGCGTTGTCAATATATGATTTTCCAATATATTTTATGATATGATATCTATTACATTTAACATGTGAACTCACCAACATTATGTTGACCCATTTAAGCATGTTTATCTCAGGTCGTTGAATGCATAGGATATGTGGCTAGGATGCACCCACAGGAGTCACACACTATTCATGCATGACATCCTATTTTGGCAAACGCTTTTAAGTCATTTGTCAAGCGTTGTAAACTTTTAAACATTGCTTCCGCACATTTACTTTGAACTTTGTCAAACTTAATTTGGGCTCGTTCGAGCCATGCATTAAAACACGTATTTTGAAAACCATTTAGTGGTTGTTCAAAGTAATTCAATGGTAAAGATCCTCTCGAATCACGCCCTTCGGGTATAGCCCGGAAGTGGGATTTGGGGTTGTGACATATACGTACATATATATATATATGTATATATATTTACAAAAAAATTATCATCAAGGCATACTACTAACAATTTTTCTTTTCTTTCTTCCTTCTTATTCATAAAAAAAATATGAATATTTATAACTATGTCAAATATTATCATAAACATGTAACATAAAGTATATGAGCATTATTACTTCAACCACGTGTTTTGCCTCGTTACTAACATATATTTCTAAAAGATGATAAATGTGTGAAGTGTTTTTCATAAACCTCTTCTAGTTTATTAAAATTATAGTCGTGTCATGACCTTTATTAAGCGAAGGAGGTTATATATATATTTTATCTAATCCATTTTAGCGACATGATCCATATTATAACATTAAAATGAGTATTAATAATACCATAAGTGTTTTAGTCATATTATTATTATTACTTTCACAAATGTTAAAGATTCTTTCAATAAATTGATAAATAATAAATTTATTTCAAAGTATACCATATTAAAATGTTCCAACAATCTGACAATTTTAACTCAATGGTCTTATTGAAGTATTTACTTTTGCAGTTAATACTTATTATTGACACTAAATTTCTTTTATAACATTCTAAATATATATAATCACTCTAGTTACTATTAAGGTTCGTACCTTTCCTTCGTTCGTTCGTCCCAAAACCCTAAGAGCCCAATCGTCCCACTCTATTCCCTTTATTTATTTCTGTACTAAACATATACAAACTATTGATTCATATACTTCATCAAAACTTAGGTTAACCTTGTGAATTGCTTGAACCTTTGTACAACAAACAATATACTTGTGTGACATTCAAAGCTACTCATTACTAGGTGAGTTTACATAGCCCCTTTTTCCTTTTCATACTTTTGGGGTGAAGCAAGTCTACAACTATATTTCATACACAATTCAATACCTTTGTTCTTATGCTAAGGTCTTTATGCTTTATGTCTTAAACTGCTTGTTGACCATTACGTGTGTTCATGTTAGTACAATCATTAACTTGTGTGGCAAGCCTAAGGTAGTACCTAACATGATCATTTATACGAGAATCCGATACATTACTTAACACAGAACCTTGGCGGGTTTTTGTGTATACATCTTACTACTTTTCATGAAACAATCAGTTGGATTGTGTAAACCTTTTTCCTATTACATGGATTGATTGTATGCTTTGGAACCTCGTATGTTTTCACATTTATGCTTTAGACACGCTTTGAACATATTGAATTGTAAACATTACTTAACTTTGTTTGGTGTCAAAACCTATGTTTTCTCACCAACTACTTGTAGTTGACATTTACTTACATGTTTCAGGTGTACCTGTTTGAGGACCATGCTTGATCACATAGGGCTATGGACCTAGCAATAATAAATTTAAATTTTGTTATGTTATGAACTATATGTTTCAATTTCTCTTTGTAATGAATATTTAATTTCGATGAATAATTATAGTAACCCATTTAATAGTTGATCATGTGCTTATGAACAACCGACAGATTGGTATCAGAGCTATGGTTATAGGGAATTAGGTTATTTGAAACCAATGACCTAGTCTATAACCCTAGGATACCCTTGTGTGATAATCCTGCATGTTATCTTAGGTATTACATTACATGATACAATACATATTACCTTATGTGCTATGTTGATAACTTATATGATTACAAAATTACTAACCATGGAACACCTTAGTTGCTACAGTACCTGATTTGTCTACACGTTGCCTATCTAATCCCACTAAATGCTATCCTAAGTCTCACCATACACTTAATCATATCTAAGATCTCATACACCCTCATCATCATCACTTATGAACAAAATTCAAACCCTTGGGCCTAATGCCTATTAATGAGGAACTAAAGGAGCCCACTTACCCTCTAAGAAGAGGAAGCCTGCTTGAGGAACTAAAGAACCCTTGGGCCTAATGGCCATGTCAAACCCTTGGGCCTAATCCATAATTATTCTCATCATAATTATGTGTTCAAATGATATTGTTAATAATACATGACGACTGGAAGAGTGAGTGTAGACCCATGAAAGATTCTAACTAAGGAAAGACTGAGTACTTAAGCATGTCCCTTGTGACCCACCTCTCTTCCCTGGGAGTCTTTCTATGGATACACTACTTATCGGTCAAGTGTTACTCCTAACTACTATTATGAGAACTCGGTATTATGATTAGTCAAATTTTAACCTCGTGAAAACCCTTGTACCTAAGAATTAAGCGTTTATTTATCACTTACGACTTTTTCTTCTTTTCGTGCTAGACATGGCCTCCTACCCACCTCTGTAAGGCCCCAAATCGGGCACCCTACAGTTAGATCTCATCACTTGGTAAACCCATTAAAAACATTTAACTTTCAATTAATTAAACAGCGAAAGTCTTTCTCAACATAGTATTATCTTTAAACTCGTTAATTTTTATAACGTTACCTGACGAATGCATGCGCACCAACCCGAGTAGTCCCGCTTCCAAGCCAAGATACCTCGTCCAACTGACTCTCCTACAAAACAATCTAACGTACATACAAAGTCAGCTACGCTGAGTGAGTTATAATAGTTTAATTTAAACAACAACTAACTCATCTCTATATATAATTATTTCCATTCAAGACCCTCTGGTTCTTAGAAAATAGTTGTATAGATTTTCATCATATAAATAACCCCCGTTATCTTATAATATCCCAAAGGATTCACCACCCCATACTCTACCCACCATTCTAACTCAGTAAGTCTCATCGACACAGAACGAGCTAACTACACTGAAAACTCACAATTTACCATATATATATATTAACCATACACTGGTTAACTCGACCAACCTCTAGACACCGACTTACCTGTCCTAACCATGACTCTCATAAACCAATTGACTCAACAGTTGTACACAGTGTACTCAGTTCGACACAACGGTCAATCTAACTCGACACACCACATTGATTCCATCTATTTATCACATCAATACTATCTTATACACATATAATATAACTCATCACTTGCATGCAATTTAACACATATATAAGCACACAAATACATACCTCATCACTGCACCCTCGTCAGGGTTATCCCTGTCAGGATACTCACCCTAAGCTCAGTTGCACCCTTGTTATAGGGCCCCGCCGCTAAACATAGCGACACACTCGTCATCTATGATAACTACCCAGCCACCACACGGTGACTATATCATCGACCATACGGTGACTGACACATCACACGTACAATGATGACCCCGAAGGACTCCGTCCTCCACATCACTATTAGCCGTATACACGAACAACAATGTAAGCACACAAAGCAAAACATATATACACATGACACTACCTGGACATGTACTACGACTCACCACCATTTATGGATCACTTACATGTGTTATCCAACGCTTACTTAGACATATCCTCATAACGTCTAGACACCTTGCCCAACTCTTTCCGAATAAGAAGTTATATGACACACAAACACCATACTCACTTCTAGCCTATACATACTATGGACACCACATAGACTCATGCAAACACGATACCTGTCGTGTCACGAGGACAACGACACAATACACCCAGCATCAAGAACACGACGCACAACGACATACTAGCACCTACATGAATCGTTAATGAACCACGTACAGGTTGTCATGCTAACTCTCCTTATATAACCATCACAGGTTCTAACTGAATTCCTGACTCATCCCGACTAACTCATAAGATGATACACACCGATCATCACTACTCTTGTTCACCCATCCTATGGATCCCATGATGACCCTTAGCTTCATTAATACATAGTAGTCTCATAAAACACTTCAAAATTAATTCATAACTCGTAATACGTTCGTTTAATAAAACATGTGAGTATGTACGATAGCCTCAAAACAGTAAAACATTTAAAAGATGGGATTAGAAACTCACAGTAACGATGGTATAACTCTTGTACTGCTACGGTCTCCTCGCATGAAACCCGAATGTAACATCTCTGATTTTCCGACCCTATTTTAACTTATTTTAACTAATAAAATAACAACACGACATTGAATCATATACTTGTTCAAACCTACACCTCATTAATCGTTAGCCGATCGTATTCAATTCAAGGATTTAGAACTCATAATCAAGTGGTAACACCTCTTAGAGTTAATCCAGTTAGTAATCCCGTTAGGTGTTCTGTTAAATCCTAACCAGGCTAATTCTGTCAAAGCTGAAGTTACAAGGGCTGATTTTGTAAATAACCAGAAACCCTAGTAGGCACGGTCGCGCCACGTTTTGGCACGGTCGCGCCTCGTCTGGCACGGTCGCGCCACGTTTTGGCACGGTCGCGCCTCGTCTGGCACGGTCGTGCCACGTTTAGGCACGGTCGCGCCTCACGACAGTTGAAACGTAAACACAGCTTTAATCACAGGGACATTTGAATTCATAACTATTATCCATATTATTACCATTAACAGAGAAAATTAAACTTGCAATTACCACAATTACGTCCAATAACTCCACAAAACTCGATTAGCCTCAAAGAAACCGAAACTCTTTCACTTGGACCAACAATTCATCTTTTCTGAATTGTGGCACTCCCAACAAACAATCCATCGATCCTTTCTAAAGCTTTTGGACACACTGGTTAAGCCGGAATTGTAGCAGAAGACGCCGAAAACCAAACTCCTCGTCGCCAGAACTCATTCTACCCGTACACCATCGATTCATCCTCCTTTCGGGTAATTGAAACCTTTCACACTTACGATTTAGCATATAGATCAAAAGCCCTAACATAATTTTGGCTTACGATATCCAGTTTAACACCAACCCGAATCTAGGGTTCATTCTAAAATGGTTTAATCGAACCCTGCTTTGAAAGCGTTTTAAATACAATTAAATTATTTCAATAGATGAAAGCCCTATGAATTCCAACATTAACAATATAAGATTTAGACAATTCGTTCTGTTTTGGAATAGACACGGTCGCGCTAGTCTTCTAGCGCGGTCGTGCTCCATGAAGACACGGTCGCTCCTCTCCAAGCGCGGCCGTGCCTCACCCTCTGACCCGGTTGTGCCTCTTGGCTAGACCTAGCCGTGCTATCAGAACCCTAGACACGGTCGTGCCTAGTGAGCAGCCTTGTGTATCTTCTGTTTGATCAACACGGTCGCACCCTTGACCAGCGCGGTCGCGCCCGTGGTCATCGCACGATCGTGCCTTTTCCCAGGCACGGTCGTGTGTGTGAGAAAATCTTGTCAGAATGCTTAATTTTATATTTTCAAAAACAATAACAATTCCAAATTAATTTTTAAATAAAAATAATTAATTTTATAAAGATTTGGATTAACCTTATTTAAAAGATCCAAATTCTTATTTCTAAATAAATAGAAGTTATTTATTATAACCTACAAAATTAAATTTATATTTAATATTAAACTCTACACATAAATATTAGTTACACCACTTATTTACTCATCTTTATAAAAATAGCGTAAAGATTATTTATTAAATTTATATTTAATATAAAACATTTAATACATTTTCATAACTAAATGACTAAGTTACATATTTTATAAATAAATAAATAAGATTACAATTATCTATTTAAATTACATTTAAACAAAAACTATTTGTTTAGGTTATACTTAATCACCCCTAATACTTACATTATTTTTATAACTAAGTAAACAAATAATAATTTTATTATTTCATTATTTAGTTATTCCAAACTCAAATTTTATACAACACCATTTAAGTACAAACCACTAACACCTACAACTTCAAATTCATTATACACACATCCAATTTAACCTTAGACTTAGACATAGACTATTGCGCACACTATTGATTCAATACATATTACACTCTAGGTTAACGTTGTGCATTACGAGGACCCCGTTACTGTCTAGTATCTCGTGTTAGCTACGCCTTCAAATCAAGTGAGTATTACATAGCCCCTTTTACTCTTTTACACTTTTGGGGTGGAACATGAACATTATACAATACTATTGTTTACATTTACACAGACTACACAAATACAAATCCCCTTTACATTCATGTGTGCAATTTGAGCTTTATGCCCGAGTGCTAGTTGTGCTAACTTTTGTATGCGATTATGTGCAATCATTAACTATTCAAGCCGATGGTAAACAATGATAGATCTATTGAGTCTGACAAACCCACCCAGGTAGGGTGATTATTACCGACAACACAATTTTTGCATGCTAGTTACAAAGGTTTGATTGTACTTGGTTACACAATAGCTACTCCCCATAAATGCCTTATTTTATCATGATATGTAAGGATTTGTTTATTTACAAACTATATGCTATCTATATACAAACCTGTGTATGCTCACCAACTTTTTATTTGACCTTATTTTATTCATGTTTCAGGTACTAATGTGTGATTTGATCAAGATTTGCTACACATAGGCTATGGGACTTAGTTAATTTGAATAAAGGATTTCTTGTATTTCAATTTAGTTCTTTCTTGGATTTGGTTGTGTTTGGATTATTTGAAATGAAATTGATGTTTGTCAACCTTGTGCTCATGAACAGTCTACATGTCCCGCCCCGATGATTCCGCCATCGGTCGGGGTGTGACAGATTGGTATCAGAGCCTTGGTTATAGGGAACTAGGTTATTAGACACCCTTGACCTAGACTATAACTTTAGGACACCCATATAATGCCATGCTACTACATGTTACATTATTAGTTCTTTTGTAAATATTTTACATGCTATCATAAGTATTTACACTACGTGATACAATACATAATGACTTATGTGTCACACTACTTGATAACTTTTGTGCTTACACTCATTACTATCTACATGCTATATGATTATTTTTTTATGTGAATATTCTTACATGTTATACTATATAATTACATCATATGATACAATACTTAATAATCTATGTGTCACATTACCTGCCAACTTTTTTCTCCTATTCATTGCTACCTATTTAATTTATTTAAAGTGCTATCCTAAGTTTCCACACACACTCATACACACTTAGTTATTCATGCACCCCTAAACTCACATACATAATACCACACCTCTTGTGAACAACAAATTTTTAAACTATTGGGCCTAATGTCCATCATTAATAAACTAAGAAGCCCATCTATCCTCCAAGAAGCAAAAGCCCACTGAAATGTATAAACCTTACTTTCGGGCCACAAGGCCCAGTTCACAACAATTCTCATCATGACCATGAGGCCAACAATAGTATTATTAATACATGATGGCTGGAAGAGTGTGTAGGCCCATGAGGAATTCTGGCTAAGGAAAGATAGGGTACTTAAGTGTGTCTTAGTGACCCACCCCTCTTTCCTGGGAATTCTCCTTAAGGATACACTACTTATAGGTCAAGTGTACTCCTAAAATACTATCGAGAAGACTCGGTGTTGTGACAAGTCAAACTCAAAACCTATGAGAGTTTCTATATTTGACACTCAATATTTCATTTTCACTTACAACCTCTTCATTGTTTTCTACAAGACATGGACTCCTACTCTCCTTCCTCCCCGATGTACCGTCCCGCAACAGAATCTGATTGGGAAGAAGACACTGAGACACCCGTGTATCGGTCACCAACACCCCCAGCTGCTAGGCCAAGGTTTGATGTAAGGGCGGACTGGATTAGGAACACCGGCCCGAAACTTCGAACACCTGGACCACCAGCACCCAGAAACCCGTATCAGACACCCCATCTTCACAATCAGTTACTACCCCCACTAAGAGACTCGTATCTAATGCCCGACCCGTACCATCCTAACCCTTGGGTAAGGCATACCACGACACCCACTAATGTTATGGGAATTCCAACCCATGACATTCACCAATATGTAAGGACCTCAAACTTTGAGAGGCAAAGGATGGAGCAGGGAGTAATGCATGATTTGCAAGGACAAAGAATGGATAGCCTAGCAAACCAATTAGGGTACCAAAAGGAGTTAATCTCCATTCTCGAAAAAGAAATACAGGAACATCGCACGGAGACCGCCAAAGCTGAAGCCAGATCTGCTACTCGAGTGACCATAGCGGTGCTCATCTTGGTGATTATCTTCTTCCTAGTGGAAAGCTACCAGAGACGTTAGGAGAAATTTCTATTTATTGTCTTTAAAATTTTTGGTTTGAGAACCATTTCCCTATGTTTTGAGTAATGTTTAACATTTCAGCATTTAATCAATATTTCAACTCTGAAGTTATTATTCATTGATTTGACCCGTTGAGTGTGAATTACACCCATCATATTTTCATCAAAATTATCTAAGTATCATCTTTCTCATTCACCACAATTTAGTACATTACCGGCAACCTCCTTCGTAAACAAATCATCCTATTGTTTGATTTAAACAAACCTCGTTATTTTGTTCAAACAAAATGTTTATCAAACTTTTAGATAATATCAAAAACATAAATTTTCCATAAAACTTCTCACCTGATAAGGAAACTTAATACAATCTATTTTATAAAAATATTATTTCGAATTGATAAATAATTATGATTTTCCTCATTAAAGAAAAATATTTCTAAACCCTGGCTAAATTAGTATACGACTACTTGTTTAGCCAACAATTTCGCTTAAAAATATTCTCTTATTGATAGTTGAAAATCTAAATTAAAAGATTTTTCCCATAAATTGTCTACTTATTTAAATTATGTGATCCAATGGTTTTCACTACTTTATATATCCATAATCAAGAATAATTTACCACTTCCTATTTTCAAACAAAGATCAGTAATTGTAAACACATTTCCCCGAATATTTCAGAACCTCCTCGTTACCTTTCACTTGTCACTTCAAGAGACGATCGAACAACGTAAACGTTAACCCCCCCATCAACCCCAATGAGATTTAAGAGTTACAACCTAACTACCACATTATACAGGAACGCCAAACAACACGCTTATCCGCAACACTCGATCACATGCAAAACCCGTTAGTATACATCACACACGAAGTCCAACAACTTACGTATACACGTTCATAATATGCCCAACGCAACCACAGGGTACATGAAACTCAATTATTCTCAATATACCCAATGCTACACAAATTACATAATACAAGAAACTAGTTTGCCTACAAATCACAATTTACTGGATTGATCACATAACACACGAAACATGTTTATTTACAATACATCTGCTACCGGATTGAGCACATAATACACGAAACTTAGTTGTTTGCGATATACGTGATACATAACAATTGTTTGATTGATACATAATTCTAGATTGACCACATTAAACATGAAACTCATTTAGTTACAGAGTACAGCATACTAAACTGTACACATTATATTGATTTACAAAATACATGATGCTAAGTTGTCAACGCCATACATGAAATTCAATTCCTATAATACATGTGATACTATGTTGTTTACATTACACGTGAGAGCTCATTGATTTACAAAATACATAATGCTAGTTGTTCATGCTACACAAGAAACTTGTGTGTTTACTTTATACACGAAACAAAATTGCTTACAATTATTACAATTGATTGATTACATTATACACAAGACATGGTCATGCACTTTGTTCACCAAAGTTGAAGACCATAATACATGGAAACGACTCGGGGTTTGACGTATTCTTGTTCAAACACGAGCAAACTAAGAAACTTTAAGTTATTCTACTTTACTACTCTTTAGTTGTGAACTTACCTTCTTAAGGACATAGTTACTTGTTAGCGACTTTTATGTGAAAACAATGGACATGGACGGAGTGAAATTGTGCCCCCTTGAACCGCACACAACGGAATGACCTATACGGACCATGCAATGATTTGAGTAATTACGGGTGCACACGGGATTATGAAAATCAGCGTATGGAAAGCATAGCGAAATTTTGTCGTGTGTTGTGACCTAAAACTTATCATGATATGTAACAACGAAACTAATGTGATATGAAAAGGGCATGGTGGATACGCCGATGGTACTTCCTATATGCAAGTGTCCTGTAATATTATCAGAAGTAGCGTTGCTCGTGTCACGTGATGTTTTGACCTAGACCAATGTTAAGAAATCTTTTACCCGCTAACAATTTTAGAGTATATTATACTACATCTTGTACAAACCCTAATTATCAAGATTCCATCAAATTCATTCCAAATAATACATCTCACATTTAGAATTCAGAATTATTATTCGACAATCTCCTCCTTAAATTCATTTCAAAATAAAATTCATTATCACCCTTCATTTTCAACTTTAAGTATCAGGCCTAAGCCATGTCAAGGGTTACACTCCCCAGAATCCAACAATCAAAACTCACCGAGAACCCAAAACTCCCACCTATTTCTTGATTTTTAGTAGCCTCCATTAGTTAAATTTCGGGACGAAATTCCCTTAACATGGGGAGACTGTAACATCTCTGATTTTCTGACCCTATTTTAACTTATTTTAACTAATAAAATAACAACACGACATTGAATCATATACTTGTTCAAACCTACACCTCATTAATCGTTAGCCGATCGTATTCAATTCAAGGATTTAGAACTCATAATCAAGTGGTAACACCTCTTAGAGTTAATCCAGTTAGTAATCCCGTTAGGTGTTCTGTTAAATCCTAACCAGGCTAATTCTGTCAAAGCTGAAGTTACAAGGGCTGATTTTGTAAATAACCAGAAACACTAGTAGGAACGGTCGAGCCACGTTTTGGCATGGTCGCGCCTCGTCTGGCACGGTCGCGCCACGTTTTGGCACGGTCGCGCCTCACGACAGTTGAAACGTAAATACAGCTTTAATCACAGGGACGTTCGAATTCGTAACTATTATCCATATTATTACCATTAACAAAGAAAATTAAACTTGCAATTACCACAATTACGTCCAATAACTCCACAAAACTCGATTAGCCTCAAAGAAACCGAAACTCTTTCACTTGGACCAACAATTCATCTTTTCTGAATTGTGGCACTCCCAACAAACAATCCATCGATCCTTTCTAAAGCTTCTGGACACACTGGTTAAGCCGGAATTGTAGCAGAAGACGCCGGAAACCAAACTCCTCGTCGCCGGAACTCATTCTACCCGTACACCATCGATTCATCCTCCTTTCGGGTATTTGAAACCTTTCACACTTATGTTTTAGTCTATAGATCATAAGCCCTAACCAAACTTTGGCTTACGATATCCAGTTTAACACGAACCCGAATCTAGGGTTCATTCTACAATGGTTTAATCGAACCCTGCTTTGAACGCGTTTTAGGTACAATTAAATTATTTCAATAGACTCATAATAACCTTATAGATGAAAGCCCTATGAATTCCAACATTAACAATATAAGATTTAGACAATTCGTTCTGTTTTGGAATAGACACGGCCGCGCTAGTCTTCTAGAGCGGTCGTGCTCCATGAAGACACTGTCGCGCCTCTCCAAGCACGGTCGTGCCTCACCCTCTGACCCGGTCGTGCCTCTTGGCTAGACCTGGTCGTGCTATCAGAACCCTAGACACGGTCGTGCCTGGCCCAGGCACGGTCGTGCCTAGTGAGCAGCCTTGTGTATCTTCTGTTTGATCAACACGGTCGCACCCTTGACCAGCGCGGTCGCGCCCGTGGTCCTAGCACGATCGTGCCTTGTCCCAGGCACGGTCGTGTGTGTGAGAAAATCTTGTCAGAATGCTTAATTTTATATTTTCAAAAACAATAAGTATTCCAAATTAATTTTTAAATAAAAATAATTAATTTTATAAAGATTTGGATTAACCTTATTTAAAAGATCCAAATTCTTATTTCTAAATAAATAGAAGTTATTTATTATAACCTACAAAATTAAATTTATATTTAATATTAAACTCTATACATAAATATTAGTTACACCACTTATTTACTCATCTTTATAAAAATAGCGTAATGATTATTTATTAAATTTATATTTAATATAAAACATTTAATACATTTTCATAACTAAATGACTAAGTTACATATTTTATAAATAAATAAATAAGATTACAATTATCTATTTAAATTACATTTAAACAAAAACTATTTGTTTAGGTTATACTTAATCACCCCTAATACTTACATTATTTTTATAACTAAGTAAACAAATAATAATTTTATTATTTCATTATTTAGTTATTCCAAACTCAAATTTTATACAACACCATTTAAGTACAAACCACTAACACCTACAACTTCAAATTCCTTATACACACATCCAATTTAACCTTAGACTTAGACATAGACTATTGCGCACACTATTGATTCAATACATATTACACTCTAGGTTAATGTTGTGCATTACAAGGATCTCGTTACTGTCTAGTATCTCGTGTTGGCTACGCCTTCAAATGAAGTGAGTATTACATAGCCCCTTTTACTCTTTTACAATTTTGGGGTGGAACATGAACATTATACAATACTATTGTTTACATTTACACAGACTACACAAATACAAATCCCCTTTACATTTATGTGTGCAATTTGAGCTTTATGCCCGAGTGCTAGTTGTGCTAACTTTTGTATGCGATTATGTGCAATCATTAACTATTCAAGCCGACGGTAAACAATGATAGATCTATTGAGTCTGACAAACCCACCCAGGTAGGGTGATTGTTACCGACAACACAATTTTTGCATGCTAGTTACAAAGGTTTGATTGTACTTGGTTACACAATAGCTACTCCCCATAAATGCCTTATTTTATCATGATATGTAAGGATTTGTTTATTTACAAACTATATGCTATCTATATACAAACCTGTGTATGCTCACCAACTTTTTAGTTGACCTTATTTTATTCATGTTTCAGGTACTAATGTGTGATTTGATCAAGATTTGCTACACATAGGCTATGGGACTTAGTTAATTTGAATAAAGGATTTCATGTATTTCAATTTTGTTCTTTCTTTGATTTGGTTGTGTTTGGATTATTTGAAATGAAATTGATGTTTAATATATTACAATTTAGTCAACCTTGTGCTCATGAACAGTCTACATGTCCCGTCCCGATGATTCCGCCATCGGTCGGGGTGTGACATCTGTCAACGTATGATCACATAGTCAGAGTACATCCCACACATGCGTCAGTTAAGTATAAATATAATTGATCTCGACGCCCGTCTCGTCTGCTCATCACTTCACCCACACAAAACCGTAGTCCATGTGTCCGCTCAAACCGAGTTATCCTGGGCTTGTGTAGAACTCGTATGCACGGACGTTCACGTGCCATGCAAGGCATTAGCCTCGTAGGTCACCCGTACACGAGTCAAGACCCCTATGCACGTCCAAAACTCACATGCAAACCCTTTGTACCCCAAAACCCTAATCGGGTGTAACCCGATTCCCTCTTTCCTCGTCCACCACCGTGAACCACCATGCTACACGTCACCCTTGTCATCTTCATTTTCTAACACTACTCTCCTCAATCTACTCCCCCAAGCACCGTTAACCGGCCGCCACCATGCACCACTATCATCTTCAATGCCGGGTAACCCTAGCCGACTCACACTTCCTCCGTCCTTCACTACACGTTGCTGCCATGTAAACACAGCCCACACCGGCCTCCGCCGGCTCTTCACCGCACGACCACAGCCATTCGAAGCAGTCATTACATGGCGCCAAGCACCGCCATCCTCACGTCACCACCACTACGCCTTCGTCGCCCCTGCTACCCCGAGATCACCACCTCAGTCGGCAGCCCTCAAGAAACCCAAACCTAACCGTAGATCAATGCAAAACAACAGTAAACTTGTAACGAAAAGAAGTCAACAATACATGTTTGTGCTCTTCATTTCCGTCGTGAGACACCACCCGGAACCACCACTGCCGGCATCCTCCCCCGACTTCTCTCCCTCTTGTTCGTCTCCCATCAGTCGTCCATACGTAACCTAGGCCATTCGGCCTAGGGTTTTCCTATAAAATGGTTTAAATACAACTAATAGTTGCATTCGGGTCCCTCTAGTTCCATTTTGCGTGTAACGAATCTCGAGTTATGATTACAACGACTAACTGTGTCATTTAATGGCGTTAACACGCGCCATGCATGACCAACCTTGCTCCTCATTACCTTAAGTATGAATTCGGATCATCCACTAACCCGAACCACTGGCTTACGGGTTTTCGGCATGCTACAAATCTACCCTCCTTAAAAGAGGATTCGTCCTCAAATCCTACGTCGGTACGAACCAACACCACATATTCCTATACACCTAATTAATTCGGTGCCAACATTCACCTTGACACTGCCTTGTTGCTCTTACCGTTCATAATAACATTGCATGTACCATCCCTGGTACTAGGTAACACAACACTACCAATTGTCCATTCACTTATCACATTTCATTTGACTCATGGGCACTATTGCCTTTGTCTCCTGTGTAACCCTAATGATCTTGTCATTCCGACGGTTACCTCCCCGAGTAGGTTTCTTACTTCTCATGAATGGATTCATTCTTCACCCTTCCAAAGTGAAGTCGTCATGCTTCTCACCTCATACCTTGATCACCGCCCTGCGATGATCTCCTAAACTCAATCCTACTGCCCTACCCATAAGGGTATCACTTTGTCCTTCTTCGACGATCTCCAGGAGCTTATGCAAAGCCACACTAGTCTCTACAAAGTTCCTCTGCCATAGCATCTCTATATATCATTAACACGTGTTCAATACGTCCCTTAAGTATGTAGGTACATCCCACACTAAGGTCATCTTTTGCAGCTCTCTATGCGTCTCAAAAGCTCACTTTCCTCTGTCATGCCTGTTTCAACGGTTAAACACTTGCTTTTCTTAGATGCTCCACAACAGCTCACATGAAGCTAGTCTTAGGTCTACCAGCGTAGGCATCTCCTTCCCAGTCACTTATGTGTGATCCTTCACTTACCCCTCATGCGTCCCACTTTCCTCATTGTTGCTCCACAATTACCATGCGATCACCGATCGCGCCTCATTTATCATGTACGAACATGAAGTCTGTCTGCTCACATGCCTCAGCTATTCGTTGTCTCGTCCAGGGAAAACATCCCTATTCCTCTGGTGTCTCACCTCGACTGGATTCTTCATAAGGAACGTGTTTCATGAACGTCTTTGATCTCACCATAGGCATTCTGGTCAAGCGTCCCCGTAAACGCTTTCATTCTCTACTCTCACCGCTCCGCTCATTGGCTTTATGCTCTGAATTCCCGAGATATGAACATAGGCATCTCTTAAGAGCACCTCACTGGTCACCTAGAAAGAAGTCAAAACTTCTCGCATCACCCCGATGTATCGGCGTCGAGAAAATCGTCAAGATAGAAATACTATGCTTGTGTATACTGACCACCCGTCCTATGCACGACTAAGCGTGTACTACAAGGACACACACCGACACTCGTAACTACAGAACACACAAGGTTCTACACATGTACTAGTAACTCAACTTCCTAACTCGCACAAAGTGCTCATACACAACTAGCTAGATCTGAGTAAGTCTACTTGCATACAATATGACTTTTTCATTTATAGACACACAAATATATCATGTTGTCTGGCCCGAAGACACAAGCAAACACGATTTCCCTCCTGACTGCCATCAGACACAATAACCTATTGAAAAATGTCAACACCATATCAAGCTTACACTTGATCTCCCGCATGACTAATGCAAGACACAATATCGAGCTCACGCTTGATCTCCCGCCATGACTATTAAATACGTGACACAAATAACTCATACTCATAAGCAACTAATTAACGACATATAAGTTTATTCACAAAACACTTCATATCCTTAAGCACCAAAACACTTACCTCGCGAAGATTTATGCCTTAAGATATAAAGACATTCAACATCATAGTAAGGCTAAACACACCCCTTACACTTCACACATCACCTAAGCATAACACATAGGTGACACTATCTTAAGACCATAGACACACACAATTAATCAAGACTCAGGTCTACACAGGTCTACTCATTCTAATCAACCAAGCTCTAGCATCACTTCAAGGATTACATTTAATCCTAACTCACATCATTTAGAATGCAATCACACATTCCCCCATACGACACATATTCCACTACTGTAAACACAATCATGCGCCGCCATAAACACAATTATCATTAATTATGTCCCAATCACCATGCGGTAAGACTCATAATAAATGTCAAAATCAAATAATCAATATTTGAATTGAGCATCACACCACGTACATGTCTTATCATTCATAACGTCTAATCACCCCAAAATCTCTCGTGACAACTGCCACACTATCTAATCATCAAGCAATCAAGTATCCCATATGCTGCCCGCAAGATCATTGCTATACCGCTTCAGGTGCATCTGGCGTGTCCTCCTCTTGTTTCTCCCGAAATATAGCTCTCTTAACCGTCGCACGTGGTCGATCTCTCAACCATGCATGTTCACATCCTGGAGGAAATCACATACAACTGACATTACTCTCCTTGTCCATCATGTCTTCCCCATCATAGCTCCACGCGGTATGTTGCCTAACGAAGCTCTGGTCACACTTGGCGTGAGAAACGCCAACACCACCCCCATCTCACTAGCAGTTTCATCTGCGGTAGTCGTCGTCTTGACCGGTCGTTCTGCATCCCCCTTAGCAAGAGCTCCACGCCTGACCGATATCACGTGCTTCATCTTAACCATCTAATCCTACTCAAGATAGAAAGTTGGAGTGCTTACCCTGGGTAACAAATTCAGAATATGAGAGTAATCATAGACTGTCAAATCACGGTGATCAAATGCAATTTGGTGGTCCACGTTATGACTCGGATTCTAAACCTTTCCCATCATACTCACACTAACTTTCTATCTTTCACACAAACTGGATGCACATGCATCCCACATAACTCACATAGCACCTAGCAAGTCATCATTTTTATCACAGTTTCACACCATCCAAGGTTACACATAAATTACTAAATCATATCGACACACTAAACTATCTGACATAGTTACAATTAATGCTACTCCACATTATTCAATGCACACTATAGTCTCATTCAATCACACTACACAACTTCAAGTAGTTCTACATAATACTTCAACACATATCACACAACTTGATCCCACACGGAACCCTAAATCATTTACTCACACCAGTTACTTTACCTAGTGTAACACTACACAAATGGTAAAGTAATAACTACTGCTCAACTTGAAAGACGTACCTCTTGGCTCGCGATTACTCGTGGTGGCAATCGTTTCACCCTTGTCCCATTTTCAGTTTAAGTTAACGCATTTTATTTGTTTAAAAACACCAGTTTTCTCTTAAACCTCAGCTCTGATACCAACTTGTAAGGTCCCAAACCGGGCACCCTACAGTTGGTTCTCATAACTGGTTATACCCTTGAAAATACTCATTTTAGATATATTAAACTACAACGGAAGTCTTTCTAAAAACATTAATTATTATTTAATGTCATCAAGTTACCTCACGAATGCTTGCACACCAATCCGTGTAGCTCCGCTCCCAAGCCAAGATACCTCGTCAGCAGACTCACCTGCAAAAAAATCTAACGTACACACAAAGTCAGCTACGCTGAGTGAGTTCTAATAGTTTAGTTTAATTAAAAGCCAACTCGTCTCAAAAGTTATTCTTAGGTTTGTGTTTTGGGTATTTAGCAAGGCAGAGGATTTATAGGAATTATGAGTGGTGGTTGTTCTTAGGTTTGTGTTTTGGGTATTTAGCATGGCATTAAGCCCAACACAGTTGGTTAGCACACTTCCCCCCATACAAACCACCCGGGTTTGATCCCGAGCAGCTTCCGGATTAGGCCAATTCCTTTTTATTCTTTTTTTTTATATGTTAAACTCTCATTTACACACATATACATACATGTGTACATACCTATATATGTATAAACCCTGTTTTCTTAAAATATTTAAAGTAAAACGCCTAATTTTAGTTATAACAAGACATAAACAATTAAACTTTAAACATCTATACATTTCGTATCTTTTATAAGCTTTTAAGGGTGTGTGAACATATATATATATATATATATATATATATATATATATATATATATATGTGTGTGTGTGTATGTGTGTAGGTCCTGTCGATAGGGTCAAATGGACTGATTTGGTGAAGAACAAGATGAAATAAAGATACACAGATTTAACAATAAACTCCCCTTGATTGATTTGCAAATCATGAATACAATAAAACCCCAAATCTTTCTTACATGTGTGCTCACCCAAAACCTTAATCATCCTATTCTATTTATAGCCTAATGACAATTTAGGATAATTACATTTAAGTCCCTAAAGATTAACAAAGATAATAAATCTTGAACAAAAATAATAAATATATTTTGCCTAAACAAAATATATTTATATAACCGAACCACTTTTGATGATCACGTCTTAAGCTCCGCACGTTAATCCCTCGCCCGACTTCTCGTGTTTACTTCGACTCGTTCACATTGACTTTGACTATGATGACTTTGACCTTTTGACTTGATAACATTAGACTACCAATTTAGACCCAACAATCTCCCCCTTAGGCTAATGTTATCAAGCTCTTGACTCATCTTCAGAACCGTCATTTCATGCATATTGTGATCTTGAATTTGGCAAGCTTCAGTCTCAATTTCAAGACCCAACAATCTCCCCCTAGACTGATGATATCCAAATTCTCTGACAATCTCCCCTTTTTTATATGCATTATCCTGTCAAGCAGGAGCAAACTATTCCAACTCTCTGTTTTTGAGTGATATAGAAGATGTAGGAGGAGGATTCCTAGCTAGATATCTTCTTCAATCTTGAGGAAGCAGGTGATTTGGGCTGATATCTTGCTCAATTGATGATCGGCCATCATTGTAGCAAATAGATGTGGAAACATGTTCACAATCACAAACACAACTTTGAATTTTCTTTAGACAATTTCAACTTACAGACAAAACCGGATTCATTTGTAGTGTGCAATCGAGTGAGTATCTCAAACGTTTTGAGACACAGTCAAAATGATATGGAAAAATTCAAAAATAACCAGAAATAAAACTAATTAACACAAGTTAAAAAAATTTCCCTTTTTTTAATATTTTTTTTAATTTTATTTATTAAATTATTATTATTTTTTTAAGAACTTCCAACCTTAGAGATGTAGAAAGAACCTGATACGAGATCATATTGATTCAACCTGTCTGGTCACACTTCAACTTTCATCCGGATAGCCATGACTTAAGAACGATTGCCGGTATGTTTGTGTTAGGACATAGATTGTATGACAAAAGCTTTGTAATAGTTTAGATCTTATTGTCTTTATGTTTTTATGTAAATATTTAGTTTTTGGTCTAAGTATTTGTACAAGTTCTGCTAGAGGCGAACTTGATAAGTTCGCCTGGTCTATCAGAGGCGAACTTGTTAAGTTCGCCTAAGCATCTTTGAAGCGAACTTGTTAAGTTCGCCTGGTGCAGAACATATGTCTATAAATAGAGTTACAGAGTCTGTTTAGAACAGGGAAGTGAGACTGATCGAACAAGAATTATGTAAACTATGTTTTTGTGAATACAAAGAGAAAGCTTTATTTACATGCTGTGTTTACTTGTCAATTAGTATACATTCGTTAATACGGTAAGATTCTGCACTCCGTATTATCAAGACATCTTATCACGAGATCGATCTGAGATGAGTCATGAGGACCTACAAGTGGTATCAGAGCTTTTGCTCGTGATTTGTGGTTGATTTTTGTTGATAAGAGACGGTTTTTGTGTACAATTTGACAAGAAATTGGTCATTTTTGAAGATTTTGTATCCATGGAGTTTACAAGTTCTTGAAACTGATTTTACTGCTGATTTCATGAAATTCAGGTGGATTGTGATGAAATTGATCCGATAGAAGTGTTCTAGTTCATTAAATACTCAATCCTACGGTGCAATTTCTTTAAATTCCTTCAATTCTGTGAGATATGACGATTTTTGGTACTGTTATGTTCGTGTTTGGGTTAATGTTCTTGCTGAGTTTGCTTTAGCTGGTTTAGGCGAACTTGCTGAAAGTTGTTGCATGCGAACTTAGCAAGCGAACTTATTAAGTTCGCTTCTCTCAGTTTAAGCGAACTTAGTAGGCGAACTTATCAGTAAGCGAACTTATTGGATTTCTTGGGTAAGTGAACTTGTCAAGTTCGCTTGATATAAATTCTGCTTGTTTTGGGCGAACTTATTATCTTCGCCTAAGGGATTGTTTGTTCAACACTTAGAAATTTTTTTTGAAAATGGCAAATATGGTACAAGTGACAAATATGTTGAATTACGACAACGAGATTGGTACATCTCAGAAACCGCCCAAATTGTTAAGTCTTGCAGATTATTCGAATTGGAAAGATCGGTTTGATCAGTTCGTATCCTTTACTGATACAAGTTTATGGATTCCAATCTTAGAAGGTTATACGCATCCTACATATACTTGGATGGGAAAGGATGATGTTCCTAAATCGGTATCTGTGTTAACCACAGAAGAAAAATTATTGTTTGATAGAGAAAAGAAGGTAATGGCCAGTATTTCAATGTCTCTTCCTAAAGAAATTTATCACATTTTTAAACAATTCAGGACTTCTCAACAATTGTGGGAGGCGTTGCAAAAGAGGTGTGAAGGTAGTTCGGATGTTAAGAAAAGCCGAAAAGAATTATTGAAGAAGCAGTTCTTAGTGTTTAAGCACTTTCAAAATGAATCTTTAGATGATCTTGCAACAAGATTTTATCATTTGCTGAGTGAGTTGTCGAGTGCTTCAGTGGTTTATGAGACTGAAGAAATAAATGATAAGTTTTTGGAAGCATTACTATCAAAATTTGATGTGTATATGGTTTTGATTAAAGAAAATGTCAAGTATAAAATCATGTCGCTTGAAGAGGTTCTTGGAAAGATACAATCACATGATATGAATATGAAGAAGAAGGAAACAAATATGGAACATATTCAAGATCCTTCAATGTATTTTGCTAAGTCTTCTGTTAAAACTGGTGCAGGGGTAGCGTTCTTTTCTGATGATGCTCAAGATGTCTCTCATGATCATTGTTATGGGGTTCCAAGTCATTCAGGTTTCTCTGCAAATACAACTTCTTCTTCGTCTGGAACACATAATATGAATCAAAGGGTTGCTGATGATTACTTAGCTATGTTTTCTTCCTTTATGGCTTCTTATGAAAATTTTATTGGAGGAAAAATTCATGATCCAGAGGTTATTGAAGAAGATTTTAGATAGATTGATCCTGTTGATCTAGAAGAAATGAACATTCAATGGAATATGGCTATGTAGGTCCCTCGGGTGTGGCGGATCGTCACATGCAAGTGGGTCTACTAGTCGAACCAGATGCGGAATGCCCGTGACTAGGTGGAGAGTCAAACTAAACAAAGTAAACCGACAAGATAATCACTTTAAACGTTCTTTGTATTATAAACACTTGAAGGTTACAGAGAGAAGTACTGAGATTACACTTTGCGTATTTACAACTATGACTGCGTACTTAACTTCTGTCAACCTATCCTATTTATACAAGACCTGATGCCTGCGTACTTAGCAAGTGCGCAGGACAAAATGCTCTTGCGTACTTAGCAAGTACACAAAGGTATTCTTGCGTACTTGCTAAGTACGCAGGAGCTTTCTCCTGTGCACCTACAAGTGCGCAAAACACTTAGAGAATTTTGCAACACTCAATATGTAAAAGTAAATACAACTCGATAAACTAATACATAAAGACTCTTACATACAAAGATAATTACAAACAAGAAAATACAAACTAAGAATCTATCTATCCAGAGTGTTTATCACAGGAAAGTGCTTCAACAAACTCCCCCTTGACAACAGCTCTGGATAATCTTCAGTCTTCAGTCTTCACATCTTCAGTCTTCACAGCACTTGATCTTTAGCTTCCATCTTCTTCTTGCATTCAAGGCAGAACTTAATCACCTTGTCATATTTAGAAGCAAGGAGCTTTGTCCATTCATTAGTGTATACGCAATAGCTGTCTGCTAGTGCCTCCAGATCTTTCACAGAAAAGTTGATGAAGCAGGCTTCATCAAATATTCTGATCAGTTCCTTTGGCACTATGTTCCCACTCTCAGAACGTACCTTTCCCATGATCACAGCCTTGCCCGTCTTTGGATCTACATACCAGTACCACATGTCACCAAGAATATCCTGAGATAATGTGACACCCGACAATTCAGGTCAATATCCGTACATGTTATAAACAAGTTTACATTATAATTGTTTTTGTGATCTACTTAATTTCACAAACAAGGACATTAAGGTCTAACAAAAACCGTACAGGGTCTCATTTCATATTCTGGTAATTCTAGGATTACCGGTTCACGTACCAGGATAACCCGACTAAATACGAACACTAGTGGTTAAATTTGCACTTAAATCAAATGGTTTGATTTATTTAACCCCACCCACTCCCATTGACCAGAAATCTCGGCCTCAAGGCCATGTGGGTCCATCCCACACCCTAAATTTCAACATCTTCTACTTACTTAAGCAATCTCCCATACCACCTCATTTTCTATCAATTCATCAAGAGCAAAAACCCTCAACCCCTGTCATCTCTCTCTTTTTCTACGACAACAACAAGAATACCTATCTCCACTTTCTTTTGGGGTTCTTCCATAATCGAAGACTCGAATCCTTTATTTCGGAGCTATAAGGAGAGTTCCAAGTGTTTTCTCAAAGGTTTTTAGCAGGAGAAGTCAAGATCGTTCTCTTTTTCTCTCGAAAATCGTCATCTCTGTCCAGAGGTAAAAACTCAATACTATCCACTTTATTTTCTTTAAAACCGTAGCTGAACACACAAATCGTTCAAACGCAAGTAAAATAACAAGAAAAGTGTGTCAAATTCAAGATTTGAACATAAAAATATACAGGACGAATTCTGTCAATCAAAGTGCAGTAATCGAAAGATACCTATTCAATCGAAACTAGGAGTTTCGATACCTATTTACTCAATCGAAACTAGGAGTTTCGATACCTGTTTGCAATCGAAACTAGGTAGTTTCGATACCGATTGCCCAATCGAAACTAGGTAGTTTCGATACTATTCTTTCCAATCGAAACTAGTAGTTTCGATACCGGTTGTTCAATCGAAACTAGGGAGTTTCGATACTCAGTTTACTCAATCGAAACTAGGTAGTTTCGACATCTGTTCTGTTCTGTTCAATCGAAACTATGTAGTTTCGATAACTGGTCATCAGTCCCATGAGGCAGTAACTTAGAACTACTTTATGACGAAACAAGTGTTGAAAAACTAAAAAGATATTTAAAACAAAAGCAATCAGATCTGTTAAGTCGGATGAACAACTTACGTATAAGACGGGTAGTTTTAACACATTAGTACCCTTGTGTGATTAGGGTACGGATATACAAGAACTAGCACAAGTTTGTTTGCTAGGATTTCATCGGACACAAGGTGAGTTCACGGCCCCCTTTTAACTCTTTACTTTTTTGTAAATATCGGGGGAGAAACATATTTACTTGTTATGTTTTGAAAACATGAAATACAATTGCCTACACGTTTGACAATATGAACACTCTGGTTTAACTCTTTGTGAGTTTCACTAATCCCCCTTTTTCTAAAGTTTTGAAATGATTTGGGGTAGAAACATACTTGTAAAAGACTTTTGTGTATAAATGAATGGAACTAATGATCTGACCGTATGTATGTATTGAGGGAACAATAAAGCGCTTAAAGTCCTCGTAATAAATTAGTAACCATTAGCTATGGATTTAGCCCGGGATTATATGAATAGTACTATTGGGGGTGACGCCTCCGGTCATGGTTAGTCGCGCTAACCAGGGGTCAAAATGGCCGAATGACCGCATATTGTCTTACTCGCAGAAAGGCGAGGGGAGGCACAGAAAGTTGGGGTTTGGTTACGGTCTCGTACATTACATACTATTTTGTATTCCTTGCAAGCTTACAAATGGGGTCAATAGATCGGATTAGTATTCATATTCATCGGTAATTTAAACAAAAGAGTTCTGATCAGGTTAAAGTGATCAGGTTTTACACAAAAGAGTTCTGATCAGGTTAAAGTGATCAGGTTTTACACAAAAGAGTTCTGATCAGGTTAAAGTGATCAGGTTTTACACAAAAGGGTTCTGATCAGGTTAAAGTGATCAGGTTTTACATAAAAGAGTTCTGATCAGGTTAAAGCGATCAGGTTTAAACGAAAGAGTTCTGATCAGGTTAAAGCGATCAGGTTTAAACGAAAGAGTTCTGATCAGGTTAAAGTGATCAGGTTTATACAAAGGATTCTGATCAGGTTAAAGTGATCAGGTTTAAACAAAGGGTTCTGATCAGGTTAAAGTGATCAGGTTTAAACAAAGGGTTTTGATCAGGTTAAAATATGATAATGTTTTCAAAGAAAAACTACTTAGTTTTATGACAGTAAAGTCATGTACATGTTTTCGGGAAAAACTATAAGCACGGATATAACTAACTCTGTGAACTCACCAACCTTTGTGTTGACACTTTCAAGTACGTTTCTCAGGTAGCCTTTAGCCATGGCGCGGTTGGAATAAGCTAGCTATGTCGGATCAATTCCTAGTAGCTGGAAGGACGTAGAATATCAAGTCTCAAGTCTATCGTTGATCTAAAAGAACTTAGATCATAGTATTACTTAGTTTTAGTAATTGTATATGTAATCAAGTCCTAGAAATCACAATTACCACTTCCGCTATCGTGTAATGAACCAATCGTTGCAACCTGTATTTATTTATTAAGTAAATAAATCCGGGGATGTGACAGGTAACTTGCCCAGGCGAATCTTAGTTTCACATCGCACTGGCTTGTATACCAATTTCTTTAAGTGCTTCTTACTCACAGGATGTCTAGCGTGCTTATCCTTGACTCTCTTGGGCACTTGAGGCTTGAACATCTCGAATTTCCCAGATCTTGCTTCCCGCTGCAGAACCACCCACAAACCCATCGCCACTGCATGATTGGAATGACCTAGCAGCTCTCGGTTTGCTAGGTTCACAAGGTCGTATTTGGGCAAGGAGCTGAACGCTTCACTAGTGGGTTTCAAGTATTGAACCCCACCAGATCTTTTGATTGCGAACAGCTGCTTATCCTCCTCGAACCTTACAGCCAAGATCATCCTTGTTGCTCCTTGTTTGTCTATTATATACGTCTTTTTCCACACAGGAGCTGGATGTAACATTCCTGTTTTTTTTTACCATGTAAACGTTTCGATGCAATAAACGAGTATTTCAATTTCAAATTCGTGTGCAACAACCGTAAATGCAATTACACATACAATACATTATGTTACAATAACAACTAAAAACGCCATTATCTCACAAGCCCCGAGGACCAAAACTGACAAAACTCAAAAACTACAAAACTAGGCAAGCACGGTCGCGCCTGCAGACCTAAGCACGGTCGTGCCTAATACAGACACGGTCGCGCTGCTGAAACCACGTGACTCCGCAGAGTCAGTCAGTGGTCCATGCTCGTCGAATCAAATCGCGTTAAGGCCGGATTTCACGCGTCCGACCATACGCAACTGTACACCATCTGAAACACGTCTCCAATTTCGTACTCCAATCGACCTATTTCAATCATCAACTAACCACTCCCACCACAATCATGAATTCGCAAATTTGACGTTATAAGGAGAATCCAATGCCCCCTACACCTTCACATGCACCCTCTCGACCTCTCGGAGCATTCACTCGACTCGCATACAACCTCTGTCGTCCGATCGATCGCCGAGAAACCCGACCTCACGACTTGTAGCCGACTGCATTAAATTGCCCGATTTAAACAAGTAAGTAATATGTCTCTAGCTTCGTATCTACCTCTACCACGAAAGCCCTATGTCAATTCGTAGTAAAAATACGCGATCGATCCAATTTTGAACCTAAAAAGTCAAAACTACACTTTTAGTCGAACTACCACTTAAACACGATATAAATACAATTAAACTATGTAAAATAGCTTCGCAAGCATCCACTAAGTGAAAGCCCTAAGAATACAGAAGCTTTTAATATAAGAATCGATCGATTTATGTCTAGAAAAGACCCGACACGATCGCGCTCATCACTGAGCGCGGTCGTGCCTGACCAAGCACAGTCGTGGTCCGAGTAAGGCGCGGTCGTGCCTGACCAAGCACAGTCGTGGTCCGAGTAAGGCCCGGTCGTGCCTGACCAAGCACAGTCGTGGTCCGAGTAAGGCCCGGTCGTGCTTACCGAGCAAACAAGTCCTGACCAAAAACAAACACTAGACGCGGTCGTGCCGGACACGAGCACGGTCGTGCTCCATGACCAGAACCTCTGTAGCCTTCTGACTCGACCACGGGCGCGCTCCAGACCACCACGGTCACGCCCGGAGGCGAGCGCGGTCGTGCCATTGATGAGCACGGTCGTGCTCAGTCAGAACTGAATCTTTACAGTTTCTCAGATTTGATGATTTTTATAAAACTTATGTTATAAACTTAACTGTTTAAACAGAATCTCACCATTATTAAGCACAACAATTATTTTCATCGATTAAATTGTTTTAAACCGATTCTTACCATTTGAAAATACATTTTCATTTAAAATTTCTAAATTTATAAAAAGTTATAACAAGATTTTATAAAACACTTTATTATGAAAAAGACTTTTATAAACCAATTGTATAAATCCTAGTTACATCAAATAAAACTTATATAAATATAAACTACTTTATATTTTGTGACGTTTTCTAAAATAAGTAGATAAAACGAATTCGTTTGTTATATTACATTCAATTTAATATATATACCACACTACCTTATATTTTAAATACATAACTAAACGATACAATTCATTAGTGCAAATCCTTACGCTTGCAATACACTGAAACACTATAGTTACTTTAAACCTTATACACCGCATTAATACACGTCATACATTTACTCGATAGGTCAAGCTCTGTGACCCTCAAACACTTAACATTTACTTGGTTGTGCAATCTACACTCTCCAACACATGTGAGTCTACAAAACCCCACTTTTACTCCTTTTCACCTTTGGGGTGGACATGATTTACATTAAACAAATTGCAACTCTTTCATAGTACAATCCTTACTTGATTACATGAATTATTTGTGCAATATGCTTGAATGCTATGAGTTATTACTATACATACATGACGCAACTCGTGCAATCATTAACTCTGTACAAGCCAACGGTAAACAAGGATAGTACTATTGAGTCTGACAAACCCACCCGGGTAGGGTGTTTGTTACCGACTTTACATTAGGGTAACCTGCGTGTTATGCCTCAGTCACAAGGTTTGATTGTGCACCTAGTATAACTATAGATTCTCCATATTTGTCTTATATACCATGTGAATCAAGGAATTGTATAAACAGTTGTGAACTCTTATTTGTGTGACAAAACTTATGTATGCTCACCAACTTTTTAGTTGACCCTTGTTTTTAAATCATGTTTCAGGTGCTAACAATTGAGATGATTACAAGTTGCTTCCACCTAGTTTGAGGACCTAGTTAAAAGGCCCTAAAATAAACATTGTTATGTATTTTGTTATGTTTCGTGTACTTGTTGGATTGTTGTTTGATTTCAATGAAAACTGCATGTTTAAATATTTCAACATTAGCAAACCATGAGCTATGAACAGTCTGCACGCTTCACGCCCCGACGTTTCCGCCGCCGGTTGGGGTGTGACAGATTGGTATCAGAGCCTTGGTTATAGGGAATTAGGTTATTAGACACCATTGACCTAGACTATAACTTTAGGACACCCAACAATGCCATGCTACATGTTTTATGTGATACGTGCTATTTGCTATATGTCACATGCTTTATGTGTTAGTTATTTGATACTTAAATTGTTTAGACTACATAACTTAATAAGCATACGTAAATAATAAATTAAATAAATCGTATCCATACCCGCATCATAAACCACGTATCCTTCTTGTCTGCTCCTATGACAACATCTTCATAACTTGTGGAAAAATCATACTCGTGGACATTTGCCTATCAAAAATATTTTTCATACCCGTTAAGGTTTTAGACTCTGTTAATTATTAGAGGACATGTGCAATCTGGAAGGGTGACACCTGTATTCTGGGTTTTCTGTCTAGGAAAGCATTTCATATAAATCCCAATCAACTGAGGGATCCGCATGCTTTCCTGGGAATTCTCGGGATGAGTGTTTACCTATAGGCTAAAGCATGTCTCCTTGAAAATTATATAAGTCTAATTAACCTTAATACGTCATTGTGTTCAAGTAGAAATGTGATTACTTGAAAACAATCCGAACTATGAAATAAATGTGTTATTATTCCTCCTATCCTAAATTTCAACGAATTTTTTTATAAATCCTCACAACTCTTTTGTATCATTCTCTTTTTATAGAATGCCTCCTCGTCGTAACATCAACCGCAACAACACCGACAACGCCAACAATAGCAACAACACTAATGACCTTGCTGCTATACTCACCCAATTGGTAACTCAACTAACTCAAGCCAATAACAACAACAATGGGAACGCCAGTGGTAGTGCTAATACTGGTGGTAGCGGTGGTGCCAACCCGCCACAATGTACCTTCAAACATTTCAACTCTTGCAATCCCCTGAAGTTTTATGGTACCGAAGGAGCCACGGGACTCCTTCAATGGTTCGAAAGTATTGAGGGCACATTCCTCAATAGTGACTGTCCGGACAATCTGCGTGTTCGCCATGCCACTAGTGTCTTCCAAAAACGGGCACTAACCTGGTGGAATGGGGAGAAGAGAACAAGGGGAGTAGAAGTAGCAATGGCTCTGCCATGGGACGAGCTGAAAAGGATCATGACCGAGGAATTCTGTCCTCGAAATGAGATGAAGAAACTGGAAGCGGAATTTTGGGATCTTACCCAAGATAGCGGTGAAAGCTTGGCGTACACTAACCGTTTCCACGAACTCAGCATGCTGGTACCGCACATGGTTACACCTTTGTCTAGGTGTATTGAAAAATATATCGGTGGTCTACCGAGACAAATCCAGGACACTGTTCTGGGAAGAAATCCTGCAAACCTAGAAGATGCTATTCGTCTAGCTGCCACACTGACCGATAATCACGTTAAAGCAGGTACTCTTACCAGAAAAGGGGCCAAGAAAGTTTCTGACACCACAACACCTCCTGCTCATGTCAAGGAGGTCAAAGCCGAACCGAACCACAACCCGAGGAAGAGGAAAGCTAAGAACTATGCTGTGATCACTCCGGCTGCCCCAGTCAACCAAGTTACTCCTATGGCCCGGAACATGGTCAAGAAACAATATGTGGGCAACAACCCGTTGTGCAACACCTGTAATTATCACCATTTCCAAAATGTACCCTGCCGCCTATGTGCCAGCTGTGGAAGATATGGGCATGTAGCTAACACCTGCAGAAGTAATCCAACTGGTAATCAAGTCAACCGGGGAAACGGGGCTAATCCAGCAGTTCCAGCTATTGGTAATGGGCATGCTTGCTTCGAGTGTGGCGACCCAAACCACTTCCGAGACCGATGTCCAAAACTTGTGAACAATACTCAAGGCGGAGCTCGTGGGCGTGCTTTCAACATCAACGCCAACGAGGCTCAGGCCAACGATCATGTAGTCAACGGTACGTTTCTTTTGAATAACCAATATGCTTCTATACTATTTGATACCGGAGCCGATAAGAGTTTTGTGTCCCTTAACTTTGAACCTTTACTTGCAAAAACACGATCCAAACTAGAGAAAACCTTCACCGTTGAAGTAGCAGATGGAAACTCCATCACTATTGACTCCATTGTTCACGACTGCTCACTAGAACTCAATGGTCACACATTTCCAGTCAACCTTATACCAATGCCGTTGGGAAGCTTTGACGTCATCATTGGCATGGATTGGTTATCTAAAAACCATGCCGAGGTCATGTGCTTTGAAAAGTACATCCGAGTACCTCTTCCACCGGGAGACATATTGAAAGTCTTTGGCGAGAAACCTTGCAAAGGACTCAAACTGATGTCATGCATAACTGCCCAGAAATACATTCGAAAGAAGTGCCTGGTTTTCCTAGCTCATGTGATTCAAAAAGAAGACAAGGAGAAAAGAATAGAAGATATTCCCATCATTCGGGAGTTTCCCGAAGTCTTTCCCGACGACTTACCCGGCCTTCCACCTGTTCGGGAAGTAAAGTTTCGAATCGATCTTATACCCGGAGCAAACCCTGTGGCTAAAGCTCCATACCGGCTTGCACCTTCCGAATTGCAAGAACTTGCAAGTCAACTTCAAGAACTCGCTGACAAAGGTTTCATACGGCCAAGTCATTCACCGTGGGGTGCACCAGTCTTGTTTGTTAAAAAGAAGGATGGTTCATTCCGCATGTGTATTGACTATCGAGAGCTCAACAAGCTTACAATCAAAAACCGCTACCCGTTACCTAGGATTGACGACCTCTTCGATCAACTCCAAGGTTCTACTTGTTTCTCGAAGATTGATCTTCGATCTGGTTATCACCAACTGCGTGTCCGAGAAGAAGATATTCCAAAGACCGCCTTCCGAACAAGATATGGTCATTACGAGTTCACGGTTATGCCTTTTGGGTTGACCAATGCACCTGCTGTCTTTATGGATCTCATGAACCGCATGTGCAAACCATACCTTGACAAATTCGTGATCGTTTTCATCGATGACATCTTGATCTATTCCAAGACTGAGGAAGAACATGAACAGCACCTTAGACTGATTTTGGATCTCCTGAGAACCGAACAATTATACGCCAAGTTCTCCAAATGTGAATTTTGACTAAAGGAGGTTCAATTTTTGGGTCATGTTGTCAATAAAAAGGGAATACATGTCGACCCTGCCAAGATCGAAGCTGTCAAGAATTGGAGTGCTCCTCAAACCCCTACCGAGGTTCGTTCGTTCCTTGGTTTAGCGGGTTATTACCGAAGATTCATTTCTAACTTCTCCAAGATTGCTGTTCCCCTCACCACCTTGACGCATAAAGGTAAACCTTATGTATGGGGACCGAAACAAGAAGAAGCTTTCCAAACTCTTAAACAGAAGTTATGTGATGCTCCTGTTCTGACTCTTCCCGAAGGAAACGATGATCTAGTCGTCTACTGTGATGCCTCTAACCTAGGCCTTGGTTGTGTTCTCATGCAACGAGGCAAGGTAATCGCTTATGCATCGAGGCAACTCAAGATCCATGAGAAAAACTATACGACACACGATTTGGAGTTGGGTGCAGTCATATTTGCCTTGAAGATTTGGAGACATTATCTATATGGCACAAAATGTGTGGTATTCACCGACCACAAAAGCCTCCAACACATCTTCAACCAAAAAGAACTCAACATGAGGCAACGACGTTGGGTTGAACTCCTCAATGATTACGATTGCGAGATTCGTTATCATCCCGGCAAGGCAAACGTAGTAGCCGATGCGCTGAGCCGTAAAGAACGTGTCATGCTCCAAAGTGTCAAGATTCATTCCGACATTCAAACCCGTATTCTAGCAGCTCAACATGTCTTGATTACCGAGGGCAATATGTATGAGGAAATGTCGTGTGGTGCTGAATTCCAACTAGAGACTAAAAACAATGGCTTGCTTTATTTCTTGGATCGTATTTGGGTTCCCAATCGCAATGATCTCCGGGAATTCCTCATGACTGAAGCACACAAGTCTCGGTATTCTATCCATCCCGGTGCTGATAAAATGTATCACAATCTTCGACCACAGTATTGGTGGCCTGGTATGAAGAAAGACATTGCACTCTATGTTGCAAAATGTCTAACCTGCTCTAAAGTCAAAGCCGAACATCAAAGTCCTTCCGGTTTACTTGAACAACCGGAAATCCCCGTATGGAAATGGGAAAATCTAGCCATGGACTTCATTACTAAACTCCCCCGTACTTCAAACGGCTATGATAGCATTTGGGTAATCATTGACCGTCTCACAAAGTCCGCACACTTCCTGCCCATCCGTGAAGACTATCGGGTTGAGAAATTGGCCCGAATCTATATTAACGAAATTGTGAGTCGACACGGTATACCTTTGAACATAATCTCCGACAGAGATGCTCGTTTCACTTCCAGATTTTGGCAATCTCTGCAAAAGGCACTTGGCACACGATTGGATTTAAGCACAGCCTACCATCCCCAAACTGATGGTCAGACAGAACGAACAATCCAAACCCTCGAAGACATGCTGAGAGCCTGTGTCATAGACTTTGGTGGCAATTGGGATTCACACTTGACACTTATTGAATTCTCCTACAATAACAGCTACCACACCAGCATCAACATGGCTCCATTCGAAGCTCTTTATGGTCGCAAATGCCGTTCTTCCATCTGTTGGAACGAGATTGGTGAAGCACAAATCACCGGTCCCGAGTTAATTCAGGAAACATCCGACAAAATCCTTCAAATCCGTGACAACATCCGAGTAGCGAGAAGTCGACAAAAGAGCTATGCCGACAAGCGACGAAAACCCTTGGAATTCCAAGTGGGTGACCTTGTGCTTCTCAAAGTATCCCCTTGGAAGGGTGTGATCCGTTTTGGAAAGAAAGGAAAACTAGCACCTCGTTACGTAGGCCCGTTCAAGATCCTTGAAAGAATCGGGAAAGTGGCTTACAAACTTGAGCTACCTCCAGCACTTAACAATGTTCATCCAACCTTCCACGTGTCCAACCTGAAGAAATGTCTTGCTGATGAGAACCTCCACATACCTCTTGACGACGTGCGCATTGATGAAACGATGCACTTTGTCGAGAAACCGGTGGAAATCATGGACCGTGAGATCAAGCAACTCAAACGCAGCCGCATTCCTATAGTCAAAGTCCGTTGGGATTCTAAACGTGGTCCTGAGTTTACATGGGAACGTGAAGACCAAATGAAACTCAAGTATCCTCACCTCTTCACCGATTCAGCAGCCTCAACTAGTTGAATTTCGGGACGAAATCCCCTCAACATGGGGAGACTGTAACATTCCTGTTTTTTTTTTACCATGTAAACGTTTCGATGCAATAAACGAGTATTTCAATTTCAAATTCGTGTGCAACAACCGTAAATACAATTACACATACAATACATTATGTTACAATAACAACTGAAAACGCCATTATCTCACAAGCCCCGAGGACCAAAACTGACAAAACTCAAAAACTACAAAACTAGGCAAGCACGGTCGCGCCTAAGACTAGGCACGGTCGCGCCTGCAGACCTAAGCACGGTCGTGCCTAATACAGACACGGTCGCGCTGCTGAAACCACGTGACTCCGCAGAGTCAGTCAGTGGTCCATGCTCGTCGAATCAAATCGCGTTAAGGCCGGATTTCACGCGTCCGACCATACGCAATTGTACACCATCTGAAACACGTCTCCAATTTCGTACTCCAATCGACCTATTTCAATCATCAACTAACCACTCCCACCACAATCATGAATTTGCAAATTTGACGTTATAAGGAGAATCCAATGCCCCCTACACCTTCACATGCACCCTCTCGACCTCTCGGAGCATTCACTCGACTCGCATACAACCTCTGTCGTCCGATCGATCGCCGAGAAACCCGACCTCACGACTTGTAGCCGACTGCATTAAATTGCCCGATTTAAACAAGTAAGTAATATGTCTCTAGCTTCGTATCTACCTCTACCACGAAAGCCCTATGTCAATTCGTAGTAAAAATACGCGATCGATCCGATTTTGAACCTAAAAAGTCGAAACTACACTTTTAGTCGAACTACCACTTAAACACGATATAAATACAATTAAACTATGTAAAATAGCTTCGCAAGCATCCACTAAGTGAAAGCCCTAAGAATACAGAAGCTTTTAATATAAGAATCGATCGATTTATGTCTGGAAAAGACCCGACACGGTCGCGCTCATCACTGAGAGCGGTCGTGCCTGACCAAGCACAGTCGTGGTCCGAGTAAGGCGCGGTCGTGCCTGACCAAGCACAGTCGTGGTCCGAGTAAGGCCCGGTCGTGCCTGACCAAGCACAGTCGTGGTCCGAGTAAGGCCCGGTCGTGCTTACCGAGCAAACAAGTCCTGACCAAAAACAAACACTAGACGCGGTCGTGCCGGACACGAGCACGGTCGTGCTCCATGACCAGAACCTCTGTAGCCTTCTGACTCGACCACGGGCGCGCTCCAGACCACCACGGTCACGCCCGGAGGTGAGCGCGGTCGTGCCGTTGATGAGCACGGTCGTGCTCAGTCAGAACTGAATCTTTACAGTTTCTCAGATTTGATGATTTTTATAAAACTTATGTTATAAACTTAACTGTTTAAACAGAATCTCACCATTATTAAGCACAACAATTATTTTCATCGATTAAATTGTTTTAAACCGATTCTTACCATTTGAAAATACATTTTCATTTAAAATTTCTAAATTTATAAAAAGTTATAACAAGATTTTATAAAACACTTTATTATGAAAAAGACTTTTATAAACCAATTGTATAAATCCTAGTTACATCAAATAAAACTTATATAAATATAAACTACTTTATATTTTGTGACGTTTTCTAAAATAAGTAGATAAAACGAATTCGTTTGTTATATTACATTCAATTAAATATATATACCACACTACCTTATATTTTAAATACATAACTAAACGATACAATTCATTAGTGCAAATCCTTACGCTTGCAATACACTGAAACACTATAGTTACTTTAAACCTTATACACCGCATTAATACACGTCATACATTTACTCGATAGGTCAAGCTCCGTGACCCTCAAACACTTAACATTTACTTGGTTGTGCAATCTACACTCTCCAACACATGTGAGTCTACATAACCCCACTTTTACTCTTTTTCACCTTTGGGGTGGACATGATTTACATTAAACAAATTGCAACTCTTTCATAGTACAATCCTTACTTGATTACATGAATTATTTGTGCAATATGCTTGAATGCTATGAGTTATTACTATACATACATGACGCAACTCGTGCAATCATTAACTCTGTACAAGCCAACGGTAAACAAGGATAGTACTATTGAGTCTGACAAACCCACCCGGGTAGGGTGTTTGTTACCGACTTTACATTAGGGTAACCTGCGTATTATGCCTCAGTCACAAGGTTTGATTGTGCACCTAGTATAACTATAGATTCTCCATATTTGTCTTATATACCATGTGAATCAAGGAATTGTATAAACAGTTTTGAACTCTTATTTGTGTGACAAAACTTATGTATGCTCACCAACTTTTTAGTTGACCCTTGTTTTTAAATCATGTTTCAGGTGCTAACAATTGAGATGATTACAAGTTGCTTCCACCTAGTTTGAGGACCTAGTTAAAAGGCCCTAAAATAAACATTGTTATGTATTTTCTTATGTTTTGTGTACTTGTTGGATTGTTGTTTGATTTCAATGAAAACTGCATGTTTAAATATTTCAACATTAGCAAACCATGAGCTATGAACAGTCTGCACGCTTCACGCCCCGACGTTTCCGCCGCCGGTTGGGGTGTGACACTGGACCCTTTGATGAAGTAGAAGGCATATCTTTTTCTTTCGGTGCCTCTGGGTCCACAGGTGTAGGGTCAACTCGGGAGGCTTCAGTCGAGGCTTCCACATTATCAGCATGCTCGACTGAACCTGTGTCGAGCAGAGCTTCGAAGGATAAAAATTCAAAGATCTCTCCATCCTCTAACTCGTACTCTCCTTCCCCGTCACCCTTGGGAATTCCAATTACAACGTCCTCATCATCATCATCCCAATCATCACCAGAGTCGATCTCTCCTTCTTCTAGATTAAAGAGAGCATCGATCTGTGCTTCCTTAGAATAGTCAGGCTCTAGGTATAGGATCTCATCATCATATAAGTCCTTAAGCACTTCAGCCACTGACTTTCCTTTGTCTCCACCACCAGAGGTATCACCACCCTCTTGATGAGTAGACTCCCCCTGAGCCATTAGAATAGCAGAGATGGGCACAATTGCTAAAGCTTGGTGCTCACCTCCACTAGGACCGGCTTCGGGATCCTTGTCTTTGTCGTCATCCTTAGTCAAGTCGACAGGATGACAAGCCTCATCACCAGTGGTTTTCTTTTCTTTCTCTTTCTCCTTCTCTGTCTATTTCTCCTTCTCCTCCTAAGCATCAAGCTTCTTGGTCAGATCAGCAATTAGTTTGACCATCAGCTCATGCTCTTTCCTTTGAGTATCAAACCTCAGCTCCAAGGACGTCCTGTGACCCAGAATCATTTCATTCTTCTTGATTAGGAGCTCGTTCTGGGCCATGACGTTGTTCAGTCTTTCATCAGTCCCCATTCTCTGGCTACGTAGGATTCTAACTTCGTCTACCAAAGAATTAATCTGTGCTTGTTGAGTGTCAGACTCCTCCTTTGATTTTCGAATAGTCTCCAGTAATCCAGCAACTTGGGTTTCCAGAACATCTATCCTTGCATCATTCGGATCAGGATGTCTGGATGATGACGCCTCGGCATTGTGAATAGGGGAGGAGAATATGGTATCGAAGTCAAACCCTTGTGTGAAATCTCCATAATTGAAGGGTTGACTTAGAGGATCAATGGTGGTTGTTGGGATTGAGGATGTGTGAGGGTTGTTGGAGTTATGGTAGGGGTGATGGTGAGTGACTCCATGAGAATTGGAGTAGTCACCGCCACCTGAGCAGTTGTGGTAGGGAGGGTCACTATCACAGGAATCTCCTCTGTGATTGAAGTGACGGCCACGTCAAGTTGCACCTGTGGCCTTCTCCTCCTACGGTATAGTTGATGTGAAGGTGGCGTGGAGGCTGAATCAGAACTAGCAGCTGAAACTTGTACTTGCTGCTGAGCCTCCACCTCACTGGGGATAGAAAGCTGTTGCCTATCGCCCCTGTTTTTGTGAATGCTTTCTCGTCTTTGTCTTTGTATAGCAGCGTCAGAGTCAGAGTCTGTCTCGTATTCGCTACTAGAAGACTGTCGCTTTCTCTTAGAGGACGACTCAGGTAGGGTTACCTTTGCCGTTCTCCTTGGGTGTACCTGCGATGTGTAGGTCCAGGTAACTCAACTACTGTTAGGACATGTTTTGTAACTGTTGATAAAATTATGTGTAAGTTCTGCTAGAGGCGAACTTAACAAGTTCGCCTAGCCTATCAGAGGCGAACTTAATAAGTTCGCCTGGTCTATCAGAGGCGAACTTAATAAGTTCGCTTAAGTCTATCAGAGGCGAACTTATTAAGTTCGCTTAGCCTATTAGAGGCGAACTTAATAAGTTCGCCTAAGCACAGTGAAGCGAACTTGTTAAGTTCGCCTGGTGCAGAACAATTGCTTATATATAGAGGTAACAGAGTATGTAGAACAGAGCTTAGAGGTGAGACGATATCAGAGTAGACGAGAGAGAAATCTTGTAACCTGATATTGTGGTGGAAATACAAAGCGTTTATTTACACCATTGTTGTTGATTGAGTCACACGAGCACGTTGATCATGGATTCCGCACGTTATCACCGTGTCGTACCGCGAGTCTAGAGATCCGTCACGCACCAAATTAGGGACCTACAAGTGGTATCAGAGCCTTTTCTCTTGATTAGCAAAAGATTCGTGGTGTTTTCGTGTCCAATCAACATCAAAATTCAGAGATTTTGAAGATTTTTGATGAATTCATGTTCTTGATAAAAATGGAAGAATTTTGACAAATTTGGATTGAGTTTGAATTGTTTTGATGAAATTGATCCGATAGAAGTGTTTCAAATCAGTTTCTACACATTCCTACGGTTCAATTTTATCAAATTCCATCAATTAAGCAAGAAATCATGAATTTCGGAAGTTTTGGTTCGCGAATATGGTTCTGAGCTGTTCTTGAGTTGATTCTGTTGGAGCAAGCGAACTTGCTGAAATCTGTGCAGGCGAACTTAGCAGCAGGCGAAGTTGTCAAGTTCGCTTCTCACAGGGTTAAGCGAACTTATTTTAGGCGAACTTAATCGGATTTTCAGGTTTCTGGTTTAAGCGAACTTATTAAGTTCGCTTGATATTAAGTTCGCTTGGGGAGAAGTTCAGGCGAACTTATTAAGTTCGCTCAGGCAGGCGAACTTAGCTAGTCTTCTTAAAAAAATAAAAAGGGTATTTTGGCGGGAAATTTCATCTTTTCCAAATTTTTTAGGGAAGGTTTATATGTTTGTTTCGGATCATTTTTGAAATTTTGAATTTTCGAAATTTTTTAAAAAGGGTATTTTGGAGGGAAATTTTTTCCAGATATTTTCGCAAAAATTTCAAAATGTCAATTCCTTATGATAATAATGAGATTAGAACTATGCCACCGAGACTTTTGTGCATATCAGATTTTCGTAGCTGGAAAGTCCGGTTCGAACAGTTCGTATCAGAAACTGATGAAAACTTTTGGACATCCATATTTGAAGGATATGTGCATCCTACTTATGACTATATGGGATATTATGATGTTCCTAAACCAGTGACAGCTCTTACTAAAGTAGAAAAGCAGAAGTTTGATCGAGAGATGAAGACGCGTGAAACTTTAACGATGTCTTTACCTAAAGAAATCATTCATAGTCTCGGGAAGTGTCCAAATTAAAGAGATCTATGGGAAGCATTGAAGAAAAAGGGTGAAGCGACTTCTCAAGCATTTGTAGTCTTGATCAAAGAAGTATTGGAGAAGCCGAGTTATTCACAAAGTGATTCTTCTGTAGATTTAACTGATAGTGAGAGTATTCGTTCTGGTGAAAGTACTCCATCTACTGAGACTGATGTGATGAGTGAAGAAAGTTTTCAGACAGTTGAAGATGATCTGAGTGAATTAGAAACTGATGCAGAGCCTGTCATTGTTAATCAAAAGAGTGAAGCTGATGATGACGTATTCATGGCTCCTGGTGCATCTTCTTCAGAACTAAAACCTGAGGTAGTTTCTAACTCTGAAACGTTTTGTTCTAACTGTATTTCAGTGAAGGATAAAATGATGAGGGTTATGGATGATAACGTAAACCTCATTTGTGATATGAAATCGATGCACACGGTAAATCAGAAATTAAAAGATAATGAGAATGTGTGTGTTGAGAGGATAGAATCACTTAATAGGGATATAAATTCTCTGACTTTGAAGATCAAAGAGCAGGCATATCACCTGGATATGTCCTTTGCAGAAATTGAGAAAAGAAATAATGATCTTGTTGAGAAAGATAATGAACTAGCTGAATCCAAAGCAGAGGTAACCAAATTGCATAGAAAGTTAGAAAGCTTTGGAAATTCATCATTCTTATTAGGATATTATCATAATAATACTGAAGAGGGGAAGGGAACTAATGGTATTGGTTATGTTCCTCCACCATTCAACGGAAATTATTTTGTTACACCTGAGATTATAAAAGATGAGGATTTAGATCCTAAGACTGTGTTGAAAGTGAATCCGGTCACAGGTGAAGATATGGTGTATTCTGATGAGAGTGATGATGAATATTTTGATGAAGCTACGGTAGAAGGGATACCGAAAGCTGTTAAGAAAGAAGACTCAAAGGTTGATTCTAATTCATCTGGAAATTCTACATTTGGAAGTTCTTCAAACTCAAGGAGAGTTCCATATGTCAGAGATTAAAAAGACAGGCGTACATGTTTTCATTGTAATGAGATGGGACACATTGTGGTGAACTGTCCTTACAAAAATAAAGGAAAGAAGCATGTAGTTCCTGAGAAGGTGAAGACTGAATCAAGACCTATTGAGAAAAAGTTTGTTCCGTCTCAAACTCCAAAAGAAGTTCATGTAGGAGAATCTTCTTCAAATGCATCTAATCGTGTGAAGATTCCTTATATGAGAGATTATCGTGAGACGAGATCTTGCTTTTCTTGTGGTCTTGTTGGTCATATTCGGATTGCTTGTCCTCATAAAGCTAAAGGTAACCGACATGTTACTCCAGAAAAGGTAAGAACTCCTGGTAAGCCTTATGTTAACCCAAATGTGGTTAAACCTCATGCTATACCAAAGGGTATTTCAAAATCTGAGGTTAGGCTTTCTAGACCTCAAAGACGGTGGAGAAACAGAAGATTGAGAAAACTTTTAGAACAACAAGAGTTTTCACAATCAAATCAATTTTCAAATGAAAGAAAATGTTCAAACACTTCACATTTTAAGCAAGAAGAACTTAATGAAAAGAAGTATGTGTGGAAATCTAAAGTTTTTGTTTCTGATTCGTCGGAACAATCTCCGAAAATCGATGAGAGATTCAATTGTGAATGGAGTGAGGTTTATTATTTTGATACAGATGGACGACCCATGACTACCATGGCATGGGTCCCAATTTCAAATTAATGTTTCTTGTTAGATGTGCAGGATTGACCAAGAGGGACTATTAATACCAGTTTGGTTGTTGATAGTGGTGGTTCTTAGCACATGACAGGGAATGACATCTGCAAGAGTAAAGAGTTGTTGATAACTGAGAATATATTTGATTCAACGACTTGATGCTCAAGGGGGAGAATATGTCACACATAATGTTTTGGAAACAGTTTTACAAAGTCCAAATGATAACCTGAAACTTAGGATGACGATGGTGAGCATAAAGTCGTTGATGTAACCATTTGACTAGTTAAGGGGGAGCCTACAGGACAGGGGGAGTACAGAACTGTGTTGGTGACAAAAGCAAAGACATTCAATTACAGGATTACATCGGTTTGAGTTTTTAAATTGATTGACTTGCTTAATCCTGAGTAACTAAGAAAAATGTTTTTCTTAAAATGTTTTCATGGAAGATTTTTATTTTCGTTTGTTTTACTTTCTTTGAAAAAGATTTTGAAAAAGCCAAACAAATTGAAAAAGATAAAATCGACATTACTTGAAGTTAAAGAAGAGATGATAGTACATCGATAGATGTTCTTTCACACATGACCTTAGATTGACTGGTTGGTGCTTTATGTTAATATGTCTGAATTATATGTTTTGATCTAAACTTCAGAGACTACACAAATAGGAAATGATAGTGTTGTGTATGCATATAATTTGAATTGTCAGTAGACTAAAAGCGTCACTGAACCATTAGTAGTGTGAAAACATAATTGCATATGTTACAACTGTGATTTTAACCCATTTTATGCCTGGGTGTGTGTGTTAAAAGATCACTATCAGATAAAGAATATTAGCTTTTAATAAAGATTTTCCTATGAGATCAGTTTCGGGTTATGTCCTTAGCACTATTCATTCGATTTGCTTCAGTGCCCATGTCCCGAAAAGCATGCAATTTGAAGTATAATCAAGATATGTACTTGACAACATCTGTCAAACATATACTAGCCCTTGGATCATATTGATAAATCATCTTTACTGATTCCATTGAATTCATAATCCAGATAGCAGTTGGATCCACGTACCTGAATCTTATGATTCCACATATATAAGCCAAAACATTGAATCATTCGATTCTGAATCTCATTGATTCCTATACAATCCAATTTGGATTCTGCTATTCATGTGCTAAGTGATGTCTCCTCATTCTGGGAATTCGGATAATCTTTAGTAAAATCTTATATGTCTTGAAGATAGTGCATTTACTTTCTGTTGGCATACTAGTGGGGTACACGTTGTATTTCATACTTAAATGGTACCTTAACTCACAAGAAAGTGGGAATGAGATGCTTTGAGTTTCAAATCTTATAATATTGACAATTTGAATTTGTGTATCAGAGCATGATCCTATTTTATTTTGAATGTTTATCGAGTATCATAACATGCAATATGAAAGTCTTGAAAAGATAGAGTGTGATAATCTTGAAAAATACTGGTTTGATTGGTCAAGGCTTGAAAGAATGACATAGGATACCATTTGATATTATATGGATTTTATATCCAAGATGTGTGATTGATATATCATATATACTGATATGATCTTCTTACTCGTGATGTTCGATCAAAAAGATGTGATTTTGTATTTTACATTTCAGTTTATACAAAGAAAAACCAAAAAGATTTTGTGTTTCTTATGTTTGAAAAACCAAAAAGATTTTATTTTTTCCAGCTTCCATGGAAATCTTAATTGTTAGTTATTCTTGGTTGTTCTCCTTTGCAAAAATTGAATATTACAGACATAAGTTGACAAGGGGTCCTTCTCCCAAGTTTTCTTCTAGATTGAAAAAGAATGTGCAGATGAACAAGATGAAGACTACAACGTGTTTGATGATATATGAAGACGGATGACAATCTTCTGAAGCTGTTGTCAAGGGGGAGTCTGTTGGAGCATATTCTGGTGACAATGAGCTTGAAGATATTATGTCTTAGTCTTAAAGTCTTTGACTTGTAATTGATAGAATTGTTAGCAGCAGTTATAGGGGAGTCTGTTAGGACATGTTTTGTAACTGTTGATAAAATTCTGTGTAAGTTCTGCTAGAGGCGAACTTAACAAGTTCGCCTAGCCTATCAGAGGCGAACTTAATAAGTTCGCCTGGTCTATCAGAGGCGAACTTAATAAGTTCGCTTAAGTCTATCAAAGGCGAACTTATTTAAGTTCGCTTAGCCTATTAGAGGCGAACTTAATAAGTTCGCCTAAGCACAGTGAAGCGAACTTGTTAAGTTCGCCTGGTGCAGAACAGTTGCTTCTATATAGAGGTAACAGAGTCTGTAGAACAGAGCTTAGAGGTGAGACGATAACAGAGTAGACGAGAGAGAAATCTTGTAACCTGATATTGTGGTGGAAATACAAAGCGTTTATTTACACCGTTGTTGTTGATTGAGTCACACGAGCACGTTGATCATGGATTCCGCACGTTATCACCGTGTCATACCGCGAGTCTAGAGATCCGTCACGCACCGAATTAGGGACCTACAAGTGGTATCAGAGCCTTTGCTCTTGATTAGCAAAAGATTCGTGGTGTTTTCGTGTCCAATCAACATCAAAATTCTGAGATTTTGAAGATTTTTGATGAATTCGTGTTCTTGATAAAAATGGAAGAATTTTGACAAATTTGGATTGAGTTTGAATTGTTTTGATGAAATTGATCCGATAGAAGTGTTCCAAATCAGTTTCTACACATTCCTACGGTTCAATTTTCTTAAATTCCATCAATTCGCTGAGAAATCATGATTTTTGAAGTTTTCTGTTCGTGTTTGGGTGAAGATTCTTTTGAATCTGTTACAGCAGTTTAAGCGAACTTGCTGAGTTCCTGTGCAGGCGAACTTAGCAAGCGAACTTATTAAGTTTGCTTCTCACATTTTAAGCGAACTTAGCTGTTAAGCGAACTTACCAGATTTCCTCCTTAAGCGAACTTGTCTTGTTCGCCTGATATCTAGTTCGCTTAGTATTCACTAAAGCGAACTTATTAAGTTCGCCTGAGGGTAAAACTGCTCTATACTTAGAAATTTTTCAGAAAATTTTTTTAAACATGGCAAATATGGTTCAAGTCACAAACATGTTCAATTATGACAATGAGATTGGTACATCTCAAAAAACTTCAAAGTTGTTGAATCTAGCTGATTATTCAAATTGGAAAGATCGGTTTGACCAGTTCGTATCTTTTACCGATACTAGTTTGTGGATTCCGATTTTGGAAGGATATACGCATCCTACGTATTAATGGATGGGAAAGGATGATGTTCCGAAGCCAGTGTCAGCATTAACTACTGAAGAGAAGATGTTATTTGATCGAGAAAAGAAAGCAATGGCTAGCATTTCTATGTCTCTTCCAAAAGAAATTTATCACAGTTTTAAACAGTTTAAGTCTTCTCAACAACTGTGGGAAGCATTACAGAAAAGGTGTGAAGGGAGTTTGGATGTGAAAAAGAGTAGAAAAGAATTACTAAAGAAGCAGTTCCTAGTCTTTAAACATTTTCAAAATGAATCTTTGGATGATCTTGCTACAAGATTCTATCATCTTCTTAGTGAACTGGCTAGTGCATCTGTGGTATATGAGACTGGGGAAATCAATGATAAATTCTTGGAGGCTTTACTATCAAAGTTTGATGTGTATACGGGTTTGATCAAAGAAAATGTTAAGTACAAAACCATGTCTCTTGAAGAAGTCCTAGGAAAGATTCAGTCACATGACATGAATATGAAGAAGAAAGAGACTAATATGGAGCATATCCAGGATCCCTCAATGTATTTTGCCAAATCTACTGGTAAATCTGGTACTGGAGTGGCATTCTTTTCTGGTGATGCTCAAGAGTCTTCAAATGATCAGTGTTCTGGAGTTCCAATTTATTCTGGTCATACAAGCCATTCTGGATTTTCTGCTACTACTGCTTCAACATGATCTGGATCTCATGTGAATCAGAAAGTTGCTGATGATTATCTTGCTATGTTTTCTTCATTCATGGCATCATATGAAAATTTTATTGGAGGTAAAATACATGATCCTGAGGTAATAGAAGAAGATTTCAGACAGATTGACCCTGTTGATCTGGAAGAAATGAATATCCAATGGAATATGGCCATGTTAATGCGACAAGCTAAAGATTTCTTGAAGAGAACTGGGAGAAAATATATTGGTTCAAATAGTCGTTCACGTATGGGTTTTGATAAGAGCAAAGTTAGGTGTTACAACTGCCAAGAGTATGGTCATTTTGCTAAGGAGTGTTTGAAACCAAAGGTAGAATTTGATTCTCAAAAGAAGCAGTCTAACTTTCAGCATAATAGGAATCAGTCACATGGTTCATCTGGTAATCAAAATCATGGTCCTTCTGGTAATACAAATCATGCATCTGCATCATCAGCTTTAGTTGCTCAAAACGATGAAAACTATGATTGGGGCATTCATCTGGAAGATTTGATGGGTGCTGTGAGTCAGGCTTTTGTTGCAGAAATTCATTCAGAAAAACCAGAATAGTCTACTGATGATGAAAGTTCTAGTGATGATTCGTGTGATGGTGATAGTGTTCCAAGTGTTGATGATGAGGAAGAAAGAGGGCAAAGTATTGATTCTGATGCTGTGTCAGGAGTTGCTGAGGAAGAAATTGTTCTTACAGAAAATGCTTCAGTTGGTGATGAGTCAGAGAACATTCCAATTGCCAAAGTATTCATGGCAGACATGTCTGATCCGTCTAAGGTAAAAGACTCTGTTTGTCATATATACTGTTCTAATTGCATTTCTATTAAAGATAAACTGCAAAAAGTCATGGATGATAACACAAACTTGATTTGTGAAATGAAATCAATGCATTCAGTTAATCAGAAACTGAAAGATAATGATAAACTGTGCATTGATAGAATTGAGTCTTTGAAAAGAGACTTAAATTCTCTTGGGTTAAAATACAAAGAACAGGGTTATCATCTAAATATGGCTTATGCTGAAATCGAAAAACGAAATGAAGTTGTTGCCCAAAAGAACAAGGAGATTTCTGAAAAAGAATCTGAGGTGATAAAGTTACATAGAAAGCTGGAACAGTTTGAGAATTCATCTGTAGTTCTGGATTATTTCAATGCTAATGCTGATCCCACAAAAAGAGTTGTTGGTATTGGGTTTGTTCCTCCACCGTTCAATGCGAATTATGTGGTTGAGCCTGAAATCATTCATGAAGAGGAGATTGATCCCAAGACAGTATTAAAAGTGAATCCAGTGACGGGTGAAGACATGGTGTATGATTCTGATACAGAGGATGAAGTGTTTGATGATTCAAAGGTTGAAGGCATTCCGAAAGAAGTGAAAATTGATGAACCAAAGGTTGTGAAGAATGTTACTCGGGATAGGTGCATTTTGACTGAACCTGAAGAGGTGAAAGTGGTTCCAACTAAACTTTCTCCAATCTTACAGTCAAGTGGGTTTGTGGCGGCTGGTTTTCAAAAGGTGAATTCTTCAAAGGTGCCAAAACAGACTTATGTTCCTAAGAAGCCGATAAATTGTTCAGGGCATTCCTCTGAAGCTTATTCTTCTGATGGTTCTTCAAATTCAAAGAAAACATCTTATTTCAGAAGTTATCAAGAAAGAAGAGTGTGTTTTCATTGCAATGAGCCTGGTCATATTTTGATTAATTGTCCATACAAGAACAAGGGTAAAATGAAGATTGTTCCTTCACAACCGAAAGTGGTGAAAATTCTGAAAAGAAAAGATGAGGGAAAATCGTCTTCTAGTTTGGAGAAAGATATGACTGGACGATCTTTTGTTAATTCCCCTGGAATTAAACAACATAATACATTGCATGCTAAATCTTTTGTATGCAGAGAGAAACTTGAGATTCCAAAAACTGGGATTTCAAAATATACTTTTCAGGAGATTAAATAGTCAGACCTCAAAGAAGAAGGAGAAACAGAAAATTAAAGAAAATTTTGGAAACATCTGAATCTGACAATAATATATCAAATAATGTTTTTCAAAATAATAAAAATGATTCTTCTTTGAAAAGGTCTGATTGTCAAACTTCTGTTTCAAAAGTGAATGATAAAATTGATTGTAAATTACAAGAAGTTGTTTATTTTGATCAATCCGGACGACCCAAGACCACGATGGCTTGGGTTCCACTTTCTAACTGATTCTCGTTGTTTATGTAGGGACAACCAAGGAGGACTATCAACAATACATGGTATGTGGATAGTGGTTGCTCTCGACATATGACAGGGAATGTTAGATTGCTTGAGGATGTGATTAAAATTGATGGTGAATATGTCGCTTTTGCGGGTAATAAAGGCGGGTACATAACATGCCAGGGAACGTTAAAGAATGACAAAGTAAAATTTGAAAAGGTGAATTATGTTGAGCAGCTGGAACACAATCTTTTAAGCGTATCACAAGTCTGTGACAAGAAGTTTTCGTTCCATTTCAACGATCATGAATGTTATATTCTGAAACCGGGTTTTGTGATTCCTGATGAATGGATTCTCATGAAGGCTCCAAGGAGAAATGACACGTATGTCCTTGACATGAGTGTCGCCACTACAACGGATTCAATTCCAACATGTTTACTCTCCAAGGCGTCGGAATCTGATTCAATATTGTAGCACAGGAAGCTAGCTCACATAAACTACAGGAAGATGAACTACATTGTTAGGAATGATCTTGTGCTTGGTATTCCGAAAATGAAATTCTCAGTTCCTGATGATTGTATTCCGTGCAAGAAGGGGAAGCAAAGAAAGAAATCTCACAAATCGAAATCGATGAATTCTATTGTAACTACTTTGGAGTTGCTGCATATGGATTTGTTCGGTCCTATCAGTATTAGGAGCATTTGTGGGAAATCGTACTGCTTGGTGGTAACTGATGATTACTCCAGATTTTCATGGGTTAAGTTTCTTTCTTCTAAAGCTGAAACCACTGAGTTGGTACAATACTTAATCCTGGGTTTGGAGAATTTATTCAATCTGAAAGTCAGAACAATCAAGAGTGACAATGACAGCGAATTTTAGAATAGCAAAATGGGCTTATTCTGTCTACAAAAAGGAATTCATCATGAATTCAGTGCGCCATATGTTCCTCAACAAAACGGTGTCGCTGAACGAAAGAACAGGACGTTGGTCGAAACAGCTCGCACGATGCTTGCAGATTCTAAGCTTCCAGTCACCTTTTGGGCTGAAGCTGTGAATACTGCGTGTCATGTTTTGAACAGGGTCTTGACCGTAAAGCGACATAACAAGACTTGCTATGAATTGCTAAATAATCGAAAGCCGAATCTAGAATATTTACTACCTTTTGGTAATCCGTGTACCCTACTGAAGGTTCGAGATGTCCCAACAAAATTCAGTGCAAAGGCTATAGAAGGGATTTTTCTAGGGTATGTGGCAAATTCGACAACCAAGAGGGTTTATAACAAAGAGACATGCCAAGTTGAAAAAATGGTTCCATATTGACTGTTCAAATCGGTCTTTACCACAAATGGCGATTGGTCCGGATTGGGCATTTGATTATGAAAACTTATTCAAGTCTTTTCATTTACCGTCTGATATTTCTGATGAAGATGCTGCTGTTCTTTATGATTCTTGTCAAGATGCACAGCACAATGGATTTCTACCAAATGCAGTTATCAATTCATCGATTCCATCTACTTCTGCTCCCGATCCTAATGTTGCTTCTTGTTCCGGTCCACAAGATTCAGAGAGTGAGGAGGATAATGCTATTTTTCAAGATTCTTCTGCTGATCCGTTGTTGAGTGATGATCCATTACCTTCGACACAGGCTCAGGGGGAGATTCCAACAAATTTAGACTCGAAAATTCCAATTCCTCAAGATTATTCTTATCAATCTAACTCTACTCAAGTTGACGTGTTGTAGGTTCCTGAGGTTGCATCCATCAAGGAACACAAAGATCATCCAGTAACAAATATAATTGGAAATTTACAGGATGGAGTGAAAACCCGTTCTCTTGTTGACAATACTTATTTGTATACTTGCATTAAAGATTTTGGTGTTCTTGATGATTGCTCACATTCATGCTTTATTTCACAGGTTGAACCCAAGAATGTCGAGATGGCGTTAAATGACAATAACTGGATAGAAGCTATGCAGGAAGAACTTGCTCAATTTGACAAACTGAAGGTTTGGAATCTTGTTGATCTACCGAAAGGTGCGTATCCGATAGGAACAAAATGGGTGTTTAAATGTAAAAAAGACGATCGAGGTGTCGTGGTACGCAATAAGGCAAGATTTGTTGTCCAGGGCTTCAATCAACAAGAAGGAATTGATTACACCGAGGTTTATGCGCCGGTTGCACGACTTGAAGCTATAAGGCTGTTTCTAGCTTTTGCTTCTTTCAAAGGTTTTAAGGTGTTTCAATTAGACGTCAAGAGTGCATTTTTATATGGAAAGGTCAAGGAGGAAGTCTATGTGTGTCAGCCGCCGGGGTTTGAAGATCCATTGAATCCAAATATGGTTTTCAAGCTTGATAAGGCACTCTATGGTCTTCATCAGGCTCCTCGTGCGTGGTATGAGACTTTATCCACACATCTTTTGGCGAATGACTTTGTTCGTGGAAAGATAGACTCGACTTTATTCATAAAGAAATCAGGGGGAGATTACCTACTGGTACAGATTTATGTGGATGATATTATTTTTGGCTCGACAAATGAAGGGTTATGCAAAGACTTTGAGGGCGTTATGAAGTCGAAATTTGAAATGTCTGCTATGGGATAGTTATCGTTTTTCTTAGGTTTACAAGTAAATCAAAAGGAAGATGGTTTCTTTATTCATCAGTCCAAGTATGTCAAAGACATCTTGAGCCGGTTCAAGATGGAGGACTGTACCCCATACGATACTCCAATTCCGGTCAATCATAAGCTGCATTCTGACTCGGAAGGAAAAGATGTGTATTGTCGACTTTACAGAGCTATGATTGGATCCCTCATGTACTTAACCGCTTCAAGGCCAGATATAATGTTCGCCGTGTGTATCTGTTCCAGATTTCAGGCAAAGCCAAAAGAATCTCACTTAATTGCTGTGAAAAGAATCTTTCGGTATTTAAAAGGAAAACAACGTTTAGGGCTATGGTATCCTCATGGTTCTAACTTTGATTTCAATGCGTATACTGATTCTGATTTTGGTGGTTGTTGTCTGGACAGGAAATCTACAACAGGTGGTTGCCAGTTCTTAGGAAATCGACTTGTATCTTGGTAATGCAAAAAGCAAACCACAGTCTCGATTTCAACATGCGAAGCAGAATACATTGCTGCTGCAAGTTGACGTTCACAAATTCTGTGGATACAACAACAATTGAGAGATTACGGTTTGAATTTCACAGAAACCCCCATGTTTATTGATAACAATGCTACTATGTCCATAATGAATAATCCTGTTAAACATAGTAAAACTAAGCACATAGAAATTCGATATCATTTTATACGTGATTGTGCAGAGAAAAGGTTGATTGAGTCACACGAGCACGTTGATCATGGATTCCGCACGTTATCACCGTGTCGTACCGCGAGTCTAGAGATCCGTCATGCACCGAATTAGGGACCTACAATATGACGTTGCTATAACACGAAGTGCGGAATCCTTCGTGTTAATGTTTGTATATTAACCGACAATTCAAACAACACTAGTAAATAAACTTCTCAAATATATTCAGACTCACAATGGTTTACAGACTCAGTCAGACCAATCTCGTTCTCTCTGTTCTGTTATATGTCTAATGACTCTGTAAACACATATACATAGAAACTAACCTGCTGTAAGCGAACTTATTAAGTTCGCCTGAAACAGACTAAGCGAACTTAACAAGTTCTCAGTTAGACCTAGGCGAACTTATTAAGTTCGCCTCTGATAGACCAGGCGAACTTAACAAGTTCGCCTCTAGGCACACTTGTAAAAACACTTAGCAACTTTATACAATTACATAACAAAAACATAAAGACATAAAATCTAACTATTACAAGCTTTTGTCATTACAAATCTATGTCCTAACACGATGGTGCATCATCGGAATCAGAAGAATCTGACTCTGTCTCTTCCGAGTCGGATCCCTCAGCACCATCATTTCCTCCTTTGTCTCCATCATCAGACGATCCATCATCACTGCTCACTTCCTCCTGTTGTTGTTGCTATTGTTCATCGGAGTGTTCACTCAATTCAGGCTCTGAATCGTTACTCTACCATCTCCAGTGACCTGGTGCCACGTATGCTTCATTGATGAGGTGGCCAAAGAGTTCTGTATGCACAGGGGTAGGTTCTACACTGCCTGGCTTTAAGAATTGTGCGAACACTCTTTTGTCCACCTTCTTCACTTGCAGTCTCTCCCTTATAGCAGGTAGGTTTGGCAACGCGTCGTTAATCAAAAGTTGCACAAACCTAGGCTATAATAAGAACCTAAACCTCTCCGCCGTGTTGATCTGGTCATTGATGGCTTTGAATATGTAGCGGGAGAAGTTGTAGCCTTATTGAGAGAAAGGCCGACCATGGCTGCTGCAAGGTCATGACCCATGGCATCTTTTCCAGCTTTCCTTTATGAGATGCACATGATCATGATGTGGGCGAAGTATCTCCATTGGTCTAACACCCACATCTTCTTATATGAAGCATAGTCTCTCGCCCCGACATATCCCATTCTTTGCCACCAACAGCCGTCCACAAAGTAGTCTGGATAGGCTGTCGGGTCGGTTGAGAGATCTCTGAATTGAAGGACCCTTCTAATAGTATCTTCAGAGAAAGTGATAGCATGACCAGCAACGGTAGCCCTTATAACGTTGGGGATTACCATGCAATCATGCTCCGCAGTCTCCCAAAACTGCTCCAGATAGGGTCTTGACACGATCGGGTCAGAAGAAATAGCATTGTTGATTCCTGAACGGTTCAAGAAATCAACTATTTCTCTATACTACAGTGCTGCACCCTTCCATTCTGGTTCAGTGTTAGCTAACAGGTTGAATTCGTTAGTAAACGCCCGAGCCATGATCTGCAAAAACACACAGAAAACAGAATCAGAACAACAAGTATCATTGGAAATGAATAAACATGACTCAGTATAGCAGTTACTCTTTGAACTGAAATTTCAGACTTAGGAATTTTTGCCAAGTGTTGGTCCTGCGTATTTAACAAGTACGCAGGATTTTCCTCTTGCGTACTTAACAAGTACGCATGAATTGCTTCTTGCGTACTTGTTAAGTGCGCAGGAAACGCACTTAGTGAAAAATTCTAGAAATTGAAAAATTCAACAGGAGTTCATAAATCAGGTCGATTAGGTTGCCACTAGGTCGGAATCGGTGATTCTAGCCTATGGGACCAACATCAACACTAACACTCTGCTACATTAGCCACATTTTGACCTACAACGGTCAACCGAACCACTGACGGTTCAAATTCAAGCACAAGGTCAAAATTAAAGACGAAATTGGATGATTAAGGTCTCATAGGTGATCGATTAATGATTCTTAACAAGTTTTAATTATCAGGTTTTACCCAAACAACCCAAAAATTGTCTAAAAATCTCGAACAAAAACCTAAGATGAATCGGTCCAAAATCACGAGTTTTTGTGGATGGATTGAGCCTAGATTCTCACCGAATGGATGTTATGAGATGATGAAACTTATAATGGGACTAGAAATCGGATTGGAACACACGAATTTTTGAGTAATTTTACAGAGGGAAAAAATCAGTTTGAATGCGATGAAAAATTCAGAAAATTTCTAAGTCCCATATTTATACCCAAAACCAAAAGGCCGTGCGTACTTAGCAAGTGCGCACGCTTTAACTCTTGCGTACTTACAAGTGCGCAAGACTTAACTCTTGCGTACTTGTTAAGTACGCAGGGCTTACTTCATGCGCACTTACAAGTACGCACAAACCCTTATGTGCGCAAACTTTCAACTCAAATTTATAAAGTTTTTCAAGTCAAATAACGAACAAGATAAAAAATATTCAATCAGGAGAATTCAAATACAATTCAGGAAGGTTAAACACAAATATTTTTGGCTTTTCTGAATAAAATTGAACTATGCATAAACTTAAAATCTTTTTGATCTTTTCTCATAGAAATATACAAGTATTCACACAAACTATTTTTGATCAAAGACACGAGCAGAGGATCATATCAGGCTATCTTTTAGCAAAAACGATACAGTATAAACATCAAAGAATATGGGATCATGTCATGAATTACTATTTATTCATACGTAATAAGCACATAAACAAGTAATTCAAATTGACAATATTATAAGATTTGAAACTATAAGCATCTTTGTATCACGTTCTTGTGTATTAAGGTATTAATTATAAGATATACAGCGTATACCCCACTGATATGCTACAATAATGTAAATTGGACTATCTCAAGGCATCTAAGATTTTCCCAATGATTTTCTAAATTTTCATAATGAAGTTACATCTATTAGCATAGGAAAAATCAAGCATAATCCATAAGGATTATCAGGAATCATAAGATTCAGAATCGAGTGATTCATATGTCTTGGTTTCATTTGATTTTCTTCATTGAATATCGGTATGATGATTCAGGATAATGAGTATGGTGTTTGAATAAGGTAAGGGGATCCAACTTTTATCTGGATTTGATTTCAATGAATCAGGAGTGATTCAAGGGTGAATACATGCTCAACAGTTGATGTAGAGACATGTCTTGATTCAATCTCTCCTTGCATACTTGTGAGTATGGGCAATGAGATGAACCGCATTAATTGTTCTAACGACATAACTCGAAACTGATCTCAAAAGAAAATTATTGCCAAAATCTAACATCCTTTATCTGATAATGATCTTTTCTATTCTTTTACGCACACACACTTGCAAACATGGGTTCAAATCACAGTTGTAATTTAGATTTAGTTTCCACACTACTAGTGATTCAAAGACGCATACAGCATACTGACAATTCAAATTACTTGTAAATAAGCAGATTAAAAACATAATAATTCAAATTACTTGGCTAGGTCTGGTAAAACCAAAGGCCGGTGCTCTGTCTTTCTGACACTCACGAGCAAAGTGTCCAAAATTTAGACACTTATAGCATTTGGCCTTAGATTTGTCAAACCCGACCTTGGCATTAGGATGCCCGCCAATAAACTTTCTTCCTGTTCTGTTCAGGAAACGCTTGGCTCTCCTCAATAGCATGGCCATATTCCATTGAAGATCCATGTCCTCCATGTCATCAGGATCCACTTGATTAAAATCTTCTTCAATCGTCTCGGGATCTGTAAGCTTGCCACCTATGAAATTCTCATACGCAAGCATACAAGATGAGAATAGTGCTACATGATCTTCAGCTATTCTGGCTATAGCTGATTGGTTACCTGAAGACGTAGCAGGAGGATTTCTTGAGGTATTTTGATGATGAGACCCCAACCCTGATCCAGATGCATAGCATGCATGACCACCACAACCATTTGAGTGGTCTTCATCTGTAGAGTTTCCAGTGAAAAGGGCAATTCCAGAGCCCGATGACTTGGATGTAGAACTCGTCCCATGATACATAGAAGGATCTTGTATCTGAGGTCTTCCTGAGCTCTCCTTTCTTTTTAGGTTCATGTCATGAGCTTGAACCTTTCCTATTGCCTCCTCTACTGTCAACTCATAGAATTTTGGATTTTACCTCATCAGGGTTGTGTACATCTCAAATTTGGGTGGTAAAGCATCCAAAAACTTTTCCACCATCCTTCATCTGGATACCTGAGTTCAAAAGCCTTCAACTCAGTCTGTAGATGATAGAATCTAGAGATGATGTCATATAAAGATTCGTTCTCTAAAAATCTGAAGCATTCATACTGCTTCCGGAGTAGATCCCGCTTACTCTTCTTGATATCACTATTTCCTTCGAATCTTTTCTGTAAAGCTTTCCAAAGATCCTTGGAATTGTCATAACCTCAGAAACTGTGGAACAATTCCCGAGTTAAAGCCATAGTGATTGAACCAAGTGCCTTCTTTTCTCGATTATAAGCTTTCTTTTCTTCATTAGAAAGTTTAGAGATTGGTTTGGGCATGGTTTCATCAAGATAGATGTGTGTGGGATCCTTATATCCCTCAAGGATTGGTATCCATAGCGATGAGTCGGTATAAGAAATGTAGTGCTCAAAACGTGCTTTCCAATTAGAATAATCGTTTACGTTCAGCAACTTTGGCGGTTTCTGTGGTGTACCGATCTCATTATCATAGTTTAATAGGTTTCCAAGATTCTGAAGATTCGACATAGTGAACACTTAGTCATTTTTCAGAAAAATCAGACACAGTTGCGCACTTGATTTTGGCCTTGCTCACTTGAGAAATGGTCTTGCGTATTTAGATTTGCTCTTGTGTACTTGATAAGTACGCAGGAGTAAATAATAAGTACGCAGGATATAACTTAAGTTCGCAAAAGATCAGTCTTGCGCACTTGTAAGTACGCAGGAGATTAGTCTTGCGTATTTAGCAAGTACGCAACAGAACTGTACTTTTTGCCAGAAATGGTAAGTACGCACAACACCTTTTCAGCAACTTTCACCAAACTATTCCGGTCACTTGAAAATCGCCGGAGATGGTAAAAATTGCACTGACGAGCAATGCAAATGAGCCAAAGGGTCAGAAACTTGTTTCTAACCAACCTTTGATGCTCAAATCACTCAAATACACAACAAAAATCAGTTTTTTTGAGTGATTTTTGCTTCTAAAATAGTGCTCAAGAGCTACCCCTATTTTATCACAAAAATCAATAAAAATACCTCTTTTTGCTTGTAAAAACTTGGTAGAAACTCTCCAAACTCACTCACAACACTTGAAATCAGGAGCAATGCTCTAATACCACTTGTAGGTCCCTCGGGTGTGACGGATCGTCACATGCAAGTGGGTCTACTAGTCAAACCGGGTGTGGAATGCCCGTGACTAGGTGGAGAGTCAAACTAAACAAAGTAAACTGACAAGATAATCACTTTAAACGTTCTTTGTATTATAAACACTTGAAGGTTACAGAGAGAAGTACTGAGATTACACTTTACGTATTTGCAACTATGACTGCGTACTTAACTTCTGTCAACCTATCCTATTTATACAAGACCTGATGTCTGTGCACTTAGCAAGTGCGCAGGACAAAATGCTCGTGCGTACTTAGCAAGTACGCAAAGGTATTCTTGCGTACTTGCTAAGTACGTAGGAGCTTTCTCCTGCGCACTTACAAGTGCGCAAAACACTTAGAGAATTTTGCAACATTCAATATGTAAAAGTAAATACAACTCGATAAACTAATACATAAAGACTCTTACATACAAAGACAATTACAAACAAGAAAATACAAACTAAGACTTTATCTATCCAGAGTGTTTGTCACAGAAAAGTGATTCAACAGGCTATGCTTATGTGACAAGCAAAGGATTTTTTGAAGAAGACTAGAAGAAAGTACATTGGGTCTAACAGTCGGTCACGCATGGGATTTGACAAAACCAAAGTTCGTTGCTATAACTGTCAAGAGTATGGTCATTTTGCTAAAGAATGTGTGAAGCCGAAAGTTGAATTTGATTCCCAGAAGAAGCCTAATAAATTTCAGAACAATCGAAATCAGTTACATGGTCCTTCTAGTTCTGGAAATTCTAATCATGCTTCTGCATCATCTGCTTTGGTAGCTCAGAATGATGAAAATTATGACTGGGGTATTCATCTTGAAGATTTGGTTGGTTCGGTAAGTCAAGCGTTTGTAGCTGAGATTCATTCTACACAATCTGAAGAGTCAACTGATGATGATAGCTCAACTGATGGTGAGAGTGTGCCGAGTACTGATGAAGAGCGTGATCAAGTACAGAAAGTTGAATCTGATATTACTTCTAGTGTTTCTGAAGATGATATTGTTTTAACTCAAAATTCTTCTGATGGTGCTGATTCAGAGAATATTCCTATTGCAAAAGTATTCATGGCAGATATGTCCGATCCTTCAAAGGTAAAAGATTTTGTCTGTCACATTTATTGTTCAAATTGCATTAGTGTAAAGGATAAAATCCAAAAATGTCATGGATGATAACACAAATTTAATTTGTGATATGAAATCGATGCATTCAGTTAATCAAAAACTGAAAGATAATGATAAACTGTGTGTCGATAGAATTGAATCTTTGAAAAGAGATTTAAATTATTTGGGGTTGAAATATAAGGAACAAGCATATCATCTGGATATGGCTTATGCTGAGATTGAGAAGCGAAATAAAATTGTTGCTCAAAAGAACAAAGAAATTTCTGATAAAGAATCTGAAGTGATCAAATTACATCGAAAGCTGGAAAATTTTGAAAATTCATCTATAGTATTGGATTATTTTAATGCTAATGCTGATCCTACTAAGAGGGTTGCTGGGATTGGATTTGATCCTCCACCATTCAATGCAAATTATGTGGTTGAACCTGAAATTATTCATGAAGAGGAAATAGATCCAAAGACAGTGTTAAAAGTGAATCCAGTAACTGTTGAGGATATGATATATGATTCTGATTCTGAGGAGGAGGTTTTTAATGATAAGAAGGTTGAGGGCATTCCAAAGGAAGTGAAACTTGATGATCCAAAAATAGTGAAAAATGTTACCCGTGATAGATGCATTTTGACAGAACCTGATGAGGTGAAAGTTGAACAACCTAAGCTGTCAAAAATGTTACAATCAAGTGGTTTTGTTACTGCTGGTTATCAAAAGCCGCTTTCACCAAAGGTGCCTACACAAATTTATGTTCAAAAGAAGCCAGTAAATTGTTTAGAAAATTCTTCTGCAGCTAGTTCATCTGACGAGTCATCAAATTCAAGAAAAACTCCTTATATCAGAAATCATCCAGACAGAAGAGTTTATTTTCATTGTAATGAGGCTGGTCACATTCTGATTCACTGTCCTTATAAGAATCAAGGCAAATTGAAAAGTAATACCTCACAACAAAGAGTGGTGACGATCTTGAAACGACAAAATGTGGGAAAGCCTACATCTAGTGATGTTAAGAATGTGTTGTGTCAATCATTTGCTAAATCTTCAGGATTTAAGCAATATGATAAGCATATTTCTCAACCTGTTGTTTTTCAAAAGAAGTTTGAGATTCCATCTGTTGGAATTCAAAAAGAGTCTCAACCTGAGATCAAACTTTCTAGACCACAATGAAGAAGACGTAATAGGAAATTAAAGAAAATTTTGGAAACAACTGCATCTGATAATAATAAATCTACAACTGTTTTTCCAATAAATCAAAATATGTCTTCTTTGAGAAAGTCAAATAATAAATCTTATGTTCTAAAGGTTGATGACAATATTAATTGTGAATTACTTGAAGTTGTTTATTTTGATCCATCTGGACGACCCAAGACCACAATGGCTTGGGTTTCTATTTCTAACTGATTTTCTTTGTTTATGTAGGGGCAACCAAGGAGGACTATCAACAATACATGGTATGTAGATAGTGGTTGTTCTCGACATATGACAGGGAATATTAGTTTTTTGGAAGATGTGATTAAGATTGATGGTGGTTATGTCGCTTTTGCGGGAAATAAAGGTGGGTACATAAATGGTCAAGGTACTTTAAAGAATGAAAAAGTCAAATTTGAGAAAGTGAACTATGTGGAGCAACTTGAACATAATCTTTTAAGTGTATCTCAAGTGTGTGACAAGAAGTTTTCATTTCATTCAATAATTCTGAGTGTTATATCTTGAAACCGGGATTTGTGATTCATGACGAATGGATTCTAATGAAGGCTCCGAGGAGAAATGACACCTATGTCCTCGACATGAGTGTTGCTACTACAACGGATTCAATTCCTACATGTCTACTCTCCAAGGCGTCTGAGTCAGATTCTATTTTATGGCACAGGAAACTTGCTCACATCAATTATCGGAAAATGAATTATCTTGTTAAGAATGATTTGGTTTTTGGTGTTCCGAAAATGTAATTTTCAGTTCCTGATGATTGTATTCCTTGCAAGAAGGGGAAACAGCAAAAGAAGTTCCACAAATCTAAGACAAAGAATTCAATTGTAACTCCTTTGGAGCTACTGCATATGGATTTGTTTGGACCGATTAGTATCAGGAGCATTGGCGGTAAATCTTACTGCATGGTCGTAACAGGTGATTTTTCTAGATTTTCATGTGTTAAGTTCCTTGCTTCTAAAGCCGAAACCACAGAGTTGATACAATTCTTAATCTTGGGTTTAGAGAATTTATTCAAATAGAAAGTCAGAAGAATTAGGAGTGACAATGGCAGTGAATTTAAAAATAGCAAGATGGGTTTATTCTGTCTTCAAAAGGGAATTCATCATGAATTCAGTGCGCCATATGTACCTCAACAAAATGGTGTTCCTGAACGAAAGAACAGGAATTTAGTTGAAACTGCACGTACGATGCTTTCTGATTCTAAGCTTCCGGTAACTTTTTGGGATGAGGCTGTGAATACTGTGTCATGTTTTGAACCGAGTCTTGACCGTTAAGTGACACAACAAGACGTGTTATGAGTTGCTTAATAATCGTAAGCCGAATCTGGAATATTTACTACATTTTGGTAATCCATGCACCCTTTTGAAAGTACGTGATGTCCCAACCAAGTTCAGTGCTAAGGCTATTGAAGGGATTTTTCTGGGTTATGTTGCAAATTCTACTACCAAGAGGGTTTATAACAAAGAGACTCGCCAAGTTGAAGAATGGTTTCATATTGACTGTTCTAATCGGTCTTTACCTCAAATGGCGATTGGACCAGACTGGGCTTTTGATTATGACAATTTATTCAAGTATTTTCATTTACCTTCTGATATTTCTCCTGCAGATGCTGCTGTTTTATATGATTCTTGTCAAGATGCACAGAATTGTGGTTTTCTACCTACTGCGGTTCCACAATCATCTATTCCTTCTACATCTGCTCCGGATCCTAATGTTGCTTCTTGTTCGGGACCACAAGAGTCTGATAGTGACGATGAAAATGTTATTTTCCAAGATTCTTCTGCTGATCCTTTGTTGGTTGATGAACCTTCTATTTCGACACAGGCTCAGGGGGAGATTCCTACAAATCTGGACTCGGAAATACCAATTAATCTGGATATGTCTTATCAATCTGACACAACTCAAGTTGATGTGTTGCCTGTTCCTGAGGTTGCATCTATCAAGGAACACAAAGCTCATCCGATTTCAAATATCATTGGGGATTTGCGTGATGGAGTGCAAACGCGTTCTACTCTTGACAACACTTGTTTGTTTACAGATTTTAATAATTCTGGTGTTCTTGATGTATGCTCACATTCCTGTTTTATTTCTCAGGTTGAACCAAAGAATGTCGAATTGGCGTTAAGTGATAAGAATTGGATAGAGGCCACGCAAGAAGAACTTGCTCGGTTTGACAAACTTAAAGTTTGGAATCTTGTTGATCTTCCAAAGGGTGGGTATCCAATTGGTACAAAGTGGGTGTTTAAATGCAAGAAAGACAATCGAGGTGTTGTGGTAAGAAATAAGGCAAGATTAGTTGTACAGGGGTTCAATAAACAAGAAGGAATTGATTACACCGAGGTTTATGCGCCTGTTGCCAGGCTTGAAGCTATAAGATTGTTTCTTGCTTTTGCTTCTTACAAAGGGTTTAAGGTGTTTCAATTAGACGTAAAAAGTGCTTTCTTATATGGTAAAGTCAAGGAGGAAGTTTATGTGTGTCAGCTACCGGGGTTTGAAGATCCGCTTAATCCGTCTAAAGTCTTCAAGCTTTATAAAGCTCACTATGGTCTTCATCAAGCTCCTCGAGCGTGGTATGAAACATTGTCTGCACATCTTTTGGAAAATGATTTTGTTCGTGGGAAAATTGACTCTACTTTATTAATTAAGAAAGCAGGGGGAGAATACCTACTGGTGCAGATATATGTAGATGATATTAATTTTGGCTCTACAAATGAAGGGTTGTGCAAAGAGTTTGAGAGTGTTATGAAATCGAAGTTTGAGATGTCAGCTATGGGAGAGTTATCATTTTTCTTAGGTCTTCAAGTTAATCAGAAGGAAGATGGTTTCCTTATTCATCAGTCCAAGTACGTAAAGGACATCTTGAGCCGGTTCAAGATGGAGGACTGTACCCCATATGATACTCCGATTCAGGTCAACCATAAATTGAATTCTGACCCGGATGGAAAAGAAGTTGATTGCCGAATCTACCGTGCAATGATTGGATCTCTCATGTACTTAACCGCTTCAATGCCAGATATAATGTCTGTGTGTATTTGTTCCAGGTTTCAAGCAAAACCAAAAGAATCTCATTTGATTGCAGTAAAGAGAATCTTTCATTATCTTAAAGGAAAACAAAGATTGGGACTATGGTTTCCTCATAGTTCTAACTTTGAATTCAATGCTTACACTGATTCTGATTTTGGTCATTGTTGTTTGGACAGGAAATCTACTACAGGTGGTTGCCAGTTCTTGGGTAATCGTCTAGTTTCCTGGCAATGCAAAAAGCAAACTACGGTCTCCATTTCAACATGCGAAGCAGAATACATTACTGCTGCAAGTTGTTGTTCACAGATCTTGTGGATCCAACAACAATTAAGAGACTACGGTTTGAATTTCAAAGGAACCCCCATGTTTATTGATAATAATGCTACAATGTCTATCACAAATAATTCTGTTAAACACAGTAAAACAATGCACATTGAAATTAGATATCATTTTATTCGTGATTGTGCAGATAAGAAGTTGATTGAGCTGGTAAAGGTACATACAGATGATAACTTTGCTGATCTTTTTACCAAAGCATTTGATCGTACCAGGTTTGAATTTCTGATCAAAATGATTGGTATGATCAATCCCGAATAAAAGTTTTTCAAAGCAATTTTCATGGAAGATATTGTTTTCAATTTTTTTATTGCTTTATTACATTTCTGCATTTTACATTTAAGTCAAAAATTGTTATTTATAAAAATTCAAAACAAAATGAAAAATAAAAAAAATTGAAATCATTTAAAGTTATAGAAGAAATGATAGTACATCAGTGAATAGTTCATTACACATGACCTTAGTAGACCTTTGATATACGAAAGTTTAAATAATTTGATTTGATCTAAATTTCAAAGTCTGCATAAATGAGAAATGATAGTGTTTTGAATGCTCTAATCTTGATAACACGTTTTAATTTGAATATAAGTTTGAAACTTGAATTGTCAATAGACTAGAAGCGTTTTTAAACCAATAGTAGTGTGAAAATTAAATATGATATGATTACATCTGTAATTTGAATCCATTTTATGCCTGGGTGTGTGTGTAAAAGATCATTATCAGATATAGAATATATGGTTTAAGAATTTCATGAGACCAATATCGAATTATATCTTTAGCACAATTTCTTTCAGTTCACTTCACTGCCCATGCCCCAAAAAACATGCAAAGTGTTGTTGAACTAAGATATGTTTCTGACACCATCTGTTAGAACATATATTCACCCTTGGATCAGTTAGATACATCATCTAGTCTGATTTCATTGAAATTTATCCAGATAATAGTTGGATCCTCCTACCTGAATCTATTGATTCTCATTATAAAACCAATTCATTAGAATCTTTCGATTCTAAATCATTCTGATTCTTATATCCTTTGGAATCTGCTATTCTATACCTGGGCTAATAGAGATAATTTCATCTTGGAGATTGATCTAATCTTTCAATAAACTGTGTATATCTTGAAGATAGTGCACATTTAATTTCTGTTGGCATATATGTGGGGTACACGATGTTGTTCATCTAAATGGTACTAAATCACATGAATTTGGTAGAAAAATGCTTGTGGTTTCAAATCATATAATATTGACAATTTAAAACTTCATGCTTTGTTTTGCAAATTCGGAATGAAAAATTGAGCATTTCATAACCTGATCTTGTTTACTTTGAAATTTATCGCGTATCATTTCAAGTATAATTCAATTTGATTGAAAAAGTTACATAAATTGAAAAAGAATGTATTTACATAAGAATGAATTTGTTGATTGTTTAATATCATAGGTTACCCATAGTTGAAAATAGACTGTGTGATGAATTACTCATATACTGATATGATCTTCTTGCTCATGATATTCATCCAAAAACATGCATTTTAGTTTGCTCATATAAAAACCAAAAATATGTGTTTCTGTTTGTACAGATAAAAAACCAAAAATATGTGATTTTGTTTGTACAGATAAAAACCAAAAATATGTGATTCCGTTTGTACAGATAAAAACCAAAAATATGTGATTCCATTTGTACAGATAAAATCCAAAAATATTTTGTTTCTATCTTACATGAAAATTTTAATTTTAAAATGTTTCGGGATTGGATCGGATACTTGATACAGATGGAAGTTCACGAAAATGGGTCGTGTTGAAAGTGAAGAATTTTTGTCAAAGAAAGGGTTTGGAGCGAACTTAACATGTTCGCCTGGTTCAGAGTAAGCAAACTTAATATGTTCGCCTAAGGCTTGTTAAGCGAACTTAACAAGTTCGCCTAATGGAGCGAACTTAATGGTGATTTATTATTGTGTTCAGGCGAACTTATTCTTTTATCCTCTTCACTGTTTGAGCGAACAAATCTAAGCAAACTTACGGATTTTTTAGAGAACTTGTGATTTTAGATCTCGGATTTCTAAGTAGAACCTTGTGTGTTTGTTTCTAGATCGATTTTCAATTGCGAGTCATTCTAGAGTATTTTCATTGATTTCTATCCGGTAAATCATCCTGATTTTGAAAATTTTCATATGTGTTCTTCGGTTTGAAAAATTTTAACGTTTTTCTGAGATGTGGACTTGTTTCTGACTTAATATTTGAAATTGAAGAATTAAAATGTGTCATGAATCTTAATCGATGCTTGTGTTAAGTTTTATTTGAGATTTTAGCTTGATTTAGACAAAATTTTGTGATTCTGTTTGGAAGTTGTATCGACAGACAGGTTCAGGCGAACTTGTCTAGGCGAACTAATTATGTTCGCCTGTTGCAACACTAAGCGAACTTAGTAAGTTCGCCTAAGGGCTCAGTAGTGTATTAGACTTGTGATTTTTTTTATTTTTTTTTTTTGTTAAAATTTTTTTTCAAATTTTTGTTTGTTGTACTTACTAATGTGTTTTTGTCCGCTACATTTCAGATGGCCCGTCGTGTTGAGTACAAACATAATCAAGTGGCTTTATTGGATCCTAATATGTCTGAAGCTGCTCATTTTCAAGGAATTATCAATTTTCTGAATCGTTCACGTTTGAATGTTGCTTTATCTGCTAATCCGTGTATAAGTTTACCTTATATTCAGCAATTCTGGGATACCGTTCATCAAGACACGGATGTTGAACCTCACGTTCTTCATGCTACAGTAAATAATACGGAGGTCACTATTTTAGTAGACACTATACGTACTGCTTTGGCATTAGGAGGTGTTGTTGATGATCCGATATCATATCCTGGAACCCTGATTATGGGATGTTTTCAGTGGATGGGTTATAGAGGAAGACCGAATGATACACAAGCAAGAAAAGGAGGTTTGGTTGGCGAATGGAGATATTTTATGCACATCATCATACAATGTCTATCTCCAAGGAAGGTTGGTACTGATGGCTTAAAGAGTGCACTACAAGCTGATATGGTTGCTTTGACACTCAATAAACAGTTTAATTTCGCTTTATACATTTACCGTGAGTTAGTCATGCAAATAAATCCTCTTGAAGGTCAAGGATTTCTGATGTATCCTAGGTTCATACAAATGATTTTGAATCATTTAATTCTGGATTTACTTCAGCATCCAATCCGTTTGGCTTTGACTCCGATGTCAAAAAGGATTTTTGTTGATTGCACAAAGTTGAAACAACAAAATGTTGCTCTTATTCATGTTCATACTCCTCTGTTTGGTCACATAATTAATCCTGATTATGTTGAGCCACCAAATGATAATTGGTTTCATCCTGAGGAGTTAGTACAAGGTCAAGTCCAGAATCAAGTTCCTGCTCAAATACAACAACAAGTTCCTCAACAACAAGTTCCACAACAACAACAAGTTCCTACTCAAATGCAACAACAAGTTCCTATTCCACAAGAACAGGTTCACGTTCCTTTTAATGAACCAGTTCAAGAAGAGATTGCTCAAGAGAATGATCAAGAGTTGGGTATGAATATGAATGGTTTTGATCATGAAGTTATGAACTCACCTGTTCATGAAGCCGAAGGCAATGTTGAAGATACGAGTTCCGATGATACTATCTTACCTGATTCTGAAGCTACTGATTCTGATTCATCTAGGGATTTTAGCTCAGATCATTATGCAAGATTGCCTCAGTTACCATTGGCTAATAGGGGAAATCGTATTAAATCTACAGCCAGAAAGCCGAGGCGTAAGTCTGTTCGGAATCCTCCTTCTGGATCAGTACTTGGCAAAAGAACTTTGCTTGATGAAAGTTCTGACACGGATAGTGATTTTATTCCAGTTCCTAAAGCTCAGAAGCTTATGTCTGCTTCTATTGCTGCTGCTCACTAATCTCAGGGAGTTGAGGATGCTACTTTTATTTCATCTCTACTGGTTACATCTCCTCCTTCTAGGAAACAATCTCCAGTGCTTTCTCCAAATGTTCCTACTTCATCCGATGCTAGTCCTTCCAAGCAGTCTGATTCTGAAAGAATTACATTTCTTGAATCCCGGGTGCTAGCTTTACAAACTCAGGTGGATACTCTTGTGTCTGTTGATTCTTAGAGACAATTGGTCCTTCAAACTCATGCCCAACATATTGCTGACATGCAGTTATTGGTGTCTACACTTGTTAAGCGTCTTGACGCTCAGGGGGGGTTAAGGATGCCTGATACATGTCATACTTAATCAATTCAACGAAAGGATGATGAAGAAAATGATCCTCGTGGTAATGTTGAGGGTGATCGTCAATACGCTGATGTGAATCCTATATCAAGAGTTCAGGGGGAGTCGACATCACAATCTATTGAAGGAGCCACTTACCACTACTCATGATTCTGGAGTGAAAGAAGAAATACTATTATTGGAATTCTTTCAAGATTCTAAAGAAGAAGAAGCTGAGAAATTAGAGTGTCTGGATGACATAGACGAGTTATTTGATGATGATGAAGAAGATGTGGTGGATAACGACATTGAAGAAGGAGAGATTATAGAGATTGAGGTAGAAAAGAGTAAATCTAAGATTACATATGAAGGAAGTGATGGTCTGAATGTTCCGTATAACTTCATCCAAGATGATGTTATTCCTGAGTTTTCCTATGATGGAGTAACAGATTCTATGGACTCTTTTGAAGATATCACTACACCTGATGATACTGCTCAATCCAAGATTGATTCTGATGTTGATACTACTCGTATTGTGTCTCCTAAGCTGAATGAAGAACCTGTGATGTATAGAGATACAGGTATGACTAGAGAACAGTGGAGAGAAGTGGTGAACAGTTGGATGAAAGTACTACCAAAGTCACCTGTACAACCTACTCAAAAAGAAAGATATGTGAATAAAGAGAGGTGTATCGGAAACATCATAAGTTGGTTCTATGATAATGAGATAAAATTGTTTGCTCTTAAAAGATCTGATGGTGTTCAATACCTAAAGCCTAGGATTAAGTATTTCAATACCCTGCCAAGGTGTGAAATGAATGGTCTGGCTACTAAACCATTGATTAATAGATCAAATTGTGGATTAGCTGATGTGATTGCTAACTTGATTAAAAGAGAAGGTAGATCAGGGAAGTATGAAAGGTTAAAACCACAGAAAGGTAAAAGAGTGAAGCTTGTAGATCAGAAGACTAAGAAAGTGACTTGGAAGTACAAAATCAAGCTAGTTCGTGCTGTACAGAAGATACCATTGAAGAAAATTCCACAAGATTTTCTGGGGAATATGAAATGGTGGTATGTTGATGTGAATACTGGTGAAGCTAGGATTGATGATAAGGATAATAAGGTCATTGTTAGTTTCTACGATGCAATAAATCTTATTAATTTCTCAAAGAAAGACCAGAGAACATTAAAAAAGAATGAAATCATGTTTACTGATGAATGGAAAGAAAAAGGATTGCAGTACAAAAGAGTGTTAGAGATTTGTAGAAGATATGGAGTGCATGCAGGCAGTAGATTACCAGATAACTGGAAGAGCTCATCATGAAGACTGAAGACAGAAGATCAAGCTATTGTCAAGGGGGAGTCTGTTAGGACATAGATTGTATGACAAAAGCTTTGTAATAGTTTAGATCTTATTGTCTTTATGTTTTTATGTAAATGTTTAGTTTTTGGTCTAAGTATTTGTACAAGTTCTGCTAGAGGCGAACTTGATAAGTTCGCCTGGTCTATCAGAGGCGAACTTGTTATGTTTGCCTAAGCATCTTTGAAGCGAACTTGTTAAGTTGCCTGGTGCAGAACATGTGTCTATAAATAGAGTTACAGAGTCTGTTTAGAACAGGGAAGTGAGACTGATCGAACAAGAATTCTGTAAACTATGTGTTTGTGAATACAAAGAGAAAGCTTTATTTACATGTTGTGTTTACTTGTCAATTAGTATACATTCGTTAATACGGTAGGATTCCGCACTCCGTATTATCAAGAAGTCTTATCACGAGATCGATCTGAGATGAGTCATGAGGACCTACAGTTTGTCCTTTTAAATCCATGTACCATTCTTTCAACATACATTCAGCGATTGTTTATCATGTTTTGGTAAGATTTAGATGAAATTAGTGGTCCCCACTCTTGTCAGGAATAACCTACCCATCCTCATGGTCTTTTGAGTATAATGATGAGAGCTTCGCATGATCATCAGGAGTCCTAAGCTATAACTATATGAGCATTAACTATCACGGGTCCGTGAACTGTTCAGGGAATCTTTAAAATGATTTTGGTTCAGGTACATAGCGCGACGGACTTACATGCCCTGATTATTGAAATAAGTTGGACTTACTTGGACGTTGGACTTACATGCCATGTTTTTGTCAGGAAACCCTTTAACAGTCACGAGAACCCAAAAGTGAAAAATATGTACGTATATATATGTCCACACTAACATTGTGTATCTTTTATGTACACACTAACATTGTGTATCTTTTGATTTGATTCCTAATGCACTACACTAACATTGCGTGTCTTTTTGCTCAAGAGTTTCTACTTTGCAGATCAATTAAGTACTAAGATGCACAACATTGGTGTCTTTAGCAGTTGCACGTCATTGCGTGTCTTTTATTTACCTAATGCACGTAATTGTGTGTCTTTTTGAGCTTTTGCTTTTCTTTTGTATATATATAAATATATAATACCCCGTAACCCCTTTATGACGGGACTATAGTTATGTGCAATCCTGAACAAGATGGGTATCCACTTTTTTATTCGATCGTTATGTTTATCATCAAGATGCAGTTTACTTGTCTGAAGTGCTGAATCTACCGACACATCCTTAATTGAAGCCGTAACGTCCTTCAGATCCTATCCACATGAAGACATGGTCAAATCAGTTCCTATCATTTCTCATAACAAATCACAACCATTTTCAATATCACCAAACATTATTTAATTAATGACTATATACAAACCTACAAAACAGAACTTTACTAAAAATGAAGTCTTCCACATCAGGGAAACAAAGAGTGTGCAATATGTCAGAAGGAAAAATGAGTGTGTCATTGAAGTGTAGATTGTGCAACTAGATTAAATACCATACCCAAACCTGTGAGTTTTGCTTCTCAAACTATACTTGGAACAACCACTATCAATAACAGGTGTTACTAACACTCATGAGAAAATTAGTTAGAGAGTGTAACCCAAGCCATCGTAGTCTTGGGGTGTCCCTTAGCATCAAAATAAGTGACCTCCTGATATACCATATCTTTAGCCTCGTTAATTTCCGTTTCAACTTTTGATTTGATTTTCCAAACCTGTGTAGGTTTACAAATTTTGGTTTGAAAGATTTGAAGTTTGAGACAATGTTCTGTTTTAATTTAGAGGCAAATGATTTTGGTACATAAGTCTGCTTGACCTTTGAAGGTCTTGGAGATTTAGAAATAGGAGCATGAGAGTACCTGGGAGAATGTTTCTATGTCTTAATCTTTGAATTATGTGAAACCGACTTCACATATGGAGATCTGGATGAGTAGTTCGTCTTCTGATTATTCAAAGAGTTGTTCCTTACAAACTTTCATCCAGAGAAGCAATTCTTGCTGCCTTTACCGTCTGAACCATGCCTCTTTGATTGGATGAACTGATCTTGTCAACTTGCTTGCAATGTTTGACCATATGCCCTTCTTCACCATATTTGAAACAAGCTTTGAATGTTTTCTTGAACTTTGCAGCTATTGTTGTTTCTTCAACCTTTTTGTTTTTCAGTCTTTTAGCAACTTTATCCCTATTCCAGGGACTTGGCAATTTCTCAGTTGTGTGAATGTGGATGGCATCTACTTTCTCAATCTTTACCTCATCAGAACTATCATCATCTTGCAAGATTATCCCTTGTTTGTCAAGAATGTTGTTGACTTCGTCATTTGACAGATTAGCAGGATATAACACAGAATGAGAAGAAATATCACTTGAACCCATAGAATCAGCATTCTTGGAAACTTTTGGTCTTTCTTTAGGAATATCAAGACTTTGCTGTTGTATTGTACCTTTCTTCATGAACTTGATAGGAACAAAATCTTTTCTTGACAAATAATTCGAATTGGTTTGACTTTCACATTGACTTGTTGAAGTATCATTTGTGGGAGTGAAAATTAGAATCTCCTCTGTCATGAATCTTTCAAACTGATTTTTAGCTATAACGGTAACCGAATCAATAAAACTTGAAACACTGATAGTATTAAAAGCATTACAACTATTCGGTTCATCAGATTTCAAATTACCTAAACTAGAACTATATTCACTATCACTACCCACAGAATCTGACATACATGACTCTGCTTTCTTGGAATTTAAAAATGAAGATTTAATTAACTCACTATTGCAATTATTGTGGCCCAAACCAACACCACAATCATCCTTTACCTCATCATCTTGCCCTTTTGTTAAACCTGCATTGTTCTCATTAGTAGCTGGTGCAAAAACACTAGCAAGATCATTTCTGGGGTGAGGTGATGGAATAGGGTTGTAGTGACCCTCAGTTGGAGGATGATACAAATTTATTTCAAAATCAATGGAATCCAAATAACCAACTCCGTTCTTGACATACCCAGGTTGTTGTTGACAGTCAAGCATGGTATTTTTAAACTTTTTGCTAAAGTTCCATTTGTCAATTATTATTTGCAATTTGACTGTCTCACTTCGTGAAGCAGTCAATTTTTTAGTTAAATCATTAATTAAAAATTCTTTTCTGTAAACAAACTCTTTTAGGGTTTGGTTTTCTTGTTGAGCTTTATTCAAACCGATTTTGAGAGCAACCTCACTTTTCTTGATTTGATTAAGGAGATCAAGAGCGTCGTCCTTTTCTTGAATTAGAGTTCCGTTATGTGATTGCTTCACTTCCAAACCGAGAAAGAACGTGAGCTCACCCATTTTGCTCATTTCAAATTTGGCTTTCATAACGTCCTCAAAATCTCTAAAAAGCTTCTCATTGGTTGATCCGAAAATAATGTCGTCCACATAAATCTGCACCATCAAAATATCCTTTCCAATCTTCTTCTTGAATAAAGTCATATCAATCTTCCCCAGTTCGAAGTCATTCTATAGAAGACAAGTTGACAGAGTATCATACCACGCCCTTGGAGATTGATGGAGTCCATACAGATCTTTGTCTAACTTGTTGACGTGATTCGGATAATCTGGATCTTCAAACCCTGGAGGCTGGCATACATAGACTTCCTCCTTGACCTTCCCATATAAGAATGCATTAACGTCCATTTGATAGAACTTAAATTTCTTGAAACACGCATATGCTAGGAAAATCCTGATTGCTTCTAAACGAGCCACGGGAGCGAACACCTCCTCATAATCAATTCCCTCTTCTTGGGCAAAACCTTGTACGACTAAACGTGCCTTATTCTTAATGACTACATTTCTTTCATAGGTCTTGTTTCTGAAGACCCAGCGAGTACCGATTGGGTACTTATCTTTGGTAGGTCAACCAGATCCCAAACTTTTAATTTCTTGAATTGAGCCAGTTCTTTCTGCATGGCGTAAATCCAGCTCAAGTCTTTCAGGGCCATGGAGATATTCTTTGGAACATCCTGTGAGAGAAAACAAGCACACAGGGTCGTGTTGTAAGGATTTGAATAACTTTTTGTACGAACACCTTCAGTGATTAGCCCAATTACTTTCTCCAAAGGATGATTTGATAAAGTTTTGAAGGATGACCCATCAGCAACTTCAACTTGAGTAGGAAGGTTTGTTAAATTTTCATCAGGAATAATTGGCCCATCATTATTGTCAGAATCACTTTCGAAATTGACAGAGGGATCATTTGTCAAGTCCTAGTCAATATTAGAATTTACAGTTGCAGTTTGACTAGAACTGACATCACCATAAGTATTCACATGATTAGTATCAGCAGTCTCAGAATGAGAGGAGGTTACTGTACTGTTGACAGAAACAGACAAAGGATCGGCGACAATAGGTGTGAATCTAGTTGAAAAAGGCAAAAATTCATCTTCTGCTTGGATGGATGGAATGAATGAAGGTTCAGCGGATGAAGATGGTTCAGATACGATTGGTGCAGGAGGAATGATGTTATTGAATACGATATATGCATCATAGAAACAGTCGGGACCGATTCCATTATCTGTAGAATTTGCTTCTTGCCAGTCAATGTAATACGATTCCTACATGATCTTTGTCCTTTTGTTGTAAACACGGTAGGCCTTTTGAGATGACGAATATCCAATGAAATAACATTCGTCACCAACTGCACTAAACTTTGCAAGATTCTCTGATGTGTTCAATATAGTACATGAACATCCAAAAGCTCTGAAGAATTCGATTAGGGGCTTCCTTCCATGAAACACTCATAAGCAGTCTTGTTGTGAGCCTTGACCACAAGAGCACTATTCAGAACATTATTAGCAGTGTTAACTGCTTCAGCCCAGAAAATAATTGGCAACTTTGAATCTATCAGCATTGTTCTGGTAGCTTCAATCAATGTTCGGTTCTTCCTTTCAGCAACTCCATTCTCCTGTGGAGTCCTGGCAGCACTGAATTATCAAGAAATTCCTTTGCTTATGCAAAATTCATTCAAGACATGATTTTTGAACGCAGTGCCATTGTCACTTCTGATAAAAATCACCAAACGCTTGCAGATTTTCTCGATTTTGAGAATCAGACTCTTCAATACTTCAGCAGTTTCATCTTTAGGTGCTAAGAAATTAACCCAAGAGTACCTGAAGAAATCATCTGTCACATCCAGCCAATAGGAGTTCTTAGAGATGCTTTTAACACTTACAGGACCAAAAAGGTCCATGTGAAGTAATTGAAGAGGAACAGAAATGGAATTCACTACTTTGGACTTATGTGACTTTTTGTGTTGTTTGCCTTTATCACAGGCCATGCATTTTTCATAAAAATTGAAGTCCTTGGAGGGAAAACCTCTCACAAGATCTTGTTTAACTAAACGATTTATGTTTTTAAAATTTACTTGGCCAAGTCGACGATGCCAGAGCAGTGATTCAGAGTCAGATGCTTTTGATAGTAAACAAACCATAGAAGCTTTTGCTTCAGGATCATTCATGTCGATGATGTAGGTGTTGTTTCTTATTAGAGTCCTCAACATGACTAGATCTTCTGGAATAACAAATCCAGGCTTGAGAAAGAGACATTCTGCTTTGTTGAACAGTAAAGGCAACTGTTTATCACAAACTTATGATACACTCATCAAATTATAGCAGAGTTCCGGAACAATATACACTTTCTCCAGAGTGAGAGTTCCATTGCATATTGTTCCCTATTTGGTAATCTTTCCTCCTTTTTAATCAACCGCAAAGGCAACGTAACCCCCATCGATAATTCTGAAGTCAGTGAGCAGATCTTTTAGCCCGGTCATGTGACGAGAGCACCCACTATTAACATGCCATGCATTATCAATATTCCTCCTGGGAAAACCTTGTCACACACAAGACAATTTATTAAGAAACTAGAACCCAAGTCTTTCTCAACTTGGGTGGAACATCAATTTTAGCAATTCTATCAGTTCTGGTTCTCCACCAACATGTGTCCCTTTAGAAAATGATTTACATTCTGACGAATTTTGTCAATTTTATGATAAAAAGGATTGTAATTTTGTTGATGTGTTTCATACTTTCCCACATTATGCATCTTTGGTCTCTCAAATTTGACCCAGGTTTTATGATAAGATGCATTACTGCATTGCCTAGCAGTATGACCTCCCTTCCCACAACTAAAAAATTCACATGTTTATAATATTTTCTTTGATTTGCTTTCTGCTTTTGCCTTTTTGCTTTTGCTTTTGATCACTTGAGATGACTGCCGATTCTTGATCAGATTCAACTTTGTCACTATGTGGAGTAACACCGTCAGATTCGTTGTATGATTCTTTTGATGTTTCAAAAGATCGATCCGAATTATACATGCTTTCATCATCATTTCTTGTTGACATATATTCTGGGTCACTTTGACTATCACATTGACTTGTTGAGGCAGGTGTGAACACTAGAATTTCTCCTGTCATGAATCTTTCAAACTGATTTCTTGACACAGTATCATTTGAATCATTAAAGCAAGCATCATTCATAGAATATAAATCATTACAACTATTGTGTTCATAACAGTCATTACTAGAGTTAATTATCCTAGAACATGTTTCACTACTACTATCAACAGAGCCCGAATTACATAGCTCTGGATTCTGGGAATTTAAAAAAGAAAACAAGACAGATTCTCGGTTGTATTCCTTGTGACCTAATCCAGCACCACAATCATCCCTTACATCCTTATCATGTACTTTTAAACCTGCAGTATTTACATTAGTAACAGGCACAAACAATTTTGCAAAATTATTTTCAGGATGTGGAAATGGAATAGGATCATAATGACCGTGTGTGGGAGGGTGAAACAGTTTCCTCTCAAAATCATTTGAATCTAAGTAACCGACTCCTTTTTTAACATGACTTGAAGTTTGTTGACAATCCAACATGGTATCTTATACCCTTTTGCTAACGTTCCATTTGTCAATAATGATTTGTAATTTAACATTCTCACTTCTTGAAGACGTCAGTTTTTCTGTTAAATCAGTTATCAAAAACTCTTTTCTGTAAACAAATTCTTTTAGAGTTTGGATTTCTTGATTAGCTTTGTTTAAACTGATTTTGAGAGTAACCTCACTTTTTTGATTTGATCAAGTATGGCAAGAGCATCATCCTTATCACGAATGATAAGTTTGTTTAAAGTGCGATAGTGAATAATCATGTCAACACAGTCACAGGAACAGAGATGAGATTTTACCTTAGGCGGAATCAGCTCAGTAGCGGTTTTCCTACAAATGCATCCTTGATTAGAGCTTCCATCACCATCGGGTTGAGTTCCAAAATTAGCATTCCCCAGAGAGTTAACTTGATCCGTTGAACTGGAACTAGGATAGGCATCCTTCTTCTAATCATTCATCACCATAGCTTCCTTGATTTTGATGTTGGCAGTTTTAGTCATACTTCCTTCAGTGTCAATAACCTGACTCTCGGTTCCCTAAATAGAAAATTGCCTAAGGAGGGCAGCAGGACCAATAGAGTCAGCGTTGATGACGATCTTTCTTAGCACCTCATACTTTTCTTTTTCAACCAAACTTGCTTCCATTCCGTGAACCATAAACTGAGCAGATGAAGAGTTAGCAACTAAAGCCTTGCATACCTCCACCTGAGCTTCTTCAATTTCATTGCTCCAGTCAAAGTCATTCACTACTAGTGCATTATCCGGTTATTTAGTCTTTTCAGCTTGTTCTTTGCCATCGGTAATTGCAACAATGGTAGGAAGAGTTAGAGCATCGGTGATAGGATGAGGACATTCTCTCTTGAAGTGCCCAAGTTGCTTACAGTTGTAGCATCTCAGTTTAGATTTATCAAAACCTGCAGATTTTCCACCAAGACGCTTCTTTCCAGTTCTATCCATGAATCTTTTTGCTCTCAGAGTCAACATTGCCATCTGCCACTGCAAATCAACTTCTTCCATGTCATCCGAGTCAACCTGAAATACATCTTCATTATGGCTTGCTCCTTCTTTTAATTCACCTAAAATGAGAGCTTGATAATTGTTCACAAATAATCCAAATAGAGCCATGTGTTCACTTGATGGGTTTGGAATTGAGGTTCTGGTTTGATTTGTGTTTTGCTAATTGCTTTGAACAGTCTGCTGAGAAACAGCAGGAGTAGACAACATAGCGGGAATAGTTCCAGAAGGACCAGCACCATTGTTTGATGAAGATGGAGAAATGAAAGCAGCATTAGTTGGTGCCATGGTTTTGGTGTAGCCAGATTGATTCATTTGACGCTTTTCAATGTCCATTTCAAAGACGAGCTAATTTGTTCAATTCACAGATTTAACAATAAACTCCCCTTGATTGATTTCCAAATGATGAATACAATAAAACCCCAAATCTTTCTTACATGTGTGCTCACCCAAAACCCTAATCATCCTATTCTATATATAGCCTAATGACATTTTAGGCTAATTACATTTAAGTCCCTAAAGATTAACAAAGATAATAAATCATGAACAAAATTAATAAATATTTTTTGCCTAAACAAAATATATTTATATAACCGAAACACTTTTGATGATCACGTCTAGAGCTCCGCACGTCAATCCCTCGCCCGAACTTCTGGTGTTGACTTTGACTCGTTCACATTGACTTTGACTATGATAACTTTGCCCTTTTGACTTGATATCATTGGACTACCAATTTAGACCCAACAATATGTGCATATATTTACACAAAAATTATCATCAAGGCTTACAACTAACAATTTTTCTTTTCTTTCTTCCTTCTTATTCATAAAAAAAATATGAATATTTATAACTATGTCAAATATTATCATAAACGTGTAACATAAAGTATATGAGCATTATTACTTAAACACGTGTTTTGCGTCGTTACTAACTTATATTTCTAAAAGATGACAAATGTGAAGTGTTTTTCATAAACCTCTACTATTTTATAAAAATTATAGGCGTGTCATGACCTTTATTAAATAAAGGAGGTTATACGTATATTTTATCTAATCTATTTTAGCGATACGATCCATATTATAACATTAAAATGAGTATTAATAATACCATAAGTGTGTTAATCATATTATTATTACTTTCACAAATGTTAAAGATTCTTTCAATAACATGATAAATAATAAATTTATTTCAAAGTATACCATATTAAAATGTTCCAACATAGTGACAATTTTAACTCAATGGTCTTATTGAAGTATTTACTTTTGCAATTAATACTTATTATTGACACTAAATTTCTTTTATAAATGACATTTATGAAACATCATTTTATAAAATTCTAAATATATATTATCACTCTAGTTACTATTAAGGTATGTACCTTTCCTTCGTTCGTTTGCCCCAAAACCCTAAGAGCCCAATCGTCCCACTCTTATTCCCTTTATTTATTTCTATACTAAACATGTACAAACTATTGATTCATATACTTCATCAAAACTTAGGTTAACTTTGTGAATTGCTTGAACCTTTGTGCAACAAACAATATACTTGTGTGACATTCAAAGATACTCATTACCAGGTGAGTTTACATAGCCCTTTTTTCCTTTTCATACTTTTGGGGTGAAACATGTCTACAACTATATTTCATACACAATTCAATATCTTTGTTCTTATGCTAAGGTCTTAATGCTTTATGTCTTAAACTGCTTGGTGACCATTATGTGTGTTCATGTTAGTACAATCATTAACTTGTGTGGCAAGCCTAAGGTAGTACCTAACATGATCGTTTATACGGGAATCCGATACATTACTTAGAACAGAACCTTGGAGGGTTTTTGTGTATACATCTTACTACTTTTTCATGAAACTATCAGTTGGATTGTGTAAACCTTTTTCCTATTACACGGCTTGATTGTACGCTTTGGAACCTTGTATGTTTTCACATTTATGCTTTAGATACGATTTGAACATATTGAATTGTAAACTTTACTTAACTTTGTTTGGTGTCAAAACCTATGTTTTCTCACCAACTACTTGTAGTTGACATTTACTTACATGTTTCAGGTGTACCAGTTTGAGGACCATGCTTGATCACATAGGGCTATTGACCTAGCAATAATAAATTTAAATTTTGTTATGTTATGAACTATATGTTTCAATTTCTCTTTGTAACGAATATTTAATTTCGATGAATAATTATAGTAACACGTTTAATAGTTGATCATGTGCTTATGAACAACCGTGCCAGCCCCGGCGTATAATCCGCCACCGGCCGGGGTGTGACAAACCCGACCTAAGATCGATCTTTGAGAACCAACTCGCGCCTTGTAGTTGATCAAAAATATCGTCTACCCTGGGTAGTGGGTATTTGTTCTTAACTGTTCGTTTATTTAGCTCACGGTAGTCGATGCACATGCGCATGCTGCCGTCTTTCTTCTTTACAAATAATTCCGGAGAGCCCCATGGTAAGATGCTCGGTCTGATAAATCCTTTCTCTGTTAGTTCTTATAGTTATGACATTAATTCTTTCATTTCTGGCGGAGCCAATCGGTAAGGTGCTTTGGCAACGAGTTGAGCTCCTGGCAGTAGGTCGATTTGGAATTCTATTTCCCGCTTGGGTGGCAAGCTTGGTAGGTCCTCTAGTAACACTTCTGGAAAGTTGCACACCACGGGTACATCTTCGAGTTCTTTCATTTTCATTCTATCATCAATAACATATGCCAGATAAGCTTCGCAATCGCGCCTCATAAAACTTTCGGCCTTTATCATTGAGATGACGTTCGGCATCATGCAATTCCAATCCCCATAAACCGCAATCAGACTGTCGTCAGTAACTTTGAGATGTATCATCTTTGTTTACATATTATTTGAGCTTCGTTGGTAGCTAACCAATCCATGCCCAATACTATATCGAATCCACCTAAGGTCAGAAGGAATAGTCTAGAAGGAAACTTATGGCCCTCTATTTCTATTATGCAATCATCAGTCATTTGGGATACTGCTGAGTTTCTACCAACGGCGGTTTGTACGCTAAAGGCCTTTATTATGGTGTTGATTATGCAGTCTAGTTTGCAACAAATTATTTGATATAAAGCTTTTACTAGCACCAAAATCAAATAAACTAGCAGCATGTTCATCATTAACTAGGAACGTACCTGACACGACATCAGGGTTCCCTCTAGCCTTTTCTTCTATCAGACCATATGCTCGAGTCCTATCCTTTGGTTGTTCCTGTTCCTTTTCCTTTCCCGAACTTGATTGTCTGGTTTTCCTACAATCCTTCATCGTGTGCACAAACAAGCCACAGTTATGGCACTTGATGCTACCCCTACATTCTCGGGAGTAGTGCCCTGCTTTCCCACATTTGTAGCATATGGTAGAGCCAGCCAAGCATTCACAATGATGTTTCTTCCCACATTTCTTGCGAGCTTCATACTCCTCCATTCTTGGCTTCTTAGCCTCGGCTGTAAAATTCCCTTTTCTAGTCCCCTTAGAAGGGTTCTCCCATTTCCTCTTTGGTGCTTCCGGTGCCAGGTCCTCGTTAGCATAATCGTCATAGATGATTCCAGAAATATTTACTACCGACTCGAAGGTTGAGGGTAGATTAGCTTTCACGTGAACACGGACCCTTTAGGGCAGGCCCTTGACATATTACTTGATCAGCCTTTCTACAGTCTCTACCAGATGAGGTACCATCTGAGCTAGCTCGTTGTACCTATAAGTGTACTTGCGATGAGTCATGTTGCCCGCCTTGTAATTCAAGAACTCGTTCTCCACCCTGTCGATCTCGTTCTGGGGGCAGAACTTTTGGATCATCAGCTTCTTCAGGTCTTCCCAGGTCATCTTCCTCAGAGCGTTCGGCGACTTAGACCTCTGGATGTTTCTCCACCAACTCAGTGCCTCATTGGTGAAGGAATGAGCAACGAACTTGACAGCTTGGTCGGGTCGACACTCACTTATGTTGATTATGTCGTTCATCCTCTCAATCCATTCAAACGTAGCTACTGAATCCTTGTTTCCATCAAACTTTGGCGGGTCACCGTCCTTAAACCCCTTGTAGGTACACCTCTGAGTGGTTAGTCTCACATTCACTTCATCCCCATCACTATCATATACTTTCTCCTCAGGGTTCTCTTCTTCTTCCTCTTTACTTTTCTTCAACGCCTCAGACAGCAGGTCTGGCAGTATGTTTTTCAGAGTCGGTACAACCTCACGGGCAATAGCATCTTGGACTTCGGTTCCAGTTGTAGTGTTCCTTCATTTCCATCCCCCGGTGGTGTCACGTTAGTTTCATGCACACTCTCAGTACGTTCCACGTGCACACTTTCTTCTTCCTCGCATCTTCGGTTCAATGGTGGCCTACCGACTCGCCCGGTATAGCCGCCACGACGTCCAGATCCTCCTTTACCAGCCATGATTTCTAAATTCCTGATAAGTAAAAGGGAATACACCAATTTCATTCCTTCAAATTGTAGTTTAGACCAGTACGAACAAGGTAAATTCTTAATTAAAGTGACCGGTTTGTGATTAATAATTTGCTTTGCTTTTCGGGTTCAAAACTCTACACATCAGTGGTGACATTGACTTCTATGTGTTCTAAGTTAAGGAATCTCTCCCTAACTATATGCATTAACTTTACTACTTACTTATTGTGCTGGCGTTAGCCTTTTTTTGCTACCCATACTGACATCCGTGCGTTGGTCCCATTATCATCTTGAGTCCAGACATTTAGGGATGTATGAATCTCTCAAACTAATGCTCTGATACCAACTTGTAAGGCCTCAAACCCGTGAGACCTCACTTGTTGGATTTACTCATGAACATAGCCATCAAACACTGACATTTTAATTTAAAATATTCAACATAGCGGAAGCGTACCTCATTCGGTTACATAAACCGCGGAAGTCTTAACGTTTGAAATAAACATTGTTTTAACACATAAGAAATTTAAACAGGATGTCAGTCTTGCGTCTGGGAAGCCTTCATGCCTTCGCCCGTCCTTTCTTATTACCTGAAGTGCATACTAAAAGTCAGCTAACGCTAGTGAGTTCTAGTTTAAGGCAATTAGGTATAAACATCCTTCCTTTATAACTATATATACATATATACATATAAATACACATTAACATTTGATTTGCGTTCATTTTTCATTCATCGTAAGTACATATAAATATATGTACACATTTTTGCTTTCATTGCACATTCATTGAAATAAATAAATGGGTGATAAGCCCGTCATAGTTCGCATAAGTCACAAAGACAAATGCTCCGTCCAACCGTCGTAGTCCGTCCTCCATGATCGTCTGGATTCCTTCTACCGTCCGTCATGGTATACCGTCCAGATTCCGTCGACCGTCCGTCTAAAACCGTTCTACCGTCGTAGACCGTCATATTTGCCCGTCTACCCTAAGGCATCTGTTTCCCACCTGAACTATATATACAACCATGTATCGATTGAGTGACTGACTCTACCGTAGTAGCCTTAGTTTAGTCTACCTTTCTATACTTTTATTTATGGTTGCATAATAGTCGAGTGGTCATCCGTCTACCTAAGTAGCCGTTATCATCGTTTCCGTCCATAACGTTTATTTATACATGGCAAGCAATACTTGTATGTATATAAAGCAAGATTTCATTCTTATACGTTATGTCATACTTTCATTTCATTGTTCATAAACATACCTGTCTTTCTTATATTCATCATGCATTATCATATAACATGTATGGCTATATATATAACATTCATAACATTCATTCATGTCATGTATACACTTCAGCCCCAAAACATTTAAAATAATTTACACGTAACACAAAGGGGACACGTAGAACTCACCTGATGAGCGGTTCCTGAAGTATACTAGCTGGTTACTGAGCGTCACTAATGTAGGTGCCTTGGGTGTGGCAGATCATCACATGCAAGTGGGTCTACTAGTCAGACCGGGTGCGGAATACCCGTGACTAGGTGGAAAGTCTTACGAAACAAAGTAAACTGACAAGATAATCACTATAAACGTTCGTCTATTATAAACACTTGAAGGTTACAGAGAGAAGTACTGAGATTACAAGTTGTGCGTATTTGCTACTGTGACTGTCTATGATTGTGTACTTATCTACTGTCAACCAATCCTATTTATACATGACTTGATGCCTGCGCACTTAGCAAGTGCGCAGGGCAATTTGCTCATGCGTACTTAGCAAGTACGCATAGGTATTCTTGCGTACTTGCTAAGTACGCAGGAACTACTTCCTGCGCACATACAAGTGCGCAAAACACTTAGAGAAATCTGCAACAGTCAATATGTAAAAGTAAATACAACTCGATAACTAATACATACAGACACTTACAAACAAAGACAAATACATACATGAAAGTACTAAACTAAGACTCTATCTATCCAGAATCTATCCAGAGTGTTTGTCACAGGAAAGTGCTTCAACAAACTCCCCCTTGACAATAGCTCTGGATCATCTTCGATCTTTAGTCTTCAGTCTTCGGTCTTCAGTCTTCACAGCTATGCATCTTTAGCTTCCATCTTCTTCTTATAGTCAAGGCAGAACTTGATCACCTTGTCATATTTAGAAGCAAGGAATTTCTTCCATTCGTCCGTATGCGTGCAATACCTTTCTGCTAGTGCCTCCAGATCTTTCACAGAGAAGTTAATGAAGCAGACTTCATCAAATACTCTGATTAGTTCCCTCGGCACTAAGAATCCCCTTTCTGACCTCACCTTTCCAATCACCACAGCATCGCCTGTCTTTGGATCTACGTACCAGTACCACATGCCACCAAGGATATCCTGAGATAACTTGCTCATGGGAATCTTGGTTTCACATAGCACTGGCTTATATACCAATTTCTTTAAGAATTTCTTAGTCACAGGATGTCTTGCTGTCTTATCCTTGACTCTCTTGGGCACTTGAGGCTTGAACAAATCAAACTTCCCAGATCTTGCTTCCCGCTGTAGAACCACCCACAAACCCATCGCCACTGCATGATTAGAATGACCCAGCAGCTCTCGGTTTGCTAGATTCACAAGGTCGTATTTGGGTAAGGAGTTGAACGCTTCACTGGTTGGTTTCAAGCATTGAACCCCCCCTCCCCCAGATCTTTTGATTGCGAATAGCTACTTATCCTCCTCGAACCTTACAGCCAAGATCATCCATGTTGCCCCTTGTTTGTCTATTATAGATGTCTTTTTCCAAACAGGAGCCGGACCCTTAGATGAAGTAGAAGGCATATCTTTTTCTTTCGGTGCCTCCGGATCCACAGGTGTAGGGTCAACTGGGGAGGTTTCAGTTAAGGCTTCCACATTACTTGCATGCTCGACTGAACCTGTGTCGAGCTGAGCTTCGAATGATGGAAATTCAAAGATCTTTCCATCTTCTAACTCATACTCTCCTTCCCCGTCGCCCTTGGGAATTTCAATTACTACATCCTCATCATCATCCCAATCATCACCAGAGTCGATCTCTCCTTCTTCTAGGTTAAAGAGAGCATCGATCTGTGCTTCCTTGGTATAGTCAGGCTCTAAGTATAAGATCTCATCATCAGATAGATCCTTAAGCACCTCAGCCACTGACTTTCCTTTGTGACCACCTCCAGAGGTATCACCACCCTCTTGATGAGTAGACTCCCCTTGAGCCATTGGAATAGCAGAGATGGGCACAATTGCTAAAGCTTGGTGCTCACCTCCACTAGGACCGGCTTCGGGATCCTTGTCTTTATCATCATCCTTAGTCAAGTCAACAGGATGACAAGCCTCATTACCAGTAGTTTTCTCCTTCTCTTTATCCTTCTCCTTATCTTTCTCCCCCTAAGCATCAAGCTTCTTGGTCAGATCAGCAATTAGTTTGACCATCAGCTCATGCTCTTTCTGTTAAGTATCAAACCTCAGCTCTAGAGATGACCTGTGACCCAGAATCATTTCATTTGTTCTGATTAGAAGCTCGTTCTGGGCCATGACGATCTTCAGTCTCTCATCATTCCCCGTTCTCTGGCTTATCAGAATCCTAACTTCATCCACCAACGAATTAATCTGTGCTTGTTGAGCATCAGATTCCTCCTTTGACTTTCGAATAGTTTCCAATAATCCAGCAACTTGGGTTTCCAGAACATCTATCCTTGCATAATTAGGATCAGGATGTCTGGATGATGACGCTTCGGCATTGTGAATTGGGGAGGAGAAGATGGTGTCAAAGTCAAACCCTTGAGTAAATTCCCCATAGTTAAAGGGTTGACTTAAAGGATCAATGGTGGTTGTTGGGATTGTGGATGTGATGACGATTTTAGGTGTTATGGAAGGGGTGATGGTGACAGACTCCGTGAGAATTGGAGTAGTCACCGCCACCTGGGCAGATGTGATATGGAGGGTCACTATCACAGGAACCTCATCTGTGATTGAAGTGACTGCCATGTCAGGTTGTACATGTGGCCTCCTCCTCTGTCTCCTGTATAGCTGCTGTGAAGGTGGGGTGGAAGCTGAATCAGAACTCGCAGCTGAAACTTGTACTTGCTGCTGAGGACTCACCACCACCTCACTAGGAATAGGTTGTTGATGCCTATCCCCCCTATTATTATGAACACTTTCACGTCTTTGCCTTTGAATAGCAGTGTCAGAGTCAGAATCTGGCTCATATTCGCTGCTAGAGGACTGTCGCTTTCTCTTCAAGGATGACTCAGGAAGGGTGACCTTCGTCGTTCTCCTTGGGTGAACCTGCGATGGTGCATCATCGGAATCAGAAAAATCAGACTCCGTCTCTTCCGATTCGGATTCCTCAGCACCATCATTACCTTCTTCTTCGTCTCCACCATCAGACGATCCATCTTCACTTTCAACTTCCTCCTCTTGTTGTTGTTGTTGTCCATCTGAATGCTCACTCAATTCTGGCTCCGAATCGTGACTATACCATCTCCAGTCACCTGGTGCCACGTACGCTTCATTTATAAGGTGGCCAAATAGTGATGTGTGCTCAGGGGTAGGATCTACACTGCCTGGCTTGAAGAATTATGCGCACACCCTCTTGTCCACCCTTTTCACTTGCAATCTCTCCCCTGTTGCAGGTAGGTTTGGCAACGCATCGTTTATCAGAAGTTGCACAAACCTAGGGTATAATAAGAACCTGAACCTCTCAGCTGTGTTAATCTGATCATTGATGGCTTTGAATATGTAGAGTGAAAAGTTGTAGCCCTTATTGAGAGATAAGCCAACCATGGATGCAGCAAGGTCATGACCCATTGCATCCTTTCCAGCTTTTCTTGAGAAGATGCACATGATCATGACGTGGGAAAAATATCTCCATTGGTCAAGCACCCATATCTTCTTATACGAAGCATAGTCTCTCGCACCGACATATCCCATTCGTTGCCTCCAACAGCCATCCACAAAGTAGTCTGGATAGGCTGTCGGGTCGGTCGAGAGATCTCGGAATTGCAGGACCTTTCTAACTGTATCTTCAGAGAAGGCGATGTCATGACCAGCCACGGTAGCCCTTATAACATTGGGGGTTACCGTACAATCATGCTCCGCAGTCTCCCAAAATTGCTCCAGATAGGGTCTTGAAACGATAGGGTCTGCAGAAATAGCGTGGCTGATTCTTGAACGGTTCAAGAAATCAACTATCTCGCGGTACTATAGAGCAGCACCCTTCCATTCCGGTTGAGTATTAGCTAACCGATTGAATTCGTTCGTAAACGCCCGAGCCATAATCTGCAAAAACACACAGAAAACATAATCAGAACAACAAGTTTCATTGGAAATGAATAAACATGACGCAGTATAGCAGTTACTCTTTGAACTGAAATTTAAGACTTAGAAATTTTTCCAAAGTGTTGGTCCTGCGTACTTAGCAAGTACGCAGGAATTTCCTCTTGCGTACTTAACAAGTACGCATGAGTTGTTTCTTGCGTACTTGTTAAGTGCGCAGGAAACGCACTTGTTCATTTTTTTTTCAGAAATCAAAAATCAACAGATGTTCAAACAAGAAGGTGGATTAGGTCACCACAAGGTCGGAATCAGTGATTACGACCCATGGAACAACATCAACACCAAATCACTGCTATATGGTCCAATTTTGACTTAAACCACCACCCAGATGAACCGTCGGCCATCGAGGGTCTAAGTTCAAAATCAAGGGATTAAACGGACTGATTAAGGGTCGATCACTGGTTCTAATCAAGTTTTAATTATAAGGTTTTACCCAAACAACCCAAAATTTGACTAAAAAGCTCGAATCAAACCCTAAATTTTTAAATGTTCAAATCGGTCCAAAATCACGATTTTTGTGGATGGATTAGCTCAAGATTCTCACCGATTGATTGTTACACGATGATGATACTAGAGATGGGATGAAAAATCGGTTTGGAACACTCGGATTTTTGAGTAAAAATTGCAGAGGGAAAGTGAACAGGCGTTAAGTTTGAATGAGATAAATCTCTGAACTTTTCTAACTCCTGTTTATATACCCAACACCAAAGGGTCGTGCGTACTTGCTAAGTGTGCAAGCGTTAACTCCTGCGTACTTACAAGTGCGCAAGGCTTAACTCTTGCATACTTGTTAAGTACGCAGGGCTTACTTCATGCGCACTTGTCAAGTACTTAAGTGCGCAAACTTTCAGCTCAAATTATGAAGATTTTTCAAGTCAAATAACAAACAAGATAAACAACATTCAATCAAGAGGATTCACAATCAATTCAGGAAGGTTAAACACAAATATTTTTGGTTTTTCTGATTAAGATTGAACTGTTCATAAACTTAAAAATCTTTTTGATCGTTTCTAGATAGAACTATACACGTATTTACACAAACTATTTTTGATCAAAGACACGAGCAGAGGATCATATCTGGCTAACTTTTAGCAAAAATGATACAATATAATATAAACATCAAAGAATATGGGATCATGTCATGGATTACTATTTATTCATACATAATAAGCACATAAACAAGTAATTCAAGTTGACAATATTATAAGATTTGAATCTATAAGCATCTTTGTATCACGTTCTTGTGTATTAAGGTATTAATTATAAGATATACAACGTGTACCCCACTGATATGCTACAATAATGTAAATTGCATTATCTCAAGGCATCTAAGATTTTCCCAATGATTTTCTAACTTTTCAGAATGAAGATACATCAATTAGCACAGGAAAAATCAAGCAGAATCCATAAGGATTATCAGGAATCATAAGATTTAGAATTGAGTGATTCATATGTCTTGGTTTCATTTGATTTTCTTCATTGAATATCGGTATGATTATTTAGGATAATGAGTATGGTGTTTGAATAAGGTAAGGGAATCCAACTTTTATCTGGATTTGATTTCAATGAATCAGGAGTGATTCAAGGGTGAATACATGCTCAACGGTTGATGTAGAGACATGTCTTGATTCAATCTCTCCTTGCATACTTGTGAGTATGGGCAGTGAGATGAACCGCATTAATTGTGCTAACAACATAACCTGAAACTGATCTCAAAAGAAAATTATTGCCAAAATCTAACATCCTATATCTGATAATGATATTTTCTATTCTTTTACACACACACACTAGCAAACATGGGTTCAAATCACAGTTGTAATTTAGACTTTAGTTTCCACACTACTAGTGATTCAAAGACGCATACAGCCTACTGACAATTCAAATTACTTGTAAATAAGCAGATTAAAAACATAATAATTTAAACAATTAAGTAAGCATGACGCAATCATTTCCCATATGAGCAGTCCGTGACGTTTAGATCATTTCTGATGTACTATCATTTCCTCTTTTCTCAAGTTAACTATGAAATTTTCTCCATTTTCTATTTTGTTTTGATTTTGTAAAATGTTTTTGAAAGTTAAAAGAACTATACAGAAAACTTAAAAGAAAATAAAAGTTTAACTTTCATGAATTGAATTGATTTAAGAAAAACAAGTTTTTCACTCAGGATTGAACATTCCTATCAAGTTGACAAGATGCTCAAAACGGGATCGATTAAAAGCCTTTGTGAAAGCAAGATTTTCATCCGTGTGAACTTTAACAAGTTCAATCAAATGCTTTTCAGCACAATCACGGATGAAATCATGGCGAATTTCTATATGTTTAGTTTTGGAATGTTTCACCGGGTTATTTGTGATGGACATTGTGGAATTGTTGTCAATGAACAAAGGAGTTCCAGTGAAGTTCAAGCCATAGTCTCTCAATTGCTGATGAATCCACAATATCTGAGAACAACCGCTCGTCGTAGCAATGTATTCTGCTTCACAAGTTGAGACAGAAACCGTTGACTGCTTCTTACACTGCCAGGAAACCAGTCTGTCTCCTAAGAATTGACATCCACCAGAAGTTGACTTTTTGTCAAGGTTACAACCGCCATAATCTGAATCAGTGTAGGATTTGAATTCGAATGACTGCTGCTTAGAGTATCAAATACCCAATCGAGGTTTCCCTTTCAAGTATCTGAAAATTCTCTTCACGGCTATCATATGTGACTCCTTCGGTTGAGACTGAAACCTTGAGCACAAGCACACAGCAAACATTATATCGGGTCTTGAAGCTGTGAGATACATAAGAGATCCGATCATCCCACGGTACAATCTGTAATCCACATCCTTTCCATCTTTGTCAAGATGCAGACCATGATTGACTGGGATAGGTGTGCCATAAGTATTACTATCATTCATCTTGTATTTTGACAAGATGTCCTGCACATACTTAGTTTGATGTAGATAAATGTCATCCTCTCTTTGACTGACTTGCAGACCTAGGAAGAATGACAATTTACCCATGCTACTCATTTCAAACTTAGACTTCATCACATGCTCATATTCCCTACACATCCCTTCATTGGTAGATCCAAAAATAATGTCGTCGACGTAGACTTGTACAAGAAGAATGTCACCTCCTGCTTTCCTAATGAAGAGGGTCGAGTCAATCTGTCCACGATCGAAACCATTAGACAATAGATGTTTAGATAATGTCTCATACCATGCCCGCGGTGCTTGATGAAGACCATAAAGTGCTTTGTCGAGCTTATACACTTTATTGATATTATGCGAATCTTCAAAGCCGGGAGGTTGAGTGACATGTACCTCTTCATGAACTTTTCCATATAGGAAAGCACTCTTCACATCAAGTTGATAGACCTTGAAGCTGACATATGTGGCATAAGCCAAGAACAGTCGAATGGCCTCAATTCTAGCAACTGGGGCATATACTTCCGTGTAATCCAAGCCCTCTTGTTGATAAAAACACTGAACAACCAATCTTGCTTTGTTCTTCACAACCACATGACGATCATCCATCTTGCATTTGAACACACATCTGGTTCCAATTGGCTGAAAGCCTTTTGGAAAGTCAACCAAATCCCACACGTGCAACTTTTGGAATTGAGACAATTCATCTTGCATCGCCTAAATCCAGCAGTTGTCCGCGAGAGCCTCCTTCACATTCTTCGGCTCTAACTGGGACACGAATGCAGCATGCAGACATGTTTCCATGACACCAGTGTCAAGTATCTCCGAGTAAAGACTAGTGTTCTCTGCAATGGTTCGATGACGAGTCTGAACACCGACATAAGGATCACCAATAATGTTGTCGATTGGATGATTCTTATGCACTCTCGTCTCTGGTACATTCGGTTCCTGAATTTCTGAATCGAGATTCATGCTTAACTCCCCCATTTCTTGTGTTCCAGAAGAAGAAGATTCAATGTTAATTGGATCAGCTGGAGCTTCATTTCCTACAGTTGTGTTAGGATTAGCTTGAGCGTCATCTCCATCAACATGAACATCTTCACTGTTATCACTGTCATGAGTTCCAGATGCAGATGCAGCATTGGAATCAGGAGTTACAATCGGTACAGTAGCACGAGTAGAGAAACTGGAGTCATTGCCACCACCCAAGAATTCATAAACATTTGCCGCGTCAACTGCAGATAGATCAGGAAGATTGAATGACTTGAATAGCGCATCATAATCAAAACCCCAAGCTGGACCAGTTGGTTCTGGTGGAATGCTGTGTTTACTGTAATCCACTTCAAACCATTCCTCGACAGTGCGAGTTCCTATATTGTACACTCTCTTTCAAGGCGAGTTGGCAATGTATCCTAAGAAGATGCCTTCCACCGCTTTTGCATGAAACTTAGACTGGCGGTCTTTGTACTGTAGCAACAAGGAACAGGGACTACCAAAAGGAACTAGGTAATCAAGATTGGGATGTCGATTGTTGATCAACTCGTAACAAGTCTTGTTGTGCCTCTTCACAAACAGAACTCTGTTTAAGACGTGACAAGCTGTATTAACGGCTTCTGCCCAGAATGTGACAGGAAGCTTTGCATCCGACAGCATAGTCCTTGCAGTCTCAATCAGTGTTATGTTCTTCTGTTCTGCAACTCCATTCTGCTGAGGTGTATATGGGGCGCTGAATTCGTGACGGATCCCCTTCTTGAGACAGAAAAGTTCCATCAAATTATTCTTGAACTCAGTTCCGTTGTCACTCCTTATTCTTCTAACCTTCAGCTTGCAAGGATCAGGTATTGAAGAATATCAGCAGTCTCGTCCTTAGTACCTAAAAAATGCACCCAAGAAAAATGTGAGAAATCATTAGTTACAACCAGACAGAACGACTTACCTCCAATACTCCTGATACTTATGGGGCCAAACAGATCCATGTGTAATAGCTCCAAAGGGGTATCAATGGAGTTTTGGAGCTTGGGCTTGTCAGACTTCCGCTGCTGTTTGCCCTTTTTACAAGGCATACAGTCATCTGCAACGGTAAATCTCAGCTTAGGAACCCCGGTTACCAAACCGTTTCGGACAAGATGGTTCATTTTACGATATGAAATATGTCCGAGTTTCCTATGCCACAAGATAGAGTCAAGCTCTGTCGCTTTGGTAAGCAAACAAGTAGCAACTGATGAGGTGGTTGTTGTCACGCTCATATCAATCAGATAGGTGTCGTTTGTCCTTGGCGCTCTCATCAGGATCCAATCATCAGGAACTTCAAAACCAGGCTTGAGAATCAAGCATTCATTCTTATCAAACATCACTGAGTACTCCTTGTCGCACATTTGGGAGACACTCAGCAGGTTATGCTTCAGCTGCTCGCAAAAGTTGACATTATCAAAACTGACACAACCATTTGATACCATGCCTTGACACGTGTGACAACCCGACATTTCAGGTCAATATCCGTACACATTATAAACAAGTTTACATAATAATTATTTTTGTGATTTATTTAATTTCACAAACAAGGACTTTAGAGTCTAACAAAAACCGAGCATTGTCTCAGTTCACATTTGGTAATTCTAGGAGTTACCGGATCACGTGTTATATACACCGACAAATTCGAACAATAGTGGATAAATTAAATATCCAGGCATATATATATTACACAAATTTTAAGTTGGTCAATAAATTATTTTTAGAATAAAATTATAATACTGTGGGGAAAATAAACCGAATTAAACTACCCCTTTAAAACTCTAATAGATGTTAATACCATTAATAAATTAGTGGTAAAAACAAATTGTTTGATTTAATTTGACCCAAACCACCCACCCTTGACTATTCGGCCGAAATGCAGAGAAAACAATCCCCCCCCCCATTCTCACGTCCCATTTTACCATATTTTCAGATATAACCCATACCCTTTCACTCAAAAACTCTCACAAACCTTTTATCTCTCTCATTTTCGTACGAAAATCTTCTCATTTCTCTTCAAAATCGAAGCCAAGTTTTAAGGTAAAAATCCACCACAATCTAGTGTTTTAAGAAGATTTCAAGTGTTTCTAAAGAAAGTTCAACAGAAGATTCGAGACCATTCTCTGTTTTCTCTCATCATCTTCATCACTGTTTTTAAGGTAAAAACTCGATATTTTTCATATTATGTTCTTTAAAACCGTAACTAAACTTACATCTTATTTAAACGCAAGAAAGATAACAAGAAGAGTGTGTCGAATTCAAGTTTAAAACATCAAAATATGCCGGACTGATTCTGTCAAAACAGAAGTCCAGTAATCGAAACTAGGAGTTTCGATACCTGTTTCTCAATCGAAACTAGGAGTTTCGATACCTGTTGCTCAATCGAAACTGGGAGTTTCGATACCTGTTGCTCAATCGAAACTAGGAGTTTCGATACCTGTTTCTCAATCGAAACTAGGAGTTTCGATACCTGTTTCTCAATCGAAACTAGGAGTTTCGATACCTGTTTCTCAATCGAAACTAGGAGTTTCGATACCTGTTGCTCAATCGAAACTAGAAGTTTCGATACCTGTTTCTCAATCGAAACTAGGAGTTTCGATACCTGTTTCTCAATCGAAACTAGGAGTTTCGATACCTGTTGCTCAATCGAAACTAGGAGTTGCGATACCTGTTGGTCAATCGAAACTAGGAGTTTCGATACCTTTTACTCAATCGAAACTAGGTTGTTTCGACTCCTGACCACTCCATCGAAACTAAGTAGTTTCGACACACATATGCCCAATCGAAACTAAGAAGTTTCGACACCTGTACAACAGTCCCAGTTGGGCAGTAACTCAAAACTATTTTATAACAAAACATGTGTTGGAAAACTAAAACGATATTTAAACAAACATAATCAGATTTACAAGGTCGGTGAACAATTTACAATTAAGACGTTGGTCTTAACAACAATTTACCCTTGGTATCTAGGGTACAAACAGTCAAGGTTGACTACAACAAATATTATTACAAGTATATACACAAACACAAGGTGAGTTTCACGGCCCCTTTTTTTTTTTTTACTGCTTTCTAATATTTGGGGGAAAAACATACTTCAACTATTTTATGGGATAACAAGAGAATAAGACACGACTTTTATGTTTACATGGGATGAGAACAACACAATGGAGGCCGCGAAAGTCCCCTGGAACAACATAGTAACCATTAACTGTAGCCTAGGGTCCTATGAATAGTACTATGGAGAGTGACGTCTCCCGGTCATGGTTAGTCGCGCTAACCACAATCTGGAGGATTTATGGCCGCATAGAACTGAATAACGAAATTAGGGGCGTGTACACATGTCAAGGTTTGGTTACGCCCCATGTATGAACATATTATTTGTATTCCTAGCTAGTTTACAAATGGGTCAACAATTCTTATTCTGTTTATCACATACAACTGAAACTATTTACGAACAATTGAATTTTACAAAGAACTATTTGATTAAACCTGTGAACTCACCAACCTCGTGTTGACGATTTTAAGTATGTTTTTCAGGTAACTGAACGTGATTTCAAGGTTAGCAATATAGATTACATGCATGCACGATGGATACTACTCAAGGAGGATTTCCCTTGTATAACTCATTGAGTTGAGTCATATTTGTGAAATCTTAACTTTTTGTAAACTCAGATTATGTTTTGTAATGTAAAACATTAAACTTGTTAATGTATCCATTTATCATGTATGTGTTTGCGGTAATCATATGCTTTGGAAACCATGAACGTTGCGCCTCGCGTTTCCGCCTTGGCGGGGTGTGACAGAACTGGTATCAGAGCCATTGATTATAGTGAACTAGGAATCTAAATTGGAACCTAGTCTATAATCTAAATGACTCACTAAAACGTTTTCATTGCATAAGCATTGCATAAGCATTGCATGACCAGTCATTTTGTCATATGGATATTGTAGTCACAAGCATGTCGTCACATTCACATTCTGATCCCGTCTCTGACACTGAATCAAATGAGGAATTTTCCGCCTCATGTCCCAAAAATCAAGTACAAACCCGTAGCTCCACACCACCTAAAGTCGCCTTGGGAAAACCGCCTATCGTCTACCGAAAGAAAAGCGGAGGACCAGTTAAGGTGCAAAGCGCTAGGAAGAAGGTTCGACTTCCACGCAAAAGGAAACTAGCAGCCCGTGACCCAGAAGACTTGGTGGCTGGTGAAGAACCACCTAGGCAAAGACCCTGCTACCACCCTACTGTGGGAACCATCCGTTGGATGCCTCGTACCCTGGCACGTTGGAGGGAGATGGAGAGCATTCCATCTACCTTTGAGCTTGGAGAGTCTTCTAACTCCCCAACACCCCTACCCCACACTGGGGAAGCCATAGAGCTCACTGTGCCTACCTTGGTAGCTCGCGTTCGTACGCATGAGGAGCGTCTTGATGATCTCCTAGATGACATCCGGGCACAGGGGGATGCAGCCACGCGACTTCGTCAAGGACTCGGATCTCGAGTTCAGACTCTAGATAACCGCACCCGAAACATACAGGATGCCACTAACTATCTAGAGTTGAGAGCTGACATGGATTGGCAGTTCACTGTTACGGTCCGAGACATGGTGGAGGCTCTGGAAGAAAGGACGTTGGCTGCAGAATTTGTGGCGAGAGCTAGTTTTGTCATGGCAGGACTTGCCATGATGATTGGATTGTACTCTCACTTCTTCTTTTAAACCTATTACGGGCGGGTTGTGCCCGTAGTACATTAAGTAGTTTAAAACTTTAGTACTGATGAGGTCATGTGAACCCATCTCTTTTGTATCCTTGTCTTTTGGAACAATGTACTATGAATGTTTTGACTATGTATGTAATGGTTTATGTTGTGATAATGGTTGTTTACATTTGACGTTGTTGTATCCTTATGTCATGAGCTATCATTATTGTCATATAATGTTGTTTCTTTTTAATTGATATGTTAGAAAGAACGTCATGGCACCTAAGCGTAGGACAACCCGTAACACTACTGGTGACAACAACGAGGCGATTTCCCCAAATGTGGAACAACTTATAGCACAACGAGTAGCTGCTGCCATGGAGCAGTATGAAGCCAATCGAAATAGTGGAGGAGGTGTAGGAGGTAGCGGTACAGCTGGAGGTTCCGGAGGTGCAGGAGGTAGCGGTACAGCTGGAGGTTCCGGAGGTAATAAAATAAATAAGCCATAACATATAGTCATGATTCGAATTAATGACGTTATGACTTGTAATTCTACAGATGCTCCAATTAGAAAGTGCTCCTACAAGACCTTTCTGTCTTGCAAACCCCGTAACTTCAATGGCACCGAGGGTGCAGTTGGACTAATGAGATGGATAGAGAAGATGGAATCGGTGATTGATATTAGTGAATGCACCGCTGACTGCATGGTGAAGTATTCTACATGCTCACTCACTGATAAAGCTTTAACCTGGTGGAATTCACAGGTAAAGACTTTGGGAAGGCAGACATCATATGAGTTGTCATGGGAAGACTTAAAAGCCATGATGATCGAGGAATACTGTCCTCGAAATGAGTTGCAAAAGATCGAATCTGAAATGTGGAATTTACAAATGACAGGAGATGATGTTGCTGGCTACACTGACCGATTCAATGAGTTAACAATCTTGGTTCCACACATGGTCACCCCAGAATACAAGAAGGTTGAAAGATACTTGTGGGGTCTCGCACCTCAAATCCGAGGTCTGGTGACTTCATCGAACCCTATGGATGCCAAGAGCGCCATAACTCTGGCTTTCAAACTAAGGGATAATGCTGTACGTGATGGTTTGTTTAAGAAGAAGGAGACCGAGGAAGGAAGGTCTGGGGAAAAGAGGAAATGGTTTGGAAAACCAATTAACCAAAACAAGAATCAAATTTACAAGAGACCTGAAACTACGAAAGCCTTTGTCGCCAACACTGTGGGACAAAATGTATATCTTGGAACATTACCGAGGTGTGACAAGTGTGGATATCATCACAGCGAAAAGTGTATCCAATGTGGGAAGTGTAAAAAGTATGGGCACCTGGCCCATAACTGTAGGACTAATACGAACCCTAACAAGATAAATCAAGTAGCAGGAAAAGTCAACCCAGGAACAGAAAGGATGAATCAAGGATGCTTTGAGTGTGGAGATCCAAAGCACTTCAGAAAAGACTGTCCAAAGTTGAAGAACCGAAACGACAATCAGGCCCGTGGAAGAGCATTTGTGATGGGAGCTGGTGACGCACGACAAGATCCAAACATTGTCACTGGTACGTTCCCGATAAATAATCACTATGCCTCTATACTTTTCGATACGGGTGCTGATTTGAGTTTTGTGTCAAATGACTTTAAGTCCCTACTCGGTATTAAGCCCAGCAAACTAGAACAAAAGTATACAATTGAATTAGCGAACGGAAAATTAATTAATACCGAAGAAGTCATTCAGGGTTGTACCTTATGTCTTAAAAACCACACATTTAGTATAGATCTGTTACCCGTTGATTTAGGAAGCTTTGACGTTGTTATTGGCATGGATTGGTTGTCGAAGAATCACGCCGAGATTGTTTGTTTTGAGAAAATTGTCCAAATCCCACTCCCAAACGGAGAAGTTCTTTCGATTCAAGGTGAGAAGAGTGGAGTAACATTAAGGATGATAAACTGCATGAAAACTCGTAAGTATCTACGTAAAGGCTATTGCGTATTCCTGGCTCACGTCGTCGAGAAGAAACCCGAGGAACGTCTACTTGAGGATATACCAATCGTTAAGGATTATCCTGAAGTTTTCCCTGAAGACTTACCTGGATTACCACCACCGAGGCAAGTCGAATTCCGAATCGATTTGGTACCAGGATCCGCACCGATTGCGCGATCGCCGTATCGATTAGCACCTTCTGAAATGCAAGAGTTATCAAATCAACTACAAGAGTTGCTTGATAAAGGTTTCATAAGACCGAGTTTCTCACCTTGGGGAGCTCCGGTCTTATTCGTAAAGAAAAAGGATGGAACCTTTAGGATGTGTATAGATTACCGAGAATTAAACAAGCTTACAATCAAAAACCGATACCCACTACCTCGAATAGATGATTTGTTCGATCAACTACAAAGTTCTAGCTTCTACTCTAAGATCGATCTACGGTCAGGGTATCATCAACTAAGAATCCAAGAAGAAGATGTACCAAAGACAGCATTTAGGACTCGTTATGGTCACTACGAATTCCTAGTTATGCCATTTGGTTTGACAAACGCACCAGCTGTTTTCATGGATCTCATGAACCGCGTGTGCAAACCATACTTGGATAAATTCGTGATTGTGTTTATCGATGACATATTAATATATTCACGAACCAAGGAGGATCATGAACATCATCTTAAATTAATCTTAGAACTACTCAGAAACGAGAAACTTTACGCTAAATTCTCTAAGTGTGAGTTTTGGATCCAAGAAGTACATTTTCTTGGACATGTCATCAACAAGGAAGGAATTCACGTTGATCCATCTAAAATTGAAGCGATCAAAAACTGGGAAGCACCAAAGACTCCGACAGAAGTACGTCAATTTTTAGGTTTGGCCGGCTATTACAGACGATTCATCGAGAATTTTTCAAAAATAGCCCTGCCTTTAACCAAATTAACCCAGAAAGAAAATAAGTATGATTGGAATGACAAGCAAGAGTCAGCTTTTCAAATACTAAAGCAGAAGCTGTGTAGTGCACCAATTCTATCCCTTCCTGAGGGAATCGACAATTTTGTCGTATACTGCGATGCATCACACCAAGGACTGGGTTGTGTGTTAATGCAAAGAGACAAAGTCATCGCATATGCCTCACGACAACTAAAAGTGCACGAAAAGAATTATACGACCCACGACTTGGAATTGGGTGCAGTTGTGTTTGCGCTCAAAATTTGGAGACATTACCTTTACGGTACAAGATGTACTATCTTTACTGATCACAAGAGTCTCCAGCATATCTTTGATCAAAAGGAACTTAACATGAGACAACGTCGTTGGGTAGAACTACTAAACGATTATGATTGTGATATCAAGTACCATCCCGGGAAAGCCAATGTCATAGCGGACGCTTTAAGTCGCAAAGAACGAGTTAAAACTCTTCGTGTTCGTGCCTTAGAATTGACAATTCATACGAATCTTACTACTCAAATTCGGATGGCACAACATGAGGCAATCAAAGAAGAAAACATTCAGAATGAAGCTTTACGAGGAATGATAAAGCAATTGGAGCCAAAGTCAGATGACACTTTATACTTCATGAATAGAATTTGGGTGACACGTTTTGGTAACTTACGGGAGTTAGTTATGGACGAAGCCCACAAGTCCAGGTACTCCATTCACCCGGGTTCAGATAAAATGTATAAAGATCTAAAAGAATTATATTGGTGGCCCAATATGAAAGGAGATATTGCCACATATGTCAGTAAATGCTTAACGTGTTCAAAAGTAAAAGTCGAACATCAGAAACCGTCTGGTTTGTTACAACAACCTGAAATTCCCCAATGGAAATGGGAACAGATTTCTATGGATTTCATCACAAAATTACCCAGGACTTCCAGTGGTTATGATACCATATGGGTTATTGTCGACCGATTAACAAAATCTGCTCACTTTCTGCCAATGAAAGAAACTGACAAAACCGAGAAACTTGCAAAGCTTTATATCAAGGAAATTGTGGCTAGGCATGGAGTGCCAATTTCTATTATCTCCGATAGAGACAGCAGATTCGTGTCTAGGATCTGGAAATCATTACAAGAAGCAATGGGCACACGTCTTGACATGAGCACGGCATATCACCCACAAACAGATGGTCAAAGCGAAAGGACCATTCAGACATTAGAAGATATGCTCCGTGCATGTGTAATTGATTTCGGAGGAAATTGGGATACTCATTTACCATTAGCTGAGTTTTCCTATAATAACAGCTACCATACGAGCATTAAAGCAGCACCGTTTGAAGCTTTATATGGTCGTAAATGCCGCTCACCGCTATGTTGGGCGGAAGTTGGTGAAAAACATTTGACAGGCCCTGAGATTGTCCAGGAAACCACTGATAAGATTTTCAAAATTAAGGACCGTTTGAAAGCGGCCCGAGATAGACAAAAGAGCTACGCTGACAACAGACGAAAACCATTAGAATTTCAAATTGGTGACCGAGTAATGTTAAAAGTCTCACCATGGAAAGGCGTTGCAAGGTTTGGTAACCGTGGTAAGCTCAACCCTAGATACGTTGGTCCGTTCGAAATACTGGCTAGGGTTGGCCCTGTAGCTTACAAACTCAAGCTACCACAAGAACTAAACAATGTACACAATACATTTCATGTGTCAAATCTCAAAAAGTGTCTATCAGACGAGACTTTGATCATACCGCCTGATGAAATTCACATTGACGATAAACTTCATTTCATCGAGCAACCAATTGAGATATCAGATTGGAAGGTTCAAAAGCTGAGACGTAGTCGAATCAAACTGGTTAAAGTACGTTGGAACTCAAAGCGTGGTCCTGAGTATACATGGGAACGAGAGGACCAAATGAAAACAAAATACCCATCCTTGTTTGAGGATGCCCCAGTTCAAGAGGACACGAATTGAATTTCGGGACGAAATTCTGTTAACATGGGGAGAATGTGACAACCCGACATTTCAGGTCAATATCCGTACACATTATAAACAAGTTTACATAATAATTATTTTTGTGATTTATTTAATTTCACAAACAAGGACTTTAGAGTCTAACAAAAACCGAGCATTGTCTCAGTTCACATTTGGTAATTCTAGGAGTTACCGGATCACGTGTTATATACACCGACAAATTCGAACAATAGTGGATAAATTAAATATCCAGGCATATATATATTACACAAATTTTAAGTTGGTCAATAAATTATTTTTAGAATAAAATTATAATACTGTGGGGAAAATAAACCGAATTAAACTACCCCTTTAAAACTCTAATAGATGTTAATACCATTAATAAATTAGTGGTAAAAACAAATTGTTTGATTTAATTTGACCCAAACCACCCACCCTTGACTATTCGGCCGAAATGCAGAGAAAACCATCCCCCCCCCCATTCTCACGTCCCATTTTACCATATTTTCAGATATAACCCATACCCTTTCACTCAAAAACTCTCACAAACCTTTTATCTCTCTCATTTTCGTACGAAAATCTTCTCATTTCTCTTCAAAATCGAAGCCAAGTTTTAAGGTAAAAATCCACCACAATCTAGTGTTTTAAGAAGATTTCAAGTGTTTCTAAAGAAAGTTCAACAGAAGATTCGAGACCATTCTCTGTTTTCTCTCATCATCTTCATCACTGTTTTTAAGGTAAAAACTCGATATTTTTCATATTATGTTCTTTAAAACCGTAACTAAACTTACATCTTATTTAAACGCAAGAAAGATAACAAGAAGAGTGTGTCGAATTCAAGTTTAAAACATCAAAATATGCCGGACTGATTCTGTCAAAACAGAAGTCCAGTAATCGAAACTAGGAGTTTCGATACCTGTTTCTCAATCGAAACTAGGAGTTTCGATACCTGTTGCTCAATCGAAACTGGGAGTTTCGATACCTGTTGCTCAATCGAAACTAGGAGTTTCGATACCTGTTTCTCAATCGAAACTAGGAGTTTCGATACCTGTTTCTCAATCGAAACTAGGAGTTTCGATACCTGTTTCTCAATCGAAACTAGGAGTTTCGATACCTGTTGCTCAATCGAAACTAGAAGTTTCGATACCTGTTTCTCAATCGAAACTAGGAGTTTCGATACCTGTTTCTCAATCGAAACTAGGAGTTTCGATACCTGTTGCTCAATCGAAACTAGGAGTTGCGATACCTGTTGGTCAATCGAAACTAGGAGTTTTGATACCTTTTACTCAATCGAAACTAGGTTGTTTCGACTCCTGACCACTCCATCGAAACTAAGTAGTTTCGACACACATATGCCCAATCGAAACTAAGAAGTTTCGACACCTGTACAACAGTCCCAGTTGGGCAGTAACTCAAAACTATTTTATAACAAAACATGTGTTGGAAAACTAAAACGATATTTAAACAAACATAATCAGATTTACAAGGTCGGTGAACAATTTACAATTAAGACGTTGGTCTTAACAACAATTTACCCTTGGTATCTAGGGTACAAACAGTCAAGGTTGACTACAACAAATATTATTACAAGTATATACACAAACACAAGGTGAGTTTCACGGCCCCTTTTTTTTTTTTTACTGCTTTCTAATATTTGGGGGAAAAACATACTTCAACTATTTTATGGGATAACAAGAGAATAAGACACGACTTTTATGTTTACATGGGATGAGAACAACACAATGGAGGCCGCGAAAGTCCCCTGGAACAACATAGTAACCATTAACTGTAGCCTAGGGTCCTATGAATAGTACTATGGAGAGTGACGTCTCCCGGTCATGGTTAGTCGCGCTAACCACAATCTGGAGGATTTATGGCCGCATAGAACTGAATAACGAAATTAGGGGCGTGTACACATGTCAAGGTTTGGTTACGCCCCATGTATGAACATATTATTTGTATTCCTAGCTAGTTTACAAATGGGTCAACAATTCTTATTCTGTTTATCACATACAACTGAAACTATTTACGAACAATTGAATTTTACAAAGAACTATTTGATTAAACCTGTGAACTCACCAACCTCGTGTTGACGATTTTAAGTATGTTTTTCAGGTAACTGAACGTGATTTCAAGGTTAGCAATATAGATTACATGCATGCACGATGGATACTACTCAAGGAGGATTTCCCTTGTATAACTCATTGAGTTGAGTCATATTTGTGAAATCTTAACTTTTTGTAAACTCAGATTATGTTTTGTAATGTAAAACATTAAACTTGTTAATGTATCCATTTATCATGTATGTGTTTGCGGTAATCATATGCTTTGGAAACCATGAACGTTGCGCCTCGCGTTTCCGCCTTGGCGGGGTGTGACAACACGTGATACTGTCGCCTTTCTCTCCAGCAAAGGCCACATATCCGCCTCTGAATGGTTTCACGTCTTGAAGCAAGGCCATGTTTCCTGTCATGTGCCGGGAGCATCCACTATCTACATACCAGCGGTTAGAGATAGTACCCTTCGGACGTCCCTGCACGAGTCAAAATAGAATTAGTTAGATTTGGAGACCCAAGCCATAGTGGTCTTGGGTCGTCCATCCTTTTCAAAATAAACTACTTCTTTTAACTCACAGTCGTGACGACTGTTCAAAATGGATGAATCTTTAAAAGAATTAGGACTAGTAGAATGAGAATTTTTGAATTTGTTAGTCCAGGACCTCTTCTATTTCTTAACTGGAACAGTAGACTTATGTTCAACAACATCAGGTGAACTAGTGGATGCTTCACCTGATTGAACTTCAGTCAGCTGTTCTAGCTTTCTCAACCTCTTATTCCTTCTCCTCCTCTGTGACTTAGAGAGTTTCACCACAGGTTTCTCACCAGTACGTGTACTACCAGAGGTAGATACACAAAGTACAACAGGTTGCTTTACCTTTCTTGAAACAGATGGTTTGGCCTCAGAATTGATCTTTGGCTTTGCCATCGGTTTACCTGGTGGTTTCACCACATTTTGTTTTGGATATTTGGGAGGTTTCGCTGATGGTAACTTAGGGATGACAGCCTGTTGTGAAACAATAGGCCGTTTCCCTTGGTTCTTAGAAGGGCAGTTCATAAGAATGTGATCAACCATACCACAGTGAAAACAAGTCCTCTTGTCTATGTAAGTTCTTCTGTAAGGCTCATTAGATCTTGCATTAGATGACTTAGCATTATGAGCAGGAGGAGTTGGTTTATGAACAGAAGTTTGACCCGATACAGATTGGTTCTTGGGAGTATAGTATTTTTGCAAATTTTCTTTGTAACCAAGACCATAATGAGCTGAAAAAGCCTCTTTCTTTACTTGATTAAGATTTTTATACCCCCCATAAAGCATTACCTTTTATCATTAGATTCAATGATATCGGGTTCAGTTAAAATACAGTTATCACTATTAGTGATAATGTTTTTCTTGACTTTCTGTTCAGATAACAACTCCTTAGATACTACTCCTTCAGGGCAAGTGTTAACCGACCCATCATCAGAAGCAGTAAAGAACTCCTCACTAGATATGGAGTTAGCCTTACTTGAGGAATCATCCTTTTTAGAGGAGTCATCCTTTCCTGAGGACTCATCAAGACAAGTTAGATCAATGTCTACTAAGCTGTTGACAAACTTCCCGCTAACTGGTGGAGGAATGGCATTAGTACCCAGCCCTAAGCCATTCATTTGCCTCACTACAGATTCGTAGTGTTCCACCACAAAACGAGAGTTTTTCAACTTCTCATTAGAACATTTCAACTGTAGGATTTCATTTCGCAGCTTGTTAATTTCATTGTTCCTTTTCTCCAACCCCTTATATGCAATATCCAAGTGAAGCTGTTGATCGCTCATTTTTAGTGAATAATCACGTTTTTTCCTTTTTCAATGTTTCAATTGAATCTTTAAAACGTTTTTCATTTTCTTTATAACTTAGAGCTGCAATGCGAAGGGGTTCGACCTTGTCTTGAAGCTTAGAATTTTCAAGTTTTAAGCCTAGACATTTAGAACAAGAAATAACATAAAAAGGATTAGAATCTACCTCTGACGATGAACTTGTTGCTTCTCCAATGGCTATAAGGGCAACAGCATTAGTAGATTCCTCTTGATCGGCTACAGAAGCTTCCTTTTCTTCAGCTTCCTTCTCCTCAACTTCCTTTTTCTCGGTTTCCATCAACTCCATGATCTCAGCCATGAGACCAACTTGAGTTTGTACAATGATGGCATCTTCAAGATGAACACCCCAATCAAAGCTGTCGTCCTGTTGAGCTACCAGTGCATTGGACGTTCCACTTTGGCTTTGATTGTGATTGTTTGAGTTGTTGTAGCCATGGTTGTTTCCTTGGCTAGGTCTGGTGAAACCCGAAGCCGGTGCTCTGTCTTTTTGACATTCACGAGCAAAGTGTCCATAGTTCAGACACTTGTAGCATTTGGCCTTGGATTTGTCAAAACCAACCTTGGCATTAGAATGTCCGCCAATGAACTTTCTTCCTGTTCTGTTCAGGAAACGCTTGGCTCTCCTCGATATCATGGCCATATTCCATTGAATATCCATGTGCTCCATGTCATCAGGATCCACTTGATTGAAGTCTTCTTCTATTGTCTCGGGATCTGTAAGCTTGCCACCTATGAACTTCTCGTAGGCCAGCATACAAGATGAAAATAGTGCTACATGATCTTCAGCTATTTTGGCTATAGCTGATTGGTTAGTTGAAGTTGTACCGGGAGGATTTCTTGAGGTGTGTTGTTGATGAGATCCATAACCTGATCCAGATGCATAGCATGCATGACCACCACAACCATTTGAGTGGTCTTCTTCAGTAGAGTTTCCAGAGAAGAGGGCAATTCCTAAGCCCGAAGATTTGGTTGTAGAAGACGTCCCATGATACATAGAAGGGTATTGTATCTGAGGTCTTCCTGAGCTCTCCTTCTTTCTAAGGTTCATGTTATGAGCTTGAACCTTTCCAATTGCCTCCTCCACTGTTATTTCATAGAATTTTGGATTCTCTCTCATCAAGGTTGTGTACATTTCAAACCTGGGTGGCAAAGCATCCAGAAACTTTTCCACCAACTCTTCATCGGGATACTTGAGCTCAAAAGCTTTCAATTCTGTCTGCAGATAATAGAATCTAGAGATGAGGTCATCTAAAGACTCATTCTTCAAAAATCTGAAGCATTCATACTGCTTCCTGAGTAGATCCCATTTACTCTTCTTGATATCACTATTCCCTTCGAATCTTTTCTGTAACGCCTTCCAAAGATCCTTAGAGTTGTCATAACCTCTGAAGCTGTGGAACAACTCCCGAGTTAATGCCATAGTGATTGAACCAAGAGCCTTCTTCTCTCGATCATAAGCTTTCTTTTCCTCTTCATCGAGTTTAGAGATAGGCTTTGGCAGTTCATCATCAAGATAAATGTGTGTGGGATGCTTATAGCCTTCTAGAATTGGAATCCATAACGAAGAATCAGTGTATGAAATGCAATGCTCAAAGCGTGCCTTCCAGTTAGAATAATCATTTACATTTAGCAGATTTGGCGGTTTCTGAGGAGTACCGATCTCATTGTCATAGTTTAAAAGGTTTCCAAGGTTCTGAAAATTCGACATGGTGAACGCTTAGTCAAATTTCAGAAAAATCAGAGACACTTGCGCACTTGATATTGGCCTTGCGCACTTAGAGGAATGGTCTTGCGTATTTAAGATTTGCTCTTGCGTACTTGATAAGTACGCAGGTGTAAATGATAAGTACGCAGGATATAACTTAAGTACGCACAAGATTAGTCTTGCGTATTTAGTAAGTACGCAAGAGATTATTCTTGTGTATTTAGTAAGTACGCAGCAAGACTATACTTTTTGCCAGATATGGTAAGTACGCAGAACACCTTTTCACCAACTCTCACCAAACTATTCCGGTCACTGGAAAACACACTGAAGATGGCAAAAATCGGACAGATGAATAATCAAAATGAGCCAAAGGGTCATAAACTTGTTTCTAACCAACCTTTGATGCTCAAAACACTCAAAATAAACAACAAAAGTCAGTTTTTGAGTGATTTTTGCTTCTAAAATAGTGCTCAAGAGCTACCCCTATTTTATCACAAAAATCAACAAAAAACACCTCATTTTGCTTGTAAAACTCTGTAGAAAACTCTCCAAACTCACTCACAACACTCGAAATCAAGAGCAATGCTCTGATACCACTTGTAGGTCCCTCGGGTGTGGCAGATCGTCACATGCAAGTGGGTCTACTAGTCGGACCGAGTGCGGAATACCCGTGACTAGGTGGAGAGTCTTACGAAACAAAGTAAACCGACAAGATAATCACTATAAACGTTCGTCTATTATAAACACTTGAAGGTTACAGAGAGAAGTACTGAGATTACAAGTTGTGCGTATTTGCTACTGTGACTGTCTATGATTACGTACTTGTCTACTGTCAACCAATCCTATTTATACATAACCTGATGCCTGCGCACTTAGCAAGTGAGCAGGGCAATTTGCTCATGCGTACTTAGCAAGTACGCATAGGTATTCTTGCGTACTTTCTAAGTACGCAGGAACTACTTCCTGCGCACATACAAGTGCGCAAAACACTTAAATACAACTCGATAACTAATACATACAGACACTTACAAACAAAGACAAATACATACATGAAAGTACTAAACTAAGACTCTATCTATCCAGAGTGTTTGTCACAGGAAAGTACTTCAACAACTAAGGTCACACACAATCTGTATAATCAAGTTATACAAGATAAGATAATGCACCTAAACGACACTAGAAGTTTCTATACTTAGGGTGAGAACTTAAGTAAGTTCGCCACTTTTGGCCTAACAAGTTCGCTACTTGGACATTTAGGCGAATAAGTAGTAAGTTCGCTAACTTTGGTTTAGGCGAACTTGTGGTAAGTTCACTTACTTGTCTGAGCGAACATGCATTAGCGAACTTGATAAGTTCGCATAAACGATTCCATGCAAACTTATCAAGTTCACCTACGCGATCATCTTCATCAACCAGAACCCTAGATCTGGCCAACCTTTTCTGATGGAACAAGCTTTGAACTTTTTACGTTCAAAACGTTTCATTTTCATCCATGAGCTCAAATCTATGGTTTGTTTCAAGTTTCATACGTAAAAACTTAACCTTTAATCGGTTTTAACCCGAAACCCCAAAATTTATAAAAACTCAGATTTGGGCAAGATGGTTACCTCTTTTCGCTTCCTTCTCGTTGCTAGACGTTCTAGAGACGATGAGTAACAATTTCTGAGACTTTGAGCTTGGTCCACGAGCTTTCTCTCTCTAGCACGGTTTTACTCTCTCTCTCTCTAAAAGTGGCGCAACAAAGGGAAATGAGGAGGGTTGTGGTGAGGTTGCTAATTAGAAGAGCCTCACCCCCTTGTTCTCGACCCATGGGGCGGCCCAAGGCCAAGCCCGTATGCTTCTTTTTCCACCTCGTATTATTAGCCCCGATCTCTTTTTTTTCGTTTATTCATGTTTATTTAATTTAGGGATGTTACAAAACCACCCAAACCCTTCGATTTTCACCCGTTTTCTTTGATTTTGGTCTCCAATCTCTCCCCTAAGGTATGTAAACTTGTCCATTATCTTTTTAGGTTGATTTATGCTCCAAATAGGGCTAATCTTGTTCAAATAGGGCTAGGGTTTCATCTTGTATTTTGGTTTGAATATGCATGAATCTAGACTTAATGCTTATACTAAATGCATGTTTGACTATGTAAGATTATAATATAACATTTTTTTGCCTCATTTGAACGGATTTGTTATATTCGTATGTTTGGGTTTTTATTTTTGTCTTAGAAATTTTGAACCTATAACTATGAATTGAAGCATGAAACTTGTATATATGTGTTTAGGATTTAGTATAGTTTGTTGGAAAATTGTTTCTTTGTTGAAATGAGTCAAAAATTTTGACGGGTTTGACTTTTCATAAGTCAAACGAAATGCCGTCCGTCTATATTTTTAGTCATATTGCACCATTTGAATTTGCACCTTCTTTGACTATTTGCATATACATATATATATATATATATATATATATATATATATATATATATATATTATTTATCTTTAGTATTCTTATCGTGATTGTGTAGGACATGGTAGAGTCATCTAGATAAGTCGGGCGAAAACGAAGAAACACTCGCTCAGATTCTAGGTCAAGCTCGTCCTCTTCTATACCACCAGAAAATGCACCACCTACCCCGCCATCACTACCTCCATCCTACCATCCGACGCCATTACCAGAAAACCCTCCTAACATGCACACATGGCTGATTTTTTTACTCTGACAATGCTATCAAGTTCCATGCCTTCAAAACCTTACCTAGCCTCATGCAGCAAGACTTTTGGACTCACAAAACAATCTTCTATCCCACTTTGGAAGGTATTAGTCTCTTAGAGGATGCACTACCACTGATCACAAGGCCATGGATTAAATTCTTTGAGATTCGGCAACCCACTTACTATGAGATAACTTTAGAGTTTCTGGCATCTTTTGAGTTTGATCGACCCATGCTCAGCAAGTTAAAGCACGATTATGTACGATTTAGGATGGCGCAGCACTGGTATGAGATGACTTTAGCCGAGTTTGGGGTTCGTATGGGGTTATACAGACAAAAAGAGCTACATCTCCTTGTGTTCACAGAGAGTATACATGAGTTTGGGGAAGGTGAGGCATAGGAAGTCTGGTCAAGGGTTGGCTCATGGCCATACATCCACATAGATAGAAGAGCACCAAGATCTGCCACCCTCTGCATCGATACCTCCACCAAGTCATTTTCCACACCATTGGGGGGCATAAGGATAGTACAGTCAGATACCTGTTTCACCTGCATTGCCTTATTGATCAGATTCCATGTAACTTGGCTTATAGTCTTGCCAAGTTCTTCACTCGTGCTTTTGGGTACTCTTCTAGCAGCCATATCTTTGGGTGTCCTTACATTACCCACTTGGCAGCATACTTGGGGGTCTTAACTCATGTACACCTTGCTATGCTTACCAACATGGACCTACCAATGGAAGAGGTGGATAGGCAGATGTTGATCAATATGAGGATGATGAGGAAGATCCAGGGGGAGTATAGACAGGTAGACCATAAGGGAAATCCTTGGCAGGGAGCAGTGGTGCCATCAGATGAGGAAGGGGATCCGGCATTACAATTGCAACATCATGCGGAGGAGGAACCAGGCATGTATCATACTACTGCTGACCCCACCATGCTAGATATTATGATCCGTATGGGTCAATTGGGGAACACAATGGACGGCATTCGGCATGACTTTTATGATCAGACGCATGATCCGTATGCTCAATAGCAGTATCAGCAGCAGGCTCCTGGTCCACACCAGCAGTGGCCTAGTCCTCCATTCCGGTAGCAGCTCTCTCCTCTTTCACCATGATATTTGTGTTTTCTTTTCTTGATGATGATGTTTGTGGTTCGTAACACTTGACAAATGTTTGTTTAGTTTGTTTATTTGACTGGATACACTATCATTTTTACCGGTTACATGGATAACTGTTGATTTGGTGGCACCACCACCACCGTTTTCCGCCCGACTATTGGCGAATATTAGTTTAAATTTGTTTATTATCAGTACTTATTTTGTGTGTTGAGCATTGCATAGCACAGCAAGGAAATACAGGTTTTCGATTTACTGCATAGTATATTTTCAGGGTAGTATTTTGTGTGTTGAGCATTGTTGAGCATTGTTGAGCATTGACGTATCATCAGGGTAGTATTAGTTTCCTTTTATTATCAGTACTTATTTTGTGTGTTGAGCATTGTTGAGCATTGACGTATCATCAGGGTAGTATTAGTTTCCTTTTACCCTCATTTTATCCATGACATTTACTGCATAGTATATTTTCGTACAATGAGGACATTGTTAAATTTTAAATGTGGGTGGAAGCTTACCATAACATTGGCAACCTAATCTTGTCCCAAACACTACGATTGCATGATTCATAATTAAATATATAAAGGAACTAAAACATTTTCAAAATTAAACATGTAAGCATGACAACTTTTGATTAAGCATAATGGATCTTAAATAATCTAAAAGCAAGGGTCTTAAAAATCATTTGGCATAAACGAGCTTATAAACAACAATCTGAAATACCGTTTGAGTGAATCAAGGAAACAAATAGGGAATATTAGAAAGCACAACAAAAAGAAAGAAATAAGTTTATACACATTTTTACTTTTATAACCCTATCCTTCGTTTCGTGTAAGAATTTGAGCCTATTCGAGCATTATCATACACATACATATATAATTTACATGCTCATTTCGTTTAATTGAGTGTTTGCTAATTATTGTTTTGCATGTTAGAACTTGTTTAAATATACATTTCAAGATCATGGACTAAAAAGAATGCATAAAAATGATTGAGGCATTAGAATTAACCCATTTCCTTTAAGCCTTTCCTTTTTCTCTTACCTACCCTAAACATTATCCCTTAGTTAGCCCCTCTGAGCCTAAACCTTTTTCATTTCTAACCCACATTTCACAACCACAAAAACCAAAAAATTAGCTTTTTTATCCTTTTAACCCTTTCCGTTAAAAATCGACTTGGCCTTGATTTAAGGAATTATTATCCACCACTAATTTATAGACTCATCTTATGAAGCTCGTTCGGTATTTTTAGTAAAAAAATCAGAGAGAGAAAGTTATTATGAAGAGAAGGAGTGGAAAACAATAAGAATTTCATAACCGCCAAAGATATTGAAGAAATTTCATCAAAAGAGTATTAAACTTACTCGAAAAATTGGAGTACAAAGAGCTGATCAAAAGTGGATGTATTTGAAAGAAACAGTCAAACGATCCATAGGGGATTGATAGTAATAAGTATTTCAAAAATAAGAAAAAGTTGACATTTTTAAATAAGGGATTTGGTCTTGACGAACTGACCTTAAAAGAGTCTTTAGATTAGTCATAATGTCTAATCTAAGTTTAATAAGAGATTGTTTACCTTTTAATCATTAAACCAAGTTGGATTTTTAACATTTAGCCACTCTTCCCAAATGCTTCCTACCCTAACCCTAAGCCAATCATTACAACCCGTTACAAAGCCCTCTTAATTTATGCATATATTTTATGTAAATTGGTGAATATTTTATTTCTATACAAGCCTATGATCATGCAATTATTAATTATAGCATTGTGTGTTGTTCTTGACATACCTTATCCATATATTAAACCCGAGTGTTGAGTGAACATTTGTGAGACTGTAATTTTATGCATAATCATAGTTCCATCAAGTATGTTAGGCTTGCTACCCTCTTGTGGAGAAACAATCGAAAGGTATAAACATTGAATCATTGTTTTTAAAGAAGACGTTTAAACATTTGGGACGCAAGCTTTAGATTAACATTAAATCAATGTTTTTATTCTATGGGTATAATCATGCATGAGTTTGCTTGAGGACAAGCAATGTTTAAGTGTGGGGTGTTATGATATGTCATAAATTATACATACTTTACATGCATAATTATCCCCATATTCATCACAATTATATATAATATGATAGGAATTGATACTTAATGTACGTCCCGAACAGAAGGATCCTTGTTCTGTAATGATTCTAGACAAGATCTGATCAACAAATCAGTTATAGATCAGTTGTTTATTAAGGAATCAACATAAATATAAGAAAAAGAGCACAAAAACAAGAATAAAAACACCATGATTTCATTAACAATCAACTTTGATGAATACAATAGGCTCCTGGACATGAAATGATTACAACGATCAACCACCAACCCCCCTGGGTGAGCTCCCCCGGGGTGGTCGATCGAACACAAACCAAACACCTCTCAAACAAGCTAAACAATTGAAATTACAATTACAAAAACTATTACAAGGTCTGAATGTCTTGAAAATGGCTGAGTATTTATAGAAAACCTTTGAGAGTGGGCTAGGTGCATGGCCGACTCTCTAAGAGTCGGCTGACACCGACCTAGCGACTCTTTGACTAGAATCTCTGAGAGTCAGCGATCTGCACAGCCGACACTCAGCGAGTGTCGGCTGAAGCCAACCTAGCGACTCTCAGGCCAATTTTCATATGCGAATCTAAACTTCTCGTGATCTGTAACATCCCGAGTTTTAGAGCACGAGAGAATTCACGAGGAATTAAAACTTAAATAAAGAGAAAGGAAGCGGGCTTGGGCCGGGGTGTATGGGCCGAAAGGGGCAAGGGTCGGGCCCTTATAAGCCTCAAGATCAGCCAAAAGCTCTCATTTCCATCCTCATTTCCGGATTTTAGAGAGAGAGAGTGAGAGAGATTCTAGAGAGAGAAAGTCCCGGTTTTCGGATTAGAGCTTCAAGGATCGTTAGCAAGAGTCTCGTGAGTGTTTAGCAACAAAAAGGATGTGATTACAGGTAACCGATTCTCCTAGATCTGAGTTTTAGTTCGTTTTTGGGTTTTTCGGGTTTTGGGTAAAAAGGTTATGTTTAATCAGATGAAACGGAAAGATAAGCATAGATTTGAGTTCCTTAATGGAAAACGAGCGTTTTGAATGCAAACAGGTTCGGGATCTTGAAGTGATCAGACCCGAATGCGAAAGTTAGGGTTTTTCGCCAAGAACAGGTCGTGCGCACTTGCTAAGTGCGCACAGAGCAGGTCCTGCGCACTTGCTAAGTGCGCAGGAAGAGGGACCTGCGCACTTGTTAAGTGCGCAGGAAGGAAAGCCTGCGCACTTGCTAAGTGCGCAGGAAGGGAAGAATGCGCACTTGCTAAGTGCGCAGGAGGCAGAGTCTGCGCACTTGCTAAGTGCGCAGGCATCAGGTCTGATTAAGTGAAGTCAGTATGTTAGAGTAGTTAAACTGTTTAGCGTCGAGTTAAGTCTGATAAGTGTCAAATTGTTATGATTGTTTAGATTGTGTGAGATCCGGTAGATCGTTGCAGCTTAGATACCAGGTGAGTTCTAATCCCCTTTTTGCCTTCTTTAGGGGTGGTATGCATACTTAGTGTAAAGTGTTTATTATATTTTATATATTGTAAACTGAAGAGAAAAGCTATGTTTTAGTGAAAGGTTTAAAAGAGGCAAAAGTATGTTTTCAGTAAAGTAAGATATATCATTTGGCAAGCGTTTACTATATTTTCATATACATAAACAAAGGCATGATATATGTGCTAGTATGTTTTCAGTAAAGTAAGATATATCATTTGGCAAGCGTTTACTATATTTTCATATACATAAACAAAGGCATGATATATATGATAAGCTATGTTTCAGTAAAGTAAGATATATCATTGGGCAAGCGTTTACTATATTTTCATATACATAAACAAAGGCATGATATATATGATAAGCTATGTTTCAGTAAAGTAAGATATATCATTGGGCAAGCGTTTACTATATTTTCATATACATAAACAAAGGCATGATATATATGATAAGCTATGTTTCAGAAAGTTTTATAAACAGTAAAGTGAACAGCTTTCCTTCGGGAATGAGTACCAGTTTGTAAAGGTCCTTGGGACAGATGTTACTTGTACAAGATGTCAGATATGGGTTCCACCCATTAGTAAGAACCTTAGGGTTCGTTAACAGTTGTACAACTGGGATGAGTGACGGCGGTTGCTCGGGAGGTCCACGCAACCTCCCCTTAGCGGTATTGTCGGTTCATGGATGTAAGCCATGGGGGCATTGACCAGGGTATTGTCGGTTCATGGATGTAAGCCATGGGGGCATTGACCAGGTATTCGTCGGTTCATGGTCATTGACCATGGGGGCGGTACAGTAGTAACAAAGAATTGACGGATAAGCGGTATTGTCGGTTCATGATCGTTGATCATGGGGGCATTGACCAGGTACTTGTCGGTTCATGGATGTAAGCTATGAGGGCAGTACAGTAAAGAGGAATTGACGGTTTATTATACGTTTTAAACTGTTTGAAAAGTAAAGTGTGTTAAGTTAGCCTTAATGGCAGTATATATGTTTGAAAAGTAAAGTGTGTTAAGTTAGCCTTAATGGCAGTATATATGTTTGAAAAGTAAAGTGTCAAGTTTAGCCTTAATGGCAGTATATGTGTTTTAGTAAATCTTTTGTAAAATTGATTTAAAGTAAACGTTAGAACTCACTCAGCGTTGCTGATTTTTAGTATGCATATCAGTTAAGTGTAGGTGGCAGTAGATGGAAGTGGATGCTTGGCTTGGCGAGAAGAGTTACCCGAAGACCAGCAGTTGGCATCCTGTTTATGTTTTCTTTTGATTATGTTGATTAAGACAAGTTTCAGTTGTATTTGACAAGTTATGTTTAGACATGTTATGTTTTCCGCTGCATATGTAGAGATTTAAATCGTTTCCGCTGTGTAATGTATGTCTTATGTTTAAAGTGCTATGTGTTGATGAATAAATCCAATAAGTGAGGCCTCCCGGGATCGGGGCCTCACAAGTTGGTATCATAGCCATAGTTTGAGAGATTTGGACATCCCCGATGTCCAGACTTAAACTGAGAATGGGACAAGAAGCGGATGCCAGTACGGGTAACTCAAGCCAAAGCATCAGAAGCGTATAGTAAGTAAAGTTTAACTTTTAGAGTGTCAAGATAAGAATAGAGGCTTTAGTGGAATCATGAAAGCGAATAAATGGAAAACGAGAAGTGATGTAATGGTTAATTGCAGATGGCCAGTGTATATTAACATCTTACCTTACTTATTGTGTTCTACATATTCCCTAGCATGGTGAAATTAAATCTTTTGTTCTCTATCTTTCAGTTAGAAATGGCTAGACGTGGAGGAACTAGAGGGGGTGGAGGAGGAAGACGTGGTGGGCGTACAGGCCGCCACGGTGGAGCTAGCACAAACCAAGTGAATGAAGGGAGTGTTCACACTACCCATACTGATACGGTAGTCAGTCAGCACAATGTTGAACATGCGGCAGAAGAGGATCAGACATTCGAGTTCGAGCTGGCCGTGCAAGCAGCTATTGGCCGTGAGTTTACCCGACTGTTGAAGGAAACCTTACCGGCCATACTAGACGAAGCCTTGAGGAAGGCCAAGGAGAGCCCTAACACAACTGAAGAGCCTGTGGTGCTTCCAGCAATGGGAGGACCAAATCTAGTAGAAAATGTTGCACCGCCTGCTCGCGGCTGTGACTATAAGGCATTTCGGGGTTGTGATCCACCCGTGCTTACTGGGGAGAAGGAAGCATCAGATACCTTAGATTGGATTAACGGCATGGAGTCGACCATTCGTCTTAGTGAATGTCGACCGGAACAAGCTGTCATGTTCGCTGCAAAGTCATTGAAAGGAGAAGCAGCGCACTGGTGGGAAACTGTGAAACAGGCTAAGGGTGACCAAGCGGTCGGATTGATGAGGTGGAGCGACCTGAAAGCGTTGGTAATTGAAAAGTTTTGTCCTAAAAATGAGGTCCACAAGGTGGAAAGGGAATTCTTGACTCTTCAAGCCGGACTCATGACTCACCGGCAATATACTTCAAAGTACAACGAGTTGGCACGCCTGGTGCCTCATCTTGTAACGACTGAGGAAAGGAGAATTCACTACTATGTTCAAGGGTTGCCTCCAAAGATACGTACCTTTGTAAAGGCCAACACACCGAGTACCTTTGAGTCGGTGGTTGTTCTGAGCGGAGTTGTCTATGATGACATTGCCTCTGAAGTCATTGCTGAAGCACCCAAGAAACAAGCAGCTAAGCGCACTGCTGAGGAACTCCAGGGTCCTAACGATAGGAGGGCAAGGGTAGAAGCAGAGGGTCTATGCGGTAAATGTGGGAGGAGACATGGAGGTGAATGTAAGGCGGGTCAGGTGGGATGTTTCAGGTGTGGCAAGTTTGGACACCAATCACGAGACTGTCCGGAAAGGCCAAGATGCCACAATTGTGGGGGACAAGGACACGTGAGCAGAGATTGTAGGAAGCGCAAAGAGCCGGAAGCGGGAGGATCCGGAAAGGGTAAGGGTGCAGAGAAAGAACCTTACATCAACAAGGCCACAGCAAGGGCTTACCAGATAACTCAGTAAGGTACGTTGCAACTCCTATTTATTTATCTTTTTACTATGGCGTGATCATGTTACTGAATCCTTAAGTGATTAGTTAGCCCCATCAGCTTAGAAGCCTTAGAACTAGATATATCCCTGAATAGATCCTCACCGGTAGTTAATCACAATGGCTTTCATGACTAAGCTGCCTTGCATAGCTACGGTTTATGCCACCCATTCTGTGATTTGCTATCAGTGTAGCTTATGGCAGGTTTCGAGGACGAAACCTATTGTAAGGAGGGTAGACTTGTAACATCCCGAGTTTTAGAGCACGAGAGAATTCACGAGGAATTAAAACTTAAATAAAGAGAAAGGAAGCGGGCTTGGGCCGGGGTGTATGGGCCGAAAGGGGCAAGGGTCGGGCCCTTATAAGCCTCAAGATCAGCCAAAAGCTCTCATTTCCATCCTCATTTCTGGATTTTAGAGAGAGAGAGTGAGAGATTCTAGAGAGAGAAAGTCCCGGTTTTCGGATTAGAGCTTCAAGGATCGTTAGCAAGAGTCTCGTGAGTGTTTAGCAACAAAAAGGAAGTGATTACAGGTAACCGATTCTCCTAGATCTGAGTTTTAGTTCGTTTTTGGGTTTTTCGGGTTTTGGGTAAAAAGGTTATGTTTAATCAGATGAAACGGAAAGATAAGCATAGATTTGAGTTCCTTAATGGAAAACGAGCATTTTGAATGCAAACAGGTTCGGGATCTTGAAGTGATCAGACCCGAATGCGAAAGTTAGGGTTTTTCGCCAAGAACAGGTCGTGCGCACTTGCTAAGTGCGCACAGAGCAGGTCCTGCGCACTTGCTAAGTGCGCAGGAAGAGGGACCTGCGCACTTGTTAAGTGCGCAGGAAGGAAAGCCTGCGCACTTGCTAAGTGCGCAGGAAGGGAAGAATGCGCACTTGCTAAGTGCGCAGGAGGCAGAGTCTGCGCACTTGCTAAGTGCGCAGGCATCAGGTCTGATTAAGTGAAGTCAGTATGTTAGAGTAGTTAAACTGTTTAGCGTCGAGTTAAGTCTGATAAGTGTCAAATTGTTATGATTGTTTAGATTGTGTGAGATCCGGTAGATCGTTGCAGCTTAGATACCAGGTGAGTTCTAATCCCCTTTTTGCCTTCTTTAGGGGTGGTATGCATACTTAGTGTAAAGTGTTTATTATATTTTATATATTGTAAACTGAAGAGAAAAGCTATGTTTTAGTGAAAGGTTTAAAAGAGGCAAAAGTATGTTTTCAGTAAAGTAAGATATATCATTTGGCAAGCGTTTACTATATTTTCATATACATAAACAAAGGCATGATATATGTGCTAGTATGTTTTCAGTAAAGTAAGATATATCATTTGGCAAGCGTTTACTATATTTTCATATACATAAACAAAGGCATGATATATATGATAAGCTATGTTTCAGTAAAGTAAGATATATCATTGGGCAAGCGTTTACTATATTTTCATATACATAAACAAAGGCATGATATATATGATAAGCTATGTTTCAGTAAAGTAAGATATATCATTGGGCAAACGTTTACTATATTTTCATATACATAAACAAAGGCATGATATATATGATAAGCTATGTTTCAGAAAGTTTTATAAACAGTAAAGTGAACAGCTTTCCTTCGGGAATGAGTACCAGTTTGTAAAGGTCCTTGGGACAGATGTTACTTGTACAAGATGTCAGATATGGGTTCCACCCATTAGTAAGAACCTTAGGGTTCGTTAACAGTTGTACAACTGGGATGAGTGACGGCGGTTGCTCGGGAGGTCCACGCAACCTCCCCTTAGCGGTATTGTCGGTTCATGGATGTAAGCCATGGGGGCATTGACCAGGGTATTGTCGGTTCATGGATGTAAGCCATGGGGGCATTGACCAGGTATTCGTCGGTTCATGGTCGTTGACCATGGGGGCGGTACAGTAGTAACAAAGAATTGACGGATAAGCGGTATTGTCGGTTCATGATCGTTGATCATGGGGGCATTGACCAGGTACTTGTCGGTTCATGGATGTAAGCCATGAGGGCAGTACAGTAAAGAGGAATTGACGGTTTATTATACGTTTTAAACTGTTTGAAAAGTAAAGTGTGTTAAGTTAGCCTTAATGGCAGTATATATGTTTGAAAAGTAAAGTGTGTTAAGTTAGCCTTAATGGCAGTATATATGTTTGAAAAGTAAAGTGTCAAGTTTAGCCTTAATGGCAGTATATGTGTTTTAGTAAATCTTTTGTAAAATTGATTTAAAGTAAACGTTAGAACTCACTCAGCGTTGCTGATTTTTAGTATGCATATCAGTTAAGTGTAGGTGGCAGTAGATGGAAGTGGATGCTTGGCTTGGCGAGAAGAGTTACCCGAAGACCAGCAGTTGGCATCCTGTTTATGTTTTCTTTTGATTATGTTGATTAAGACAAGTTTCAGTTGTATTTGACAAGTTATGTTTAGACATGTTATGTTTTCCGCTGCATATGTAGAGATTTAAATCGTTTCCGCTGTGTAATGTATGTCTTATGTTTAAAGTGCTATGTGTTGATGAATAAATCCAATAAGTGAGGCCTCCCGGGATCGGGGCCTCACATGATCGCTTGATTTGATAACATAATTCTCAAACTAGACCTAACACTTAATCTATTCAATTGTGTTAGAACGGGATAATTAACCTTGGTTTGCAAAAACATGAAGAAATCAACCAAAATCAAGGGAAAATCAGCATCCGAAAGACAAGTGAACGAACCAGGACCCAGGAAGTCAAATCAGGAAGTCAAAAAGTCAATAGGAACAGAAACTGGGCAATACACGGGCGTGCATTGCTTTGCACGCCCGTGCAAATGCTGCCATGTGGCCTAAAGCTTGCCAAACCTGCCAGATTCCCACACGTGCAAGAAAATGGTACTTTGCACGCCCGTGCATCCCAATGCACGACCGTGCTTGCCCAAATCTTAGCCTGTAAATAGAAAGCTCATTCTAAGCATTTAGGTGTCCAGAATTGAGGGTTGTGAAGGCCCTAGTGCTCTGCTAGGGCCGGATCTCTCTTGGTTTTGGTCCGTTATTAGCTTTTCTTTATTTGTTTGTTTTTCCTTTCTAGTTTTGTAATTAGGAATGATTCTTCTTATTCAAGTAACAAGAAGCAACCTATACCCACTCTCCCTTGGTGTTGGATCACTTCCACACATGATCTAAGGGTTAGTGGAGTCACTTGTATGGTCATTCGTGGCTAGCCTTCTTGCGTTACTTGGGTTGGTTGAACTTTATCTAATTAATAAAGTATTTTAGTATGTTATGTTCTTAGAGTCTGTCTTCTAATCTATCTTAAAAAAGACAAGAATATGTAATCTTTAAACCAACTTAATAATCTTAAATCTTGTGAGTTACTTAAGCAAGACTTCTTGCTTAGGAAGCTTATTCGAATTTGTACGGGCTATATACAAATCTTGGTGCTACCAAGGGTCCGGTTAGTATAGATTTAACATTATGAGTTGATTGGAGGTTTGGTTATTCAACGAGTCATCCGAGTCTTAGCTGGACCTTGTGGTTTGTTTCGGTATTTCTCTATTTCTCTTGTGTTGGCTTGCAGAGGACTTCTAGCGGGAGTCATGAGGCTTGACCTTGAGAAAGAAAGTTATATTTATTTAAAATATTATTATAAGTAAATGCAACTATTTTAAGAATATAAACTGTTAGGTCCGATCGTTCATAAGATAGCTCCGAAGGAAGTTACGCATTCTGACTTTCCAAAAGAAGTTACACGACATGGGATATGCCAGTCGACAGGATAATGTTAGTCCGAATAATAAATCACCGGATAGCCGACGGACTTGAGACCTGTTAGGATCCTGAGAATTATTAGGAATAGTTGGCCGACCGTATCCAATGTTCCGTTACGAAATGATAACTCCCCCGTCGAAAGGGTTAGCACTAGTAACTTTCACCAACCTTACTAAAATATACCATTAATTAACAAGTGATAACAACCAGAGTAACACCTTAACGAGGTGATATTCCTAATTACTTTTCTTTTCCTTTTTCTTTCTTTAAAACAAAACATCTTTTCCAACTTATTATCCTGGTCAGACAATAGTGAGGGTTGAGTAAGGAATCTGTGTCAATGGTTCAATACTTGGTTCTTACCCAGACTATACTACGTTGCGATAAGTTCACTTGCCCATTATGTGTGTATTTAGTTAAAGTATTTACCATTTCTATATATATTTTTATATACATAAAGCAACACATCAATGGACCAATAACTTCTTTTTTTAAATACATTATTTATAATTAAATCTAACAATTCATTATAATCTTTGTCCGAAAAATAAATCACGGGAAAGCCGACGGACTTGAGACCCCGTTAGGATCCCGAGAATTATTAGGAACAGTTGACCGACCGTATCCACTGTTTCATTACGAAATGCTAACTCCCCCATCGAAAGGGTTAGTACTAGTAACTTTGACCAACGTTACTAAAATATTACATTAATTAACAAGTGATAACAACCAGAGTAACACCTTAACGAGATGATATTCCTAATTACTTTTCTTTTCCTTTCCTTTTTCTTTTTTTAAAACAAAACCCATTTTTCAACTTATTATCTTAGTAAGACAATAGCGAGGGTTGAGTAAGGAATCCGTATTCATGGTTCGATACTTGGTTCTTACCCAGACTATACTACGTTGCGATAGGTTCATTTGTCTATTGTGTGTGTATTTAGTTAAAGTATTTATCATTTTAATTTATAAATTTAAAACCTGATTTTGTGTAATTCTAAACCGAACATTTTAAATTATATATTATATCACTAAACACAACGCATCAGGTTTTTGGTGTCGTTACCAGGTATATATTTCTATATATATTTTTATATACATAAAGCAACACATCAATGGATCAATAACTTCCTTTTTTAAATACATTATTTATAATTAAATCTAACAATTCAATATAATTAATCAGATTTAGAGGTGTTAGTTTTTTTTATTTTTTGGAATATTATGAATTGTTACTATATAAGTGTTTTATTCATGTTAAAGTAATTTTATAACACACACACACAAATATATATATATATATATATATAGGGTGCGGTTCCATTCAAAACCCACCGTTATTGTCAAAACCTTAAAACCAGGGCAAAAATAGATCAAATCATGAATTTTTTTAGTTTAATAAAATTATTACTCGAATTCAACGTCACATCCTTTTTTGCATTTTTGTAAATCCGTAAGCGTGAGAAAGTTTACACTGGTGTAAGTTTTACAACATTTATTTAGTTTTTTTTTTCCACTTACACCAGTGTACACTTTCTCACACTTACGAATTTACGAAAATACAAAAAAGGATGTGACGTTGAATTCGTGTAATAATTTTATTAAACTAAAAAATTGATGATTTGATCGATTTTTGCCAAGGTTTTAGGGTTTTGATTGGATGAACATCATATATATATATATATATATATATATATATATATATATATATATATATATATAGGGAAAGAATCATGAGAAAACTCTTTGTTCGTGAGAAAACTCAAGAAAATCGACCCAAACGAACTCCGAATGAACTCATTTTAGAGGCGTTGGAACCGGCTCGGTGTTTAGGTTTTTTGGGGTGGGGTGGGGGTTTAGGTTTTTTGAGGGTGGGGTTTTTGGTTTTTAGGGATGTGGTTTAGCTTTTAGGGTTTAGCTTTAGGCTTTCGATCGAGTTTTACGAGCCGGTTCTAACGCCGCTCAAATGAGATCAATCGGAGTTCGTTTGGGTAGGTTATCGCGAGTTTTCTCACGAAGAGGAGTTTTCTCATTAACTCAACCCTATATATATATATATATGGAAAGGTTCAAATAAGAAGTAGTTTTTCGCTAAGAAATCTTAGAAATGACAAAAACCTTGAGAAACGAAATCAAACGAACTCCGATTGAGCTAATTTCAGCGGCGTTGGAACCGTCTCGTCGAACTCTATCATCTTAGCTTTTAGGGTTTAGCTTTTAATGTTTAGATTTTATGTTTGAATTTCAGGGTTTTAGCCTTAGGGTTTAGATTTTATGGTTTAGGTTTTTTTTTTGGGTCGGGTGAGGGGTTTAGGTTTTTGGGGGGTCTGGGTGGTGGTTTTAGGCTTTTCGGGATGGGGTTGGAGGGGGGTTTAGCTTTTTGGGGGTGCTGGTGGAGGGGGTTTAGGTTTTTGGGTCTGGGTTAGGGTTCTATGATACGGTTGCAACGCCGCTGGAATGAGCACAATCGAAGTTCGTTTGGACCACTTCTTATGATTTCTTAGCGAAAAACCACTTCTTAGTAGAACCGTCCCCTATATATATATATATATATATATATATATATATATATATATATATATATATATATATATATATATATATATATATATATATAATGGTTATTCTACAAAGTCTAAAAACTATAAAAAGTGTAAAAAGTCTTTTAAAAACCCCACCACCACCCCCTAAAAGCCTAAAACCCTCACCACCACCCCCTAAAAGCCTAAAAACCCCACCCACCCCCACCCCAAAACCTAACCCCCACCGCACCCCACCCTAAAAAACCTAAAACCCCACACCCCTTAAAAACCTAAATCCTAACAAAAAAACCTTAAAAAGCCAAAAAAGTCGTCTAAAAACACCACCAGCACCCCTCAAAAGCCTAAACCCCCAACCCAACCACCATCCTCCAAAATCCTAAATCTTAAAAGCTAAACCCTGAGGCAAAAACTAAACCCTACAAGCTAAAATCGTAGAGTTCGATGAGACGGTTCCAACGCCGCTGAAATGAGTAAAATCGGAGTTCGTATGAGCCGGTTATGAGCGTTTTAAAATATTTTTTACAATTTTTATCAGTTTTTAGACTTTGTAGTGGATCCCTATACTATATATATATATGGGAGGGTTCAATTCAGAACACTAAATATTGCGAGAACACGCAGAACAAAACGAATCATTCACTTTTTCAATGTTAAAAGGTTTTAAAACATAAGAAAATTATATAAATGTAATGTTTATTCATTTTTTATGAAATTCAAATAAAAAAATATGAAAATTTTCATTTATATACATACCTACATATGTGTAGGAAACTTTTAAATATATAAAAACATATGAAAACACTAGTTTTATGGTTTTTTATGTACATAAACATACATATTTGTATGTAAGAAGTATAAAATTTTAAATTTGTTTACCATGGATCAAAAAAATAAACGATTTAGGTTTGTTCCCCTTGTTCTCGCAATATTTAAGTGTTCTGAAATGAACCTCTCCCTATATATATGTATGTGTGTGTGTATATATATATATATATATATGGGACGGTTCCACTAATAAGTGGTTTTTTACTAAGAAATACTAGGAAGTGGGTCAAACGAACTCTGATTAAGCTCATTCCAGCGGCGTTGGAACCGTCTCATATAACCCTAACCCGGACCAAAAAATCTAACCCCCCCCTCCACCCGCACCCACAAAAACCTAAACCCCCCTCCAACCCTACCCCGAAAAGCCTAAAACCACCACCCCCACCCCCCAAAAAACCTAAACCCCCCTCCAACCCTACCCTGAAAAGCCTAAAACCACCACCACCACCCCCACCCCCACCCCCAAAACCTAAACCCCCCCCCCTCCACTCCACCCCCTCTAAAAACCTAAACCCACCCCCACCCACCCCCAAAAACTTAAACCCCCCACCCCAAAAAAAAACCTAAACCATAAAATCTAAACCCTAAAAGCTAAACCATAAGGCTAAAACATTAAAATTCAAACGTAAAATCTAAACCTTAAAAGCTAAACACTAAAAGCTAAGATGGTAGAGTTCGACCAGATGGTTCCAACGCCGCTGAAGTTAGCTCAATCGGAGTTAGTTTGATATCGTTTCTTAATGTTTTTTTTCATTTCTTAGCGAAAAGCTACTTTTATTTGATTCCCCTATATATATATATATATATTGGGGAGGGATCAAGAGAAAACCACAAAGTTAGGCGAAAACCGAGAAAACCACAAAGTTAGGCGAAAACCGAGAAAACCCCTAAAAGCCAATCAAATAATTTGTAGATTTTTTTATTTTTTTTAGTTTATTTCTAAGTGTATTAATATAATATTACATAATTTACCAAAAAAACATTTTACGTATTGTGTTTTAAGTATACGTAACCGCAATTTTTTTGTTTTATGTTTACGTATACGTAACACTATGTGTTACGTATACGTAAGCCAATACTTAAAAGATTTTTTGGTAAAAATGTATAATATTACATTGATACTCTTATAAATAAATAAAAATCAAATCCAATAAAAAAATAAATATTATTATATGATTGGTTAAAATTGGTTTTTTTAATGGTTTTCTCGGTTTTCGTCTAATTATGTTGTTTTCTCTGGAACACTCACCTATATATATATATATATATATATATATATATATATATATATATATATATGGTAAGGTTCAATTGTTAACTCACTATTATTGTGTTAACGCAATTAACCCCGCCAAAATCAATCCAAATCATTATTTTTTGGATTAAATAACATTATTACACAAATACAATGTCATGTTCTTTTTTGCATTTTTGTAAATTCGCAAGGGTAAGTGAGTTTACACCAGTGTAAAGATTTGCTGAAAATATAAAAATTATATTTTTCCATAAAAAATTACACTGGTGTAAACTTTCTTACACTCGCGAATTTAGAAAAATACAAAAACTAAAATGATGTTCTATTGGTGTAGTAATGTTATTCAATCCAAAAACAAATAATGATTTGGATTGATTTTGACGAAATTAATTAGGTTAACACAATAATAGAGAATTATTAAAGATCTCTTCCCTATAATCTATACTAATAAATAAAGGTTTGAGATTGACACATGTCACTTCCTTATGCCTTCTCACATTAGTTTTCCCGCCTCTCTCTCCTAATAAATGCGTCTTTTTCTTATTAAATAGTAATGATATTATAAATATGTTATTAAAGAATAATACTAATTATATTAAATAAGAAAATATATAGTAGGAAATCAAAATATAACTAATTAAAAAAATACTAACTCGTAATATACACACATTTCTACTTGATATATCTCGAGACGATCATAATAGTCTAACAAATTAGGACGTATTTACAAATTTATAAGTTTTATCTTTTTTAATATATAATCTCGTGTAATACACGGGATTCTAACATAGTAAATGTAATAGATAATAGATAACAGATGTATATATATATATATATATATATATATACGAACGAGAGGGCCCGACTTATATGGTGAAAACGTGCTGGAGATCGCAGGAATAAAATAAGTCGGATTGTTTTATTGGTGAAAACGTGCTGGCGATCGCAGGAATAAAATAAGTCGGATTGTTTTATGTGAACGCTTCTAACAACCTTAACTGTTTATTCGTTGTACACCCATTATTATTCTACTAGGCATTTATAAATATTATTTAATGGTAAAAAATAAATAATTTCTTAAATTACTCAATGTCGTGTTTCACAAGTTTTTTTTTTAATTAATTATGTCGTGTTTCGTACCCAAAGAAATTTATATTTAAAATATTGAATGTGATCTTAGTCTTCTTTTCAAGATGTTAATTACACTGCACGTTACGCACGCATAACTTTATTTTTTGTAGCTTAAAATATGTGTTTCTTAATTTAATTTAGATAATCGGTTTGCTTCATCAATTCACCTTAAAAAATTTACCACTGATTTTTGTTCCTAATACAATGGACACACCAACACTCGGAAATCATGATAATTCAGGCTAACAAAAAGAAGTTCTGGAAATCATTAAATTGATACCACAACCTGATACATATAGTAATTATATCATTATATATATAATTATATATATAGATTAAAAGAAAACCTTAGAAAATAGTAAATTTTTGGTTCTTTGGAATTTTGCCACCAAAGTTTGGTTGTTTTGATTTTTTCCACCAAGGTTTTGTATTTTTTTTTTAAACTTTTTCAACATTTTCATTTTCAACCCTTATACTATATAATATACTCTTTTAGCCCATTTCATTTTCTATTAATTTCATTTCCCTTTAATAACTTTCTTTCGTTAACTTTTCTGAAAATACAGAGGGCGCGTCTGTTTTTAGTTTTTTTTGTCAACGTTCCGATATAAATTTTTTTAAGCGGAGTTGTATTCAAAATCTAAGATTTTTTTATCGTTACCTATAGCGAGCACCGTTACCGCTGTACCGTGACAAGCCGAACCTGTTATCAGTGAACAACATCATTTTCGGTATTGATATTATCGGAACCCGTGTCGTTATTCGCTTTTATGGTTTTCGACAACCCGAACCGTTAATTTTTTTATTTTGTTTATTTCCTTTTTTTTATTATTTAATTTTCTGTTTATCTTCGATTAATATTATTTTTACCGTTGTACTTACGCTTTAATTTAAATTTTATTAACGATGAGCCAGACACCCGCCGCGAAGTGCGGGGGTAAGAATCTAGTATATATATATAGAGAGAGAGGTAGGATCATATACAAAATAGTATTATCCTAAAATATGTAGGAACCAATTTGAGAATGACATTTGCATAATCAGATATTTTAATATATGGGTATTTTAGTATTTTGCACTTTATTATTACATAAAATTATGCATTTCCTTTGGACTTTCTTATTCATACTAGATTTCATTGATTGCTTTCTTCTTCATACGAGATTTTAAACATTTTTTGATGATTCTCTTCCGGTTCAAAAACAACTACACTTCATATGTTTTTCACGAAATCACTAATTATCTAACATTCTAGTTTCAATTATTTTTTAATCAATGGCGATGTCAAGCCCCATGCTTGTAGATGTCATAAGTTCTGGTAATTTTTCTTATTTTTATCATCCTCTTTATCTTTAAATTTCGATCAGACAGATTTCTTCACTTTATTTCATTTTATTTCTTATTTTCCTTTTGGTTCGATCTGTAAACATTAAAAAATAGGTTATTAACGGTGTTGATTTGATCATAACAGTGTACGTAAAAAAAATACTTATGTTAACTCACTGTATTTATCAAATTATGTTGTTGTAACAATGTATCCATTTTCAGTATTAATCACCGTGTGGTTAAACTATTGTTTAACTCACACCGTTAAACACACAGTGTTGTTGCACTCAATGTATCCATTTATATTTAGTTTAACTCACTCTTTTTAACACAGCGTGTTGTTGTATTCAATGTGACCATTTTTGTATAAATCACCCTGTTGTTTAATTTACTTTATAAACAAGTTATTATTAGGTCTGTTTATGCTTTTCCCATGTTGATAACTTATAAAAACCGTACAAACACAAAAAAAAAAAATATGTTTTTTTTATAAAGTGATAATTATGTTTGAATGGCATTTTTATTTCATAATTTAACTCACTATTTTTTGAAGGGTACTTATGTAGTTTTTATTAATTTAGATTCTGATGATAGTCTAGAAACAAGGATCACAGGAGGTATTGAGCGAACATCTCCGATTATAGGTAGAAAGTATTACATGCCCGACGTTCCATTGTCATCTAGACCTGAGATTGGTATGATTTTTTCAAAATCTAGATGAATCATTTAGTTTTTATGAGACATATGCTAAAAATGGAGGATTCACCGTAAGGAAAAACACATAGGCTTCAAAACATGGAATTGTTACACTCAAATACTTTGTGTGTTCAAAAGAAGGTAAAAAAACTTTTCAAAGAGTCGATACTCTTACTGAAAGCAATTATTCTGAGTCTAAGGATAAACAACGTATGACTAGACCTTCAATTCGAACGGGTTGTCAAGCACATATGAGTGTACATGATCATGATCATATTCATACTCAAGATCTTGTGTAAATGGAATCAGTCATGCATTGGTACAACCATCATACCCATAATTTGCACACAACACTAACTAAAATCATGACATATTAAAAAACATAAAACAATAAAAACAACTTTTAAGAAAATTCAAACAACAGCTAATGAGCGAGAGACGATAAATTAGACTTATAAATACACTTTTAGATTTATTCAAGAAGATTTAGGCGATAAACCTACAAGGTTCATTACCATGACAAAGCTTATCACCGGAGAATATTTGCAGGATATAGAAGACCATTGTCGATGCTAAAAGCAGAAGACATTTCCCTTGTACTAGAGTACGGGTTTATCGATTCTGCATAAAGGTCCGTTTCTTCGTTCTCCATGTTTAACAAGTTTGCATTCTCTTCATCAACATTTTGACTCGTCCAGGGATGTCGAGTAAACTTGCGCAATCCTTCAAGTTCAGTTGCCACTTCTTTCATCGTTGGTCGCTCATCTCCTATAAGATTGAGGCATCTTTTCACAAGCTCACCAATTTGTTGAAGTTGCTCTAGGGTACCCTCCCTTACAACTCTAGTTTCAAGAATCTGAAACAAACGGTTTTCTTTCAGCGACATAACGAAATAAATCGCTAAATTTCTTTCTTCTTCCGTCCGTTCCATGGAAAGTGGTTTTTGCCCGGTTAGAAGCTCAGCAAGCACCACTCCGAAGCTATAAACATCACTCTTTTCGGTTAGTTGACTTGTGTGAAAGTACTCTGGATCTAAGTACCCTAATGTCCCTTGAACGAGTGTGCTCACTTGTGTTTGATCAATGGGTACCAGTCTTGAAGCCCCAAAATCCGCGATCTTTGTGGTATAATTACCGTCTAATAAAATGTTTGCGGATTTCACATCTCTATGGATAACAGGGGTGGATGTAGCTGAATGAAGATATGAAAAGGCACCAGCGGCTTCGGCTGCTACTCTTAAACGATTATCCCATGACAACCAATTCATGGTTCCTTTGCCATGAATATGATTATCAAGCGTTCCATTTGGTACATACTCATATACCAATAATGGAACCTCAGTCTCTAAACAACATCCCAAAAGCTTCACCACATTCCGATGGTGAACTTTTGTTAAGATAATCACCTCATTGATGAAAAATTCGATTTGGGTTTCATCCATAACTCGTGATTTCTTGATTGCAACCACCCGTTGATCGGTTAGAATGCCTTTGTACACCGTCCCATAACCACCACGGCCCAATATCATGTCTTCCGCATAATTATTGGTGGCCTTTTCTAGCTCTTGTGCGGTGAAGAGCTTTGTTGAATCGACGTTTCCATCATTGGTTGTAATTCGTTGTTTGAGTAACAAGCCACCGTTTTGTTGGAAAAACTTCTGTCGTAGCTTAACGAGGTTCCTCTTCTTGAAGACGAAATAGAGCCATGTTATTCCTACTAAAATGGCCAAGAAACCAAACCCCATACCTGCATTAACAAAACCCGAATTAAAATCCTGATCTCATGTGTAATCAATAGTAGCCCGAATTATACGAACTAATTACCTAAAGAGAACTTAATAACGGGAAACTCTGACTTCTCCTTAGTACAACCACGTCCGTTTTTCAAGCCATCTCCTACGTATCCATGTTTGCAACTGCACGTATAATTTCCAAGCGTATTGGTACAAACCCCGTCACAAAGATTATTAGGATCCTCACACTCATTGATGTCTGTCAATACCAAACACAAAATCACAATCTTTTTAATGCTGAAATATGAATTAGAGCTTGAAAATTAAAAAAAAAAAAAACTAACCTTGGCAACCTGGTTCAAGATAAGGCTGACCCTGATAACCATCATTGCAAATGCATCTATACCCTGGAACTCCAGTATCCGAATCAACACACCGGCTATTCGCTTGACAAGCCAACACACCAGCAGTCCTAGCCTCACTACAGCTCAGATTCCCAACCACCCAATCGACCAAAATCGGAACACTAGCGCTGGTCCGGTTCCTGAAATCGGGGTCCATAAAATCGGACACCCCATGAAACGTAAACTGTTCTTTCTCACCCAAAAACGAGTACGAACAACGATTAAAAGACCAGATTTTAGTGTGGCTTTCAACCGAAATAAGAATAGTAGTGTAGTAATACTTGAGTGCCTTGGGGATCGATGTTTGACAGCAACCAACACCCGAACACGATCCGTTGACCACCTGATCGGGGTTTGAACACAGTGCAATGCAGCCACCGGTGAAGTTTGCGATTAGAGTGTCTAAAAATATGGCGATATCATCACACCCGATTAATGTGAACTGGTTTCTTTGTGAAAATGAAAAGGGCGATGTCTCAGCAAGACTTCTGAAGACCGGATTGTCTTCTGTGATGTTTCCCAACGGATCGTAGCATTGGCTTGCGACTCTGTTGGCGATTCGGAAAGTGTAATCCGTGAATTCCAGGATTTGGAGACGACCGATTTGGGTTCTGGGAGGATTAAAACTTGTGTTGCAGGTGATTTCGAACCATTCGCTTAGAAAGCAGCCTGGGCCGATGCCAAACGGATATGGAATAGTTACGTTGTTCCCACATTGGGTTTGGCAGCCGGGTTTGGCTACGTTGGCGGCTTTTGTGATGGTGATGACATCGCCGGAGGTGGTTGATTGAGATGCGGAATGTGTGATTGCTAACACAAACAAGAAGAGAAGTAATTCAATGTCTCTTGAGTAACTCATGGTTGTTGAGCTACGATCATGTTTTGGCAGTGGAAATAGACTTATTATATTTTCGTAATCCACTTGTATTTTTGTTTTTATTTTCATTTTCAGTTGACCTTCAAATTTTCAACCATGGATGCCTCGTATTTCTCCGTTTACTTTGATTTCTCAACGCTATAATAGTTTTTTAATGGTCAACTTAGCATAAGTTTTACTTAAAAATTCAAATAATAAATTTTATAACATATATTCTATTAACCGCGTATGAGTTATTAAAAAAAATTCATATATAGCTTTCAAATATAACTAGTTTTTTTACCCGCATTACGCGGCGGGAATCTGATCGTTACCGGTTATGCTGGTTTGCGGAGATAAAACTTACGTCGCAACGCATACTCGTTATAGCATACGATACAAAAAAAGTACTCTATTTTGAATACAAATCTGTTTCCAATAAAATTTATACCGGAACATGGACAAGAAAAACTAAATTAAGCCGCGTATTCCCTTTTTTTAATATTTATATCTATACTATATAATAAATAAAGGTTTTTCATACACGTGTCGCCTCCATATTCATTTTCATCATTTTTTTCCCGCATCTCTCTCTTATTAAATACATCTCTATATTTTAATAATAATATATTTTTAAAGAAAATATTAATTATACTAATAAAACATATTTATTTTAACTTATTTCTTATTATAAGAAACTTTGAAATATAATTATGTAACTATTATTTTCAATCATATAGAAAATAAAAGTCAAATTATATTAAATAGTAATTAACGTATTTTCGAAACCCAATTATATATTAATTTTTACATATTTTGAATTTTGTTTTCTATCCTTAATATATGTAATACATTTTTACACATGTAAAATATATACATAAAGATTTAAGAATTTTATGTATTGATATTTTTCACCATGTGTGCATTACACAGGTTCTAAGCTAGTAAACTAATGAACGAAAGTTATTTCAGAAAAAAGAAATTATTATAAAATTAAATGAGTTAAAAACATATATTGTATATAGTATGACGGGTGAAAACGAAAATTAAAAGAAACAAAAAAAATAAATTTGAACTTTTTCTTGTCACTCCTTGATTGATGGGGTAGTATTCCCCCTCATGGCTCTTTAAGTGGTTATATAACGTCATTTTATACAAAATCTTCAGGAATCAGTTTAATGTCTTATCGTAAAAGAAGGAAAAGATTCAACTAAATTTCTGTTTAGGTGAGGTGATTTATTAAATAACTAGGTTAGAAACCCGTGTATTATACGGGCTGTATAAAGGAAATAAATAAATTACCGTTTGCGTCCATGTGGTTTACACGATTTAACACAATGCGTCCCTAGCATTATTTTTAACACTTTGAGTACCTGTGGTATACAATCTGTAACACTCTGAGCCCCTGGGCCTAACTTCATTAAAAAAATTCCGTTAAGTTTAGTTTCAACAGGGACAAGACTGATATACACCCGAAACTACTAAGTTCATACGAAACTACTAACTTCACCCGAAACAACTAAAAATCCAATCTAAAATACATTATCACAAAGTAATCAATCCAAAATACATACGCAAAAAACCAATCGAAACTACTAATTTGACTAAAAAAACCAATCGAAACTACTAACTTGACCAAAAAAACCAATCGAAACCAATCGGAATTTTTTAACGAAGTTAGGCCGAGGGGCTCAGAGTGTTACAGATTGTATACCACAGGTACTCAAAGCGTTAAAAATTCATGCTAGGGACGCATTGTGTTAAATCGTGTAAACACAGGGACGCAAACGGTAATTTACTCAAAGGAAAAACTATAAAAAAGAAAGCAAGCACCAATATCTCAAAGTATTTAAGAAAAAAACAAACATAAAATACAACCACAATAATAATGAACTAAGTGCATACATGTTATGAGTCTCCTACCAAGACAAAAGAACCTAAAATTGTCTCATTCCATAGATTCCATCCAAAACCTGAAACACCTCCTCCCTAGGGTAACATAAGATAACAATTCAACTAATGTTGTAGAATAAATAACAGATGAAAAAAGACAAATCAAACAGTATGAAGCATATGCTTGACTGCCATAGCTTGGCCTTTTGAAAGTTGACATGATGTAGCAGTATAAAGCAGGTGAGTTTGGGTTTAGATCACAGAACAATGACTGAAATCAAATAATTACAACACATTCTTAGAACAAAAGACAAACAAACATAATATTACTTGTACATAACATACAATACAAATTGGCTGATATCATTGGATTTCAAAGCAAAGGTTAAAATTATTGCAAGAAAGAAAGCTGACCAAGTTTTAATTATTTAAGAAAACATAAACATTCAAGAACCTGAATTGAGGTCAAAATAGCAGGAACATCATAAATTGGACTCCATTGATTCTGAAGGATGTCCAAGCATATGCTTCCATCTGCATAAACTGGTACACAGCATATTTGGCACGACTAATGAATGACAAAATTATGTAAGAATCAAAGTGCCTACAAATCATTCTATGAGTTGCGGTCCAATTTTTTAAAAAGGATAGAGAGAACGAAGGATAGCAAAAACCATACTAATGTATGACAGGCATGGAAACACAAATAACTACCAAGAATACATACAAATTCTACTTTTAAAACAACAAAGAGTGAAGCACAAACATAAGTGAATAAATATGCCTTTACCATATTGATTCAACGGAGCACATCGGTAAGACATTTCCAATAACCGAAATTGTCTATTATGGTTCGGTTAGAACCGTGCACACCCCTATAAGAGATTCACATCACAATTTCTGTAGTTTTAGATTTCTCAGTTATTTAATGAAAACATGAGTACAACCCTGCACTAATGTTTTCAAATAATCATCCAGTCCTAAATAAAAAAAAGTGTTGTTTGAAAATGAATTTTTTAATCAAATTTCTAGCAAGACGATTATCATTTGCTACAAAGATGTTCTGTGACGAAACATGTTTTGGCACTTTTAGACATTCTGACAAAGAAAACATGAGTTATAATCATTTACACCTCAAACTAATGAACAATCTTATAAATATATACACACTCAAAAAATTTTATATTGTGCATAGAAATCAGCCTAACTCGTGATTATATCTACCGTTGGTTATCATTTCAAAATCAAACCAAGGGTCCGTTCATAAATTCAACCGTACACAACACAATATCAGCACAAATAACAGTACTCAATTTTAGCATAAACAAAAAGAACAAATATAAAAGTATAAACATTTAATATTCTTAAACACCTCTGACACAACAATGAGATTAAACATAAAAAGAAAACAGATTCATAATGCTTTTAGAGCGGCACGAATCACAATCAAAGCAGCATAGTTGATGACTAACCTGTAGAGTGAAGAGCCTATCCCTAAATTCTACTTATTTTGTCAAGAAATCAGCACCTATTGCAGCCTTGTATTGATTGGTAAACTTCTTTTTTTTTTTACTCTAAATATTCATGGAATCAATCATCATCAGCTTAAATCACACCTTCAAGCATGAAACACCTTATTTGATGGTTTTGGACAAAATTTTAAATATTTTTTTTGTTGAGGGAGGGAGGGGGGGGGGGGGCGGGGGTGTGTGTGTGTTAAGTGATATGTTAAAAAATGAATTAGCATAATATATTTAGGTATTAAAGGCTAATGATTCATCAATGATGGTTTTCCAACCCTGCATCACAGAAAACAAACAATTTAGACACCAGTATTTTGCCAATTGAGAAGTTAAATTAGGGAAAATTACTAACACAGATTATACTTAAATAAGATATAAATTCATATCAAATTGTTCCCCACCAATCCATATGAAAAAGGATCAAAATAATCTGTAAACCTAAATCAATTCTAGAAACTTGATATGCACAATTGTTGAGTTTGTAGAACTATACCATACAGATTCGTTAATCGAACAACAATTAATCAATTTGACCACCAAAAGACTCAAATCTAAAGTACTTAATTTTCGGGTGTTCCACATACAGATCCGCGTGTTCCACATTTCGGGTCCTCAGTTTAGGCGGGTAAACAAAGAATGATACAAACTCAACCTGTAACATCCCGTAAATCCATGAACTAGTGACTCGGTGTAATATCCTGGATTTTTCCGATGTACCTTTCCCTAAACGCGTACCGTAATTACTTTAAACTTTAATCCTTACTTCTTTAAATAGTATTTTTTTTATTATTTAAAATGGATTTAAGGAAAACTTTCATATACATATATATATATATATATATATATATATATATATATAATTATGTATGTTTATTATATTTTTTTGATATTATTAAAATTCCTAAAAGCTCATGAGTTTATAATTATATATTATAATCTTATTTCAAAAATACTTGAACTTTAGAATCATAAAAAAATTATTTTATATAATGAAACTTATAAAACTAGTGTAGTTCTTTTTATAAAAAAAAAATAACATATTTATTTTATAAAAAGACTAGGGACCGAAACTGCCCATTTCCGAAACTCATTTCAAACTTGAATTCATATTTTAACATGAAATGACAAGAAACACAAGCTTCAGGGGCCTGTTTTGCAATAAGGCCAAACTCCCGAATCAGATTTCAATCACGGGTTCGATCCTCGCTTACCCCGGTTTTGGACCCGAATTATTCAAAAACGCGTGTTCGACCGAATTGAATGATTCTCGAACTCCACAGCCAGCGTGCGACCAAAACCCGATGGATTTCAATGCGTGAACACAGTCCTAACCACGCGTGAATTCAAATTCGAGCCGTTCGAACCTAACCGTGAACTTCCCACCTAATTCGTCATTAAATGATGAAATCGCCTATAAATACCAGTTGCAAACAACTAGCGACATCACCCCCTAACTACACACATCCTCAATTTGGTCGTTCATCACCGGCATTGTTCATTTGATCCTCGCGACAGCCGACGCTAAGCCTGAACCCGTTCTCCCTCTATTTCGCATCAATTCAGGTAAAACTTAGGGGGTGTTTGGGATTACTTTTCAAAACAACTTATTTACTTATCATCTTTTGAAATAAGGTAATAAGTTATAAGTTTGTTTGGTAAATTCAAAATAAGATGAAAGATGTGAGAAGGAGAAGTCAAAATCCAAAAGTAAGAAATTCTTACTTTTGAAAATGACTTTTTGAAAAGTCAAAAGTAGCTCCAATAAGTAATCCCAAACACCCCCTTATGCTCAATCAACTCGAAATTGCCTAATGATCAAAAGCCCTCTGTTTAATCCCATTAAAAGAGGGCTAATCGTAGTGTATTTAGTGGATTAAGTTTCTAGGGTTCATATGGGTTTGGGGATAACCGGAACTGTTGTTTAAAAATTTCTGGTTTGCTTATGTTACCAGCGACGCCCGTAGCCGGGTTGGTTAAGGCGCTTGTGTGGGAACCGGGCAACCCGGGTTCGAATCCGGGCAACCCAGTTTTGCATCCTTTAATTTTTTTTTGCTTTTTAATCAAGCTGTTAACTTTTATATTTATTTTTATAAATTCTGTTAAAACTTTATAAACTTAGAAATGATTTTTATTTCATACTTTCATTTCCAGAATCTTTTTAGTTAATTAAACTTAACTCAAATTCATATTAATTAAATCTTTTAAAATCGATTTAAATACTTAAAAACTATAAAAGAATACTTTTAGCTTTATAAAAATTAGGCCTTGAATGAGAAGTACTTTATAAACTCAGAAACGTTAATTTATTTATAAATGAATTTTACTTTAAACTTTACATTAATTTATAAACTTTTATTTAAACATAAAACTTATAAAAAACCTTCATAAATTCAAAAGAAAATCTATAAAACTTACCTATTAGACTTATACATTTTTACGAAATCAATACTTACTTAACTTGAAGCTCGTGAATTCATTTAAATTAATGAGAAACAAATGTGCTTAATTATTTTTCTAGCTTTTACAAACTTGTATGTTTTAAAAGTTAACTAGAAACTTTAACTTAAAAACATTTATAAACTTGTATAAACTTTGTAAAATAAATGTTTCATTACTTGAAAAACTTAAATGATTTATATTGTTTATAGATATCTATTTATCCTTAAATGTTTAATTATTAAACTTTGATAAATATTTATTCCTTAGATAATTGTTGCAAATCTTTGATAGATAATTAGGCTTATTATAACCCTACTTATGAAATACTTAGAACATTTCTCTTAAATTAATATTACCTAACTAGTGTAATAAAAACTATAAAACTTCTAAATAATTATTTTTAATAATTATTCTAATTCACAAACTTATGAAACTTTAATATTCAAGTCTTATGACATTCATTTAAGACTTTTATTTTGAAACTTTGAATTAAACTTCGTAAACACAATCATTCCCATCTCCCACTTGGAACCCTAGTCGAACCTCGAAATCCCAAATCGTTACCATAGACTTATAGGATCATACTTGAAACTTTAGACTTGTATTCTTAGGCTTATTGTGAGGATACTCTCCCTCAAAGTCTTGCTACACTTAATCCTTGTTGGACACTCTCCATCAATCCAAGTGAGTATACTTAGCCCCTTTTTCATTTACATTCTTTTGGGGTGAAACATGTTCAAACTTCAAACTTATACAATTCTTGTACAAACTATGACTAGATGCTTATTCTTATGTTAAACTTGAGACTTGTATGCTTAGATTAAACTTAATTCTAGCATGTTCATTAACTTTGGCCGAGCCGATAGTAACAATGATAGATCTATTGCATTTGACCAATCCACCTTGATTGATTGACCCTTCGGGGGGAGCCCTTGGTGTTTGTTACTTAAACTAATACTTGAAACTTATAAGGGTAACCTTCGGGTTATGCCTAAACTTGAAAACTTATAAGGGTAACCTTCGGGTTATGCCTAAACTTGGTTGGAGGTTTGACGTGCACAATGTTTAAGATATTTGTTTTCTCATACTTACATTATAGAATGCATATATCATAGTGAATTGTAACTCTTTCAAATACTTGTTAAACTGTGTCAAAACCTTTGTATCTCACCAACTATTTTGTAGTTGACAGATTCTTTCACATGTTTCAGGTTCTACATCATGAGACTTGTTTGTGATCACATAGGACGCTTTGGACCTAGACTTCATATTAAACAAATGTTGTATACTTGTTATTTCCTTTGTATTGAACCTTTGAATATATTATTAATGAAATATTGAAACTTTAATAGTCAACCTTGTGCTATTGAACAACCGCGTCCGCCCCGACGTATAATCCGCCGTCGGTTGGGGTGTGACATATTGGTATCAGAGCCTTGGTTATAGGGAATTAGGTTATTAGACACATGACCTAGACTATAACTTAGGAGACCCAAACATGAGTTATCTCATGTCCCTTACTAGGAACTTTCTCCTCATTCTATTCTTAAATCTTATACATGAACGCTTGGAGATCCTACGTTTCTACTTATCTACGTGCTACAGGGAGTCTACTACATCGAGGACACGTTCTTAGGCTTTAAGTCTAATCCCCCACTAAACTCTCGTCAAGAATATTTAGGTTCTAGATAATGTGTGAGAACTTGTGCGGACCGGAAGGGTGAATACCTGTATTCTGGGAAATTCTGTCAAGGAAAGCATTTCGTATAAATCCAAATCAACCGTTGGACCCGTATGCTTTCCTGGGAATTCTTGGGATGAGTATCCACTTATAGGAATGCATGACTTCTCTAAACATTTGTGAGCTTGGATCTCTCTTGATATGTCAAAGTACTTACTTGGTGATATGCACTAAATGAGTACTATCTCAAATACTATAAACTTCATAAATTCTTGATTCAAAAACTTTCCTCTATAACCTTATTCTATGATTCTTAAGTCCCGTCTTGTCACATGACCGCATGCTTACTCGTCATGACCTGAAGGAGTTACCTTCAAGGAGAAATTCTTACGAGATCATATCTAAAAACTATATACATAAACTCATATTTATAAATACTTCCCAATAAACTTCATGATCCTTGTAATACAACCCTTAAAACTATGTGTTACCCTACAAAATTCTTCTACAAACTTCATTATTTTATAAACTTGACACCTAAGAGGTAACCTTTGTATTCTTACCTTACCTCCTTAACACTTAACCGAGTTTCATTTGATGATTTACTCAAACTTTGTTACGCTTTATTACATCCCGAAACTCTCATACATCCTTAAAAACTTACACATCACCGATTCTTGTAAACAAAACTTAACATCTTTTAACTAAAGTACATTACCAAAAGGATCAGTGACCTGATCGTTGTCCCGCAAGAGAAGAAGCCTACCATGGAATAGACAAGCTCCACGTTTAAGACTCTAAACCCAAAATGAACCTCGACATAGTACCATAAACCCAAACATCGGTGACAACAACTGAAAGAAGTTGCAAGCCCATGAGAATGTTCTGGCTAGGGAAATAGGGTACATAAGTGAGTCCTCGTGACCCACCCCTTCTTCCGGGAATTTTCTTCGTTAGCTCATCAACTTCAAACCGAAAACCATTTTTTTAATACTACTGTGATGACTCAGTATTATGAATAAAAATCTTTTTGAAAACATTTAATCAAATTACTTACAAATCTCTTCATATTCCCTTCTCTTACTAGGTAATAGACTCACACTCACACTCTTCACCAGTGTATCGTCCAAGAGGAGAGTCCGACCGAGAAGAGAGCAGCGAGTCACCGGTGTATCAACCAAGTCCTTACCCCAATGCTAGGGCAAGAGCTGAACTCAACACCAACTGGACCAGAAACCATAGGACATCACCACCAAGGAATCCTTACCAACCACCTCATCTTCATCACCGGTTTTCATCACCAAGGGACCCGTATCTAGCACCTACCCCTACCCTAAGGGCTAGGCATACCAGGGAACCTGCCGTGGCAATGGGAATCCCGGTGCCTAACATTCCTAGGTTTATGGAAACCGAGGAATCTATGAGGAGGGAGATGGAGCACAGAGCACGGCAAGACCTACTAAACCAAAGGATCGACGACCTGGCCAACCAAATCTGGATCCAGGAAGAAAAGATCGTATCTTTGGAAGAAGACAGAGAAATCTTCGAGGACCGTATCGATGCCACTAGGGCAGAGGCTAGATTCGCCATCCGAGTGACTCTAGCAGTTCTTGTGGTGGTACTAATCTGTTTCTTAATGGAGAGCTACCTAAGGCGTGCATGAAGCCTCCAATTCTTTTATATTTTAAAAGTTTTGTCTTATGTAAGGGCTAGAAGCCCAAATTTTGAAACATCTAATGAAAGTCATTTTTGAAATTTCATCTTGTTGTCACTTGCTAATTTGACACTTCTTTCATCATTACAAACTTAACCCTCTTACCCACACACTTACGTCAAGAGTGGCTCACGTTAGTACTAGAGATAATTAACAACATAGCATTAAAACTATAAAAACCCTAAGTGACACGTATACTTGAAGAATAAACTTGAACAAACCTTCTAATTCGTAAGCACTCTTTTAAAACAACTCGACTTACGAACCACTGCCGTAATCAACGATGATCCTTACCCCTTATATAGACTTCACACTTCTAAACTTGACCAACTTTTCATTTGACAATCATATATGCTTTTCATAAGTCTTACTTATACTATTTATCAAGGTCCAACTTGTCACCTCTAAACATCTTAACTACACTCTAAAGAAAAACTATACATGCTATTATGAAGCGACATAAAATCATTTATAAACACTATCATAAACCTTATTGAATCTTTTCCCGTTACCCTATGCTTGAAGACTTTCCTCATTTAACTCTTGTCACGTAAAAGACTTACTATAAATCACAACGGGAACTAAAAGCATAAATACGCATTGTTAAAACATTAAACTTCGTCGGAAACTTTTAAGTCATGCAAAAACTTATACAAATACTCAAACCCGTATTCTTGAAACTAAAAGGCTTAATGTTACAACTTGTGATTTATCCTACTCATACTTGGATTCTTAATCTTGAAACTTATACTTGGATTCTTAATCTTGAAACTTACACTTGGATTCTTAGTCTTGAAACTTATACATGGATTCTTAATCTTGAAACTTATACTTGGATTCTTAGTCTTGAAACTCATACTTGGATTCTTAGTCTTAAAACTCATACTTGGATTCTTAGCATTGAAAACTTATTGTGTGCGTCTTAACTAAACCTTGTAAGACTTGATAAAACGTTCGTTTCTATATACTCGAGAAAACTTCACTCTTGATACTAGACTCTAACAGAAAGGAGGACGTTACTCTCTTTAGCAGAGTACATCCCCTGACTCCTATCTAAACCAAACATCGGGATCCACTAATCTTCTGGACAACTCGAATCTTCTGTGAGAAAGCGTATAACGGTTAATCCTGTTCCAAACGCTGTCCCTCACCTCTCTTAAACACTATAGTATTTAGATAACCACTTTATACTCAAAACATAATCATATACTTCTATACACTGGAACTAAACTAAGAGACTTTAAGGCTATTCTATGTTTGACGTATTCTTGTTCAAACACAATTTAAACTACTCCATGTTTGACGTATTCTTGTTCAAACATGATGAACGTATGAGACTTTAAACTACTCCATGTTTGACGTATTCTTGTTCAAACATGATGAACGTACGAGACTTTAAACTACCCCATGTTTGACGTATGCTTGTTCGAACATGATGAACGTATGAGACTTTAAACAACCCCATGTTTGACGTATGCTTGTTCAAACATGATGAACGTATGAGACTTTAAGCCACTCCATGTTTGACGCATGCTTGTTCAAACCCAATGGACGTATGAGACTTTAAGCTACTCCATGTTTGACGTATGCTTGTTCAAACACGATGGACGTATAAGACTTTAAGCTACTCCATGTTTGACGTATGCTTGTTCAAACACGATGGACGTATAAGACTTTAAACTATTTCATGTTTGACGTATTCTTGTTCAAACATGAGGAAACATATAAGACTTTTATACTACTCAAGGTTTGATGTATTCTTGATCAAACCCGAGGAAAGTGTAAAGACTTTAAACTACTCAATGATTGAAGTATTCTTAATCAATCACGAGGAAACTTTGAAACTCTAAATCTTGTCACATTCTTTCTCTTTAATTATTGAATGACGTTTCTCTCTAAGGGACTCGTTAATCAATGATCACTCTTACGTGGAAACTTTAGTCATGTGTTAAACAAATTCTTATACTTTTTCTTGATCCACACACAAATAGAAGGACCTATGCGGACTATGCGACGATTTAAATGCTTGCGGCTGCACACGTAAGTATGAAAATCAACGTATGGGAAGACATAGTAAACTCTGTCGTGTGCTATGATCTAAGACTTATCGTAAAAGATAGCCACGGAACTTAGGTACCGTAGCAATCCTTAGACGTAATAGTCTACAAACTCAAATCATTACACTATCATCGAATCCATCCTAAGTGATGCATCTCACTTGAAATCCTAAATAGAAATTCAGCGGATATTCTCTCGAATGCATCTTCGAAAACGAATCTTCCTATAATTCAATGAAACTATATGTTTTGTAGAGAAACTTTTGGTAACCCCAGACTTTGAAAACTTAGAAACTTGAGCGTAATCTTATTCCTACCATCCAGTTAGGATTCTAAACGTCACCCGTAGTTTACTAAGGGACGTAAAGTATCTTTTCTCATTATCCTTGTGCGTATCATAAACTTAAATCTGGGAAGAACAGAAACGTTCTACTTTAATTTCGGGACGAAATTTCCTAAAGTAGGGGAGACTGTAATATCCTGGATTTTTCCGATGTACCTTTCCCTAAACGCGTACCGTAATTACTTTAAACTTTAATCCTTACTTCTTTAAATAGTATTTTTTTTATTATTTAAAATGGATTTAAGGAAAACTTTCATATACATAGATATATATATATATATATATATATATATATATATATATATAATTATGTATGTTTATTATATATATATAATTATGTATGTTTATTATATTTTTTTGATATTATTAAAATTCCTAAAAGCTCATGAGTTTATAATTATATATTATAATCTTATTTCAAAAATACTTGAACTTTAGAATCATAAAAAAATTATTTTATATAATGAAACTTATAAAACTAGTGTAGTTCTTTTTATAAAAAAAAAATAACATATTTATTTTATAAAAAGACTAGGGACCGAAACTGCCCATTTCCGAAACTCATTTCAAACTTGAATTCATATTTTAACATGAAATGACAAGAAACACAAGCTTCAGGGGCCTGTTTTGCAATAAGGCCAAACTCCCGAATCAGATTTCAATCACGGGTTCGATCCTCGCTTACCCCGGTTTTGGACCCGAATTATTCAAAAACGCGTGTTCGACCGAATTGAATGATTCTCGAACTCCACAGCCAGCGTGCGACCAAAACCCGATGGATTTCAATGCGTGAACACAGTCCTAACCACGCGTGAATTCAAATTCGAGCCGTTCGAACCTAACCGTGAACTTCCCACCTAATTCGTCATTAAATGATGAAATCGCCTATAAATACCAGTTGCAAACAACTAGCGACATCACCCCCTAACTACACACATCCTCAATTTGGTCGTTCATCACCGGCATTGTTCATTTGATCCTCGCGACAGCCGACGCTAAGCCTGAACCCGTTCTCCCTCTATTTCGCATCAATTCAGGTAAAACTTATGCTCAATCAACTCGAAATTGCCTAATGATCAAAAGCCCTCTGTTTAATCCCATTAACAGAGGGCTAATCATAGTGTATTTAGTGGATTAAGTTTCTAGGGTTCATATGGGTTTGGGGTAACCGGAACTGTTGTTTAAAAATTTCTGGTTTGCTTATGTTACCAGCGACGCCCGTAGCCGGGTTGGTTAAGGCGCTTGTGTGGGAACCGGGCGACCCGGGTTCGAATCCGGGCGACCCAGTTTTGCATCCTTTAATTTTTTTTTGCCTTTTAATCAAGCTGTTAACTTTTATATTTATTTTTATAAATTCTGTTAAAACTTTATAAACTTAGAAATGATTTTTATTTCATACTTTCATTTCCAGAATCTTTTTAGTTAATTAAACTTAACTCAAATTCATATTAATTAAATCTTTTAAAATCGATTTAAATACTTAAAAACTATAAAAGAATACTTTTAGCTTTATAAAAATTAGGCCTTGAATGAGAAGTACTTTATAAACTCAGAAACGTTAATTTATTTATAAATGAATTTTACTTTAAACTTTACATTAATTTATAAACTTTTATTTAAACATAAAACTTATAAAAAAACTTCATAAATTCAAAAGAAAATCTACAAAACTTACCTATTAGACTTATACATTTATACGAAATCAATACTTACTTAACTTGAAGCTCGTGAATTCATTTAAATTAATGAGAAACAAATGTGCTTAATTATTTTTCTAGCTTTTACAAACTTGTATGTTTTAAAAGTTAACTAGAAACTTTAACTTAAAAACATTTATAAACTTGTATAAACTTTGTAAAATAAATGTTTCATTACTTGAAAAACTTAAATGATTTATATTGTTTATAGATATCTATTTATCCTTAAATGTTTAATTATTAAACTTTGATAAATATTTATTCCTTAGATAATTGTTGCAAATCTTTGATAGATAATTAGGCTTATTATAACCCTACTTATGAAATACTTAGAACATTTCTCTTAAATTAATATTACCTAACTAGTGTAATAAAAACTATAAAACTTCTAAATAATTATTTTTAATAATTATTCTAATTCACAAACTTATGAAACTTTAATATTCAAGTCTTATGACATTCATTTAAGACTTTTATTTTGAAACTTTGAATTAAACTTCGTAAACACAATCATTCCCATCTCCCACTTGGAACCCTAGTCGAACCTCGAAATCCCAAATCGTTACCATAGACTTATAGGATCATACTTGAAACTTTAGACTTGTATTCTTAGGCTTATTGTGAGGATACTCTCCCTCAAAGTCTTGCTACACTTAATCCTTGTTGGACACTCTTCATCAATCCAAGTGAGTATACTTAGCCCCTTTTTCATTTACATTCTTTTGGGGTGAAACATGTTCAAACTTCAAACTTATACAATTCTTGTACAAACTATGACTAGATGCTTATTCTTATGTTAAACTTGAGACTTGTATGCTTAGATTAAACTTAATTCTAGCATGTTCATTAACTTTGGCCGAGCCGATAGTAACAATGATAGATCTATTGCATTTTACCAATCCACCTTGATTGATTGACCCTTCGGGGGGAGCCCTTGGTGTTTGTTACTTAAACTAATACTTGAAACTTATAAGGGTAACCTTCAGGTTATGCCTAAACTTGAAAACTTATAAGGGTAACCTTCGGGTTATGCCTAAACTTGGTTGGAGGTTTGACGTGCACAATGTTTAAGATACTTGTTTTCTCATACTACATTATAGAATGCATATATCATAGTGAATTGTAACTCTTTCAAATACTTGTTAAACTGTGTCAAAACCTTTGTATCTCACCAACTATTTTGTAGTTGACAGATTCTTTCACATGTTTCAGGTTCTACATCATGAGACTTGTTTGTGATCACATAGGACGCTTTGGACCTAGACTTCATATTAAACAAATGTTGTATACTTGTTATTTCCTTTGTATTGAACCTTTGAATATATTATTAATGAAATATTGAAACTTTAATAGTCAACCTTGTGCTATTGAACAACCGCGTCCGCCCCGACGTATAATCCGTCGTCGGTTGGGGTGTGACACTCGGGTTGCTGAGCGACCCAAAATTTTGATATATAAGAGGGTTTATATGGTTCGTCAGTTATGATGCGTTTTAATAACCAAGAAGGGGAAGTTAGTCATTTGTAGAAGGTTCGAGATCGAAAAGCGTGAAATGGAACTAAGAGGGACCCGGATGGAACTTTATGGGGTTTAAATACAACATAATGAGAAAACCCTAAGTCTTTGGTGACCTAGGGGGTGCGACGGCCGAGAACAAGGAAAAGAGGGAAGAACCTGCGACGGGAGGGATGGAGGCCGACGGCAGAAGGTGCTTCGGCTTGCGTGACATCCGTGATACATCAAGGTAACTTCCGTTTACTCTTTTAGCACGTTCTTGCATTCGTTTTACGTAGGGTTTTGTGTGGATGATGGGTACGAAGCCAAGATGAGAAGAGAGGAGGTTATAGGTAGTGTTAAAGCGGCCGGTGGAGGCTTGGTAACGGTACGCGGCAGTGGCAGACGGCAAGAGGGGTCACGGTGGTGACCGGTTGGTGAAGTGATCGGATGCCGACAAGAGAAGGAAGACGAAGGGTGACGGGCGACGAAGACGCGGCTGTGGTGGTTGCCGTGTTGGCGCACTACGGTGGTGAACGATGGAAAACTGGGAAGAAGGCGTTTCCGGCAACTGTGGTGGTTCTCGGTGGTGCACGAGTCAAGGTGGGGAAGACGATGATGATGATGATGATGATGATGAGCCGTCTAGGCAATGGTGCACGAAGGTGGTGAAGGTTCATGGTCGCCCACGATGTTCGTTGGCGGTGATCGGCAAGGACGAAGATGACGATGGTAAGGGTACCCTTGGTGGTGCATGGGCGAGTTTGGGTGCGGGTACGAGACGAGCTAGGGTTTGCATGGCAAAGTACTAAGGATTTAGGGTTTTGCATGGGCATGCATGCATACGTGCATGCAGGGATTTCAGTTCGGGTATTCGAATCCTAAACGGGTCAAGGACGACCCGATACGTGTAACCGTGGAGCTAAAGGTTCAATGAGTTAGAAAGACAAAGGGTTGAGCCTGAATGTGGAGTTTATATTTTTATACGCTACTCGGCGTATGTTTAGAACGTGTCTGATCATGTGATCATGCATTGACAGGTTCGGGTTTCGAGCGAGAGGACGGTTGCAGAGCCGGGCTTGGATCTTCGCAACCGGTGAGTTTCTAATCCCCTCATTTAAATGTTTTTAACGTCTTTGGGGCTATCGTACATACTTTTGAGACATGTTTTATTAAATTAAATGTATATCGAGCTTTGAGGTCTAAACCGATGAGTTTACGAATTTAACTATTTAAATACGGGGCTAAGGGACTATGTGTTGTCCTTGAGAGATGTAGGTTAAAGGTGGGTATATGGTCATGGGTCGTATAGTGACCTAATAGGGGTGAGTCGGGATTGTATTTACATGTCATACGGGTACGACTAGGAGGTGTCACAGGGTGTGCATGTACGTAGTATGTGCTTAGATAACGAGACATAGTAACTGTATGTGTGTTGCTATAGTAGCAGTGTATTGTGTTATGTGTTAGTCGGGGTGGGTCGGTATATGAGCTAAACGCTTATGAATACGTGTAGGATATCTTATCCTAGTGCTATGTGTGAGGTGCAGGTACAGCTAATAAGTTATGTACATAGAGTATGGTGTTATGTGTTTAAACATGTGTTGTGTGTATTGTGTCGTTGTCCTTGTGACACGGCGGGTATTGTGTTTGCATGATTGTGTTTATGACACGGCAAACGGGATTGTGCAGGATTAAGTCCTTCGGGAGGTCACCAAAGGTGGCAAGTTCTGAGCAGGTTAACGATGAGATCGGGGTGTGTCGAACGCCCTGACGAGGGTGCAGTAATGAGGTACGTGTTTGTGTGCTTATATATTTGTGTTAAATTTGCATACAAGCGTTGAGTTATATTTATTGTGCATGAGATAGTATTAATGTGGAGAGTTGAGTTAGATTGACCGTTGTGTCAGGATTGTGATGTGGTGCTTACAACTGCTACGTCTGGTGGTTTGTGAGAGTCTTGGTTAAGGCTGGTTAAGCCGGTGTCTAGAGGGTGGTTGAGATAACGAATGCGTGGTAAACTTTGAGTTGTCAGAGTGGTAAGTTCGATCCATGTCGGAGAAACTTACTGGGTTAAGAAGGTCGGGTGAGTCTGGGGTGGTGAATCCTTTGGGGATATTGTAAGATAACGGGGGTTATCTATCTATTAATAAATGACAAATCTACTTTCTAAAGACCAAAGGGTCTTGAGTGGAAATAAATATTTAATGAGACGAGTTGGCTTTTGTTTAAATTAAACTATTAGAACTCACTCAGCGTAGCTGACTTTGTGTGTACGTTAGATTGTGTTGCAGGTGAGCTGTGGAGTCGACGTATCTTGGTTTGGGAACGGTGCTACTCGGTTTGGTGTGCAGGCATTCGTGAGGTAAGCTTAATAATATTAATGACTTTAAAGAGCAATAATTAATTTAGAAAGACGTCCACTGTACGTTTGTTAAATAAAACAAGTACTTTTAAAGAATATAACATGTTATGAGGACCAACTGTAGGGTACCCGGTGGTATCAGAGATACGTTTAAGAGAAAATTGGTGTTTTTAAATAAATAAAATGACTTAACTTAAACTTAAAATGGGACGATGGTGAAACGAAGGCCACCACGAGTAACCGCGAGCCAAAAGGTACGTATTTTGAGTTGAGCAGTAATTATTATTTACCATTGGTGTAGTGTTACACTAGGTGAAGTAATTGATGTGAGTAAGTGATTTATGGTTCTGTGTGGGTTCATGATGTGTGCTATGTGCTATAGTAGTATGTAGAACTACGTGAAGTGTGTGGTGTGATTAAATAAGACTATGATGTGAGTTGAGTAATGTGGAGTAGCGTTAACTGTAACTATGTGAGATAGTTTGGTGTGTCGATATGATTTAGTAATTTTGTGTGTAACCTTGGATGGTGTGAACTTGCGATAAATATGATGACTTGCCAGATTATTGTGTAGTGCTATGTGAGTTGTGTGGGATGCATGTGCATCCGGGGTGTGTGAAAGATAGAAAGCTAGTGTAAATATGATGGGGAAGGTTTAGAATCCGAGCAGTAATGTGGACCACCAAATTGCATTTAATCACCGTGATTTGCAGTCCATGATTACTCTCATATTCTGAATTTGATGCCTATAGTAATCACTCCAACGTTCTATCTTGTGCCGGTACTGATGACCATGCCGATTCAGACTAGATGGATTAGGCGGGAAGCTCTCATCAGGACGTTGACAGAACGGCGGGCTAGACGTGTGGCTGCTGTTCGTGCGGTTATCTTTGGGAGAAGACAAATCTTAGCACATTTTCCATTGACTGTGGTTCCACCGGCGGCTAAGGATGAGCAGGAGCTACCAGCACATGAGGTGATTTGGCGCTTCCGGCGCCTAATGCCCTAGTACTACCAGGGCAACTAGGAGAGGTGGACTCAGTAGCTCCTTTTACAGGAGAAGTGGTTGGAGAAGAAGAAATGCATTTGCAGTCAGAAGTCAGCCTTCGAGACACAACACCGAATCAGGAAACGGATGACTGGAGGAATCTGACGACGAGGAATAAGTGGGTGATAACTTTGACTTGTTTAGTGATTAGAGCAGTGGTGGTTACCACGAGAGGACTAGAGCATTTTGAGTAGTGGCCGTCAGGCACTTTTGTGACGAAATATTTGTTCTTGGTTTTTCAATTGCTTGATTTTGACCTTGACAGTGAGTCTTACCATGGGATGGTTTAAAACATAATTAATGATAGTTGTGTTTGTGATAGCATACTATTGGTGGTGCAGTGTTAATTATGTGTGATTATGTGGTTACCTTTTGAACAACGTGAGTTCATATTATATGTAATCTTTTCTGTAGTACTAGATCATGATTGACTAGAACGAGTGGATAGACTCATATAGACCGTAGTTGTGAATTTGTATGTGTGTGTCTATGGTCTTAAAGTAGTGTCACCTATGTGTTATGTTTAGGTGATGTTTGAAGTGTAAGGGGTGTGTTGCACCTTGTGTAGTTGTTCAGGACAAGGTGCTGTGGAAAATCTTAAATATACATCTTTAGTATGTATAAGTATTCAGGACGAGGTCCAGTGGGAAATTGTGGTTACATACCTTATGTCTAGGTGTACATGTTCAGGACCAGATCCTATGGGGAAATAAGATATTTTATATCTTGTGTGTATGAATGTTTAGGGTGATGTTTTGTGTCTAGACTGAGTAGTATGCTGTTTTGAAGTATGGGTACGACCGAGTAAACTCTGTGTGAGTATATGACGACGTGTGGCAGGGGCTACCATTGTGGTGAGTAAGAGATAAGGTTCAGGAGTTTGTGTATCTATAAATGACGAGGTCATATTGTATGCACGTAGATTTACTCAGATCTAGTAATTGTGTGTGTGCACGTGATGTGTGTTTAGAGTTTGGGATTACTAGTACAGGTGTAGAACAATGTGTGTTATGTAGTTATGTGTGTCGGTGTGTGTCCTCGTAGTACACACTTAGTCGTGCATAGGACTGGTGGTCAGTGTGCTCAAGTATAGTATTTCTATCTTGACGATTTTCTCGACGTTGATACATCGAGGTGATGCGAGGAGTTTTGACATCTTTCTAGATGATTGGTGAGGTGCTCTTATGAGATGCCTATGCTTATATCTCGGGAATTCGGAGCACAAAGCCAATGGGCGGAGCTGTGAGAGTAGATGATGAAAGCGTTTACGTGGACGCTTGACCAGAAATGTTTATGATGAGATCAAGTGACGACGCTGAAGATTTTAGCACGGAGTTAACGAGGCGATGAAGGACCTTTATGGAAACCGTTCCATATCATAGGTTCAGTCTATGCGAGGAACAAGAGAAATGGGGAAGTTCTTCCTGAACGAGACAACGAATAGCTGAGGCATGTGAGCAGACGGACATCATGTTTGTACATGATAAATGAGACGTGGTCGGTGATCGCATGTTAATGAAGAAGAGAGATACTATGGTGGAGAAGTTTGGTGGAGACCAGTGCAGCCTTGCACAAGCTCCTAGAGATCATCTAAGAGGGGAAAAAGTAATACCCTTATGGGTAGGGCAATGGATTTGAGTTTGAGAAATCGTCGCAAGACGGTGGTCAAGGTATGAGGCAAGAGGTATGACGACCTTACTTTGGAAAGGTGACGAATGAATCCATTCGTGAAAGATATAGAGCCTACTTAGAGAGGTGATCATCGGAATGATGAGATCATTAGGGTTATGCAGAAGATAAGGGTAAGTCAAAATGAAATGTGACAAGTGAGCGGACACATGGCAGTGTTGTGCTACGTAGTACTAGAAATACTACGTAAAACGTTGTTAGGAACATTAAGAGGGATAAAGGTATTGTCAAGGGCAATGACAATGCAACCTTCGTGAAAGGATTGGTAATCAAGGCAGTCGCGGATGGCAACTTCTAGCAAGTGCTGGGACAGCGAGAGTTGGAAAGGCAGCCATTTGACTAATGGATGGAAAGACGAGAGATGAAGGAATGTGTAGATGATCCTACAAGTCCTAAAGTTGGAAGTGAGCGTCGGAGATGGCGCCCTTGAACATAAAGGGTAAGGGTCGAATTGCAAAGCAAAGTGATAGAGTTAATAGGTGTGAAGGGGGATGTTTGACACCAGATGGATTTGGTGCTTGAGTGAGGACGGACAGGTAAGTCGTGTTGGTTTATGCCGACGCAGGATTCGAGGACGAATCCTCTTTTAAAGGGGGGTAGACTTGTAACATCTCGTAAATCCGTGAACTAGTGACTTGGGTTAGTGAGCGACCCAAATCTTTGATATATAAGAGGGTTTATATCGTTCGTCAGTTATGATGCGTTTTAATAACCGAGAAGGGGCAGTTAGTCATTTGTAGAAGGTTCGAGATCGAAAAGCGTGAAGTGGAACTAAGAGGGACCCGGATGGAACTTTATGGGGTTTAAATACAACATAATGGGAAAACCCTAGGTCTTTGGTGACCTAGGGGGTGCGACGGCCGAGAACAAGGAAAAGAGGGAAGAACCGGCGACGGGAGGGAAGGAGGCCGACGGCGAAGGGTGACCCGGCTTGCGTGACATCCGTGACACATCAAGGTAACTTCCGTTTACTCTTTTAGCACGTTCTTGCATTCGTTTTACGTAGGGTTTTGTGTGGATGATTGTTACGAATCCAAGATGAGAAAGAGAGGCGGTTATCGGTAGTGTTAAAGCGGCCGGTGGAGGCTTGGTGACGGTACGCGGCAGTGGCAGACATCAAGAGGGGTCACGGTGGTGACCGGTTGGTGAAGTGATCGGATGCCGACAAGAGAAGGAAGAAGAAGGGTGACGGGCGACAAAGACGCGGCTGTGGTGGCTGCCGTGGTGGCGCACTACGGTGGTGAACGGAGGAAAACTAGGAAGAAGGCATTTTCGGCAAGTGTGGTGGTTCTCGGTGGTGCAAAGGTCAAGGTGGGTAAGACGATGATGATGATGAGCCGTCTAGGCAATGGTGCACGAAGGTTGTGAAGGTTCACAGTCACGCACAATGTTTGTTGGCGGTGATCGGCAAGGACGAAGATGACGATGGTAAGGGTACCCTTGGTGGTGCATGGGCGAGTTTGGGTGAGGGTACGGGACGAGCTAGGGTTTGCATGGCAAAGTACTAAAGATTAAGGGTTTTGCATGGGCATGCATGCATACGTGCATGCAGGGATTTCGGTTCAGGTATTCGAATCCTAAACCGGTCAAGGACGACCTGATACGTGTAACCGTGGAGCTAAGGGTTCAGTGAGTTAGAAAGACGAGGGGTTGAGCCTGAATGTCGAGTTTATATTTTTATACGCTATTCGGCGTAAGTTTAGAACGTGTCTGATCATGTGATCATGCATTGACAGGTTCGGGTTTCGAGCGAGAGGACGGTTGCAGGGCAGGGCTTGGATCTTCGCAACCGGTGAGTTTTTAATCCCCTCTTTTAAATGTTTTTAACGTTTTTGGGGCTATCGTACATACTTTCGAGACGTGTTTTATTACATTAAATGTATATCGAGGTCCAAACCGATGAGTTTACGAATTTAACTATTTAAATACGGGGCTAAGGGGCTATGTGTTGTCCTTGAGAGGTGTAGGTTAAAGGTGAGTATATGGTCGTGGGTCGTATAGTGATCTAATAGGGGTGAGTCAGGATTGTATTTACAAGTCATACGGGTACGACTAGGAGGTGTCACAGGGTGTGCATGTACGTAGTATGTGCTTAGATAACGAGACATAGTAACTGTATGTGTGTTGCTATAGTAGAAGTGTATTGTGTTATGTGTTAGTCGGGGTGGGTCGGTATATGAGCTAAACGCTTATGAATACGTGTAGGATACCTTATCCTAGTGCTATGTGTGAGGTGCAGATGCAGTTAATGAGTCATATACATAGAGTATGGTGTTATGTGTTTAAACATGTGTTGTGTGTATTGTGTCGTTGTGCTTGTGACACGGCGGGTATTGTGTTTGCATGGTTGTCTTTATGACACAGCAAACGGGATTGTGGAGTACTAAGTCCTTCAGAAGGTCACCAAAGGTGGCAAGTTCTGAGCAGGTTAATGATGAGCTCGGGGTGTGTCGAACGCCCTGACAAGGGTGCAGTATTGAGGTACGTGTTTGTGTGCTTATATATTTGTGTTAAATTTGCATACACGCGTTGATTTATATTTATTGTGCATGAGATAGTATTAATGTGTTGAGTAGAGTTAGATTGACTGTTGTGTCAGGATTGTGATGTGGTGTTTACAACTGCTATGTCAGTTGGTTTGTGAGAGTCTTGGTTAGGGCTGGTTAAGCCGGTAATGCGTGGTAAACTTTGAGTTGTCAAAGTGGCAAGTTCGATCCATATCGGAGAAACTTACTGGGTTATGAAGGTGGTGTGAGTCTGAGGTGGTGAATCCTTTGGGGATATTGTAAGATAACGGGGGTTATCTATCTATTAATAAATGACAAATCTGATTTCTAAAGACCAGAGGGTGTTGAGTGAAAATAAATATTTAATGAGACGAGTTGCTTTTGTTTAAATTAAACTATTAGAACTCACTCAGCGTAGCTGACTTTGTTTGTACGTTAGATTGTGTTGCAGGTGAGCTGTGGAGTCGACGTATCTTGGCTTGGGAACGGTGCTACTCGGTTTGGTGTGCAGGCATTCGTGAGGTAAGCTTAATAACATTAATGACCTTAAAGAGCAATAACTAATTTAAAAAGACTTCCGCTGTATGTTTGTTAAATAAAACAAGTACTTTTAAAGAATATAACCTGTTATGAAAACCAACTGTAGGGTGCCCGGTTTGGGAGCCTTACACAACCATACGACACAATATCAGCACAAATAAAAGTACTTAAGTTTAGCATAAACAAATCGAACAAATAAAAAGTATACAGTACCAAAAGACCGCGTATTCCACATACAGACCTAGTACAATATTGAAATGAGTAAATTTTTCTTGATTTAAGAAATAAACTATAGTGTCAGTCCTCACAATTCACCCATATACAACTCCATAAATGATACAAACTCAATAATTGAAGATAAAATTTAGGGATTTTATTTTCAGAGCATGGTTGTAAAAATCGCGTCTAGGCGCCCAAAAATTGCTAGGCGGTCACAGGAGGACTAATTTTGGCCTAGTCGGTCAATTAGTCGCTGGGCGGTCCAAATCGGGCCTAGTCGGGCTTAGTCAGTCCTAGGCGGCCAGATTCCAGCGAACATTCCGGCGAAAACCTGAAATTTCTGGCCAAATTCCGGCGAAAACCTTTGGTGTGGTTTAAAAATGAACATTTTTATAAAAATTACATATAAAAATGTGTGTATATATATAAAAAACTGAAATTTACATATAAAAATTTCAATCCGATTAATCCCGCCTAGGCCCCGATTAATCCCGCCTAGGCCTAGGCCCTACCCCACCGACCGACTAACGCCTAGCGATTTTTACAACACTGTTTCAGAGTAATTGAAAATCATAACATAAAAATTCTCTAGAAAATCATAAAGTTACTCCTATCTACATCAAGGATTTTAGAACCCATCTACCAAATTTACAAAATTTTAAAGAAAATCACAAAGTTAGACTACACAATCAAAGATTCAATAACTCATTTACCAAAGTTACAAAATTTTCAAAGAAATCAAAAAGTTACACTACACAATCAAAGACTCAATAACCCATTTACCAAATTTACTAAATATTCAAGAAAATCAAAAACCCTAGATACATTCTACAAGTAAATTTGGGGGAAAGTAAAAAATATGTTAAACATTGAAAATTAACTTGAAATTGAGCATACCTGATTCATCAGGAGCAAGATTTTCAAGAGCTCTTGCCTTCAAACTCAAGAACGAAAGAACAGACACCCATTAAGAGAAACACTCTTCTCTGGCAGAAAACGTCATCGTTGGGGTCATGATGTTGCATACATGCATAGATTCTTCTTCTTTTACCGATAACATGTGGTTTTCTATGGCAAGAATAGAAGAAATGGGGCTGTGAAGGAAACAGACAGCAATATTTAAACATTCAAAATGTCGATTAAGAAAAAGAAAATCAAATAGTTGTACTTAATAGATGAATAAAAGTTACCTCTTGCGTTGAAATCAAGAAATAGCCGAGGATGATGGCGATGGGGAAGAAACTTGCGATGGAATCACGAAACAAAGGTGGTAAAGACGTGATGTGTAAGATAGTATTTAGGGTTTGGAGAGAGAGAGGTGATAATGATAGAAACGGGAGAGATAGTCAACAGGAGCAAAATTTTTAGGGTTTTGGAGGAAAACGAAAATGACGTGTTCACACATTTTCGGGTCTTCAGTTTAGGCGAGAAAACATATTTTTAAAGATTCTCAAGGGGTGTTTGGGATTACTTTTTAAAATAACTTATTGACTTATTATCTTTTGAAATAAGGTAATAAGTTATAAGTTTGTTTGGACAATTCAAAATAAGTTGAAAAATGTGAGATGGAGAAGTTGAAATCCAAAAGTTAAAAATTCTTACTTTTAAAAATAAGTCAAAAGTAGCTTTCAAAAGTAATCCCAAACACCCCCTCATTCACATGTGGCCACTCAAGATTTTTATTTATTATGTTAGTAAGATAAGATAAATTATTTATGAAAAAGAAATATAGTATGAATGCTAGGTGTGAAAGACTTCCATCCCTGATATATCCTCGTTAGCCGTGTTTTTATTTTGTTTTATTTAAAAAGTATGAAGTCAATGTATAAAATCATGTACAAAAACCACCTTAACGGAATAGCAATGCCTCAAATCTCCCCATAAACCACTATCACAATTTTATTCACAATATCCATCAACCAAATTCATATCTTTAGGTTCAAATACCAATCCATCATCTATATATTGTGGATGTATCGTAGAATTATATTCATAGCTTGAAAATGTTCTTTTCATAGCTTGAAAATGTTCTTTTCCTCTATCATGCATATAGTTGGTTACCGCCCCGACTTCTTGACAAACGTTTGGTCTTGTACACCCACCATTACATATATCAAGCTACTAACAACATTTTCATATTGTCGCACCCGATAAGGGGACTAGACGAAATGACTGATACGAAACAACCATTAAAATCCCACATTACATTGTAAGAAGTTTTAACCATACATAAGCAGGGGGGATCTATTAAGAAGGGAGGGGTACCCTCAACTTCTCCGGCTAAGTGAAATTTTTGTTTTTTTTTGTTTACGTTTTATGTATTACGTTACCCCTGAAAATATATTTTGCTACCCGTCAATATTTTTTTTTAAAAGCCAAAACTAATTATTGATTAAAACTCCAAAGCCCGAGTATATTAGGTACATATTTTACTGTGTTTATTATCTTTTTTTTAATGTACGGTAAAAAAAATTATGATACCCCTAAAATTATGTTCTAGATCTGTCACTGCTACATAGTTTGATACATAGTTTAGTCTCGTACCACTCACAACTAATGTGGATCATAACCAAAAAGGAATATCATCTACAACTATCATGTCTCAAATAGTCTAGATGATCAAGTCACCACAAGTAAAGTCTAACTAGCCATCTAGGTCTCTCCTATACTCACTTACCTTATCTAAATCAAATGGCATTTTCTAAAATACATGTTTAAAATAATTTCGGTTACCATGAAGCTGGTGAGCTCATAAGTTTAACTCATAATAAACACATTTAGTAAAATTAGTAGGTGTACAACAACAAATGCACAACCAAATTCCTGTAGCAATCACATGACCACACATGGTCATGCCATGATGTTCTGTCCCTATTTACACCCATGTATGAACTTATTATATCTAGATAGTGTGTGTGCGGTCACAACGATTCCAAGAATCTAAGTGGGGAATTCTATACCACTGTGTGTAGGGATCTCCCAACTGGTACTACTCATATCATTATTGGTTCACATCCAATGAACATTTGGCGTGCCTTGAAAGGGGATAATAAGTGGGGGATTTTATATCACATGATTAGTACACCAATGAAATGTTTAATAGCATGTAATCAACCCAAAAACAGTATAAAGAGGGAAGTTATTATAAGACTTAACGAGTACTAGTTTGGCTAATAAAATCAATTGATTTGTATCTCGCAAGTTGATTCTTTCACCCCAAATGTTCACCTAAGTTTAAATGTACCATCTCAATGTTAATGAATGCTCATAGACAGTGTTTAGGTTGTGTCCTATTTCAAATGTTTACTCTATCCAATTCCTGGATTTTATTAACTTAAAAATATTATTAAAGTTTCTATTTTTAGTAATTTTGGATGAATTATTGATTCCAAGGGATTTTATTAAGTCTTTAATATTTTGTAGGTGGATTAACACTTCATATTATCGTTTAGAATCGTTTATATGTTATGTGGCATTATTAGCCAAAATTCCAAGTCTTATTTCTTTAAGTGATGCATCTATATTTGTGATTAGGTTGTATTTCGTATTATTTGTTTTAGTGGCTACTGGGAGAGCTTAAGACCAATGAGTTTATTTTTATAAAATATTTGATCCAAAATTTTCTCCGAAACCTATATGGCTAGATATTGGGCTTGTTAGGCCAGTTTAGCCCAACATGTGATTTAGCCCTTCTTTAATGCTTTTAAATGGTACAATTTCATTTGACTCACAAATCTTTAAATTATATATAACTAGGTTAGAATCCCATGTACATAGGCTGTATATTGAAAAAAAATATAAATCATAAATATGTACGTATGTTTTTCCGAACTTAATTCATAAACTTTGATACAACTTTCATTTTGTAATTTGGAGAATAAGAACATGAACATCATTAGAATTATGGGTAAATGCCATAAAAAATCAAAATACTTTCTGTTTTTCTCATAAAAGTCCCTCAACAAATTTTTACACTTAAAAAACCAAAATACTCTCTCTTTTTTCTCACAAAAGTCACTCGACAAATTTTTGCTCATAAAAAACCAATATATTTTCTTGTTTTTTCACACAAAAGTACCTTAACAACTATTTACCCTAACAAATGATTCGGTACATGCAAGACAAAGGAAATCGACCGACAGAAAGAAGAGCAAAACAAGCGATTCGATTGCAAAACGATTTGATTGCTTATGTGTTTTCATAGATTTTATAGGTTTTTTTACAAAATGGATTTAATTTTATTACAAATAATCTTTTTATAAAATGAATTTGTCAATTGATTTTTTTTACCTTGCTTATGCAGATTTATCGCTAGAGTAAATAGTTGTCGAGAGATTTTTATGAGATAAACCAAAAAGTATGTTGGTTTTTTATGTGAAAAAGTTTGTTGAGTGACTTTTGTTAGAAAAAAATGGGAGTATATTGGTTTTTTATGTGTAAAAAATTGTTTTTGTGAGAAAAAACAGAAAGTGTATTGGTTTTGTATGGCATTTGCCCTAGAATTATTTGTAATATATTCAGACATTTCTTAAATGTAGTTTGATATAACCTATTTAAATTTAAATATAAGATGAAATAAAAAAAATCAGTAATTTAAATAAAATCTTCACTGATTTGAAAGTATACATAACATAATTATAACATAATTGACCAAATTTAAACATATTTTTAGCAAATGTAATTGGTTTACCAAAAATATGTAAAATACAAATTTTAGTAAAGAAACGAAATTGAAAAAAAAATTAATTATTTTAAATAATATCTATAATTATAGTTGTGATTGTTAATTGATCTTTATTTATAATGTTAGAGTAAATTACCGTTTGCGTCCCTGTGGTTTACACGATTTAACACAATGCGTCCATAACATGAATTTTTAATGCTTTGAGTACCTGTGGTATACAATCTGTAACACTCTGAGCCCCTGGTCCTAACTTCGTTAAATTCTTTCCGTTAAGTTTGTTTTCGATAGGGGTAAGATGGTAATTTTAACTCACGCCCCCTATCGAAACTCGTCGTCCTCTCTTCGTCTTCAACAGGAAAGGCTATCCGAAGCATAAGTTGCTGCGGATCAGTGTCTATATGTTGCGGATAGTTAAGTTTTGCTGTTGATCTACAAAGCCCTGTCGAAACTAACGGAAAGAATTTAACGAAGTTAGGTCCAGGGACTCAGAGTGTTACAGATTGTATACCACAGGTACTCAAAGCGTTAAAAATTCGTGTTATGGACGCATTTTGTTAAATCGTGTAAACCACAGGGACGTAAACGGTAATTTACTCTTAATGTTATTATTCAAATTCCCTCTTTAATTTCCTTATTTGCTTCATGTTTTATATGGAAAATATTGAATAGAGAGCGGCGTAGTTAATAAGAGAGACGCGTATTTAGTAAGAAAGAGAAGCGAAAAAATAAATGTGAGGTTGTATAACAGGGTGACACGTGTCCAATTTTATTTTTATTTATTAGAATAGATAGATTTAAGTTTAAAATCAGTTGGAAAAGTCCAAGGTTGAATATTATTCCAAAAACTCATTTTTAGGCTTTTAATGCACCAGTTTAAAGTAAAATTTTGGGATTTAATCGTTTATTGAAGGGTTTCTCATATCTAACTTTTATATACCATGTTTATATAATATTTTGGGTTATAAAACAGTAGGTAATTCCACTTTTGATTTGTAAGTGATTAAATCTAAAGTTTTGCATTTTAAACTCGTTTATTTCGTATTAAAACGTTTTAACCGACTTGATACTTCTATACTTCACCTTTCTGTTATATATTACTACTATATGTAAACAAGTTCGCTTTTGCCTTGAAATCAAAACCCCTATGCTTTCAAATCCGATCATGGTCCAAATCGTGAGTTTACGGGCTGGGTTGGCTCAGCTCGCATGGGGAAGAAGAACCCACGTGACTTATTTGATAAAATAATTTTGATCCGGGTTTGAGTGCGATGACCCTAGCGGGCGGGACTGGCTAATCACTTGTGCATATGGAGAGGAGACCCGGGTTCGAGTCTCCCTCCCCCTATTTTTGGATATTTATCTTTTTAAGCTATTATTTTAATATTAAATCTATCCCTATATTATTATATTGATATATTAATATGTTTTGAACTCGAAAATCACCCGCAGGCTCGGTTTTGAAATTATAACTATTATTTAATATATTTTTCACTTTTAAAATAATATGTTTGTATTATTTTTCAAACCACCACTCCTAGTAAAATAATATATTTATATTATTTTCGACCTCATAATCTCAATTAAAAATAATATACTTTTTTCATATTATTTTTACCACATGAATAAACACTTTTGAAATGTTTCAAACCTATAAATGATATAATTATATTATATTATTTACCCACGTTTTATCCTCGATTAAAAATAATATATTTATTATTTTTCCACGCAAACGTTTATTTTATTAACTCTATATATATATATATATATATATATATATTATTCGTAACGTTTAGCTATTCTTATTTTCTAAAAATCCGTATTTCCGTAGACACGTTCGTCTACCCTTTGATCATTAGAGCGTTTTAGGACGTTCAATCTTCCGTGTCGTTGTCACAAATCATATTGTATCCCTAATTGTTATGTGTATAATTCTAGGGCACACGTAAACCGTTGCAGGCTAACACTTGTGGTTCCAATCTCATTCTTGTGTAAATCTACTTGCTACGCAACTCAGGCGAGTTTTCACGGCCCCTTTTACTGTTTTAAAACTGGGGGAGAAAACATGACGTAAACACTTTTGGTTATGTAATTCATATATGTTATCACTTGTTTGACTATGCGTACACATCTATCATTAAGTCCTCATATCAGACCGCTAATATGAACATAGCGAGGTAATTTGAGTAGTACTACTGGGTTTGACAAACCTCACCCGCGTTAGTCACACTAACTCGGCTGGAGGTCGAACGGGTGCAACATTGACCTGAACATGCACCATGGTTGATAGGCCTGGTGGGAGGCAAAAACATAAACAGTCAGCTGTCGGTTGCAAGCACATTAGTTAACTTGCTCATGGGTTAGCTACCTAATGACTTATATATTGAATGTACATTAACCTATTGAACTTTGTTGCAAACTGAAACCTGTGAACTCACCAACCTCATGTTGACACTTTTCTTACATGTTTTCTCAGGACGTTAAGCTAAGGCACAGGTGCACGTTAGGACATGCATGGTGTCAACATGATGTATTCAATAATTGTCAATCCACTGATCATTTATTATGTTTCCGTTATTGTTAGACTTGGGCGCGTTGTTTTGCGCATTTACTTTCTTTATACGCTTCCACATTTAACTCTGAACTTTTATGATATTACATTTATGTCCCATATAGTGTCGTTCAATGTAACTGATGACTGAGATCCTGGTTTGTCACTTCCCAAATGGTAAAACTCCGTTAGTTGAAATTGGGGGTGTGACAGAACCAACTTGATTGAAACCCTCACAGAATCTCATGGCAAACTTATCGAATCCATGTATGTAAGCGGAATTTGTGGAATTCTTTCTAAGCTAACACTTTCCAACAATAAATCTCACTTGACCCTATTGTCTTATCCGGTGACTAATCCTTAGTCTAATTAGATTTATACCTCAGCATATCCAGTTGTTCCAATGACATTAGAAAACGGGGATTTAATCTAACCAACCATTAGTTGAACGTGATTACTTAAACAGACGACCTATTCCTTGTATTACTGGAATCTATAACTCATTAGATTTTCCTTCCTACATGTGAACCTTTTTCCTTGACCTTTGCATTGACCGACGCTTACCTTATAAGCACGGGTCTCATTAAAAATCTCAGCATGCCTTCACAATCTTCAAGTTGGTACAGTAGTACTCCAACTCTATTAGAAACCAAGTACACTATTGAGATAGCAGATGGTTAGATAATTGAAGCGACCCACATTCTTAAGGGATGTAAACACGGATTGGCTTGTCATAAGCTTGAGATTGACCTCATGCCAGTCACACTTGGCAACTTGGACATAATCATTAGCATGGATTGGTTACCTAAGAACCGACTCGAAATCATTTGTCGTGACAAAATCGTTCGCCTTCCTCTCACTAGAGGAGAAAATCTTTCTGTCCAAGGTGAAGGGATTGGTGCAGTCGTGGACATCATATCCTTAATAAAAGCACATAAGTGCTTACGTAAAGGTCATGTTACTATTTTGGCTCTCGTCGCCGAGCAGTCATCTGGGGATAAGAAGATTGATGATATCTCACTTGTTTGCAACTATCCGGAAATATTTCTCGAAGACTTTTCTGGTCTTCCACCTCACCGTCAAGATGAATTTCAAATTGACCCAGCATCCGGAGCAGCGCTGATTGCTCGGGCACCTTACAGACTGGCACCCAGTGAATTGCAAGAGCTATCCACTCAACTACAAGAGTTGTTGGATAAAGGTTTCATCCGACCAAGTTCATCGCCATAGGGAGCTCCAGTCTTGTTTGTCAAGAAGAAGGACGAGACTTTTCACATGTGCATCGACTATCGTGAGCTGAACAAAGTGACAATCAAGAATCGTTATCCTCTACCTCGCATCGATGATCTCTTTGATCAACTCCAAGGATCAAGCTTCTATTCCAAGATAGATCTTAGATCTGGTTACCACCAATTGAGAGTCCTAGATGAGGATATCTCTAAGACTGCTTTCAGGACAAGATACGGCCACTATGAGTTTATGGTCATGCCTTTCGGATTAACTAACGCACCCGCGGTGTTCACGGACCTCATGAACCGTGTGTGTAAGCCATACCTTGATTAATTTGTCATCGTTTTCATCGACAACATTCTCATTTATTCCAAGAACAAGGAGGAACATGAGGAACATCTACGTTTAATCCTGGAATTACTTAAAAAGGAGCAGCTGTATACTAAGTTTTCCAAGTGTGAATTCTGGATCCGGGAAATTCAATTCTTAGGACATGTGGTTAACGAGAAGGGAATACATGTTGACCCATCAAAGATAGAAGCCATCAAGAATTGGGCAGCACCGACGACTCCGACTGAGGTGTGACAATTTCTGGGATTGGTTGGTTATTACCGTCGATTCATCGAGGGATTCTCTAAGATTGCACAACCTCTCACTGCCTTAACTCAAAAGGGTAAAGCCTATAACTGGGGCGATAACCAGGAGTCAGCATTCCAACTCCTTAAGCAGAAACTTTGCAGTGCACCTATTCTAGCTCTTCCGGAGGGAATGAATGATTTTGTGGTGTATTGTGACGCATCCATTCAGGGTCTGGGTTGTGTATTAATGCAACGAGAAAATGTGATCGCATACGCTTCACGTCAACTAAAGATTCACGAGAAAAACTACACCACTCATGACCTAGAGCTGGGAGCTGTAGTTTTCGCACTTAAGATATGGAGACACTACTTGGGTACCAAGTGCACCATCTACACCAACCACAAGAGTCTTTTGAATATCTTCGAGCAGAAAGAGCTGAACATGAGACAGCGTCATTGGGTCGAGCTCTTGAATGATTATGATTGTGCGATCCGGTATCATCCGGGTAAGGCTAATGTTGTAGCTGATGCCCTAAGTCGAAAGGAAACCAAGCCCAAACGAGTTCGAGCATTACAGCTTACAATTCACCCCGGATTACTTGAAAAAATCCGTAATGCTCAACTCGAAGCCTTGGAAAAGGAGAACCTACCGCTGGAAGGTACGCGCGGTATGGAAGCACAACTCGAGGTCAAATCTGACGGTATTCGCTACTTCGCCGAGCGAATATGGGTTCCAGTATTCAGAAACTTAAGGGAACTAGTCATGGGTGAGGCTCATAAATCTCGTTACTCTATTCATCCAGGTTCCGACAAGATGTACCATGATCTAAAGGTGCTGTATTGGTGGCCAAAGATGAAGGCCGATATAGCCACTTATGTGAGCAAGTGCCTGACTTGCGCGAAGGTCAAAGTTGAATATCAAAAGACTTCTGGTCTTCTCCAACAACCATAGATTCCTATGTGGAAATGGGAGCAGATATCCATGGACTTTATTACAAAGTTGCCACGAACTCCTACCGGATGTGATATCATTTGGGTAATCGTTGATCGTTTAACAAAGTCCGCTCACTTCTTAGCAATCAGGGAAACCGACAAAATGGAGAAGGTTACTTGTGTTTACTTGAAAGAAGTAGTCTCTAGGCACGGGGTGCCAATCTCTTTCATTTCGGATCATGATGCACGATTCACCTCTCGTTTCTGGCAATCGTTACATAAAGCTTTAGGCACACGTCTAGATATGAGCACAGCATACCATCCTCAAACTGATGGCCAGATAGAACGTACTATTGAAACCCTGGAGGACATGCTACGAGCTTGTGTAATTGATTTCGGTGACACTTGGGAATCTCACCTACCGTTGGTGGAGTTCTCCTATAACAACAGCTATCACACTAGTATCAAGGCAGCTCCATTTGAAGCATTGTATGGATGGAAATGCCGTTCTCCTATTTGTTGGGCCGAAGTTGGGGATAGTCAACTTACAGGTCCTGAACTCGTACTTGAAACTTCTGAGAAAATCATTCAAATTAGGAACCGTATGGCAGCAGCTCGTGATCGTCAAAAGAGCTATGCCGATAAGCATCGTAAACCGTTAGAATTTCAAGTAGGGGATCTGGTCTTACTCAAAGTCTCACCTTGGAAAGGTGTCATTCGCTTCGGGAAGCGAGGCAAACTGAATCCTCGTTATGTTGGACCATTCAAGATAGTGAAGAGAATTGGCCCAGTAGCGTATCAACTGGACCTACCGGAAGGACTTAGTGGGGTACACGACATCTTTCATGTCTCGAACTTAAAGAAATGTCTAGCAGACGAGACACTCGCTGTTCCTCTTGAGGAGCTGCACATCGATGAACAATTGCGATTCGTTGAAGAACTGGTAGAAATCATGGATAGGGAAGTCAAATCGCTCAAACGTAGTAAAATCCCTATTATCAGAGTTCGTTGGAACTCGAAACGCGGACCAGAATTCACTTGGGAGCACGAGGATCAGATGATGCGCAAGTATCCTCATCTGTTCAAGAATTCTACACCAAAAACCTAAGGTACTATTCTAATTTTTAGGACGAAAATTCTTTCAACTAGGGGATGAGGTGACACCTAGAAAAAAAGAATTATTCTAATTTTCGGGATGAAAAATCTTTCAACTAGGGGATGATGTAACATCCAGTAATTTAGGGTTAACCTCGTTAACCAATCTCAGTTAAAATTAACCTATTTAACCTCATCACAAACTCCAAGGACTACTTCTGTTATTTTCTCAAACCTTGATTCACATAAACTGCAAAGACTAATAGTGTAATTAGCCAAAGCTCTATTCTATTTGACTTTGTGTAGTCAAAATTCAATATTTAAGGTTTCTGCTGACTTTGAAAGTCAAACGAACCAAATCCTTAACTTGGATAACCAAATCTAAACCCTAGGGATCACTTCTGCCAAATTCCAAACTCTAAAGTATGAAACCACAGGGACTGGTTCTGTAATTTACCCATTCTCGATTTAGTTGACTTTCAAAAAGTCAGACTGGTGGTTCTTGAGGCTAATTCGCAAGCTTTGACCAATTCTTGTATGAAATTGTAACTGAAATAGCACGTATTCGGTATTAACTGTCATAACTATTAGATTAAACATCCTTAATACACGAATTAAACTCAATTATGAGCATTAAACAAGAAACCGTTGACCACATCGTCTTTTACCAATCAATTTTGACCAATTCGTTTATTAATCTCTCATTTGAGCACCTGCACACGCTATACGAGTTCCATAGAAACTTCTGTACGCGTCAATTTGGTTAGAATTGCAACAGAGAGCGCCGGAGATCAACACAGTCATCATCGGCACCTATTTTAGTCGTTTTCTGTCAATCCGGTATCGTTACAGGTAATTGGATGCATCTACAGCTTCGTTTTTATCTCCTAAATGAAAGACCTAACTTAATTAGGGCTTACATTATCAATTCGATCAAGATCTTCATTCTCGGGTTCATCACAAACCAGTTTAATCGAACCCTAGTCTAGACTCAAACATAATTCAATTAATCTATATGGTTTGATTGGCAATTCCGTCCTCTTTGAAAGCCCTCTGTTAATTCAACATTTTATTACCGAATTAAACTCAATACGTAATCTAGGGTTCGTTCTTATTCGATTTGGGGGTTTTGATCCTAGACTTAACCATATTGGAATTAAATCATATGGGCAGATTCGAAAACAATTACTCATTTATAGCCCTATGTTAGTTTGATCTCACAACATCAAATACTTCAAGATCCAGAACCTAGGGGTCATACACTTCGAGTTTAATCGGATACTAGTCTAGACACTTTTTAAATCTGTAGAACCAAAGACTGATGGCTATAAAATTCTCTAAGTACAAATGCTGTTGATCTCAGAGTTTGCTGCTGACCAACAAACTGCTGCGGACAAGCTTATCCGTTGCGGATACTTGTTCTCCTGCTGAAGAAAAAATCTGCTGCGGATAGCCTTATCTGCTGAAGACCAAAGTTGCTGCGGATAGGCTTCTCAGCAGCATCAACACTTGATGCTGCTGACAGGCAAATCATCAGCAGCTTTGGATGGTTACATCTTGCTGCTGATCATCATCTTTGCCGCTGACAACCTTGTGCCTTGAAGACAAATCGTTGCAGCTGACTATCCATACCAAACGTCACTGACAACTTTCTGCAAAAGCAACTGACACACTCAAAGCAGAAGGAACCTCAATGGCACAACCAATGACGGACAACAATGCTCTTCTCCAAGCATGCAAGTAATGATGCATAAAGAAGACGCTTCAATAAAGATAACTAGCTTTAGATTAAACGCGTAATAGTTAACTACCTACAACAGATCAACGGTCTGTGTTAGATCTGATCCTTAGAACCAAGGGGCTGTCTTGATTCTAAGTGAGTATAAATAATGTCTAAACACTTCATTGTAAGTGTGTGTTTTATGTCTTTTGAGTGAGTTTTCAATTGTAATCGTTTATCTGCAAAAGCTTAATACAACAGTGTTCTTAAAAGTATTCTTTCTGCTTACTCGATTACACTTGTGTAGTTGTTATTGTTTCCGCCAATTTCAACTAAGAACAGAACCATCTTGTAATTTCTCGATCCTACAAAATCCAATTAATGTATACCATAAGATTCTAAATCCTTGCCCCTTTGAAAGCCCTATGATTCCAGAAGCTTTTACTATCCAAATCATTCAAATCGATTCTGGTTTATTATCTAGGGTTTCGGCATTAGATTCTGTAAATTAACGATTATAGGCTTGATGATTTTTCCAATTAAAACTGTAAACAAGTTCGCTTTTGCCTTGAAATCAAAACCCCTGTTCTTTCAAATCCGATCATGGTCCAAATCGTGAGTTTAGGGTGGCTCGCATGGGGAAGAAGAACCCACGTGACTTATTTGATAAAAGAATTTTGATCTTTGTTTGTGTGCGATGACCCTAGCGGGCGGGACTGGCTAATCACTTGTGCATATGGTAAGGAGACCCGGGTTCGAGTCTCCCCCCTGTTTTTGGATATTTATCTTTTTAAGCTATTATTTTAATATTAAATCTATCCCTATATTATTATATTGATATATTAATATGTTTTAAACTCGGAAATCACCCGTAGGCTCGGTCTTGTAATTATAACTGGAGCTTTCAGTATGAAGATATGCCTACCAACAACCAAGATCTTATGGCAGATACAACTGAAATACCGCCTCAGGTATATGAACATCTATGTTCCCAAGCCTGTATTGATAAGGTTTTAGGCTACAGAAAGCATAATCAAAACCTCATAGATCAAAATGAAGAGTTTCATCAAATGAAATCTGAATTCAAAAAGGTCGAAGACAGTTACAAAGAAAAAATTAATTGCCTAAAGAAAGAGATTTCATCATTAAGACATGAACAAACCAATCTTGAAACTCAGATTGATGATCTACTGGCCAGATTAAAAGCTACCAGAGCAGAATTGGCAGAACAGAAAGTTCATGTTGACAAATATGAATTTGCATCCAAAAAGCTGCAAAGACCTTTGGATGCTCAAATTCATGAAAAGGTAAAAACTGGTCTAGGGTATCATGCTGAACAATATCAAGCCGTTGCACCTCCTGCTGACTACGTTGCCATGCATGAACCAAGCTTCAATCTTGCAAATCTTGATATGGCCAACAGAAATCTTGATCCCTCTAAGGATGAACCTTTGCTGCAAGAATGCACTACCTCATCAGAGTCTGAATCAACTTGCTCAGACTCCACTGAAACAAGTGAAGCTTCATCTCCTCCTGCCCCTCAAGTTATTCTGACTAAAGATGAAGTCCCCATTATCTATTCAGCACCAGTACCAGCCATTTAAATTCCTACACCATTCAAACAAATCAAAATTAGTTATCCTCCAGAAGGTAGGAAGCTAAATATTGAAAAGGGCCAGTCCTCAACTTCAATCCAACCAAGGAAGGTGTTTGACATGTGTCATGCGCCGGGAGAGAGGGTTCCATATGTTCAAAAGACATTGGAAGAAGCCACCTTTGAGCATAACAAAGCTCACCCCTGTAACTTCAAAGACTTGTTCAAAAGAAAGGACTATATGTACTTTCAAAGGGACAAACTGGCGAAATCATGCTTTGTGTGTGGGAAATACAATCATACTGCCAGCACCTGCTTCTACTACCTTCAACAACAAAGAAACCTCAAGCAACATGCTTTTGAGAAGACAAAGAAGAACAAACAGGTAAGAAAGTTTGAAGCTAAGACAACTCAATTCAGAAACTCTCTTTCTCCACCAAGGGAGCAATTATCAAAACCTCTACAATCTTGCATCATCTGTGGTGAATCAGAGCACTTTATTGCAAATTGTAAGTTTAATCCTTTCAATCAGATTCTTCTTCCAACCCCAACTATACAAAAGCCTCTTAGTAAGGTGAAGAAGGATAGGCGTAAGTCTGTTCTTAAACCATCAGCAGCCAACAAAACTGCTGCTGATCGAGTAAAGCCCAAGCAACCAAAAGGAAAGCCTTCAGTAGCAAAGTCTGGAGCTGCTCAAGTAAAACCATCAGCAGCAACAAAATCTGCTTCTGATCAGTCAAAGTCCTCAGATGCAGCTTCTGCTACTGAAAAGGCAAAGAGAGCTGGAAAACCACCAACTCAACAATGGAAGGCAAAGAAACCACCAAGCATCATCATTGGTTCAGTTGAATGCGTCTATCCTTTGTTGTAAATGTGTCTGTCCTTTTTTGTAAATAAAAGTTATAAGTAAGCAGCATCCTTTTTGGCTGCTGACAGGTCTGATCTTCAGCAGCAAAGAATTTGCCCCTGACTGCTTTAACTTATCAGCAGGAACAAGTTTTCTGCGGATAGCTTTAAAGCTGTCAGCAGCAACACCCCTGCTGCAGATCATTGCATCCATCAGCAGCAATTGAGTTTGCTAATGACAGACTTAATCTTCCGCATCAACCAAGGTTGCTGCGGACAGGCTCACTCATCCACAGCAATCAAGTTTGCTGCTGATGGGTAAATTTAAGTCCAAATTAACTTTTACCCGCTGTAAAAATTAACGTCAGTCTTTACCATGACTGCCTCGGTGTATTACAGCTGTAACAATAAAAGGTGAATTGGGTTGTATTGTACAAGTCATTTTGCTTTTTCTCTCTTCTGCTGTTATAAGAACTAATCAAATTTCCTCACCACCTCTTCACCTTCAATTTCACCCTAAACCACATCACTTTCTCTCAAGTCCCCACCATAATCAAGCCCTTCATCTTTAAAACATTCAAAGCCTCCCATATTCTAACCTTCCCTCCAAATCAAACAACAATGGCAGACATCAATAACCCTGATGATAAGTTCTCCCCATACCACAACCTTACAGCATATCTCACCAAAGGAAAGAAATCCGAAGGATTTAATGATATGATCGATTTCTTATGTCGATCAAAGATCTACTTTGCTCTCACCACCAACCCTACCATCTATATCCCTCGTATGGAGGATTTTTGGAGAACCGCCGTCTACTCAACCGAACAGGGTATTCCCTAAATTAAAGCCAAAGTAGACGGCAAGGATATCACTATCTTGGAAGCCACACTCAGAAAACATCTTAAGCTTCAAGATGAGGGAGCAACCATCTCATACTCGAAGGACGAATACATGAGGACCTTTGTATCCATTGGATACACTGGAAACCAGACCGAGTATACGATCGAGAAGGCGTTGATGGTCCCACCATGGAAGTATCTTTATCACACTCTTCTCCAATGCATATCTCAGAAGAGGAGTGGATGGCATCAGGTGAGCTCCGCACTTGCCTCCGCCTTCCATGGTATGGTTACTAACCAAGGCTTCAACTTTGCACACCTCATCTTTGAGGCTTTGAGATATAACCTTCAAAAGGGTGCAAAGAAACAATTTTTTATGTACCCAAGATTCTTGCAGGAAGTTTTCAATCAAGAACTAAAAGAACTTTCAAAATCTGCAAGAATCTACATTATGTTAGGACATAAAAATAACATTTTTCAAAGCATGAGAACTGTTTCCAAAAAGTTCTCAGGGGTCAATGTTCCATTGTTATCTACAATGTTGAACATACAAAGTACCCCGGGTGACAGTTCAGCAATCCCAGCTGATACTGATCCCACACCATCCACCTCACATCCTAAACAATAGTCTGCTTCTACCATTCGAACCCTTGTGCATACTACTAAGGATGCACAGGCACAAAAATTACTTACACCTGTTTTGGATGTTATCGTTCAACTGGAACACAGGGCCCCGGTTGCAACGACATATACTAGAAAAAGGGGCAAGAGAACTCCTTCTTCTCCTGCCTCCAAGGCCCAAACCCAACTTAACAGCCCTCACTCAGAATCACAACATTCTGATGAGAATATCATAAGGGACAGCCACATTATTAGAGAGACTCCTTTGGATGTCTCTCTACTAGGATCAGGATCACCTCCCGGATCCATAGAACAGCCCCCTGAGCCTTTTCTTTCTCTTCTGAACTTAAGTGTTGAGGAACCTGATCAAGATGATGTACCTTCTCCAACTACCACTATCTCGGAGGTACTGATTGATCTTGCTTCCAACACACCCACCCCAAGTTCTTCTACCCTGAAGGTCCACTCTAGGAGTTATGAAAGAGTGGATGTGGAAGAGGCTGTCACTACTGCTGGTCCATCAAATAACCAGGAGGACAGTGACAACATTGCTAAGACCTCAACCACGGCAACTCACGGTGAGGATGCTTCCTTGGAAACTCCCCTCACTGAGAGGAATCCCAGGTGCCAAGAAACCATGGGTGATGGGGATGAAGAGGCTAGGCCTAAGGCCCCATCTGGATCCAAGGATTCCATAACTGTGGATAAGGACAGACTGAAACTTCATAACTTGGAATTGACGGCCAGGGTGGCTATGCTAGAGGCTGAAGTGTCTAAACTAAGACACCAAGTCTCTATGCATGAAGCCCATCAATGCCCAACTGTACCTTCTCCCTCTCTTGTATCAGTGGGCACCCAAACTGATGCAACCAAAAAGGGGGAGATGGTCCCAATGGAGGAAGACTCAGACAGTCTTGATGACTGGATTCAAGAGCAGGCTGCATTTCAAAGCACACTTTTCAAGCCAGCTTTTGTACAGGTTCATGACTTGCCAGCTTCAGACAACGAAGAAGAAGAGACATCTGAAGACTGGAAGTTAGTCGTCAGGGCTGTTGGTGAAATGCTGAATGATGCCGAAGACACAGAACAAACATATACACCTTTCAGCATCATCCCTGAGGCAGCAGCCATCATAAGTCACTCCACTGCCCCTTAATTTCCACTGACTTCAACACAGCTAGAGTTTGATACAATACTAGCTTGGGGGTATGATGGAAAGTCTAAGAGGTTCTGGATTGGTTGGGGGTTTGGCGGAGTAGAAGAGCTAAACTGGGACTTTCTCAACATCTTCCAAGTCCTTCACCTATACCATCTACAATGCATCAACAACTTAACGGACCTCTCAGCAGAACTTGCCATTGGCAGGTTCTATGACTTGATGGAGGATAATCTACCCAACTTTCAAAGACAAATACAAGTAGCAAAAAGGGTAGCCTATCCTGAATCTTCAACAGTAGCAAAAAGAAGACTGACTCCTAGAAGACTTGAAATAATAAGGAGCAGTCTTCTCACTGAAGAAGAAGTTCTGTGCTTAAGAAGATTTATGTACAACTCAATTGTCAAGGACTTAGATGTGCTGGGATGGGTAAGCACTAAGTCTCTTGACCACACCTTTCTGCTAAGCAACGGCTCCTCTCTCACCATCAACACCAGGAACATCCTGCTACTACCTACAGACTTTCTTTACAAGATCTTTCAACTCAGAGCAAATATCTGCAATGTCAACTCCCTCGAAAGCCAGGCAATGATGGCTACTGTTAGAGCCCATCTTGAACAAGAAGGAAGGATTGCTGAAGCGGTATATGTGTCAAACTCTGACACTGATTCTGACTCAGCTTCCCCTCGAGTAGACATCTTTGCTGCTGCATATGAATCAAGATCCACTATCAAAGAAATGCTGATAGAATTTACAAGTCCTGAGTGCAAAACAGATGAAGCTAATGACCTTCCCTTATCAACCTCTCAAATTGCCAATGAAGCTGAGGATGAGATTCCCACAGCAGCACAATCATTTGCTGTTTTGATCAGTGAAGCCGAAGCAGAGGCATCCAACAAAGATAAGGGAATGAGAATTATAACCGAAGAAGACGAAGAGAGGTTGCAAAGAGAAAAGAAAGAGAAAGAAGAAAGAAGAAGAGAAGAAGAGGAGATGGCTGAAACAAAGAAAGCTCAAGATCGACTCACAGCCATTCTCCTCAGAGAACAACAAATCCAGATGTATGCAAAAAACTTCAACCGCAGGAACAATTTGACAAGGAAGAAGAAGAACTAGAAAAGAAGAAGAAGGAAGAGGCTATGTTCAGAATAACTGATTCTGAACTAGCCAAAGAAAGGAGAGAGGAGTGGTTAAAGGCTCTAGTTTCTCAAGGTGAGGATGCAGACTACCTTGAGAAACTATCAAATAAAGAAATCTACAGAGCCTTCATGGGTCAGCAAGGTCAATTGGCAAAGTAGAAAAAGGCTGAAGAAGAAGAAAAAGCCAAACAAAAGTCCAAAAAGACCATTGCCTTTAATAAACGGACCCATGAAGAAAGAAAGGTCATGATTGACTTCCTTAAGGCTAGAGGAGAGAGTGGAAAGAGGCTAGGTCCCATGAATTTCATGAACCTATAAGCCCTCTATTTCAAAGTCAAGAAGGATGAGGAAGAAAGATTGGAGAAGAAAGGCTCCAAGAAAAGGGTTAACATTCAAGAAGAAGAAAGGAAATCAAAGAAACCCAACACTTCCTCAATCCAACAACCTTCCACTCTCTTTCCTAGACCTCCCTCCTCTCCTCCCTCAAAGTCCAAATCCACACACCCAGCTTCTACTCATCAACAACCTCCCAAAAAGAAAAACAAACCCACTTCCAAACCTGAAGACTCAAGAGAAATAATCAGATGGTCATACAGCTCTGAAGACCAATGGTTTGAAGTGTTCAGGGGGAGGACAGAAGCTAAAAGATCAATCTATACTTCTGTTGATAAGGTACTACAGCTTCCAGATTCTGATCTAAGAAGAATGATGGAGCTGGGTGAATCCTCTGAGCCTGAGAATGAAGGTGGGAGACATCTTTTGCTGGCAATCAGACATTACTTCAACCCCAGCAAAGATGAAATCATTGATGCCAAACCTCTTCAATCCCACACTCCATTCATCAGCTGGTCCTACAATGCTGAGAAGAATGAATTCACTCTGACAGATGTTAAAGGACAAAAGATGAGGTGTTCAAGCAAAGCTATCTTCAAAATCGCAAGCAAAGACATCAAGACTCTATCTGATTCCTCTTAACAATCCCAGCATGGACCAGGGAGGATATGAGGTTGAAAGGATAGTCAGAAATATGCAAAAGCTTCAGCAACAAAGGCAGTAAGAGAATTTTGGTAGCATCAGTCTAGGGGGAGTTTGTAGAACCAAAGACTTATGGCTACAAAATTCTCTAAGTACAAATGCTGCTGATCTCAGAGTTTGCTGCTGACCAACAAACTGCTGCGGACAAGCTTATCCGCTGCGGATACTTGTTCTCCTGCTGAAGAACAAATCTGCTGTGGATAGCCTTATATGCTGAAGACCAAAGTTGCTGCGGATAGGCTTCTCAACAGCATCAAAACTTGATGCTGCTGACAGGCAAATCATCAGCATCTTTGGATGGTTACATCTTGCTGCTGATCATCATCTTTGCCGCTGACAGCCTTATGCCTTGAAGACAAATCGTTGCAGCTGACTATCCATACCAAACGTCACTGACAACTTTCTGCAAAAGCAACTGACACACTCAAAGCAGAAGGAACCTCAATGGCACAACCAATGACGGACAACAATGCTCTTCTCCAAGCATGCAAGTAATGGTGCATAAAGAAGACGCTTCAATAAAGTTAACTAGCTTTAGACTAAACGTGTAATAGTTAGCTACCTACAACAAATCAATGGTCTGTGTTAGATCTGATCCTTAGAACCAAGGGACTGTCTTGATTCTAAGTGAGTATAAATAATGTCTAAACACTTCATTGTAAGTGTGTGTTTTATGTCTTTTGAGTGAGTTTTCAATTGTAATCGTTTATTTGCAAAAGCTTAATACAACAGTGTTCTTAAAAGTATTTTTTCTGCTTACTCGATTACACTTGTGTAGTTGTTATTGTTTCCGCCAATTTCAACTAAGAACATAACCATCTTGTAATTTCTTGATCCTACAAAATCCAATTAATGTATACTATAAGATTCGAAATCCTTGCCCCTTTGAAAGCCCTATGATTCCAGAAGCTTTTACTATCCAAATCATTCAAATCGATTCTGGTTTATTATCTAGGTTTCGACATTAGATTCTGTAAATTAACGATTATAGGCTTGATGATTTTTCCAATTAAAACTGTAAACAAGTTCGCTTTTGCCTTGAAATCAAAACCCCAATTCTTTCAAATCCGATCATGGTCCAAATCGTGAGTTTAGGGTGGCTCGCATGGGGAAGAAGAACCCACGTGACTTATTTGATAAAATAATTTTGATCTGGGTTTGAGTGCGATGACCCTAGCGGGCGGGACTGGCTAATCACTTGTGCATATGGAGAGGAGACCCGGGTTCGAGTCTCCCTCCCCCTATTTTTGGATATTTATCTTTTTAAGCTATTATTTTAATATTAAATCTATCCCTATATTATTATATTGATATATTAATATGTTTTGAACTCGGAAATCACCCGCAGGCTCGGTTTTGAAATTATAACTATTATTTAATATATTTTTTACTTTTAAAATATTATGTTTGTATTATTTTTGAAACCACTCCTAGTAAAATAATATATTTATATTATTTTCGACTCCGTAATCTCAATTAAAAATAATATACTTTTTTTCATATTATTTTTACCACGTGAATAAACACTTTTGAAATGTTTCAAACCTATAAATGATATAATTATATTATATTATTTACCCATGTTTTATCCTCGATTAAAAATAATATATTTATTATTTTTCCACGCAAACTTTTATTTTATTAACTCTATGAACTTAAAAATAATATATGATATATATATTATTTTCTTACACCATTCCGAATGACACCAAAACACGAATATATATATATATATTATTCGTAACGTTCGACGCGAAGCTTAGCTATTCTTGTTTTCTAATTTAGAAATCCGTATTTTCGTGGACACGTTCGTCTACCCTTTGATCATTAGAGCGTTTTAGGACGTTCAATCTTCCGTGTCGTTGTCACAAATCCTACTGTATCCCTAATTGTTATGTGTATAATTCTAGGGCATACGTAAGCCGTTGCAGGCTAACACTTGTGGTTCCAATCTCATTCTTGTGTAAATCTACCTGCTACGCAACTCATGTGAGTTTTCACGGCCCCTTTTACTGTTTTAAAACTGGGGGAGAAAACATGATGTAAACACTTTTGGTTATGTAATTCATATATGTTATCACTTGTTTGACTATGTGTACACATCTATCATTAAGTCCTCACATCAGACCGTTAATATAAACATAGCGAGGTAATTTGAGTAGTACTACTGGGTTTGATAAACCTCACCCGCGTTAGTCGCACTAACTCGACTGGAGGTCGAACGGGTGCAACATTGACCTAAACATGCACCATGGTTGATAGGCCTGGTGGGAGGCAAAAACATAAACAGTCAGTTATCGGTTGCGAGCGCATTAGTTAACATGCTTAAGGGTTAGCTACCTAATGATTTATATATTGAATGTACATTAACCTATTGAACTTTGTTTTGCGCATTTACTTTCTTTATACGCTTCTGCATTTAACTCTGAACTTTTATGATGTTACATTTATGTCCCATATAGTGTCGTTCAATGTAACTGATGACTGAGATCCTTGTTTGTCGCTTCCTAAACGGTAAAACTCCGTTAGTTGAAATTGGGGGTGTGACACATGAGATTAGGGTTTTATGGAGATTTTATTGGCAAGCTGATGGAACTAGAGGTTTTATTATATTGTTACCCGTTACCCAACATATATTTTAAACGTATCCTGATCGTGTGATCATATATTTGACAGGTTCGGGGTTTAAGTGAGCACTCGTGGTTCAGAGCTAGGATTTGGACGCGGAATAACCGGTGAGTTTGTAATCCCCTCTTTTAAACGTTTTATTGTTTTGGGGCTATCGTACATACTCACATGTTTTATTAAACGAACGTATTACGAGTTATGGTTTAAACATGAAGTGTTTTATGAGATCGTTATGTAATAATGAAGCTAAGGGTCGTTGTGGGGTCCTTAGGATGAGTGTACAAGAGTGTAATTATATGCGTGTGTCACCTTATGAGTTAGTCGGGAATTTAGTTAAACATGTGATGGCTATAAAAGGTGAGTTAACATGGGAACCAGTACGTGGTTCATTAACGAGTCAAGTAGATGCTAGTACGTTGTTTTGCGTCATGTGACTGAAGTTGTGTGTATTGTGTCATTGTCCTCGTGACTCGAAGAGTATCGTGTTTGCATGGGTCTAGGTGGTATCCATAGTATATACGGGCTAGAAGTCAGTATGGGTTGTGTGTCAAATAATTACCTATTCGGAAAGGGTTTGGGTAATGTGTCTAGACGTTAAAAAGGATACGTCTAAAGTATGTGTTGGTTTAAACACGTAAGGGATCCGTGAAAGGGTGGTGAGTCATAGTACATGTCCAGGTAGTGTTATGTGTTATATGTGTTTCTTTATGTGCTTGCATTATTGTCCACGTGTGGGTCAATAGTGGTGTGGAGGACGGAGTCCTTCGGGGTCATCATTGTACGTGTGCTCCGGCAGTCATCGTATGGTAGATGATATAGTCACCGTATGAGTGGCAGGGTTGTCATCGTAGATGACGAGTGTGTCACTATTTTTAGTGGCGGGGCCCTGTAACAAGGGTGGAGTTGAGCTTATGAAGAGTATCCCGATGGGGATAACCCTCACGAGGATGCAGTTATGAGGTATGTGTTTGTGTGCATTTATATGTGTTACCTTGCATGCAAGTGATGAGTTATATTAATTGTGTACGAGATGAGAATGTAGGTCCCTCCGGGTGGGTGTGTCAGATTGAAAATGTGTGAGTATGTAGCCTAGTAATCAGGTGCAGAATGCCTGTTACTAGGTGGAACAATCTATGAATGAAAATAAAGTAATCAACACGATCTTGTACTTATAAATACACTGTATATTAATAACAAGGTGTTTCAAACAAGTACAGACACAAATAGAATGACTTCTGGATTGTAAAGTTGCTGACTTTTGTGTACTTATGTGTGGGATAACTTCTCTGTTACAAATGAAACAAACCCTGCTATTTATAGACCTGGTCCATGCGTACTTAGCAAGTACGCATGAACAACCTTCATGCGTACTTGACTAAGTACGCATGACCATTTGTACTTGACAAATACGCAGGAATACTTCCATGCGTATTTGTTTAGTACAAATTAAAATCATACAAGTTCAGATACAACCATGACATATTACAACTCAATAATCAAAATACAACAAGCACTAATACATACAAGACTGAATAAATAACAAACAAAAGCTTGAGCTGATCCAGAGTGCCTGTCACAAAAATGTGCATCAACAGACTCCCCCTTGACAGCATCTCTGGATATCTTCAGTCCTTACGAGCTTCCCGCCTGACTTCAACCGCTGATCTTCGATTTGTAATCAAAGCAGAATTTGACCAGCTTGTTGTATTTGGTGGCAAGAAGTTTGGTCCACTCGTCTGTATGTAGACAGTACTTGTCTACCAAAAGCTTCAAATCTTTTACTGAAAAATTGATGAAATTGATTTCATCAAACACTCTGATGATTTCCCGCAAGCTTGTCTTCTTCATCATTACAGCCTCCACGGTAAGTGGATCCACATACCAATACCACATGTTACCTAGTATATCTTGAGTGATTCTCCTCAACGGTATACGGGTCTCACATCGAACAGGTTCGTAGATCAGTCGTTTCAAGAATTTTCGTGTTACTTGTGCCTGCTTCTTGTGTTGGGTTGGGATCAGAAACGTCGGTTGTAGTTTCATTAACATCAGAAATAGGAATTTCAGCCTCAGCCTGTTCTCTAATTGTTGGGGCTTCGAACATCTCCCCATCTTCCAACTCATAAATTCCCTAACCATATCCTTTTGGGAATTTAACGATCATATCATTCCCATACTCATCCCAATCATCTCCACTGTCAATCTCTCCTCCTTCTAGCTCCGCCAAGGCCCCAATCATAACTTCATTATTCAGATTTGGGCTTCACATAATTCTTCTAGGACCTCGGCCGGTGTTTTACCTTTGTCAGCATCACCACCACCGCCTTGCTATGTAGACTCCCCCTGAGCCGCAGGCGTAGCTTGTGTTGGCAAGACAGCTTGTGTCTCACCTACACCAGCACCTGAGGGGCCGACATTAGGATCCTCGTCTTGATCCTTTTCGTTGGTAAGATCAATATGGTGGCAAGCTTCTTCTTCAGCCTTTCTACTTGTCTCCCCTTGAGACACAAGCTGGCCAGTCAACTTAGATACCATATCCACCATTATCTGATGCTCACCTCGTTGAATTAATAATTGAGTTTCCAAAGCTTTGCGGGTGGCGAAAAAGATGTCATTGAGATTATAATGCATTTTCTGAAGTTCAAAGAATGATCTCATCTGTTCTTCCATTGTTTACCACTGATGGGTGAGCCTTGTGTTAGAATCAAGAAGTAAATTAATCTGGGTCTGCTGAGTGGACACCTGTGATTCTAGGGCTGCTATTCTTTCATACCTTGGATCCACCACCCTTGCTGTAGAGGGTTCACCAGTTGTATATACAACATCTGCAAAAAGCTCAGAGAAGTCGAAGTGGTGTCCCAAATCTCCAAACTCTATTGAGTGTGTCATCGGTGGTAAGGTACCAGCTGTAACAGTGACTGGTTGGGTGGTTATCGGAATATCTGTAGGGATTGTAGTGGTAGAAACAAGTGTGGATTCAGTCATTATGGGGTGTAGTGTTGTAGCTGTGAGCTTTACTGTTGTAGCGGGAAGAGAGACATTGGAATGAGTAGTAGCTTCACATGTTGGAACAACCACTGGTGTGATTGTCCGTTGTCTCCTTCAGCTATAGAGCTGTATCGGGACATCAACAGCTCTTTGTGCTTGTGCCCTAGCATTGATTTCATCCATTACTTCTTGCCACGGTAGATCGCTACGGGTTTTCTTTCTCCTTTCAGTCATATGAGGTTCCTCATCCGAGCTATCACGTTGAAAATCAGAATCTGAACTTTTTCTTTGTCCTCTTCTTGACAAAGATTCAGGAAGGGATTCCCGAATATCTTTCCCAGGGTGACATTGATCTAGTGTGTGTTCTGAATCAGAGGAGTCGGTTATTGTTCTTTCTGATTGATTATCGTCTGGACCTTGGCCGTAACCAGCACCTACATCACCCTCACCACCATCACTATCATCATCATCACCATTACCATTACCATTATCATCATCATTATTATTATCATCATCATGACGTACTTCCTCTTCATCTGAGTGCTCACTTAACTCGGGTTCACTATCGGCACTATACCATCTATCTCCTTCAGGTGCAACATAGTCTTCGTTGATCAGATGACCAAATAAAGGTGTGTGCATAGGAATTGGTTCCTCAGTTCTAGCATTCATGAATTGCACAAACACCCTTTTATCAATACGCTTGACCTATAGCTGTTACCCTATTTGTGGTAAATTTGGCAGGAAGTGATTGATTAGCAGCTGAATGAAGCGAGGATATAATAAGAATCTAAACCTTGGCGCGACATTAATTTGATCAAAGATCGCTTTGTATATATATCTTGAAAAATTGTATCCTTTGTTTAGAGATAAGCCGACCATAGCTGAGGCTAGATCATGCCCATAGCATCTTTGCCCGCCTTTCTAGCTGATATACACATGATCATCACATGGGTAAGATAACGTCATTGATCTAGGAGCCACATTTTCTTGTAGGATGGATAGTCTACCCTTCCAATGTACCCCATTCGTTTCCTCCAACACCCGTCAATCATATATTCAGGATAATGAGTTGGGTCAGTGGCTAAGTCATTGAACTGCAACACCTGGCGATTGTGTCTTCAGAGATAGCTATACGTTGGTTGGCTATAGTAGCCCTGATCACATTTGGTGTCGGTCTACAATCCAACTCCGCGATATCCCAGAATTGCTCTAGATAAGGCCGTGAAACTACCGGATTGGTAGAGATAGCATAAGCAATCTTGGACAGGTTAAAAAACGTGACTATCTCTTGGTAGTTTAGAGCAGCACCTCTCCATTCTGGATTTGTTAGTGCTAACATCTTGAATTCCTCAGTAAAGGCGCGTCCAGCCATATTTGCAAAACAAAACAAAAACAAGATTAATGATCACAAGTTAAGATTTAGGAGACATGTTATGAAAATGTTTGGACTTAGAAAAATCTCAGACTACTACCTCATGCGTACTAAGCTAAATACGCACAGACAAAAGTAGTCAGGCGTACTTATCAAGTACGCATGAATAAAATCCTTCATGCGCACTTGTAAGTACGCATGGGTCGCGTGAAGTTCAGTTTTTATACAAGTCCAAAATTATCAAGTCAAGGTCTAATCTCCGTAATACTTGTCTGAATGGTGTTGAAAATGGTATAGTAACTCAAGGACACTCTACTTGAGCATTAGGATTACCAAAATTCGACCCTTATTGATGGTACAGGGGCCGACGCTACACAATGGTCAATCTTAAGATCAAAAACCAAATTTTACAAGTTGGAAAGATGAATTTGGTGTTAAACGAGTAATATTGATGACTAGAAACTCGTTTTGATGCCCAATTTAACATGCAAACACAGTATTGTTCCAGAATTTTGAGCATCATAAACCCTAGTCTCAAGAACATTAATTCACTTAATTTTGAAAGATTTAACGGTTGAAATCGCATGAGATTCTCACCAAATGTTCTATGGATGATGTTGGAACAGAGTTTGTGATAAGAAAAAAGGTTTGGAAACACAAGATTTTTAGAGGTAAAATGATCAGGTTGAGGTCTGTAAGTGAAGTGTTTGAATGAGGAGTAAATGCGTATAGTCGTTATATATACCCCGCCATTTCGTTCGTGCGTTCTTGCCTAAGTGCGCATGGATTACCTCATGCGTACTTAACAAGTGCGCATGATTTAAGCTATGCGTACTTGGTTAAGTGCGCATAACTTATAACCTGCATCGATTTTAACTCAACCACTTTGCTTATGAAGTAATTGGAGACGAACATGATAGATACGTTCAAAATTGTTTGTTTGTTACAAACATGTTTTCTGGAAGTTATGAAAATCTTTTTGTCTTTTGGAAAGATTATATTAAAACACACTGAAAATCTTTTTGTTGTTTTTCAAATTGAATAAACAAAGTACAAAATAATTGGATACTTGCAGTGAACGTTTTTTTTTGTCACGTCATGAGCAGAGGATCATATCAGGCTAAAACATGTAGCAAAAATGATACAAAATAAATTTCAAAGAAATTGTGATCATATCATGACTTACTTACATTATGTTAATTCAAATTGTCAGTATTATATTATTTGAAACTATAAGTATTCTTGGATCAAATTCATGTGAGTTAGTGTACCATTTAGAGTACTACAATGTGTACCCCATGGTTATGTGAATAGAAGGTAAATGCATTATCTTCAAAACATCTAAGATTTTCTCAAGGATTATCTGAATCTCCAGGTTGAAGTTACATCGTTTAGCACAGAAAAATCAAGCAGAATCCATAAGGATTACTAAGAATCATAAGATTTAGAATCGAGTGATTCATTTGTCTTTGTTTGTGAGGTTTATCTTTAGTACATATTTTGTAATGATTCAGGCTAATAGATATGGAATCCGAAGATTCAGGTAATGGGATCCAACTATTATCTGGATGTCTTCAATGGAACAAATGTGATCCAACGGGTAGTATATGCTTGCTGGTTGATGCTAAGGCATATCTTAGCTCAACTTCCCATTGCATACTTGTGAGTATGGGCAATGATGTGAACCAAAAAATTGTGCTGAAGACATAACCCAAAGCTGGTTTCAAAAGATAATACTAGCCAAAATCTTACATTCTTTATCTGATAATGATCTTTTGTTGATCTTATACGCACACACACAACATAACATGGGTTCAAATCACATTTGTAAGAAAGATATTTAGGTTTTCACATTACTAATGATTTAATGAATGCTTCTAGCCTACTGACAATCTCAATTAAATGACAGTTTAAAATATTTTAAGTAGTCATAGTGCAATCATTTCCCAAATGTGCAATCTGAGAAATTTAGATCACTTACTGATGTGCAATCATTTCCTTTTGTCTTCAAATGACATTGAGATTTTAAAAGTTTTATATTTTGTTTGGTTTTTCTTAAAAGTTTTAACAGAAATTTAAAAATTTGGAAAGAAAAAGTAACTTCCAGGATACAAATTTGTTTTGAAAAATGTTTTCATTCTGGATGGAACATTCCTATCATGTTAACAGGATGTTCAAAACGGGTACGATCAAAAGCTTTGGTGAATAAATCGGCAAGATTATCGTCCGTGTGAACTTTTACAAGTTTAATTAAATGCTTTTTAGCACAGTTACGGATGAAATGGTGACGAATTTCAATATGCTTAGTTTTGGAATGTTTCACCGGGTTGTTCGTGATGGACATGGTAGCAGTGTTGTCAATGAACATAGGAGTTCCAGTGTAATTCAAGCCATAGTCTCTTAATTGTTGTTGAATCTATAAGATCTGAGAACAGCAGCTTGCAGCAGCAACGTATTCTGCTTCACATGTTGATATAGAAATAGTTGATTGCTTTTTACACTGGCAGGAGACCCATCTTTCTCCTAAGAATTGACAGCCACCAGAAGTTGATTTTCTATCTAGGTTGCATCCACCATAATCAGAATCTGTATAAGCTTTGAGATCAAATGATTGTTGCTTAGAGTACCATAGACCTAATCGGAGTTTCCCTTTTAGGTATCTAAAAATCCTCTTTAAAGCAATCATATGAGATTCCTTTGGTTGAGATTGAAACCTTGAGCATAAGCTGACCGCAAACATTATGTCAGGTCTTGAAGCTGTAAGATACATCAGAGATCCGATCATCCCACGGTACAACTTGCAATCCACATCTTTTCCATCTTTGTCTGGATGCAGACCATGATTGACTGGGATAGGTGTGCCATAAGTAGTACAATCATTCATTTTGTACTTTGACAAAATGTCTTGCACATACTTAGTTTGATGCAGGTAAATTCCATTTTCCTGTTGACTGACTTGCAGTCCTAGAAAAATTGTTAATTCACCCATATTGCTCATTTCAAACTTGGACCTCATCACTTGCTCGAATTCTATACACATATATTCACTTGTAGACCCAAAGATTATGTCATCAACGTATACTTGGACTAAAAGAAGATCACTTCCTGCTTTCCGTATGAAGAGAGTCGAGTCAATTTGTCCTCGGTCGAAACCATTGGACAGTAAGTGCTTTGAGAGAGTTTCATACCACGTTCTTGGGGCTTGATGAAGACCATAAAGTGCTTTGTCAAGCTTATATACTTTATAAGGATTCTGTGAATCTTCAAAGCCTGGTGGTTGAGTGACATAGACTTCTTCATGTACCTTTCCGTATAAGAAAGCACTTTTAACATCAAGTTGGTAGACTTTGAAGCCAACAAAAGAAGCATAAGCCAAAAATAAACGAATAGCTTCAAGTCTAGCTACTGGGGCGTACACCTCAATATAATCCAACCCTTCTTGTTGATAAAATCCCTGAACAACCAATCTGGCTTTATTCTTCACCACGACGTGTCGATCATCAGTTTTACACTTTAACACCCATCTGGTTCCTATTGGGTGTACACCTTTCGGAAGATCAACCAGATCCCATACATGTAACTTTTGGAATTGAGACAGCTCATCTTGCATCGCCTCTATCCAGCAGTTATCAGCTAGAGCCTCCTTCATATTTTTAGGCTCTATCTGGGATACGAAAGCAGTTTGTAAACAAGTTTCCATAATGCTTGTGCTTAGAATTTCAGCATAAAGACTTGTATTCTCAGCAACAGTCTTGTGACGTGTTTGAACACTGGCATGAGGATCACCAATAATGTTTTCAATTGGGTGATTTCGATGAATTCTTGTTTCTGGTACAATGGTTTCTTGAAAATCTGTGTCTAGGTTCGTGCTTAACTCCTCCACATTTTGTGTGCGTGAAGAAGATTCTATGTTAACTGGATCAATTGGTGCTTCATCTCATATACTAATGCTAGGATCAATTTGAGCTTCATTTCTTTCACCATTAACATCTTCTTTAGTATCACTTGCATGTGTTCCAGATGCAAATGCAACACTGGAATTAGGAGTTGGTATAGGTACTATTGTTCTTGTTGTGAAGTTGGAGTTGTTGTTGCTACTAAAGTATTGATACAGATTTGTAGCGTCTTCAACAGATAGATCGGGAAGATTAAAAGACTTAAAAAGTGTATCATAATCAAAACCCCAAGCTAGACCAGTTGGCTCTGGTGGAGTGCTGTATATACTACAATCCACTTCGAACCATTCTTCGACAGTCCTACTTTCAATATTGTACACTCTTTTGCATGGTGAATTGTAAGGCCTCAAACCCGGGAAGCTTCACTCGTTGGATTTACTCATTCACAAACAGTTATTAAACTTGAATATCAAATAACGTAGCGGAATCATTCATTCTTCATAATTAAAACTTGTTCAAACATGCGGAAGCGTAACATTGTCAAATACATAAACATAACAAAAACAACTCATAACGGGATGCCAGTCTTCATGATCAACCGGGTAACTCTTCTCGCTTGCCTAGCATCACCGTCCATCGTCCATACCTGCCTTAACCTGAATGTGCATACTAAAAAGTCAGCTACGCTGGTGAGTTCTAGCATTACATAAAACTTTAAACATTTACATTTGCCAAAAACATAACATTCATTCATTTAATAAAACCGTACGTAAAAACATGCAATAACTTAACATCATCAAAACCTTGTAATCATATCATCATAACATAAGTCAACATGAACCGAATCAGCGCCTTTTTGTAACCGTCAATTCCATTCATCGCATATTGGCGGAGAAACCCCGAGGCACGCCACCACTAGGCCCTTCGACACCATACATTACCTGTAGGCGGAGAAACCTAGGGCCCGATACCCCAAAGTCGTTCGACACCAGAACCTTAGGAATGGTATCACAAGGATACACGCACCTTCACCTTAAGCACAGTGTCCCAAAGGATAGCACCTACCTTCACCTTAAGCATTGTTCCCTCGCAAGGAATGGTACCTTCAATAGGGATCCCGATAATCCCATGTTGACCGTCGTCACCCCTTTATCCTCCTAGTTGTACAACCATTAGCCAGCCACAGAGGCCTCCATAAGGGTAAGGCCCATTTATGCATACATACCTTAGTTCCCGTAAGAACTCGTGGCAGATTCGTTCATTTCGTGACTTTCATAAAATATCCGTTACCGCCTTTACATCATTTTAGTTAAAACATTCGTACGTTTTATTAAACAAAACATCATCTCTTTCGTAAACCTTTCGTAAACTTCATTTGGCAAAACATTTCATAAACATCATCTCGTAAACATCATTTCATAAACATCATATCGTAAACATCGTTTTGTAAACATCATTTCGTAAACATCATTTCGTAAACCTCGTTTCGTAAACCTCATTTCAAAACATCATTCCGTATGTATGCACACCAGCCCAAAAACATTTAATTTAAACATTTAAAGAAGGGCTTCTAGAACTCACCGGATAAGCTAATGTGGGTTGTCCTAAACAAAGGTCCAACAACGTCACTTCCGATCTGAATTGATTAGTTAAATACACATCAGACCAAATCTCGACTCTAACGGTTTAACCATTCTAAACATACTGACTTTGCTTAACCAGCCTGATGCCTGCGCACTTGCTAAGTGCGCAGGGCCTTGTTCTTGCGTACTTAATAAGTGCGCAGACTTCGTATCATGCGTACTTATTCATGCGTACTTGATAAGTATGCAGGACCCTCTTCATGCGTACTTGATAAGTACACATGATCTGCTTCATGCGTACTTGATAAGTACGCAGGATCTACTTCCCCGCAAAAACCCTAACTTTCGCATTCGGGTCTAATCACGTCAAGATCCCGAACTTGTTTACATTTAAAATGTTTGCTTTTCATTAAGGAACTCAAATCTATGTTTTTTCTTCCAGTTTCATCCGTAAAACGTTACCTTTTCATCCAAAACCCGAAAAACCCCAAAACGAACAAAAACTCAGATCTAGGCTAGATCGTTACCTGTATTGAGCTTCTGATCTGGAGGTTCTTCTCACGAGCTATGGAGCAACACTTGGCTAGAATCTCGGGTCGATCCGCCAACTTTCTCTCTCTACGGTTTCTCTCTCTAGATGTTGCAAATAAGAGAAAGGTGGAGTGTGTTGGCTATTTAAAGGGAAGGGACTCTTCCCCTCAAGTTCGCCGGCCCATCTGGCCCGGCCCGACACGCATCGTTCATTTATTCCTTCCGTCTTACGTATAACCCGTTATTTTAATCGTCGTCTTATTTTTGGGATGTTACAAGTCTACCCCCCTTACAATAGGTTCCGTCCCCGAAACCTATCATAAGTCAAATAGTTGAGGGTACGACTCCCTCATTTCCATCTCCATTTTCCAAGTAGATTCCGATCCCTTTTGGTGCTTCCATTGGACTTTAACCAATGGAATAACTTTATTACGCAAACGCTTCTCCTTTCGGTCTAAGATGGCCACGTGTTCTTCGATGTAGTTAAGGTTGTTGTCGACCTCGATGTCAGTAAGTGGTACGTGAGCCGATTCATCCGCCAAACACTTTGCAAGTGTGATACATGGAAGGTAGGATGAATCCCACTTAACTCATCAGGCAACTCTAACCGATAAGCGACTTAACCAACCCGTGCCATTATCCTAAATGGTTCGATAAACCTCAGACTTAACTTCCCTCTCTTTCTGAACCGTATGATTACCTTCCAGGATGACACTTTCAACATTACTCTGTCCCCAACATCAAACTCAATAGGCCTTCGTCGTTTATCCGCATAGGATTTCTGACTATCTTCTGCGGCCTTCATTCGTGCTTTGATTTGATCAAACCTTTCCGACGTTTCTCTTACTACTTCAAGACTCCCTAATTCCTTTTCTCCAATATCACCCCAACAAACCGGGGTCCTTCATCTTCTCCCATACAACATTTCGTATGGCGGCATGCCTATCGTCGTGTGATAACTATTGTTGTAGGAGAATTCGGCTAACGGCAGATGACTGTCCCAACTGCCGCCAAAATCGATAATATAAGCACGTAGCATATCCTCCAATGTCTGAATGGTCCTTTCGGACTGACCATCCATTTATGGTTGGTATGCCGTGCTAATATTGAGTCTCGTGCCCATCGCTTCATGAAATCTTTTCCAGAACCTCGATGTGAATCGTGTGTCCCGGTCAGATACAATCGTCAAAGGCATCCCATGCCGTGCTACTACTTCATTAACAAATACTTTCGCTAACCTTTCCGACGAGAACGTCTCGCGAATAGGTAGGAAATGAGCACTCTTCGTTAAACGGTCCACAATTACCCAAATGGTGTCATGACCTTTAGCTGTGCGAGGTAGCTTGGTTATGAAGTCCATGGTAATGTGTTCCCACTTCCATTCCAGTATATCAAGAGGTTGAGTCTTTCCATAAGGTTTCTGGTGTTCAGCCTTTACTTGCGAGCAAGTCAAGCACTTGCTTACGTACTTTGTCACCTCATGTTTCATTCCAGGCCACCAGTATTCCTTCCCAGATCTTGGTACATTTTATTGTTACCAGGATGGATAGAGTACCGAGACTTATGAGCCTCATCCAGGATTTTGGTTCTAATCTCGCCACCCATAGGTATCCATACCCGCCCAAAACGTGTCCTAACACCAAGGGTGTTATATTCCAACTTGTCCTGTTGGCCAACCATTCTTTCCTTCTTTATGTTTTCTTCCTTCAGTGCTTCATCTTGAGCTCTTTCAATTTCCCTCATCACATCTTCTGTCACTACCAACTGGCAAGCTTTCACTCTAATAGGAGTAGGCACATCCTTTCGGCTTAGAGCATCAGCCACCACGTTTGCCTTTCCAGGGTGGTATATGATTTCACAACCATAGTATTTCAATAGTTCCAACCATCGCCTCTGCCTCATATTAAGTTCCCTTTGTTCGAAGAAGTACTTCAAACTTTTGTGGTCGGAGTAAATAGTAAACTTCACCCCGTAGAGGTAGTGCCTCCAGATTTTCAATGCAAATACGACCGCAGCAAGTTCCCAATCATGAGTCGGATAATTAGCTTCGTGAATCTTCAACTGCTGTGACGCATACGCGATCACTCTTCCGCGTTGCATCAACACGCATCCCAATCCGTGACCCGAAGCGTCAGAGTATACCACTAAGTCTTCATTGCCCTCGGGAAGGGCCAAGACTGGGGCTTTGGTTAGCTTTTCCTTCAATTCCTTGAACGCCTCATCCTGGGTCAAACCCCATTCGTACTTTACCTCCTTTCAAGACAACTTTGTCAACGGCGAAGCTATTTTCGAGAAATCCTGGATGAATCTCTGATAGTAGCCTGCCAATCCCAAGAAACTATGAATTTCAGTTGGCGTCTTAGGAATATTCCATTCCCTTACCGTCATTATCTTTGCTGGGTCCACCATAATGCCATTCGGGTTAATGACGTGACCTAGGAATTGGACTTCCCTAAGCCATAACGTGCATTTCGAGAACTTAGCATACAACCTTTCCTTCTTCAAAGCCTCCAACACCTCCTTTAAGTGACATGCGTGATCACCCTCATTCTTGGAGTAGATGAGGATATCATCGATGAACACAATTACCGATCGGTCTAGCATCGGTCGACACACCCTATTCATCAAATCCATGAACGCTGCGGGGGCGTTCGTCAATCCGAAAGACATTACGCGGAACTCAAAATGTCCATAACGCATGCGAAATGCATTTTTCGGTATGTCTTCTTCCCTCACCTTCAACTGATGGTACCCGGATCGAAGGTCGATTTTTGCGAACCAACTTGCGCCTTGCAATTGATCGAACAGGTCTTCGATCCTTGGTAAAGGGTACTTGTTCTTCACCGTTCGTTTGTTCAACTCGTGATAATCAATACACATTCTCATCAAACCATCCTTCTTCTTCATAAACAACACCGGAGCACCCTAAGGCCAGATACTCGGTTGTATAAATCCCTTCTCGAGTAGTTCGTCTAATTGGGCCATAAGTTCTTTCATCTCCACTGGTGCTAGTCGATATGGAGCCTTAGCCACGGGCTGGGCATCTGGTACTAAGTCGATTCGGAACCGAATCTCTCTGTTGGGTGGTATCCCAGGCAAATCATCTGGAAACACCTCCGGGTACTCACGTACCACGGGTACATCGTCTAGTTCCTTCACTTCCTTACGTACACCAGATAAACCTCGCATCCATGCCTCAAGTAATCTGTTGCCTTAATTATCGATATTACGTTTGGCATCGGGGCGTCACGATCTCCAAAAACCTTGACTTTGCTACCATCAGGAGCCTTGAATCGGATTATCTTTCGTTTACATATGATTTATGCTTCGTTGGCGGTTAACCAATCCATACCCAACACGACATCAAACCCTCCCAAAACCGTAACAAACAATCTAATAGGGAACCTATGACCTTCTATTTTTATCGTGGAGTTGTCAACTACATCGGTCACTCTCGCAGTTCTACCCTCAGCGATTTCTACGCTAAAGGCCCTTTCTAGCTTACTGACAGTGTACTTCAATCGTTTACAGAAAGTCGCAGATATAAAACTCTTACTGGCACCCGAATCAAATAACACAGAAACAAAAGTATTGTCAAGGATGAACATACCTGACGCCACATCGGGGTCTGCCCTGGCTTGGTCCTGCGTCAGTGTGTACGCTCGAGTCCTTGTTCGGGGCCTTTCATCCTTCTTTTCGGTGTTCTTCCCTTTCCTAGTTTCCCCCATTCTTGGCTTTGTGCAGTCCCTACTCAGATGCCCGGTTCCCCCACAGTTATAGCACTTGTAGAGCCGGGGACATTCACTTGAGTAGTGTCCAGTTTTGCCACACTTGAAGCAAAGATTGGATCCCAGTCTGCACTCACCCATATGTTCCTTCCCACACTTATTAGACATTGCTATCTCCTCCACCCGAGCCCTCTTATCAGGAGCCCCAGACATCTTTCCACCTATTCGTTTGTTTTGGAAGCTCGGTTTATTTTTGGGTTCCTCAATGGCAACATCATTTAGTGTCAGGTCATCATACACTACACCACTGAGTTCCACCACCGAATCATAGGTGCTAGGGGTGTTTGCTTTGATGAAAGTACGGACCTTATCCGGCAAACCTTGGATGTAGCAAGCAATCTTTCTCTCCTCAGTCATGATCAGATGCGGCACCAGACGTGCCAATTCATTGAATCTGGTAGTGTATTGACGATGTGTTTTACTTTCGGCTTTAAATCCAAGAAACTCTCTTTCCACCTTCTAGATTTCATTCCTCGGGCAGAAGTTCTTAATCACCAATGTTTTCAAATCGTTCCACACATTGCGTCAACCGTCTCGTCCCCCTTAGCTTGACGTACACCTTCCCACCAATGGGATGCTTCCTCTCTTAAGGAGTTTGAAGCAAATTTCACAACTTGATTTGCTCGACACTCGCTCAGACGGATGGTGGCTTCCATCAGTCAAAATTAGCCACCTCGTCCTTCTTTCCACTCAGGACCGGTGGGTCACATGCCTTAAAGGACTTATAGTCGCAACCACGGTTAAGCGGTGCGCTGATTGCCTCAGTGTTTGGGGTACCAACCGCCATGTTAGACCCACCCGTCTCACTAGCCTTCTTTAACGCTTCTGCCAACAGTCCCGACAAAGAAACCTTCATCAGCTCAGTGAACTCGCGTGCCAGAGCCGCTCTCACTTCTGGTTCAAAAGTGAATTGTTGTTCTTCGACATGAGTCGGCTCAGTCCCGTGCATACTAACTTCTGGCTCAGTGTGAACACTTCCTTCTTCACTGTACTCTTGGCGTGCAGGGGTCCTGCCGCGCCCACCGCTACGACCACCGGTATGACCCCCACCATGCCTTTCATTTCCTCTCCTTTCCATTTCATTCTATAAGACAAGGAATCCAATATCATCAGGCTAGTTAACAAATAGAATTCAACAAGCACTGTAAGATGTTAATATACACTGGCCATCTGTAGTTAACCATTACACTACCTTTCGATTTCTATTTGACCACCTTTGTGGTTTCATCAGAACACAAGTCCTAACCTAACCCTTTCTAAGGCATACTATACATGTAAATATACACTACCTTCATACCTGATGCTGTGGCTCGAGTTACCCGTACTGGCATCCGCTTTCGGTCCCATTAACAATTTAAGTTCAGACACTGGGAGTGTCCGAATCACTCAAACTATTGCTCTGATACCAACTTGTAAGGCCCCAAACCCGGGAGGCCTCACTCATTAGCCTCACTCATTCACAAACAGTTATTAAACTTGAATATCAAATAACGTAGCATAATCATTCATTCATCTTAATTAAAACTTGTTTAAACATGCGGAAGCGTAACATTGTCAAATACATAAACATAACATAAAAAACTCATAACGGGATGCCAGTCTTCATGATCAACCGGATAACTCTTCTGGCTTGCCAAACATCACCATCCATCGTCCATACTTGCCTTAACCTGAATGTGCATACTAAAAAGTCAGCTACGCTGGTGAGTTCTAGCATTACATAAAACTTTAAACATTTACATTTGCCAAAAACATAACATTCATTCATTTAATAAAACCATATGTAAAAACATGCAATAACTTAACATCATCAAAAACTTGTAATCATATCATCATAACATAAGTCAACACTAACCGAATCTACGCCTTTTCGTAACCGTCAATTCCATTCATCGCATACTGGCGGAGAAACCTCGAGGCACGCCACCACTAGGCCCTTCGACACCATACATTACCTGTAGGAGGAGAAACCTAGGGCCCGATACCCCAAATCCGTTCGACACTAGAACCTTAGGAACAGTATCACAAGGATACACGCACCTTCACCTTAAGCACGGCGTCCCAAACGACAACACGTACCTTCACCTTAAGCACTGTTCCCTCGCAGGGAATAGTACCTTCAAAAGGGATCCCGGTAATCCCATGGTGACCGTCGTCACCCCTTTATCCACCCAGTTGTACAACCGTTAGCCAGCCACAGAGGCCCCCATAAGGGTAAGGCCCATTCATGCATACATACCTTAGTTCCCGTAGGAACTCGTGGCAGATTCTTTCATTTCGTGACTTTCATAAAATATCCGTTACCGCCTTTACATCATTTTAGTTAAAACATCCGTACGTTTTATTAAACAAAACATCATCTCTTTCGTAAACCTTTCGTAAACTTCATTTGGCAAAACATTTCATAAACATCATCTCGTAAACATCATTTCGTAAACATCATATCATAAACATCATTTCGTAAACATCATTTCGTAAATATCATTTCGTAAATATCATTTCGTAAACCTCGTTTCTTAAACCTCATTTCAATACATCATTCTGTATGTATGCACACCAGCCCAAAAACATTTAATTAAAACATTTAAAGAAGGGCTTCTAGAACTCACCGGATAAGCTAATGTGGGTTGTCCTAAACAAAGGTCTAACAACACCACTTCTGATCTGAATTGATTAGTTAAATACACATCAAACTAAATCCCGACTCTAACGGTTTAACCATTCTAAACATACTGACTTTGCTTAACCAGCCTAATGCCTGCGCACTTGCTAAGTGCGCAGGGCCTTGTTCTTGCGTACTTAATAAGTGCGCAGACTTCGCTTCATGCGTACTTGATAAGTATGCAGACTTTGCTTCATGCGTACTTGATAAGTACGCAGGATCCTCTTCATGCGTACTTGATAAGTATGAATGATCTGCTTCATGCGTACTTGATAAGTACACAAGATCTGCTTCCCCACAAAAACCCTAACTTTCGCATTCGGGTCTGATCACGTCAAGATCCCGAACTTGTTTATATTCAAAATGTTTGCTTTTCATTAAGGAACTCAAATCTATGTTTTTCTTCCAGTTTCATCCGTAAAAACGTTACCTTTTCATCCAAAACCCGAAAAACCCCAAAACGAACAAAAACTCAGATCTAGGCTAGATCGTTACCTGTATTGAGCTTCTAATCCGGAGGTTCTTCTCATGAGCTATGGAGCAACACTTGGCTGGAATCTTGGGTCGATCTGCCAACTTTCTCTCTCTACGGTTTCTCTCTCTAGATCTTGCAAATGGGAGAAAGGTGGAGTGTGTTGGCTATTTAAAGGGAAGGGACTCTTCCCCTCAAGTTCACCGGCCCATCTGGCCCAGCCCGACACGCCTTGTTCATTTATTCCTTTCGTCTTACGTATAACCCGTTATTTTAATCGTCATCTTATTTTTGGGATGTACATGAATTGGCAACATATCCTAAGAAGATGCCCTCCGCCGCCTTTGCATGAAATTTAGATTTACGGTCTTTGTGCTGTAACACTAATGAACGTAGACTGCCGAAAGGAATGAGGTAGTCAAGGTTGGGAGGTCGATTATTGATCAACTCATAACTAGTTTTGTTATGTCTTTTGACAACCAGAACCCTATTCAAAACGTGAAAAGCTGTGTTAAATGCTTCTACCTAGAAGGTTACAGGAAGCTTGGCATCTGACAGCATTGTCCTTGCAGTCTCGATTAAGGTTCAGTTCTTCCTTTCTGTAACTCCGTTCTGCTGAGGGGTATACGGTGCACTGAATTCATGATGAATTCCCTTCTTAAGGCAGAAGAGTTCCATTATGTTGTTTTTGAACTCTGTACCGTTATCACTCCTTATTCTTCTGACTTTCAATTTGCATAATGATTCCAGATTCAGAATTAAATATTAAAGAATTTCAGAAGTCTCATCTTTAGTACCTAAAAAATGTACCCAAGAAAAACATGAGTAATCATCAGTTACAACTAAACAATATGACTTTCCACCAATACTCCTGATACTTATGGGCCCAAACAAGTCCATATGTAAGAGCTCCAAAGGGGTATCAATGGAGTTTTGGATCTTAGGCTTGTGGGATTTCCGTTGTTGTTTGCCCTTTTTGCAAGGCATACAATCATCTACAACGGTAAATCTCACTCTAGGAACACCGGTTACAAAACCGTTTCGGACAAGATGATTCATTTTTCTATAAGAAATGTGTCCGAGTTTCTTATGCCATAAGATTGAGTAAAAATGGAGTTTTGGATCTTAGGCTTGTATTATTTCCGTTGTTGTTTGCCCTTTTTGCAAGGCATACAATCATCTACAACGACAAATCTCACTCTAGGAACACCGGTTACAAAACCGTTTCGGACAAGATGACTCATTTTTCTATAAGAAATGTGTCCGAGTTAAAATGCCATAAGATTGAGTCAATTTCATTTGCTTTAGAAAGTAAACAGGTTGCAACTGATGAGATGGTTATTGCCACACTCATGTCAATTTGATAAGTGTCGTTCGTTCTTGGTGCATGCATCAAAATCCATTCTTCTGGAACCACGAAACCAGGTTTGAGAATCAAACATTCAGATTTGTTGAATATTACTGAATATTCTTTATCGCACATCTGGGAAACACTTAACATATTGTGCTTTAGCTAGTTGACATTATCAAAACTGATACATCCATTAGTAACCACGCCATGTTGCGTTATACTTCCTCCTTTTTCTCCTGCAAAGGCCACATAGCCGCCTCTGAATGGTTTAACGTCTTGTAGAAGGGCCATGTTGCATGTCATGTGCCGAGAACAACCACTAACAACATACCAAAAATTCATGATAGATTCCTTTGATTGTCCCTACACAAATCCAAAAGAAAATTAGTTAGATTTGGAGACCCAAGCCATTGTGGTCTCGGGTCGTCCATTCTTCTCAAAAAATATAACTTCTATCAATTCACAATCATGATGATCAAAAGTAGGTGATTCCTTTGGTGAGTAGGAATTAGAGGCTTGAGAAACGTCTAGTTTCTTTCTCCATTCTTGTTTCTTTTGAACCACACGTTTGCTAATATCAATTGGTAAACCCATGTGTAGATCCCGGGTTCCTCGTCGCGCAACGAAAATACACGGACTTGTTTTGTGATTTGTGTGGGAACCAAGAAACGAGACAAAGAAACACGAACATAAACAAAAGATAATGAAATGATACATAATCCATAACATAGAAGTCATCCCGTATTACAGACTACATACCGACGGAGCACACATCTCTCATCTAAGCTCACGGTCCAGGGGTCGGGAGAGCTCGTCCCGACCCGGACACCTCTCATCTAAGTCTTCTATTTATAGAGGTAGGAACACTACCTGCGTACTTGTCTAAGTATGCAGGGTACGCAAGGCAAAAGCCTTGCGTACTTACTAAGTACGCAGGACCAAACTGGTGTGTAGGCTAAGTACTCAGGAACACCCTCCTGCGTACACCGATACATAGAATTTAATCTATAGTTACAAAAACATGCTTCTACACCATGAAGGTTTTTCCTAGTTGATTACTGGATAACCGTTGTCCAAGTTTTCTCAAACTCTTATTTCGTATCCTTGTCTGTGGTCTTGAAAGTTTTACAACAGACGACTTACCAGTCAATGTATTACCGGAATTAGATACACCAGGAACAACTGGTTTCTTGTTCCATTTCTCAGTAGATGGTTTAGTCACGAATCTAGACTTAACCATATACTGGATTGGTGCTTTCACAAGCTTTGAAAATTGTTTTTTGAATTGCTTTACTGGTGGAATTTTTAGAGATATAGCCTTTTGCTGATCAATCGGTTGTTTCCCTTGATTTTTATAAGGACAATTCACAATGATGTGACCAAATGTTCCACAGTGAAAGCAATTTCTTCTTTCTCTAAAAATTCTTTTGTAAGGCTCACTGGTTTTGAATGTTAAAGTCTTATTCTGATGAGTATCAGGGTTGTTTTGATGAACCATAGGTTTTGCTTCTCCTGGTTTTGATTGATTCTTGGGGGTATAGTGTTTATCTATATTTTCTTGAAAATTCTTTCCCAAGTTGTTAGCAAATGATTCCTTTTCGACATGCTTTATGGTTTTGAAATCTCCATAAAGCATCTTTTTTAATTTGTCATTTGACTCAATTAAATCAGGTTCAGTTAAAACTTTTTTGTCAAATTTAGGTTCAACATGCAGTTCCTTTGAGACAACCCCTTCCTTTTTGTTGTCATTAGAACACTCATCTGAATAAAAATCTTCATCAGATGATGAAGTGGTCTTACTAGAAGATTCCTAAAGAAAAGACAAGTCAATGTCGACTGGTCCATTGACAAATTTCCCGTTTACAAGTGGTGGGATGGCATTGATACCTAGACCTTTGCCATTTACTTGTCTGGCAACATATTCATAGTGCTCAACCACAAACCGAGAATTTTTCAGCTTTTCAATCTTGCCACTTAGCTTCAGAATCTCATTCTGTAGCTTGGCAATTTCAACATTCTTTTTCTCTAACCCCTTGTATGCAACATCCAAATGAAACTGCTGTTCACTGATTTTAATTGAAAATTCATGTCTTTCTTTCTTTAAATTTTCAATTGAGTCTTTAAAACGTTTTTCATTTTCTTTGTAATTTAATGTTGCACTCCGCAGAGGTTCAAGTTGATCATGGATTCGATCATTTTCAGCTTTCAATTTTAAACAGTTAACACAAGAAACAACAATAAATGAGTTAGAATCTATCTCAGTCGATGAACTGGATGCTTCTCCGATTGCCATAAGTGCTAATGTTGAATCCTGTACATCACCAACTGCAGTAGATTCACTCCTTTCAGCTTTCATTATCTCCATTATTTCTGCCATCAATCCCATCTGTGTTTGCGAGATAATGGCATCTTCAAGATGGATTCCCCAATCATAGCTATCATCCTGTTAAGCTACCAGTGTTAGGTATAAAATTGAGACTGATGTTGTCAATAGAAACTACAATATCGAAACTACTAGTTCCGGATGAACATTTGTTCAATCGAAACTAGGTAGTTTCGATACCTGTTTTTCAGGCCCATTTGGCGGTGGCTTGGAAAACAAGGCATATGTGCTTGGCCTGCTATAAATATCAGATTATCTCATAGGAGGAGTGTGTGTCTGTAAAGGGAATCACCACCCCAGGGGGAGCTCACCATGGGGTGAGACTAATTGTAGAGTGTGTGAGGAGCTTTTTATTTTTCATATCAATCAAAGAATCATACGTTTTATGCTCCAATTATTTGTTCTTTTCACTTTTATATATTTCTGTTCATGTATGTGATTCCCGCACACGTCTCTACCTTTTTCTGATTCGAGAGTGATACCGGATCAAGGGATTCCGCCTCTTGATTCGGGCTGTTTGATGGATTTCAACACACATCTGTGTTTGTGATCTGCTCAAGACCTACAACTAAGGCATTTGTTGATGCTCCTTGATTCTGACTTCGATTGTTGCTGAAGTTCTGGTTGTTAAAACTCTGGTTGCCACTTTGACTTGGTCTAGTAAAGCCTGATGCCGGTGCTTTATCCTTTTGGCATTCACGAGCGAAGTGTCCAAAGTTCTGACACTTGTATCACTTGGCTTTGGACTTGTCAAAACCAACTTTGGCATTAGAATGCCCTCCAATGAACTTTCTACCTGTTCTGTTTAAGAAGCGCTTAGCCATCCTTAAGATCATGGCCATATATCATTGAATATCCATGTCTTCCATATCATCCGGATCTAGTTGATTGAAATCTTCTTCCACCATTTCTGGATCAGTCAGCTTACCACCAATAAAGTTTTCATAGGCTAGCATGCACGAGGAGAATAATTCCACATGATCTTCTGCAATCTTGGCAATAGCAGTTTGATGAGTTAAAGATGTGGTCATATGACTTCTTGTTTAATGTTTTTGGTATGAACCTGATCCTGAGGCTGCAAAACACGTATGAGTACTACAACTATTAGAGTTGTCTTCTTCTTGAGTAGAGTTCCCTGAGAACAAAGCAGTCCCAAAACCAGATGCTTTTGTAGTAGATGAAGCCCCAAAATACATAAACGTTTCTTGTACTAGTGGTTTCTTTCTTTCTCAGGTTCATGTCATCTTCCTGGATTTTCCCTATAGCTTCATCAACAATCATTTCATAGAACTTAGGGTTTTCTCTAAGTAGGGTTGTGTACATGTCAAACTTAGGGGGTAAGGCATCAAGAAATTTTTCAACAAGTTCATCCTCTGGATATTTTAGTTGGTAAGACTTAAGTTCAATTTTTAGATGATAAAGTCTTGAAATAAGATCATCTATGGATTCATTTTCAAGATACCTAAAACATTCATATTGTTTCCTCAACAACTCCCTTTTGCTCTTCTTAACATCACTATTTCCTTCAAAACGCTTTTGTAAAGCCTTCCAGAGATCTTGTGAGGTATCATAACCTCTAAAGCTATGAAATAAATCTCTTGTTAGTGCCATGGTTAATGAACCATGAGCTTTCTTTTCAAGATCATATGCGTTCTTTTCTTCTTCTGTAAGTCTGTAAATAGGTTTAGGTTGGTCTTCACCAAGAAAATCATGAGTAGAATGTTTATAACCCTCCAAAATAGGTATCCACATGTTTGAGTCTGTGTATGACACATATTCCTCAAATCTGGCTTTCCAGTTGGAATAGTCATTCACATTTAGTAACTTTGGTGGTTTTTGTGGAGTGCCTATTTCATTATCATAATTCAACATGCTACTGATATTTTGAAGATTAGCCATTTGAGTGAGTTTAATATGACACTTGGTATTTCAGACAATAAAGGTATAACTACGTACAAGGTCTTGTGAGGTGACAAGTGCACAAGATTACAAACAAGTATGCAGGACACTAAGTACGTAAGACAACAAGCACATATGATAAGTGCACAAGACAATAAGTTCGTAGGGTTGATAAGTACGCATGAGCTTAAGTACGCACATATGATAAGTATGCAAGACAATAAGTGCGCATGAGTTAACCAAAATGACAAGTACGCATGAGTTGAAACACAAGTACGCAGGAGACAGAAAGCTGAGTTTTGACAAGTGTATCCACTTGTCTTGATCAAAAAGTGATCTAAACAAAAAAAAAGGTATGAACAATGTGGTTTAGAAAATAGCTCAGTTTTGTGATTTTAAACAGATGTTGGAGAATAGATTAATAAAACAACAACAAAAGGATGAAAGTGTGATTATTTCAAGATGAACAAATGTATGAAACAAGACTCAGAAATCACCAATGCAGATGTAATCAGACCAACATTTTGATGAAAGATGTTCCTAACGTTCTCACAACACTCGAAAACAAGAGCAAAGGCTCTGATACCACTTGTAGGTCCCTCCGGGTGGGTGTGTCGGATAGAAAACGTGTGAGTATGTAGCCTAGTAATCAGGTGCGGAATGCCTGTTACTAGGTGGAACAATCTATGAATGCAAACAAAGTAATCAACACGAGCTTGTACTTATAAATACACGATATATTAATAACAAGGTGTTTCAAACAAGTACAGACACAAATAGAATGTAAAGCTGCTGACTTGTGCGTACTTGTGTGTGGGATTACTTCTTTTGTTACAAATGAAATAAACCCTGCAATTTATAGACCTGGTCCATGCGTACTTAGCAAGTACGCATGAACAACCTTCATGCGTACTTGACTAAGTACGCATGACCATTTGTACTTGACAAATACACAGGAATACTTCCATGCATATTTGTTTAGTACAAATCAAAATCATACAAGTTCAGATACAACCATGACATATTACAACTTGATAATCAAAATAAAACAAGCACTAATACATACAAGACTGAATAAATAACAAACAAAAGCTTAAGCTGATCCAGAGTGCATGTCACAAAAACCTGCATCAACAAATAATGATGTTGTAAGTAGAGGTATCAATGTGGTGTGTTGAGTTAGATTGACCATGGTGTCGGGATGAGTACATTGTGTATAATTGTTGTGTCAGTTGAGTTGTAAGAGTCTGGGTTAGGGCTGGGTAAGCCAGTGTCTAGAGATTGGTTGAGTTAACCAGTGTATGGTTAATATATGTATAGTCGATTATGTGTTATCAAAGTAGTAAGCTCGATCCACGTCGGAGAGACTTACTGAGTTAAATGATGGGGCTGAGTCTGGGGTGGTGAGCCTTTTGGGATATTATAAGATAACAGGGGATTATCTATATGATAAAAGTTTAATAAACTTTTTTTATAAGGACCTAAGGGTGTTGAGTGGAAACAAATATGAAACAGAAATGAGTTAGCTTTTGTTAAATTAAACTATTAGAACTCACTCAGCGTAGCTGACTTTGTATGTTCGTTAGATTGTTGTGCAGGTGAGTCTGCTAGACGAGGCATCTTGGCTTGAGAGCGGGACTAATCGGGTTGGTGCGCATGCATTCATCAGGTAACGTTATGAAAATTAACGACTTTAAAGGATAACATTATTTTGAGAAAGACTTTCGCTGTTTATTTAAACGAAAGTAAAGTACTTTTAAAGGGTAAAACCCATTATGAGAACCAACTGTATGGTGCCTGGTTTGGGGCCTTACAAGTTGGTATCAGAGCCGAGGTTTAAGAGAAAACTGGTGTTTTTAAACAAATAAAATGCTTTAACTTAAACTGAAAATGGGACAAGGGTGAAACGAATGCCACCACGAGTAACCGCGAGCCAAGAGGTACGTCTTTCGAGTTGAGCAATAATTATTATTTACCACTTGTGTAGTGTTACACTAGGTAAAGTGATTAGTGTGAGTAAATGATTTATGGTTCCGTGTGGGATCATGTGGTGTGATTTGTGATGTAGCATTATGTAGAACTACTTGAAGTTGTGTGGTGTGATTGAATGAGACTATAGTGTGAGTTGAGTAATGTGGAGTAGTATTAATTATAACTATGTGAGATAGTTTGGTGGGTCGATATGATTTAGTAATTTTGTGTGTAACCTTGGATGGTGAAATTGTGATAATCATGATGACTTGCTAGATTATTGTGTGGTGCTATGTGAGTTGTGTGGGATGCATGTGCATCTGGGGAATGTTAAAGATAGAAAGCTAGTGTGAATATGATGGGGAAGGTTTAGAATCCGAGCAGTAATGTGGACCACCAAATTGCATTTGATCACCGTGATTTGCAAGTCTATGATTACTCTGATATTATAAATTTGGCGCCCATAGTAATCACTCCAACGTTCTATCTTGTGCAGGTACTGATTGCCATGACGATTCAGACTACATGGATTAGGCGGGGAGTTCTTATCAGGAGGTTGACAGAACGACGGGCAAGATGTTTGGGTGCTGTTCGCACGGTTATCTTTGGAGGGAGACGAATCTTAGCACCTGTTCCATTGATGATGGTTCCATCGGAGGCTGAGTACGAGCAGGAGCTACCAGCATAGGAGGTGATCTTGGCACTTCCGACGCCAAATGCCCCAATACTACTAGGGCAATTATTAGGGGCAGACTCAGTAGTTCCTTTTACAGGAGAGGAAGAAATGCATTTGCAGTCAGGAGTCAGCCCTCGAGACACTACGTAGAATCAGGAAATGGATGGTTGGAGGAATCCGATGACGAGGAGCAAGTGGGGGATAACTTTGACTTGTTTGATGAGTAGAACAGTGGTGGTTACCATGAGAGGACTAAAGCATTTTGAGTAATGGCTGTCAAGCACTTTTGTGACGAAATATTTGTTTTTGGTTTTTTTTAATTGCTTGATTTTAACCTTGACGTTGAATCTTACCACGAGATGGTTTAAAACGTAGCTAATGCTAGTTGCATGTATGATAGCTTGCTATTGGTGGTGCAGTGTTAATTATGTGTGATTATTTGATTACCTTTTGAACAACGTGAGTTTATACTAAATGTAATCTTTGATGTGATGCTAGAACTTGGTTGATTAGACGGTATGAATAGACCTGTGTAGACCTGAGTTTTGATTACTGGTGTGTGTCTACGGTCTTAAGATAGTGTCACCTATGTGTTATGCTTAGGTGATGTGTGAAGTGTAAGGGGTGTGTTTAGCCTTACTATGATATTGAATGTCTTTATATCTTAAGGCATATATCTTCGCGAGGTAAATGTTTTGGTGCTTAAGGACATGAGAGAGTTTTGTGAATAAACTTGTATGTTTTTAATGGAGTTGCTTATGAGTATAAGTTATTAGTGTCATGTACTTAATAGTCGTGGTGGGAGATCAAGCGTAAGCTTGATATTGTGTCTGGCATTAGTCAGGCGGGAGATCAAGTGTAAACTTGATATGGTGTTGACATTTGTCAATGGGTTATTGTGTCTGACGGCAGTCAGGCGGGAGATCGTGTTATTTATGCCTTTGGGCCAAACAACATGATATACTTGTGTGTCTATAGGTGACGAGGTCATATTGTATGCGCGTAGATTTAACTAGATCTAGCTAGTTGTATATGTGCATTTGTGTGAGTTAGAAGGTTGAGTTACTAGTACGGGTGTAGAACAATGTGTGTTCTTTAGTTATGTGTGTCAGTGTGAGTCCTTGTAGTGCACACTTACTCGTGCATAGGACGGAAGGTTAGTGTGCTCAAGTATGATATTCTATCTTGACGATTCTATCGACACTGATACGTTGAGGTGATGCAAGGAGTTTTGACGTCTTTCTAGGCGACCAGTGAGGTGCTCTTATGAGATGCCTATGCTTATATCTCGGGAATTCGGAGCATGAAGCCAATGGGCGGAGCTGTGAGAGTAGATGATGAAGGTGTTTACGTGGATGCTTGACCGGGAATGTTTATGATGAGATCAAGGTGATGACGCTGAGATATCAGCACAAAGTTAACAAGGTGATGAAGGACCTTCATGGAACACATTCCATATGAAGAATTCAGCCAAGGTGAGACACTAGAGGAACATGGATGTTCTTCCCTGGGCGAGACGACGAATAGCTGGGGCTTGTGAGTAGGCGGACTTCATTTTCGTACATGATAAATGAGATGCGGTCGGGGATTGCATGGTAATGGTAGAGCAACATAGAGAAAGGTGAAACTTAGGAGGGGCAAGTGCAAGATTACACGTAAGTGACTAAGAAAGATATGCCTACGCTAGCAAAAGCATTTAAGGAAATCAAGCATTTAGATGATTGAAACGGACACGACAAAGGCATATGAGCCTTGGGAAACATTGAGAGCTAATGAATATGACTCTAGCGTTGGGTGTGTACGTAATTACGGGACGTATTTAATGCATGATAATGAAGTAAAGAGATACTACGATAAAGAAATTTAGTGGAGACCAGGGTAGCTTTGCAAGAGCTCCTAAAGATCATCGAGGAAAGACATTAGTGGTGCCCTTATGGGTAGGGCAATGGGCTAGAGTTTGAGAAATCATCATAGGACGGTGATCAAGGTATGACGCAAGGAGTACGACGACTTCACTTTGGAAGGACGGCGAATGAATCCATCCATGAAAGTTAAGGAAAATACTTGGGAGAACGATCGTGAATGACGAGTTCATTAGAGCTATACGAGAGTCTTAGGCAATTTTGCTAGGAGCTGAAATGAAATGTGACAAGTGAGCGGACAATCGGCGGTGTTGTGCTACGTAGTACCAGAGAAGATGTATGTGGAAGTGAATGAATGTCAAATTGGGTGCACCAGTTGGATCAGAAGGGTGAATTGTGTTGGTCTGAACAGACGCAGGATTCGAGGACGAATCCTCTTTTAAGGGGGATAGACTTGTAACATCCCGGAAATCCGCTAACTAACGAGTCGGGTTATTGAGTAAACGAAATCTATTTTTAAACAATTTCGACTATAACGGTTTCACGTAGAGCTTGGTTTATCAAAGCCGGAGGACCCGGTTAGTAGATAATTCAAAAGTGTGGATAAGAAATGTGTTGGATTTAAAAGGAGGGACCCGGAATGAAACCTTGGATGGTTTAAATACCATATTAGTGCAAACCTACGACGGCGACCGGAAAGGGGAAGAACTCCACGTCTCGTCAAGGTACTGTTCGTTTAAACTACATGCGTATTTCTTCGTATTTTGTTACGTGTTGTGTTAACACCCGATTAAGGGTTTCATTTGGATGGTGGACCGATAACGACGGTGGACGGAGACGTAGAGGATGCCGACGATAGTGGTGGTAGCGACGTGATGCGGCGTTGACCTGAGTTAGCGTGGCGGCATGATGGTGCAGGTCGCGGAGGTACTCGGCGGCAGCGAGGCATGCATGCGGCAGTCGTGGTGGCAGTCGAGGAGGTGCAACAAGGAACTGGAAAGGGTGACACGAGGATGGTGGTGAGTGGCTATGTCGGAAGCCACGATGGCAGCCACGGAGCACGATGGTGGCACATGGTAGTGGTGATTCGTGGTACCCGGCTAGGGTTTTGGCCGACGTGGAAAGCAAAAACGATGGTGACGGTGGAGTACGAGGTGGACATGTGCGCTCGGCTAGGGTTGTTGCATGGCGTGCGTGTATGGGAACCCGACACAAGTGCCTACATTTTACGTGGTTATGATTTTTACTATGTATGGCATGCAAGCGAATATGAAACCCGATCCGAGTACGTGTGTGCTCGTGGGACTAGGGTGCATACGTGCATGCTTGGAAACCTAGGTCCAGGTATACGAGTTCTAAGCGGGTCACGAACGATCCAGTTCGAAGGTGACATGAGATTAGGGTTTTATGGAGATTGTATTGACAAGCAGATGGAAATCAGGGTTTTATTATATTGTTACCCGTTACCCAACATATGTTTTAAACGTATCCTGATCGTGTGATCATACTTTTAACATGTTCGGGGTTTGAGCGAGCACTCAAGGTGCAGAGCTAGGATTTGGAGGCGGAATAACCGGTGAGTTTCTAATCCCCTCTTTTAAATGTTTTAATGTTTTGGGGCTATCGTACATACTCACATGTTTTATTAAACGAACGTATTACAAGTTATGGTTTAAACATGAAGTGTTTTATGAGATCGTTATGTAATAATGAAGCTAAGGGTCATTGTGGGGTCCTTAGGATGAGTGTACAAGAGTGTGATGATCTGCGTGTGTCTCCCACTTTCATTGTCAGGCTCATGAGATTCACCCAGCTCCATCATTCTCCTTAAATCAAAGTCTGAAAGTTGCATCACTTCATCCACAGACTTGTACGTTGATCTCTTCATATCTGCCTTTCCCCTGAACACTTCAAATCACTGATCTGGTTCACTGTAAAACCATATCATTTTCTCTTGATTCTTCAGATGTGATAGGAGGTTTAGTTTTCTTTTTGGGAGGCTGTTGATGAGAGGGAGCTGGGTGGGAGGATTTAGACTCTTTGGGAGGGGAGGGGAGTGATCTAGGAGGGTGAGAGGGAAGTTTTTGGACAGAAGGAGGAGAGGTTGAGGGAGTAGACTTGGGTTTCTTTGGTTTTATTTCTTCTGTGTAAGTGTCTACCCTTCTTTTAGAGCCTATGTTCTTCAGCCTCTCTTCTTCTTCCTTTTTCAGCTTAATGTAGAGGGCTTGTAGGTTCATGAAGTTCATGGGACCCAACCTCTTTCCACTCTCACCTCTTGCATTTAGGAAGTCCATCATGACCTTCCTTTCTTCATGGGTTCTAACATTGAAGGCAATGGCTTTCCTAGATTTCATCCGGGCTTTTTCTTTTTCTTCAGCCCTCTTCTTCTTGGCCAGTTCACCAGATTGACCCATGAAGGCCCTGTAGATTTCTTTATTGGATAATTTCTCAAGGTAGTCTGCATCCTCACCTTGAGAAATTGTTGAAGCACTTTTGTGTGACAAACACTCTAGATATTGTCTTAGCTTTTGTACTTGTCTTGTATGTAATACTCTTTGTATGTTAATGTCTGTATGTATTAGTTATCGAGTTGTAATTTCTAATGTATGTACTAGTCGTCTGTTTTCTCTAAGTGTTTTGCACACTTAGCATGTGCGCAGGAATTACTTCCTGCGTACTTAGCAAGTACGCAAGAATACTCTGCGTACTTGTTAAGTACGGAGGAACAATTTGCCCTGCGCACTTGTTAAGTGCGCAGATATCAGGTCTAGTATAAATAAGCTAGGTTAACAGAAGTTATGTACGCAGACATTACGCACTCATTTGTAACATCTCTGTAACCTACAAGTTTTATAATAGACGAAGTTTGAAAGTGTTTTCACTGTCAGTTTACTTTGTGTTACTTGATTCTCCACCTAGTCACAGGTATTCCGCACCCGGTCAGACTAGTCACACACCCACACGTAACGATCCGAGACACCCGAGGACCTACAAGTGGTATCAGAGCTTAGCTCTTGATTTCGAGTGTGTTAGGAGCATCTTCTACACATCCTATAGAGTTTTTGCAAGCAAAAGTGTGTGTTTTTGTTGATTTTTGTGATAAAATAGGGTAGCTCTTGAGCATTATTTTAGAAGCAAAAATCACTCAAAAAACCGACTTTTTGTTGTGTATTTGGGTGTTTTAAGCATCAAAGGTTGGTTAGAAACGAGTTTCTGACCCTTTGGCTCATTTTGTTTAGTCATATCTTCAATTTTTTCTGTCTCCGGTGAGATTCCAGTGACCGGAAAAAGTTGGTGAGGGTTTGTGAAAAAGTGACATGCGTACTTACCCTTTCTGGCTAAAAGGATAGTCTTCTTGCGTACTTACCAAGTACGCAAGACCATTTCTTGTTTCTTACTTAACTTCTTCTTGCGTAATTGTCATTTACTCATGCGTACTTGTTAAGTACGCAAGAGCAAATCTTAAGTGCGTAAGACCAAGTTCTTAAGTGCGCAAGGTCAGAAAATAAATGCGCAGATTACTTTGACTTTTCTGAAATTTGACCATGGCAAATCTTCAGAATCTCGGTAACCTGTTAAATTATGACAATGAGATTGGAACCCCACAGAAACCACCAAAGCTGCTTAACGTAAATGATTACTCAAACTGGAAAGCACGCTTTGAGCATTATATCTCATACACCGATTCCTCACTTTGGATACCCATTCTAAAGGGTTATAAGCATCCCACATATACATATCTTGTTAAGGAAGTTCCCAAGCCTATCTCCAAACTTGATGAAGAAGAAAGAAAGTTTATGACAGAGAGAAGAAAGCACACGGATCTATTACTATGGCCTTGACCAGGGAGTTATTTCACAGCTTTAGAGGATACGATAACTCCAAGGATCTCTGGAAGGCTTTGCAGAAGAGATTCGAGGGAAACAGCGACATCAATAAGAGTAAGAGGGATCTTCTTAGGAAGTAGTATGAGTGCTTCAGATATCTGGAGAATGAATCTATAGATGAGCTTATCTCTAGATTCTATCTTCTGTAAACTGAGCTGAAAGCTTATGACCTGATCTATCCGAATGAGGAGTTAGTTGAGAAATTTCTGGATGCCCTACCACCAAAATTTGAGATGTACACCACTCTGATGAGAGAGAACTCAAAATTTTATGAGATGACTATTGATGAAGTAATCGGAAAGGTTCAAGCACATGATATGAACCTAAAACGAAAAGAGAGCTCAGGGAGACCTCAAATACAAGACCCTTCTATGTATTTTGGGACGTCTTCCACAGCCAAAGTCATCGGGTTTTGGAATTGCCCTTTTCTCAGGAAACTCTCATGAAGAGGATAACTCAAACGTCTATGGTAGTCAGGCTTGCTATGCAACATCTGGATCTGGTTCTGGTTCTAGATCTCATCACCAGAATTCCTCAAGAAATTCTTCTCCCACATCTTCAGCTAACCAATCAGCAATAGCCAAGATAGCTGAAGATCGTGTGGCTTTATTCTCATCATGCATGCTTGCCTATGAGAACTTCATTGGCGGTAAACTCACGGATCCTGAAACCATAGAAGAAGACTTCAATCAGGTGGATTCGGATGATATGGAGGACATGGATATTCAATGGAATATGGCCATGATCTTGAGAAGGGCGAAGCGTTTCCTGAATAGAACTGGCAGGAAGTTTATTGGTGGACATTCAAACGCCAAGGTGGGATTTGATAAATCCAAGGCCAAGTGCTACAAATGCAATAACTTTGGGCATTTTTCAAGAGAATGTCAAAAGGACAAAGCACCGGCCTCGGGGTTCACCAGACCTAGCCAAGGAAACAGTCAAGGGTACAACAACTCCAACAACCGCAATCAAGGTCAAGGTGGAATGTCCAATGCTTTGGTAGCACAATAAGATGACAGCTTTGATTGGGGTGTTCAACTGTAGAATGCCCTTACTACTCAAACGCAAGTTGGTCTCATGGCTGAGATTATGGAGATGATAGAAGCAGAGGAACGGGAAGCTTCTGTGGCTGACCAAGAAGAGTCTACAACTGCAGTTGCCCTCATGGCTATTGGAGAGGCATCATGTTCATCTAATGAGGTAGATTCTAACTCTTTTGCTGTCATTTCTTGTTCCAAATGTCTAAGCTTAAAGGTTGAAAATTCTAAGCTTCAAGACAAAGTCGAACCCCTTCGTATTTCAGCTTTAAGCTACAAAGAAAACAAAAAACGATACAAAGATTCAATTGAAACGTTGAAGAAAGAAAAACGTGATTATTCACTTAAAATCAGCGATCAACTGTTTCATTTGGATGTTGCGTACAAGGGGTTAGAGAAAAGGAACAATGAGATTAACAAGCTACAAAATGAGATATTGCAGTTGAAAGGTAATATTGAGAAGTTGAAAAATTCTCATTTTGTGGTGGAACACTAAGAGTCTGTATTGAGACAAGTGAATGGCTTAGGGCTGGGTACTAATGCCATTCCTCCACCAGTAAGTGGGAAATTTGTCAACGGCTTAATTGACATTGATTTGTCTTTCCTTGATTAGTCCTCGAGTCAGGATGATTCCTCTAACAAGGATGATTCCTCAAGTAAGGCTGACTCCTCATCTGATGAAAAGTTCCTTACTGCTTCTGATGATGGGTCTGAGAACCCCTGCCCTGAAGGAGTAGTCTCCGAGGAGTTGCTCGGTGAACAAAAAGTTAAGAAAAACATTATCACTGATAGTGATAATTGTATTTTGACTGAACCTGATATCGTTGAATCAAATGAAAAAATTAAAAGTGATGCTTTATGGGGGATATGGGGGATATAAAAACATTAATCAAGTTAAGAAAGAAGCTTTTTCAGCTCATTATGGGCTTGGCTATCAATAAAATATGCAAAATTATTATATTCCCAAGAAACAATCATCATCGGGTCAAACTACTGTTCACCAAACAACTTCTCCTACTCATCATGCTGAGTCATCTAATGTCAAATCTAATGAGCCTTACAGGAGAACTTACAAAGAAAAGAGAACTTGCTTTCACTATGGTATGGTTGGTCACATCCTTGTGAACTGCCCTGCTAAGAACCAAGCGAAATGGCCAATTGTTTCACGACCGTCTGTTATCTCTAAGTCACCACCAGTGAAGCATTCCAAGAGTCCAAAAGAAAATGTGGTGAAACCACCAGTAAAACCTATGGTAAAGCCAAAGATCACATCTGAGGCTAAACCATATGTTCCAAAAAGGGAAAAGCTATCTGCTAAACCTTGTGCTTCTACCTCTGGTAGTGCACCTACTGGTGAGAAACCTGTGGTTAAGCTTTCTAAGCCACAGAGGAGAAGAAGGAACAAGAGATTGAGGAAGCTGGAACAGCTGGCTGGAATTCAATCAGGTGAAGCTTTTACTAGTTCACCTGGTGCTTCTGAATGCAAGCCAACTATTTCAGTAAAACAAAAGAAAAGGTCCTAGAACAAGAAATCTAAAAGTTCTCAATCTCCTGGTCCCAAGTCTTCTAAAGATTCATCCATTTTTGACAGTGACTCGTGCAGGGACATCCGAATGGTACTATCTCTAATCGTTGGTATGCAGATAGTGGATGCTCCCGGCACATGACAGGTAACATGGCCCTGCTTCAAGATGTAAAACCATTCAGAGGCAGCTATGTGGCCTTTGCAGGCGAGAAGGGCGGCAGTATTACTTGTCAAGGCGTAGTTTCAAATGGTTGTGTCAGCTTCAACAACATCAACTACTGTGAATGCTTGATTCTCAAACCTGGTTTTGAAATTCCTGAAAACTGGATTCTGATGCGAGCACCAAGGACAAACGACACTTATCAGATTGATTTGAGCGTGGCAACAACCACCTCATCAGTTGCTACTTGTTTCTTACCAAAGCGACAGAGCTTGACTCTATCTTGTGGCATAGGAAACTCGAACACATTTCTTATCGAAAAATGAATCATCTTGTCCAAAACGATTTGGTAACCGGTGTTCCTAAGCTGAGATTTGCCATTGCAGATGAGTGTATGCCTTGTAAAAAGGGCAAACAGCAACGGAAGTCTCACAAGCCCAAGCTCTAAAACTCTATCAATACCCCTTTGGAGCTATTACATATGGATCTGTTTGGCCCCATAAGTATCAGGAGTATTGGAGGTAAGTCATACTGTCTAGTTATAACTAATGATTTCTCACGTTTTTCTTGGGTGCATTTTTTAGGTACAAAGGACGAGACTGCTGACATTCTTCAATACCTAATCCTGAGCTTGGAATCTCTTTGCAAGTTGAAGGTTAGAAGAATAAGGAGTGATAACGAAGCTGAATTCAAGAATAATTTGATGGAACTTTTCTGTCTCAAGAAGGGTATTCATCACGAATTTAGTGCCCCGTACACACCTCAGCAGAATGGAGTTACAGAATGGAAGAATAGAACCCTAATTGAGACTGCAAGGACATGGCTGTCAGATGCAAAGCTTCTTGTAAATTTCTGGGCAGAAGCAGTAAATAAAGCTTGTCATGTTTTGAACAGAGTTCTGGTTGTGAAGAGGCACAACAAGACTTGCTATGAGTTGATTAACAATTGACCTCCCAATCTTGACTACCTAGTTCCTTTTGGTAGTCCCTGTTCCTTATTGCTACAATACAAAGACTGCAAGTCTAAGTTTCATGCAAAAGCAGTGGAAGGCATCTTCTTAGGATATGTTGCCCACTCGCTTTGCTAGAGAGTGTACAATATAGGAACTCGTACTGTTGAGGAATGGTTCGAAGTGGATTGCATTAAACACAACATTCCACCAGAACCAACTGGTCCAGCTTGGGGTTTTGATTATGATGCGCTATTCAAGTCTTTCAACCTTCCTGATTTGTCTGCAGATGCTGCCGCAAATGTGTATGATTTCTTTGGTGGCGGTGATGACTCCAGTTTCTCAACCCGTGCAACTGTACCGTTTGTAACTCCCGATTCCAATGCTGCATCTGCATCTGGAACTCATGACAGTGATGATGTTGAAGTTGTTCATGTTGACGGAAATGACACTTAAGCTAATCCTAACACTCGTGTAGGAAATGAAGCTCCAGCTGATCCAATCAACATTGAATCATCGTCTTCTAGATCACAGGATATGGGAGAGTTGAGCACGAACCTCGATTCAGAAATTCAAGAACCGCAAATACCAGAGACGAGAGTGCATAAGAATCATCCAATTGACAACATTATCGGTGATCCTCATGCCAGTGTTCAGACTCGTCATAGAACCACTACTGAGAACACTAGTTTATACTCTGAGATACTTGACACTGGTGTCATGGAAACATGTTTGCATGTTGCATTCGTGTCCCAGTTAGAACCGAAGAATGTGAAGGAAACTCTCGCTGACAACTGCTGGATTGAGGCGATGCAAGATGAATTGTCTCAATTCCAAAAGTTGCATGTGTGGGATTTGGTTGACTTGCCAAAAGGCGCACAACCAATTGGAACCACATGGGTGTTCAAGTGCAAAATGGATGATCATCATGCCGTAGTGGAGAATAAAGCAAGGTTGGTTGTTCAACGATTTTATCAACAAGAGGTTCTGGATTACACTGAAGTGTATGCCCCAGTTGCTAGACTTGAGGCCATTCGACTATTTCTGGCTTATGTCTCCTATGTCGGCTTCAAGGTCTATCAACTTGATATAAAGAGTGCTTTCCTGTATGGAAAAGTTCATGAAGAGGTCTATGTCACTCAACCTCCCAGCTTTGAAGATCCGCATAATATCAATAAAGTGAATAAGCTCGACAAAGCACTTTATGGTCTTCATCAAGCACCTCGGGCATGGTATGAGACGTTATCAAAACATTTATTGTCAAATGGTTTTGACCGTGGACAGATTGACTCGACCCTCTTCTTTCGGAAAGCAAGAGGTGATATTCTTCTTATACAAGTGTATTTCGACGACATTATCTTTGGGTCTATAAATGAAGAGATGTGCAGGGAATTCGAACAGGTAATGAAGTCCAAGTTTGAGATGAGTAACATGGGTGAATTGTCGTTCTTCCTGGGTCTGCAAGTCAGTCAAAGAGAGGATGGCATCTATCTACATCATACTAAGTATGTGTAGGACATCTTGTCAAAATACAAGATGAATGATAGCAGTACTTATGGCACACCTATCCCCGTCAATCATGGTCTGTGTCCAGACAAAGATGGAAAGGATGTGGATTGCAAATTGTATCATGGGATGATCGGATCTCTTATGTATCTCATAGCTTCAAGGCCCGATATAATGTTTGTTGTATGCTTGTGCTCAAGGTTTCAGTCACAACCGAAGGAGTCTCAAATGATAGTTGTCAAGAGGATATTCAGATACTTGAAGAGGAAACCCCGATTGGGTCTTTAGTACTCAAAGCAGCAATCATTTGACCTCAAAGCCTATACTGATTCAGACTATGGTGGTTGTAACCTTGATAGAAAGTCAACTTCAGGTGGATGTCAATTCTTGGGAGACAGGCTGGTTTCCTGGCAGTGTAAGAAGAAGTCAACGGTTTCTGTCTCAACATGTGAAGCAGAGTACATTGCTGCAACGAGCAGTTGTTCTCATATATTGTGGATTCAGCAGCAATTGAGAGACTACAACTTAAACTTCACTGGAACTCCATTGTTCATTGACAACAATGCCACCATGTCCATCACAAATAACCCGGTGAAACATTCCAAAACTAAACATATTGAAATTCGCCACCATTTCATCCGTGATTGTGCTGAAAAGCATCTCATTGAACTTGTAAAGGTCCACACGGATGACAACTTTGCTGAACTTTTCACTAAGGCGTTTGATCGAACCCGTTTTGAACATCTTGTCAACATGATAGGAATGTTCAATCCAGAGTGAAAACTTGTTTTTCTTAAATCAATTCAATTCATGAATGTTAAATTTTATTTCTTTTAAGTTTTCTGTATAGTTCTTTTAGTTTTCAAATATTTTACAAAAAAAATAGAAATTGAGAAAATTTCAAAGTTATTTGAGAAAAGAGGAAATGATAGTACATCAGTAATGATCTAAACGTCATAGACTGCACATATGGGAAATGATTGCGTCATGCTTACTTGATCGTTTAAATTGTTGTGTTCTTGATCTGCTTATTTACAAGTACTTTGAATTGTCAGTAGGCTGTAAGCATCTTTGAATCATTAGTAGTGTGGAAATTAAATCAATACTACAACTGTGATTTGAACCCATGTTTGCTAGTGTGTATTGGTAAAAGAATGCAAAAGATCACTATCGGATACAGGATGTTAGATTTTGGTAATTATTTTCTTCTGAGACCAGTTTCGGGATAGGTCGTTAGCACAATTAATGCGGTTCATCTCACTGCCCATACTCACAAGTATGCAATGAGAGATTGAATCAAGAAATGTCTTTACATCAACCGTTGAGTGTGTATTCACCCTTGAATCACTCCTGCTTCATTGAATTCCTCCTAATTCATTGAATTCAAATCCAGATAAAACTTGGATTCCCTTACCTAAATGCTCAAACACCATATTCATTATCATGAATCATCATACCGTTATTCACTGAAGAAATCACATAAAACCAAGACAAATGAATCACTCGATTCTGAATCTTATGATTCCTGATAATCCTTATGGATTATGTTTGATTTTTCCTGTGCTAATTGATGTAGCCTCGTTCTGGAAATTTAGAAAATCATTGGGAAAATCTCAGATGCCTTGAGATAGTGCAATTTACATTCCTGTAGCATAACAGTGGGGTACACGTTGTATATCTTAAAATTAATACATTAACACACAAGAACGTGATACAAAGATGTTTATGGTTTCAAATCTTATAATATTGCCAACTTGAATTACTTGTTTATGTGCTTATTACGTATGAATAAATAATAATCCATGACTTGATCCCATATTCTTTGATGTTTATCTTGTATCGTTTTTGCTGTAGTTTAGCCTGATATGATCCTCTGCTAGTGTCTTTGAACAAAAATAGTGTGTGTGAATATGTGTCACTCTGAAAAGATCAAAAAGATTTTAAGTTTGTGTATAGTTCAAATTCCATTCAGAAAAACCAAAAATATTTGTGTTTAACCTTCGTGAATTGACTTTGAATCCTCTTGATTGAATCTGCTTATCATGTTCGTTATTTGACTTGACAATCTTCATAATTTTAGTTGAAATTTGTGCAACACAAGGGTTTCTGCGTACTTGTCAAGTGCGTAGGAATTAAACCTTGCGTACTTGTAAGTACGCAAGACTTAAGTCATGCGTACTTGCTATGTACACAAGAGTTAAGTCTTGCGCACTTGTTAAGTACGCAAGACCAAATTGTGTGGGGTATATATACAAGACTTAGAATTATTTCCGGATTTTATCTCATTTCAAACCTCTTTGACACTGTTGTATACCCGCTTCATATTTCCTCGAATCTTTGTGCGATTCCAAACATCTTTATCGTCCTGTTCATTGTTCCATCTTCATTTAACAATCATTTGGTGAGAATCTCAGTCCATTCCATCCATTAAATCTCCAGTTATTTCTTTGAACTCTTGAACCTAGGGTCTTGATAGTGAAACTTTGACCGATTTTGGATGTTCTTGATGAAAATTAAGACATAAAACTAGTTATAAGTCACTAATCGAAGCTTCTTGACACCTAAATTGTCTTTAACAGGGTTTGATTTTGATTTTGACCCCTTGTTTGACCGTAGGTTACCGTCGGACCAAGGCTAGGTCAAAATCGACTGGTTTAGCAAATCATTGCTGTTGATAGTGGTTCCATAGTTCATAATCATGTATTTCGACCTTGTGGTGACCCTATTCCACAGCAATAGAATACAACTGTTGAATTTTTGGAGTTTGAAATTTGGCTAAGTGCAGGTTCCTACGCACTTAACAAGTACGCAAGAAGTAATTCATGCATACTTGCTAAGTACGCAAGAACTAACCCCTGCGTACTTGCTAAGTACACAGGAAGTGCACTTCTAAAAAATTTCTAAGTCTGAAATTCAGTTCATTATGTAATTGCTATATCAAGTCATGTTTGATCCATTCCAATGATGTTTCTTGTTCTTATTGTGTTTATTGTTTGTTTTTGCAGTGATGGCTCGTGCATTTACCAGCGAATTCAATCTGCTGGCTCTAACACAACCCGAGTGGAAGGGTGTTGCACTTCAATATAGGAGATAGTCGATTTCCTGAATCGGTCGAAGATCAGCTATGCCATCTCTGCTGATCCTATTGTCTCAAGACCATATCTGGAGCAATTCTGGGAAACTACTGATCACGACTGTTCAGTAACCCCAAACTTCATTAAGGCTACTGTAGCAGGTCATGATATTGCTATTTTTGAAGACACCATCAGACGAGTACTACAGTTTAGGGACTTATCAGCCGATCCGATGACCTACCTGACTACTTCGTTGATGGATGCTGGAGACAAAGGATGGGGTTGGTACCATGGACTACTCCTCGTATAAGAAGATGTGGGTACTTGATCAGTGGTGTTACTTCGCGCACGTCATGATCATGTACATGTCTGCTAGGAAGGCAGGAAAAGATTCTGTGGGGCATGACTTGGCAGCTGCAATGGTTGGCCTCTCTCTTAACAAGGGTTACCACTTTTCAAAGTATATCTACAAGTCTATCACCGATCAGATCAATGTTGCTGAGAGGTTTAGATTTCTATTATACCCACGGTTCGTGCAGCTGTTGATTAATGATGTTGTACCTAATCTAGCTCATATTGGAGAGAGACTATAAGTCAAACGGGTGGACAAGAGAGTGTTTGCAAAATTTCTAAAGCCAGGCAGTGTAGAACCTACCCCTGATCACACTCCTCTCTTTGGCCACCTAATTAATGAAGCATATGTGGTCCCTGCTGACTTCAGATGGTATAGTGCAGAGTCTGAGCCTGAACTCAGTGAACACAGTGATGAACAACAGGAAGAAGAGTAAGTTGAATCTGAAGATGATATGTCTGAAGACGAAGGAGACGAAGAACAGGGAAGTGGGGGTTCTGAAGATTCCAACTCAGAAACAACCGAGTCAGATTCATCTTATTCTGATGATGCACCATCCCAGGCACACCCAAGGAGATTGACGAAGGTGACCCTTTCCGAGTCATCTTCCAAGAGAAAGAGTCAAGAGACTAGCAGTGAATATGAGCCCGATTCTGATTCGGACGCTACTATACAGAGATGCAGAAGAGAAAGTATAAACAAGCATCGGGGGGATAGGCCACACCTAGCTATCCTTCGTGAGGTAGAAGTCAGTGCTCCGAGGCAAGAAAGTGTAATGGCTGCGAGTACTGATTCCACTTCTACCTCACCTTCACAACAGCTTTATAGGCGACAGCGGAGGAGGCCACGTGTAACACCTGATGTGGCTACCACTGCTATCACAGAGGAGGTTCCTGTGATAGTGACCCTCCCTGTGCAATCTGTCCAAGTGGCGGTGACAACTCCAATTCTAACCGAGTCTGTGACCATCACCCCTACCACTATCCAAACAACCTCCATCCCTACCTCAATCCCTACAACCACCCTCCAACACATCAGTGAACCCTTTCATGACTTTGACTTCAATCAGGGGTTCGATTTGGAGAATTATTTTCCTTCCCGCCTAATCAAGCCAAAGCATCGTCTTCCAGGGGACCTGATCCTCGTGATACCGAATCACTACCCTAGAGAATCAGGTCGCTGGTCTTCTTGAAACGCTACAGAAATCGAGAGAAGAATCTGACAAACAACAGGGGCAGATTAACTCTCTGATTGATTAGGTAGTCACACTAAAGAAACAGCGGGCGGCTGATGACAAGCAGCGTTTAGAGCATGACACTATGGTGAAACTGGTCTGTGATATGGCAAAGACGCTTGCTACTCAGGGGGAGAGATTGAAGGAATTGTTGGAGAAGCAACCACCTAAGCCTAGCAGTGAAGAGGCTTGTCACTTAGTTGATCTAACTAAGGGTGATGATCAGGACAAGGATCCTAAAGCTGGACCGAGTGGAAGTGAACAGCAATCATTGGCTTTGGTGATTGTTCCCATTTCTGTCGTGTCTATGGCTGAGGGGGAGTCTACTCATAGTGAAGGTGGAGGTGATGCTTCAGGTGGTAATAAAGGAAAGTCGGTGGCTGACCTTTTGAAAGATCTATCTGACGACGTGTCGGATGATGTGATCTTACTACTAGAGCCGGACTATTCCAAGGAAGCACAGATCGATGCTCTTTGCAATTTGGAAGAGGGAGAGATCGACTCTGGTGACGACTGGGATGAGGAGGATGATGATGTTGTAATCGAAGTTCCCAAGGGCGACGAGGAAGGAGAGTATGAGTTTGAAGATGGAGAGATTTTCGAAGTTCCACCCTTTGAAACTCATGATACATGTTCAGTCGAGCCTGCTAGTACTGTTGAGGCATCGAATGAAGCCTCCCTTGCCGACCCTACACCTGTGGATCTAGAGGCACAGAAAGACAAACATATGCCTGCAAGTTCATCAAAGGATCCGGCTCCTGTCTGGCAAAAGACATCAATCATAGACAAACATGAGGCGACAGGGATGATCTTAGCTGAGAGGTTCGAGGAGGATAAGAAGTTTTTTGCAATCAAGCGAGCTGGGGGGTTCAATACTTGAAACCAACCAGCGAAGCTTTCAACTCCTTGCCAAGATACGACCTCGTGAACCTAGCAAACCGAGAGCTGCTGGGTCACTCAAATCACGCAGTAGCGATGGGTTTTTGGCAGGTTCTACAGTGAGAGGTAAGATCTAGGAAGTTCGAAATGTTTAAGCCTCAAGTGCCCAAGCGAGTCAGGGACAAGAATGTTAGACATCCCGTGACTCATAAAAGCTTAAAGAAACTGGTATACAAGCCAGTGCTGTGTGAAAACAAGATTCCCCTGAGCAAGTTATCTCAGGATATCCTCGGTAACATATGGTACTGGTACGTAGATCCTAAATCGAGCGAGGCAGTGGTGATTGGAAAGGTGTGGTCCGAGAGTGGAAGCTTAGTGCCAAGGGAACTAATCAGAGTTTTTGATGAAGTCTGCTTCATAAACTTTTCTATAAAAGATCTGCAGGCTCTAGCTGACAGGTACTGCATGTACATGAATGAGTAGACAAAGTTCCTTGCTTCTAAATGCAACAAGGTGATCAAGTTCTACCTTGATTACAAGAAGAAGATGGAAGCTAAAGCTGGGGAGCAGTGAAGACCGAAGATAATCCAGAGCTGTTGTCAAGGGGGAGTTTGTTGAAGCACTTTTGTGTGACCAACACTCTGGATATTGTCTTAGCTTTTGTACTTGTCTTGTATGTATTAGTCTTTGTATGTTAGTGTCTGTACGTATTAGTTATCGAGTTGTAATTTCTAATGTATGTACTAGTCGTCTGTTTTCTCTAAGTGTTTTGCGCACTTAGCATGTGCGCAGGAATTACTTCCTGTGTACTTAGCAAGTACGCAAGAATAGTCTGCGTACTTATTAAGTACGCAGGAACAATTTTCCCTCGCACTTGTTAAGTGCACAGAGATCAGGTCTAGTATAAATAGGCTAGGTTAACAGAAGTAATGTACGCAGACACTACGCACTCATTTGTAACATCTCTGTAACCTACAAGTTTTATAATAGATGAAGTTTGAAAGTGTTTTCACTGTTGGTTTACTTTGTGTTACTTGATTCTCCACCTAGTCACGAGTATTCTGTACCCGGTCAGACTAGTCACACACCCACACGTAACGATCCGAGACACCAGGGGACCTACAGAAATCAGAACTGCCATCCACTCCTCCATCATCTCTTTAGCAAGTTTAGAATCAGTAATTCTGAACTTGGCTTCCTCTGCTCTCTCTCTCTCTCTCTCTCTCTTCATCTTCTTTATTTAATTGTTCCTGCAGCTATCGGGCTAAGGCTTCATCTTCTGTTATTTGTGAAGCTGCAGGAACTTGAACTTTTATTCTATCCAGTTGCCTTGCCAGCAACTGGATCTGTTGTTCTCTAAAGAGCATGGTAGCTTTTCTTTCTTGAGCTTTCTTGAGTTCAGCCATCTCTTCTTCTTCTCTTTCTCTTCTTCTCCTTTACACCTCCTTCTTTTCTTCCTCTATTTTCTTTTCTTGTTTTTCTTTATTGGATGCCTATGCTTCAGCTTCATAGATCACAATAGCAGAGGTGGGAGTTGCTATTGAGACCTTAGCCTCAGCTTCATTGGAAATTTGATGAGAGGACAAAGGGGGGGCAATTTCTTCATCTCCACTTTCTTCCCATTCTTCTCCAGTTACTGCCTTCCATTCTGTCATAATCTTCTATTTCTCTTTTCTTGCAGATTCTTCTTCAGTGTTTAGGATGACAATTGGAGAAGAGGGAAGGGACAAGTCTGAATCAGATTCATCCATTGCAATCCATCCCTCCTTCTCAAGAAAGGTTTTGACAATTTTGATCATTTCTTGACTTTTCTTGGAGTTGATGTTGCAGATGTGTGATGTGAGTTCAAATACCTTACAAATTAAATCTGGATTGAGCAGTAGGATCTCATGGATATTGTTGATTATGAATGTAGATCCATCACACATAAAGAATTGAAACCCTAAAGGCTTAGTGTTCGACCATCCATGAACATCCAGGCCTCTAACCATCTCATTGTACAAGAATTTTCTTAAACATAGGACTTGTTCTTCAGTTAAGACCCTGCTTCTTATCATCTCCATTCTTTGGCTTTGGCTTTCATGTCTTTCTTCTGCCACTCTTGAGGACTCTGCTTCTACATCCTCAAGTCTTGGATAAGCCATCCTTTTTGCTTCTTCAAGGAACTTCTCAAACCGAGGCATATTGTCTTAACATATATCATGAAATCTTTCAATGGAAAGCCTGGAAGATAGGTCCTTGGAAGTGTTAACACTTTCAGTCAGGTGCAGGGATAGGATTTCAAACAGATTTAGGTTATCCAAGATAAGCTCTTTGACACCAACAAATTTCCAGCCAATCCAGAATCTTTTAAGGATGCCATCATACCCCCATGCTAGAATAGAGTCAAATTTCAAGTTGTGTGCAGTTAGTGGGAATTCGGGGGCTATGACTCTCCTGGAGATGTTAGCAGCAGCTTCAAGTATTTGGACTTCTGGGAATGCTTCTTCTTCCCTTTATATCTCCCTCTCCTCAGGAAATGCTTCCTCTACATTCCTGGTAACTATTCTCCATTCTTCCGGGACCTCTTCCTCTTCATCTCTGGATTCTTCCCATTCAATCTCTTGAACTTGAATAAAAGAGGGCTTGAAGATTGTTCGTTGAAATTCCTCTTGTTCTTTGAACCATTCTTCCAAGCTATCATCATCATCTTGAAGGCTTTCCTTCCCCTTTTTGGTTGCATCAGTAAGCAAAGCTGAATCAGTTTGAGTGCCCACTGATACAAGGGAGGTAGAAGCAGAGCGGGTACATATGTGGGACTCATGCATAGAAGCTTGTTGCCTTAATTTAGACACTTCAGCCTCCAGCATAGCAACCCTAGCCGTCAATTCCAGATTTTGAAGTTTCAAACTGTCCTCATCCATAGGTGTGGAATCCTTAGAACTAGATGGGGCCTTAGGCCTAGCCTCTACATCCCCATCACCCTGGTTTTCTTGGCACCTGGGATTCAACTCAGTGAAAAATGTTTCAAAAGAGACATTTTCACTAAGAGTTGCCGTGGTTAGGGACTTAGTGATGTTATCACCGTCCTCCTAGTCAATTGATGGACCAGAAGTAGTGATAGCCCCTTCCACATTCACTCTATCAGAACTCCCAGAGTGAACCTTCTTGGGTGATGAACTTGGGCTGGGTACATTGGCATCCAAGTCAATCAATACCTTCGAGATAGTGGCAGTTGGAGAAGGTATATCATCTTGACTAGGTGCCTCTACACTTAAGTTCAAAGAAGAAACAAAATGAAAGGGCTCAGAGGGTTGTTCTATGGATCCGGGATGTGATCCTGTTCCTAATAGAGATTCTTCCAAGGAATTTTCCCTAATCATGTGGCTATCCCTTATGATATTCTCATCAGAGTGTTGTGACTCTGGACGAGGGCTTTTGGGTTGGTATTGGGCCTCTAAGCCAAGAATAGAAGGACTTTTCATGCTCTTCTTTCTTTTCCTAGTATAGCCCACCTCAACTGGGGCCCTTTGTTCCAGTTGGGCTTGAAGAATGGGTGTAAGTATTTGATGTACCTGTGCACCCTAAGTAGGATGCGCAGGGGTTCGAACAAAAGAAACTGTTGTGTGTTCAGGCTGTGCAGTGGAGGCTGTGCGATCAGTATCGGCTGGGACTGCGGAACTGTCACCCTGGGTACTTTGTATGTTCATCATTGTAGATAACAATGAAACATTGACCCCTGAGAACTTTTCTAAAACAGTTCTCATACTTTTAAAACTATTATTTTTATGTCCCCCAATCATGTAGACTCTTGCAGGTTTTGAAATATCTTTTAATTCATGGTTAAAAACTTCTTGCAAGAATCTAGGGTACATACAGAAAGCTTGTCTTGCTCCTTCCTTAAGGTTGTATCTCAAACCTTCAAATATCAAATGAGAAAAATTGAACCCCTCCCCAGTTAACATACCATGAATAACAGAGGCAATTGATTACATCCACTCATCTTCTGTGAAATACATTGTAGAAGAGTGCGGCATAAAAACTTCCATGGAGGACCCATCAGCGCCTTCTCAATGGTGTATTCTTCTTGATTTCCAGTGTACCCTATGGATACAAATGTCCTTATGTACTCATTCTTGGTGTATGAGTTAGCGGTCGTCCTGAAGCTTGAGATGTTTTCTGAGTGTAGCTTCTTTAATAGTGATATTCTTGCCGTCTACCTTTGATTTTATTTGGGGAGTCCCCTGTTCGGTAGAGAAGACGGCAGAGTTCCAGAAATCTTCCATATGGGGTATGTAGATTGTGGGGTTGACAATTAGAGCAAAGTGCATTTTTGACCGACAAAGAAAGTCGATCATATCATTGAACCCTTCTGATTTCTTACCCTTAACAAGATATGCCGTTAAATTGTGGTAAGTTGATAGCTTGTCATCAGGGTTATTGATGTCAACGTTTTCCATTTTGGTGAGGTTTGGAGGGAAGGATGAAGCTTTTAAAAGTTGGTTAAGTGTGGGGAAGCTTTGAATGCTTGGGAGAGAGGGAGATGATGGAGGGTTAGGTCATAATTGAATGTGAAGAGGTGAAGGAGGGAATTTGATTTTGTTATAACGGTAAAAGTTTGGGCAACGGTCACTTGTACTGTACAAAAAGATGAAACGTAGCACACTGTAGCAGTCATCTACAGTGACAGTTTACTTTTTACTGTGTTACAGCTGTAACACACTGTAGCAGTCATGGTAAAGACTGACAGTGACTTTTTACAGTGGGTAAAAGTTAATTTGGACCATTTTTACCCATCCACAGCAAACAAGGTTGCTGCTGATGGAGTTACAGGTTCGCAGCAATGGACTTTGCTGCTGATTGCCTTAAAGCTATCCGCAACAAAAGTGTTCCCGTGGATGGACTAAAGTACTCAGCAGTAAAAGCCTTTTACTGTTGATAACTAAACCTATCAGCAGAAATTTTGTTTGCTGCTGACAGATGAAGTTATCAACAATAACTTAGACATATTTTTGATTTTTCAAAAGAGTTTTATTGACAGCCAAAGAAAGACAAACACATTTATTATTGAATTTTTTGGAGAAAAAATTTAATCAAATTTCATCATGCCAATGGACTCAACTAGATATCTAAATCTAGCTTCATCAAAGGCTTTTGTGAATAATTCTGCATATTGCTCATTGGTATGAACTTTGGTTAAAATGATTCTCCTTTTCTCAGCTTGATCTCTGATAAAATGATATATGATGTCAATATGTTTAGTCTTGGAGTGCAACACATGATTGTTTGTAATTGATATGGCACTCTTGTTGTCAATATGAATGGGAGTTGCCATGAAAGTCACCCCATAAACCAGCATTTGATTTTGTATCCAGATGACTTGTGCACAGCAACTTGAAGCTGCAATGTATTCTGCTTCTGCTGTAGATGTTGATACACATGTTTGCTTCCTGCGTTGCCATGAAATCAGTCTTCCACCCAGAAACTAGCATCCTCCTGATGTGGATTTTTTGTCCAAGTTGCATCCTTCATAGTCATTATCAGTGTATGCATATAAGTTGAAGTTATCATTCTTAAAGTACCATAGCCCAAGTCCTGGAGCTCCCTTTAGGTATCTAAAAATTCTCTTGACAGCTTGGAGGTGTGAGTTCTTTGGAGCTTCTTGAAATCTTGCACACAGACATACTGCAAACATGATATCTGGTCTTGATGCAGTTAGGTACATGAGTGATCCAATCATTGCCATGTACTGATGTTGATCAGTGTTTTGACCATTTTTGTCTGGGGAAAGTTGATGGTGCATTTGCATAGGAGTTCTTACAGCAGAGCAATCAGCCAGTTTGAATCTTTCCAAAATGCTTCTGACATATTTGGATTGACTGATGAAGATTCTATTTGGAACTTGTTTGACTTGGAGACCCAAAAAGAAATTTAGTTCACCCATTGAAATCATTTCAAACTTTGAGTGCATTAGGATCTCAAAATCTTTGCATAACTTCTTCCTTGTTGATCCAACGATGATATCATCTACATAGATTTGTACCAGTAGGATTTCTCCCCCTTCATCTTTGATAAACAAGGTCTGATCAATGGCACCTCTTCTGAAATTATTGCCGAGTAGATATCCTGACAGGGTCTCATACTAGGCTCTTGGAGTTTGATGTAGGCCATAAAGAGCTTTGTCTAATTTGAACACTTTGTCAGGATTTGCATGATCTATAAAGCCTGGAGGCTGTCTGACATAGACTTCTTCACCGATCTTCTCGTATAGAAAAACACTTTTGACATCCATCTGATAGACAGTGAAGCTCTTGGATGCAGCATATGCTAAGAAGATTCTGATAGCCTTTAGTCTGGCAATAGGTGCAAATACTTCATCATAGTTAATTCCCTCTTCTTGAGTGTAGCCTTGAGCTACAAGTCTAGCTTTGTTCTTGACTATAATCCCTCTCTCATCTTGCTTGTTTTTGAAGACCCACCTTGTGCCAATAGCAGTTTGACCAGGTGGCAGATAAACTAAGGTCCATACTTCTTGTCTCTTAAATTGTAAAATCTCTCCCTGTATAGCTTCAATCCAGCTGATGTGCTTCATCTATCTTCTTTGGTTCAACTTGAGACAGAAAGCAGGAGAATAGACAAATATTCGCTTCATGTGACTTGCTTCTTGTCTGAATTCCTTGTTGAACTGAACCAATGACATTCTCTAGAGGGTGTGTTCTATTAGTTCTTTGGGTTGGAACAACATCCATCTGGATTTCTTGGTCAAGATTGCTTTGGTTTTGATCAGGAAGATGATGACTTTCAAGAGGATTGTTTGCAGAAATGTCATCAACTGCAACAACATCTGTAGGTGAGTTGTCAGCAGCATCAGCAGCATCAGATGCAATACCCTCATCATGATCTTCATTATCAGAAAGACTGTTGCTGGTGACATTTGACTTGCTTGTTCTGGCTTCACTGGCTTCAATAGCATCAACAACAGATGGAGGATCAATGGATGGTCTTTTGATTCTTATAGATGGACCATTTAAGCCTAATCTATAGTCATTGTTTGATGAAGTGGTTGGGTTGTGTGTGGATGAAGACTCTATATTTGAGAATATGAGAGGCTCAAATATTTGAGAGAAGGAATCTATATCAAACAGCCAATCTAGCCCTTTCCCCTTTTCACATGGAATGTGTTCCCTACATTCCACATTTGCAGATTCTTCAACTATTCTTGTTCTGGAATTGAATACTCTGTAAGCCTTGGATTGAGAGGAATAGCCCACAAAGTATCCTTCATCTGATTTTGCACCAAACTATGGAAGAATTCCATTGGTGATAAGAATGGTACATGGACATCCAAAGGGTTTCAAGAATCCAATGTAGGGAACTCTTTTGAACCATAGCTCATAAGGTGTTTTGTTGAGAGGCTTGACAATGAGAACTCTATTTTGCACATAGAAAGCTATACTAACTGCCTCTGCCAAGAATGTGTGAGGCAGTTTTGAGTCAGCCAGCATTGATCTGGCAAACTCAATGAGAGTTCTGTTTCCCCTTTCAGCAACCCCATTTTGTTGAGGAGTTCTTGGAGCACTGTATTGTCTTTCAATACCTTTGCTCTCACAAAAACAATTCAAGGTCTGGTTCTTAAATTATGTACCTTGAACACACCTTAAGATTTTGACTTTCTTATTGCTTTGATTCTCAACCCTAAGAATGTAGGATTTAAGAATTTCAACAGTTTCATCTTTTGTTCTCAAGAAGTATACCCATGAGAATCTGGTGTAGTCATCAGTTATCACCAGACAATATGACTTCTTTCCCATTGACATGACGTTTGTAGGACCAAAGAGATCCATATGCAGCAGCTGTAGTGGAGTGTCATTTGAATTCAATGTCTTGGGCTTGTGAGAACTTTTGTGTTGCTTCCCCTTCAAGCATGCTATGCAGTGATCTTCAAGCTGGAATTCCTTATCAGGGAGTCCTCTGACAAGATTTCCTTTGACCAGCTTGTTGATGGTTTTAACATTAACATGACTCAATCTCCTGTGCCATAGAGCAGATTCATCAACTGATGCCTTGGACAGAAAACACAATACACTACCAGATGGAGTGACCTCATTCATGTCAAGAACATATAGATTATCTTTCCTTTGAGCAGTCAGCAAGATCTTCTCTCGAGGAGGTTTTCTTAGCCCAGGGGAGAGCACAAAACATTCTTTATCTGTGAAAAGCATCCAATGCTTCTAATCACAAATTTTAGACACACTCATGAGATTGAACTCTAACTCTTTTACGAAGTTCACCTTTTCTATACTCATTCTTTCATTGGACACAGTTCCTTGTCCAGTTATAGATCCTCCTTTTGAATCACTCCCAAAGGCAACATATCCTCCATAGAAGTTTCTGAAATTTGAGAGGATGGATCTGTTGCCGGTCATGTGCCTGGAACAACCACTGTCTACAACCCAGGTGTTATCCTTGTTACCTGGTTGTCCCTGAGGTGGTATCTCCTTGGTGTCTGTCATGAGATCTTGGTTGTTAGCTGTTGGTTCTTCATATTAAAAACTCCATTCAAAATCAGTTGTTCCCACTTGTTGAGTTGCACAAGCTGCAGTTTGAGCAGGAGGTGTGTTTTGACCTGCCTGACTTTGATGTGTCTGTCTTGGCTGTGCAGCTGCTGGGTTTGCCTTTGGTGCTTAACATTCTCTGGTAAAATGGACAAATTGATTACATTTGTAACATCTTAGCTTGCTCTTGTCCAACCCAACTCTAGTGTTAGAGTTGTTGCTTGGAATAGGTCTTCCAGTTCTAGAGTAGAACCTTTTAGCTCTAATAGATAACATAGCATAAGAGTGTTATATGTCCATTTCTTCTAGGTTATCTGGATGAAAACACTCCAGATCTTCTTTGATAAATGACATATTGCTTGGGTTTTCAGAGACAAATGCAGCAGAGTTATTTTTAGGTGGGGATTCAAGGAGAAAAGGTGAGTTGCTAGTTTATGAGTTAGGAGTTTGCAGATGGGTAACAATGGGAGGATAGTAGTTGCTTGAACTTGGAGCTGAGTAGTCACAGTGTAGTGCAGAGGAAATGGTGGATGACGAGGATGAGGATGAATGACATGAGCTTCTTTCTCTGGATTAAATCATTTCCAGCTCATATGTCTTCAGCATACCAAACAGCTCAGTCATTTTGAGAGTCTTCAGGTTTTCAGTTCTTCTGATTGACACTGTGTAGAGTGTCCAGCAACTTGGAAGAGATCTAATAAACTTTTTGAGAAAGTCTTCATTCTCCAGCTTGACTTTAGAGCACTGTAGCTCTCCCACAAGATAGGTGTACATGTTGTATAGAGTGGTAAGAGACTCACTATCCTTGTAGACAAAGTTTCCATATTGTTGCTTTAGAATGTCTCTTCTATTTTCTTTCATTTCTTCAGAACCAGCGAACATCTTTTCAAGAGCTTCCCATAGATCTTTGGCGGTTTTGTATTCTCCGAAGTTATGAAAAACTTCATTTGGTAAGCACATATGTATAGCTCCCAGAGCTTTAAAATCTACCTCCATCTTCTTGGTGTCTTCTTCAGAATATTTGGAGGCTTCTTTAGGAATAGATGGACCTCCAGAGTCAGCAGAAGCCACCATAGGCATATAAGGACCATCAATTATGGATCTCCACATTCCATATTCTTGGTAGCAGAAGAAACTTTCCATTCTTTTCTTCCACATGTCATAATCTTCTCCAGACACCAGTCTTGGTGGTCTGTGAAGGCTTCCAACATCATCAAATTCAGTATTCTGAGTCATACTTTGGATAGATGGTTTAGCAGCAAAAAGATAACAGAACCAGATAGTGATTTAAACAAGTGTTAGTTTGTTTAATCTGAGAACCAAAGCTCTGATACCACTTGTAGGATCGGTGTTTTACAAGATGGTTTTGTTCAGTTGAGATTGGCGGAAACAATCACAACTATGCAATGTAAACAAGAAACAATGATAATACTGATAAATGCAAATTGTATTAATCTTCAAGGTTTACAATTTACAAAGAAAACTCTAAGGAAGCATACTTGTAAAATGAAAAGATACAATACATATAAAGGAACTTAGAATCAAGACAGACCCTTGATTCTAAGGATCAGATCAAACACAATTCGTTGATCTTTGACAGTTACAAGTTACACTACAATTGGTAAACAATTAAAAGGCAAACTGCAGCAAACAGTATGAATCAGATCAAAAGTCTTCTTAGGAATCTTTGCAGGAGACTTCAGAAGTAATAGCTTTGTCTTTAACCATCTGCACCAATCACATTCCTTCTGCTGATAGGTGTGTTAGTGTTACAGCAAAAGGTGTCAGTATTAAAGTCAAAGCTGCTGATGATTTTCCTATCAGCAGCATCAATGTTTGATGCTGATGATTTGCCTATCAGCAGCATCAATGTTTGATGCTGATGAGAAGCCTATCAGTAGCAACTTTGGACTTCAGCATATAAGGCTATCCGTAGCATAGTTGTTCATCAGCAGTAGAACTTAACTATCCGCAGCATATGCCTTATCAACAGCAACTTGTAAGTCAGCAAAACTGTAGAGTCCGCAACATCTATACTTAGAGAACTTTGTAGTCATCAGTCTTTATCTTTACATTTTCACTGTTTATTTAAATGAAAGTAAAGTACTTTTAAAGGGTAAAACCAGTTATGAGAACCAAATTTATGGTGCCTGGTTTGGGGCCTTACAGTTGCTGTAGAAAATTAAATGCCAATGCTCCTCTATTTATAATCCTGATGAGCGCCCATGTCGGACCGTTATCCAGGGGGATATCGGTCTGATATGCCTCTATTGTCCCGCATGCGCGCCACGTGGCAGCCATGCAATTCCGGAGTGCCACCCGTCCATGTCGAACCGAGTAGGCAAGCCATGTCGGTCCGACATCCACGCGTCTGACATGCTGACGCACGCCCTACACGTGTCTCGACACGTGTTTGGTGCAGAGGGTTTCTAGGGGTTTGCATTGCGGACCGTTTTCTAGACCATATCGGTCCTACATTTAACCTCTTCCCATATCGGAGCGATATCTAAGTGTATGTCGGTCCGACATCCAACCTCTTCCTATATCGGTCCGATATCTCCTATCATTCAGAATTTCTAGATTTTTATTTTCTGACTTTTGGGTTTTCATTAACTCCCGTTATTTCTTATAAGTTTCGGACAGAAATTGAGATCGGAATTTTGGTAGGTATTATATGTATTATATATAATCTAATGATTTTTCCTCAATTTAATACTAACTTAAATAGCATTGTCGGTGGGGTTTCCCACCGACTCCCCCAACCCTCAACTTTAGAATAAAGTCAAAACTAGTCCTTGACTTTGTAAATGAGCACTTTAACCGCCTCAAGTTTCTAAAATTTTAATTTTACCGCTTATAGTATATATATAATCTGATGATTTTTCCTCAATAATTTTCTTTCGTTAATTAAAAAAAACAAAATAATTTGTGGCTGTGTTTAATTCTGTTAAAAACGAAGTTGTATTCAAAGCAAAGATATTTTTAGCTATTGTGTGTTATATCGACTGACGGTAACGTGCTGTTACTGTGAAGAATGAGACCGACATCGACTGAAGAACATCAGTACCGTTATATAACTGTCTTTTATCTATGTTCCAATCTCCACAACTGAGTCGTCAACTTCATACGTTTCTTTTATGTATTTAACGACGTTTCTTTTCGTGCTTAGCCACGTTAATGTCACCGCCTCAATCGTTTAAGGTCCGCCTCCCGTCGCGGATATAATTGTCTTTTATCTATGTTTCGATCTCCATAGCCGAGTCGTCGTAACTTCATACATTTCTTTTAGGCACTTAACGGTGCTTCTTTTAGTGTTTAGCCACGTTAATGTCACCGTCTCAACCGTTTAAGGTCCACCTCCCGCCGCGAAGCGCGGGCACAAGTTTTTCGTTATTTTTTTATAAATCAATATATTCTGGAATATCTATATAAAGCATATAAAGTGGACAAAGTTGTAATTTCACTAAAATTATAAGACACTTAGAAAAAGAGTTGTTGCATTTGGTACAAGTGTTGATACATAAATCTATATACATTTACAATTTTGTCCCTAAACCAAAACTATGAAAAATGTTAATATCTCACATCGGTTGTGTAGAAAACCAAAGCAGTGCCCAACTTCTATATAAGGAGCCCTTTGCCCAAAGTTAAAAGAGAATGAGTTATGTTTCACGTGCATGTCTTCTTGTATGCCATTAAACATAAAACCAAATTGGTAAAAGTATTTTTGGTTTTTGAAGCGGCCGTACCGACAAAAGTTTTTTAAACCATTTATTAAGTATAAATAACCTATTAGGCTATTATTATTATTAAATCATTGGTTAGCACAATATGAGAGGGTTAGCCAAATATACAGAGTCTTCCCCCTTTTTTACCCCGCTGTTGCGCGCGGGTTTCACACACTAGTATATATATATAGGGGAGGGTTCAATTTAGAACACTAAATATTACAAGAACACGGGGAACAAAATGAATTCTTCATTTTTTTCAATCTTAAATTTTTTTAAAATATAAGAAAATGATAAAAATGTAATGTTTATTCGTCTCTCATTAAATTTATAAAAAAAAACTATGAACAAATTTCGTTTATTTATACAACCTACACATGTGTAATTCATGTGTACGATGTATAGGTTATTTTACCAACACATAATCTACACATGTGTAGGTAAACTTTTAAATCTATAAAAACATATCAAAAAAATCGTTTAATGGTTTTTTATGTATATAAACATGCATATTATTATGTATGAAGTATAAAATTTTAAAAATATAAACCGTGGATTAAGAAATTAAACGATTTAAGTTTGTTCTTTTTGTTCTCGCAATAATTTAGTGTTCTGTAATGAACATCTCCCTATATACATATATATATATATATATATATATATATAGAGTTTTAAATACAAAGGATTGTTATGGTGCAAATGGTACGAATGATTATTGACCATTGATTTCGGAATTCAAGGGAACTGAAAAAAGTTAACAAAGGAAGCTATTCCAATACGTGATTATGTATATGTGATTATGTTTATGCGTTATTATAAAACATATGTGATTATGTTTATGCGTTATTATAAAACATGCGTAATTATCATTTTAAACATACGTTATTATCATTTTAAGAATGCATTTATTATCATTTTACACATGCGTTATTATAAAACATGGGTTATTATTATAACGCGGACGCATTTACCCCTCGCCCATTGAACACGGTCGCATGCCAGTGCCTTCGTACGCTAAAAGCCCTTTGCACAAAATCAACAGAAACTTACATCAACGAAACTAGGGTTTTATTGAAGATATTTGTGTAATTGGATGTAATTTTTTTCCTGATTTGTGTATATGTTTTTTTTTCCTGATATTGTAAAGATATTTAGGTATTTGGATGTAGTTTTTTGTTTTTCTCATTTGTGTATATGGGTTTTGCACATGTTTAAAAAGGATGTTCTTTAATAGTTCTTGTATTTATGTTTTAAACTGAATTTACACAAGGTTTTTAAGCATGTGTAAAGTGCATGTTTTTTAAATTGTTCTTGATTTTTTGGTTCTAGTGTGTGTGTGTGTGTTTGTGAGAGAGAGAGAGTACTTTTAGTTTTTTTATTACCAAGATTTAATCAAAAAAAAAAATTTGACTATCATTTTACCCCTCTATTAAATCTAGCCACAAAATAAAATATATATCTCACATCGGTTGACTATCATTTTACAACATGTTTTTTTTTAATATAAATAAAAAATTCAAATTTAATTCTAGCCACAAAATAAAATATATAGAAACTAAATGTGTGACACAGATTGAGTTTTCAAGTTTTTACAATAACTGCATAGAGGGAGGTTCGTTCAGAACAAGAAAAATATACGAAAACATGAGGAACAAACTTCAACCAATTAGATTTTTTCTTTCTATTTTAGATTTAAGTTTATTTTAAAGTTCTAATAGTAGTTAGCTAATTAAATTTTTAGTATACTCTACTATTTAGGAATTTCTAATCAGTTTCAAGACTTCTTGTTTGAATTCAAAACTTTCTCTGTTTTTATCAATTTGAAAGTCAAATCATTTTAATTAGCCATTAAATTAATCGTATTTTTTTATTTCTAATTGAGATTATGACCAATTTTTTTATCTAACAAAATCACAGAATTGAGGTCTCTTGATTTATGGTATCCCATGATTCCATATTTTTTTTTCTCGAATATAATTGCATCCGTTTTTCTTATTATCTAAAAAGAAGTAGTTTATGTTATTTTGACTTTTTTTCTTCTGTTACATTTTGGAATGCCAAATTTTTTTCACTCTATTTTCACACAAATTAACCTTTTTAACATAAATGAGTGTCTAAAACCTTAAGTAAGTTAAACATATACACATAAAATTTACCTACACATATGTATATAATGCGTAGAAATTATACTATGCACAAAACTATCACATATGTGGGTCTGCGTTCACCTACACAAGCTTATGTAATTAAGTAAATATAACCACACAAGACTAGAGCATGTGTAAGGCATTTAAAAAAATAGCTACGTTTGCCTCCGCATGTATATGGCCTTTAAAAATAACCTACCCCGTACTTCACAAGTCTAGCACATGTGTAGGTCGGTTGCAAATAACCTACACAAGACTAGTTCATGTGTAGGTCCGTTATAAATGACCTTCATAAGAATAGTACACATGTTCTTCCTTTACAAATCACCTACACAAGACTACCACACATTTAGCTTCTACACATAAAAAACACTTTACCTACACAAACATTGTTCTTACATAATTTCATACCGTTCGAAAAATCGATATGCAAAAGATCGACCTGTGAAAGTATTCTCAAAACCTTAAATATTCAAAAATTAATTAACCTTTTTATAGAACAATTTTGTAGGTGAATGGATTTTGGGGAAGTGAATGCGAAAGTAATGGGAAATTAATTCTCATACCATAACCAATTAAACTAATTAACATACAGAGTAAAAGTTCCAAAATGTATATGAGTTTTACATATACGTAACAAATAAAAAAAAATGTTACATATGAGTTTTACATATACGTACCAAATAATGTTACATATACGTGACACATAGTAACATTATTTGGTACGTATATATAGGGGGAGGTTCAAATAAAAAGTGGTTTTTCACTAAGAAACCTAAGAAATGACAAAAACCTTAAGAAACGATATCAAACGAACTCCGATTGAGCTCATTTCAATGACGCTAGAACCATCTCGTCGAACTCTACCATCTTAGCTTTTAGGGTTTAACTTTTAAGGTTTAGATTTTAGGGTTTAATTTTAGGGTTTTAGCCTTAGGGTTTAGCCTTATGGTTTAGCTTTTAGGGTTTAGATTTTAGGGTTAGGTTTTTTGGAGGGGGTGGTGGTTTTAGGCTTTTCGGGGTGGGGTTGGAGGGGGGTTTAGGTTTTTGGGGGTGCGGGTGGAATGGAGTTTAGGTTTTTGGGGGCGGGTTAGGGTTTGATGAGACGGGCTCAATCGGAGTTCATTTGACCTATTTCTTAGCGTTTTTTAGCGAAAAACCACTTCTTAGTGGAACCTTCCCCTATATATATATATATATATATATGCACACACACACACATATATATATACGAAGTTTAAATACAAAGGGCTTTTATGGTGCGAAGAGTACGAAGGATCATGGACCACTGATATACCAATTCAAAGGTTGAGATGAAAGGTGTGTCTAGTCAGCTTGTTTTTAAGCGTGAAAATAGTCTGAAAGGTTAAAATGGGTATAGCCTACATTTGTTGACTTTTTTCAAGTTTCCCCATTTTTTTTAAAACACGTATAACTTTTTTATACGACATTAATTAAAAAAATTACACCATAAAATCGAGCATTTTATTATCTTTAATTTGAGTATAGTTTTGCTATACTTTCATTTAAAAAAAATCAACTTTTTTTAAATGTCGTTGTGTTGTGCGTATAACATGCATGATTATGGTCATGCGTTATTATACAACATGCGTGATTATGCGTATAACATGCGTGATTATCGACATGCGTTATTATAAAGCATGCGTGATTGCGTGAATATAGGCGGTCATGTGTTACTATAAAATATATGTGATTATTGTCATGTGTTATTATAAATCACGCGTAATTATCATTTTAAACATACGTTATTATCATTTTACACATGCGTTATTATTATGACGCGGACACATTTACCCCTCACCCACTGAACACGTGTCGGATGCTAGTGCCTTCGTACGCTAAAAGCCCTTTGTACAATAACCGGATCATATATATATATATATATATATATATATATATATATATATATATATATATATATATATATAGGGAATGGATCATTTAAGAACTCTTAAATATTTTGAGAACTCGTCAAAAATCAATCAAAACCATTTTTTTATTTTTACTATTTTTGTTGTTAGAATACAACATAAAAAATGAATTTATATATGTAAATTTATATGTCTTCATATATTAAAAAACATATACACTTGTGTAAGTTTACCACTTACACATGTGTAAATGTTTATTATTTACACAAGTATATAAATTTTTTTAAGGATAATTTAGAGAGGAGGGATGAATTTGAAGAGATAAATCATTTTTTATTTTATATTTTAATAATAAAGATAGTGAAAACAAAACAAATGGTTTTAGTTGGTTTTTTGACGAGTTCTCAAGTATTTATGAGTTCTCATTTGAACCTAACCCTATATATGTATTAATATAATATTACACAATTTACCAAAAAATAATTTTACGTATACGTAACCGCAATTTTTTTGTTTTATGTTTACATATACGTAACACTATGTGTTACGTATACGTAAGCCAATACTTAAATGATTTTTTGGTAAAAATGTGTAATATTACATTGATACTCTTATAAATAAATAAAATAAAAAATAAATATTATTATATGATTGGTTAAAATTGGTTATTTTAGTGATTTTCTCGGTTTTCGCCTAACTATGTGGTTTTCTCTAGAACCCCCTTATATATATAATATATATATATATATATGTATATATATATATATATATATAGGGGAGTTTTATTCTACAAAGTCTAAAAACTGTAAAAAGTGTAAAAATTCTTTTAAAAACCCCACCACTACCCCCCAAAAGCCTAAAACCCCCACCGCACCCCACCCCGAAAAACCTAAAACCCCCCACCCCAAAAACCTAAATCCTAACAAAAAAAAAACCCTAAAAAGTCGTCTAAAAACAACCCCCCCCTCAAAAGCCTAAACCTCCAATCCAACCCCCCCCCCCTAAAAAAAAACCTAACCCCCACCCCCCAAAGCCTAAATACTAAAAGCTAAACCCTAAGGCTAAATCCTAAGGCAAAAACTAAACCCTACAAGCTAAGATCGTGGAGTTCGAAGAGACGGTTCCAACGCCGCCGAAATGAGTAAAATCGGAGTTCGTATGAGCCGGTTATGAGCGTTTTAAACGACTTTTTACACTTTTTTGACTTTTTAGCGAAATCTCACAGGGATCAAGAGAAAACCATAAAGTTAGGCGAAAACTGAGAAAACCTCTAAAACAATGTGTAATACTGTGGGTTACGTATACGTAACCGTAATTTTTTTGAATTTTTTTGTTTTTTGTTTACGTATACGTAACACTATGTTATTATCATTTTACACACGCGTAATTATTATTTTAAACATACGTTATTATCATTTTACACATGCGTTATTATTATGACGCGGACACATTTACCCCTCACCCACTGAACACGTGTCGGATGCTAGTGCCTTCGTACGCTAAAAGCCCTTTGTACAATAACCGGATCATATATATATATATATATATATATATATATATATATATATATATATATATATATATATAGGGAATGGATCATTTAAGAACTCTTAAATATTTTGAGAACTCGTCAAAAATCAATCAAAACCATTTTTTTATTTTTACTATTTTTGTTGTTAGAATACAACATAAAAAATGAATTTATATATGTAAATTTATATGTCTTCATATATTAAAAAACATATACACTTGTGTAAGTTTACCACTTACACATGTGTAAATGTTTATTATTTACACAAGTATATAAATTTTTTTAAGGATAATTTAGAGAGGAGGGATGAATTTGAAGAGATAAATCATTTTTTATTTTATATTTTAATAATAAAGATAGTGAAAACAAAACAAATGGTTTTAGTTGGTTTTTTGACGAGTTCTCAAGTATTTATGAGTTCTCATTTGAACCTAACCCTATATATGTATTAATATAATATTACACAATTTACCAAAAAATAATTTTACGTATACGTAACCGCAATTTTTTTGTTTTATGTTTACATATACGTAACACTATGTGTTACGTATACGTAAGCCAATACTTAAATGATTTTTTGGTAAAAATGTGTAATATTACATTGATACTCTTATAAATAAATAAAATAAAAAATAAATATTATTATATGATTGGTTAAAATTGGTTATTTTAGTGATTTTCTCGGTTTTCGCCTAACTATGTGGTTTTCTCTAGAACCCCCTTATATATATAATATATATATATATATATGTATATATATATATATATATATAGGGGAGTTTTATTCTACAAAGTCTAAAAACTGTAAAAAGTGTAAAAATTCTTTTAAAAACCCCACCACTACCCCCCAAAAGCCTAAAACCCCCACCGCACCCCACCCCGAAAAACCTAAAACCCCCCACCCCCAAAAACCTAAATCCTAACAAAAAAAAAACCCTAAAAAGTCGTCTAAAAACAACCCCCCCCTCAAAAGCCTAAACCTCCAATCCAACCCCCCCCCCCTAAAAAAAAAACCTAACCCCCACCCCCCAAAGCCTAAATACTAAAAGCTAAACCCTAAGGCTAAATCCTAAGGCAAAAACTAAACCCTACAAGCTAAGATCGTGGAGTTCGAAGAGACGGTTCCAACGCCGCCGAAATGAGTAAAATCGGAGTTCGTATGAGCCGGTTATGAGCGTTTTAAACGACTTTTTACACTTTTTTGACTTTTTAGCGAAATCTCACAGGGATCAAGAGAAAACCATAAAGTTAGGCGAAAACTGAGAAAACCTCTAAAACAATGTGTAATACTGTGGGTTACGTATACGTAACCGCAATTTTTTTGAATTTTTTTGTTTTTTGTTTACGTATACGTAACACTATGGTTACGTATACGTAAGCCAATATTTAAATTATTTTTTGGTAAAAATTTGTAATATTACATTGATACTCTTATAAAAGAATAAAAATAAAATAAAATAAAAAATAAATATTATTATATTGTTGGTTAAAATTGGTTTTATTAGTGATTTTCTCGGTTTTCATCTGACTAATGGTTTTCTCTGAAACCCACCCATATATATATATATATATATATATATATATATATATATATATATATATATATATATATATATATATATATATATATATATATATATATATATATATATATATAGGGGAAGGATCAAGAGAAAACCAGAAAATTAGGCGAAAACCAAGAAAACCAGTCTCAACCAATCAGAAAATTTCTTTATTTTATTTTTTTATTAAATCAATAAGGGTATATTAGTAAGATTATCTATCTTTAATTATGGTAGATTTATATTTTCTAATCAAAATCCCATGTTTTTAGTTTGACTATATCTAATATTTTCAAAATTAGCAGATCTAAATTTGGATAACTCTTAAATCCCTTACTTTATAAAGTATAAAATATAATTGTATGAATTCCTCCACTTTTTTTCTTTATCAATTACACGTACATGTACATAAAGGATTTGAATGTTCGTAAGATGATAATGAATTTAAAATGAAATGAAATAAATAGACATAAATACAAAAGTTATACATATAAATAAACCGTAGAATTGGATTAAATGGGTTTTGATGAAATTAAATGCAAATAAAAGAAATAGAAATAACAACGTAGAACACGTTTACGTTTACGTTAATAGTTTCGGTTTAGGTATATGTAAACAAGTTTACATATAAATAAACATGTTTACGTTTACGTAACCATACATGTAAACATGTTTACATAGTTGTAAGCATGGTTACGTATACGTAAGCATGATTACATATACATAAACATATATGTAAACCATGCATAACATTAAACTTGGTTTTTCATCATCAAAAAATTCAAATGAAAAGTCCTTATATTAATTTTAATAAGTTGATTTGATTGTTTTAAAATAGTAGATAGGAGAGATCGGATAGAAATATTGTGTTTACATATATTTAAGCATGATTACGTATACGTAAGCATGATTACATATACATAAACATATATGTAAACCATGCATTACATAAAACTTAGGTTTTCATCATCAAAAAATTCAAATGAAAAGTTCTTATAGTAATTTTAATAAATTGATTTGATTGTTTTTAAATAATAGATAGGAGAGAGATGAGAGAATTATTGAGTTTCCAATTTTATAGGGGTGGTTTTAAATTTAAATACTTGATTTTTCTATTTTACCCTCAATCCCTATAATTAATTAACTAACATGAATTTTATTACAAATTTGCCATCAATTGATTATAGCCATTGATCAATAATGATCAATGATTAAGATTAGTTTTCTTGGTTTTTTCATAAAAAGAGGTTTTCTCTTGAACCTCACCCTATATATATATATATATATATATATATATATATATATATTGATTGTTGCAAGAACGGAAAAAGGGTAATAGTCACCCATTATTCACTTTTTTTCCATCATTTTTTACAAGTCATTATTTTTTTAACGAATCAAACATTTTTTATTTTTAATTTAATTATAGTATTGTGATATATTTTTTTTAATGTGTTGAACTGAGGTATGTATAACGGCTTTAGGGTTTTTTTAACAAGGGTGTTAGGTTTTTTTTAACCGCCAGCAAATACAACTGCATCAGTCTTGTGTGTTAGTGATGCCAGAATTTTAGGTTTCGTTGGACGCTTTTACTCCTACCTCTTGTGAGACGTAAAATGGGGTGCCTGGATTAGGGGTGTAATCGAGCCTGGCAGAGCCCGAGCCTGAAAATATTCGAGCTCGGCTCATTGGAATTTCAGAAAGCTCGGTTCGAGCTCGGTTTGAGTGTATTGTTTCAAAATCGAGCTCGGCTGGTAACATATTATTGGAGGCTCAAGATCCGACCATTTGATGTGCCTTGTTCGAATCAAAAGGGCTCGAGTTTGTTCTCTTGCTTTATCACTGCAAATCCAGAAATCGTGAATGCCCTAATCCCCTATAACATCCTCTAAGAGCATCCGATATACTTGCTTGGATCTTCTCAAGTGAATAATCACACCAACTATCACACCATAAGGGGTGGTGTATCACTCAAGTGAAAATAATCACACCCAATCACTCAATGCCAACTCACCACCCACTCCCTTTTTTTGGTTTCTTCTCCCGTGATTTTTTTCACGGCCAAAAACCACACCAATAATCACACCACAAGGGGGTGGTGTATCATTCAAGTGATAGTGCCACATTGGTGCCACCTAGAATCATGGGAGAAGATGATGAAGGTATACCCTTGCTCTAAGTGGATGGACAAATTAACGAAAATTAGGTAGAAACATATCATAAACAAGTCGAGTTTTTGAAGAACATGTAGAAAACATGAACCTGTGAAGATTGGCTTCACTCAAACAAACCGTTTTCTCCGACATCGATGAACCCGTGTCTTCATTCCAACATCGACATCAACTTGAACAAACCTTTGAAGATTGAACGATTCAGTTACAAACTGATTTCTTCAACGGCAGTCTGAAGATCGAACGAACCTCTGAAGATACAATTTACTCCAACATCAACATCAATATTGAGATCAAAGAACGATTCAGGGAAAATTAAAAGCGGTCAGATTATTTGAGGAAAATTGAAAGAGACGGGGGATTTGGGAAAGTAGAAGAGTTAGCGGACTGGGCTTAAAGTAAACATATTCACACCACACATGTTTTTCTTCATCAGAAAGATAACATCATCATCCCTTTATGGAGCAGACAAGAGAAATGAGTCATAATATTCTTGTAAACAATTTCAATCAAGCAAACGGGATGAAACTGTGCTTGGTGTGTCATAAAGTATCATTCAAGATTTCCAAACCAAATTCATTATTTTAGATTATTTTCATAAGGCCAAACATTTAAAGACCAAATACATTATAAAAAGAAAAAGTTAGTTAAGATGCTCCAAGTTCCAATAACTACAAAGGCAATGCACAAACCCAATAATTACACATGTTATGCACAAAACCAATAACCGAAAACATCATGCTATGATGAACTTGATTAGAGATCTGCATAATATACCACTTTTGCAACAAACACCCTTAGAAAAGGGTGTCTGTCAGAAACTTTCCGGCAGCAAATGCAGCTCCACCAGCAAATTTGACAGCCAAGTCCGCACCTTGAGCAGCAGCAAATTTCAGCGTACGAGGGCTTTTCATAGCAGCAACAACGGCAACAAGAGCAACCACAAATGCATAATCCACATTAGGATAAATTTCCACCATAAAGTTGTCCTTATCCTCAAGTGAACGCATCTAGAAGAGTAAATCATACTGGTTAGCTTTAAGTAAATGAACACAAACATGACTAATAATAACATGAAACCAAGTGTGGAGTCGGTAACTACTTGGGCTATTTTTGTTAAGGAATCTCCCTTGTAAATTGTGCACGCTTTGTCGGTCCAGCTTCCTTTGACCTTGTAATCAATAGCAACATCCCTTTCCTTTTCAAAGATCACGTTTAATTCGGTCTGACGCTGGATCATTTGACCTTTGCATACGCTAAATAACCATTTTGGATCAGCTTCAATTTCGCTAAAAAAGCTCGCATACCATCGATTATGTGCCGTCGCTTTCTGAAAATAAAGATTCATTTGAATATCCAATTTAGCAGCAAAGCTACCAAAAAAACATCTGATTAAGATTTGAAAGGTAGAAATTTAAATAACCTTCTTCTGAAGCATTGCAACTGGGTTTTCGTTTGCACCCACTAGCATCCACTTAGGGAAAGTTGTGTGGCATGATTTTAGATTGAATACCCTCTCTATGGAACTGTCTTTGAACACATCATATTCATCAAGTTCCACTTTCTTGAACATAAGATTAACTGGTTCTTCTGAAATGTACTGACGACTGATCACAGGTGATTCATCAGTTGGTTGAGCCAACACAGGTGGCCAGACTACAGGTTCATCGATTTTCATAGCATCAACAATGACAATAAGTGCAACCACAAATGCATAATCCACGTTAGGATATATTTCCACCATAACTTTGTCCTTATTCTACAGTGGATGCATCTACACGAGTAAATCATACCGATTAGCTTCAAGTAAATGATGATCACAAACATGAAACCAGTCAGAAACTACCTGTGCAATTATTGTTGAGGAATCTCCCATATAAATAGCGCAGTTTCTCTCCGACCAGCTTCCTTTGATCTGGAAATCCATATCATCACTGCTGCTCAGTTTCTTTGCCAAGGACACGTTCACCTGCGCCCCATCTTTTGATACGCTAAATATCTTCCCTGAATCCGCTTCACTTTTACCGCAACTATATGCATTCCATTCAGCATGTCCCTGTAAATAATCATTCATTTGATTATCGGCAAAGCTACGAAACAAACCAGTTAAGATTTGAAAGGTATAAATATAAATCACCTCCGCCGCTAGCACTGCAACTGGTGCTTTTTCTGGACCCTGTAGCATCAGCAGACTACGGATGGCTATGTTGAATCCTACTACATAGAACGTCATTCCTTTGTCATTGCCTTCCCTCAAAAGATATTCACCGGATGCTTTGTCGACTATAAGATTAACTGAAACTCCTGATACGTACTGAGGACCAAACACATGCGGACAGAGCACAGGTTCATCACTTGGTCGAGTCATCGTCACCAAGCACACACTTATTTTGATCCGGTAGGTAGATCTAAGCAAGTACATTCAACACCATGTTCTTAGAATAGTGAGACAATCAATATTCAAATCTGATACATATATATATATATATATATATATATATAGGGGGAGGATCAAATAAAAAGTAGTTTTTCGCTAATAAATCTAAGAAATGACAAAAACCTTAAGAAACGGTATCAAACGAACTCCGATTGAGCTAATTTCAGCGGCTTTGGAACCGTCTCGTCGAATTCTACCATCTTAGCTTTTAGGGTTTAGCTTTTAAGGTTTAGATTTTACGTTTGAATTTTAGGGTTTTAGCCTTATGGTTTAGCTTTTAGGGTTTAGATTTTATGGTTTAGATTTTTTTTAGGGGTGTGGGTTTAGGTTTTTGGGGGGTGGGGGTGGTGGTTTTAGGCTTTTCGGAGTAGGGTTGGAGCTGTGTTTAAAAAAGCGTCGTGAGGCGCTGCCTTAAGCGCGAGGCGCCCGAGGCGCTGGGCAAAACGCCTCAAATGGGTGAGGCGCCCGAGATACATGAAGCGCTCCGAGGCGCCGCCTCAGGCTTGAAGCGCGAAGCGAGGCGAGGCGCCGCTTCATGTATTTTCACGTTTTTTAGCTTTAAATCAGTTGGGCTTGGCCCATCATTTAAACCAATTTGGGCCTAAATCTGTAGTTGAGCTTAACTTATGAGGGTGTGACCAATTTAAATAACCCTAAATCAGGCCTGTAACCATATTTGAGCTTATCCTGTGAGGCTGTGACCAATTTATGAATGTTTAATTATGTTCTAAGCTTTTAACTTCCAAGTATTAAAGTATGCTTTGTGTTTTTATAATTAAGAAGTGAAGTGTGTCATGCATAATACATTTTTTTATTATTTTTTTAGTTTTAGCGCCTCGCATACGTGAAGCCCTCGCCTCGCGCCTGAGGAGTGGCGCCTCGGATTTTGGGACTGAAACGCCTCGCCTCGCGCTTTTTTAAACCAAGAGTTGGAGGGGGGGTTAGGTTTTTGGGGGTGCGGGTGGAGGGGGGTTTAGGTTTTTGGGTCCGGGTTAGGGTTCGATGAGACGGTTCCAACGCCGCTGGAATGAGCTCAATCGGAGTTCGTTTGACCCACTTCTTAGTATTTAGTGGAACCGTCCCCTATATATATATATATATAGGCAGCTGTTCAATTAAGAACCATAATTTTGGCGAGAACCAAAAGAACCATGCATTCATACACAAATATACACAAATGCATACAGGCATCCTTACTGCATATAAGCATAAATGCATGGTTCTTTTGGTTCTCGCCAAAATTATGGTTCTTAATTGAACATGCCCCTATATATATATATATATATATATATAGTTGAGTTGATGAGAAAACTCCTCTTCGTGAGAAAACTCGTGAAAACCAACCCAAACGAACTCCGATTGAACTCATTACAGCGGCGTTAGAACCGGCTCGTCAAACTTGATCTAAAGCCTAAAGCTAAACCGTAAAGCTAAACCATAAAATCTAAACCCTAAAAGCTAAACCCCACCCCCAAAAACCTAAAACTCCCACCCCCCAAAAACCTAACCCCCCCACCCCACCCCCAGAAATCTAAACGCCGAGCCAGTTCCAACACCGCCAAAATGAGTTCATCTGGAGTTCGTTTGGGTCGGTTTTCTTGAGTTTTCTCACGAACAAAGAGTTTTCTCATGATCCTTCCATAGCATGAAACCAAGTAGGTGATGTTCCTGTTCTTTGATCAGGTAGGGTTTCCAAAGTCAAAGTTGGGCAAGACCATGTCAGGTGGCCATATGGCAAAGTCGGGTAATGTCGGGTTAAGGCCAGGTAGCATATATCCAGATGTGGGGTCATGCAAGGCTCGGGAATATATATATATATAGGGACATGTTCAATTGAGAGCCATCATTTTGGCGAGAACCAAAAGAACCATACATTCTTACACAAATGCATACATGCATCCTTACTTTATATATGCACAAATGCATATATGCATCCTTATATTTGTGTAGAAATACATGGTTCTTTTGGTTCTCGCCAAAATAATGGTTCTTAATTGAACATGTCCCTATATATATATATATATATATATATATATATAGGGGTGAGTTCACTAGAAAACTCATTTTCATGAGAAAACCATAAAACTCCTCATTAAAGGTGCTGCATATGTGTAGTACACCCAAAAGCCCCACCCCCACCCAAAAACCTAAACCCCCCACCCCACCCCCACCCAAAAACCTAAACCCCCCACCCCACCCCCACCCAAAAACCTAAACCCCCACCCCCAAAAACCTAACCTAAAAGCTAAACTAAACCCAAAAAACCACCCCCAAAAGCTAACTATGCTACACATATGTAGCAAAACGCTGAATTTTTTTTTTTTGAAAGAGGACGACGTGGGGAACAAGGTCTCCGAAGCGGTTTTTTAGTTTTTTATTTATATTTTGAGTTATGATTTTTTTATTATTTTTTTTACCTTTAATAAATAGTTTTTTGGTTTTCTCATGAACAATGAGTTTTCTTATGTTTCTTCCCCTATATATATATATATATATATGTATATTAGTATTCACAAAATCAGGTTGACTCAGGCCTTCACTCTGCTTATTATATGCATGTAAGTGTTGTGTACCCGGAGACCACAAAGACCCAAGATCTGAACCGCAATCACGACCCGGCAAAGAACACGTCAACCCGGTCAACTTTGGTGGAATAGTACTTAGAAATTAGGAATTAAAATTAGCGGGACCTCTCACGTTTGCATGTATTCCATATTTTCCTCCATGTTCTCCATGTTCCAATGAAAGTGCATTTAAAATAGGTTAGATTAGGATTTGCATTTTTATCTATTTAAGCATCTGTATTTCTTTGAATTAAGATATGTAGAAAAGTTTATTCAAAGTATCTCTCTATATTTCTATCCGGTTTCTCTCTATTTTCTTTGGACCATTTGATTACCGAACGGGTACACATCAGTAAGTTAACATTGAACAAACAACTTAAGAAAAAGATCAAATTAATATGTTAAATGTTACCTTTTGAACCTATAAAATGATTTCATGATTAAAGAATACAGACCAAATTGGTAAGTGTTAATTGAATATTGTTTCCAAGGTCGTTACTGTGCTTAAAGTTTAAAGGGACAGTCATCCAAAGAGACAAATTGCAGTTTTGCAAAAATCGAATCAGAATAAAACAATTTTTTTAAATAATAATTATAAAAGGGGCCCGGATCGCTTCAAGCAGACTTATAATTATACCAAATCAAAGCAGACTTATAATTATACCAAATTTCAAGCAGACAAAAGATAGCTGCACAGTTTGCTGGTGAAATTGGGGTTTCCTACGATAAACAGAAACACGTTGTTCAAATCTTATGAACCCACCCTAAAAGATTCAATGTTAATATCTCAGATATTTTCAACAGATCTGAAGCCTAAAAATTCCATCTCAAAATTTTAGATATTTTTAAAGCAATTTTGTTACAAGATACGATAATATCAAATAATTCTTAAAACTTACAGCAATTTGTTCGTCCTGAAGCACAAAAATGAGAAAGTATAAAAAAGATTTAGAACACAAAGATGCTCACCGGACAGAAGCGGCTGTAATTCTGGTACCGGCGGTAAGTTGTCAGTAGGGACCAGTGACTTCTTAGCTGAGTGTTTAGAGGATGATCATGTTGCCAAGTACTTCCTGTTAGAGATCAAGGCAAAGGCGGGAGGCTGGAAGGTGCTTGTGCCTCCAGTTAATTGGGCTGTTTAAATGGGCTATCGAGATATAATAATTGGGCCTTTTAGATGCGCTCAGGTAGTGGTGCACAAAAAAACCGGTTACCGGTTTGGACCAAACCGGTTCGGGTTGCCCAAAAACCGCCGGTTTCAAACCGGTTTGAGGATTTCTGAAAAAAAATCGGGTTTGGACCGGTTTTGGCTAAACCGGGTTAGGAAACCGGTTTTCAAACCGGTTTGAACCGTTGGGCGAGTTCTAGCCGTTGGCCAACGGCTATATGGCCGTTGGGGTCGATTTTGGCCGTTTTTTTGGAGTTTTTTGGACCCATAAAACACTATAAATAGGTGGGGGGTGTTTAGGGTTGATCACACTTCTCTTTACACTCTCTAATATCTAAAACCTCTCTTTAACCGCTCAAAAACGCTCTCTAAACTCAAAAAAAAAACATGGAAAGTTTTGGTGTTAGTGGTTCCTCAAACGAAGTTACCGTTGTGCAAATTCTAGCAACAACGAGAAATCCGGCAATCTGGTGCAATTACGATTTATGTTTGTTGTCAAACGGAAAGGAACGTGCTCGTTGCAAGTTGTGTGGTGCGTTTTTGGGGAAAGATTCAAACACTACTTTGAAAACGCATATGGAAAAATCTTGCCCGTCATTGAAGGGAATTCCAAGTGAAGGTCAAGCCTCGATGACAAGCGAAGGAGGAATTTGGAACTTTGATCCAAATATTGTTCGAGATCGAATGGCGAGGTTAGTGATTCAAGAAGGATTGCCGTTCAACCACTTTGACAATCCGCGCTTGACAAAGATGATTCAAGAGACACTCCAACCTCGTTATCACCAAGTAAGTCGCACAACCCTTAGACGAGATTGTATAAAAATGTGGAAAAAAGCAAAAAAAAGAATTAATTTTAGGTTTTGAAAATTTGCAAACCGGTGTAAACTTAACCACCGATGTTTGGTCGGCTCCACATGGTATACCCGATTCGTACCTTTGCGTTACCGCGCATTGGGTTGATCCCAATACGTGGCAAATGATGAAGCGTACAATCGCTTTTGACTTGTTTGAATATCCACACACCGGCGAAAATTTATTTTATATATTGGATGGTGTTATTAACGAAATTAAATTACAAAATAAACTTTTTTCAATGTCTTTTGATAATGCATCTAATAATACAAATGCGGTTCAAAAACTAAAAATTAAATATAAACCCGTTTGCAACGGCGTTTTTTTCCATAGTCGATGTGTCGCACACATCATTAACTTGGCGGTGCAAGCCGGGCTTGCAATTGAAGAGGTTTCAAACTTAACATATAGTTTTCGACAAATGCTTAAAGATATTTTTAGTAACAGAAAAAGATACCATGATTATATTAAATTTTGTCGTGATACGAATAATCTTTGCTTAGGCCCGAATTGGGATGTCGAGACAAGATGGAACTCGACTTATATTATGTTTTATAGCGCTTTACGACAAAGAGAAACTTTAGAAATATTTCATGATATGCTTTCCTCAAAACCTCGTCGTAAAATTCAAAACTTTCCGTCTACAAATTGGAACATTTTAAAAGACGTAACCGAATTGCTTGAAGTTTTCAAAACCGCCACAACTTTTTTATCCGGTGTTTATTATCCCACAAGTCCATTAACACTAAAACAAATATATTTAATGACTAACAAGTTGTCTGAGCTTGAAAATAAAAGCGATCTTTTTACAAAAATGATAGAACCGATGAAAGAAAAATTAGTGAAATATTTTAAAGAAATCCCTCCCGTTATAACTTGCGTCGCCGCGTTAAACCCTACCATAAATGTTTACGGGGTTGAAACCTTGATTGATAGAATTACTTACGCTTTGAATTTGGATAGCGAAGACATCCATTTTGCACAAGGCACAAAAACATATTTTAACAAATGTTTACAAGATTTATTTGATGTTTATTTACATAAATATGGTACAACTCCGACTCCACATGATACAATGGGTACATCATCAAGTGGTAGCTCGAGAGATGTTAACTTGAATTTATATAACGAAATGTTAAATGAATTTAGTAAACGTGCTCGAGGTACCACCCCGAGTAGCGAACTCGGAAGGTATGTTGGCACAAACTTTTTAGCGTTTATGTCTCCTACCGTTTTTGAGGAGTTTGATATTTTGGCATGGTGGAAACAAAACGAAGCTTCGTTTCCGATTCTTTCCGCCATGGCCCGTGATGTACTAACCGTCCAAGCTTTCACGGTAGCTTCGGAATCTGCGTTTTCTTTTAGTGGCAGGGTATTATCGATACGAAGGACTAGACTCACACCCCTAGCGATGGAAATGTGCATTTTTTTGAAGGACCATTTGGATGCGATGGATAGGATACAAGACCAAACTTCTCTCGAAGATGAAATTCAAGCCGAAGAAGTCATACACAACAACGAGGTTGATCTTGGAATATCCGAACCAGTCACGGATGAAGAACTAGCCGAAGATGCAAGGCTACGAAGCTCTAGTTCCGAAGACAACGCACAAGAATAATCAATCAATATTCCAAAAAATAAAACGTTGAACTTAATGTTTTATATTTGTTATACTTTTTGTAATGTTTTACAATTTTATCTTGTTATGTTTTTTAATTTCCGAACTATTCAAATATTAATAAACGTTGAACTTTATGTTTTAATTTTGTTATATTTTATTTTGGATTTTATATTAAAAACATAAAATTTATTTGATTTTTTTTTTTAATAAAAACCGGTTTAAACCGGTTTAAGGGGCAAACCGGTTTAAAACCTACCCGAACCGGTTTGACCGGTTTACATATTTCCCTCTCTGAAACCGGTTTAACCCGAACCGGTTTGGGTCCAAACCGGTTTTGACTTTTCGTTGACCAAACCGGTTCGGGTCGGTTTGAACCGGTTTGGGTTAAAAAACCGATTTGTGCACCTCTACGCTCAGGTGGGGAAAAAAACCGGGTACGGAACTGAACCCGACCAAAATACCCGTAACCGGGTATTTTTATACCCGGTTATTTCATCCCCGAAATCGAACCTGACCCTACCCATAGGGTATAGATAGGGTACACATTCTGAGCTCAATACCCTACCCGACTAATACCCGAAAAATACTTGTACCCGGTTATTGTCAATTCCCAAACCCGGGTTTTTTTTATACCCGAAACCTGGTTTTCCGAATACCGTGTGCATATGGAACAAATGTTTTTCATTTTTTATATCTTTGCAAATTTTAAAAAATTACATATTATAAAGTACAAATGAATTAATTTTATTGAACAAAATAAACAAAGTAGTTTCAGTCTAGAATTTAAATGATTTAGAGATAAGTAAATATCAAGAATGGAGTCTTGCAACTTGTAATGGCATACTCTACGTTAATAACAATATTAATATTATACTTAGAAAATACAAAGTGATCATAGCATTAAGCCCGATAGGAAGGAAAAAATGTGATTGCCATTAAGTTTAGAAAATCTATACCGTATAATAAATAAAGGTTTTTTCATTATACTTATCGTCTCCATATTCATTCTCATCATTTTTTTCCGTCTCTCTCTCTTATTAAATACATATCTATCTTTTAATAATAATATATTTTAAAAGAAAATACTAATTATACTAATAAAGCACATTTATTTTAAATTATCCCTTAATATAAAAAACTTTAAAATCTAATTATGTAACTTTTGTTTTCAATCAAATAGTAATTGAAAGTCAAATTACACTAAATAGTAATTAATGTATTTTCGAAACTCAATTACATATTAATTTTTATATATTTTGAAAAAAAAAATTCTATCCTTAGTATATGTAATTTATTTTTACACCTTTAAAATATATACATAAAGATTTAAAAATTTTATTTATTGATATTTTTCACCCCGTGTATAGTACATGGGTTCTAAGCTAGTATATAATATAAAGTTAGTAATAATTAATAAAATGATTTTATGATATTGTAACTTATTTTAATTATTTTTACCAAATATAAAGCAAACTAAAAATTTAAAATGGATTTATATTGTGTAAATTTTTTTTAGAAAATAGGGTATTAAAACCCAGTTCTAATACTTGTTATACCCAACCCGAACCCTACCTAGTTCCCTACCCTACCCTACCCGGGTACATAGGGTTGAGTTTTTTCCCCCAATGCCCGTACCCGAACCTTGCCCGGGTATTAAAAAAAAACTCGATTTTTCAATACCCGATCATGCCCTAACCCGGTTCATACCCGGAATCGGGTTATAAAAAACCCAATTTTCCGATGCCCGGTTCCATACCCGGAACCAGGTATTAAAAATCCCGATTTGTTAACCTCTACGCTCCACTGGTTGGATCGGATTTATAATCCGATATGTATATAGCTACGAAATATAAAAAAAAATTGTGTTTCATGGTAATTTGTAATTTTAATGACGTATAAATAATTAAAATACTTAAGTTGTATTACTAAATTAATTAAAAAAAAAGATTAGGAAAGAAAAAGTTTAAAAAAATAGGAAACCCGGTCTGATCACTCGGTCCATGCATCCAGTTAGTAACAAGCCGGTTCAAGCAAAAACAGTTCAAATAGACATAATCGGACCGGTTTTATAGCCGGATAACAAAGGTTTTAGCGAACCGGCTCTCTCGAACTTGGTTTTAAATGGGATATTGAGTCGACGAGTGAGCTGAACTCGGAAATTCATCATGAAATTTCCGGTATCGGATTTCTGGCCAAATAAAACGTAGCTGGTGTAATCATATTGGAACCAAACCTTCTGTCTGCTCTCAATCAGGCAACCCAACCTAGCCACCACACCTCGTATCCGCCCTCGAAGGCTCATTACTGCTGTGAAGAATCCCGCAACCAACAGACCGACCTTCGCCGCTGTTGCAGTTTCGTTTTGAAACAAATGATGAAGCTTCCGCATTAACTAACTAACAACCATCAATTCTCAATCGACACTCACGTGAAATATAGTTCGGGTTTTTTTAAGAAAAGATAATATCAATGAGATAGGCTGGGCCGAGAAACAGTTTAAATAAATAAATGAGTAAATTACGCTTTTGGTCCCTGTGGTTTGAAATGTTTAACAATTTCAATCCAAAAAGAAATCTTAACATATCAGTCGATTATTTTAACAGTTTCAGTCTCTAATACTAACTCTATTACCATTTTCTATTAAGTATATAGGCATTCAAGTCATATTTCTAAGTGACTAGTTTAACCAGGGCCGAAGCTGAGGATTTAGGGGCCCGAAGCTAGCTAGACTAGATCCAATTCCAATTCTTGTCTCAACCAAACACATTGAAAAAGGAACTTAGATTCCAATTCCAACAAATTCTGCAAACCAAACGCATTGACAAATGGAATTCAGATTCCAACTCTATTGATTTCTGACGAACCAAACGCATCCTTAGGATTTTATGAAATAGTTAAATAATTGTTTTTAAAAAGGTAAAAAAAATGTTTTTAAAATTTGTTTTTATGAAAAAACGAAAAAAATATTTTTAAAAAGGTAAAAAAATAAAATAAAAGACGTGTTTAGGAAAAAAAACTAAAACAAGTTATTTTAAAAAAGTTTAAAAGAACGTTTTTAAATAAGTTCTTTTAGGTAAAAACTAAAAAGAAGGTAGTCCCATATAAATGAAATGACTTACATGCTCTTAGACTTAACAGAAAAAGTTAACAGAGTTAATGATAAAGACTAAAATGGTTATAGAAATACAACCTCATAGGTTAATATGTTAGAAGATTCATTTTTAGACTGAAAATGTTAAACATGCCAAACGACATAGACCAAAAGCGTAATTTACTCTATAAATCAAGTTTCTGTTTTCTCTGATGGTTCAAGTCATGGCTCTCATATGAATATTTTGTTCCCTCATGGGTCATGGCCTTATTTGGAAATTCTTAAATTAATTGATTGGTCTATCACTTCGTTTAATTAACCATAAAATTTTATACTAAAGCCAATTAATTTACTTTTTAATAAGTGATCATACTAAATCTAGGAGTTGAAACTTGTGCTTTAGAGACTTGATTTTTTTTTATTCTTTTGAGTTGGTTATTACTTTGGTATTTGAATTCACACTTTGTAACACAAGTTCATTTTGTATTTTGGTTATCTAAGCATGTCGTTGGAATTTGTCCGAGATTGGAAGAGGCCACCTTACCAAAATTTTTATTCTTGATTATTATTTCTCAATTTTCAAATTCATAAATTTCAAATCTATATTTTATCGAATACCAAGCTTCATAAGTTTTAGAAAAAAAAAATACGTAAATATATTTGTAACTACTTAGAAAATTATTAATTAAAATGATCAATTATACATTTTAGTTAATTTTTAGAAACATTATATTACTACTTTTTGAAAAACTTAATCTCCTATTAACTAATTCAATTTCTATTATGTAAAGAGTAAAAAACAAATAACTAAAACAATACATCTAAATTCACACAATGCAATATTTGATTTAATTTACACATCAAAATAAAAGTAAAATTGATTTAATTAACTGATTTTGCTTTTTTGAATAAAATTGGGACAGAATGAATTTAATTGAATTTATTTGAGATTCTGAAACTCGTGTTCTTGATCAAACCGACTGTTTTTTTTATAATTAGGGCATGTTTGGGATTACTTTTGGAACTTCCTTATTAACTTAATAACTTTTCTAAAAAGTTAATAAGTTAAAAAGTTGTTTGGGTAATCCAAAAGAAGGTGTAAAATATGAGATGATAAGTTAAAATACAAAAGTAAGAAGTTCTTTACTTTTAAAAATGACTTCTCCAAAAGTCATAAGAAAATTTTAAAAGTAATCCCAAACACCCCCTTAACAATCAACATTTAAGGATGGGTTGAACAGTAAGGTACAAGATTTGCTTCTTTTGGTACAATTCATTTTTTCATGATAGATTATGTATTTTTTTTCCTTTTTTGAATGTGTGGAGTCTCTGGTTGGGTTGGTAGAGGTTTTTTATTTGTTTCTTTAGGTCTTCAGTTTGATCTTTTTCTGAACTCTTTTTTTTTTTTTTTTTCTGGATTTGTTGTTTCAGGATGGATACGTGGCTTTATGTGGCATGCCTACCTTTGCAAGCTGTCGAGTTTTGCCCTTTTCAGCGAACTTTATCATCTGTTTCGATCCTTTATGTTTTTTTTTCTCCCACGTTTGCTTCTTGCTGCTGCTGTTGCGTGTAGGTATTCTTCCTGCTTTCGAATTCCTTTTTTTTTTTTTTTTTCTTTCTGTTCTGTTTGATTATGCGTTGTTGGGAATAAATGTTTGATTGTTAATTTTGCTGGGGTGGGTGTTGTAAAGGAAATGTTTCTTCTTTAGTTCTTCTTTGGTTGCCTATTTGTAGGGTTGGGGGTTTTAGCCGGAGACAAAATTGAAATAGGTTTTGCTTATCACAAGTGCTTTACACACGTTTAAACACTTTTGATTTTTTAACAAGCATCTCCAGAATGCCCAACTTCTATGTTATTCTTAAGTAAAAAAGAATATATATTTTTATGAATATTGGTCAACTGTTGATTTGGGTTTAGGGTATAGAAAATAAAATCAAAGCAGCTGAGAAACTGTGCTTTCTGTGTGTTTATTCTATTTTGTGCATTCTGTTCATTAGTGGAACCACTTATGTCACAAAGTTGTTGTACTTGCTATAGATAGGCAAACCACTAATTGGTGATAAAATAGATAGCCATAGTTGTTGAAACACATGTAAGATGATAACGGTTCAATATGGGTGAATGGCTCTTAGGTTGATCTAATGAGAATTAATAGTTGTAAATTTACCATCGATGTTGTAGATGTGTAAAAAGTTGTTATGAGATTGATGATTTAGGTGGTTTGTTACTAATTTGCACACCAGTTGATCTTGGAATTGTGTTTAAATCATTGTAACTTACAGATTAGTTGTTGTAAATGTTGTATGCTTTATTGGTGTTAAGGATGATAAACAAAAACAAAAAAGTGTTTTGACCTATAGTAGACACATATGTATAATAAAATTATATCTGTTGTATGGTTTGAATAATATGCTTAAATCTATTTCAATGTTCAAGCTTTTTTTCACTGTACATGTTGCTGTACTGATTGTATCTATGGTACCGTTTCCTCTTCGAACTGCAAAATAGCACGGGGAGTATGGCTTAAAAATAAGAATGCATCAAAAATATGGATGGAATTATATGACGAAGTTACCTGAGTAGCAATTAACCATTTCAGTAACGCGAACAAATATCCACTCGTGTTGTTAGTCGCCTGCGTTGCAGGGCAGTGATTTCAGCGGGTAAACTATAACGGTAACATTCAAATAGTGCCAAATATATTTGCAGATTTGTTCAAATCATCAACTTCAAAGGTAATCTGTGAATTAGAATTCTAATTTTAAATAAAGCATAAACGCAATAAATTCTCTGTTTTATCCATAAGTTACACGTCTTACAGTTTGAAATAAACGAACACGCCGTTAATGAAAACCGAATCAAATGACTCATAATTATAAATGTGTTTCAAGTCAGGTATGTAACGATCAGAGTGGGTAAATTGTAATGGTAGCATTCAAATTATGGAATTAAATTTGCAGCCTTATTCAAATACTACTGTGAATCTGATCTGAATCTTCGAAGGTAATTGTGAATGGAAATTTCAACACCACAAAAACATTTAACCCCATCTACATAAAACTAAGCTGAAAACTAAAATAAAAGGCACTAAAAGAAGAGATGCAATACTTACCGATTGACAATAGTAGCAGGTTGTGATAACTATCATTTTCACACAGAAAGTTTGGAAAAAAAAACCCACAACTAAAACATTACTCGTCAAAATGGTATCCAAATGGCCACTGCATGTTACCAATTAACAATCTAACACACTTTTCTTATCAAAATCTTAAGCAAAAGTTGTGAAAGGAAAGGCTCTGGTTGATGCCTTACGCCTTATTAACCCGCAAACGATGATGTTTGGCCAAGAAGGACGCCAAGCAACATCCAATCTTGGCCATCTTAATAAACCATCTGTAGCAGCCAGTATCCCCACCTAAGGTTGATGGATAGAAGTTGCTCTTTTCTCGTATCCCCGGAAGAGTTCCTACGACACATCTTACTATCAGTTTCGTCACGGGGGACCCCGAAGGGTTCCTTTGTGGCTGCACGAGGTCAGCTCCGGCGTCTCTTCGAGTCTTGGCTGGGGCTGCATCCACAGGAAACGCTTGTTAGAGGGCCCGGGGGGGTTGCCCCTGAGGGCACTCTGACGCTCAAGTCAGTATCATCATCAAGATATACATATATGTGTTTTTTTACATATCAGAGAGAGAGATAATGAGGGAGAGGGGAGTGAAGATGAGGGAGAAGAACCTGGTTGCTAATGGGGGATGTGCCTCCATACTTATAATTAGTGGTGCACAAAAAAACCGGTTTTTTTTAACCCGGTCCAAACCGGCAAACCGGTTTGGGCCAAACCGGTTCGGGTTGCCCAAAAACCGCCAGTTTGAAACCGGTTTGGAGATTTCAGGAGGCGATCGGTTTAGGAACCGGTTCAACCAAACCGGTTTGATAAACCGGTTTAAAAACCGGTTTAAACCGGTTTTCGAGCTGGGCAAAAAATAGCCGTTGGGGTCGATTTTGGCCGTTTTTTTGGAGTTTTTTGCACCCTTAAAACACTATAAATAAGTGGGGGGTGTTTAGGGTTGATCACACCTCTCTTTACACTCTCTAATCTCTAAAACCGCTCTTTAACGCTCTCTAAACTCTCTCTAAACTCAAAAAAAAAAGCATGGCAAGTTTTGGTGTTGGTGGTTCCTCAAACGAAGTTACCGTTGTGGAAATTCGAGCAACAACGAGAAATCCGGCAATTTGGTGCAATTACGATTTATGTTTGTTGTCAAACGGGAAGGAACGTGCTCGGTGCAAGATGTGTGGTGCGTTTTTGGGGAAAGATTCAAACACTAGTTTGAAAATGCATATGGAAAAATCTTGCCCGTCATTGAAGGGAATTCCAAGTGAAGGTCAAGCCTCGATGACAAGCGAATGAGGAATTTGGAACTTTGATCCAAATATTGTTCGAGATCGAATGGCGAGGTTAGTGATTCAAGAAGAATTGTCGTTCAACCACTTTGACAATCCGCGCTTGACAAGGATGATTCAAGAGACACTCCAACCTCGTTATCACCAAGTAAGTCGCACAACCCTTAGACGAGATTGTATAAAAATGTGGAAAAAAGCAAAAAAAGAATTAATTTTGGGTTTTGAAAATTTGCAAACCGGTGTAAACTTAACCACCGATGTTTGGTCGGCTCCACATGGTATACCCGATTCGTACCTTTGCGTTACCGCGCATTGGGTTGATCCCAATACGTGGCAAATGATGAAGTGTACAATCGCTTTTGACTTGTTTGAATATCCACACACCGACGAAAATTTATTTTATATATTGGATGGTGTTATTAACGAATTTAAATTACAAAATAAACTTTTTTCAATGTCTTTTGATAATGCATCTAATAATACAAATGCGGTTCAAAAACTAAAAATTAAATATAAACCCGTTTGCAACGGCGTTTTTTTCCATAGTCGATGTGTCGCACACATCATTAACTTGGCGGTGCAAGCTGGGCTTGCAATTGAAGAGGTTTCAAACTTAACATATACTTTTCGACAAATGCTTAAAGATATTTTTAGTAACAGAAAAAGATACCATGATTATATTAAATTTTGTCGTGATACGAATAATCTTTGCTTAGGCCCGAATTGGGACGTCGAGACAAGATGGAACTCGACTTATATTATGTTTTATAGCGCTTTACGACAAAGAGAAACTTTAGAACTATTTCATGATATGCTTGCCTCAAAACCTCGTCGTAAAATTCAAAAGTTTCCGTCTCCAAATTGGGATATTTTAAAAGACGTAACCGAATTGCTTGAAGTTTTTAAAACCGCCACCACTTTTTTATCCGGTGTTTATTATCCCACAAGTCCATTAACACTAAAACAAATATATTTAATGGCTAACAAGTTGTCTGAGCTTGAAAATAAAAGCGATCTTTTTACAAAAATGATAGAACCGATGAAAGAAAAATTAGTGAAATATTTTAAAGAAATGCTGTGACACCCGGCAAATTCAGGTTAATATCCATACCCGACTATTACTTGAATTCACGTGATTTCACTTGCATCATACTTAATTATAGAGTAATTAAGTACATATTTCGTTTAATAAGTCCATTCGTTTCATTTCATTTCATGCATCGGTAATCGGACGGATTACTGGGTCACACACGCGTCCTGTCACACGAACAATTGCGAATTTTAGAAATAATACTTAGACATATAATTGGTGTGTAAAAATTATATGTAATACTGTGATTTAATATTCCATGCTTATATGAATTTTTCCGAAATTTTTAGAGCAACTTTTAAATTAACGCTTTTAAGCGGATACGCGATATGTGCCAACAACACTAAATTAGATTTTATAAAAATGATGGATTTATAATTTGGGCCAAATAATTCAGCTTTTTTACTAATTAAAAATCTATTAGTAGCCCATTTGATTTGTAAAAAGCCTTAAAACTCAAGAAAGCTCAACACCCTTTTTACTAAAACTCTCCTAAACACCCTTAACCCTCATTTGAAAACCCTAAACCTACACACTTCTCTCTCCCTCTCCTCTCTTTCTCACGGCCGCCAACCCCCACCCTAGCCCCCATTTCTCTCAAACTTTCTTCATCCATTTCATGCATTACAAGTCCATTTCAAAGTGATTCAAGAAGGATTCAAGCTTATTCAAGTCAATATCTTCAACATACCTAAGTTTTGTAAGAATCCATCCACTTTCTTTCATTTTTTTTTCGGCCATATGGAGTACCACCATCATCCAAATTGGTTTTGTTGATTCAAGTGTTATAATGCATGTTTCTAACTAAAAGTTTTCATAAAATAAGGTTGTTGACACATATTTACACATTTTATGGTTTGAAATACTTGTTTAGATGATTATTTGCTCGTTTCTATTTATAGAAACTTTGTTGGATGCATTTTTGCAAAACTTGATGTGTGATATGTTTGTTAGTTTAAATGGTACTCATAATAGTAGAATAAGTAGGAAATATAATCTTTTTGGTTGAAATGTCGTTTTTCACTAGGTTATGGTGACTTACTATTTAAGGAAACTTTAATTTTGCATATTTTGTGTTATGAGTTTCTATTGGATAAAAACTTGATATTATGGTTCTATAATATATATTAAAGTAGTAAAAAGAGTTATTTGAGGTTACACATGTGCAATAGGGTCGTTTGGACCACTTTCCTAAAAAGGAAACTTTGATTGTTCATAATTTGTATGTGTAGGTTATAAATGTTTAAAATGGATTATATAGCTTCATTATCATATGAATAGATGACTTATGCAAGAATATGTAATTTGAAGTTGTGTTATGACATGTTTTGGTGAACCTTGCTAAATAAGGAAACTTTATTTGTTGAGAAAATGGAATTTTGCAATGACATATTATGCTACTTGTTTGAAAGTGTTGAAATGATACTAATAGGTTATTAATATGATGACATGAATTATGTGTATGAAATGTGCCATAAGGATGTGCAAATGCTATGTCACTTATCACATGTTAGTTTCTTATACAACTAGTTGAAGCTTGTATGTTATGTCACAAGGGGTTACTTATACATTACTTAGATACAACTTATATGTTCTTTGTGTGTCACACATGTACAACTTATATGCTACTTGAGTGCTACACATGTATAACTTGTATGATGCTTATGTGTTACATGTTTACAACTTATATGCTACTTGAGTGCTACACATGTATAACTTGTATGATGCTTATGTGTTACATGTTTACAACTTATATGCTACTTGTGTGTTGTTTATACATTGGTCAACACTAGTCAACATTGGTCAACATTAGTCAACATTGGTCAACATTGGTCAACACTAGTCAACATTGGTCAACATTAGTCAACATTAGTCAAACTTGGTCAAAGTTGGTCAAACCTTGGTCAAAGTTGGTCAAACCTCGGTCAAGCCTTTTCAAAACGTCAATGTAACCTTTCAACGTTGAGTCGTTTGGATTAATGTGGTTACATAAACCATGTTTACTTTCATAGACCTTATAGCCTTATTAATTCTTAGGGCTCGGTTAGGTCGGTTACCTGGAGTTACTCGATTTCTCTCGTTACTCCCATTTCTCATTCACCGCATTTCCAGGTGAGTTTTCACAGCCCCATTTTACTTACTTTTCCATTTGGGGGAGATACATGCTAAACCATTTTCTTACTTGGTCGTATGACAATTACTTTGATTTCGCTTTAATTTATATAAGTGGGTGCATTTCCCGCACATAAAGTCCTCTCATATTCGAACCGTTAATTATTACACAAAGCGAGGTGATTCATGAATAGTACTATTGGGTTTAACAACCCCCACCCGGGTTAGTCGCGCTAACTCTGACTGGGAGTCAAACGGGTGCATAATTGACCTAATCCATTGCGTGCTGGGCACGTAAGAGGCAAAATGCTAGTTTCTGCATTCCTTCGTTGAGCTTCGGTTTCGGTGTTGCTTATATAGTTAATGTTTATTGTCTGATCAACAATCGAATCAATAGTATACATGCGTACTGTTACACTGTTTTCATTTCTGTTTCTGTTACTTAAACCTGTGAACTCACCAACCCTGTGTTGACACTTTAAGCATGTTTATCTCAGGTCGCTAAGCATTCATACACGGACTAGGATTGCACTCCAAGAGTCCCACAGCATGTTTTCATTTAGAAGCTTAGGTTTATGGGAACCTAATTTGTCATGCTTCTGTATTTTGCAACATTACTTTTGCTTCCGCACTTTACATTCCGCATTTTCAAACTCTGTATTACTATTTAATTTTGTATGATGTTCAAACGGAATGTCTTTTCGAAAACCATATAGAGGTCGTTCGAAATGACCGGGACTGATGATCCTTGACAGTCACAACCCGCGGGTAACCCGCTGTGGAATTTCAGGGTGTGACAGATTGGTATCAGAGCCAGGTTATAGAGAACTAAGTTGCATTTAGTATACTTAGACTATAACTGTAGGCTCACATAGTTCACATCACATCATACATGCATTTTCATACATGAATACAATGGATTACTGGATAACAGGATGTCGACCTCATCGGACCCCATTGTGATCTCGGACTCTGAGGAGTACACACCGGCTACCCCATCATCATCAGTGGAGCCACTCACCCCACCTTCATCACCCCACTCATCCATGGATGAGGAGCAGACACATGACTCAGTGGATTTTGTAGAGTTGGATTCTGAAGAGGATCCTGAGGAGGATCCTGAGGAGGACCCGGAGGAGGATCCTGAGGAGGATCTAGAGGAGGAGGAAGACGACGCACCAGCCCCCGGAGGTGACGGAGACGCCGGCGAGGGGAGCGTCTCGGGCGAGACGGTGCCCCACTCCGTACTACACGGGGACTCATCGTCCGACGACGGCTCCATACTACCTTCACCACCTCGTCTGGCGGACCCGACGCCGCCATCACCATTACTTGCACCGGTGGGAGCGAAGACCAAACTCACAGCTCGGAAGAAGAACATTCGCAGAGGAAAGCGACCAGCCCACTCCCCTGACATTCCTGGACCATCAGCCAAAAGGGCCCGGATTGCATCATCGGACACTTCACCTACGGGAGAGTCAACTGGACCATCCTATCCACCACCCTATTGGCTCCGACCTACCCGGGAGGTACTACCGATACTTGCGACGCGCAGCAGGTTACATGACACTGACATATCATCCCTCCAGGATGAGTTGGCACTGACAGACCAGGCACTACTGATAGTACGAGACCGGATCGAGGCCGCGGAGGAAAAGGCTCGGGAGGCCACGGCGAGAGCAGAGGAACTGGGCATGGAACAAAGGCTTGCACCTACAAATCCTTTATGGATTGCAAGCCGCATACATTTACCGGGACAGAAGGAGCAGTGGGACTGCTACGATGGATAGAAAAGATCGAATCGGTCTTCAGTATGAGCCAATGCACAATGGAGAACAGAGTCATGTACGGAGCTGGGACTCTCGAGGGCCAAGCCCTCTCCTGGTGGAACTCTTATATCCAGACTCTGGGCCTGGATAATGCGAACGCCATTCCTTGGGAGGAATTCAAGGAAATGTTGAAAGAGGAGTACTGTCCTCGTAACGAACTCCAAAAGTTGGAACAGGAGTTTTGGAACCTAAGGATGGAGGGTGCTGACATCGCGGGATATACCGCAAGATTCCACGATTTAGCAAGACTACTACCGCACATGGTTACACCGGAGTACAAACGAATTGAGCGGTACATTTGGGGTTTGGCACCTCAAATACAAAGCATGGTTACTTCTGCAGAACCCACAATTATCCACAACACAGTGAGGCTGGCTCATAATCTTCCGGATCAGGCAGTCCGTCAGGGTCTGTTCAACAAGAAAGAAAGTTTTGTGAAAACCTTTGACAACAAGAGAAAGTGGGAAAATGCCCCTGCCAAGTCCTATGTGCCTAGTAACCAGAAGAAGAAGGAACCGGCCCGGGTGTTTGTGGCTAACCAACCGGATAAAAGGCCAAGAGGGACATACACTGGAACCCTACCTAAGTGCAACAAGTTCCAGTTTCACCACAATGGTACTTGTGAAGATTCTCGGTGCCAGAAGTGTAAACGTTTTGGACACACTGCCCAGAGCTGCCGATCAGTTGAACAAGCCCCGGCTGGCGGGGGAAACCGCGGATGTTTTGGGTGCGGTGATCCCGGACATTTCCGCAGAGACTGCCCAAAGAACCGGAAACCTGGAAATACAAACACTCGGGGCAGAGCATTTGTCATTGGAGCCGACGAGGCTAGGCAGGATCCCAACATTGTTACTGGTACGTTTCTCGTAAACAACTGCTATGCTTCTATCTTATTTGACACGGGTGCCGATAAGAGTTTTGTATCCACTGAGTTTAGCTCATTACTTGGGATTACTCCCATCGCCTTAGATTACTTATACACGGTAGAGCTAGCAGATGGTAAGCTAATAGAGACAGAACAAGTAATTCCAGGTTGTGTCTTAACACTAGCCGATCATCCTTTCACTATAGACCTATTGCCAGTAACATTGGGAAGCTTCGACATAGTAGTCGGTATGGACTGGTTGTCCAAGAACCGAGCCGAAATCGTCTGTCACGAGAAGATAGTCCGCATTCCACTGTCGGACGGAGAAACACTGACCATTCAAGGAGAACAGAGTGGTGCTATGTTAAGAATCATTACCTGCATGAAAGCCCGAAAGTACTTGCGGAAGGGTTATCACGCGATCCTAGCACACGTGACGGAAAAGAAAGAAGAAGAAAATAAGATTAAAGACATACCGATCGTCCGAGACTATCCGGAAGTATTTCCCGACGACTTGCCCGGACTTCCACCGCAGCGACAAGTCGAGTTTCGGATTGATCTCACACCCGGAGCTGCTCCGATAGCAAGGTCACCTTACCGACTGGCGCCATCGGAAATGCAGGAATTGTCTAACCAATTACAGGAACTGTTAGACAAAGGCTTCATCAGACCAAGCTTCTCGCCTTGGGGAGCACCAGTCTTGTTCGTTAAGAAGAAAGACGGATCGTTCCGTATGTGTATCGACTACAGAGAACTGAACAAGGTAACTATCAAGAACCGATATCCACTACCAAGGATCGATGACCTGTTCGACCAATTGCAAGGGTCGAGCTATTACTCAAAGATCGATCTACGGTCGGGATACCACCAGCTAAGGATTCAGGAAGACGATATTCCAAAGACCGCCTTCCGAACTCGTTACGGTCACTACGAGTTCATGGTCATGCCATTTGGGTTAACCAATGCACCGGCGGTATTCATGGACCTCATGAACCGAGTGTGCAAGCCCTACTTGGACAAGTTTGTGATTGTGTTCATAGACGATATCCTGATATACTCACAGAACAAAGAGGAACATGCCGAGCATTTGAAGTTAATTATGGAGTTGCTGAAAGCCGAGAAATTGTACGCCAAGTTCTCGAAATGCGACTTCTGGATTCGCGAAGTACAGTTCCTTGGACACGTGGTCAACGAGAAAGGCATACATGTTGACCCATCCAAAATCGAGGCGATTAAGAATTGGGAAGCACCTAAGACTCCGACTGAGGTACGACAGTTCTTAGGCCTTGCGGGCTACTATCGACGATTCATCGAAAATTTCTCTAAGATAGCCCAACCTCTCACCACACTGACACACAAGGATAAGAAATACGAATGGAATGACAAGGCAGAAACCGCTTTTCAATTACTCAAACAGAAACTTTGCAGCGCGCCGATCCTATCGTTACCAGAAGGAACAGACGATTTCGTGGTGTACTGCGATGCGTCACATCAAGGGCTCGGGTGCGTGTTAATGCAAAGGGAGAAGGTCATAGCCTATGCTTCTCGACAACTGAAAGTGCACGAGAAAAACTACACTACCCACGATTTGGAGCTGGGAGCGGTGGTATTTGCACTCAAGATCTGGAGGCACTACTTGTATGGCACGAAGTGCACAATTTTCACCGATCACAAAAGCCTTCAACACATCTTCGACCAGAAGGAACTTAACATGAGGCAACGTCGATGGGTCGAATTGCTAAACGACTACGACTGCGCCATCCGTTACCATCCTGGAAAGGCAAACGTCGTGGCTGATGCCTTGAGCAGGAAGGATCAACCCAAACCGCGACGAGTGCGGGCGTTACAGTTGACCATCCACACGAACTTACCCATGCAAATCCGCGACGCCCAACTCGAAGCAATCAAGGAGATAAACCTATGCCATGAGTCCTTACGTGGTATGGACAAGCAATTTGAGGTCAAATCCGATGACATCCGTTATTTCATGGATCGGATTTGGGTACCAAGCTTTGGGGATCTAAGGGATCTGGTGATGGACGAGGCACACAAGTCTAGGTACTCGATCCACCCCGGTGCTGACAAGATGTACCATGACCTCAAGGAACATTACTGGTGGCCTAACATGAAAGCCGAAATTGCTACCTACGTCAGTAAATGCTTGACCTGTGCTAAGGTCAAGGTAGAGTATCAGAAACCATCAGGGTTACTCCAACAACCAGAGATGGGCCTGGCTTGTCTGGGCTGGCAGCTGGGTCCTTGAAGGGGTAACTCCTACAAGTCCCCCCTTTTACTTTGTGCTTGTTATTTATAATAAGGATAAATGATTCAACCTGTCCATGCTATATCAAATTCTAGTTATGTTTTTACTCTCGTTATTCGGGCCTCGCCGTTGGGCCACTGAGGGGGGTAGCCCTACAAGTCCCCCAGTCCCGCATTATGTAGTGCAAGTTGTATTATCTCAGACTCCCCAGTCTGCCGACGTCGGGTGCCGTGTGGGGATGCAATACCAGGTCCCCCAAATCTATCAGTGTTGTCGAGTTGCCTCGCAACCATTAACAACCTTTTTCCGCAACGTGGTGACTTGTATCGGTTGAGTAACGCTTGGTCTACGCGACCTTGATCTATGTTTTTGTCCTGGATGGACCATTGTTTTGATGTCTCTTGATTCAGACATTTTTGGGTTTCTTACTTTTGCCATGAAGCGTCCGAGCCATCTTTTTCTTCTATCTTCATCGTGAGAGTGTATATGGGGCCTTTCATAAAACCTACGAATCCCTGTATCACCTTTAACTAGAAGGTGGATAAGGTGGATCTGACCAAGGTACTGCTTGAGGACCACCCATATGCGCCACAAACAATCTATTTTGTGTAGAAAAAATATGTATATAAATCCATAGAGGGAGGGGATGAGTTTACCTCCTCCGAATGTATGAATTTGGTTGCCTCTTCTTCTAAGTCCGTGAGGTGACAGATAACTCACTATCTTTTTATTAAAAGGTCCCATAGTTACAGACCTTTGACATGGTAGGTGGCGCCTTGCTTTCTTCAAAGTTCTTCTAGTTGGTAGTATATACACGTGCTGGTGGATAATTTAATTTTTTTTGTTGACCAATATTTAGGGCCATCCGGAAAGTCTTGATCATATATGTGATCGGTAGATCACATTCCTTGTGCCCCGATGCATCATGCATCCTACTCGGTAACCTCCTAATCAACTATTGCCTTAATGATGTTAATATAGTCTTACCATCTAGCCCCCCGGTTTAATATTGTAAAGTCTTCTAGTCCCACGGATGGCGCCAATGTAGCAGCCAGTATCCCCACCGAGGGGTGATGGATAGAAGTTCCTATTTTCTCGTATCCCCGGAAGAGTTCCTACGACACATCTTACCATCAGTTTCGTCACGGGGGACCCAAAGGGTTCCTTTGTGGCTGCACGAGGTCTGCTCCGGCGTCTCTTCGAGTCTTGGTTGGGGCTGCATCCACAGGAAACGCTCGTTAGAGGGCCCGGGGGGGTTGCCCCCAAGGGCACTTCGATGCTCAAGTCAGTATCATCATCAAGATATACATATATGTGTTTTTCTACATATCAGAGAGAGAGAGATAATGAGGGAGAAGGGAGTGAAGATGGGGGAGAAGAACCTGGTTGTTAATGGGTGATGTGCCTCCATACTTATAATAAGTGTTGTGGGCTTTTTACCCTAATGGGCCTTTCCAAGATGGGTCTGGCTTGTCTGAGCTGACAGCTGAGTCCTTGAAGGGGGTAGCTCCTACACCATCCATCCAAGTGAGTCTTTGATGTCTCAAGACTAAAATCTTTAGGATTATTAGGATGTTTTATTGATTTTTTTTAAATCTTGTTTTTGTAGGAACTGACTAACAGTTAAATTTTTTTTTTTACTTTAATTACAAGGAAAAAAGTTTTAAATAAATAAAAAATCATTTTACCTTTTCAATTAGAAAACAACTGACTACTTCCCCGGCGCTACCTACTTCCACGCTGACTAAGAGTTGCTTCGACGCCCTCCAATTCAGGCCCATGCGTCCGCCGATTTTCCTCGTCATGATTCATAAAATTCGTTAAATCTAACTATCCTGTTTGTAAATTGTGTTATGTTTTCTTGTTGAAATCATCAAAAACAGATTAATAAGTTATCCACTTATTATATGAGCAGTGAGCTGCTCTCTATCTAAAGTTACAATTGTCATATGATCAACGCCTAGAGCAGTGGGGAGAGATGAACCAGCCCAAGCTTGTAATTTTGCAGATAGAAAAATTTCGAAAGAAAATAAATTACATAGATACCTTCAATCTCATGTCAAGTGTCCTTGCAAGAGCAAAAAGCAATGCTGATTTCCCAGTGCCAGTCGGGCCAAAAAGCAATGTCATCATGTCCCTATGTCAAACATAAATAAGCTTAAAGATCATTTTCTTTTGTTGAATCACCAACCAAATTCCTAGGCTGCGATAATGTAATGGAAACTCAAATGGATGCACATCAGTTTGTACTCCTTGGATTGAGACCATTACCTGAGAAGGGGCAACAAAGGGTAATTTGAGACCATTACCTGAGACTGCAGCCTTTCTGAATCATTAAGACTAACGAATTAATCTACTCTCTGCCCTGTTTTGTTATAACAAATTAAAATAAGTTAGTGCTTCGATACTTTGATCACTGCGAAAGAATCTGTTATTGTAAATGTGGCCTAAGATTCTTGCTAATTTAGTTGTATTGATTTTCATAACCGAGTAACCTGAATCTGAAAATTCGCATTACATTTCAGATCATTTATCAGGTATACCTTCAAACAATCAAAGGTCAATTAACCCGAATCAAACTACCTAACACCTGATTAACATACCCGATCAACACATCTAGGAGAGTTCAAAGTATCAGAACAAATTCAAGATATACCTCATTTACTAAGTGTTGTTTCTCTTCATCATAGATCAAATTTTGTATGCTAGAAGAGTAATGCCCCAAAGCATAGTTATAGTCAAATCCGAAAACTTGTATGCTACCCAATGTAAGGTTCTTATTAACATACATACCTGAGATTCACAGCTGCGACACAACTAAATTCAAATCACACTCAAAAACAACTTAAACTAAATATATATATATATATATATATAAGAACATGTATACCTTTGGGGTTCATTTTAGGCATTCTCTTCAATACATCATGAATCTTGAGAAACCTCTTCTTAGCTAAATCAAACCTCTATTGGATTTTAGCTACCTCTTCGTAAGAATCCAACCAACCTACATCAGTTACATGTTCCTTTTCCATGCTTGCATTTTGGCTATAATATCTACCCCCAAACCCTAAATTGTAATACAGAAAACCATAAGTTTAGTTACAAAATGATGACAACCACCTGTACACATTAAAAATGATGACAACCACCTGTACACAACCATAAGTTCAGTTACAAAACGATAGATCACAGGAAGGATCCATATAGGCAGTGAAGGATTCACTTCATAACAGAGTACCTTGTCATATAATAAGCCTGAGAACAAAATTTATCCAAAAGAGATGGTTATCACATATGTTTACATAATTGGGGTTTTAAAAAATTCAAGAAATAGAGCATGCATCATCGTCATCATCATAAAACAAACCCTAGAATTTGAAGCTGAAGTAATAGTTCACTGAGGAAGTAGAAAAAGGAAAACTAAAAAGGAACTGTTAATAGATAACGTCAATATACCAGGTAATTTCTCAAAAATGGCCTCAGAATCGGGGTGAAATTGCCGTAGTTATACTCGAAGCTTTGTGCCAATCGACCCCTTCCACCACTCAACGCCATTCAAATCGCCTATCGAACACGATTCCGAACATCTTGTTATACATTATCAGCTGTAACCGCCTCCGGATAACCACACCTTCCGTGGCCGCCGTCGAGTTCTTCATCACATCCTCCATAATCGCCGCCGCTTGTACTGCTGTTGGCGAAGAACGGGGAGAGGGAATCGCTGGTTTGGGTGTTTGGTGTGAAAAGGGGAAAAAGAAGAAGAAGAGGAAGAGGAGGAGGAAGAGGAAGAGGAGGAAGAGGAGGAAGAAGAGGAAGAAGAGGAGGAAGAGGAAGAAGAGGAGGAAGAGGGGGAAGAGGAGGAAGAAGAAGAAGAAGAGGAGGAGGAGGAGGAGGAGGAAGGAGGAAGGAAGAAGAAGAAGAAGAGGAGGAAGAGGAGGAAGAGGAAGAAGAGGAGGAGGAGGAGGAGGAGGAGGAGGAGGAGGAGGAGGAGGAGGAGAAGGAGGAAGAAGAAGAAGCAGGAAGAAGAAAGAAGAAGAAGAAGAAGAAGTCTAGAGAAACACTGAGGACTGGTAGGTTTGTCATTTTTGTAAGGATAAGGATATGAAATATAAAGAACGGGTTGGAAATGCTCTAAGAGCATTCACAACCCGTTCTTTATAATTATGTGAGTGAGTTTTGTATATTTTATGGAGTTGTTTAAAGTGGTTGTGAGTGGAGGAGAGAGAAAAGATATAAGGTTTTGTAAATATAAAGATAAAAGTAGTGGTTTTTAGTATAATTATAAGGATAAGGATAAGGAGAGAAAAGTAGAGATAAAAAGTAGTGTTTTTTCAGTGTAATTATAAGGATAAGGATATGAAATATAAAGAACGGGTTGAGAAAGAAAAAATAGAAAAAATAGTGTTTTTTATTGTAATTATAAGGATAAGAATATGTAATATAAATATCCTTATCCTTATCCTTATAATTATACTAAAAACAACTACTTTTATCCTTATATTTACAAAACCTTATATCTTTTCTCTCTCCTCTACTCACAACCACTTTAAACAACTCCATAAAATATACAAAACTCACTCACATAATTATAAAGAACGGGTTGTGAATGCTCTTAGAGCATTCCCAACCCGTTCTTTATATTTCATATCCTTATCCTTATAATTACATTAAAAAAACACTACTTTTTCTACTTTTTATCTCTACTTTTCTCTCCTTATCCTTATTCTTATAATTATAATAAAAACCACTACTTTTATCCTTATATTTACAAACCTTATATCTTTTCTCTCTCCTCCACTCACAACCACTTTAAACAACTCCATAAAATATACAAAACTCACTCACATAATTATAAAGAACGGGTTGTGAATGCTCTTAGAGCATTCCCAACCCGTTCTTTATATTTCATATCCTTATCCTTATAATTACACTAAAAAAACACTACTTTTTCTACTTTTTATCTCTACTTTTCTCTCCTTATCCTTATAATTATACTAAAAACCACTACTTTTATCCTTATATTTACAAAACCTTATATCTTTTCTCTCTCCTCCACTCACAACCACTTTAAACCACTCCATAAAATATACAAAACTCACTCACATAATTATAAAGAACGGGCTGTGAATGCTCTTAGAGCATTCCCAACCCGTTCTTTATATTTCATATCCTTATCCTTATAATTACACTAAAAGAGCATTCCCAACCCGTTCTTTATATTTCATATCCTTATCCTTATAATTACACTGAAAAAACACTACTTTTTCTACTTTTCTCTCCTTATCCTTATTCTTATAATTATACTAAAAACCACTACTTTTATCCTTATATTTACAAAACCTTATATCTGTTCTCTCTCCTCCACTCACAACCACTTTAAACAACTCCATAAAATATACAAAACTCACTCACATAATTATAAAGAACGGGTTGTGAATGCTCTTAGAGCATTCCCAACCCGTTCTTTATATTTCATATCCTTATCCTTATAATTACACTAAAAAAACACTACTTTTTCTACTTTTTATCTCTACTTTTCTCTCCTTATCCTTATAATTATACTAAAAACCACTACTTTTATCCTTATATTTACAAAAACCTTATATCTTTTCTCTCTCCTCCACTCACAACCACTTTAAACCACTCCATAAAATATACAAAACTCACTCATATAATTATAAAGAACGGGCTGTGAATGCTCCTAGTGCACCGATTGTTAAAGAAAAGTAACAACATACATTGTAAATGTAAAAATAACATTCTATTGGTATTTTATCTCACTTGTTAGAGCAGCACTAATGGAGCGTTCGGTTGTCGTCCGGTGTGGGCGGATGGAGATACCGGATGACGGAAGCGCTGGTGGGGAAATCCGGTTGCCGTCCGGATTGAGTTTCATCCGGAAACTCGGATGAAAGTGAACGACAAATGTGGGGCCCAATTCATTTTTAATCGTTGATTTTCTAAATTGTATATTTTCTCATTTAATATAAACTAATATATTTTTAAATTATTTAATAATTTAATTTAATTTAACTAAAAATGTTTTTTTAATTTTTATTTTTTAAATATATTAAAAAATTTCCAACTGCTAGTTTTTAACGGCTATATTCTATCAGATATAAATTCAATGTATTCCAACACTCATTCTTACTCCTCAAATTTCAGTTTTCATTCCAAAGTTTATATTTTTACTTCTCAAATATGGGTGGAGGGTATCCATTCCCAGCAAACTCTTCGCCTCCGATACAACCTACAAACCCTTCTCGTCCAGCTGATGAACCATTGACCTGGACGGACGAAGAGTGGAATTGGGCATGTGATCAGGTCTTTGGCCAACTACGAATTGGGGACGAGCACATCCCCGGTTCATATGAGGGATACGTCCCCAATTCAGATGAGGGGTACGTCCCCGATTCAGATGAGAGGTACGTCACTGACCTTGGAGAGGAATACATATCCAATTCAGATGAGGGATATGTCCCCAATTCAGATGACGGGTATGTACCTAATTCAGAGGAGAGGTATGTGTAAAGACCTTAAACTACTCGATGATTGAGGTATTCTTATTCAATCACGAGGAAACTTTAAAACTCTAAATCTTGTCACATTCTTCTCTCTTTAATCATTGAATGACGTTTCTTTCTAAGAGACTCATTAATCAATGACCACTCTTATGTGGAAACTCTAGTCGTATTCTTGTACTTCTTCTTGATCCACACACAAACGGAAAGACCTATGCGGACTATGCGACGATTTGAATGCCTGCGGGTGCACACGTAAGTATGAAAATCAGCGTATGGAAAGACATAGTAAACTCTGTCGTGTGCTATGATCTAAGGCTTATCGTAAAAGGTAGCCACGGAACCTAGGTGCCGTAGCAAATCCTTAGACGTACTAGACTACAAACTCAAATCATTTCACTATCATCGAATCCATTCTGAGTGACGCATCTCACTTTACATCTTGAATGATAATTTCCTCAAATACATTTCTGAAAGCAAATCTTCATATATTTCAATGAAACTATACGCTTCTTAGGGAAACTCTTGGCAACCATATACTTTGAAAACTTAGGAACTTGAGCGTAATCTTATTCCAACCATTCCATTTAAAATTCTAAGGGTTACTTGGTGGATGTGAGGTATCTTTTCTCCTTATCCTTGCACGTATCATAAACTCCAAACTTGAAAACAAAAACTTTCTACTTTAATTTCGGGACGAAATTCCCTAAAGTAGGGGAGACTGTAATATCCTGTATTTTCCGACGCACACTTTTTTAAACCCTTGAACGTATTTCCCACCCATTTCATGGACATTTACATAAATCTTTTACATTTGAAACCTATATATATATATGTATATATATATATATATATGAAAATTATAATATATATATATATATATATATATATAAACTCTTTAAATTTTAACAAGCTTATAAACTCATTTTTATTATTTAAAATTTCTAAGCAAATAAAACCATATGAATCATTTTATAAAATTTATAAAAACATACTTAAAAATCTTAAACTCAAATATTGTTGTTTTAAAAGTCCAGGGACTAAAACTGCAAATTTCGGAACTTGTTTTAAACTTAAATTCAAGTTTGTACATGAAATGATAAAAGTTGGAAACTTCAGGGACCTGTTTTGCAATAAGGCCAAAATCCCGAAACAGAACTCGATCCCGAGTTCAAAACCCGCTGAAACCGGTTTTCATCCCCTATTATTCGAAATCGCATAATCGGCCAGATTCAACGAACCTCGAGCTCCGACTCACGCATGCGACCAAAGCCCAACGAGTTTCGATGTTCGAATTCAATGCTAACCACGCGTAATTTCAAATTTAAACCCGTTAAACTCAACCGTAATCTCCCTAACCGATCGGGCATTTAATGGCGAAATCCGCTATAAATATCGACCCAAACCCACTAGCGACATCACCCTCAAACTATCTATACCTCCAATTCAGTCGTTCATCACCTACACCTCGCGATTTTGTTCCCGTAACAGTCGGCCCACAGTCGGACTCGTTCTCCCTCGATTCGGCACTAAAACAGGTAATCCGAATATCCTTCCTACTCGTTTTCACTCTAAGATCATTAGCCCCTTATTGATGTGTATGATCAGGGGATTAATCGGGGTGTATTTGGGAGAAATCGGTTCTAGGGTTCTTGAGCAAATTAGGGACGATTTGGGAATATACCTATCTATTTGATTTTCCATGTATATTACCACCGAGACCCGTAGGCGGGATGGTTAAGTGTTTGTGTGTGATGTTGACCCGGGGCAGACCCGAGTTCGATTCGGTCTGGCCCTAGGTTTTTGTTTTTATTTTTTTTATTATCATTTTAAACAGTTTAAAATTTTTAATAATTTTTATAAATTCTGTGATACCTTTATAAACGTGAATATGAATTTTATTTACACTTTTATCTTCTGAAAACATTTTATTTAATTAATCTTAATTAAAACTTACGATAATAAAATTATTAAAAATAGTTTTAAACATTTAAAAGAATACTTCCGAAATTTATAAAACTTGGGCATTCAATAGAAATCGTTTTATAAAATTCAAAACTTAATTCTTTTTTTATATACAATAAACTTACTTTTGTTTAAAACTTTAATTTAATAAATTTTTACATTTTTATATTTCATATAAACAAGAAATCCACCTGTTTATATAAATTTAAATCATAAGAAAATAAATATACTTCACTCTTTTTCTTTATGAACTTGTAAACTTTATAAAATAAAGTAGAAACTCTAAAACACTTGTAAACTTTATTTAAAATACTTATAAGAAACTTTATTTTGGACATCTATAAACTCATAATTTTATTTAAACTTTAAACGTATAATTTAAACTTCATAAGAAGTTCTATTTAACATTTTGTAAACTTATAAATGCTCATTATCATTTAAACTTATAACCACATCCTAAACATTATTAAATTACAAATTGTTTTGTAAGATAAACACTCTATTCTTAAATACTTTAAATCTTGAATGATTTATAAATTATTCTTTTGGGACAATTATTTATCCTTAGTAATTATTTATCCTTAGAAATTATTTATTCTTAAATGATTATTATTTATTCTTAATAATTATTTATTTTAAATAATTATTATTGATCCTTAATCATTATTCCTCTTTATATATCCTTCCAACTATATTTTCAAGATACTTAGAAAATTTATTTGAATTATTATTACCTATTTTGAGTAATTAATAATGATAAAACATTTAAATTCTAATCTATAAAACTCTGACACACAAGTCTTGTATCATTCATTCAAAACCTTTATTTTAAACTAAATTTAAACTTCACAAACACGACCATTCCCATCTCCCATTGAAACCCTAATCGATCTTGAAATCCTAGATCCTTACCATAGACTTATAGGATCATATTTAAATCTTTAAACTTGCATACTTAGGCTTATCGTGAGGATATTCTCCCTCCAAGTCTTGCAAATACTTATCCGTGTCGGATACTATTCATCATCCATGTGAGTATACTTAGCCCCTTTTTCCTTTCTATGCTTTTGGGGTGAAACATGTTCAAAATTCTTAAACTTATACAATTCTTGTACAACTATGACTACGTGTTTATTCTTATGTTAAACTTGAGACTTGTATGCTTAGATTAAACTTAAAACCAGCATATTCATTAACTTTGATCAAGCCTATGGTAACAATGATAGATCTATTGCATTTGACCAATCCACCTTGATTGATTGACCCTTCGGGGGGAGCCCTTGGTGATTGTTACTAAACCAAACTTTTAAACCTGCGGGTTATGCATAAACATAGTTGGAGGATTGAATGTGCACAATGTCTAACATGCTTGTTTTCTCATACTTACATTATAGAATGCACAAATCATAGTGAATTGTAATTCTTTTCAAATACTTGTTAAACTGTGTCAAAACCTTTGTATCTCACCAACTATTTTAAAGTTGACAGATTCTTTCACATGTTTCAGGTTTACATCATGAGACTTATTCGTGATCACATAGGATGCTTTGGACCTAGACTACTTAAATTAAATGTTGTATTTGTATTATTCTTCCTTGTATTGAATCTTAAATTATTCATTAATGAAATATTGAAACTTTAATAGTCAACCTTGTGCTATTGAACAACCGCGTCCGCCCCGACGTATAATCCGCCGTCGGTTGGGGTGTGACACTTAGCCTGCATAGTTTTCCGTGCCCACATTCCTTTTTACAGAGTAAGGACCAATGGGAGATTGATACGTGGCCGGCTAAGCCTTCAACTATCTGGCTAAAGCCGTCTAATCCAGTTAGCCGGCGCCTTTTTCTGAAATGCTTTTTGGCTTGAGTCGGCTTCTTTCTTGGCTTGGCTTTAGCCGGCTTCTTTTTATTATTATTATTATTTTTTTTTTTGCAAAATATCAAAGGTGATTTTTTTGATATATATATATATATATATATATCAAATGTGTTTTTATATTTTTATGTCTTCACATTGAAAGTTGATAAGAAAAACTATCCCATGACTCCTTCGGAGTACGTATTAAAAACCATTTTGTTGAGTCACCAGAAAACCCTGTGATTGAATAACCGTATAACCCTGTTGACCAGCCTCATAATCCTCCGGTTAACCAACCGGATAACCCTCTTGCTGATGAGGCTCATGATTTTCTCCATATATATATATATATATATATATATGAATATATATAGGGGCCGGTTATTGTACAAAAGGTTTTAGCGTACGAAGCGTAAGAAGGTACCAGCATGCGACACGTGTTCAGTGGGCGAGGGGTAAATGTGTCCGCGTTATAATAACGCATGGTTAATATTAACGCATTACCATAATCTCGTAATCACACATGTTATACACATGACCATAATCACGTAATCACACATGTTATACACATGATCATAATCACGTAATCGCGTAATCATGCATGTTATACACATGATCATAATCACGTAACCACGCATGGTATACGCACAACACATCAACCTTTTAAAAAAAGTCGGTTTTTTTATAATAAAAGTTTAGCAAGATTATACTCAAATTAAAGAGAATAAAATGCTCGATTTTATGGTGTAATTTAAAAAAAAAATAATGTCGTATAATAAAGTTATGCTTGTTTTAAAAACAATGGGGGAACTTATAAAACGTCAACAAAGGTAGGCTATTCTAATTTTACCCTTTTCTTAAGGTTTTTTTTTGTTTGATATCGTTTCTTAAGGTTTTTGTCATTTCTTAGATTTCTTAGCGAAATACTACTTCTTATTTGAACCACCCCCTATATATATATATATATATATTGTCACACCCTCAAAATCCACCCGCGAGGTTTACAGCGAGGCGCGTGACATACTAGGATCTCAGTCATTAGTTACACGGAACGACTCTATTTGAATTTAAATAAAATACTAATGCTGCTCATAGTCACAAGACAACAAAAGTTTAAGTTTGAAAACGTTGCGGAAGCGTAAATAAAATCCAACTGCAAGAATAGTCAAATGCTTAAAACACTGCGCCCAAACCAAATTAAATAATAGAAATAAATAAGTTTGAAATTGTTTGCGAAATCCATGCTCAGATCATGCATCCTAATCTTGTGTGTACCTTAGCGGCCTGAGAAAGACATGCTAACAGTGTCAATACAATGATTGGTGAGTTCATAGAGATGTAAGTAAATGAAAAGTTCGATGTTTGCTAGATAATGTAATTAATGTATACCGATAGATAGCTAGTCTATGTCATGCTACTACAAGTGTTCGAAACCAAAGCTGATTGTTTGTGTTTGTTTGCCTTCCGCCATGTCTACCGAACAATGGCAAATGTTTAGGCTAATCTTACACCCGTTTGACCTCCAGTCAAGTTAGCGCGACTAACTCGGGTGGGGCTTGTCAAAACCCAGTAGTACTACTCAAAATCACCTCGCTATGTTCCAATACTAACGGTTCGAGAATGTAAGGACTTGTTGGTATGTTTGCACTTTAGTAAGCAAGCGATAATACAATAATACAAAACCCAAAATGTTTGTGTGTATGCTTTCTCCCCCAAAAGGAAAGTAAGTAAAGATTGAGGCCATGAAACTCACCTGAGTGTGAATGCAAATGAAAGCTAAGTAAAACAGCTGAACCTCTAACTGCCACGTATAATTCATAGTCTATAAGTGCGTGTTCGTGTATGTTGACATGAACCCTTAGAATCCAAACAATACCATTGTTTAAGTGTTTAGAAAAGCTTTACAAGTTTGACTCAAGTTTGACCCGACGACCCGTTGGTGACACGTTGTAAAAAAATTATGTTTGTTCAGTATAACACTACTACATTATACACACATGATCATGCTGTATCACTTAGCAACAAATCCTATTTGTTCTATCAAGATAGCAAGTTCCCATAATTAGCAGGTTTCCATAAATAGAAAGCATGTTCAAAACTCATATTATCATTATCAATATGTTTGCATGATTACTCTGACATGTTCAAGATCATCACATCACATACCAATTGCATAGAACCTAACATGTGATTCACAATTCAAGACAAAGTTTCTATCTTTAGTAACCTATGAGGATATGCATGATTTCAAACATCCAACACATTGCAACATGTTATTATGTCCTAACTAACATGTACCAAACATTAAACCATGTCATATATGTATAATTAGCAAGCTATGAACACTTTAGACAATTAAAGTTTCCTCTTTTAGTAGGTTTGTAAAACCAAGCTAGGTATTAGAAATCTAGTTTCACAATTCACTTATACATGGATCAAGTAGCATATAAACATCATCATATCATTCAACACATGTCTAGTATACAAGATAGAATTTCTAAAAAGTTTCCATTATAAGTAAGTTGTGATTTCTAGGCTTGTTTAACGAGATTCAAAGCATCAAATCCATCACATATAATCTATCTAACATGATTATAACCATAAAAAGTATCAAACATCTCTAATATGCAATTCTACACCATTATATAATCAAAAAGTTTCATTATTTAACAAGTTGCTAATCATATGAAGTTAGGGTTTTCCAAATAATCATATAATCAACAAATACATGCAAAACAATGATAAAGTTAACAACTTTATTATAAAAATCCATGTTTGGATGAACTAGGGTTTCAATAGAAATTCTAGAATTCAAAAAGTAATGAAATCGAATGAAACGACTTACGTAGGATTGTTAGAAACGTCGAGAGGAGTCCAAATACGCGTTCAATTGCAAGATCGGAGATCGATTGGGTTGCTTGAAGATCTCGGCCAGGGGGGGTGGTTTGGGGTCGACGATAATGAGAGAGAGAGAGTAGGAGAATTAGGGTTTAAATTTTTATAAAATTCCTTTTTATTCAATTTGCATGGGTTTTAAATTTGGAATGGATAAAGATAATCTCTAGATCATATAAAAAAACATTTAATTAATCCTACTAGATAAAGATTGTTTGAAATAATTATTTTTATAAAAGTTCCATATTCTATAAAAATAACCAGTACAATTAAAATCTGATAATTCTACGTGATAACACGAAAGTTCACATAATTCACAGAAAATTCACATAATAAATAAATCCACATAATTTATATTTAAAAATAATTATTCGCAATTATTTTTATTAGTTCACCAACGTTACGGGTTCGACTCGTGTGTGATCCGGTAATTCTACAAATTACCGATACGTGAGTGTTTGTGCGAAACTGACACATCTAATTAATCCTAATTAAATGTAGTGCATGTGTGAATGTTTGAGATAACTGAGTTTGAATAAATAATTGTTTAAAATAACGATGTTTGTGTTAACGGAGTTAACCTGAAAATGCCGGATGTCACATCATCCACTTGTTGAAAGAATTTTCGTCCCAAAAATTAATCCAAGTTGCTAGTTGTCTGAAACAAAAAGTTTGGGTTGTCACATCATCCCCTTGTTGAAATAAATTTCATCTTGAAATTTAATTAGTACCTTTCGTGTTTGCCGTTGAGTGCTTGAAAAGCTGAGGATATTTCTTCATCATCTGATCCTCTCGTTCCCATGTGAACTCCGGTCCACGTTTCGAGTTCCAGCGAACTCTAACAATTGGGATTTTGCTGTGCTTGAGTGTTTTGACCTCACGGTCCATGATTTCAATTGGTTCCTCTATGAAACGTAACTGCTCATCGATTTCCAACTCCTCGAGTGGAACCACTAGTGTCTCATCAGATAGGCATTTCTTTAGGTTTGAAACATGAAAGACATTGTGTACTCCATTATTTGATACGCAACCGGACCAATCCTTTTCACTATCTCAAATGGCCCAACATAACGCGGGTTTAGCTTACCACGTTTTCCAAAACGGATCACACCTTTCCAAGGTGAAACTTTTAATAACACTCCGTCACCTACCTGAAACTCTAACTATTTTCTGCGCTTGTCTGCATAACTCTTTTGACGGTCACGGGCTGCCGCCATACGGTTTCGAATTTGCACAATCTTATCTGAAGTCTCGTGCACAAGTTCAGGGCCTGTAATTTGGCTATCTCCAACTTCAGCCCAACAGAGAGGTGATCGGCACTTCCGTCCATATAACGCCTCGAACGGTGCTTCCTGGATGCTAGTATGGTAGCTATTGTTATAGGAGAACTCAACTAACGGCAGGTGAGTCTCCCAACTATTTCCAAAATCGATTACGCAAGCCCGTAGCATGTCCTCTAGGGTTTGAATTGTACGCTCACTCTGGCCATATGTTTGGGGATGGTACGCTGTGCTCATATCCAGACGCGTACCTAGAGATTTCTGTAGGGATTGCTAGAAGCGCGAAGTAAATCGAGCGTCTGTATCTGAAATGACTGAAACTGGCACTCTGTGCCGAGAGACTACTTCCTTAAGATAAATGCGGGTTAACTTCTCCATTTTGTCAGTTTCTTTGATAGCAAGGAAGTGATCGGATTTAGTTAGACGATCCACTATTACCCAGATTGTGTCACATCCGGTAGGGGTTCGGGGTAATTCGGTAATAAAATCCATGGAAATCTGCTCCCATTTCCACATCGGAATTTTCGATTGTTGAAACAATCCATATGGCTTTTGATACTCCACCTTGACCTTTGAACAAGTAAGACACTTGCTCACATAGGTGGCTATGTCGGCTTTCATGTTCGGACACCAATACAACACCTTCAGATCGTGGTACATTTTGTCAGATCCCGGATGAACAGAGTATCGGGATTTGTAACAAGCTCTCTCAGGTTTCCATATACTAGAATCCATATTCGCTCCGCAAAATAGCGAATACCATCAGATTTAACTTCTAGTTGTTTCTCCATACCACGGGTGGCTTCCAACGTTAAGTTCTCTTCTTTTAAGGCTTCAAGTTGAGCATTACGGATTTGTTCAGGTAATCCTGTATGAATAGTGAGATGCAACTCTCGAACTCGTCGGGGTTTGGTTTCCTTCCTACTCAGAGCATCGGCTACCACGTTAGCTTTGCCTGGATGGTACTTGATGGCACAATCATAATCATTTAAAAGTTTGATCTAACGACGATGTCGCATGTTCAACTCTTTCTGTTCGAATATGTGCTGGAGACTCTTGTGATCGGTGTAAATGGTGCACTTGGTACCGTACAAGTAGCGTCTCCTGATTTTCAGCGCAAATACCACGGCTCCCAACTCCAAGTCGTGAGTCGTGTAGTTTTTCTAGTGGACTTTCAATTGTCGAGAAGCGTGTGCGATAACTTTCTCGCGTTGCATTAGCACACAACCGAGACCCTGGATAGAAGCATCGCAATACACTATGAAGTCATACGTTCCCTCTGGCAGAGATAGGATGGGGGCGCTACAGAGTTTCTGCTTCAGAAGTTGGAATGCTGAATCTTGAGTTTCGCTCCAGGTATACGGTTTACCTTTTTGAGTTAGGGTGGTGAGAGGTTGAGCGATCTTAGAAAATCCCTCTATGAATCGGCGGTAGTAGCCAGCCAATCCCAAAAATTGTCGCACCTCTGTCGGAGTCATTGACTTCTTAATGGCTTCTACCTTGGATGGATCGACATGTATTCCCTTCTCATTGACTACATGTCCAAGAAATTGAACCTCGCGAATCCAAAAATCGCATTTGGAAAACTTAGCGTATAGATGCTCCTGTCTTAGTAGTTCAAGAATTAAGCGCAAGTTCTCTTCGTGTTCTTCCTTACTCTTAGAATAGATAAGGATATCGTCAATGAAAACGATGACGAATTGGTCTTGGTAGGGTTTACACACACGGTTCATGAGGTCCATGAACACCGCGGGTGCTTTGGTTAAACCGAATGGCATGACCAAAAACTCGTAATGGCCGGTTCTGAAAGCGGTTTTGGATATATCTTCATCATGAACTCGCAGCTAATGATATCCAGATCTTAAATCGATTTTTGAGTAGACACTCGACCCTTGAAGTTGGTTGAATAGATCGTCAATGCGGGGAAGTGGGTAGCGGTTCTTAATAGTTACCTTGTTCAGCTCTCGGTAATCAATACACATGCGAAAAGTCCCATCTTTCTTTTTGAAAAATAGGACTGGGGCTCCCTATGGTGATGAACTGGGTCGGATGAAACCCTTATCCAACAGTTCTTGCAACTGTGTGGATAACTCCTGCAGCTCACTTGGTGCAAGTCTATAAGGTTCTTTGGCGATAGGTGCTGCTCCGGGTGTTAGATCGATTTGGAATTCGACATGTCGATGGGGTGGAAGACCGGGTAAGTCTTCAGGAAAAACTTCTGGGAAGTTGCGAATAATAGGGATATGTGTAAGTTTCTTCTCCTTGGAAGGTTTGTCAGCGACAAGGGCTAGTATCGTGGTATGACCCTTGTGTAGACATTTTTGTGCCATCATATAAGATATGATTCCCACGACTGCACCACTCTTCTCGCCTTTTACAGAAAGGATCTCTCCACTAGGTAGGGGAATACGAACAATCTTATCTTTACAGATGATCTCAGCTTGGTTTGTAGATAACCAATCCATGCCAACAATTATATCAAAGATGCCAAGCGTAACTGGCATGAGATCGATGTCAAGTTTGTGGCCAGATAGTCCAAGTTTACATCCCTCTAGGATATGAGTTGCCTCGATTAGCTTACGTTATCTATTTCTATGGAATATTTGTGCTCTAACGGGGTTGTGGTCATCTCTATCTGTTTACTAAAGTTCTTAGAAATAAAACTCCTATCGGCACCGGTATCAAATAGTACAGAAGCAAAATGATCGTTTAAAGGAAACATACCGATAACAACGTTGTGGTCCTTTCTAGCTTCTCCTGAGCCGACCACGAAGGCCCGACCCTTTTGCACCATTTCTATTATTATTGCCATTACCACCCTGATGGTTATTGCCATTACCGTTCCCATTGCCAGTTTTCTTCAGTTAAGGGCAATCCCGTTTGAAGTGCCCCTCTTTACCACACTCAAAACATCCCTTGGGGTTGTCACCAGTTGGTGCCTGTTTAGTCTGCATATCTCCTCTACAATCCTTGGCCGAATAGCCCATTTTCCCACACCTTTGGCAACGGTACCTGTCACAAGCTCCAGTGTGATGAAAGTTACATTTGTTGCACTTTGGGTACTTACCAGCATAGGTACCCTGACTTTGCTGAGTCGATCTAGACTGTGAGTGGTTCTTAGTAGGCTCGAACTTTCGCTGTTGTTGCTGCTGGGGCGGGTTGGACGGAGAAGACTTAAAGTGTGGACTTTCAAACTTACGATTGTTATCAGTCAGCTTAGCAAGTGCTTTTCTGGGAGGAAGTGTGCCCTGTGCGACCGCCTGGTCGGTTAACCTGTGAGCTAAACGGATAGTTTGCTGGACAGTGGTGGGGTTTGATGATGTTACCATACTCTGGATTTGAGGGACTAGGCCCTCTATATACCTGTCGATACGCTTGTACACTGGGGTCACCATCTGTGGGCACAAAGTAGCTAGCTCATGAGAGCGGGTGGTGTAAGCTTCGATGTCAGACCCTTCCATTTTGAGGTTCCAGAACTCGACCTCAAGCTTCTGCACCTCATCGCGAGGGCAGTATTCTTCTTTCAGCATGGTTTAAAATTCCTCCCATGGCAAAGCGTTTGCCATTTCCAAAGTTAGCATTTGTACCTGGGAGTTCCACCAGGTAAGGGCTGGACCCTTCAGTGTGCCAGATGCATACTTCACCTCGTTGGCTTGCGGGCAATTGCACAACCGATTCGGTTTTCTCCATCCAGCGGAGTAGACTGACTGCTCCCTCAGCTCCACTAAAGGTGTGGGGCTTGCAGTCCATGAAGGTCTTGTAGGTGCAGACCTGCTGATTGTTGTTCGGTCCTGGATAAAATACAAAGAATGTGTTTAGGAATATTGGATTCGGTAATGAGTTCAGAATGAATGCTGACTCACTAGAGTCGACAAATAAATAATTTACCTCCAGCTGGGTTGGATGCTAAAGCTTCAGCCACACGTTCGTTAATCAAAGCGGTGAGTTCTGCTACGGTCATACTGATGTTACCGCGTCCGCCGTTACGTCCACCTCGTCGTCCAGACATGATCTTTACATTCACAAATATACAATAATGAGAAAAATATATCGCATATTATCATCATACAAGTACAAGTAAATAAAAGAAAATTAAACCACAACATCTAACATTTCTATAATAATACTTGATAAAATAAATTGTAAAAACTACAAAGTACTTTCAATCAAACATCAAAATCCAGAAACATTTGTTGGATGGGAACAACCCTGCCCATCTAGGTTTAAATAAAGCAAATAACTAAAATGATAGTATGTCAATCATCATCACTGCCAACTGAAGTCACATCAGAAACATCATCGTCATCCTCATCCTGCTCCTCCTCGAGCTCATCCTCCTGCGCAACCTCCGCGACGTTGGCAGCCTCGACCTGTCCCTCTAGATCATCAATCCTAGCTCCCACTGCCTCGAGGTTAAATTGTTGCACGTTCACTTGTGCCTGTAGCTCATAGAATGCTGTCGCAAAGTTGTCTTGTACAGTATTTAATCTAACTTGATTCTTAATCAGCTTCTCTACCCTCTGGTCAGTATTGTATCCACGCTGCAGCAGCCCGGTGATCTCACTTGCAGCCTCACGCATGTTGCCTATCTCTCTATCCATCTTAGCTACGAAGGCAGCTAAAACCTGCTCGAGTGGATACCTTAGCGGTGGCAAGACTCACGAAGACGAAGAGGAAGAAGAAGGAATGTCAGCAATGAGTGGGGTAGGACCTGCTCCTCGCGGATCCAGCTCCTGATCCTGTCAGGATACCAATCCCAGTCCTGCGTGTTGTCTCCGAGATGCACGTCAAAAGGCTCGTCATGCACTATAGCATCATCGATAGGTGTCAATCTCTGCCTCTTAGGCTCTTGTGAAGGTACTATGGGAACCTCGGGTTCCTGATCGACTGGGGATGTAGGTGACCTTTGTGAAGAAGACATTTCCTGTAGTGAGATGAGTAAGTGACATGTATGAGTGTAAGTGTTGTGTAACTAATGCATGTGTGTGGTTATAGTCTAGTATGCAAATCCTAGTTCACTAGAACCAATGGCTCTAATACCAATCTGTCACACCCTCAAAATCCACCTGCGGGGTTTTACCGCGAGGCGCATGACATACCAGGATCTCAGTCATTAGTTACACGGAATGACTCTATATGAATTTAAATAAAATACTAATGTTGATCATAGTCACGAGACAACAAAAGTTTAAGTTTGAAAACGATGCGGAAGCGTAAATAAAATCCAACTGCAAGAATAGTCAAATGCGCAAAACACCGCGCCCAAACCAAAGTAAATAATAGAAATAAATAAGTTTGAAATTATTTGCGAAAACCATGCTCAGATCGTGCATCCTAATCTTGTGTGTACCTTAACGGCCTGAGAAAGACATGTTAACAGTGTCAATACAATGGTTGGTGAGTTCATAGAGATGTAAGTAAATAAAAAGTTCGATGTTTGCTAGATAATGTAATTAATGTATACCAATAGATAGCTAGTCTATGTCATGCTACTACAAGTGTTCGAAACCGAAGCTGACTGTTTGTGTTTGTTCGCCTTCCGCCATGTCTACCGAACAATGGCAAATGTTTAGGCTAATCTTACACCCGTTCGACCTCCAGTCAAGTTAGCGCGACTAACTCGGGTGGGGCTTGTCAAAACCCAGTAGTACTACTCAAAATCACCTCTCTATGTTCCAATACTAACGGTTCGAGAATGTAAGGACTTGTTGTTATGTTTGCACTTTAGTAAGCAAGCGATAATACAATAATACAAACCCCAAAATGTTTGCGTGCATGCTTTCTCCCCCAAAAGGAAAGTAAGTAAAGATAGAGGTCATGAAACTCACCTGAGTGTGAATGCAAATGAAAGCTAAGTAAAAAAGCTGAACCTCTAACTGCCACCTATAATTCATAGTCTGTAAGTGTGTGTTCGTGTATGTTGACATGAACCCTTAGAATCCAAACAATACCATACCATTGTTTAAGTGTTTAGAAAAGCTTTACAAGTTTGACTCAAGTTTTATCTGACGACCCGTTGGGGACACGTTGTAAAAAATTTATGTTTGTTCAGTATAACACTACTACATTATACACGCATGATCATGCTGTAGCACTTAGCAACAAATCCTATTTGTTCTATCAAGATAGCAAGTTCCCATAATTAGCAGGTTTCCATAAATAGAAAGCATGTTCAAAACTCATATTATCATTATCATTGGACGGTGTTTGGGTTGCTTGAAGATCTCGACCAAGGGGGGGGGGGTTTGGGGTCGACGATAATGAGAGAGAGAGAGAGTAGGAGAATTAGGGTTTAAATTTTTATAAAATTCCTTTTTATTCAATTTGCATGGGTTTTAAATTTGTAATGGATAAAGATAATCTCTAGATCATATAAAAAACATTTAATTAATCCTACTAGATAAAGATTGTTTTAAATAATTATTTTTATAAAAGTTCCATATTCTATAAAAATAACCAGTACAATTAAAATCTGATAATTCTACGCGATAACACGAAAGTTCACATAATTCACAAAAAATTCACATAATAAATAAATCCACGTAATTTATATTAAAAAATAATTATTCGGAATTATTTTTATTAGTTCACCAACGTTACGGGTTCGACTCGTGTGTGATCCGGTAATTCTACAAATTACTGATACGTGAGTGTTTGTGCGAAACTGACACATCTAATTAATCCTAATTAAATGTAGTGCATGTGTGAATGTTTTTGATAACTGAGTTTGAATAAATAATTGTTTAAAATAACGATGTTTGTGTAATGCCGGATGTCACATCATCCCCTTGTTGAAAGAATTTTCGTCTAAAAAATTAATCCAAGTTGCTAGTTGTCAGAAACAAAAAGTTTGGGTTGTCACATCATCCCCTTGTTGAAAGAAATTTCATCTCGAAATTTAATTAGTATCTTTCGTGTTTGCCGTTGAGTGCTTGAAAAGCTGAGGATATTTCTTCATCATCTGATCCTCTCGTTCCCATATGAACTCCGGTCCACGTTTCGAGTTCCAGCGAACTCTAACAATTGTGATTTTGCTGTGCTTTAGCGTTTTGACCTCACGGTCCATGATTTCAATTGGTTCCTCTATGAAACGTAACTGCTCATCGATTTCCAACTCCTCGAGTGGAACCACTAGTGTCTCGTCAGATAGGCATTTCTTTAGGTTTGAAACATGAAAGACATTGTGTACTCCATTATTTGATACGCAACCGGACCAATCCTTTTCACTATCTCAAATGGCCCAACATAACGCGGGTTTAGCTTACCCCGTTTTCCAAAACGGATCACACCTTTCCAAGGTGAAACTTTTAATAACACTCCGTCACCCACCTGAAACTCTAACGGTTTTCTGCGCTTGTCTGCATAACTCATTTGACGGTCACGGGCTGCCGCCATACGGTTTCGAATTTGCACAATCTTTTCTGAAGTCTCGTGCACAAGTTCAGGGCCTGTAATTTGGCTATCTCCAACTTCAGCCTAACATAGAGGTTTGTGCGAAACTGACACATCTAATTAATCCTAATTAAATGTAATGCATGTGTGAATGTTTGAGATAACTGAGTTTGAATAAATAATTGTTTGAAATAACAATTTTTGTGTTAACGGAGTTAACGTGAAAATGTCGGATGTCTCTCACACACACACACACACACATATATATATACATGTGTGAATGTTTGAGATACTGAGTTTGAATAAATAATTGTTTGAAATAACGATGTTTGTGTTAACGGAGTTAACCTGAAAATGCCGGATGTCACACACACACACACACACATATATATATATATATATATATATATATATATATATATATGGGACATATCGGTTGTAAATCTCGAGTTGTTGTGAAAACCCATAAACACAATCTCAACTACATATTAGTTTTTCTTTTTCCTGATTTATTTTTATTCAGAAAGGGCAATATCGTAATTTTGTGTTCACCGTATATATATATCATTTTTCTCTCTCCTTTATTACCCTACATTTCTCTCTCTCGTTCTCTCTCTCTCTCTCATCTCTCTCTTCTGCAGACCCCCATCTTCAACTTAATATCTTTATCTCAAATCTCGATCTTTTTCTTCATCGCCAAGTCCTCATCTTCACTCATACAGTCCGGTCGGAGACTCATCGCTGCTGTAGCCGCACTCGCCGGAGACGACAACGACGTTTAATGTGGGAGGGGGAGAGTTTCAGTCTAAAAAGACGATCTTTTGGAGGTGAAGTGACGATGACTGATGCTCGATTTTTTGGGTTGTTGGATCTGCACTCGCACCAGTCTTTTACACAAACATTAAACGCTGACAGTGCAACTCTAAGTTTTTGCCACCGGTTGGTGCAAATGTGCCAAGAATCTGGCCTGGTATGATACATTAGCTTTCATAGATTAATATTTAATGTTTAAAAGCATGATTTTTTTTTATCAAATGTTGTTTTAAATTTCACGATATTAAAAGCGAAAGTGTGGTTCCCGTCTTCTCAGCAAGGCCAGATATGATGAAAAGGTTCTAAAACATGTTTATTGGATCTGTTTATTATTCAAGATTCAGGTTTTTTTTCAAGATTTTGGTTTTCAAAATTGATGTTATATATATATGGATTTTAGTTTTTTTATGTTATTTTAAGTGAATTCATGACATTTTTGTATATGGGTTTTTACATTTGAAATATATTATTCTTCTTAACAGCCTTCATTTTGTATATGGGTTTACAGATGTGTTAAAAGATTCTGGGTTTTACCTTCTTTCTATATTTTGGTTTTACACATGTGTAAAACTGAATTTACACATCAGTAAACTGAATTTACACATGTGTAAAAAGTTTTTGATCATGTGTAAAAAGTCTGATATAAAGTTTGTTGTCAATGGTTTAACGTTCTTTTATACAAGTGCAAACTGAATTTACATGTTTTTTTTTCTAATTATTGTACATGGGTTTACACATGTATTTGATGTATAAGTTTTTAGGGATTACACTACATAAAACCTGTGTTTTGGGTTATTACTCATGTTTATTTTAATTATTACACATGTTTTTTTGGTTTTTACACATGTGTTGTAACATCCGTGTTGTAACATCACAAATTTCTCTACTACTTAAAACACGAGATTTCGATTAGAATTAAGGTTGTCAAAGAACGAAAATAGACAGGTGTTCTTTAGTTGTTTCATAGATATGTGTAGGTCCCTCGGGTGTGGTGGATCGTCACATGCAAGTGGTCTACTAGTCGGACCGGGTGCGGAATACCCGTGACTAGGTGGAGAGTCTAACTGAACAAAGTAAACCGAACACTCGAGTCACAATAATCGTTCTTTGTATTATAAACACTCGACGGTTACAGAGAGAATACAAGCTGCGTACTTAGCAAAACTGAGTTCGTCTGAACAAATGGTTCTGCGTACTTAGCTTCTGTGAACCTATCCTATTTATACTGACCTGATGCCTGCGCACTTAGTAAGTGCGCAGGACCAATTCCTCCTGCGTACTTAACAAGTACGCATAGGTCTTCCTGCGTACTTGCTAAGTACGCAGGAGCTTTCTCCTGCGCACATACAAGTGCGCACAACACTTGGAAGAAATCAACAACACATTATGTAAACGTAAATACAACTCAATAAACTATTACATAATGACTCTTACATACAAAGACAAAATACAGACATTAGACATACAAACCTAGACTCTATCCAGAGTGTTGTCACAGAAAAGTGCATCAACAAACTCCCCCTTGACAACAGCTCAGGATCTTCATCGTCTTCAGTCTTCAATCTTCAGTCTTCACAGCACTGCTTCCTTAGCTTCCATCTTCTTTTTGTAATCAAGACAGAACTTGATTAACTTGTCGTATTTGGCCGAGAGAAGCTTTGTCCATTCGTCAGTGTGGATGCAGAATTTGTCTGCTAGTACCTCCAGATCGTTCACAGAGAAATTGATGAAACAGACTTCATCAAAAACCCTGATCACTTCCTTTGGCACTGTGTTTCCACTATCTGACTTACCTTTACCCATGATCACAGCCTCGCCCGTTTTTGGATCAACGTACCAGTACCACATGTCACCAAGAATATCCTGAGGTAACTTGCTCAGGGGAATCTTAGTTTCACATCGCACTGGCTTGTATACCAATCTCTTTAACGGCTTCTTAGTCACAGGATGCACTGCATGCTTATCCTTGACTCTTCTGGGCACCTGAGGCTTGAGATACTCATACTTTCCCGATCTTGCTTCACGATGTAGTATACTCCACAAACCCATTGCTACTGCATGATTCGAATGATTCAGCAGGTCGCGGTTTGCAAGGTTAACTAGGTCGTACCTGGGCAAAGAGTTGAACGCCTCACTGGTTGGTTTCAAGTATTGAACCCCTCCAGATCTTTTGATGGCGAACAACTGCTTGTCCTCCTCAAACCTGACAGCTAAGATCATACCTGTCGCTCCATACTTGTCTTTGATAGACGTCTTTTGCCACACTGGAGCTGGACCCCTTGTAGATGCAGAAGGCATGTCTTTCTCTTTTTGTGCCTCGGGGTCCACAGGTATAGGGTCGACCGGGGGGGCATCAGTTGTAGCTTCAACATTACTTGCTGTATCAACTGAGCCTGTGTCTGTTTCGAGCAGAGATTCGAGCGATGGTATTTCAAAGATCTCACCATCCTCTAACTCATACTCTAGATCCCCGTCGCCCTTGGGAATCTCGATTATCACATCATCATCATCATCGTTCCAATCATCACCAGAGTCGATCTCTCCTTCTTCCAGATTAAGGAGAGCATCGATCTGTGCTTCTTTAGAATAGTCAGGCTCGAGACATAGAATCTCGCCAGCCACTGACTTCCCTTTATCACCACCACCACCACCTGAGGTATCACCACCCTCTTGCGTAGTAGACTCCCCCTCAGCCATTGACGTAGTAGAGATGGGCACAATTGCCGAAGCTTGGTGCTCACCTCCACTAGGACCGACTTCAGGATCCTTGTCTTTGTCATCATCCTTAGTCAAATCGACTGGATGACAACCCTCTGCACCGGTGGATTTTTCTTTTTCCTTCTCCCCCTGAGCACCTAGCTTCTCGGTCAGTTCTGCAATCAATTTGACCATAGTAGCCTGCTCCTACCTTTGAGCATCCAGCCTTAGCTCAATTGAAGTTCTGTGGGCTAGAATCATTTCATTCGTCTTCATTAATAGTTCATTCTGCGCCATCACATTCTTCAGCCGTTCATCAGTCCCCGTTCTCTGGCTACGCAGAATCCTAACTTCATATGCCAGAGAGTTTATCTGTGCTTGTTGAGCATCAGAATCCTCTTTTGAATTTTGAATAGTCTTCAACAAGCCATCAACTTGGGTTTCTAGCATATCGATCCTAGCTTCATTTGGATCCGGATGCCTAGATGATGAGGCTTCGGCGTTGTGGATGGGGGAAGATGAGATTGTGTCAAAGTCGAACCCCTGTGAGATGTCACCATAATTAAAGGGTTGACCTGACGGCTCTTTGGTGGGTGTTGGGGTTGGGGATGGTATGATGTGAATGGGTGTTATGGTTGGGGTGGGTGTTATGGTTGGGGTGACTGTGACTGACTCCATGAGAAGTGGAGTAGTCACCGTCACCTGGACGGTTGGAATAGGGAGGGTCACCGTCACAGGAATCACCTCTGTGACCGCCGTGACCGCCACATCTGCTTGTACCAGTGGCCTTCTCCTCCTACTAAACAGTTGCCGTGCTGGCATGGTAGATTCTGGCTGCTCAGTTGGAATCTCTTCAACCCTGGGGATGGCAACCTCTTGCCTATCGCCCCTTTTCTTGTTGGTGCTCTCATGCCTCTGTCTTTGTAAAGCAGCGTCAGAGTCGGAATCCGGCTCATATTCGCTGCTGGAGCTTTGTCTCTTTCTTTTTGAAGACGACGCAGGCTGGGTTACCTGTGCCTGTCTCCTCGGATGTGTCTGTGATGGTGCATCATCGGAATCAGAAGAATCTGATTCTGTAGCCTCTGAATCGGATTCCTCAGCACCACCAACACCACCTTCATCATCACCCTCATCATTACCTTCATCATTACCTTCATCATCCTCATTCTCTTCATCTTGTTCTTCATCAGAGTGATCACTCATCTCTGGTCCCGAGTTGGGACTATACCAGTTCCAGTCCTCCGGAGCGACGTATGCTTCATTAATCAGGTGGCCGAAGAGTTCAGTATGCTCAGGGGTAGGTTCTACACTGCCTGGCTTTAGAAACTGTGCAAAGACTCTCTTGGCCACCCTTTTCACTTGCAGTCTCTCCCCGATAGCACGCAGGTTTGGCAACGCATCATCGATCAAAAGTTGCACAAACCTCGGGTATAAAAGGAACCTAAATCTCTCAGCTGTATTTATCTGGTCATTAATTGCTTTGAAAATAAAGCGTGAGAAGTTGTAGCCCCGATTGAGAGACAAGCCCACCATGGCTGCTGCAAGGTCATGACCCATCGCATCTTTCCCTGCTTTCCTGGATGAGATGCACATGATCATGATGTGGGCAAAATAACGCCATTGATCTAATACCCACATTTTCTTGTAAGAAGCATAGTCCCTTTCCCCGACATATCCCATTCTCTGCCTCCAACACCCATCCACGTAGTAATCTGGATAGGATGTCGGGTCGGTGGAAAGGTCTCTGAACTGCAGTACTCGTCTGATTGTATCTTCAGAGATTGCAATAGCCCGACCATCAACAGTAGCCCTTATGACATTAGGGGATACTGTGCAATCGTGCTCTGCAGTCTCCCAGAATTGTTCTAAGTATGGTCTTGAGACTGTTGGATTAGCCGAGATTGCATAACTTATTTTAGATCTGTTCAGAAAGTCCACAATCTCTCTATATTGTAAGGCTGTCCCTTTCCATTCTGGTTCAGTGTGCGCCAACAGATTGAATTCGTCAGTGAATGCACGAGCCATTATCTGCAAACACACACAGAAAACATAATCAGAACAATTTATAACAATGGAAATAGACACACATGACATAGAATAGTAGTTACACTTTGTAAAAAATTTCAGACTTTGAAAAATTTTCTAAGTGTTGGTCCTGCGCACTTAGCAAGTGCGCAGGATTTTACTCTTGCGTACTTAACAAGTACGCAGGAATTACTTCTTGCGTACTTGCTAAGTGCGCAAGAACAACCCTTAGCAAAAATTTCAAAGATTTAAATTCGTTCAAAATGCGGGTTGATTAGGTAGCCACTAGGTCGGAATCAGGGATTCGAACCTATGGTACCATTATCAACACCATTAACCACTAAGACACGATCAAATTTTGACCTAGGTCAGTGATCGACCCATTGACGGTTCGACTTCAACCCGTCGGATCGATCGATGACCAAAGGGAAAAAAAGAGGATCGATTAGGCATCCTAATAACTTGTTAGAGACACTAGTTACCCAAACAACCCATTTTACCCCAAAAATTTTACGGATTTAACCTAAAAATTCTAAGTCAAAAATCGGTCCAAAGAACACGAATCTATGGATGGAATCGGCCTAGATTCTCACCAAAGAGATGAAATACGAAGATGATAATGTGGACGGGATGAAAAACGGGTTTGAACACACTCGATTTTGAGAGGAAAATCGCAGGGGGGAAAAAAAATTGGGTTTGAACGAGTAAACCTGAAAATTTTCTAAGTGTTGGTTTTATACCCCACTGATATTGTTCGTGCGTACTTGCTAAGTGCGCACGAATTAACGCTTGCGATTTTCAGGTTTAACTCTTGCGTACTTGCTAAGTGCGCAAGTCTTACTTCGTGCGTACTTGACAAGTGCGCAGAAACTTTAAGTGCGCAATTTTCAACTCAGAATTATGAAGATTTTCAAGTCAAATAACGAACAAGATAAAAATATTCAATCGGGAGGATTCAAATACAATTCATGAAGGTTAAACATAAAATATTTTTGGCCTTTTCTGAATTAAACTTAAACAATGCATAAACTTAAAATCTTTTTGTTCTTTTCTAGATAGAAATATACAAGTATGCACACAAGCTATTTTTGATCAAAGACACGAGCAGAGGATCATATCAGGCTAATTTTTAACAAAAACAATACAATATAAACATCAAAGAATATGGGATCATGTCATGTATTACTCTTTATTCTTACGTAATAAGCAAGTAAACAAGTAATTCAAGTTGACAATATTATAAGATTTGAAACTATATGCATCTTTGTATCATGTTCTTGTGTATTAAGTTATTAATTATAAAATATACAACGTGTACCCCACTTAAATGCTATGATATTTTGCACTATCTCAAGGCATCTAAGATTTTTCCAATGATATTCTTAATTTTCAGAATGAAGTTATATCAATTAGCATAGAAAAATCAAGCAGAATCCATAAGGATTATCAAGAATCATAAGATTCAGAATCGAGTGATTCAATTGTCTTGGTTTCATGTGATTTTCTTCTTTGAATATCGGTATGATGATTCGGGATAATGAACATGGTGTTTGATTATAAGGTAACGGGATCCAACTTTTATCTGGATTTGATTTCAATGAACCAGGAATGATTCAAGGGTGAATACATGCTCAACGGTTGATGTAGAGACATGTCTTGATTCAATCTCTCCTTGCATACTTGTGAGTATGGGCAGTGAGATGAACCGCATTAATTGTGCTAACAACATAACCCGAAACTGATCTCAAAAGAAAATTATTGCCAAAATCTAACATCCTTTATCTGATAATGATCTTTTCTATTCTTTTACACACACACACTTGCAAACATGGGTTCAAATCACAGTTGTAATTTAGATTTAGTTTTCACACTACTAGTGATTCAAAGATGCATACAGCCTACTGACAATTCAAATTACTTGTAAGTAAGCAGATTAAAAACATAATAATTTAAACAATTAAGTAAACATGACGCAATCATTTCCCATATGAGCAGTCTATGATGGTTAGATCATTTCAGATGTACTATCATTTCCTCGTTTCTCAAGTGAACTTTTTGAAATTTTCTCCATTTTCTATATTTTTTTTTATTTTTTTTATTTTTGTAAAGTATTTTAAACTAACAGAACTATACAGGAAAATTTAAAAGAAATAAAATTTAACTTCCATGAATTGAATTGATTTAAGAAAATTAATTTTTCACTCGGGATTAAACATTCCTATCAAGTTGACAAGTTGCTCAAAACGGGACCGATCAAATGCCTTTGTGAAAAGGTCAGCAAGATTGTCATCCGTGTGAACCTTTACAAGTTCAATTAAATGCTTTTCAGCACAATCACGGATGAAATGATGGCGAATTTCAATATGCTTAGTTTTGGAATGTTTCACCGGGTTATTTGTGATGGACATGGTGGCATTGTTGTCAATGAATAAAGGAGTTCCAGTGAAGTTCAAGCCGTAGTCTCGCAATTGCTGCTGAATCCACAATATCTGAGAACAACTGCTAGCTGCAACAATGTATTCTGCTTCACAAGTTGAGACAGAAACCGTTGACTGCTTCTTGCACTGCCAGGAGACCAATCTGTCTCCCAAGAATTGATATCCGCCAGAAGTTGACTTTCTATCAAGGTTACAACCGCCATAATCTGAATCAGTGTAGGCTTTGAAGTCGAATGACTGCTGCTTGGAGTACCAAAGACCCAATCGGGGTTTCCCTTTCAGGTATCTGAAAATCCTCTTCACAGCTATCATATGTGACTCCTTCGGTTGAGACTGAAACCTTGAGCACAAGCATACAGCAAACATAATATCGGGTCTTGAAGCTGTGAGATACATAAGTGATCCGATCATCCCACGGTACAACCTGCTGTCTACATCCTTCCCATCTTTGTCAGGATGCAAACCATGATTGACTGGGATTGGTGTGCCATAAGTAGTGCTATCACTCATCTTGTATTTTGATAAGATGTCCTGCACGTACTTAGTTTGATGTAGATAAATGCCATCCTCTCTTTGACTGACTTGCAGACCCAGGAAGAACGACAATTCACCCATATTGCTCATTTCAAACTTGGACTTCATCACCTTTTCGAAATCCCTACACATCCCTTCATTGGTCGACCCAAAAATGATGTTGTCGACATATACTTGCACAAGAAGAATGTCACCTCTTGCTTTCCTTATGAAGAGAGTCGAGTCAATCTGCCCACGGTCGAAACCATTAGACAGTAAATGCTTTGATAGTGTCTCATACCATGCCCTCGGTGCTTGATGAAGACCATAAAGTGCTTTGTCGAGCTTGTACACTTTATTGATATTATGCGGATCTTCAAAACCGGGAGGTTGAGTGACATAGACTTCTTCATGAACTTTACCATAAAGGAAAGCACTCTTCACATCAAGTTGGTAGACCTTGAAGCCGACATATGTGGCATAAGCCAAGAACAGTCGAATGGCCTCAATTCTAGCAACTGGGGCATATACTTCTGTGTAATCCAATCCCTCTTGTTGATAAAACCCTGAACAACCAATCTTGCCTTGTTCTTCACAACTACATGACGATCATCCGTCTTGCATTTGAACACCCATCTGGTTCCAATTGGCTGAAATCCTTTTGGCAAGTCAACCAAATCCCATACATGCAACTTTTGGAATTGGGACAATTCATCTTGCATCGCCTCAATCCAACAGTTGTCAGTGAGAGCCTCCTTCACATTCTTCGGCTCTATCTGGGACACGAATGCAGCATGCAGACATGTTTCCATGACACCAGTGTCAAATATCTCTGTGTAAAGACTGGTGTTCTCAGTGATGGTTCTATGACGAGTCTGAACACCGGCATAAGGATCACCAATAATGTTGTCGATTGGATGATTCCTATGCACTCTCGTCTCCGGTACAATTGGTTCTTGAATTTCTGGATCTAGATTTGTGCTCAACTCCCCCATTTCCTGTGTTTCAGCAGAAGAAGATTCAATGTGAATTGGATCAGCTGGAGCTTCATTTCCTACAGTTGTGTTAGGATTGGCTTGAGCGTCATCTCCAACAACATGAACACTTTCACTGTTATCACTGTCATGAGTTCCAGATGCAGATGCAGCATTGGAATCAGGAGTTATAATTGGTACAGTAGCACGAGTAGAAAAACTGCCGCCATTCAATAGATTATAAGCATTTTCGGCGTCTTCTGCAGATAGCTCAGGAAGATTGAAAGACTTGAATAGCGCATCATAATCAAAACCCCAAGCTGGACCTTTTGGTTCTGGTGGAATGCTGTGTTTACTACAATCCACTTCGAACCATTCCTCGACAGTACGAGTTCCTATGTTGTACACTCTCTTGCAGGGCGAATTGGCAACATATCCTAAGAAGATGCCTTCCACCGCTTTCGCATGAAATTTAGATTGACGATCTTTATACTGTAGCAACAAGGAACAAGGACTACCAAAAGGAACTAGGTAATCAAGATTGGGAAGTCGATTGTTAATCAACTCATAACAAGTCTTGTTGTGTCTTTTCACCACCAAAACTCTGTTTAAGACGTGACAAGCTGTATTTACTGCTTCTGCCCAGAAAGTGACAGGAAGCTTTGCATCTGACAGCATAGTCCTTGCAGTCTCAATCAGTGTTCTGTTCTTCCGTTCAGCAACTCCATTCTGCTGAGGCGTGTACGGCGCGCTGAATTCGTGACGGATCCCTTTCTTGAGACAGAAAAGTTCCATCAAATTATTCTTGAACTCAGTTCCGTTGTCACTCCTTATTCTTCTAACTTTCAGCTTGCAAAGAGATTCCAAGCTCAGGATCAAGTATTAAAGAATATCAGCAGTCTCATCTTTTGTACCTAAAAATGCACCCAAGAAAAACGTGAGAAATCATCAGTTACAACTAGACAGAATGACTTACCTCCAATACTCCTGATACTTATGGGGCCAAACAGATCCATGTGTAATAGATCCAAAGGGGTATCGATAGAGTTTTGGAGCTTGGGCTTGTGAGACTTCCGTTGCTGTTTGCCCTTTTTACAGGGCATACAGTCATCTGCAACGGTAAATCTCAGCTTAGGAACCTCGGTTACCAAACCGTTTCGGACAAGATGATTCATTTTACGATAAGAAATATGTCCGAGTTTCCTATGCCACAAGATGGAGTCAAGCTCTGTCGCTTTTGTAAGCAAACAAGTAGTAACTGATGAGGTGGTTTTTGCCACGCTCATATCAATCTGATAAGTGTCGTTTGTTCTTGGTGCTCTCATCAGAATCCAGTCATCAGGAACTTTGAAACCGGGTTTGAGAATCAGACATTCTGACTTGTCAAACATCACTGAGTACTCCTTGTCACACATTTGTGAGACACTCAACAGGTTATGCTTCAGCTGCTCGCAGAAGTTGACATTGTCAAAGCTAACACAACCGTTCGAAACCACGCCTTGACACGTGATACTGCCGCCTTTTTCTCCGGCAAAGGCCACATAGCCGCCTCTAAATGGTTTAACGTCTTGAAGCAAGGCCATGTTTCCTGTCATGTGCCGGGAGCATCCACTATCTACATACCAGCGGTTAGAGATAGTACCCTTCGGATGTCCCTGCACGAGTAACAAAAGAATTAGTTAGATTTGGAGACCCAAGCCATTGTGGTCTTGGGTCGTCCATCCTTCTCAAAATAAACTACTTCTTTCAACTCACAGTCATGATGACTGTCCAAAATTGGTGAATCTTTGGAGGAATTGGGAACAGGAGATTGAGAATCTTTAACTTTTTTGTTCCAGGATCTCTTTTGAATCTTAACCAGAATAGGAGACTTTGGTTCAATCACAGCCGGTGAACTTGTGGAAGCTTCACCTGATTGAGCTTTAGTCAGCTGTTCTAGCTTTCTCAACCTCTTATTCCTTCTTCTTCTCTGTGGCTTAGAGAGTCTAGCCACAGGTTTCTCACCAGTGCGTGTACTACCAGATGTAGACACACGAGGTACAGCAGGATGCTTTACCTTTCTTACAACAGATGGCTTGGCCTCATATTTGATCTTTGGCTTAGCTATCGGTTGCACTGGTGGTTTCACCACATTTTGCTTTGGTCTGATAGGAGCTTTCACTACTGGCGACTTAGGGATAACAGCTGGTCGTGAAACAACATGCCGTTTCCCTGGGTTCTTAGAAGGACAGTTCACAACAATGTGACCTACCAAGCCACAGTGAAAGCAATTTCTCTTGTCAACATAAGTTCTCATGTAAGGCTCTTTAGTTCTGGCCTTAGAAAACTCACCATTGTGAGAAGGAAGAGTTGGTTTATGAACAGAAGTTTGAACTTTTACAGTTTGATGTTTGGGGGTATAACACTTTTGCAAATTCTCTTTGTAACCCAGCCCATAATGAGATGAAAAAGCCTCTTTCTTAGCTTGGTTAATATTTTTAAAACCCCCGTAAAGCATTCCCTTAAGTTTATCATTTGTTTCAATGATATCAGGTTCAGTTAAAATGCAATTATCACTATTAGTGATAATGTTTTTCTGGACTTTCTGTTCAGTCAACAACTCCTCAGAAACTACTCCTTCAGGGCAAGTGTTAACCGACCCATCCTCAGAAGCAGTAACATACTCCTCACTAGATGTGGAGTTAGCCTTACTTGAGGATTCATCCTTTTTAGGGGAATCATCCTTATCAGAGGGCTCATCTAGACAAGTAAGATCAATGTCTATCAAGCTATTGACAAACTGCCCACTTATTGGTGGAGGAATGGCATTGGTACCAAGTCCTAGGCCATTCATTTTTCTCACCACGGATTCGTAGTGTTCCACCACGAAGTGAGAGTTTTTCAATTTCTCGTTAGTGCATTTGAGCTACAAGATCTCATTTTGCAGTTTGTTAATTTCATTGTTCTTCTTTTCCAAAGCCCTATACGCAATGTCCAAATGAACCTGTTGGTCGCTTATTTTTAAAGAATAGTCTTGTTTATCTTTCTATAGCATTTCAACTGATTCTTTAAAACGTGATTCATTCGTTTTGTAATTTTTAGCTGCCAACTTTAGGGGTCCGATTATGTCTTGGAGATCAGAAATTTCATTTTTTAGCCCTAGACATTTAGAACAAGAAACAATAGAGAAAGGGTTAGAATCTACCTCAGATGATGAACTTTGTCCTTCTCCAATTGCCATGAGAACTTTGTCCTTCTCCAAAATTCTTCGCCTTTCTCTTCCTGGTGTTTCGATACTGTTCGTTTTGAACTTCTTTGACATGAGTAGGAGGAGTTGTGGTGTCAGAAACTTTCTTGGCCCCCTTTTTGGTAAGAGTACCTGCTTTAACGTGATTATCGGTCAGTGTGGCAGCTAGACGAATAGCATCTTCTAGGGTTGCAGGATTTCTTCCCAGAACAGTGTCCTGGATTTGTCTCGGTAGACCACCGATATATTTTTCAATACACCTAGACAAAGGTGTAACCATGTGCGGTACCAGCATGCTGAGTTCGTGGAAACGGTTAGTGTACGCCAAGCTTTCACCGCTATCTTGGGTAAGATCCCAAAATTCCGCTTCAAGTTTCTTCATCTCATTTCGAGGACAGAATTCCTCGGTCATGATCCTTTTCAGCTCATCCCATGGCAGAGCCATTGCTACTTCTACTCCCCTTGTTCTCTTTTCCCCATTCCACCAGGTTAGTGCCCGTTTTTGGAAGACACTAGTGGCATGGCGGACACGCAGATTGTCCGGACAGTCACTATTGAGGAAGGTGCCCTTAATACTTTCGAACCATTGAAGGAGTCCCGTGGCTCCTTCGGTACCATAAAATTTCAGGGGATTGCAAGAGTTGAAATGCTTGAAGGTACATTGTGGCGGGTTGGCACCACCGCCACCACCAGTATTAGCACAACCACTGGCGTTCCCATTGTTGTTATTATTGGCTTCAGTTAGTTGAGTTACCAGCTGAGTGAGGAGAGCAGCAAGGTCGGTATTATTGTTGTTGTTGGCATTGCTGGTATTGGTGTTGGTGCTATCGTTGGCGTTGTCGGTGTTGTTGCGGTTGATGTTACGACGAGGAGGCATTTTATAAAAAGAGAATGATACAAAAGTGTTGTGAGAATTTATAAAAATCCGTTGAAATTTAGGATAGGAGGAAAAATAACACATTTATTTCATAGTTCGGATTGTTTTCAAGTAATCACATTTCTACTTGAACACAATGACATATTAAGGTTAATTAGACTTATATAATTTTCAAGGAGACGTGCTTTAGCCTATAGGTAAACACTCATCCCGGGAATTCCCAGGAAAGCATACGGATCCCTCGGTTGATTGGGATTTATATGAAATGCTTTCCTAGACAGAAAACCCAGAATACAGGTGTCACCCTTCCAGATTGCACGTGTCCTCTGATAATTAACAGAGTCTAAAACCTTAACGAGTATGAAAAATATTTTTGATAGGCATAGGTCCACGAGTATGAGTTTTTCCACAAGTTATGGCGATGATGACATAGAAGCAGTTAAGGAGGATATGCGGCTTAGGATACGGGTATGGATACAATTTATTTTATTATTTACGTATGCTTATTAAGTCTTGTAGTCTAAACAATTTAAGTATCAAATAACTAACACATAAGGCATGTGACATATAGCAAATAGCACGTATCACATAAAACATGTAGCATGGCATTGTTGGGTGTCCTAAAGTTATAGTCTAGGTCAATGGTGTCTAATAACCTAATTCCCTATAACCAAGGCTCTGATACCAATCTGTCACACCCCGACCGACGGCGAAAAACGTCGGGGCGTGAAGCTGTGCAGACTGTTCATAGCTCATGGTTGCTAAAGTTTGAATAATTTAAACATTCATTTTCATTACACGTAGCAAGTTCATACCATACAAGAACCAAATGTAGCGATTACAAAATATAAATAGTTTAGATTAATTGCTAGGTCCAAATCCTATATGTAGCAGCTTGTAATACTTCAAACATTGTCACCTGAAACATGGTTAAAAACAAAGTCAACTAAAAAGTTGGTGAGAATACATAGGTTTTCGTGTCATGTAATAGAATATAGTGTTGTGTGTATACAATTCATACAAACATGGCAATTAAGGCATTTATGGAGAGATACCATCGTGTGACCTGGTAGTACAATCAAACCTTTGTAACTAGCATGCAAAACAAACGCGTGTTGGCAGTAACAGTCACCCTACCTGGGTGGGTTTGTCAGACTCAATAGATCTATCACTGTTTACTGTAGGCTATAAAATAGTTAATGATTGCACGTGAATAGCAAACTGCGTGTTGGTCTACACACCTAGTACTCAAGCACAAAGCTCAAAATTGTAACACATGATTGTAGGGTGGAATTGTATATTGTGTAGTTTGTAAACATAGTAAATAGAACGCATGTTCCACCCCAAAAGTTTGTAAATAGAGTAAAAGAGGGGCTATGTAACTCACTTGTGTTGGAGCGTGTAGTTTGCACAGATCAACAAAAATACCAAGCGTGTTGTAGGTCGCTACGTTTGACCTATCGAATGAGGGTATAACACGTGTCACTGTTTGTGTTATTTTGTGTCCAAAGTGGGTTCGTTGGTGGTTTGTGTGTTTAGGGTTGGTCTTGGAATAATAAATTAGTAGCGATATATATATATATATATATTTATTTAAATAAAATTTAATTAAACGATATTTGTTTAAATCAATATATATATATATTTGTATAAATAAAAATGATTATATAAATTCACTATTTCATCGGTTTTGAAACTATCGGGAATTAATCGTTTTAAATTTCTAAATCAGCGATTTGGTATATAAATGATTCCCGGGTTTTGGGATTTTATAACTTAAATTTTTATAAACAAGTTTTGAAATGTTTAAATAAAAACATATTGAATTAAGTTTGAAAATAATAAAATTAAAGTTTCTGGTCAAGGAGCACGACCGTGCTCAAGTAGGACACGACCGCGCTCGTTGCCGGGCGTGACCGTGGTGGTCTGAGCGCGCCCGTGGTCGAGTCAGAAGTCACTACAGAGGGTCTGGACATAGAGCACGACCGTGCTCGTATCTGGCACGACCGCGTCTAGTGTTTGTTTTTGGTCAAGACTTGTTTGCTCGGTAAGCACGACCGGGCCACACCTGGGGCACGACTGTGCTTGGTCAGGCACGACCGCGCTCAGGGATGAGCGCGACCGTGTCGGGCCTTTTTCAGACACAATTCGATCGATTATTATATTAATAGCTTCTATATTCTTAGGGCTTTCACTTAGTGGATGATTACGAATGTTTCTACATAGTTTAATTGTATTTATATCTTGTCTAGAGTGTAGTTCGAGTAAAATTTATGTTTCGGCTTTTTGGTTCAAAATCGGATCGATTTGAGTGTTTCTACAACGAATTGACATAGGGCTTTCGTAGTAGAGGTAGATACAAAGCTGAAGACGTGTTACTTACTTGTTGAAAGTGGGCAATTGAATGCGGTCGGCTACGGGTCGAGCGGCTTCGTTTCTTGGCGATCAATTGGACGACAGAGGTGTTGTGAGCGTCGAGTGAGAGTTCTGAGAGATTGAGTGGGTGTATATGAGGGTGTAGGAAGCGTGCAACTGACTCTATATCGACGAATTTGAGAGGCTCGGTTGTGGTGTGAATGGGATTAATTAATTGTGCAAATTGGACGACAATTGATGCGTGTTTTAGACGAATTTCAGTCGAGTATGGTCTGACGCGCGAAGACCGGCTTTTCTTTATTTTAATTTTCGCGAATTCAGAAGGTATGGTATGGTTTGACTTTCTGCAGTCAAGTGGGTTCATCAGCGCGACCGTGCCTACTTTAGGCGCGACCGTGCTTAGGTCTGCAGGCGCGACCGTGCCTAGTCCTAGGCGCGACCGTGCTTGCCTAGTTTTGTAGTTTTTGAGTTTTGTCAGTTTTGGTCATCGGGGCTTGTGAGATAATTGCGTTTTTGTTTAATTTGTTATTGTAATAGAATAGTTTGTATATGTAACTGCATCGTAGTTTGTTTGTACACGAATCGAAACTAAAATGTGTTTGTTTATTGAAATCAAACGATTACATGATGAAAATCAGAAATGTTACAGTTTCCCTGGCTAGGTCTGGTAAAACCAGAGGCCGGTGCTCTGTCCTTTTGACATTCACGAGCAAAGTGTCCATAGTTTTGACACTTGTAGCACTTGGCCTTGGATTTGTCAAATCCAACCTTGGCATTAGAATGCCCGCCAATATACTTTCTTCCTGTTCTGTTCAGGAAATGCTTGGCCCTCCTCAGTAACATGGCCATATTCCACTGAATATCCATGTCTTCAATATCATCAGGATCCACTTGATTGAAGTCCTCTTCAATAGTCTCAGGATCCGTTAGCTTTCCACCAATGAAATTCTCATATGCCAGCATGCAAGATGAGAATAGTGCTACATGATCTTCAGCTATCTTGGCAATAGCTGACTGGTTGGCTGAGCACGTGTTCTGAGGAGTCTTTGAGTTTTGTTGATTTTGTTGATGAGATCCAAACCCTGATCCTGATGCATAACATGCATGACCACCACAACCATTAGAGTGGTCTTCTTCAATGGATTTCCCAGTAAAGAGTGCAATCCCAGAGCCGGAAGACATTGACGTGGAAGTCGTCCCGTGATACATGGAAGGGTCCTGTATCTGAGGTCTTCCAGAATTCTCCCTTTTTATAAGATTCATGTTATGAGCCTGAATCTTACCGACTGCCTCATCTACTGTCATCTCGTAGAACTTTGAACTTTCCCTCATCAGGGTTGTATACATCTCATATCTCGGTGGCAGAGCATCCAAAAACTTTTCCACCATTTCCTCTTCTGGATATTTAAGCTCAAACGATTTCAACTCCGTTTGTAGGTGATAGAATCTAGAGATAAGATCATCTAAAGATTCATTTTCTATAAATCTGAAGCACTCGTATTGCTTCCGGAGCAGATCCCTCTTGCTTTTCTTGATGTCACTATTTCCTTCGAATCTTTTCTGTAAAGCTTTCCAAAGATCCTTAGAAGATTCATATCCTCGGAAACTGTGGAACAAATCCCGAGTTAATGACATAGTGATTGAACCCAATGCCTTCTTCTCTCGATCATAAATTTTCTTTTCTTCTGCATCCAGCTTAGAGATAGGCTTAGGTACGTTTTCATCAAGATACAAGTGGGTGGGATGCTTATATCCCTCAAGAATAGGTATCCATAACGATGAATCGGTGTATGAAATATAGTGCTCAAAACGGGCTTTCCAATTGGAATAATCGTTTACATTGAGCAACTTGGGAGGTTTCTGTGGAGTACCGATTTCATTATCATAATTTAACATACTACTAAGGTTCTGAAGGTTTGACATGGTGAACACTTGGTCAAAAATCAGAAAAGTCAGTAGCTATTGCGCACTTAGGATTGGCCTTGCGCACTTATGAATGGTCCTGCGTATTTAATATTTGCCCTTGCGTACTTGTAGGTACGCAGGAGTAAATTGTTAAGTACGCATGATAAGTCTTAAGTTCGCAGTTCAGTCTTGCGCACTTGTAAGTACGCAGGAGATAACTCTTGCGTATTTAGCAAGTTCGCAGAAAACTGTACTTTTTGCCAAAAATGGTAAGTACGCAGGACACCTTTTCAGCAACTCTCACCAAACTTTTCCGGTCACCTGAAACTCGCCGGAGTTGGTAAAAAATGGTCTGATGATCAATGCAATTGAGCCAAAGGGTCAGAAACAAGTTTCTAACCAACCTATGATGCTCAAAACACACAAATACACAACAAAAATCGGTTTTTGAGAGATTTTTGCTTCTAAAAAAGTGCTCAAGAGCTACCCCTTTTTTATCACAAAAATCAACAAAATAACCTCTCTTTGCTTGTAAAACTCAGTAAAAACGTCTCCAAACTCACTTACAACACTCGAATTCAAGAGCAATGCTCTGATACCACTTGTAGGTCCCTCGGGTGTAGTGGATCGTCACATGCAAGTGGTCTACTAGTCGGACCGGGTGCGGAATACCCGTGACTAGGTGGAGAGTCTAACTGAACAAAGTAAACCGAACACTCGAGTCACAATAATCGTTCTTTGTATTATAAACACTCGACGGTTACAGAGAGAATACAAGCTGCGTACTTAGCAAAACTGAGTTCGTCTGAACAAATGGTTCTGCGTACTTAGCTTCTGTGAACCTATCCTATTTATACTGACCTGATGTCTGCGCACTTAGTAAGTGCGCAGGACCAATTCCTCCTGCGTACTTAACAAGTACGCATAGGTCTTCCTGCGTACTTGCTAAGTACGCAGGAGCTTTCTCCTGCGCACATACAAGTGCGCACAACACTTGGAAGAAATCAACAACACATTATCTAAACGTAAATACAACTCGATAAACTATTACATAATGACTCTTACATACAAAGACAAAATACAGACATTAGACATACAAACCTAGACTCTATCCAGAGTGTTGTCACAGAAAAGTGCATCAACAAACTCCCCCTTGACAACAGCTCAGGATCTTCATCGTCTTCAGTCTTCAATCTTCAGTCTTCACAGCACTGCTTCCTTAGCTTCCATCTTCTTTTTGTAATCAAGACAGAACTTGATTAACTTGTCGTATTTGGCCGAGAGAAGCTTTGTCCATTCGTCAGTGTGGATGCAGAATTTGTCTGCTAGTACCTCCAGATCGTTCACAGAGAAATTGATGAAACAGACTTCATCAAAAACCCTGATCACTTCCTTTGGCACTGTGTTTCCACTATCTGACTTACCTTTACCCATGATCACAGCCTCGCCCGTTTTTGGATCAACGTACCAGTACCACATGTCACCAAGAATATCCTGAGGTAACTTGTTCAGGGGAATCTTAGTTTCACATCGCACTGGCTTGTATACCAATCTCTTTAACGGCTTCTTAGTCACAGGATGCACTGCATGCTTATCCTTGACTCTTCTGGGCACCTGAGGCTTGAGATACTCATACTTTCCCGATCTTGCTTCACGCTGTAGTATACTCCACAAACCCATTGCTACTGCATGATTCGAATGATTCAGCAGGTCGCGGTTTGCAAGGTTAACTAGGTCGTACCTGGGCAAAGAGTTGAACGCCTCACTGGTTGGTTTCAAGTATTGAACCCCTCCAGATCTTTTGATGGCGAACAACTGCTTGTCCTCCTCAAACCTGACAGCTAAGATCATACCTGTCGCTCCATACTTGTCTTTGATAGACGTCTTTTGCCACACTGGAGCTGGACCCCTTGTAGATGCAGAAGGCATGTCTTTCTCTTTTTGTGCCTCGGGGTCCACAGGTATAGGGTCGACCGGGGGGGCATCAGTTGTAGCTTCAACATTACTTGCTGTATCAACTGAGCCTGTGTCTGTTTCGAGCAGAGATTCGAGCGATGGTATTTCAAAGATCTCACCATCCTCTAACTCATACTCTAGATCCCCGTCGCCCTTGGGAATCTCGATTATCACATCATCATCATCATCGTTCCAATCATCACCAGAGTCGATCTCTCCTTCTTCCAGATTAAGGAGAGCATCGATCTGTGCTTCTTTAGAATAGTCAGGCTCGAGACATAGAATCTCGCCAGCCACTGACTTCCCTTTATCACCACCACCACCACCTGAGGTATCACCACCCTCTTGCGTAGTAGACTCCCCCTCAGCCATTGACGTAGTAGAGATGGGCACAATTGCCGAAGCTTGGTGCTCACCTCCACTAGGACCGACTTCAGGATCCTTGTCTTTGTCATCATCCTTAGTCAAATCGACTGGATGACAACCCTCTGCACTGAACAAAGTAAACCGAACACTCGAGTCACAATAATCGTTCTTTGTATTATAAAGACTCGACGGTTACAGAGAGAATACAAGCTGCGTACTTAGCAAAACTGAGTTCGTCTGAACAAATGGTTCTGCGTACTTAGCTTCTGTGAACCTATCCTATTTATACTGACCTGATGCCTGCGCACTTAGTAAGTGCGCAGGACCAATTCCTCCTGCGTACTTAACAAGTACGCATAGGTCTTCCACATACAAGTGCGCACAACACTTGGAAGAAATCAACAACACATTATGTAAACGTAAATACAACTCGATAAACTATTACATAATGACTCTTACATAGACAAAATACAGACATTAGACATACAAACCTAGACTCTATCCAGAGTGTTGTCATAGGAAAGTGCATCAACAATATGTAGAAAATTGAAATTTTTATTTAATCAAAAAAGAAAAAGGAAAAAGTAAAAAGTAAAATGACATTTTTACCATCTTATTTAATCTAAGCCACAAACTTTTTTAATAAAATATGTTAAAGTTGCAAAATTAATTCTAACAACATATTAAATTATTAGGAAATGAATGTGTGGTCCAGAATAAGTTTAAGGGTTTTCACAACAACTCGGGGTTTATAACCGATACATCCCCTATATATATAGTATATAATAAATAAAGGTTTTGCATGCTACGTGTCGACTCCATATTCATTCGCAACATATTTTTCCCATCCATCTCTCTTATTAAATACACCTTTATCTTTTAATAATATAATTTAAAAAAATCTATATACTATCTAACAAATAAAAGTTTTTCATGTCACGTGTCACTTCCATATTTATTCTTACCATTTTTTTCCCACATCTCTTTCTTATTAAATACACCCTCTATCTTTTAATAATAATATATTTTTAAAGAAAATACTAATATATATCTATATACTATATAATAAATAAAGGTTTTGCATGACACATGTCGCCTCCATATTCATTCTCAACATTTTCCCCGTCTCTCTCTATTATTAAATACACCTTTATTTTTTTAATAATAATATAATTTAAAAAAAGAATATTATTATACTAATAAAACACATTTATTTTAAATTATTCCTTATTATAAGAAACTTTGAAATCTAATTATGTAACTTTTATTTTGAATCAAATAGTAATGAAAGTAAAATTAAATTAAATAGTAATTAACGCATTTTCGAAACCCAATTATATATTAATTTTTACATATTTTGAGTTTTGTTTTCAATCCTTAGTATATGTAATACATTTTTACATCTGTAAAATATATAGATAAAGATTTATGAATTTTATGTATTGATATTTTTCATCTCGTGTGTATTACACGGGTTCTAAACTAGTATATATATATATATATATATATATATATATATATCACCTTTGATATTTTTGTGAAAAAAAATAAAAAAAAGAAGCCCACTAAAGCCATCAAGCCAAGCCAAAAAAGAAGCCGGCTCAAGCCAAAAAACATTTCAGATAAAGGCGCCGGCTAAGCCGGCTAACTGGATTAGACCGGGTAGTTGAAGGCTTAGCCGGCCACGTGTCAATCTCCCATTGGTCCGTACTCTGTAAAAATGAATGTGAGCACAAAAATTTATGCATGCTAAGCTTAGCTGGTTTGGCCGACTATTGTGAAGAATATCCATGATTCCAGCGGCTAAATAAGCATATCCATTTTAGATAACTTTTTGGTCAAATGTCCATTTTAATATTTTTTTCCCTTTTTAATATCTGTTAAATGGTGTAATTGGGTTCTTATTTTGCTCTCTGAATTTATATCACTTTTTTGGCCCCGTGAACTTTCTGACAGATCCGCTTGAAGGGAGGTCTACTCTACGACCGACTGATATTCTTGTGTTTGGTTGGGCATGGGGAAACATGCTTGTGTGGACCTTACAATAGTGTCCCCTCTTATGGGACTCAGGGACAATGGGGTTGTGACGGGCCATGCTGCTTTAAAGGCGGAATCATGCAAAGTTGTTAAACACGAGAAAGCTTGTTTAGAGAACCAACACGTGTTTATCCCTTTTGCTTTTGATACTTTTGGGTTCCTAGCACCGGAGACAGTAAAATTCCTAAACAAGGTTCAACGAGTCGTGTATAGTAATATTTCGGCCCCTAAGACCCAAAGCTTTGTTTTTAGTAGGATCGGTTTTGCTATTCAAAAGGAGGTTGCAGCGTAACTTGATGCCCGTTTACCTGCCACTTTATTGTAATCGTCCTTCTTTTCAACAAAAAATTTAAAATTAAAAAAAAATCTTACTTATCTGATAAATAAAAATCTTTATAAGAAACGTGTCCTTCGTTGAGAGTGCTTTGGCTTTCCCGCCCGTTCTGTGATTTTATTTTTTCTACACGCGGACCTTAATTAACAATCCATACCCGCTTTTTGATCCGGCTTATTCCTATTTTGCCTCTGCATTGGGAACCCTACTTCAGCCGATTCCCTAACATCGCCGCCTACCTAACATCTTCAACCTCTGATTCAAGGTTTCAATTCTTCGTCTCCGACCGGTATGTTTCTCTTCCATCAAATCCTAATCGCATAATCCTTCTTTGCTGAATACGTTTGATATTCATCAGAAAGATGTTCGTGGCTACGTTTGATATCAATACAACCGGACTCGGTGGTGTTAAGATGATCCTCCTGGCTACGTTTGGTATCAACATAATCATCAAATTTATCGGTTAATGAAATCCATCACAATAGGTATTTTTTTGTATGATTGATGTTTTTATTCGTTTTAAACCCTAATTTGATGGATTATGAATGGTTTTTATTGATGATTTTACCGATTAAAGTAATCTAAATTAGTTTTTTGTTCATTGTTGTTTGTTTTATCAAATTTGTTAAAGACATACCTCTGATTTAAATGAATTGTTACCGTTTTCCTTATTTTAAAACCCTAATCTGTGGATTCTTTGATTTAAACGAATTGTTACTCACTGCACTTGATTCTTTTCCTCGATGACCTGTTACTGTTTTTATTTGTCTTAAACCCTAATTTGATGCAACTATTACTATATCTGTTACACTCTTATTGTTGCGTTATATTAAATTGCAGGTCAACTCATTACACACTTTTATTCATTTTAATCTGTTATGTTGTTGCCTGTTTTTCTTTTTAATACAATTTCAGTAAATAAACACTTTACAGAACATATGTACTTTACATACAGGGTCTCATAGATTAAAAAAGAAAAACACTTGTGTTGATGGTTTGAAATTCTGGTTTGAATCTTCTACCCTCATATCATTCTAACTCAACTGTTATTAGGCGTAATTGATGGTCGGTTTTCTAAGGTATTTTAATCAATTAAAGTTATCATGATTAGTAACTGTCATATTTATTGTTTGTGGTTATTCAAATAATCTTTAGACATATCTGATCGTATCTTACTTCTTGTGTTAAGTGTGAATTTTGTGCAATTTGATTTTGAGTTTCTTTTAATGTGAAATCTTGAGGGGTTTCTCCTTAAGGTTATTTGATTGTAACTTGGAAACCTGACAACATTTTTGCTTATGGTTAATTTGGTGAATCAAAGCAATTCAATTATGTTTGTTAGCTTTAGTTATGGTGGTGTTCTTCTTCAGGAATCTGTTTGCATTTAGCATGGTGTAAATAACTTAAATGTTGATGTTTTATTGAAAAAAACACATTAGCTTCTCTAGGGTTTTTATTGAACCAATTATTATTGTGGATTGTGTGTATTCATGTAACAGAGATTTAGTGAGGAGGTCATAATGTTAATTGATTTCAAGTTAATAAATATGATTTTATCTTTAATTGCAGTCACAGTTGTTAAGGTATCTTCCCCAATTTCGTACGTTGTTTCTTTGTTAAGATGTCTATGAAATTGAGTGTTTTCTATCATAGGTTCTGATTTTATTTGTAAGATCCAAATAGGAATCTGAAATTGAATGTTTTCTATGATTATTAGGGTTATGATGACATACTAAAGGAGATCCCTGACCCAGATGCTAAAAAGGTATGCAATTTCCATTTTGCATTCTGGATTTAATTTTTTTTTGTTTTAATTCCTCATTAAGATGGCTAAGATTTCAGCCTGAAGATTGAGATGATGAGAAAGATGGTGAGTGGATACTCCCAACTTACTTGGGATTGCTTGGCTTCTACTACTTATATAGAGGTGGTAATTTTTACTCATTTACTTACAAACGAATCGATTGGAGCTATGTTTTAAATTGGTAAATGGATAAAATAAAATAAAAGTTGGCTAAAACGGAAGCAGGTAGAAAGAAACGTTTTTTAATGTATTTCTTATGAAAAATAAACTTTATATATCGATCAATTACTTGCAATTGGTAATCTGCAAGCAAGCGAATAACACTGTTTTAACAGTGTAGAAGCCTCTTTTTGGACCTTGGAAGTCAATTGATAAATTGATCAATTACTTGCAATTGTGTCAATAAGGGAAAGGTAGATTACATGATATTTCAGTTCTCATTATAATATTGTTGTTATGTTATTATTTTCGTATTTATGGTTTATGAATTCGGATAAAAAGTTATTTCCATATATAAATGTATGAAGAAATTGGAGATGGAACATGTGGAAATGTATATAAGGCCATCAACCTAGAGAATTTTTCAGAATTTATACTTTTGAATATTATAAATTATTAAATATTTTTTACATTTTTAGAGAATTTTGCTGGTAACCAATAATACAATTAAAATTGTTGATTTTGGGCTGGCTAGAGAAGTGTCATCTTCACCTCCTTTTACTGATTATGTTTCTAATCGCCGGGGGGTACTTACACTCAAGTGAGAACAGAAATTTGGCATCTGAACTTTAATTTTAAGGTTTAGATTCTTAGAGACAGGTTAAATTAGGTCTCATTCTAAAGGGGTAACTTTATATTCAATCTTAGAGAACAAGAAATTGTCTAAAGACCAAACTATACATGCTCCTGCTAAGTCCTTTTGTACATTATGTGTTAGATTGTTACTAGAGGTAGAAAGTGGGTGGTTTGGGTAATATGTTGAAACAAGTAATATTGGTACAGATTGATCGGGTTGGGTTGAGTTATTTTATCAAGAATTAAAGATCATATTACTAAAATAATAAACTAAATATTGAATTCTTTGTGTGACTTTTGACTCATTTACATTTTAGCTAATTTTATTTGATTTTTGTCTGCTTTGTCTCGTTAGAGATAAAACACGAAATGTATTGACCCATTCACAATTTAGTGTCGTTGAAATTACCACCTGTACTAAATACATGCTATGATTTAGCATGAACAAATGAATGATGCCTCTGAAGTGTTGGGAGTGATATTTGATTGCTTACATCAATCATTTACGTCTGGTACTGGCATTCTTGATACTGAACAAATGGAAAACAATATAATAGGCTCTTGGGAGTGTATAAATAAAGCTTGTATAGCAAATTCTCTTTTTGGAATGGATATTTTTGAACGAATGAATTGTTATAATTGTGGGTTGGAAACTAGGATAAATTTTCATTGGTGATAAAATTTATGCCATGATAAATATTATTATTTTACCTCAGCAGGTCATGTGTTCGGAAGGTTCTTTTGATGAGCTATTATAAATCTCAACAATTAACTTGTGAAGATGGTGGTTGTGGAAAGCTTAATAACATTCATCACATTCTTTCTCATCCAACTCATATTTTCACAAAAGGTGTTCTTAGAAACTCGAAGCGGTAACGGGTTAAAATGGACAATTTTTAGAGGTTCAATGCTGACCTACAAACGCTTTTTTAGCCATTTTCTTTAAATTATTATTTTTTCATGTTAATGATTACAAAAACTATGTTACCATTATGGTAATCCAGACTTCTCTATTAAAGTATATATGAAGTTTTATACATCTGAATACACTTTGGATTACTTTTGAAATGGTAAAATCGTTTGACCCAACCCAATCGACCCTAACATCAAATGTTTAATTATTATATGTGAAACGTACTTTCAGTCATAAAAAATATATGTACAAATTTATGAATTATATCATTTTCATTATTTAGCCCGTGTAATACACGGGTTTGTAACCTAGTAAAATAATCAAGGAAGAAACGAGTGAAAGCAGTTACTAAGGAAACTATCCGACCTCAGGGTATGTTAGCTCCGACGAAGTCAATATAAGTTCTACAAGTGTAATCATGACCTTCGTCAAGTTATCAACCAACATAAGAAAACGAGAATTTGAATATCATTTGCGTTGCGGTTAGATACAAAGAAAAGAGAAAATAATAATAAGTAAATAAAACTTTTCTTTTTTACATTGAATATTGAAACAACTCCATATAACGAATCTTCAAGTCCATTACCATGACGATTTACGAATTATATCATCGGAGAATATTTGTAGGATACACAAGACCACTATTGATACTAAAACCAGAAGAGATTTCCCCGGTACTTGAGTATGGGTTGATCGATTCTTCATAAAGGTCGGCCTCTTGGTTTTTCACGTTTAACAAGTTTGCATTCTCTTCATCACCATGTCGACACGGATGTTGAGTAAACTTACGCAAACCATCAAGCTCAATCGCCACTTCTTTCATTGTTGGTCGCTCGTCTGATGTAAGATTAAGGCATCTTTTCACAAGCTCACCAATTTGTTGAAGTTGCTCTAGGGTACCCTCCCTTACAACTCTAGGTTCAAGTATCTGAAACAAACGGTTTTCTTTTAGAGACATAATAAAATAAGTAGCTAAATTCCGTTCTTCTTCAGTTCGTTCCATACAAATTGGTTTTTTCCCGGTTAGAGCTACCCCAAAGCTATAAACATCACTCTTTTCTGTTAGTTGACTCGTCTGGAAGTACTCAGGATCATAGTTACCTAATACGCGGTTCGCTCCGGTACGGGTACGCGGTTCGGGTACGCAATTCGCTAGAGTTAACGTATTCGGTACGGAGGGGGGTAGGTTCATTTCGGTACGAACCGGTACGGTGTACCATGTAGTTCGGTTCGATGTACACAATTCAAAAAAAAATTACCAAATTCTAAATCTAAATTACCAAAATTCCAATATTATATGAAACAATCAAAATGTGTAATAAATTAAAAAAAAGACAGAAGAAGTCAATATTCAAGAATGATGATGTTACGAAACAATTTAATTCAAAATTTTGTCAAGATTCAAGAATGATTGCTGTTAATGGTACGTAAGAAACCGAGGAGACGTTCCAGACCTTTGGTATCCTAAAGCGCGTTCCAAATTACTGCCCCCCTGAAAAATTCCCGACCTAAATATCGCCCTAAATCGCGTTCCCATTAGATTGCCGACCTATCGGCACAATCGGAATATCAATTCCGATCACCGTACCATCAATTTGAAAACGCGAATTGAATAGCGATCGGAACGCCGGCGTATTGCGATTGGGTACGTTTTGTACCAATACGAAAATCGTGGCTCCTGGAGCGATTTCGGTAACTATGCTCAGGATCTAAGTACCCTAAGGTCCCTTGAAGAAGTGTGCTCACATGCATTTGATCAATGGGTACTAATCTTGAAGCCCCAAAATCTACGATCTTTGTGGTGTACTTATCGTCTAATAAAATGTTTGCAGATTTCACATCTCTATGGATAACAGGGGTGGATGTAGCGGAATGAAGATACGAAAGGGCACCAGCGGCTTCTGCTGCTACTCTTAAACGATTATCCCATGATAACCAAGTCATGGTTCCTTTGCCATGAATATGATTATAAAGAGTTCCATTCGATACATACTCATATACCAATAATGGAACCTCGGTCTCTAAACAACATCCCAAAAGCTTCACCACGTTCCGAGGGTTAACTTTTGTTAAGATAATCACCTCATTGATGAATTGTTCGATTTGGGTTTCATCCATACGTAGTGATTTCTTGATTGCAACAACTCGTTGATCGCCTAGAATGCCTTTGTAAACCATCCCATTACCACCGCGGCCTAAGATCCTGTCTTCAGCATAATAATTGGTGGCCTTTTCTAACTCTTGTGCGGTGAAGACCTTTGTTGAATCCACGTTTCCTTCGCTGGTTGCAATACGTTGTTTTAGAAGCAAACCACCGTTTTGTTGAAACAACTTCTGTCGGAGCTTAACGAGGTTCCTTTTCTTGAAAACAAAATAGAGCCATGTTATTCCTACTAAAACGGCCAAGAAACCAAACCCCGTACCTGCATTTTATGACATAAATGAAACCCAAAGTTAGGATCCTGATCTTATATACAATGGCTGGAAAGCCGAACTAATTACCTAAAGAGAACTTAATAACGGGAAACTGTGAATTTTCTTTAGTACAACCACGTCCGTTTTTCAGGCCATCTCCTACGTACCCATCTTTGCAAGTACACGTATAATTTCCAGGCGTATTGGTACAATCCCCGTCACAAAGATTATTAAGATCGTCACATTCATTGATATCTACAATATCTAACACAAAATCAGTAATTTATACTTTAGGTGTTTGTGGCTAAAATCTATTGAAAATTTCGAAACTAACCTTGGCAACCTGGCTCAAGATAAGGCTGACCCTCATAACCATCGTTACAAATGCATCTATATCCTGGAACTCCAGTATCCGAATCAACACACCGGCTATTCACCTGACAAGCCAACACACCAGCAGTCCTAGCCTCACTACAGCTCAGGTTCCCAACCACCCAATCCACCAAAATCGGAACACTAGCCCTGGTCGGGTTCCTGAAATCAGGGTCCATAAAATCTGACACCCCATGAAACGTAAACCGATCTTTCTCCCCCAAAAACGAGTACGTACAAGGATCAAAAGACCAGATAGTAGTGTGGCTATTGACCGTACTAATAACACTAGTGTAGTAATACTTGATTGCCTTGGGGATCGATGTTTGACAGCACCCAACACCCGAACACGATCCGTTGACCACCTGATCGGGGTTTGAACACAATGCAACGCAGCCGCTGGTGAAGTTTGCTATTAGAGGATCTGAAAATAGGGCGATTAAAGTGAACTGATTTTTTTGTGAAAATGAGAAAGGTGATGTCTCGGCAAGACTTGTGTCAGCGGGATTGTCTTCGGTGATTGTTCCGAATGAATCGTAACATTTGCTTGCCACCTTGTTGGCCAATCGGAAAGTGTAATCCGTGAATTCCAGGATTGGGAGACGGCCAATCTGGGTTCTGGGAGGATTAACACTAGTGTTGCAGGTGGTTTCGAACCATTCGCTTAGAAAGCAGCCTGGACCGATGCCAAAGGGATATGGAATAGTTACGTTTCCACATTGGGTTTGGCAGCCGGTTGGCGGCTTTTGATATGGTGATGACATCGCCAGCGGTGGTGGATTGAGATGTAGATTGTGTGATTGCTAACATAATCAAGAAGGGAAATAATTCAATGTGTGTTGTGAACTTCATGGTGGTTGATGAGGAATAAGGATGATCGATCTTTTGCAGTAAAAATTGATTTAAAGGGAAATGGGTGTTCGTTTTAATTCCATATTTTATTCACCTTACAATCCGTGATGACTTTGCACGTTTGTTTCCGTTTACTTATCTACTTCAAATTTCGCCCATGGAATATTGAATATGAAATAATTATTTTATCACTCCAATCTTAGTTTGAAAAAAATATTATATTAATTAGTTTGAAAGAGATTATATTAATTAGTTTTCATTAGGTGTTATCTATATAGGAAGAATCAATTCTGAAAACTTAATAAATGCGATAATATGAAGAAATCATCTCGAACATTAAATTATTTGATTAATTGTTCAAATCAATAATGACATCTTATAGAAGCTATCATTTCATCAACATATTAATAACTAGTTTAGTACCCGTGTCTACACACGGGGTGAAAAATATCAATACATAAAATTATTAAATCTTTATATATATATATTTTACAGATGTAAAAATGTATTACATATACTAAGGATAGAAAACAAAATTTAAAATATGTAAAAATAAATATATAATTGGGTTTTGAAAAAACGTTAATTACTATTTAATGTAATTTGAATTTCATTTACTATTTGATTGAAAAAAAAGTTATATAATTAGATTTCAAAGTTTTTTATATTAAGGAATAATTTAAAATAAATGTGTTTTATTAGTATAATTAGTATTTTCTTTAAAAATGTAATTATTATTAAAAGATAGAGGTATATTTAATAAGAGAGAGAGGCGAGAAAAAATTGATGAGAATGAATATGGAGGCGACACGTAATATGAAAAAACATTTATTTATTATATAGTATATATATGAGCTTCATAAACATATTAATAATATGTTGATAACTAGGAAACATATAATTCATTTGTATCTATTGTAAAGACGCCTACGTAACCGACTCACTTTCTCTCTAACTTCTTTGATTATCATCCATGTATTATATACAAGTGTCTTAGTGTTCTTATAACTTCTAAACATAATATTGGTTCTGAATTAAAGGTGTCGTTTTAATTTCAAAAGAGGCCGATAGTTTCGTTTTCTGTTAGTTTCTCTAGCTTTTTTGTTTCTTGTATATAACAATTTTGTAACTATTATTTGAGTTATCAATCAAAATAAAAAAAATTCTCCTATTTCTTTCTCTCTCAATCAACATAAATATATCTGTAATATGATAAACCTTATCTATACAATTGTTATAAAGATATTAATTACCAAAATTAAATATATTTATAGCACATTTTAGTTTATTTTAATTATCTTAAAATATTTGTTGCGAATCTACAATATAAAGAGTTCACCAACTCCATAAATAATATTAGAGCAAATTACAAATTACGTCCTTTAAGTATAACCTAAATTTCAGTATACGTCCTTTAACTAAGGAAATTACAGAAAACGTCATTTATGTTTATAAAACCTTGCACGTTACGTCCTTTGGCCAAATGACCGTTAAATTTTACCGTTAAGTCTGGTCACGTGCCATGCACATGAGGGTATTTTGGTGCTTTCACGCATAAAAGGACTATTCTTGTAATTTGTTTTTATGAATGAAGGTTTACAGAAATAGTACTTTTACGGTAAAAAGACCAAAATACCCTCATGTGCCTTGCACATGACATGCCTTAACGGTAAAATTTAACGGTCGTTAGGCTAAAGGACGTAACATGCAAGGTTTTTTAAACATAAATGATGTTTTCTGTAATTTTCTTAGTTAAATGACGTATACTGAAATTTAAGTATTACTTAAAGGTCGTAATTTATAATTTGGTCTAAATATTATTTATGGAGTTGGTGAACTCTTTAATTAGTTAAGCAAAATCCTAAATCAAATTAAGCTTTGGTAGCTCAATGAGAACAAAATTATAATAAACTACAAAATTTAAGAATCCATTTTTGTATCCCGTTGACTGAATATTTTATTAAGTCAATGAAGTATTTACCAATCAAAAGTAGATATAGTTGACTTTCACTAGTCACATATATATCATATATGTCGCCACAAGAACCGGTCAATGTTCTCCAAGATGGCACTGTTGACTTCTTTTTGGTGTGAGGATTAGTACCCCCGGTCTACAATGTATATTTATATAGTTGTTGGCATCATAACTTATGAAAGCAAAGAAAAGGCACATAAAATGTATGGAAATAAAATAAGAGAGAAATAAAAATGGAAATTAAATGAAAAATAGAAGGAGGATAGACTTACAAAGAACAAGCGAACATGCACGCGGCGAAGCAAGCCGAATCGAAGATCAATACTAATGACTAGATGAGTTCATGGTAGATCTAATAGATCTGGAAAGATTGAGTCCAAAAGAATGACATGAGATTCATAGTTGAAGAAGATTTACGACAAATGTTGTAACCAACCATTTTATGCATAATTATTTTTGTGTGGTATTTCATTTTGTACTTTTTACTTATGTTAAATGATCGGAAGGAAGGCAAATAGTCTTTTTCGGTTAAAGATTATATTGATACTATTGTGACTATCAACTAATTTTTAAATCATGTGTTGGAATACAGTGATAAAGTCAGCATAAAGTCAACATGATAAAGTTTAGGGTTACTACTGAGATGTGTCGGTGGTAATGTGTCAGTAGTAGGAACCGAGATGCATGAGTTACTACTGACGAAGGAGATTCGTATCCGAACAAAGGTCTTTCAAATCAGAGATTACTATCCGGTCAAAGTTAAAGTTCAAGAAAAGGTGATTCAAACGTCACTTTGAAAAACACTTCAAGAAGGATTGTCCTAAAAGACAAAGGAGGAAGTGGGAGGCCAGTGCCTTAAGAATTCATGGCAATCATTCACTAGAAGCATCATTTGATGGTGTGAGGGTGCAAATGTATTTGTGGTTTCAAGAGGTAGGTGAGTAGGGAATGGATCTTGGATTCTGGTTGTTTTTATCATATGACATTCAGTAAAGAGTTTTTCAAGGAGTTAAATGTTGAAGAACTTGGTAAAATTACACTAGAAGATGATAGACCTTTCAAGATTATAGGATATGGAACTGTCAAATTCAAACTAGATAGTTGATTTGAATTTAATCTTCAAAATATGAGGTGCATTCCTGATCTGAGGAGAAACTTGATCTTAGCGGGAACTTTTGAATAGGTTAGCTATCATGTGAAGTTGGGGAATCGAATCAAATGTACAAACAATTGGGTTTTTTTACTCAAGTGTTTAAATAAAACAATCTTTTGTCTATACGACGATGTTCTGATATTTACAAACCAACCCTTGAGGTTGAGATGATTTATGAAACGATCATTTGTTAAAACGTTATTCCGATGCACAAAAACGAACTCTGAAATCAAAGCAGGTACAGATGGTGCCAACTGACGTCGCAGCCCATGAGCATCCCGGGGGTGCCCGAGGCGGGGTGTGACAGAGGGACATCAAAATATGCAAAATCCATACATATCTAAATTTAGCTGAGCTGTTTACGAAGCCTATGAGTCATGACAAGCACGAGAGGCATGCTAGTTCCATTGGGCTTTCAAAATGCTAGTGACTGGATTTGATCTATACTTATTATTTGGATAAAATTTTGTAAACGCAGTTTCATTATATCTGACTAGAAATAAAGGGCTATTGTCTTTTACATTAATGAGTACTGTTTATATTAGCACGTTTAAGATCCTTGAATAAAAAGCCTTATTCAACATGTCCATAGTCGATCGAAATTATGAGAATAATTCCAAAGTAAGACTATTATGAATCAGTTGGTTAGTTCTCACGGGGTGAGAAAGAGCAAAGAGGTTGCGACCAAGATTCATAGGCATTTATAGAGTGATAAATATTGGACGTGACTTGTTTCAAAACTACTTCATGGATCGTCGTCATGAGTAGGTTTTGAAAACAATATTGTCTCTTGTATACTTAGACCTGAGATATATACCAGAAGCTTGATTATACAACAGGTTATTCGCTGATATTGTCTAACGCTATTTCTTACCGATAGTCATAAGGATCTTAATAAGAAATGACTGGATGTGTAGTGAGAGTTGTATGTAGTCAAGAAGGGATCTGTACCCTTACTACCATGAGCGGAAAACATCTGTGGGGCTCTCGTTGGTTCAAACTGGTATATAATGCATGGTCGTGCTTAAACTGAGAGTTTGGATAGACCACTTTGAATCTCGATCGAGAAAAAGAATAATTAAACACATGTGAGAATGATTCGATCCATGTCTCACGTTCAATAGGATGTCTGATAACATAAATGATACAGATTGACATGGAACTGTAGATCATTACAACAATAAGAGTAAGAGTACCTTGACTGGTTGGTAATGGTGGATGACTTATAAAAGTATCCAACTTCATTGGGGGCAGCGTGGTGTTTCTAGATGCCCAACATTGTCTGTATTGGTATGTTCGAAACTTGTGCAAGTGGGAGATTGTTGGATCTGGTTTGCCCAAGTGTCAACATGATACAATACTGCTAATGAAGTTGATCCTAAAGAGTCACACGAAGAGCAACGACATTTGTTACTGATGTGTTTGGATACATATTACGTGAAAGATCACTGTGACATTAATTATTCGGGGAATAATTAATATTATTATTTTTTATTGGTGAAATATTAAATAACTGACACTAGAAGGGTTAAAGTGTAATTATATATATTAGTGGAATATAAATAATGAAATTAAATATATATCTGGATGAGATCAAAATATATATTATTATATTTAATATATAGATTTCTAATATATATATATATATATATATATATTATATTTTAATTTCAAAATTAATATTATATAATATGTTCCATAATTATCTAATTGGAATATGTCATATTCCATATAATATTTCATTTAGAAAAGCCTATAAATAGGGCTTAAATCCGATTTAAACCTAATAGAGATTTCATAGAGATTTGAAATCACACTTTGATCAAAACCCTAGCCACCACCACCTTGAAGTCTCCGCCACCCCCTCCCTCCTAGGGGTTTAGGCCAAGAGAAAAAAGAAGTCGGGGGCTTCCGTTTTGCTTGTAGATTTGGTGATTCGTGTATTGGCTAGCACCGTTCATTGTTGTCTCGTTGTGGATATCAATAGTCGAGTCTTCCATCATCATCAACAAGATCAAAGGTAAGTATAATTAAGGTGTTTTAATTATATTATTCTCCTCTTTGTTTCTACTACACTTGCAACTGGGTCACTAGTGTGATTTTCCCGTTTTGTTTTGATTAAGACTTTCGTTGCGTTTGGGCTTTGATAAAATTATTGCAAAGCTAAAATAATACGGGAAATCCCAACATAAATAACATATTCAGTTCTTTTGATTGAATACACCATTCTTTCATAGATATTTTAAACACCTCTTGATTTCAAAGCAGTGTTTGAAATCATAGTTACATCATGCCCTGCATTACAGTACGTTTATAAAGTTTCAACCACAAGGGTAGTTCATGTGCCTAAGGAATCGTACTCCTTTGGGCACCTATCCTTGTTTATATATACTGCAAGATTATCTCTGTGCACAGGGAGTCAAAATCTGTAACACCCCAAAATCTGAGAAAAATGATAGTAGAAGGACTAGAACGGTATATAGCCCAAACCTCAAGGGCTAAAAGTGAAAAATGTGAAAAACCCAACGGTAGCGCACCGCTACCGAAGCCTTTTCAATCCTCTACGTGATCAGGAAGGGAGCAACATGACTCGTTGGACCAGGATCAATAGCGAACCACTACCGATTAGCTTCGCGATCCGCTACCGATTAGCTTCGCGGTCCGCTACGTGTGGGCTATGGAAACAAAGCCAACCCTTTGAGGCGGTAGCGGTCCACTACCCGCCCCTTAACGGTCCGCTACGGGTGTCATTGCAGCCTATAAATTGAGAAGCAATGAGGATCATTTAACCATCCGCACACACCAAACACACTTCATAACACACACTATAGGTCCAGAAACACAAATCAAATCTAAGCAATGATTTCCAGATCTAATCCAACCTTCACAAACAACAACAAGAAGTTGATATGAAGATGTAAGAGGATAAAAGCAATAAATAATGAAGAACACAATATAGAATCAAACATAATCCATTGATAATAGCTCAAAAGATGATTACAAGTGTGAATACTAACTAACAGATGAAAACCCTAATTCTCAAACACAAAAAACGCACTAAAGTGTGAATACAATTGAAAGGCTAACCCTAAAATGAGAAAATAGGAGACTGTAAGTCCCTTAGACGCCGATGGATCTTCAAACACAAACACGATATCAAAGTCTCACACAAAGGCGGCGGAAACTACTTGGTATGGTGATTCAAGAACATGATTTAATGTAAAATACTTGTATATTCAATAAGCAAATTGCAGTTTACAAAAGATTAAGATTTCGCAAATATGACCCATATGTAATGAGTTATACAAGAGAAATCTCCCAAAAGCCGTATCCGCTCATGCATGCATGTAATCCTGCATTGCTAACTTGGAGACCACGTTCAATTCCATGAAAAACATACTTAAAAAGTGTCAACACGAGGTTGGTGAGTTCACGGGTTTTGATCAAAAGTTATTGTAGTTCCAACGTTCACAAACATTCAAATGTATAAGTTTTCTAGATCAAAAGTATAAGTACAACCAATGAATTTGAACAAGGAATGACCAATTGACCCCATTTGTAAACTAGCAAGGAATACAAATAATATGTAATACACGAGACCGTAACCAAACCATGACTGGTGAATGCCCCTCCCTCGCTATACCACGAGAACGGAATAAGACAATATATGGCCATTTGACCCTTCAGGTCCCGGTTAGTGCGACTAACCATGACCGGGGGCGTCACCCCCAATAGTACTATTCATAGAATCCTAGGCTAAGTCCATAGCTAATGGTTACAAAATGTTGATTTTGTTCAGGAGACTTTTATCGCTCAATTGTTCCTCATTCAAACATAACGGTCTGGTCTTTGTTCGTTTCATTAATGTATGAAAATAGATTACAAGTATGTTTCCTCCCCAAAACATTTCAAAAACCATAAAAAAGGGACATTGAAACTCAACTCGATAGCAGTGTATGCTAGCAAATAATTGAATAAAGGTAAGCCCCGCTTATCCGTATCCTAATCACACAAGGTTACCTTATATGTTAAGTCTAACCGTCTTAAACGCAAGTTGTTCACCCGACTTAAGGAATCCCATTAAGTACGTCTTTGTTTATTAAAACAAAGTTTTCATGTGACGACTCGTTGGTGATTATTATTCCAGTCTAGACACTTACCTATTTTTCGAGAAAATATTATGTTTCCATATTGGTGGCTTATTAAGTATCCCAAAAATAAATATCATTTTTGTAACAACTTATAATATATCCACATTATAGTTCACGTATAAACATATAACTATTTCTTACCAATAATTATAAAAATTACAAATATCGTTCAAGTATGTTCTACGCATGTCAATTATCCTACGTGCATATAAACCACGTTAACACGTCTACATGCAAATACTTGTTCTGAATGACATTTATTAATTTGTTTACGTTCGTCATGCATTTATTTATACTAATATATGCATACGAGTATTTCAACAATTCAACATATGCTTAAATATGTTTCACGATAACATGTGATTATTTATTTTTAATCGAACCTAACCATAGGTTTCATACACATATTTATTTATTTACTTTTCGATCTCATATACACATATCAAATGTTTATTTTATGATACTAACCGTTATTTCTAGATCCATTTCATGATTCAATCATAATCATACGTATACATATATATCCCCATTTTTATCATATACATATATATATATATTCACTACTCTTTCCAAGTTAACCACTTAGCATCATTCCCATATATATATATATATATATATACATATATATATATATATACTATGACTTTTATATATATATGTATTTACTTGCATACATTTAACAAATTGTCCAAGTTCCACAACTACAATATATTCATACACACATATATATGTTTCGGTTTCTCAACATGCATACATACCCTTAATCATTTTCCAAATTAAAAACTATAATCATGTACATGTATATCCATTTTTGACTTTCATATATATATATATATATATATATATATATATACATTTAACTATTTCAAGTTAACAATTTATCATCATCCATATACATATATGAAATCACGATTTTTATACATGTATACCTATACTTAATCATTTCCAAATTATTAATAAAATCAAACATGTATGCATGCATGTATATTTCGGCCTACATATATATATATATATATATATATATATATTTTAGTTTTTCTTGTTTTAAATCTTAAATCATTCGAGTTATCACTTGCTAATATTTATAAAAACCATTAACTCCCCAAACCCTTTCGTTTTCAAGGATGAAAACCATGCTTAGATCAAGAAAATAGAGATGGAACTAGAGTTTGGTGTCGGTTTCATACCACTAGACAAAGCTAGGAGAAGAACATCGAGAAGAAGATGGTGGTGGCTTGATTTCTCTAGTGGAAGCTTCTTAGAACTCCAAGGACTCTTGAAACTCAAAGACTTTAGCTAATTCTCTTAGGAGGAACTTGTTCTTAAATTTCAAAATGTGTATTTGTGTGTGCATATGAATTATCGTATAAAAAAGAGAAGAGAGAGGGATTGAGTGTTAATCTAAACCAAATGATTACAGGTATGGATGGAAAAGTTGGAATGATGGTATGTATTGCTGTTCGAAATGGAGAAAGGGAAAGAGAGATGGAGTGTTGGCTTCAACCTAATGATTACTAGATTTGGTGGATGTGATGGACTTGATCTTTGAGTGTATGGAAGTTTGAATGAGTATGGTTCTTATGACACAAATCATTGGATTAGGTTAGAGTTTTGGTGTGGGTGGCCCCCTCCCACTTGTGGGTTACGACCGAGAAGGCCAAATGGGGTGGGGGGTTTGGGTTTAGTTCAAACTTTAGTTACATTCAATTGTAGTTAGTTAAGTTTTAGATGGTGTAAACTCGGTAGGTGATCCCGTAATATAATACCCGGTGTAGGACTTTTCATGATCAAATAACGTGATATATTTTTGTGTTGATTGACTAGTCACAATAGTTTACTAGTTAGACCCGACATAATCATTATTTTAACTAAATCATACATGTTTACACATAAAATAACCTAAACCATGCAATAAACATTTTTATGTCCACCTTTAAAAGTTTAGTTACCAATATATATGTTTTTATATTAAAAACGTGTCTCTAGACTTTACTGGAATAAAATCTTGTTAATCACCAACGAACGTACAATGCGGGTTATAGTTGTTTATTCCCTAGTAATTCTAAAAATTACTAAAATATAATGTGTGTTCCTTTGCTAGACTCCTTGACAATACTTTGTCAAAATGAAAGTTCAGGAAATATAAAGTATGAACGTGCAATTATGAATATGGATATTGACCTGAAATGCTGGGTGTCACATTCTCCCCATGTTAAAGAGAATTTCGTCCTGAAATTCAGTTGTTGTTATCTTGACTTGGAGTGTTCGTGAACAAGGATGGGTACTTGACTTTCATTTGATCTTCTCGTTCCCACGTATACTCGGGGCCACGCTTTAAATTCCAACGTACCCTAATCAATTTAACACGGCTACGCCTTGTCTTATGAACTTTCCAATATGTGACTTCAATTGGTTTCTCAATGAAGTGCAACTTGTCATCTATGTGAATCTCATCAAGCGGTATAATTAACGTCTTGTCTGATAAGCACTTCTTGAGATTTGACACATGAAACGTATCATGTACATTGCTTAGTTCCTGTGGCAACTTGAGTTTGTATGCTACTGGGCCAACCCTAGCCAATATTTCAAATGGTCCAATGTACCTAGGGTTAAGCTTGCCACGGTTGCCAAACCTTGCCACTCCCTTCCAAGGTGAGACCTTCAACATGACATGGTCTCTATCTTGGAATTCTAACGGTCTTCGTCTGTTATCCGCGTAACACTTTTGTCTGTCACGGTCTTCAGACGATCTTTTGTTGAAGCACTTTTGTGTGACAAACACTCTGGATAGAGTCTTAGTTTTGTACTTTCATTGTATGTATTTGTCTTTGTTTGTAAGTGTCTGTATGTATTAGTTATCGAGTTGTATTTACTAATGCATGTTGATAGTTGCTGAAATCTCTAAGTGTTTTGCGCACTTGTATGTGCGCAGGAATTAGTTCCTGCGTACTTAGCAAGTATGCAAGAATACCTTGCGTACTTGCTAAGTACGCATAAGCAATTTGCCATGCGCACTTGCTAAGTGCGCATAGATCAGGTCGTGTATAAATAGGATAGGTTGACAGTAGACAAGTACGCAGTCATATACGCAGACAATGTATACTCAATATTTCTCTCTGTAACCTTCAAGTGTTTATAATAGACGAAAGTTTAAAGTGATTCTCTTATTGGTTTACTTTGTGTTGTAAGACTCTCCACCTAGTCACGGTTATTCCGCACCCGGTCTGACTCAGGAACGCACTTGCATGTGACGATCCGCCACACCCGAGGGACCTACAAGTGGTATCAGAGCGAGGTTTATGGCAGTTTCCTATGCCACAAGATAGAGTCAAGTTCTTGTAGGTCCCTCGGGTGTGGCAGATCATCACATGCAAGTGCGTTCCTGAGTCGGACCGGGTGCGGAATACCCGTGACTAGGTGGAGAGTCTTACAACACAAAGTAAACCGACAAGAGAATCACTTTAAACTTTCGTCTATTATAAACACTTGAAGGTTACAGAGAGAAATAATGAGTATACAATGTCTGCGTACTTGTCTACTATCAACCTATCCTATTTATACATGACCTGATCTATGCGCACTTAGCAAGTGCGTAGGGCAAATTTCTCATGCGTACTTAGCAAGTATGCAAGGTATTCTTGCGTACTTGCTAAGTACGCAGGAACTAACTCCTGCGCACATACAAGTGCGCAAAACACTTAGAGATTTCAGCAACTATCAACATGCATTAGTAAATACAACCCGATCTTGCTTCACGCTGTAGAACCTGCCACAAACCCATCGCTACTGCGTGATTTGAGTGACCCAGCAGCTCTCGGTTTGCTAGGTTCACGAGGTCGTATCTAGGTAAGGAGTTGTAAGCTTCACTGGTTGGTTTCAAGTATTGAACCCCCCCAGATCGCTTGATAGTGAACAACTGCTTATCTTCCTCGAACCTCACAGCTAAGATCATCCCTGTTGCTTCATGTTTGTCTATTATAGAAGTCTTTTGCCAGACTGGAGCAGGATCCTTTGATGAACTAGCAGGCAACTCTTTATCTTTCTGTGCCTTTGGATCCACAGGTGTAGGGTCGGCTGGGGAGGATTCAGTCGATGCGTCAACATTACTAGCAATCTCGACTGAACCTGTGTCGAGCTGAGATTCAAAGGATGGATCAAAGAATGGAACTTCAAAGGTCTCTCCATCTTCAAACTCATACTCGCCTTCCCCATCGCCCTTGGGAATTTTAATAACTACATCATCATCATCTTCATCCCAATCATCACCAGAGTCGATCTCTTATTCTTCAAGATTGTAGAGAGCCTCGATCTGTGCTTCTTTGGAATTGTCAGGCTCTAAGTATAAGATCTCATCGTCAGATAGATCCTTTAGAACATCAGCCGCTGACTTTCCTTTATCACCACCAGAAGTATCACCACCTTCCTGATGAGTAGACTCCCCCTCAACCATTGGAATAGCAGAAATGGGCACGATTGCCAAAGCTTGATGCTCACTTCCACTAGGACCGACTTCGGGATCCTTGTCTTTGTTATCATCCTTCGTCAAATCAACAGGATGACAAGGCTCATCACCGGTAGGTTTAGATGTCTTCTTCTTCTTCCCTTTCTCTTTATCTTTCTCCTTATCTTTCTCCCCCTGAGCATCTAGCTTCTTGGTCAGATCAGCAATTAGTTTGACCATCATGTCATGCTCTTTTCGCTGCAGATCAAACCGAAGCTCAAGAGATGACCTGTGTCCCAGAATCATATTGTTTGTCTTGTTCAGTAGCTCGTTCTGGGCCATCACATTTTTCAGTCTCTCTTCAGTCCCCATCCTTTGGCTTTTCAAAATTGTAACTTCATTCACCAACGAATTTATCTGTGCCTGTTGGGCATCAGATTCCTCCTTTGATTTCCGAACAACTTCCAGTAGAGCAGCCACTTGGTTTTCTAGAGTTTCTATCCTTGCATCATTAGAATCAGGATTCCTGGCCGAAGACGCTTCAGCATTATGAAGTGGGGATGAGAAGATAGTATCGAAGTTAAAACCCTGAGTAAAATTGCCATAGTTGTAGGGTTGAGTGATCGGTTCAATGGTGGTTGTAGGAATTGTGGATGTGATGATGATTGTAGGAGTGATGGAAGGTGTGATGGTGATGAACTCTGTAAGAACATAAGTAGTCACTGCCACAGGGACAGATGGTACAGGGAGGGTCACTATCACACCTTCCATCACTCCTACAACCATCATCACATCCACAATCCCTACAACCACCATTGAACCGATCAGTCAACCCTACAACTATGGTGATTTTAATCAGGGTTTTGACTTCGATACTATATCTTGTGGTATAGGAATTTGACTCTACCGTGGCGGGTCATGACATCGCCTTTTCTGAGGACACCATTAGACGGGTCTTGCAATTCCAAGATCTCTCCACCGACCCAATAACTTATCCTGACTACTTTGTGGATGGATGTTGGAGGCAGCGTATGGGATACGTCGGTGCAAGAGATTATGCTTCATACAAGAAAATGTGGGTGCTCGATCAATGGAGATATTTTGCCCACGTGATGATCATGTGCATCTCTTCAAGAAAGGCAGGGAAGGATGCAATAGGTCATGATCTTGCTGTAGCCATGGTTGGCTTGTCTCTCAACAGGGGCTACAACTTCTCAAGATACATCTTCAAAGCCATAAATGATCAGATAAATATGACTGAGAGGTTTAGGTTCCTGTTATACCCAAGATTTGTGCAACTACTGATAAATGATGCGTTGCCAAATCTGCCTGCTACTAGGGAGAGATTGCAAGTCAAGCGGGTGGACAAGAGGGTGTTTGTACAATTCTTAAAGCCAGGCAGTGTACAACCTACCCCTGAGCACACAACACTCTTTGGCCACCTGATAAATGAAGCGTATGTGGCACCGATCTTTGATTTTGAAAATCTTGTCGGTGATCTCCTGAATAACCTCAGGACCAATTAAATGTTTATCGTCAACCTCCGCCCAACATAGCGGCGAATTACATTTACGACCATACAAAGACTCAAACGGAGTGGCTTTAGTGCTGGTATGGTAACTGTTATTATATGAAAACTCGGCCAATGGTAGATGAGTATCCTAATTTCCTTCGAAATCGATTGCACACGCACAGAGCATATCCTCTAAAGTTTGAATGGTCCTTTCACTTTGACCGTCTTTTTGTGGGTGATATGCCGTGCTCATGTCAAGACATATGCCCAAGGCTTCTTGTAATGATTGCCAGATTCTTGACACGAATCTGCTGTCTCTATAAGAGATAATTGAGATTGGCACTCCGTGCCTAGCCACAATTTCCTTAATATATATCCTTGCAAGTTTCTCGGTTTTATCCGTCTCTTTGATGGGCAGAAAATGAGCTGACTTTGTCAAACAATCGACGATTACCCATATAGTATCATACCCGCTCGACGTCTTCGGTAACATTGTAATGAAATCCATGGAAATCTGTTCCCATTTCCATTGAGGAATCTCGGGTTATTATAGAAACCCAAATGGTTTATGATATTCTACCTTTACCTTTGAACATGTCAGACACTTGCCAATATAGATAGCAATCTCTCCTTTCATATTTGGCCACCTGAGTTCCTTCAGATCTTTATACATCTTATCCGAACCTGGGTGAATGGAGTACCTGGACTTGTGGGCTTCGTCCATAACCAACTCCCGTAGATTACCAGTATGTGGCACCCAAATTCTATTCATGAAGTATAAAGTATTATCTGACTTTGGTTCCAACTGTCTGATCATTCCCCGTAGAGCTTCATTTTGAACATTCTCTTCCTTAAGTGCCTCTTGTTGTGCCATTTGGATTTGAGTCATGAGACTCGTATGAATTGTCAGTCCTTGGGCGTGAACTCAAAGAGTTTTAACTCGTTCTTTACGACTCAAGGCGTCTGCCACGACGTTTGCCTTACCAGGGTGATACCTGATATCACAGTCGTAATCATTTAGTAGTTCCACCCAACGGCGTTGTCTCATGTTGAGTTCTTTCTAATTAAAGATGTGCTGGAGACTCTTATGATCTATAAAGATAGTATATTTTGTACCATATAAGTAATGTCTCCAAATATTGAGTGCAAACACGACGGCGCCTAATTCAAAGTCGTGAGTCGTATAATTTTTCTCATGGACTTTCAGCTGTCTGGATGCATATGCTATGACTTTTTCTTTCTGCATCAGCACGCACCCCAGACCTTGGTGTGATGTGTCGCAGTACACGATTAAACTGTCGGTTCCTTCGGGAAGTGATAGAATTGGTGCACTGCAAAGCTTCTACTTTAGCAATTGAAAATCTGATTCTTGTTTATCAGTCCAATCAAACTTTTTGTCCTTCTAGGTTAACGTGGTCAAAGGCAGGGCTATTTTTGAAAAGTTCTTGATAAATCGCCTGTAATAGCCTGCCAAACCCAGAAATTGAAGCACCTCAGTCGGTGTTCTTGGTGCTTCCCAGTTTTTGATAGCTTCAATCTTGGATGGGTCCACGTGAATACCCTTCTTATTGATGACATGTCCAAGAAAATGAACTTCTCGGATCCAAAACTCACACTTAGAGAATTTGGCATATAGCTTCTCATTCTTGAGTAGTTCCAAGATCAACTTCAAATGGTGTTCATGTTCCCCCTTGGTTCGTGAATATAGTAATATGTCATCGATAAACACAATCATGAATTTATCCAAGTATGTCTTGCACACGTGGTTCATGAGATCCATGAAAACTGCCGGTGCATTAGTCAAACCAAATGGCATAACTAGAAACTCGTAGTGACCGTAACGAGTCCTAAAAGTTGTCTTTGGTATATCTTCATCTTAGATTCTCAGTTGATGATACCCTGATCATAGATCAATCTTAGAATAGAAGCTGGAACCTTGAAGTTGGTCGAATAAATCGTCTATTCGAGGAAGCGGATACCAGTTTTTAATTGTAAGTTTGTTCAACTCCCGGTAATCAATTCACATTCTAAAGGTTCCATCATTTTTCTTCCCAAACAAGACTGGAGCTCCCCAGGGTGAGAAACTCGGTCTTATGAAACCTTTATCAAGCAACTCCTGTAGTTGGCTTGATAATTCCTGCATCTCGAAAGGTGCTAGACGATATGGTGATCGTGCAACTGGTGCGGCTCCTGGTATTAAGTCAATCCGGAACTCGACTTGTCTTGGTGGCGGTAATCCAGGTAAGTCTTCGGGAAATACCTCTGGGTAATCCCTAACGATTGGTATGTCCTCAATTCGACGTTCCTCGGGTTTCTTCTCAATGATGTGAGCCAGTAATCCGCAATAACCCTTGCGTTGATACTTATGGGCTTTCATGCAGTTTATCATTCTCAGCATGGTTCCACTCTTCTCACCTTGAATTGAAAGAATTTCCCCGCTTGGTAGTGGGATACATACAATCTTTTCAAAGCATACGATCTCGGCATGATTTTTCGATAACCAGTCCATGTGAATGACGATGTCAAAACTGCCCAGATCAACATGTAGAAGGTCTATACTAAATGTATGGTTTTCTAGACATAAAGTACAACCCTTAATGACCTCTCCGGTTTTAATTAATTTCCCATTTTCTAATTCAATTGTATAACTTTGATCTAGTTTTGGCCTTAATACCAAGTAAAGATTTAAAATCATTTGACACAAAGCTCATATCAGCACCCGAATCGAAAAGTACAGAGGCATAGTGATTATTTATCGGGAACGTACCAGTGACAATGTTCGGGTCCTGGCGTGCGTCCCCGGCACCCATCACAAATGCTCTCCCTGGTGCCTGAGCGTTGTTATGATTTTTCCACTTGGCACAGTCTTTCTTGAAGTGTTTCATATCACCACATTTAAAACATCCTTACTTCGCTTTTCCCATGGGGTTGGTGTTGGCTCGACACCTTTGTGTGATATGTCCAGTATTGCTAATTCATTAAAATGATAGGTGTTCCCAGCCACATCATCTCCTATCATTTATAGATTCCACATCTCAGCCTCGATCTTTTGTAACTCATTTCGAGGGCAGTATTCCTCGATCATCATGACTTTCAAATCTTCCCATGATAACTGATACGTTGTTTGCCTTCCCAAAGTTTTCACTTGGGTATTCCACCATGTCAATGACTTATCAGTGAGCGTGCAAGTAGAATACGTCACTATGCAATCAGTGGTACACTCACTAATGTCAATTACCGATTCCATCCTTTCTATCCACCTCATCAGGCCTACTGCACCCTCGGTGCCATTGAAGCTGTGTGGGTTGCAGGATATGAAGGCCTTGTAGGTGCACTTCCTGCTCGAAGCATCTGTAGGGTCACAAGTCGCTATTTTAATAACGTCATTAATTTAGATCATGACTGTGTGTTACGAAGATGATTACTCGTTCTATTACCTCCAGAACCTATGGTTGTAACGCTACCTCCTGCACTTCCTCCGCCGGTACCGCTATCGTTCCCTCCGCCGTTATTCTGATTGGCTTCATACTGATCCATGGCGGCAGCTACCCGTTGTGATATGAGTTGCTCCACGTTTGTGAAAATCGTCTCGTGGTTGTCACCAGTAGTGTCACGGGGCATCCTTCGCTTAGGTGCCATGGTGTTCTTTCTAGCACAAAATTTAAAAAGAAACAACAATATATAATAATAATGATATAACATGACATAAAGGATACAACAACATCAAACGTAGACAACCATCATCACAACATATATATCACATACATAGTTAAAACATACATAGTACATTGTTCCAAAAGACAAGGATACAAAATACATGGGTTCATATGACCACATCAGTACCAAAGTTTCAAACTACATAATGTGTTACGGGTACAAGCCACCCGTAATAGGTCTAGAAGTAGGAAGGTGCCCTCGGTGGAGCAGTAGCTGAGGTGATCATAGCCTCGACGCGTGCCTCAGCTAAAGTGGCTCGGAGCTCAGCCTCAATCGCCCTCAGCTCGACTGCCTCTGCTCTCTACTCTGTGGCGGTGGTCCTCAACTCTATCTCTGCTAGTCTCCTCTCGACCTCCACCAATCGGTTAGCTGCATGCTCAAGGAACTGGTCGCACAGTTCTTGATCCTCCATCACCCCTAAAACGTGCAACTTCAGTTGATGTATAGACGCCATGTCTTCCAAGAGATTTCCTATGTCGGTCTCCAAATAACAGATCTTCTCCCCGTGAGTATTGCTATGGGTCACTAGTATGGGAATAGTGCACTCCACGTGTGACAATCCGAACTTTGGAATTAACTCCGTTAGCAAATTCCGTTAAGTCTTAACCTAATTAACTCAAATCTCAAACCTTAGGGACTAATCCTGTCATTATTCCAACTAAAACTATAGGGATTAGTTATGTAATTAACCTATACTCAATATGTTAACTCAGAAAAATCAAAATTGAGGAATTTTGTCTCTATTGACTTTTAAAAGTCAAACCCATGAATTCTTGGCTTGAATTGGAACTCATAATTCGCTAATCACTCAAATTCGTAACTGAACCATATTAAATGGCAATAAACGACCATCATTGGGCAGTTTAACATCATTATTAGACACGAATTAATCCCAATAACGAGCTTTAAATCGAAACCGTCGAATTCATCGCCATTTCTCACCAATTCGGTTAACTAGTCTACCATTCTCTCAATCGAGCATCTGCACACGTTAGACGAGCCTCCCAGAAGCTTCTGCATATACCAATTTGGTCGGAGGAGTGGCCGGAGACACCAAGGACCAAACCCGTCACCATCGGCACATGTTCTAGTCGTATAGTATCAATCCGATATCCATACTAGTAATTACCTATACCATTGGTTTCGTTTCAGCCTCTAGAATAAAAGCCCTATGCTAATGGGGGCGTACATTGTCGAATTCCACTCAAACCGATTCTAGGGTTCTTTAGATTTTCGGTTTGATCGAACTCCAATCAAATCATCACCTTAATCAAATTAAATCATAGGGCTAGACTCGCAATGACTCGTTTGTTGGAAGCCCTATGATTCCAACAGATTTCGTTATCAAATTTGCTCAATTTAATTCTTGATCAAACCTAGGTTTTTTTTTCGGTTCTTGAAACTAGAAATTAACTATTGAAAACTTGTTGTTTTCACAATCAAATCCCACCCCAGGTTCGCAAGCACCCGATTAACAAAACCCCTGTGTTTTCTGGATCAATCGATATCCAAATCGAGGGATTTAGGAGGGTGTTTAGATCGGATATTGTGGGTGGGGATGAACACAGAAGTGCGAATGATCAAAACCATATCAGATCGTACCTTGAATTCGATACCCTAGCGGGCTGGAGTGGTTAAGGTGTTGCGCTGATAGGGGAGAGACCCGGGTTCGAGTCTCTCCAACCCTATTCTTTTTCTGAGCAACTTTTTACACTATACTTTTATATAAAAACTTCCCCCATATTATCTTAATAATATATTAATGTATCTTGATGCCAGAAAATACCCGTAGACTCGGGTTTAGTTTTATAACCCAAATTTGTATTATTTCCCCACTTTCAAAATAATATATTTATAATATTTTCAACCCTAAACTCCTATTAAAATAATATATGTATATATATTATTTTCACCACATTCATAAACGTTATGTTAACGTTCCAAGCTAATAAATAATATATTTATATTATTACTCACGTTGTTATGATACGAATAAAAATAATAGTTTTATTATTTCTGACACCTAGTTAATTAACGTATCATTTTTCAAAGTTTAAAATAATATATAAAGTCATATTATTTTCCTAACCATTTTAAATGGCAAACGTACGAAGTTATTTATTTACTTAATATTATCCGTTATTAACATTCGACACGTAGCGCTTTGATCTTAATTATTATATTAAGAAACATATATATTTCCGTAGACGCGTTCGTCTACTCTTAAATCCTTAGAATGCGTTAAGGCGTTCAATCTTCCGTGTCGTCGTCACAAACCCCATATGACCCTAACTTATGTGTTTATAATTCTAGGGCATACGTAAGCCGTGCAGGCTAACAATTGAGATTCCAAATCTCTTACTTGTGTGATACTACCTACAACGCAACGCAGGTGAGTTTCACGACCCCTTTTTACTTGTTTTACTATTGGGGGAGAAACATGCTTACACACAAACATATTTTACTTGTTTTCCTGTTGAGGAGAAACAAACATGTACACAAACTATCATACGTTTACTTGTTTTCCCCGTGGGGGAGAAACAGGTACGCAGACAAACATTATTTTACATGTTTTTCCCGTTGGGGGAGAAAACATGACACAACTATTTTAGATTATTGTAATTCATATGTTATTACTGTTGAGGCTGAGCGTGACACACTATCACAGAAAGTCCTCATCATACATCGAACCGTTAATATGGATCTTAGAGAGGTAATGTTTAGTAGTACTACTGGGTTTGACCAATCCCACCCGTGTTAGTCTCGCTAACTCGATTAGAGATCGAACGGGTGAAATGTTAGCCTACTCACACCGCCAGTGTTGATAGACCTGGCTGGAGGCAAATACACGAATAGTCAGCTTCGGTTGCGAGCGCTTTAGTAAGACATGAACATAGGCTAGCTACCTATAGATATGCATATTGAATGTACATAATCTGGCAAACACTCTCTTATTACAAACTTGAAACGTGTGAACTCACCAACCTCGTGTTGACACTTTTCTTACATGTTTTTCAGGTCGCTTTAGCACAGGTTGCACACTTAGGACATGCATGAAGTCCTACTGTCATATCATTCATTTTAAACTTTTTAAACAGTTTACTTATTGATTGACGCTTGTTGCGTGTAATTACTTTTGATTTCATATTAACGTTTACGCTTCCGCATTAACTCTGAGCTTTTATGTTATGACATATAAGTCCCATATAGTGTCGTTTGATGTAACTAATGACTGAGATCCTGGTGTGTCACCTTCCAAACGGTAAAACTCCGTTAGTGGAATTTGGGGGTGTGACAGATTGGTATTAGAGACATTATAGAGAACTAGGATTGCATACTAGACTATAACCGCACACATGCATTAGTTACATGACACAAACACTCATACATGATACATACATTGCATTGCAGTCATGTTGACATCATTCATACCGCCCTCTACTGATGAGGAACACACCATTGGCATTGCATCATCATTCCCAGTGGCAACACTCGGGAATCACTAGAACATCATCCACTCCCGTCCGAGGGCAGCGAGACGAAGCCTTCGGAGGAGTCAGTTACATCACCATCACCTGTTGGGTATCGTGGGCTTTCTCAGGTCCATGTTATGGAAGACACTCAGCACTAACGCATATATCTTTGGGAGTTGGGATCGTCGAAGGCGAGTCCCTACTGTACCATCCTAGCAACAATACGCCGAGTGAAGGCATACCATTGCGCGTACTATTGCAGAATCCATTGACACGTAGATGTTATCACATTTCCGAGCCATGGGCTCGCTTCCTTGTTCAATATTCTGTTGAGAATAGATGGACCACAAAATTGAGAACGCATATTCAAACACCATTCTGACTCAGTTGAAAGGACGGTTACTTTGCTGCTTCCTGTAACGTGTATTCATGAATTAGTTTCATTTCTCGAAGACGCACTTCATGTACATGTTTGTTCCATGTTCTCATCTACAATCCGCTAGATTGGACTATCGTATTGTGTTTCAACTCGGGTGAATACTCGTATCAAACAATTCCCGACTACTCATACTGATATGAGTCCTAGTCGATCAACTTATGGTTGATGACTACTCCTTTCAATGACTTATCATATCTGACAACACTCTGTACTCGGTAATACAAACTAAAGGACATGTTGACACATGACATGGAGAACTAGGGTAAGCATGCAAGGCAAATTACCATTACGGGTGCACACGTAATAGTAATTTGAGGTGCATGTAAGTCCTGGTGAAACCTAGTGTGGATGAATGGTCCTAATCAGTGATTTACAGACTTAAATTTCCACTATCTGTAGAGACTCTCATAACCCACTCAATGACTAGTTGGTATCGTTAAACTCGTTTAATAGCTGATAGACGCGACTATCAGGTTGAAAATGTTTACGGACACACTGAATTATCATCAAAGGAATCCATCAATGTTATTTTCAGTCATGTAAGAGTCTTAGTGATCTTACGACTCTCATTCAAACTTAATCAATGGAACCACCTAGAGTGAAACTCTAGTAGAACCTCAGAGTAAAACCACCGACTCCAACTATGTACACAGAATTTGAGGAATTCTTTCTATGCTAACACGTTATTCCTTACACTCCAACAATAGATCCCATTTGAATTTGTTACCTCATCCTGTGACTAATCCTTAGTCTAACTTCGAATTTTACTCTAGCATATTCAATCCTGTAAACGGATTTCTTTCTTCACGAAATGATCCCGTTAATCCAATGGCATTAGGAAACGAAGATTTAACCTATCCAACCATCAGTTGAACGCAATTACTTAAACATACATCCTATCTCTTATGCTACTGGAATCTATATCTCATTAGACTTTTCTTTTCTACATGTGAACCTCTTCCCTTAGCCTATGCATTGACTGACACTTGCTTTATAAGCGCGGGTCTCACTAGAAGTCTCAGTATGACTTCACAAATTCCATATTAGTGTGTCGTGTTCCAACTCTATTAAAAGCCAAGTATACTATTGAGATAGCAGACGCTCAGAAAATCGAAACAACTCGCATTCTTATAGATGTAAACTAGTATTGGTTAGTCATAAACTTGACATTGACCTTCTGCCAGTTACACTTGGCAGTTTCGACCTTATTGTCGGTATGAATTGGTTATCCAAGAACTAACCTGAGGCCATCTGTTGTGACAAAAATGTTTACCTTCCTCTCCTTAGAGGGGAAATCCTTTCTGTCCAAGGCAAAAGGGAGTGGTGCAGTCGTTGGCATCATATCCTTCATGAAAGCACATAAATGTCTTCAAAAAGTTCATACTGCTATTTTGGATCTCGTCGCCAAGCAGTCATCTGAGGAGAAGAAAATTGATGATATCCCAATCGTACGTAACTATCCGGAAGTATTTCCCGAGGACTTGCCTTGTCTACCACCGTACCGTCAAGTTGAATTCCAAATCGATCTAGCACCCGGAGCGGCACCGATCGCTCGGGCACCTTATAGATTAGCACCTAGTGAATTACAAGAGTTGTCCACTCATTTATAGGATTTGTTGGATAAAGGTTTCATTCGACCTAGCTCATCACCATGGGGAGCTCCGGTCCTGTTTGTCAAGAAGAAGGATGAGACTTTCCGTATGTGCATCGATTACCGTGAGCTGATCAAAGTAACTATCAAGAACCGTTACCCTCTACATCGTGTTGGCTATCTATTTGACCAACTTCAAGGGTTAAGTTTCTATTTAAAGGTGGATCTTCGATCCGGATACCATCAATTGAGAGTCCGAGATGAGGATATCTCTAAGACTGCTTTCAGGGCAATGTACGACCACTATGAATTTATGGTCATGCCTTTCGGATTAACCAACGCACCTGCGGTATTCATGGACCTCATGAACCGTGTGTGTAAGCCTTACCTTGATCAATTCGTCATCGTTTTCATCGACGACATTCTCATTTATTCCAAGAACAAGGAGGAACATGAGGAACATCTACGCCTAATTTTGGAATTACTTAAAAGGGAACAACTATATGCTAAGTTTTTCAAGTGTGAATTTTGGATCCGGGAGGTTCAATTCTTAGGACATGTGGTTAACAAGAAATGAATACATGTCGACCCATCAAATATAAAAGCCATCAAGAATTGGGCAGCACCGACGACTCCGACTGAGGTGCGACAATTTCTGGGATTGGCTGGTTATTACCGTCGATTCATTGAGGAATTTTCAAAAATTGCACAACCTCTCACTGCCTTAACTCAAAAGGGTAAAGCCTATAACTGGGGCGATAACCAAGAGTCAGCATTCCAACATCTTAAACAAAAACCTTGCAGTGCACCTATTCTAGCTCTTCCGGAAGGAACGAATGATTTTGTGGTGTATTGTGACGCGTCTATTCAGGGTCTAGGTTGTGTGTTAATGCAACGAGAAAAGGTGATCGCGCATGCTTCGCGTCAACTAAAGGTTCACGAGAAAAACTACACCACTTATGACCTAGAGTTGGGAGCCGTAGTCTTCGCACTTAAAATATGGAGACATTACTTGTATGATACCAAATGCACCATCTACACCGATCACAAGAGTCTCCAGCACATCTTCGAACAGAAAGAGTTGAACATGCGACAGCATCGTTGGGTCGAACTCTTGAATGATTATGATTGTGCGATCCGGTATCATCCGGGTAAAGCTAACGTTGTAGCTGATGCCCTAAGTCAAAAGGAAACGAAACCCAAATGAGTTCGAGCATTACAGCTTACTATTCACCCCGGATTACCTGACAAAATCCGTGGTGCTCAACTCGAAGCCATGAAAGAGGAAAACCTACCGTTGGAAGGTACACGCGGTATGGAAGCACAACTCGAGGTCAAATCTGATGGTATTCGCTACTATGCCAAGCGAATATGGGTTCCGGTACTAGTCATGGATGGGGCTCATAAATCTCGTTACTCTATTCATCCAGGTTCCAACAAGATGTACCATGACCTAAAGGTGCTGTATTGGTGGCCAAAGATGAAGGCCGATATAGCCACCTATGTGACCAAGTGCCTGACTTGCGCGAAGGTCAAAGTTGGATATCAAAAGCCTTCTGGTCTCCTTCAACAACCAGAATTTCCCATGTGGAAATGGGAGCAAATATCCATGGACTTTATCACAAAATTACCACGAACTCCTACCGGGTGTGATACCATTTGGGTAATTGTTGATCGTTTAACAAAGTCCGCTCACTTCTTAGCAATCAAGGAAACCGACAAAATGGATAAGCTTACTCGTATTTACTTGAAAGAAGTAGTCTCTCGGCACGGGGTGCCAATCTCTATCATTTCGGATCGTGATGCACGATTCACCTCTCGTTTCTGGCAGTCGTTACATAAAGCTTTAGGCACGCATCTAGATATGAGCACAGCATACCATCCTCAAACGGATGGCCAAATAGAACGTACTATTCAAACGCTGGAGGACATGCTACGAGCTTGTGTGATTGATTTCGGTAACACTTAGGAGTCTCACCTACCGTTGGTGGAGTTCTCCTATAACAACAATTATCACACTAGCATCAAGGCAGCTCCATTTGAAGCACTATATGGACGGAAATGCCGTTCTCCTATTTGTTGGACCGAAGTTGGGGATAGTCAACTTACAGGTACTGAACTTGTATTCGGAACTTCCTAAAAGATCGTTCAAATCCGAAACTGTATGGCGGCAGCTCGTGATCGTCAAAAGAGCTATGCCGACAAGCGTCGTAAACCCTTAGAGTTTCAAATAGGTGACATGGTCTTACTCAAAGTCTCACCTTGGAAAGGTGTCATTCGCTTCGGGAAGCGAGGCAAACTAAACCCTCGTTATGGTGGACCTTTCAAGATAGTAAAGAGAATTGGCCCAATCGCGTATCAACTGGACCTGCCGGAAGGACTTAATGGTGTACACGATGTCTTTCACATCTAAAATTTGAAGAAATGTCTCACAGACGAGTCTCTCGCGGTTCCCCTTGAGGAACTACACATTGATGAACAGTTACGTTTCATCGAAGAACCCGTGGAAATTATGGATAGGGAAATCAAAACGTTAAAGCACAGTAAAATCCCTATCGTCAGAGTTCGTTGGAACTCGAAACGCGGACCGGAATTCACGAGGGAGTGTGAGGATCAGATAATGCGCAAGTATCCTAATATATTCAAGCACTCCACGTCAAACTCTTAAGTTACTATTCTAATTTTCGGGACGAAAATTCTTTCAACTAGGGGATGATGTGACACTCAGAATTTTTTTTTTATTTATCTTAATTTTCGGGACGAAAATTCTTTCAACTAAGGGATGATGTGACAATCCGAACTTTGGAATTAACTCCGTTAGCAAATTCCGTTAAGTCTTAACCTAATTAACTCAAATCTCAAATCTTAGGGACTAATCCTGTCATTATTCCAACTAAAACTATAGGGATTAGTTATGTAATTAATCTATACTCAATATGTTGACTCTGAAAAATCAAAATTGAGGAATTTTGTCTCTGTTGACTTTTAAAAGTCAAACCCATGAATTCTTGGCTTGAATTGGAACTCATAATTCGCTAATCACTCAAATTCGTAACTGAACCATCTTAAATGGCAATAAACGACCATCATTGAGCAGTTTAACATCATTATTAGACACGAATTAATCCCAATAACGAGCTTTAAACCGAAACCATCGAATTCATTGCCATTTCTCACCAATTCTATTAATTAGTCTACCATTCTCTCAATCGAGCATCTGCACACGTTAGACGAGCCTCCCAGAAGCTTCTGCATATACCAATTTGGTCGGAGGAGTGGCCGGAGACACGAAGGACCAAACCCGTCACCATCGGCACATGTTCTAGTCGTATAGTATCAATCCGATATCCATACTGGTAATTACCTATACCATTGGTTTCGTTTCAGCCTCTAGAATAAAAGCCCTATGCTAATGGGGGCGTACATTGTCGAATTCCACTCAAACCGATTCTAGGGTTCTTTAGATTTTCGGTTTGATCGAACTCCAATCAAATCATCACCTTAATCAAATTAAATCATAGGGCTAGACTCGCAATGACTCGTTTGTTGGAAGCCCTATGATTCCAACAGATTTCGTTATCAAATTTGCTCAATTTAATTCTTGATCAAACCTAGGTTTTTTTTTCGGTTCTTGAAACTAGAAATTAACTATTGAAAACTTGTTTTCACAATCAAATCCCACCCCAGGTTTGCAAGCACCCGATTAACGAAACCCCTGTGTTTTCTAGAATAAAAGTCTCTCCAACCCTATTCTTTTTCTGAGCAACTTTTTACACTATACTTTTATATAAAAACTTCCCCCATATTATCTTAATAATATATTAATGTATCTTGATATCAGAAAATACCCGTAGACTCGGGTTTAGTTTTATAACCCAAATTTGTATTATTTACTCACTATCAAAATAATATATTTATAATATTTTCAACCCTAAACTCCTAATAAAATAATATATGTATATATATTATTTTCACCACATTCATAAACGTTATGTTAACGTTCCAAGCTAATAAATAATATATTTATATTATTACTCACGTTGTTTTGATACGAATAAAAATAATAGTTTTATTATTTCTGACACCTAGTTAATTAACGTATCATTTCTCAAAGTTTAAAATAATATATAAAGTTATATTATTTTCCTAACCATTTTAAATGGCAAACGTACGAAGTTATTTATTTACTTAATATTATCCGTTATTAACATTCGACACGTAGCGCTTTGATCTTAATTATTATATTAAGAAACATATATATTTCCGTAGACGCGTTCGTCTACTCTTAAATCCTTAGAATGCGTTAAGGCATTCAATCTTTCGTGTCGTCGTCACAAACCCCATATGACCCTAACTTATGTGTTTATAATTCTAGGGCATACGTAAGCCGTGCAGGCTAACAATTGAGATTTCAAATCTCTTACTTGTGTGATACTACCTATAACGCAACGCAGGTGAGTTTCACGGCCCATTTTTACTTGTTTTACTATTGGGGGAGAAACATGTTTACACACAAACATATTTTACTTGTTTTCCTGTTGAGGAGAAACAAACATGTACACAAACTATCATACTTTTACTTGTTTTCCCCGTGGGGGAGAAACAGGTACGTAGACAAACATTATTTTACATGTTTTTCCCGTTAGGGGAGAAAACATGACACAACTATTTTAGATTATTGTAATTCATATGTTATTACTGTTGAGGCTGAGCGTGACACACTATCACAGAAAGTCCTCATCATACATCGAACCGTTAATATGGATCTTAGCGAGGTAATGTTTAGTAGTACTACTGGGTTTGACAAATCCCACCCGCGTTAGTCGTGCTAACTCGATTAGAGATCGAACGGGTGAAATGTTAGCCTACTCACACCGTCAGTGTTGATAGATCTGGTAGGAGGCAAATAAACGAATAGTCAGCTTCGGTTGCGAGCGCTTTAGTAAGACATGAGCATAGGCTAGCTACCTATAGATATGCATATTGAATGTACATAATCTGGAAAACACTCTCTTATTACAAACTTGAAACCTGTGAACTCACCAACCTCGTGTTGACACTTTTTCTTACATGTTTCTCAGGTCGCTTTGTCACAGGTTGCACACTTAGGACATGCATAAGGTCCTACTGTCATATCATTCATTTCAAACATTTTAAACAGTTTACTTATTGATTGACGCTTGTTGCGTGTAATTACTTTTGATTTCATATTAACGTTTACGCTTCCGCATTAACTCTGAGCTTTTATGTTATGACTTTTAAGTCCCATATAGTGTCGTTTGATGTAACTAATGACTGAGATCCTGGTGTGTCACCTTCCAAACGGTAAAACTCCGTTAGTGGAATTTGGGGGTGTGACACCACGCACTCCCCTATGAGCGGTACGGGTCGTGATAAGCAGGATAGTCCGGTGGGGTCGCAAGTCGTAGGAAGATCCTCCTCCACCCTCCACATCCGGATAACCAATCCCAACAGGACACATCCATTTTAGGTCCTCTGGGTACGGCCACGTCTGTAGGATCAGCCATCTCGTGATAACTACGGAATCTAAACGGTGCTCTGTCGTCTTGGTGCAGCGGACTGAAGTTAGAGTGGGGTTAGTGTGTGACGTGAGGTGACTACAATATCCATTTGACATGATGAATGGTTATGCAATGCGTATGCAATGAAAAGGTTTTAGTGAGTCATTTAATTTATAGACTAGGTTCAGTCTTAGACTCCTAGTTCACTATAATCAATGACTCTGATATTAATCTGTCACACCCCGCCATGACGGAAACGTGGGGTGTAACATTCACTGGTTTTCAAAGCATATGATTACCGCAAACACATACATGATAATTAGATACATAATCAAGTTTAAAGTTTCCTATCATTCATATATATATACATATATATGTCATGATCCATATATATATGTATGTGTTTCATTGGAATGATGGAAAAGTTGGAATGGTGGTATGTATGTATGTATTGCCGTTCGAAATGATTGAGTGTTAATCTAAACCAAATGATTACAAGTATGGATGGAAAAGTTGGAATGATGGTATGTATGTATTGCCATTCGAAATGGAGAAAGGGAAATAGAGATGGAGTGTTGGCTTCAACCTAATGATTACTAGATTTGGTGGATGTGATGGACTTGATCTTTGAGTGTATGGAAGTTTGAATGAGTATGGTTCTTATGACACAAAAATGATTACTAGATTTGGTGGATGTGATGGACTTGATCTTTGAGTGTATGGAAGTTTGAATGAGTATGGTTCTTATGACACAAATCATTGGATTAGGTTAGAGTTTTGGTGTGGGTGGCCCCCTCCCACTTGTGGGTTACGGCCGAGAAGGCCAAATGGGTGGGGTTTGGGTTTAGTTCAAACTTTAGTTACATTCAATTGTAGTTAGTTAAGTTTTAGATGGTGTAAACCCGATAGGTGATCCCGTAATATAATACCCGGTGTAGGACTTTTCATTATCAAATAACTTGATATATTTTTGTGTTGATTGACTAGTCACAATAGTTTACTAGTTAGACCCGACATAATCATTATTTTAACTAAATCATACATGTTTACACATAAAATAACCTAAAACATGCAATAGACATTTTTATGTCCACCTTTAAAAGTTTAGTCACCAATATATATGTTTTTATATTAAAAACGCGTCTCTAGATTTTACTGGAATAAAATCTTGTTAATCACGAATGAACGTACAATGCGGGTTATAGTTGTTTATTCCCTAGTAATTCTAAAAATTACTAAAATATATTGTGTGTTCATATGCTAGACTCCTTGACAATACTTTGTCAAAATGAAAGTTCAGGAAATATAAAGTATGGACGTGCAATTATGAATATGGATATTGCCCTGAAATGCTGGGTGACATAGTTTTGATTCAGCAGTCTTCATACCAGCGAAGTTGGTCAGGCATTGTTGATTAAGGAATTTATAAAACATGTCTGCCATTGTAACGTTTCCCCTATTAATAAAATATGCTTCATCCCGGAGATCTTGCTTAGTCCAGGAGCTAAAGTCATTAGCATTCTTGTAGTATTCTAGTCGACCACTTTTTCTTTTCACCACAAACATATTCTTTTCTTGATCAAGCTGTCAGGAAGCAATCCTTGACCTGTCACCCCTCTTGGAATAATATCCTTCAATATTAGTAGTGACATGAGTCTCTATAGGGGGACCAGGAGGCAACAACCAGGAAGGCCATTCCTTTCTAGGATTAACTTCAGAATGCGATGCTTCATTGACCTCAGCAGTAGAACTTTACATATTTACAGAATCATCAATATCTTGATTTAATATCTCAAGCTCAGAATCAGAAGAGCTGTCAAACATTTCCACATTAGATGCATTGGTAGGATCTGAATCTTTGTCTTTAGGTTGATCATCGGGAGAATTGTTATCCAGATTACCTTCAAGATTCTCTTCAAAATTGAAATTATAAAGATCATCATCTTGATCTCCTCCAGCATTATCATCCTGATTACTTCCCCCGGCATCTCCACCTCCTTGATTATCATCATCATTCCATCATCATTCTTTTTGCTATCATCCTTTGCCTCTCTATCCTCAAGTTTCTTCTTTAGTTCAAACACAAGGGCAGTTAGATAGCCCTGATTGGCTTCCAAAGACATGATTCGCACATTTTGTGCCTCCACCTGTTGTTCTAATTCGAATACCCTTTCCTGCAGAATATGTGGATCTACAGGAGCACGGATGGAAGGGTCTATAGGACTCTTGTCCTTTGCTTTCTCAGCATGATATGCCTCGCCCGATGACACAAAAAACTAATAAGTGTCAAAAGCAATAGGATTAGGGCTCACCTGAGATGATGACTGTGGTAAAGTTGAGGTGGGTGGTGGTGATTGTGGTTGCTATATTGAAGGAGTGGGAGTAGCTGTTGGTGGCATTCGTACACTCCTTGGATCTCTTCGTTTTCTTGGACGTGAAGGAAGATCTTGATCTGGGTTATACTCTGGATCGTTTTCAACTATATTAGATGAAGAGGTGAGAGGAGGAATCTCAACTCTTCATATTTTGTTCTCCATTTCTCGAACATACCGATTTATTGGTACTAGTGGTCTCTCCGGTGTACCCTCACTGTCAGACGAAGATAGAACTTCAGTTGCGTCTGACTCAGGTACCACCGGATGTTGTGGTTGTGGTTCTTTTTGAGGTTCATGTTGTTTTTGTTCTTGTGGTTGTTGTAGTTGCTGAATGACATGGTCATCAACAACCTCGGATTCATGTTGTACCGCCGTTTCTTCTTGAATTTCATCTTCTAAGGCAGCAAATCTACCAAACTTATCAAGAGGACGCAACCCTTGATAAACTCTCTTTCCTTGTTTGTTGACATTCATGTACTTGAAGATCATAGGACCCATAGCCTTCAAATCCAGTGTTTCCACAGTAGGTACTAGATCGGCATGATTTTTGTTGATGATTATCTGTAGAAATCTGGGAAACATCATAAAGATGTCCTTCTTTGCTCCCTTTAAATTACTCTTAAATTCCTCAAACACCATTCTTGAAAAGTTGTAATTCCAGCTCATAGTAAGGGTAACCATAGCAGATGAGATGGTGGCATTCAATTCATCAAAACCTCCTTTTCTGCCTGTCATACAGTTCATGCACACGTGTGCTAGGTACCTCATGTATGGATGTAGTAACTTCTTGTATATTGGGGGGTAGTTTCCTTCATACCCCATAATCAGAAGGACCAGAGTTACATTATCAGCAGCCAGCTTGATCGGATAACCAGCCTCATCTCCAAATTGTAGAGCAACTCTGATAACAGCCTCAGAAACTTTGATTCTTTTGTTCTATATAGTTCTAAAAATGCATTTTCCCCCCATTGACATTGGGGTGAATAGAGGCAGTCTCCCATAATTCCTGATAAAACTTTTGCATATAATAGGATTTTCCATAAACAGCAAAGTTGATGAGGGAAAGTGTCAACCCCACAACCATAGATCTAAAGTACCCGTAATCTTCAGGTGGATCCAGAGTGAAAGAAAAGATGTTATGATCAGGAACAAATCTTAATTCAGCCATACCTGCACAAAACTTACTAAGTTAGAACTATAATGACAATTCATAATTCAATAATAATAATTTAATTCATTTTAGTCACAAGGGTTCTCGGCAAACAAGAACTTCAACATGGTTTAAGTTATCCAAGGGTTTACGGAAAACCAAGAGTATCCGGGAAACAAGGGTTTTTGGTTTCCTTTGTGGTTCACGGCCAAACAGTTGTTTTCAGCCTTGCTGAGGGTTCACGGCTTCCTGATGGTTTACGGGAGACAAAACCGTATACTAGAAGTCTAAAAGGTTCACGGTATCTTTGAAATTACACCGTGAACCCCTCTGGAGGGTAACACCGAATAGCACTAATCTTCCCAATTACATTACTTAAACTCCGATTTGCATGTTCCGGACCATACTCCTATGATCGCCAACATATTTCAACCCTCATCATCCCTTTAATTTCAGGTTTTACTCTTAAATCATTAGAACAAGAACTTAGATTCCTTTGCTTGAGGATTTACGGCCGAATCAACAAATATATCATATTAATCAATCAATTCAGTTGTAGGGAGTGTAAAGCATACCTGAAACCTGCAACACAACTTGTCAACGAGCAAATGCAAGAGAATTTAAGAGATTAAGATGAAGATTGATCACCGAGAGATAGAGAGACTATATTTTCTTTTTAAAGAGCCGTGAACTATTAAACCCTAAGGAGGGCTTAAGTATCCTTTGATCTCACTCGGTTTGCAACATTTAGGGCCCACCGAGAACCATGGTGGGCCAAATTAAAAACCCGTATACTTTGATAAGTATGTAATCCCTAAGATGCATAGATTTAAAATTTTGAACTTGGTCATTTGATGATTAAAAAAAATAAAATAAACTAAAATAAAATGAAAAAAGTAAAATAAGATAAAATTAGAATAAAACAGAACCATATCTATACACACTAGCAACAACGAGCCTCCAGGAAGTTTGCAATGAGATCATATCGTTCTATAGGCAGACCAAGGAACATTTTTCAGCACGGGTTTACTCAGACAGGTCTAGTAGATTGCCAATATTTAAATCCTCTTAAACTCATCCTTTAGCGTCAAACCTAAGTCTTTCACTGTGATTTAATTATCTTGTTTTGGTAGAATTCTTTATGACTCAATGGGTCCCACACTCATATCTTAGAAACCTATGATTATTTATCTATGAATTATTATGAATTCTTGATGAACTTTAATGGACCCCACAACTTATCAGGTAAACCTTCCCTTCCTTATGGTCTTTTGAGCACCTAAAAAATAACTAACTGAGCATAACTAGCACAGGTTTATGAACTGTTCAGGGAATCTCTGACAAATTTGATCAAAAACATAGCACTGCGTACTTACATGTTCAGAATCAACAAATGCTAAGGGTCATAGCACAACGGACTTACATGCCTTGACAAGAGATCCCTTCCCAGTCACATATTCCCAAAAAGAAAATATATATATATATATACATAAATATATTTATATGTACGCCTTTAGACGTATCTTTTGATGTATGACATTGCATATCTTTTTAAGTATATCTAATGCACGACATTAACATTGCGTGTCTTTTTGCTCAGAATTCTGCTTTGAAGATTACCTTTGCACTTTCATTGAGTGTCTTTTCACCTTTTGCATGACAACGCATGTCATATATATATATATACACACACTATATATATAGAGACTTGTAACAAGTCAACTCGCAACCCCTTTGTGAAGGGTCTCGGTTAGTGCAATCCCGATAGAGCATGTTTTATCCACAGTTCATCAACCTTTATGTTTAAGTTTCAATTATTAACAGGAAGTGCTAATTATACCAACCTATGAGATGTTCCCCCATTAAGGACATAAAATTATGATGTTCAAGTGTATCACATGCAGAGCCTATCAACATATCCCACATAGATCCTAGTCATTTCAATTTAGTGCCTTACATGTGTTGATCTAAACCTTAAGAAACGAACAATCATATCACTTCCCATTTGTTTGTAAATCACCGACTCAAACGTAAGCACAATCTTTTTTGTATTTTTCTTAGAGTTGAACTAAAAAACAGACTCAAACAAAGAAAACTGACTAAACTATAGGCAGACTCTTTTTGTATTTTCTTGACTCAAATAAACTTAAAACAGACTCTTTTTGTATTTTTCTTGACTCAAATAAACTTAATGCAGATTCTTTTTGTATTTTTCTTGATTCTCCCCCTAAATTTGTGCATAAAAAAAATGTACAAATTTAAACTAAAAAAAATCTTTTTATGACCTTCTCAATCTTTAAAACCAATCATTTTCAGGGATTCTACAAGCAGATTGAAGCGAGATGTATCAAATGCTTTTTGTGAAGATATCTGCAACATTGTTATCAGAATCAACACGCTCAAGACATATGAGATTTCTCTCAAAACAGTCCCGAATAAAATGCACCTTGATATCAATATGCTTGGTTTTTTTAATGTTGTATCGGATTTTTAACTATAAGCACGACAACCTCATTATCACAGAAAATTATGGTGTTTAGAAAAGTCAAACCGTAATCCAGCAATTGGTGTTGCATCCAGATGACATGTGAGCAACAAGCCAATGCAACAACATATTCTGCCTCAATAGTGGAGGTGGAGACTATGTGTTGCTTTTTGCATTGCCATGAGATGAGTCTATCCCCCAGAAATTGACATCCCCCGCTTGTAGATTTCCTGTCAAGCTGACAACCTCCATAGTCACTGTCAGAAAAACCATACAAGTCAAAATTAGAATCCTTAGGATACCAAAGGCCATGCCGAGGCTTGCCCTTTAGATACCAAAAGATTCGTTTAACAACAGTTAAATGTGACATCTTAGTATTGGCCTGATCTCGGGCACACTAACACACTGCAAACATGATATCCGAGCGACTAGCCGTCAGATACATCAGTGAACCGATCATAGATCGATAGATTTTCTGATCAACAGCCACCCCGGTTGTATCGGCATCCAGAACTGGCCGAGCAGACATGGGTGTAGAATCAGCGTGAGCATCAATAAACTTGAACTTTTCTAGAATATCATCCACATATTTCCATTGATGAATAAGAGTACCATCACTTGATTGTTTCACTAGCATACCAAGAAAGAAAGACATCTCTCCCAAAGCACTCATCTCAAATTTCTTTTCCATGACCTTTCTAAACTCTGTGCATAACTCATCATTTGTGGACCCGAAGATGATATCGTCCACATAGATCTGCACCAAAATAAGATCTTTTTCCACCTTTCGAACGAACAGGGTCTGATCAATTGCTCCACGAGTATAGCCATGAGCAAGCAGATGGTCTGTCAGAGTGGCATACCAAGCATGAGGTGCCTCATGTAAACCATATAGAGCCTTGTCCAGTTTATACACATAATTTGGATGATCATAGTCTTCAAACCCAGGTGGTTGACGTACATAAATCTCCTCCTTAACTTTCCCATATAGAAATGCAGTCTTGACATCCATTTGATAAACTATGAAATTCATATACGATGCATATGCCAAGAAAATTCTAATTGCTTCCAGACCAGCAATTGGTGCAAACACTTCCTCGTAATCAATCCCTTCTTACTGGTAGAACCCCTGAACTACCAATCTAGCTTTTTTCTGTATTATGACTTGCTTTCATCTTGCTTGTTTCGAAATACCCAACGAGTGCCGATAGTTTTCTTTTCTGGTGGCAATGGCACTAACTCCCATACTTTCAGCTTGGCAAATTGATTCAACTCCTCATGCATTGGATCAACCCAGCTTGGCTCAAGTAAAGCCATCTTAATGTTCTTTGGTTCAATTTGTGAAATAAAACATGAGCAGAGACATCTATTGATATTCCCAGCCGTGCTTCTAGTCTTAACACATTCAGTCAATGAGCCAACGATGTTGCTCACTGGATAAACCTTGTTGATACTATGAGAGGGAGTTTCAAGAACTTGGAGCGTGTCAGGTAGGTTTGTCAGATTATCCTGTGTCTCTTGATCGGGTCCATCAGTTTTGTTAGAAATCGGCTTCTCGACAACACTTTCATCAGGAATCGCCTCCTGGAATTTTGAGGCATCTGTAGTATCTGGTGTAGAAGTACCTTCATTTACCGTAGATGTAGAACCCTCAGAGACATTTGTGACATCAGGAATCGGCTCTTGAGATGATGATGCGGCAATAGACTATGCCCTTAGAATTTCTGGTGGATCAACAGTCAGCATTGGTCCCATGTATGGACCGTCATCTTCGTCACCAAGCTCAAAAGAATCATCTTCTGTTCCTACAATCACATTAGTGTGAACACTAAATGACTTAAAAAGTGAATGATAATCAAACAACCATGTCGGTCTGCATTCAGCATCAATTGGGTTTTTCTCCTACCAGTCCACATAAGTTGACTCTCTAATTTATTTAGTGACCTTGTTGTAGACTCTGTAGGCTGTGGTGTTAGAACCATATCCCACAAAGTAACATTCATCAGCTTTCTCATTAAACTTTGGAGTAGATTCCGTGTGTAACAATGTGCACGAACAACCAAAAGCTCTTAAGTACCCGACCCTGGGTTTTTCATTATAGAGAATTTCATACGGAGTCATCTGTAGACGCTTGTTTAGGAGAACCCGATTTAACACATAGCAAGCGGTGTTGACTGCCTTAGCCCAACAAAAACAATGGTAGCTTAGATTCAGAAAGCATTGTTCGAGCAGCTACAATGAGAGTTCTATTCTTTCGCTATACTACACCGATTTGTTGAGGCGTACGAGCAGCACTGTACTGTCTAGCTATTCCCTTTTCAGTGCAGAATTGATTCAAGACTGGATTCTTGAATTCTGTTCCATTGTTACACCGAATAGCCTTTACCTTCACATCTCTTTGATTTTCCACCAAAATGATGAAATTCTTAATTAGCTCTGTAGTCTCACTTTTATTAGCCAAAAAGAAAACCCAAGAAAAACGTGAGTAATCATCAGTAATGACTAAACAATAAGACTTTTGCTCGATGCTCATCACATTCACAAGACCAAATAGATCCATATGAAGTAGATGGAGAATGCAGTCAATTGAATTAATCCACTTTGACTTATGAGGCTTCCTGTGTTGTTTCCCCTTAGCACATGCAACACATTTTTCGATTGAGAAAAATTCTTTAACTGGTAGACCACGAACGTGATTACCCTTTGCAATTCGGTTTAAGTTTTTTAGATTAACATCACCAAGACGAGGATGCCACGACATCGCATCATTTTCAACAGATTTTGATAAAAGACATGTATTTTCATAAACATGTTTACTATTCATGTCAATGACATATGAGTTTCCGTTATAGAGTGTTCTTAACAAAATCCACTCCTCAGGCACCATGAAGCCTGGTTTTAAAAATAAGCATTCTTTGTTTGTGAAATGAGCAGAATATTCTTTATCACAAATTTGGGAAACGCTCAATAAACTATGATTCAACTCAGAGATGTAGCTTATGTAATTAAAACTCAACGAACCATTTACCACAGTACCTTTCATACTTATCTTGCCACCTTTACCTACCGCAAAGGAAACATAACCTCCATTGAAATTTTGCAAATCATGAAGTAAAGATATGTCTCCTGTCATGTGCCTGGAACAACCACTATCAACATACCATAGGTTATTAACAGTCCTCCTTGGCTGTTCTTGCATGAAATAGGAGATTAATTAGTCATTGGTACGTAGGCCATAGTAGATCTGGGTATTCCTAAAGCATCAATATATGATACTTCATGCAGGCACATATCATTGTTAGATTCAATTGGTGGTGGTGCCTCAAGTTTCTCCTTAGCTTTCCAGACAGGCTTAGTTGGAACAAATGCCTTTCTTTCTTTTGAAACTAAAACTTTAGGTTTCTCCTTTTGTTTATTTTTTTTAATCTTTTGTCTTTCAATATAAGCCTATTTGTTTTTCTTTGCAACATTCCAATCACCATCAGAAGGTTTAACAAAGGGTGACTGACTCTTCATGGCCTTGGGCTGTGTAGCCTTCACTGGCTTAGAGTGAGTGACCTCCCTTTGTGTAGTTTTCTGATTTTTCTCATAATAAGGTACATAAGGACAATGTACATAGTTTCTTGCCAAATGACCAGATTTCCAACAAGTATAACATGATTTCTTCTTTGCATATGGTGCAAAGCTTGACCTGTTTGACCACTGATGAGGTGAACCACTTTGTTTGTTATTTGAAACCTGTTCACATTCTCTGTGTTGTTTAGCATGGTTTTGTTCAAACCTCTTATGATAATGGTCATATTTTGAGTAAAATGTATAATGCTTAGATGAAGCATTTGAAGTTTGAACCCAACCTTTTGCTTGGTCACATGTTTGTTTTTCTTGAAAGTATATTTTTCAACATTTCCATTTACAGATGTGATGCGCGTGTCGTGATAAGTTAAAAAGATGTTTAAATTATTAGGGTTTCATGAGAACAGGTTTTAAATTTATAAAATGATAAATACTCAACCTTAAAACACACACAAAAGGCAAGTGTACCTATCGCAGCGTAACATAGTTTAGGTAAAAACCAAGTATCGAACCAATGGACATGGTCGAGTTCCAATACTCAACTTTTGTTATCATTTAGCCGATTTAATTAGTGAGTGTGTTTTGTGTGCTTTTGAAGCAGAAAATTAAATGACAGAAAAGTAAATGATGGTAAAGTAAAAATATCAGGAAAGTAAAAATGTGCGTGATGTGTGTAACAGAAATGTAACTAGCAGAATAGTAAATAGCAGGAAAGTAAATATCTTGGAAATGATCAGGTCACGAAGAGTATTGCTTTGAGCTTTGAATCTGCTTGGTATATGATAATATTAAGTTGACTAATCCAGTGGTATGACTACTACAAACTTGTGACCCGGGACACCGCTACAGCCTCATTCTCACAATATTTTATTAGACTTTGCTCACCGGGAGGCGGTGTAACAATGGGACCATGTATAAAGACGTACCGTTCCCAACATGAGTTCACCAATTCTTGGTCACATAATAAGTTAGTATAAAGACGTACGACCTTACTAGTGTTGACCAAGCCTTGGCTTATCAAAATCCACTTGTATAAAGACGTACAAGCATAAAGAGAAGTTTGATTAAAAAGGTTTTACGGTCTTACGCTTTAAAATCAAGAACACTCACAATTGTAAAGATAGATTTAGATAATAATAAAAAGCCCACCTAGAAGGTGGTTTTAAGAGCGAATAGTTAAAGACATAAACATACCACTAGATCAATACGTCAAACATTAACATACACCAAACTTCATATGCACCCTAGCAATACAAAGAGTTTAGCCACGAATGTCCATACTAACTAGCGTAACGCTGAGTTTCGTAGGTTCCCTATTCCGGACAAAGAGGAGGTGCCTCTCTACTCTCTAATATAACTACGAAATACTCTCTCTGGAATAGTGTCTTGAGGTATGGAAAGGTGTCTGAAACCAAGAACCCAAGCCCTCTATTTATAGGCCTCAAAATGAGCAATGCACGGTCGTGCATTGGTTTGCACGGGAGTGCAAACACCCCAAGAATCAAACAGGGTACAGAGGACATTGTGTCACACCCCGACCGATGGCGGAATCATCGAGGCGGACAATGTGATGATTGTTCAAAAGCACATGATAGCTAAAGGTTGCATAATTCATTAATTTAATTTAAAGACAACAAGATCCAAATACAATACATTCCAAATAACCTAGTCTAGTTCAAAACATTGATTTATTTAACTAGGTCCATGTTACTTAAGTGGAGAAACCTTCGGCAAGTAGTCACATATCCAAACCTGAAACATTATTTAAATCAAGTGTCAACTAAAAAGTTGGTGAGTACATAGGTTTAGTAAATCCAGTAAATAGTAGTGTAAATCGTTTTGCAACTCATTGTTTATCTTGTTAAACATAGCATAGGATGTAACATTTATTTAATCACAATTCAAACCGAGTTTGACGCGCTTGAACAGAGCACAACAGCTAAGTCCGGTATGCTTGAATATAGTTACCCACTATATCCGGTATGATTGAATATAACACGCGGTTATATCCGAGTATGCAGTAATAAACACCCTAACCGGGTGGGCTGGTCAGGCACAATAGATCTATCAATATTACAGTTGGTTGTCTTGTGTTTAAATGTATGTACATCCAAAGAATAAGCATATAGTCTCATGTATAACACGTATAAACAATGTGAGTAGCATGTGTAATGTTTCACCCCAAAACGTATAAAAATGTAAAATAGGGGCTATGTAACTCACCTGGCTAGCGGATGTTTTTAAATCCACAAGTGCGGGTGATAAGGATGTTGAAAACTAAGCACGATGAAATCCTATGTAGATAAATACGTATTATTGTATGTTTGTATGTGCGTATTCGTATTTAAATGTATATCGGTTTTATAATAATATTCCTTAATATTTATTTATAAAATATGGTAGGAATATGATAATGGTTTTGTAAAACTTTAACTTAAAAATATATATATATATTGTTTTAAACAAGTATTCATTATATTTAATGTATTTATAAATAATAATAACAAATAAAAGAAAATTCTTTATTTGACTAATCATGTTATATAGTTTAAAATTTGTTTTAACAAGTTTATTAAAAATATTGCAAGATTTATAAAAATGAGACCTTTTACATATTAAATGTATTTTAATAAGTTTATAAACATGTTACAAGATTTATAAAAATATAGGACATTTTATATATATAAAAAATGTGTTTAAACAAGTTTATAAAAATGTTGTAAGTTTTATAAAAATATTGGACATTTTATATATAAAAATGTGTTTAAACAAGTTTATAAAAATGTTGTAAGTTTTATAAAAATATTGGACATTTTATATATAAAATGTGTTTGAATAAGTTTATAAAAATATTATAAGATTTAAAAAAAAAAAAAAAATTGGAATAGTTTATAGATAAAAAGATTGTTTAATAGATTTCAAAATAAACGAACGATCAAACCGACTCGTTTTAGTCTTTAGTGTATAAAAATAATATTAAAATAAGTTAAGATAATTAAATAAAATAAAAAAAACGAAAATAGGAGCAAAATGGGGTTGGGCCGTAGGCCACCCGGATCGAACCCGCGACCTGATACACAAACACACACACGCATAACCAGCCGGGCTACTGCCCATCGCTGGTTATGTGTGTGTCGTTTAATTGATATACACGCAACCCGTGTTGGTCGCTGGTCCTCGGCAATCCGGCAACCGCGTCCGAGGAGTTGAGTTTGCTCGGTAATCCTCGAGCGATTGCCGAGATTTCGTCGGGGATTGATTACCTGATGATGACAGAAGCTAATGGACCCGAAATGAGGCTCGAACTTGGTCGCGAAGTGTCCGGTCGGCAAGGCTTTGGAACTCGAAAATGTCACAAGTGGGAATCGACTTCTGGATGGAATTAAACTTCGAAACTTTGGTCACAGCTTCTTTCAGGGACGACGAATGCCATGGTAGTCTCAATTTGGAGTGAGAGTAGACAGAGAGGGAGAATGGGGCTTGAGAAGGACCGACAATGGTTTTTATACCCGAAGTTGAATTCGATGGTGGGACACGAAATTGAGCACATCTACACACTTGTCTGGTTATGTCGAAACTGACGAGCCGTCTTGCAGACGTTGAGGTCCATCGATGAGGCCAATTCGCGGCGTTGACTTTCGAGTCAAATGAAGCGCGTGATAATTCTGATAATAAAAAGGCAAATTGGTCGGGGGCTTAGGTTCGCGTGGAGGCGACGAGCTCAGAGAGCCCTTTTTCGGCTGTCGAGGGGCAGGGGACAAGCATGTCGGAGTTCGCCGGAAAGGGGTCTTGGACCGCCGGTCTTTGCACAGGGGTGACCGGAGATGCGATACGGGTATTGGCAACTTTGGTCCCTTAGGTTTGAAAACGTTTAAAACAAACCTTAAAAAATTTTCGAACAAACCCCCTATAGAATCTGTTTTATTCCAAATAGTCCTCCGACTTTAATTTAAATACAAAATTTAATTTCTTTTTAAACTTTAATTAATTTAGATTATATTTATATATTTTATAAATCCATTTTCTTTATTAAAAACTAGTTATTTTTAAATAATTATCTTATTGAGATAATACATTAAATTATTTATTCAAATTATTAAGTTTATTTAACTTAAATTCTTTTAAACTAAATAAAATTTAAGCATATATATAATTTTATAAAACTTATGTTTTTATTTAAAATCAAACATTTTGAATGGTTAATAACATTACCATTGATTTATTTTTATAAATTATTTAATTTAATAACATAATTTATATAGTTTATAACCTTCAAATATTTAAAAATTTAAAAATGCATAAATTGAAATTTGCCAATACACCAATTTGTATAAATTTGATTAATTATAAAATGTTAATATTTACACGATAAATTCCGCAACGAAAGTTTTTGAAATGTCACAGTCTCCCCAAGTTGAAGAAATTTCGTCCCGAAATTCGATTAGCGAAGGTTATAGAAGCGGGAAAGAGATGTCAAAAGGTTTGGGATGGAATTACTTCACAAGAGAAATATTCAGCGGGGAAATATCGTATGATAACGGATGGTGGTGTTAATTCGAGTCGAGTTGATAATTAGTTGATTTAATGGTGTAATGAGATTTATGCATACAGTTGTTCATACAACGCATGAATGTAAACTACTAGGAAACAGATTTAATAATATTGGTGCCAATCACTTTGTGACATGGCATTTTCCTTTAAAACTCCATCTCACGGGTGTTCATATTTTCAAGTTTTGCAAAAACATTTTCTAAAATCCGGTCCTCCTCTTAGTACTTATGCACGGTTTATACTCGTTATATCAAGTGGGTTTATGTATAGGGTGTACCAGCGGCTAACCCACCACCCCTTTGATATACTGGGGATCCCCCGTGCATAATTACTAGGATTTAGATCATTTTAATCAAATCACCTTTCTCAATTGAAAATTGTACAATGAAATGCGTGCAATTTATAAATGTTATCACGTCTATGAGTGGTTTCATAGCACAAATATGTCTAACAATTCAAGAACCGATCCTCTTCCTAGTACTTATGCATGGTTTATACTCGTTATATCAAGTGGGTTTATGTATAGGGTGTACCAGCGGCTAACCCACCACCCCTTTGATATACCGGGGATTCCCCGTGCATAATTACTAGGATTTAGAACTTCAACAATTCAAGTAGACTTTAACAGAGCTAGCAAGTTGTATGACTAAATTTAAACATAATAGATTTGTTTCGCGAAAGTATAGGAATGAGATGAATGGTGAAAGCATAGCTGTTATATGCAATCACGGATTATAGAATTTATAGCAATGGATTTCCCATCCGCTATTACCATGATATACGAGTTATCAAAATTGGTTGGTTGTTTAGCAAATAGATGGTTAAGAGCAAGAGACACAATTTTTCTATTGGCATGAATATTGAATAAAACGGATGTATAAAGATAGTGAACAAAGGAACGTACCGTTGACAGTGTCGTCATTGGCCGGAGCCTCGTTAGCATTTATATTAAAGGCTCGTTCACGAGGACCACCTTGATTTTGAAGTCTTGGACATTGGTTCCGAAAGTGGTTTGGGTCTCCACATTCATAACAGGCCCGTCCATAGGTGATAGCGAGAGGCATTGGATGATCGCCTTGAGTAGCTTGATTAACGATAGTGCGAGCACGACAAGTAGTAACAACGTGTCCATAGCGTCCACATTTTGAGCATAGACGGCATGCAGCATGCGGGGCATGGTGATACTTGCAAGTAGGGCATTGGGGAAATGAACCTACATAATTTCTCAGAATTTGACCCGTAGGAGTAACTTGGGTCACAGGTACGGCAGGAATGATGGCCGCAAAGTTTTGGGCCTTACGCTTCCTATCATGATGGGAAGATTTGGGTTCTTCATCTTTGTCGGACACGAAAGTAGCAGCTTTGTCGACCACTTTCTTGGTACCCTTCCTAGATAAGGTACTTGCTTTGACGTGATTGTCAGTCAACACAGCAGACAAACGGATAGCGTCTTCGAGAGTGGAGGGATTACTTCCCAATACGGTGTCTTGGAGCGGCATAGGCAGTCCACCTATGTATTTCTCGATTCCCCGCGCTAAGGGAGTAACCATGTGGGACACGAGCAGACTTAGTTCTTGAAAACGAGTGGTGTAAGCCAAATTCTCTCCGCTATCTTGGGTGAGATCCCAAAATTCAGCTTCGAGCTTCCTCATTTCGTTGCAAGGACAGAACTCGTCAGTCATAAGTCATTTCATTTCGTCCCAAGACATGGACATAACGGATTCGTTGCCTCGAGTACGTTTCTCACCGTTCCACCAGGTGAGTGCTCGTTTTTGGAAGACGCTGGAAGCATAACGAACTTTGAGGTTGTTGGGACAATCGCTGTTTAGGAAAGTACTCTCCATACTTTCAAACCATTGAAGAAGGCCAGTAGCACCTTCCGTCCCGAAGAATTTGGTGGGGTTGCAAGAATTGAAATGCTTGAATGTGCAGTACGGTGGGTTTGCACCATTCCCTTGCGTATTAGACCCATTACCATTGTTGTTAGCTTGGATCATTTGGCCTACTAGTTGAGTAAGTAGTGCAGCAAGGTCAACGTTGGAGTTGCTAGAGTTAGTATGTCGAGGAGGCATTCTAACACCATAAGAAAAGACAATGATATTTTAGATACGATGGATATATATGAGTTATAGCGGGAAATAATGTAAGCAGAAAAACGGGATTCATCATGACGCGTGCCAGTGCATGTGTATTTATTCTAGGTTGATGGGGAAAACTAAGTCATCTATTCCGGGTAGAACATGATGTTATAGATCATTATTCGCGTAATAGGAATTGCCGGGACTTGCATGCACTACAAATTGTTATTACGTGTGCACCCGTAATAATGATTTGTTTTGCATGTTCGTCTAGTTTTTTTCCTATTTTGCTATAATGTCCCAAGATTTTGAGTTCAAATTCGGATTGTATCCTTGCGAATACATTGACTTATCAACGTTAAGTAATTCCTCGAAACTCTCAAAGAGACATGCTTTAGCCTATAGGTAAACACTCACTTCAGGAATTCCCAGGAAAGCATACGGGTCCGTTTATTTGGATTTATACGAAATGCTTTCCTAGACAGAAAACCCAATGTACAGGTGTCACCCTTCCAGATTGCACGTGTCTTTTACTGGTTTCAGGAAATTAAGTCGTTGACGAGATTTTCAAGATTTTAATAGATTTGAGAGTCTATGAATATAAAATGTGTAGGAATGTTGCAATTTATAAGGATTAGGAGAGAGTATGGACAAGGATAAGTAGTGTATTTGTTTGCATAAGTTTGCTTGTCAAATGTGTATGTAAAGTATGTATCATGTATCAAAGTCTTGTATGTATGTGTATAAGTCTCATGTACCAAACTCGGGAAAATTCAAATAATACCTAACTACAAATAATTCATATAGCAATTTATCATTTAGCACATAACACATAAAAGGGAGTCCTAGGGTTATAGTCTAGGTCATTGTGTCTAATAACCTAATTCCCTATAACCATGGCTCTGATACCAATCTGTCACACCCCGACCGATGGCGGAATCATCGAGGCGGACAATGTGATGATTGTTCAAAAGCACATGATAGCTAAAGGTTGCATAATTCATTAATTTAATTTAAAGACAACAAGATCCAAATACAATACATTCCAAATAACCTAGTCTAGTTCAAAACATTGATTTATTTAACTAGGTCCATGTTACTTAAGTGGAGAAACCTTCGGCAAGTAGTCACATATCCAAACCTGAAACATTATTTAAATCAAGTGTCAACTAAAAAGTTGGTGAGTACATAGGTTTAGTAAATCCAGTAAATAGTAGTGTAAATCGTTTTGCAACTCATTGTTTATCTTGTTAAACATAGCATAGGATGTAACATTTATTTAATCACAATTCAAACCGAGTTTGACGCGCTTGAACAGAGCACAACAGCTAAGTCCGGTATGCTTGAATATAGTTACCCACTATATCCGGTATGATTGAATATAACACGCGGTTATATCCGAGTATGCAGTAATAAACACCCTAACCGGGTGGGCTGGTCAGGCACAATAGATCTATCAATATTACAGTTGGTTGTCTTGTGTTTAAATGTATGTACATCCAAAGAATAAGCATATAGTCTCATGTATAACACGTATAAACAATGTGAGTAGCATGTGTAATGTTTCACCCCAAAACGTATAAAAATGTAAAATAGGGGCTATGTAACTCACCTGGCTAGCGGATGTTTTTAAATCCACAAGTGCGGGTGATAAGGATGTTGAAAACTAAGCACGATGAAATCCTATGTAGATAAATACGTATTATTGTATGTTTGTATGTGCGTATTCGTATTTAAATGTATATCGGTTTTATAATAATATTCCTTAATATTTATTTATAAAATATGGTAGGAATATGATAATGGTTTTGTAAAACTTTAACTTAAAAATATATATATATATTGTTTTAAACAAGTATTCATTATATTTAATGTATTTATAAATAATAATAACAAATAAAAGAAAATTCTTTATTTGACTAATCATGTTATATAGTTTAAAATTTGTTTTAACAAGTTTATTAAAAATATTGCAAGATTTATAAAAATGAGACCTTTTACATATTAAATGTATTTTAATAAGTTTATAAACATGTTACAAGATTTATAAAAATATAGGACATTTTATATATATAAAAAATGTGTTTAAACAAGTTTATAAAAATGTTGTAAGTTTTATAAAAATATTGGACATTTTATATATAAAAATGTGTTTAAACAAGTTTATAAAAATGTTGTAAGTTTTATAAAAATATTGGACATTTTATATATAAAATGTGTTTGAATAAGTTTATAAAAATATTATAAGATTTAAAAAAAAAAAAAAATTGGAATAGTTTATAGATAAAAAGATTGTTTAATAGATTTCAAAATAAACGAACGATCAAACCGACTCGTTTTAGTCTTTAGTGTATAAAAATAATATTAAAATAAGTTAAGATAATTAAATAAAATAAAAAAAACGAAAATAGGAGCAAAATGGGGTTGGGCCGTAGGCCACCCGGATCGAACCCGCGACCTGATACACAAACACACACACGCATAACCAGCCGGGCTACTGCCCATCGCTGGTTATGTGTGTGTCGTTTAATTGATATACACGCAACCCGTGTTGGTCGCTGGTCCTCGGCAATCCGGCAACCGCGTCCGAGGAGTTGAGTTTGCTCGGTAATCCTCGAGCGATTGCCGAGATTTCGTCGGGGATTGATTACCTGATGATGACAGAAGCTAATGGACCCGAAATGAGGCTCGAACTTGGTCGCGAAGTGTCCGGTCGGCAAGGCTTTGGAACTCGAAAATGTCACAAGTGGGAATCGACTTCTGGATGGAATTAAACTTCGAAACTTTGGTCACAGCTTCTTTCAGGGACGACGAATGCCATGGTAGTCTCAATTTGGAGTGAGAGTAGACAGAGAGGGAGAATGGGGCTTGAGAAGGACCGACAATGGTTTTTATACCCGAAGTTGAATTCGATGGTGGGACACGAAATTGAGCACATCTACACACTTGTCTGGTTATGTCGAAACTGACGAGCCGTCTTGCAGACGTTGAGGTCCATCGATGAGGCCAATTCGCGGCGTTGACTTTCGAGTCAAATGAAGCGCGTGATAATTCTGATAATAAAAAGGCAAATTGGTCGGGGGCTTAGGTTCGCGTGGAGGCGACGAGCTCAGAGAGCCCTTTTTCGGCTGTCGAGGGGCAGGGGACAAGCATGTCGGAGTTCGCCGGAAAGGGGTCTTGGACCGCCGGTCTTTGCACAGGGGTGACCGGAGATGCGATACGGGTATTGGCAACTTTGGTCCCTTAGGTTTGAAAACGTTTAAAACAAACCTTAAAAAATTTTCGAACAAACCCCCTATAGAATCTGTTTTATTCCAAATAGTCCTCCGACTTTAATTTAAATACAAAATTTAATTTCTTTTTAAACTTTAATTAATTTAGATTATATTTATATATTTTATAAATCCATTTTCTTTATTAAAAACTAGTTATTTTTAAATAATTATCTTATTGAGATAATACATTAAATTATTTATTCAAATTATTAAGTTTATTTAACTTAAATTCTTTTAAACTAAATAAAATTTAAGCATATATATAATTTTATAAAACTTATGTTTTTATTTAAAATCAAACATTTTGAATGGTTAATAACATTACCATTGATTTATTTTTATAAATTATTTAATTTAATAACATAATTTATATAGTTTATAACCTTCAAATATTTAAAAATTTAAAAATGCATAAATTGAAATTTGCCAATACACCAATTTGTATAAATTTGATTAATTATAAAATGTTAATATTTACACGATAAATTCCGCAATGAAAGTTTTTGAAATGTCACACATTGTACTAGACCTTGGGGAGAAAGTTTGGATTTGCATGGCCGTGCAACCCTCCCTTGCATCCCATGTTTGTCTTTTAGCTGCTGGTTGACTTCTTGTTGACCAACTTGGACTTCTTAGCGGTCAAAGCTCGGGAATGATCTTCCAAAAGGCTTGATTTCTTGTTATTTTTGACTGGTTTCATCTTTGTTTATCTTTAGAACACCGAATAACCTGCACTTATAAAATAAAAACCGTTTTAAGTATCAATTGCAAGGTTATTATTCATTTAGTACCATAATATGGGGATTATTATGCATGCAAAACATGTATAAATGATGGCACATCATAACACCCCACACTTAAATTTGGCTTGTCCTCAAGCAAACTCATGCATGATCATACCCATAACTAAAAACTTTACAAAAGGTAATGGAGTGGCTTTATTATATTTTTGTGTTTTTCTATTTTAGGGTGATGGAACCCATGAAAAGCCTACTAGAACTCTAATTATGCATAATTCCTCACTACTCACAATGTTCACTCAACTCTAGGGTTATATATGTATGGATAATGTAAGTTAAGTGGAACACTCAAGTTCGAATCGAATTTTACAATGGTCATAAGCTTGTATGCAAATCAAGTCTCCACCAACTAACTAAGTAGTATGCATGAATCAAGAGGACTTTAAAAGGGCTGTAATGTGGCTAAAGGAAAATAAACGGTGAAAATGAAAATATTTTTGGATTTTTAGGGATTAAAAGGGTTTTAAGGGCTGCAGCTAACGTGGAACACACAACTACGTCTTCCTGGCTTAAGATGGAAAATACAAGCGGGCCCCTATACAGTACTCAGTTCATGAGGGTGTAACTAATCCGAGGGCTCATTTATGGTCAGATTTCCAAGACCGAGATCTCTTATCCTTCTCAACTCTTCCCTCAATGTGTAATACACATTACTGCCTTTTCGTATGGTTCTTTCGGCTTGTTACTTTGATCAGATGCGTATACTCATGTTGGGAATAAGTTTGATTCTTGCTACACTTTCCATCGTGGCTCCAGTTACAACACTTCACACGTTTGTCGTATCTTTTGGCTCTTCTTTTGGCGACACTTTTTGACAAGCCATAGAGCGGTGGCAGTTGTTCTTGCTTGCACCATCGTTTTCTTACATCGCTTGTTGCTTTAAAAACTCTCTCGAAGCTCGGGTGGTAATTTAGGCTTTGTGAAATGAATACAAGAAAGCAAATTGAAATCAAAAGAATGCATATCCAGCTCTTTAATGTCTAACCGGTAAAAGACCAACTTCTCTCTTTCTTTTTCTTTTCTCATTTTTCTATATATATATATATATACACACATATATATTTGTTTTTTTAGACAACATATCATCAAGACTAATTTTTCAATAATTCTTTTTCCTCAATTTTCTTGAAATAATTTTTCCATATCTTCCTTGTAGATCGTTCGACTGTTCCTTCCTAATACATCCACTTTCTTCTTATATATTCCAATTCATTTGGGTGAAAAAGATTCTTTCCAAATTGCCTTAATGATTGTAAACTTGAAATAACGACACAAGATAGTCTAATATTTTTCCATTGTTGAAGACAGTTAGCCAATAACCGGTGTTTACGAAAAGCTAGTTGAGTGATAAATGTGGGTAGTAGAAAAGAAAAGGCTAAGGCTCAAAGGGCTTTCTAGGCGGATATTGTTTTTGGTATTTTAGGTTTGAGGATAATATCTGAGGGTAAATAAGTCCTAGGTGCTTCAATCATTTTCATACTTCTACTAGTTCATGGTCTTGATATGTATAAGTTATAAAAGTTCTAATTATGCATAAAATTCGTTCGAAAAACACTCAATATACCAAACGAAAGAGCATGCGAAAGATAATGATAATAATGCTCCTGAAAAAATTCAGATTATTCTCACATGAAAACGAATGGGATAGGGTTTAGTGATTTGTTATGCATAATATCCATTTGTTTCTATTTGCCATGTATTCATTTTATTTAATTGAATGCAAACTCAAAGAGATTTTGGTTTTAGGGCTTAAAATTTTTTGAAAATTTTCGGGTTTTACGAAAAGTAGGTTTATAGTAAGGTTTTAGTCAAATGGGTAGAAAATCACAAGTTTAGTTTTACTGCTTTGAGGTTACAAGTAGTCCTGAATCTCTAATTCCCCACCCCACACTTAAAACTGTGCATTGCGCTCAATGTACAAATGCATGTAATAGAATGCTATGCAGGAATTTAAATGCATGAAGTTTTAAGGGAAAAGAAACTGGTACTCCCCAGGTCAATTTAGTGTATAACCTAAGGCCAAACTTATTGCTGTAGTCAACATTGTGCTTCAAAGACTTCATCGAATTTCTCAGAAATTTGATGTGCTTTCCATCTCCTGAAGTTGTATAGATGGAGTGTAACTCCTCAAAGAAGTAGAGAAACTATCTGGTGATGCTATGCTATTTGACACATAAAGAAACAATAAAAACAGAAACGGAAATAACAGGTAGTAGTTAAGCTACTAAGGTCCTAGTATCGAGAAGGCATACCTGGGGGCTGAAGTATGAGAAACTAAGGAAAAACCAAACCTGAGGTCCACGTGTTCTACCGTATGCATCAACTTCTCAATTTATTCATGATCATCGGGTTGCCTCCCGGAAGCGCCACATTTATTTAAGGGTCGTTGGCCAGACCTGTACATGCTTCATCAGTCTTTCTTCAGGTCGCATAATAAGTTCGTATAAAGACGTACTACCTTAATAGTGTTGACCAAGCATTGGCTTATCAAAATCCACTTGTATAAAGACGTACAAGCATCAAGAGAAGTTTGATTAAAAAGGTTTTACGGTCTTACGCTTTAAAATCAAGAACACTCACAAGTGTAAAGATAGATTTAGATAATAATAAAAACCCCACCTAGAAGGTGGTTTTAAGTGCGAATAGTTAAAAATATAAACATACCACTAGATCAATACGTTAAACATCAACATACACCAAACTTCATCTGCACCCTAGCAATACAAAGAGTTTAGCTACGAATGGCCATACTAACTAGCGTAATGCTGAGTTTCGTAGGTTCCCCTATTACGGACAAAGAGGAGGAGACTCTCTACTCTCTACTCTCTAATCTAACTATGAAGTACTCTCTCTGGAATAGTGTCTTGAGGTATGGAAAGGTGTCTGAAACCAAGAACCCAAGCCCTTCATTTATAGGCCTCAAAATACTCAATGCACGGCCGTGCATTGGTTTGCACGGGCGTGCAAACATCTCGGGAATCAAACAGGGTACAGAGGACATTGTACTAGACCTTGGGGAGCAAGTTTGGATTTGCACGGCCGTGCATGGCATTGCACGACCGTGCAACCCTCCCTTGCTTCCCAAGTTTGTCTTTTAGCTGCTGGTTTACTTCTTGTTGACCAATTTTGACTTCTTGGGGGTCAAAGCTCGGGAATGATCTTCCAAAAGGCTTGATTTCTTGGTGTTTTTGACGGGTTTCATCTTTGTTTACTTTAGAACACCGAATAACATGCACTTATAAAGTGTCAATTGCAAGGTTATTATTGATTTAGTACCATAATATGTGGATTATTATGCATGCAAAACATGTATTAATGATGGCCCATCAAGATGGTTTCACAAAAAAACTGGACCATTAGTTGCATTCACACGTTAAAAAGCAGAAGAAGTTTTTGTTTTCAAACCAACATTGTTCAAAGCATCACAATCACTAGCACAAGGTTTCTTTTCTTAAAAACATTACCAACAAAAACATTATTTTTAACTTTATTAGAATTTAAATTCAATTTGCAAATTTGTGGCTCATCATCCTCGCTCTGCCAATCATGTATTTCTACTGTGTCTGCACATGATGTAGAGGCATTAGAATTGTTCACACATTTATCATTTGCCACTAAGGATGATGAACTAGACTCATCAGTGTCTGATGAATTGCCAGTGGAGAACTCCTTATCACATGCCCTTGTTCCTCAACGGATGGTGGAACAGTGGTGAAATTACTGTTAAACGAAGGAGGCATATTGTTATACCAAATCCCTTTTGAAATATTTCTAGGTTTATGACGTTGGTTTCCATCATATCAACTACTTTACTAGATTGACAAAAAAATTTTACTTTAAACTTTGCTTCAGCAAAATTTGATTTGGCTTGTTCTAATTCTACAGTTAATCTTGTAATATCTTGCATAGCATCAATAAGCACACAAAATTTTTCACTTAGTTGAGATTTAAGTAGAGAAATATCTTTCTTATTGACTTCTATTACTTCTTTGTATGCTTTCTCGGTTTTAGAAAACTCAGACTTTTGATATTTAAGATTTTCAATTTCAAAAATCAAATCAGCATTGTGTTTTCTATATAACTCTACTTTATCAATGCATAATTTAGAGCATAAGTTAGAAGTTACCTCAGGAGGAGGAGTAGATGAGTATGAAGAAGATTCTTCAGTGATATCTGCCATAAATGCATGATTCAAATTTAGCTCCTTTAGCTGATCTCCCCAGTCATATCCACCAATTTGCTGACTGATTAAGGCCTTTGAATTATCCACAGCCTTGCTTCCTACGGCTTGTTTATTCTCACCAGCTTCACCATTCCTATTCTCCTTTGGCTTTGAGTATTCTCTAGCAAAAATGACCCGGTTCATGACAGTTGATGGATCGAAGATTTGACTTGTTGAACCCTATCTTCTTTCCAGTATCTTCACTCCATCTGAATTTACCAGTTTTGTTGATGAAATTCTTTGCTCTAAAGACTGCCATAGCTAATTGCTAGGAAATATCCAGCTCCTCAACATATTCAGGATCAATTTGATTCAGCTCAGTAGTAAGTATCTCAGACGGAGATAAATTTCCAGATGCAAAAGTAGCATAGCAATTCATAATACCGGTGCAAAGAGAGGTATTAGCTTCAATTAATTTGGCATTTTGAGCAGAATAAGCATGCTGATCAGCTACAGTAGCTTTGGTTGTTGCATGTTGACCAATAACAGCTTCTCCAGACCCAGATGCTCCTTGAGTCACACTTGATAGAAATGCACTGTTGCTACTCTGTGCCCCAACTGAGTTCAAGCAACTGGCATGATTCATGTTCCTCTGTCTGTCTTCAAGATCATAAGATTTGATAATCGAAATCAAGTCATTTAGAGGACTATCATTCAAATCTTTTGTTCTTTTCAACAAGGCAACATTCATATCCCAGCTTTGTGGGAGACCATTTAGCAGCTTCCTATTCAGATCACCTGTGCTTAGTTCATTTTCAGCACCCCTCATATCATTTATCATCTTAGTAACCCTCTGCAACTGTACCTCCATTGATTCTACCAGAATGTGAATAAACATGTTAAACTTTTACAGAAGCATCTCCTTCCTACTGGCTTTCATGTCATCATTTCCTTCAAACACATTCTCTAATGATTCCCAAAGTTGTTTAGCAGACGTGCATTCTTTGAAACTATGAGCAAAATCAGGTGATAGAGCCATTGTTAGTGAGGCCAAAGATTTTAAGTCATGTGTAACAAGATCATAATCCTAATCAGTGTAATTCTCAATCTGTTTAGGTGCATGTGTACCATCAGCTTTGGCATACATAGGAACCTGAGGACCCCTTATGATACTTCTCCACATTTTGGCATCTGAGAGCATAACATAATTCTTTTATCTGAATTTCCAGTCAACAAAGTCCTCTATAGAAGTGAGTCTTGGGGGTTTTGTGCTGGTACCGATATGAAGGTCCAACATGCTGTTGAGGTTCATACTTTGTTGTGAATTCATTTTTATCAAAGTATTAGTCCCTTTGATCTAAACCTGTACGAATTTAAAAAAAATAACTTGGGCTGTGTGTAGGACTCGGTCTATAAGGATTAAGCTTAAGGTTCACGGATAGGGTGTATATGGGCCGGCTCAGGCCGAGTACTTGTATTTGTGGGCTTAGTATTGATTAGCTAACTATAAATACTTGTAATACCCTAACCGTATGTGGTTAGCAGTTTTTTGTGAGTTTTCTCTTTAATTCCGATTAGCAATACAAATCGTTTTACTTTGATTCTTGTTCTAAATCAGTATACAAAGTAGTTTCCGCCTACTTTGTGTGAGATATTGATATTGTGTTCATTTCTGTTCGTGTGTTTGAAGATCCATCGATAGTTTGGGACATATAATTGGTATCAGAGCCATTGAAGTCATTCAAGGCTCGGTTTCGATATCAAGGATTCAAGATTTGAGGTATTTGTTTTTGTTTTTGGTTGTTTTTGCTACTAATCGGGTGTGTTTGTGCTAGTTCTTTGCCATGTTTTGTGAAATCGTTGCTGATATTGTTGTTGTTGAAAAGATTTTTTTCATTGAAAATTGTTTGGAATCATCTTTGGGATTGATTTGGATTCAAAATTCAAAATCCCACAATTCGTGGAATTAGTTTTGGAAACAAGATCAAGCTGCAGATTCACGGGTCAACGTTCACGGCATAGTATTCACGAGTTCAAGTTCACGGCTTGTGTCTTCACGGGTTCAAGTTTACAGCTTGATTGTTCTCGGCTAAGTTTACGGCTTGATTGTTCTCAGCTAGTTAGTTCATGGGCACAGTTAACGGTTGCTGTTCACGGGTTTAGTTCATAGGTTTGCTTCTCGGCTTCAAGAAAAGTTCACGTCCTCATGTTGGTTCACGGGTTATCTTATGTTCACGGTTTTAACCTAGCTCTCGGGTAAACTTAAGTTCATGGCAAAATTTAAGTTCACGTTTTATCTAAGGTGTTACTCAAGTTTTACAGGTTAGATCAAGGGAGTTGTACTCTGATCAAGATGAATTCACAACAAACCATGAATCTCAACAGCATGCTAGACCTTCAAATTGGTACCAGCACAAAACCTCTAGGACTCGCCTCTGCATAAGATTTTGTTGACTGGAAATACAGGTACCAGAATTATGTCATGCTTTCAAAAGCTAAAATGTGGAGGAGTATTATCAGGGGTCCTCAGATTCCTATGTACACCAAAGAAGATGGTACACAGGCACCCAAGCAGATTGAGAACTATACTGATGAAGACTACAATCTTGTTGAACGTGATCTAAAAGCTTTGGCCTCTCTAACTATAGCACTATCACCTGATATTGCTCATAGCTTCAAAGATTGTACTTCTGCTAAACAATTATGGTAATCTTTGGAGAATGTGTTTGAAGGGAATGAAGACATGAAAGCCAGTAGGAAAGAGATGCTTTTGCAGAAGTTTAACATGCGCAATCACATTCTGGGAGAATCTCTGGAGGTGCAGCTGCAAAACTTTACTAAGTTAGTAACTGAGATGAGAGGTGCTCAGATTGAATTAAGCACATGTGATGTGAACAGGAAACTGCTGAATGGTCTCCCATAAAGTTGGAACATGAATGTTGCTTTGCTGAAAAGAACTAAGGATTTAAATGCTACTCCTCTGAATGACTTGATTTCAATCATCAAATCTTATGATCTTGATGACAAGTAGAGAAAGATGAACCATGCAAATAGTCTGAACTCAGCTGGAGCACAGAGTAGCAACAGTGTGTTTCTTTCTAGTGTGATTCAATGAGCATCTAGGTCTGGAGAAGCTGCTATAAGTCAATCTGCAACTGCCAAATCTACTACACCAGATCAACATGCATTTTTTGCTCAGCATGCAAAACAAATTGAAGCTAATACCTCTCTATGCACTGGTATTATGAATTGTTATGCAACTTTTGCATCTGGAAATTTGTCTCCATCTGAGATACGTACAGCTGAGCTAAATCAAATTCATCCTGAAGATGTTGAGGAGCTGGATATTTCATGGCAACTGGCTATGGCAGTCTTTAGAGCAAAGAACTTCATCAACAAAACTGGAAAATTCAAATGGAGTGAAGATACTAGAAAGAAGATCGAGTTCAACAAGTCGAATCTTCGATGCTACAATTGTCATGAACCAGGTCATTTTGCTAGAGAATGCACTAAGCCAAAGGAGCAAAGGATTGGTGACGCAGGTCAAGCTGCAGGAGGCAAGGCTGTGGATAATTCTAAAGCCCTAATCAGTCAGCAAACAGGTGGTTATGACTGGGGATATCAACTAAAAGAGCTCAATCTGAATCATGCATTTATGGCTGATATCTTTGAAGAATCTTCTTCTTCCTCTTCTTCTACTACTGCACTTGAGATAACTACTAATTTATGCTCTAAGTTATGCATTGATAAGGTAGAACTTTATAGAAAACATAATGCTAATTTGATTTTTGAAATTGAAAATCTTAAGTATAAAAAATCTAAGTTTTTCATAACAGAAAAGGCATACAAAGATGTAATAGAAGCTAATAAGAAAGATATATCTTTGCCTAAATCTAAACGCAGTAAAAAATGTTGCGTGCTCGCTGATGCTAAGCAAAACATTACTAGATTGACCACTGAATTAGAACAAGCAAAATCAAATTTTGCTGAGGCTAAATTTAAAGTAGAGTTCTTTGGCAATCTAGAAAAGTAGTTGATATGCATGAGAATCAACTTCACAAGTAGGGCAATGGGAACAAAGGGATTGGGTATAATAACTTGCCTCCTCCATTCAATGGGAACTTTACCACTGTTCCACCTTCTGTTGAGGAACAAGTAGAGGAGTATAAAGTATTATCCTCTGGAAATTTGTCAAACACTGATGAGTCCAAATCATCATCCTTAGCTTCAAATGTTAACTGTGTGAACAATTCTAATGCTTCTACATCGTGTGCAAAAAAAGTAGAAATACATGATTGGTCAAGTGAGGATGATGAAGTTGATGAGCCACAAGTTTGCAATTTGAATTTGAAATCTAATAACCATAAAAACAATGCTTTTGTCAGTTCCGTTTTTAAAGGAAACAAACCTTATGTGTGTGATTTTGCTGGTTTGAATAATTATAGTATTAAATCATCTTCTTTGAAACATGTGAATGTGGTTAAAGGAACGGTCTTTGTAAAACCATTGGTTAATGGTAAAGTTGAAAAACATGTTTTTAAGAAAACCAAACCTGTGATCAAGCAAACGGACTCTGTTCAAACCTCAAATGCTTCACCTAAGCATTATACAAAGGATCAATTTTATTCTAAATATGATCATTATCATAAGAGGTTTGAACAAATTCATGCTCACCAACACAGGAAACCTGAGCATGTCTTCAATAACAAGCAGGGTGGTTCATCTCATCAGTGGTCAATCAGGTCAAACTTTGCAACTTACGCAAAGAAGCAGTCATGTTATACTTGTGGAAAATATGGTCATTTGGCAAGAAACTGTGTACATCGTCCATATGTGCCTTATTATGAGCAAAATCAGAAGACTACACAAAGGGAGGTCACTTATTGTGAAGGCTACACAGCCCAAGGCAATGAAGAGTCAGTCACCCTCTATTAAGCCTTCTGATGGTGATTGGAATGTTCCAAAGCAAAATAGACATGCTTATTTTGAAAGACAAAAAATTAAGTAGAATAAACAAAAGGAGAAACCTAAATCTCATGTCTTAAAAGAAAGAAAAGCTTATGTTCCATCTAAGCCTGTCTGGAAAGCTAAAGAAAAACCTGAGGCAACACCCAAAATTGAATCTAATGGTGATATGTGTCTGCAAGAAGTGTCTTATATTGATGCATTAGGAATACCCAGATCTACTATGGCCTAGGTACCATTGACTAATTAATCTCCCATTTCGTGCAGGAACAGCTAAGGAGGACTGTCATAAACCTATGGTATGTTGATAATGGTTGTTCCAGGCACATGACAGGAGACATATCCTTACTTCATGATTTACAGAACTTTAATAGAGGTTATGTTTCCTTTGCGGGAGGTAAAGGTGGCAAGATAAGTATGAAAGGTACTGTGGTAAATTGTTCTTTAAGTTTTAATGACGTAAGCTACGTCTCTGAGCTAAATCATAGCTTGCTGAGTGTCTCCCAAATTTGTGATAAAGATTATTCAACACATTTCACAAATAAGGAATGCTTAATTTTAAAACCAGGCTTCGTGGTGCCCGAGGAATGAATTTTGTTAAGAACACCCCGTAAGGGAAACTCATATGTTATTGACATGAACAATAAACCTGTTTATGAAAATACATGTCTTTTATCAAAATCAGCTGAAACCAATGCTATGTTGTGGCATCGTCGTCTTAGTCATGTTAATCTGAAAAATCTAAATCCAATTGCAAAGGGTAATCATGTTCGTGATCTACCTATCAAGGAATTTTTCACAATTGAGAAATGTGTTGCATGTGCCAAAGGGAAACAACACAGGAAGCCCCATAAGTCAAATTTGAACAATTCAGTTGACTGTATTCTCCATCTACTTCATATAGATCTCTTCGGTCCAGTGAATATGATGAGCATCAGGCAAAAGTCTTATTGTTTAGTTATTACTGATGATTACTCACGGTTTTCATAGGTTTTCTTTTTGGCTAACAAAAGTGAGACTGCAGAGCTAATTAAGAATTTCATCATTTTGGTGGAAAATCAAAGTGATATGAAGGTAAAGGCTATTTGGTGCGACAATGGAACAGAATTCAAGAATGCAGTCTTGAATCAATTCTGCACTGAAAAAGGAATAGCTAGACAGAACAGTGTCGCTCATACACCTCAACAAAATGGTGTAGCAGAGCGAAAGAATAGAACTCTCATCAAAGCTGCTAGAACAATGCTCTCTGAATCCAAGCTGCCGATATTCTTCTGGGATGAGGCAGTCAACATCGCTTGTTACGTGTTGAATCGGGTTCTTCTCAACAAACATCTACAGATGACTCCATATGAAGTTCCCTATAATGAAAAACCCCGTGTTGGGTACTTCAGAGCTTTTAGATGTCCATGTACTGTCTTACACACAGAGTCCACTCCAAAGTTCAATGAGAAAGCTGATGAATGTTACTTTGTGGGATATGGTTCAAATAACATATCCTACAGAGTTTATAATAAGGTCACCAAAGAAATCAGAGAGTCAACCTATGTAGACTAGCAGGAGCAAAATCCAACTGATGCAGAATGTGGACCAGCATGGTTATTTGATTATCATTATCTCTTTAAATCATTTAATGTTTACACTGATGTGATTACAAGAGCTGATAATGATTCTTTTGAGTTGAGTGACGAAGATGACAGTCCATACACAGGACCAATGCTGATTGTTGATCCACCGGAAGTTCTAAGGCCAAATTCTGCTGCTGCTTCATCTTCTTCTCAGGAGCAGGTTCCTGATGTAACTGATTTCTCTGAGGGTTCACCAGTGATTACCGACGACTCTACATTTGTAGTAAATGAAGGTACTTCTACACCTGATACTGTTGACGCCTCTCATTTCCAAGAGCCGATTCCTGATGAAAGTGTGGTCAAGAAGCTGATTTTCGACAACAATGATGATCCCGATGAAGAGGCACAAGAGAATATGATTAATCTGCATGTCACAGTTCAAGTGCCTGAAATTATCTCATCTCATTAACAATCATCCGGTGAATAGCATTATTGGATCATTGACTGACGGTGCCAAGACTAGAAGCACAACTGGGGATATCAACAGATTTCTTTATTCATGTTTCATCTCTCAAATTGAACCAAAGAACATCAAGATTAGCTGGATTGATGCTATGCATGAGGAGCAGAATCGGTTTGCTAAGCTCAAAGTTTGGGAACTAGTGCCATTACCACCAAGCAAGAAAGCTATCGGCACTCGTTGGGTATTTCGAAACAAGCAAGATGAAAGCAAAGTGATCATTCGGAACAAAGCTCGACTTCAGGGGTTCTAGCAGCAAGAAGGGATTGATTATGAGGAACTGTTTGCACCGGTTGCTCGTCTGGAGGCAATCAGGATATTCTTGGCATATGCATCTTATATGAACTTCACAGTTTATCAAATGGATGTCAAGACAACGTTTTTATATAGGAGAGTGAAGGAGGAGATTTATGTATGTCAACCACCTGGGTTTGAAGATTGTGATCAACCAGATTACGTGTATAAACTGGATAAGTGATAGCGTGTTTTTAGTGCGGTCATAAAAACATATATATACATGTTCCTGGTAATGGCTCCAAAAACTTGATGCCAAATACGAGAGACATAATATATATCTTTAATAATGTTCTGTTTAGAATTACACAAAATCAGGTTTTAAATTTATAAATTAAAATGATAAATACTTCAACTAAACACACACACAATAGGCAAGTGTACCTATCGCAGCGTAGTATAGTCTGGGTAAGAACCAAGTATCGAACCATGGACACGGATTCCGTACTCAACCCTCGCTATTGTCTGACTACTTTAATAAGTTGGAAAAGGGGTTTTGTTTTAAATGAAAATAAAAAGGATAAGAAAAGTAATTAGAAATACTATCTCATTTAAGGTGTTACTCCGGTTGTTATCACTTGTTAATTAACATCATATTTTAGTAAGGTTGTTCATAGTTACTAGTACTAACCCTTTCGATGGGAGAGTTAGTAGTTCGTAACGGAATAGTGGATATGGTCGGCCAACTGTTTCTAATAATTCTCGGGATACTAACGGTCTCAAGTCCGTCGGCTGTCCCGTGATTTATTATTTGGACTAAAATTATCCTGTCGACTGGCGTATACCAAGTCGTGTAACTTCTTTTGGATAGTCGGAATGCGCAACATCCTCCAAAGTTACTTTAAGAATGCTCGGACCTAACAATTTAAATTCTTAAAATAGTTGTCTTTACTTATAATATTATTTTAAATAAATATAACTTTCATTCTCAAGATCAAGCCTCACGGATGTAACATTTCTGATTTTCATCATGTAATCGTTTGATTTCAATAAACAAACACATTTCAGTTTCGATTCGTGTACAAACAAACTACGATGCAGTTACATATACAAACTATTCTATTACAATAACAAATTAAACAAAAACACCATTATCTCACAAGCCCCGAGGACCAAAAACTGACAAAACTCAAAAACTACAAAACTAGGCAAGCACGGTCGCGCCTAGGACTAGGCACGGTCGCGCCTAAAGTAGGCACGGTCGCGCTGATGAATCCACTTGACTCTGCAGAAGTCAAATCATACCATACCCGCTAAATTCGTGAAATTTAAAATGGAGAAAAGCAGGTCTTCGCGCGTCAGACCATACTCCACTGAATTCCGTCTGAAACACGCATCAAATGTCGTCCAATTTGCACAATTTTTTTAATCCCATTCACACCACAACCGAGTCTCTCGAATTCGTGGATATAAAGCAAATTGCACGATTTCTACGCCTTCATATAAGCCCACTCAGTCTCCCAAAACTCTCGTTCGACGCTCAAACAAGTCTCTGGAGTCCAATCGATCGCCAAGAAGCTCGACTCTTTGACCCGTAGCCGACTGCATTAAATTGCCCATTGTTAACGAGTAAGTAACACTTCATTAGCTTCGTATCTACCCCTAGGATGAAAGCCCTATACTAAATCGTAGTTATATCACACAATCAATTCGATTTTTAACCAAAGAGCCGAAAACTAAACTTTTACTCAAACTACCACTTAAACACGATATAAATACAATCAAACTATGTAGATACATTCGCAAGCACCTAATCTATGAAAGCCCTAATAATACAGAAGCATTTATTATAAGAATCGATCGAATTGTGTCTGAAAAAGACCGGACACGGTCGCGCTCATCACTGAGCGCGGTCGTGCCTGACCAAGCACAATCGTGCCCCAGGTGTAGCCCGGTCGTGCTTACCGAGCAAACAAGTCTTGATAAAAAACAAACACTAGACGCGGTCGTGCCAGATACGAGCACGGTCGTGCTCTATGTCCAGAACCTATGAAGTACCTTCTGACTCGACCACGGGCGCGTTTCAGACCACCACGGTCACGCCCGGCAACGAGCGCGGTCGTGCCCTACTTGAGCACGGTCGTGCTCCTTGACCAGAATCAATTATTTTTCTGTTTTAAAGTCTATTTAACATATTTTAGCAAAAAATTTCAAAATGTAATTATAAAAGTTACGTTATAAAATCCCAAGACCTGGGAATCATTTATAAACCAAATCTTTGATTTAGAAATTTAAAACGATTAATTCCCGATAGTTTCAAAACCGATGAAATCATGAGTTTATATAATCATTTTTATAAAACTATTTATACAAATATATATTTTGATTTAAACAAATATCGTTTATTTAAATTTTATTTAAATAAATATATATCGCTACTAATTTATTATTCCAAAACCAACCCTAAACACACAAACCACCAACGAACCCACTTTGGACACAAAATAACACAAACAGTGACACGTGTTATACCCTCATTCGATAGGTCAAACGTAGCGACCTACAACACGCTTGGTATTTTTGTTGATCTGTGCAAACTACACGCTCCAACACAAGTGAGTTACATAGCCCCTCTTTTACTCTATTTACAAACTTTTGGGGTGGAACATGCGTTCTATTTACTATGTTTACAAACTACACAATATACAATTCCACCCTACAATCATGTGTTACAATTTTGAGCTTTGTGCTTGAGTACTAGGTGTGTAGACCAACACGCAGTTTGCTATTCACGTGCAATCATTAACTATTTTATAGCCTACAGTAAACAGTGATAGATCTATTGAGTCTGACAAACCCACCCAGGTAGGGTGACTGTTACTGCCAACACGCGTTTGTTTTGCATGCTAGTTACAAAGGTTTGATTGTACTACCAGGTCACACGATGGTATCTCTCCATAAATGCCTTAATTGCCATGTTTGTATGAATTGTATGCACACGACACTATATTCTACTACATGACACGAAAACCTATGTATTCTCACCAACTTTTTAGTTGACTTTGTTTTTAACCATGTTTCAGGTGACAATGTTTGAAGTATTACAAGCTGCTACATATAGGATTTGGACCTAGCAATTAATCTAAACTATTTATATTTTGTAATCGCTACATTTGGTTCTTGTATGGTATGAACTTGCTACGTGTAATGAAAATGAATGTTTAAATTATTCAAACTTTAGCAACCATGAGCTATGAACAGTCTGCACAGCTTCACGCCCCGACGTTTTCCGCCGTCGGTTGGGGTGTGACAGATTGGTATCAGAGCTTTGGTTATAGGGAATTAGGTTATTAGACACCATTGACCTAGACTATAACTTTAGGACACCCAACAATGCCATGCTACATGTTTTATATGATACGTGCTATTTGCTATATGTCACATGCTTTATGTGTTAGTTATTTGATACTTAAAATGTTTAGACTACATGACTTAATAAGCATGCGTAAATAATAAATTAAATAAATCGTATCCATACCCGTATCCTAAGCCGCATATCCTCCTTAACTGCTTCTATGTCATCATCGCCATAACTTGTGGAAAAACTCATACTCGTAGACATTAGTCTATCAAAAATATTTTTATATACCCGTTAAGGTTTTAGACTCTGTTAATTATTAAAGGACATGTGCAATCTGGAAGGGTGACACCTGTATTCTGGGTTTTCTGTCTAGGAAAGCATTTCATATAAATCCCAATCAACCGAGGGATCCGTATGCTTTCCTGGGAATTCCTGGGATGAGTGTTTACCTATAGGCTAAAGCACGTATCCTTGAAAATTATATAAGTCTAATTAACCTTAATATGTCATTGTGTTCAAGTAGAAATGTGATTACTTGAAAACAATCCGAACTATGAAATAAATGTGTTATTTTTCCTCCTATCCTAAATTTCAACGGATTTTTATAAATTCTCACAACACTTTTGTATCATTCTCTTTTTATAGAATGCCTCCTCGTCGTAACATCAACCGCAACAACACCGACAACGCCAAAAATAGCACCAACACCAATACCGACAATGCCAACAACAACAATAATACCGACCTTGCTGCTCTCCTCACTCAGCTAGTAACTCAACTAACTCAAGCCAATAACAACAACAATGGGAACGCCAGTGGTAGTGCTAATACTGGTAGTGGCGTGGTGCCAACCCGCCACAATGTACCTTCAAGCATTTCAACTCTTGCAATCCCCTGAAATTTTATGGTACCGAAGGAGCCACGGGACTCCTTCAATGGTTCGAAAATATTGAGGGCACCTTCCTCAATAGTGACTGTCCGGACAATCTGCGTGTTCGCCATGCCACTAGTGTCTTTCAAAAACGGGCACTAACCTGGTGGAATGGGGAAAAGAGAACAAGGGGAGTAGAAGTAGCAATGGCTCTGCCATGGGATGAGCTGAAAAGGATCATGACCGAGGAATTCTGTCCTCGAAATGAGATGAAGAAACTGGAAGCGGAATTTTGGGATCTTACCCAAGATAGCAGTGAAAGCTTGGCGTACACCAACCGTTTTCACGAACTGAGCATGCTGGTACCTCACATGGTTACACCTTTGTCTAGGTGTATTGAAAAATATATCGGTGGCGTACCGAGACAAATCCAGGACACTGTTCTGGGAAGAAATCCTGCAACCCTAGAAGATGCTATTCGTCTAGCTGCCACACTGACCGATAATCACGTTAAAGCAGGTACTCTTACCAAAAAGGGGGCAAAGAAAGTTTCTGAAACCACAACTCCTCCTACTCATGTCAAAGAAGTTCAAAACGAACAGTATCGAAACACCAGGAAGAGAAAGGCGAAAATTTTTGCAGTAGTCACTCCGGCCGCCCCAATTAATCAAGTTGCACCCTTGGCTCAAAATCCAGCCAAGAAAGCTTATGGAGGTACCTACCCACTCTGCAATAACTGCAACTATCATCACCCACAAACTATCCCATGTCGCAATTGCAATCATTGTGGGAAACTTGGCCATACGGCCAATATCTGCTGACAAAAGGCACTTACTACTCAAGCTAACCCGGTTAATCAACCCGGAGCTAATCAAGTGGTTCCAATCAATACAAATGGACGGGCTTGCTTTGAATGTGGCAACCCGAACCACTTCCGAAACCAATGTCCAAAACTTGTGAACAATAATCAGGGCGGAGCTCGTGGACGTGCTTTTAACATCAACGCCAATGAAGCTCAAGCCAACGATCATGTGGTCAACGGTACGTTTCTTGTAAATAAACAATTTGCATCTATACTATTTGATACCGGGGCCGATAAGAGTTTTGTGTCACTTAACTTTGAACCTTTACTTGCAAAAACACGATCCAAACTCGAGAAAACCTTCACCGTTGAAGTAGCGGATGGAAACTCCATCACTATTGACTCCATCATTCATGACTGCTCACTAGAACTCAATGGTCACACGTTTCCAGTCAACCTTATACCAATGCCGTTGGGAAGCTTTGACGTCATCATCGGCATGGATTGGTTATCTAAAAACCATGCCGAGGTCATGTGCTTTGAAAAGTACACCCGAGTACCTCTTCCACCGGGAGACATATTGAAAGTCTTTGGCGAGAAACCTTGCAAAGGACTCAAACTGATGTCATGCATAACTGCCCAGAAATACATTCGAAAGAAGTGCATGGTTTTCCTAGCTCATGTGATTCAAAAAGAAGACAAGGAGAGAAGAATAGAAGATATTCCCGTCATTTGAGAGTTTCCCGAAGTCTTTCCCGACGACTTACCCGGTCTTCCACCTGTTCGGGAAGTAAAGTTTCGAATCGATCTTATACCCGGAGCAAACCCTGTGGCTAAAGCTCCATACCGGCTTGCACCTTCCGAATTGCAAGAGCTTGCAAGTCAACTTCAAGAACTCGCTGACAAAGGTTTCATACAGCCAAGTCATTCACCGTGGGGTGCACCGGTCTTGTTTGTTAAAAAGAAGGATGGTTCATTCCGCATGTGTATTGACTATCGAGAGCTCAACAAGCTTACAATCAAAAACCGCTACCCGTTACCTAGAATTGACGACCTCTTCGATCAACTCCAAGGTTCTACTTGTTTCTCGAAGATTGATCTTCGATCTGGTTATCACCAACTGCGTGTCCGAGAAGAAGATATTCCAAATACCGCCTTCCGAACAAGATATGGTCATTACGAGTTCACGGTTATGCCTTTTGGGTTGACCAATGCACCTGCTGTCTTTATGGATCTCATGAACCGCATGTGCAAACCATACCTTGACAAATTCGTGATCGTTTTCATCGATGACATCTTGATCTATTCCAAGACTGAGGAAGAACATGAACAGCACCTTAGACTGATTTTGGATCTCCTGAGAACCGAACAATTATACGCCAAGTTATCCAAATGTGAATTTTGGCTAAAGGAGGTTCAATTTTTGGGTCATGTTGTCAATAAAAAGGGAATACATGTCGACCCTGCCAAGATCGAAGCTGTCAAGAATTGGAGTGCTCCTCAAACCCCTACCGAGGTTCGTTCGTTCCTTGGTTTAGCGGGTTATTACCGAAGATTCATTTCCAATTTCTCCAAGATTGTTGTTCCCCTCACCGCCTTGACACATAAAGGTAAACCTTATGAATGGGGGCCGAAACAAGAAGAAGCTTTCCAAACTCTTAAACAGAAGTTATGTGATGCTCCTATTCTGACTCTTCCCGAAGGAAACGATGACCTAGTCGTCTACTGTGATGCCTCTAACCTAGGCCTTGGTTGTGTTCTCATGCAACGAGGCAAGGTAATCGCTTATGCATCGAGGCAACTCAAGACCCATGAAAAGAACTATACGACGCACGATCTGGAGCTAGGTGCAGTCATATTTGCCTTGAAGATTTGGAGACATTATCTATATGGCACGAAATGTGTGGTATTTACCGACCACAAAAGCCTCCAACACATCTTCAATCAAAAAGAACTCAACATGAGGCAACGACGTTGGGTTGAACTCCTCAATGATTACGATTGCGAGATTCGTTATCATCCCGGCAAGGCAAACGTAGTAGCCGATGCGCTGAGCCGTAAAGAACGTGTCATGCTCCAAAGTGTCAAGATTCATTCTAACATTCAAACCCGTATTCTAGCAGCTCAACACGTCTCGATTACCGAGGGCAATATGTATGAGGAAATGTCGTGTGGTGCTGAATTCCAACTAGAGACTAAAAACAATGGCTTGCTTTATTTCTTGGATCGTATTTGGGTTCCCAATCGCAATGATCTCCGGGAATTCCTCATGACTGAAGCACACAAGTCTCGGTATTCTATCCATCCCGGTGCGGATAAAATGTATCACAATCTTCGACCACAATATTGGTGGCCTGGTATGAAGAAAGACATTGCACTCTATGTTGCAAAATGTCTAACCTGCTCTAAAGTCAAGGCCGAACATCAACGTCCTTCCGGTTTACTTGAACAACCGGAAATCCCCGTGTGGAAATGGGAAAATCTAGCCATGGACTTCATTACTAAACTCCCCCGTACTTCAAACGGCTATGATAGCATTTGGGTAATCATTGACCGTCTCACAAAGTCCGCACACTTCCTACCCATCCGTGAAGACTATCGGGTTGAGAAATTGGCCCGAATCTATATTAACGAAATTGTGAGTCGACACGTTATACCTTTGAACATAATCTCCGACAGAGATGCTCGTTTCACTTCCAGATTTTGGCAATCTCTGCAAAAGGCACTTGGCACACGATTGGATTTAAGCACAGCCTACCATCCCCAAACTGATGGCCAGACTGAACGAACAATCCAAACGCTCGAAGACATGCTGAGAGCCTGTGTCATAGACTTTGGTGGCAATTGGGATTCACACTTGGCACTTATTGAATTCTCCTACAATAACAGCTACCACACCAGCATCAACATGGCTCCATTCGAAGCTCTTTATGGTCGCAAATGCCGTTCTCCCATCTGTTGGAACGAGATTGGTGAAGCACAAATCACCGGTCCCGAGTTAATTCAGGAAACATCCGACAAAATCCTTCAAATCCGTGACAACATCCGAGTAGCGAGAAGTCGACAAAAGAGCTATGCCGACAAGCGACGAAAACCCTTGGAATTCCAAGTGGGTGACCTTGTGCTTCTCAAAGTATCCCCTTGGAAGGGTGTGATCCGCTTTGGAAAGAAAGGCAAGCTAGCACCTCGTTACGTAGGCCCGTTCAAGATCCTTGAAAGAATCGGGAAAGTGGCTTACAAACTTGAGCTACCTCCAGCACTCAACAATGTTCATCCAACCTTCCACGTGTCCAACCTGAAGAAATGTCTTGCTGATGAGAACCCCCACATACCTCTTGACGACGTGCGCATTGATGAAACGATGCATTTCGTCGAGAAACCAGTGGAAATCATGGATCGTGAAATCAAACAATTCAAGCGCAGCCGCATCCCTATAGTCAAAGTCCGTTGGGATTCAAAACGCGGTCCTGAGTTTACTTGGGAATGTGAAGACCAAATGAAACTCAAGTATCCTCACCTATTCACCAATTCTGCAACCTCAACTAGTTGAATTTCGGGACGAAATCCCCTCAACAAGGGGAGACTGTAACATTTCTGATTTTCATCATGTAATCGTTTGATTTCAATAAACAAACACATTTCAGTTTCGATTCGTCTACAAACAAACTACGATGCAGTTACATATACAAACTATTCTATTACAATAACAAATTAAACAAAAACACCATTATCTCACAAGCCCCGAGGACCAAAAACTAACAAAACTCAAAAACTACAAAACTAGGCAAGCACGGTCGCGCCTAGGACTAGGCACGGTCGCGTCTGCAGACCTAAGCACGGTCGCGCCTAAAGTAGGCACGATCGCGCTGATGAATCCACTTGACTCTGTAGAAGTCAAATCATACCATATCCGCTGAATTCGCGAAATTTAAAATGGAGAAAAGCAGGTCTTCGCGCGTCAGACCATACTCCACTGAATTCCGTCTGAAACACGCATCAAATGTCGTCCAATTTGCACAATTTTTTTAATCCCATTCACACCACAACCGAGTCTCTCGAATTCGTGGATATAAAGCAACTTGCACGATTTCTATGCCTTCATATAAGCCCACTCAGTCTCCCAAAACTCTCGTTCGACGCTCAAACAAGTCTCTGGAGTCCAATCGATCGCCAAGAAGCTCGACTCTTTGAACCGTAGCTGACTGCATTAAATTGCCCATTGTTAACGAGTAAGTAACACTTCATTAGCTTCGTATCTACCCCTAGGATGAAAGCCCTATACTAAATCGTAGTTATATCACACAATCAATTCGATTTTTAACCAAAGAGTCGAAAACTAAACTTTTACTCAAACTACCACTTAAACACGATATAAATACAATCAAACTATGTAGATACATTCGCAAGCACCTAATCTATGAAAGCCCTAAGAATACAGAAGCATTTATTATAAGAATCGATCGAATTGTGTCTGAAAAAGACCCGACACGGTCGCGCTCATCACTGAGCGCGGTCGTGCCTGACCAAGCACAATCGTGCCCCAGGTGTGGCCCGGTCGTGCTTACCGAGCAAACAAGTCTTGATAAAAAACAAACACTAGACGCGGTCGTGCCAGATACGAGCACGGTCGTGCTCTATGTCCAGAACCTATGAAGTACCTTCTGACTCGACCACGGGCGCGTTTCAGACCACCACGGTCACGCCCAGCAACGAGCGCGGTCGTGCCCTACTTGAGCACGGTCGTGCTCCTTGACCAGAATCAATTATTTTTCTGTTTTAAAGTCTATTTAACATATTTTAGCAAAAAATTTCAAAATGTAATTATAAAAGTTACGTTATAAAATCCCAAGACCCGGGAATCATTTATAAACCAAATCTTTGATTTAGAAATTTAAAACGATTAATTCCCGATAGTTTCAAAACCGATGAAATCATGAGTTTATATAATCATTTTTATAAAACTATTTATACAAATATATATTTTGATTTAAACAAATATCGTTTATTTAAATTTTATTTAAATAAATATATATCGCTACTAATTTATTATTCCAAAACCAACCCTAAACACACAAACCACCAACGAACCCACTTTGGACACAAAATAACACAAACAGTGACACGTGTTATACCCTCATTCGATAGGTCAAACGTAGCGACCTACAACACGCTTGGTATTTTTGTTGATCTGTGCAAACTACACGCTCCAACATAAGTGAGTTACATAGCCCCTCTTTTACTCTATTTATAAACTTTTGGGGTGGAACATGCGTTCTATTTACTATGTTTACAAACTACACAATATACAATTCCACCCTACAATCATGTGTTACAATTTTGAGCTTTGTGCTTGAGTACTAGGTGTGTAGACCAACACGCAGTTTGCTATTCACGTGCAATCATTAACTATTTTATAGCCTACAGTAAACAGTGATAGATCTATTGAGTCTGACAAACCCACCCAGGTAGGGTGACTGTTACTGCCAACACGCGTTTGTTTTGCATGCTAGTTACAAAGGTTTGATTGTACTACCAGGTCACACGATGGTATCTCTCCATAAATGCCTTAATTGCCATGTTTGTATGAATTGTAATCGCTACATTTGGTTCTTGTATGGTATGAACTTGCTACGTGTAATGAAAATGAATGTTTAAATTATTCAAACTTTAGCAACCATGAGCTATGAACAGTCTGCACAGCTTCACGCCCCGACGTTTTCCGCCGTCGGTTGGGGTGTGACAACGGATCCCACTAGAAGTCCTCTGCAAGCTAACACAAGAGAAATAAAGAAATATCGACACGCTTTATAAGTCCCATCTAGGACTCGAACAACTCGTTGAATACCCAAACCTCCAATCAACCCATAATATTAAATCTATACTAACCGGGCCCTTGGTAGCACCAAGATTGTATATAGACCGTACAAACTCGAATGAGTTTCCCAAACAAGAAGTCTTGCTTAAGTAACTTACAAGATTTAAGATTATTAAGTTGGTTTAAAGAACACTTATTCTTGTCTTTTTAAAGCAAATTATAAGAAAGACTTTAAGAACATAACATACTAAAAACACTTCATTAATTAATTAAAGTTCAACCAACCCGAGCAACACAAGAGGACTAGCCACGAATAACCATACAAGTGACGCCACTAACCCTTAGACATTGTGTGGAAGCGTTTCAACACCAAGGGAGAGTGGGTATAGGTTGACTCTTGTTTACTCGAATGAGAAGAATCATTTCATATTACAAGACTTAGAAAAGGGAAATAAACAAAGAAAAGCTAAAACGGACCAAAACCGAGAGAGTTCCGGCTTTAGCAGAGTGTTATGGCCTTCACAACCCTTGGTCTTGGACACTTAAAACAATAGAATGAGCTTGCTATTTATAGGCTGAGATTTTGGCCATGCACGACCGTGCATTGGATTGCACGGGCGTGCAAAGTACCCTTTTCTTGCACGTGAGGGAATCTGGCAGATTTAGGGAGTACATGGGCAGATTTGGCCCTTTGGACGGTCGTGCATTCATTGGGCCTTTTCTGCTCCCTGTTTACTTTTGACTTCCTGCTTTGACATTCTATTTCCAGGTTCGTTCAATTGACTTTCGAATGCTGATTTTTCCTTGTTTTTGAGTGATTTCTTCATTTTTTTTGTATGTAGGGGATGATTCTCCTATTCTAACACAATTAAAATAGATTAAGTATTAATTTCCATCATTTTGTCTTTAATTGTGCTGAATATGGGGATAATTGTGCATGTAAAATATATATAAATGATGGTACATCAATAAGGCTCTATATGGTTTACATCAGGCACCTCGTGCTTGGTATGCCACTCTAACGGAACATCTGCTTTCTCATGGCTACACTCGTGGTGCCATTGATCAGACCATGTTCGTTCGGAAGGTGGATAATGATCTCATTTTGGTGCAAATCTATGTGGACGATATCATCTTTGGGTCCACAAATGACGACTTGTGCACTGAATTCAGAAAGATCATGGAAAAGAAGTTTGAAATGTGTGCTTTGTGTGAAATGACATTCTTTCTTGGTTTGCAAGTAAAACAATCAAGTGATGGTACTCTCATCCATCAAGGAAAATATGTGGATGATATTCTAGAAAAGTTCAAGTTTGCTGACGCTCTAGCTGCCACTACACCTATGTCTGCTAAGCTAGTTCTGGATGCCGACATAACCGAGGTCGCTGTTGATCAGAAACTGTATCGATCCATGATCGGTTCATTGATGTATCTGACAGCCAGTCGCCCAGACATCATGTTTGCAGTGTGTCAGTGTGCCCGCTATCAGGCCAATCCTAATATGTCCCATTTAACTGCTGTTAAACGTACTTTTCAGTATCTAAAAGGCAAGCCTCGGCATGGCCTTTGGTATCCCAAAGATTCTAATTTTGACTTGTATGCTTTTTTCTGACAGTGACTAAGGAGGGTGTCAACTAGATAGGAAATCTACAAGCGGGGGATGTCAATTTCTAGGAGATAGGCTCATCTCATGGCAGTGTAAGAAGCAACATACAGTCTCCACCTCCATTGCCGAGGTTGAATACGTTGCTGCATCGGCTTGTTGCTCACAAGTCATCTGGATGCAACACCAACTGCTGGATTATGGTTTAACTTTTCTAAACATCATTATTTTTTGTGATAATGAGGCTGTCGTGCTTATAGTTAAAAATCCGGTCCAACATTCCAAAACCAAGCATATTGATATCAAGGTGCATTTTATCTGGAACTGTTTTGAGAGAAATCTCATCTGTCTTGAACGTGTTGATACTGACAACAATGTTGCAGACATCTCACAAAATCATTGGATACATCTCGTTTCAATGTGCTTATAGAATCCTTGAAAATGATTGGTTTTAAAGATTGAAATGGTCACAAAAATATTTTTCTGTATAGTTTAGATTTGTACATTTTTTTCTTTTATTCTGTTTTATGCACAAATTTAGGGGGAGAAATAAGAAAAATACAAAAAAGAGTCTGATTTCAATTTTATTAAAGTCAAGAAAAATACAAAAGGAGTTTGCTTTCAATTTTATTAGTGTCAAGAAAAATACAAAAAGAGTCTGCTTTCAATTTTATTACTGTCAAGAAAAATACAAAAAGATTGTGCTTTTGCTTGAGTCGGTAGTTTGAAAATAAATGGGAAGTGATATGAATATTCATTTCTTAAGGATTAGATCAACACATGTAAGGCACTCAATTGAAAATGACTAGGATCTATGTTAGATATGTTGATAGGATCTACATATGATACACTTGAACAAAATAATCTTATGGTCTTAGTGGAGAACATCTCATAGATTAGTCTAATTAGTGATTTCCTATTAATAATTGAAAACTTAAACATAAAGGTTGATGAACTGTGGGTAAACCATGCTCTATCAAGATTGCACAAACCGAGACCCTACACAAAGGGGTTGCGAGCTGACTTGTTACAAGTCTATGTATATAGTATATAAATAAAAGACATGCGTTGTCATCCAAAAAAGTGAAAAGACACTCAATGAAAATGCAAAGCTAATCTGCAAAGCAGAGTTCTAGAGCAAAAAGACACGGAATGTCGTGCTATAGGAAATTTGAAAAGATATGTCTAAAGGCGTACATATAAATATACATGTATATAATTTTCTTTTTGGGAATATGTGACTGGGAAGGAATCTCTTGTCAAGGCATGTAAGTCCATTGTGCTATGACCTTGAGCATTTGCTGGTTCTAAACATGTAAGTCCGTAGTGCTATGTTTTTTGATCAAATATGTAAGAGATCTCCTGAACAGTTCATAAACCTGTGCTAGTTATGCTCAATTAGTTATTATTTAGGTGCTCAAAAGATCATGGGGAAGGGAAGGTTTACCTGATAAGCTGTGGGGTCCATTAAAGTTCATCAAGAATTCACATAATTCACAGAAAAATAATTACATGTGTCTAAGATATGAGTGTGCGACCCATTAAGTCATAAATAATTCTATCAAAACATGATAACTTAAATCACAGTGAAAAAATTAGGTTTGACACTAAAGCATGAGTTTAGAAGGATCTAAATATTGATAATCCACTTAACCTGTCTGAGTAAAAGCATGCTAAAAAGTGTTCCTTGGTCTGCCTATAGAATGATTTGATCCCATAGCAAACTTCCTAAAGGCTCGTTGTTTTGTTTAGTGTTATTTTTTTTGGTTTATTTTATTTTAATTTTTTTTGTTTAAATCATAAAATGACCAAGTTTGATTTTTGAAATAATGCATCTAAGGGATTAAAAATATTATGTATTCGGTTTTTGATGAGGACCACCAAGGTTCATGGTGGGCCCCCATTTTTGATAACCGAGTGATATATAAGGGCATTTAAAGCTCAAAATATGTTTACTCGGTTCACGACTCCTTCTCTATCAAGATACTAATCTCTTATCACATTCAAATCTCTCCAAACTCTTGTGTGTTTGCTTTATTGACAAGAATAAGTGTAGGATCATGTATATCTCATCATCTATTTAACTTCATAGTGCTCTATTAGGCTATCTGATTATCAAGTGTGCCGAAAACCTTGAAGAAGAAGGATTCTTGCTCTTGTCATAACGATGTGTGGGCAAATCATGAAGTTGAAGAGTTGTTTAGGGTTGAGATATGTAGGCGACCATGTGTACATGGTTACAATTCAAAAGATTTGAACTGAAATCAGTCGACTTGGAAGATTGGTACTAGTTGGTGTTACCCGAAAAAGGGTTCACGGTGAAATTTCAAAATGGCGTGAACCTGTTTATCTTCCCGTAAACCTTTAGATGGCCGTAAACCCCAAAGGCAAACTGAAACCCATGTTGTGGGCCATGAACCCTCAGCAATACCGTAAACCCTTAATTCTCGTGAAACCATGTTCAGGGTCGTAAACCCTTCTTGGCCGAATACCCTTGAAATACTGAAAACCTTGGTTTCCCGAGAACCCTTTTGAACATTAATTTGATTATTAACTATGGTTCTGACTTATTAAGGTTTGTGCAGATATGGTCGATGAAATTTGTTCCTGGTCACAATATTTGTGCATTCACTTTGGACCCACCTGAGGAGTATGAATACTTCAAGTCTATGGTTGTGGGGTTGACACTTCCCCCATAAACTTTGCTATTATGGAAAACCCCATCATCTATAGAAGCTTTATCCAGGAATTCTGGGAGACTGCTTCCATTCATCCAAATGAAAATGGGGAAGAATGCATTTTTGGAACTGTACAGAACAAAAGAGTTAAAATATCTGAGGCTGTGATTAGAGACGCATTGCAGTTTGGTGATGAAGTTGGGTATCCAACAAAACTAGATGCATATACAATCACTCCTATTCTCCTGAGAATGGGATATGAAGGGAACTATCCCCTGTTTACAAGAAGTTACTTAACCCTTACTAGATATATCTTGCACATGTGTGCATGAACTGCCTCACTGGAAGAAAAAGAGGATTCGATGAACTAAATGCTACTATCTCCTCTACTATGGTTGCACTGACCATGAGCTGGAACTACAACTTCTCTAAGATGGTGTTTGAGGAATTCAAAAGTAACCTGAAAGGGGAAAAGAAAGACATCTTCATGATGTTTCTAAGATTCCAACATATCATTCTCAATAAGAATCATGCTGCTCTGGTGCCTACTGTGGAAACCCTAGACTTGAAAGCTATGGGTCCAATGATTTTCAAGTATATGAATGTGAATAAAAAAGGAAAAAGAGTATATCAGGGGCTGCATCCCCTTGAAAAGTTTGGTAGATTCGCTGCCTTAGAAGATGAAGAACCAGAAGGACCGGCTATCCAGATTGAAGCCGAGGTTGCTGAAGATCATGCAGTTCAACAACTATAGCAACAACATCAACCACAAATAGAACAACAACAACAACTTGAACCACAACCACAAGAACCGGTTGTGCCTGAGTCAGAAACTGCTAAAGTTTTGTCTTCCTCTGATAGTTATGGCACTCCGGAAAGGCCTTTAGTACCCATCAATCGATACGTGAGTGAAATGGAAAATAAAAGGCTACAGGTTGAGATTCCTCCTCTTACCTCTTCGTCTAACCAAGCCGAAACCGATCCAGAGTACACACCGGATCAAGATCTTCAATCCAGACCAAGAAAAAGAAGAGATCCTAGAAGTGCTCATATGCCATAGACACAGACACCCACACCTACACAAACACCAACTCCATCACCTTCCTCATCCACATAGCCACCACAATCACCACCACCCACATCAACCCTACCACATACATCATCTCAGGTGAGCCCTAATACTGCAGCTTTTGACACTAATCAATTCTTTGTGTCATCAGCTGAAGCCTACAGAGCTGAGAAAGCGAAGGGCAAGAGCCATGTTGATGCTTCTACTCCTGCTCTTGTGGATCCACACATTCTACAGGAAAGGGTATTTGCCTTGGAACAACAAGTAGAAGAGCAAAATGCAAAAAAAAAACATGTCCTTAGAAGCCAATCAGGGCTATCTAATTGCCCTCGTGTATGAATTGAAGAAGAAATTGGAAGATCGAGAGGCCAAGGATGCTGAGAAGCAAGATGATGAAAATAATGACAATGATGATGATAATCAGGGAGGTGGAGATGAAGGGGGAAGTGATCAGGACAATCAAAATGAAGACAATCAAGATGATGACCTTTGCAATTTTGATTTTGAAGGGAATCTTGATGAGAATCAAGATGATGTGTCTCCTGACGACTTAAGAAAAGATACAGATACAAACCCCGTGGATGCATCAAATGTTGAAATGTTCGACAGTTCTTCTGATTCGGAGCTAGAGAGATTGAATCAAGACACGATGATGAAGTAAATCTTTCAAGCTCCACCGCTGAATTAAGTGAATCATCAAATGCAGTAGCAAAGACAAGAAAAGAACGTCCTTCGTAGATGTTACCACCTGGTCCACCAACAGAAACTCATGTTACAACAAGTATTGATGGCTACTATTCAAAAAGACGTGACATGTAAGGCCCCAAACCTGGGAGGCCTCACGTATTGGATTTACTCATAAGCACATAGCACTTAAACATAATACATTCATTAACACAACGGAAACGATTTAAAATCTCAACATACGCAGAGGAAGCATAACATGTCTAATACAATTTGTCTTTAAACAACATCAAACTAAAACATAACATAAACAGGATGCCAGACGCTGATCTTCGGGTAACTCTCATTGCCAAGCCAAGCATCCACATCCATCTACTGCCACCTACACTTATCTGATATGCATACTAAAAATCAGCAAAACTGAGTGAGTTCTAACGTTTACTTTAAATCAATCAAAAGATTTACTAATACATACATACTGCCCTTAAGGCAAAACTTTACATACTCTAGTTTTGAAATAAGTTTTAATTAAAAACATACATACTATAACCGTCAATTCCTTTACATTGTACTGCCCTCATAGCACACGGCCATGAACCGACAAGTACTGCTTTACCGTTAATTCCTTTGTCCGGTCATTTTCCCCATGGCTTGCACCATGAACCGACAATACCGCTTTACCCGGCCAATGCCCCCATGGCTAGCACCATGAACCGATAATACTGCTTTACCGTCAATTCCTCTGTCCGGTCATTGCTCCCATTGCTTGCACCATGAACCGACAATACCGCTTTACCGCTAAAGGGAGTTGCGTGGTTATCCTAAGCAACCGCCATCACTCATCCCAGTTGTACAACCGTTAGCGAACCCCAAAGGTTCTTACTAATGGGCAGAACCCATATCTGACATCTTGTACAAGTAACATCTGTCCCAAGTACCTTTACAAGCTGGTACACTTTCCCGTAGGAAAACTATTCATTTACAGTTCATACAACTTTCTTTAACTTAATCATACTTTAACATGTATTATGCATTTGTTTATGTATATGAAAATATAGTAAATGCTTGCCATAAATACCTTTTGTTTTACTAAAATATAGCTTAGCCATATATCATGCCTTTGTTTATGTATGTGAAAATATAGTAAACGCTTGCCATGAGATATATGTTGCTTTACTTGAAAATGCTAACACGTATATTATGTCTTTGTTTACGTATATAAAAATATAGTAAACGCTTGCCATTAATACAAGTATACTTTGCTCAAAACATACATTTTCCTCCTTTAAACTTTACACTAGAACATAGCTTTGCACTTTGTTTATTAATATAAAATATATAATAAACACTTTACACTAAGTATGCACACCACCCCTAAAGCAGACAAAAAGGGGATTAGAACTCACCTGGTATCTTAGCTGGAATGGTCTACTAGATCTCACACTATCTGAACAATCATAACAATTTGACACGTATCAGACTTAACTCGACACTAAACATTTTCATCATTTCTGACTTGGCGAACTTAGGATAAGTTCGCCTCTAAGGGACTCAACGAACTTATTAAGCGAACTTAGTAGTTTCGCTAAGTTATCCCTAGCAAACTTACTGAGCGAACTTGTTAATTTCCCTAGACACACTTCAGCGGACTTTGACAAGTTCGCTAATTCCTTGCTCGGCGAACTTAACAAGTTCGCCTACGGGCTCTTCTTCCCCACTAAAAACCCTAAGTTTGCATGAACATGGAGGCTAGGTCTAGATCAGATAAAGACTCGAATTTTTACGTCCAAAACATTCATTTTCCAATCAGGAGTCTAGATCTAAGCTTTATTTCTGTTAGGACATAGATTGTATGACAAAAGCTTTGTAATAGTTTAGGTCTTATTGTCTTTATGTTTTTATGTAATTGTTTAGTTTTTGTCTAAGTATTAGAATAAGTTCTGCTAGAGGCGAACTTGATAAGTTCGCCTAGTTTAATAGTTCGCCTAAGCATCTTTGAAGCGAACTTGTTAAGTTCGCCTATTGCAGAACGTGTGTCTATAAATAGAGAGTTTACAGATTCAGAATAGAGAGATATAGAACGACAAGTGCAGCAGCAGAGGGACTTTGAACGATTGTATTTTGCGAATCTGTAAACTCTGTGTTTGGTGATATACAAAGAGAAGTTTATTTACCTGCTGTTTCTATTGTCAATTGATATACAAACGTTAACACGAAGGATTCCGCACTCCGTGTTAACGAGACGTCCTGTCACGAGATCGACCTGAGATGAGTCATGTGGACCTACAAGTGGTATCAGAGCTTTTGCTCGTGATTTATGTTTGATTCTTGGTGATTAGAGACGTTTTTGTGTACAATTTGACAAGAAATTGATCATTTTTGGAGTTTTTGTATTCATGGAGTTTTCAAGTTCTTGAAGCTAATTTTACTGCTGAATTCGTGGATTTGAAGTTGATTTTGGTGAAATTAATCCGATAGAAGTGTTCTAATTCATAAAATACTAAATCCTACGGTTCAATTTCTTCAAATTCCTTCTAATCTGTGAGAAATGACGATTTTTGGTGATATTTGTTCGTGTTTGGGTTAAAGTTCTTGCTGAGTTTGTTTCAGCTGCAGTAAGCGAACTTGCTGAAAGTTGTTGCTGGCGAACTTAGCAAGCGAACTTATTAAGTTCGCTTCTCTCAGTTTAAGCGAACTTAGTAGGCGAACTTAATCAGTAGGCAAACTTACTGGAGTTTCTTGGGTAAGCGAACTTATCAAGTTCGCTTGATATCAAATTCGCTTGTTTGGCTTTGAAGCGAACTTATTATCTTCACCTAAGGGGAATTTTTGTTCAACACTTGGAAATTTTTTTCTGAAAATGGCAAATATGGTGCAAGTGACTAATATGTTAAATTACGACAACGAGATTGGTACATCTCAGAAACCGCCCAAATTATTAAGTCTTGCAGATTATTCTAACTGGAAAGATCGGTTTGATCAGTTCGTGTCTTTTACTGATACAAGTTTATGGATTCCAATCTTGGAAGGTTATACACATCCGACATATACTTGGATAGGAAAGGATGATGTTCCTAAATCATTATCTGCGTTAACCACATAAGAAAAATTATTGTTTGATAGGGAAAAGAAGGCAATGGCTAGTATTTCTATGTCTCTTCCTAAAGAAATTTATCATAGCTTTAAACAATTCAGGACTTCTGAACAATTGCGGGAAGCATTACAAAAGCGGTGTGAAGGGAGTTTGGATGTTAAGAAAAGCAGAAAAGAATTACTGAAGAAGCAGTTCTTAGTATTCAAGCACTTTCAAAATGAATCTTTAGATGATCTTGCAACGAGATTCTATCATTTGTTGAGTGAGTTGTCAAGTGCTTCAGTGGTTTATGAGACTGAAGAGATAAATGATAAGTTTTTAGAGGCATTACCATCTAAATTTGATGTGTATACGGTTTTGATAAAAGAGAATGTCAAGTATAAAACTATGTCTCTTGAAGAGGTTCTTGGCAAGATTCAATCACATGATTTGAATATGAAGAAGAAGGAAACCAATATGGAACATATTCAAGATCCTTCAATGTATTTTGCTAAGTCTTCTGGCAAAACTGGTGCAGGGTTTGCGTTCTTTTCTGGTGATACTCATGATGTTTCTAATCATCATTGTTCTGGGATTCCAAGTCATTCAGGTTTCTCTACAAATACAGCTTCTTCATCATCTGGAACACATAATATGAATCACAGAGTTGCTGATGATTATTTAGCGATGTTTTCTTCCTTTATGGCTTCTTATGAAAATTTTATTGGAGGAAAGATTCATGATCCAGATGTTATTGAGGAGGATTTCAGACAGATTGATCCTGGTGATCTGGAAGAGATGAACATTCAATGGAATATGGCTATGTTGATGAGACACGCAAAGGATTTTTTGAAGAAGACTGGAAGAAAGTATATTGGTTCTAACAGTCATTCACGTATGGGATTTGATAAAACCAAAGTTCGTTGCTATAATTGTCAAGAGTATGGTCATTTTGCCAAAGAATGTGTGAAACCAAAAGTTGAATTTGATTCTCAGAAGAAGCCTAATAACTTTCAGAACAATCGTAATCAGTCACACGGCTCCTCTGGCTCTGGAAATTCTAATCATGCATCTGCATCATTTGCTTTGGTTGCTCAGAATGATGAAAATTATGACTGGGGTATTCATCTTGAAGATTTGGTTGGTTCAGTAAGTCAAGCTTATGTAGCTGAAATTCATTCTGTAAAATCTGAAGAGTCAACTGATGATGATAGCTCAAGTGATGGTAAGAGTTTGCCAAGTGCTGATGAAGATCGTGATCAAGTACAAAATGGTGAGACTGATATTGCATCTGGTGTATCTGAAGATGATATTATTTTAACTCGAAATTCATCTGATGGTGCTGATTCTGAAAATATTCCAATTGCAAAAGTCTTCATGGCAGATATGTCAGATCCTTCAAAGGTAAAAGATTCTGTCTATCACATTTATTGCTCAAATTACATAAGTATAAAAGATAAAATGCAAAAATTAATAGATGATAACACAAATTTAATTTGTGATATGAAATCGATCCATTCAGTTAATCAAAAAATGAAAGATAATGATAAATTGTGTATAGATAGAATTGAGTCTTTGAAAAGAGATTTGAACTCTTTTGGATTGAAATATAAGGAACAAGCATATCATCTGGATATGGTTTATGCTGAGATTGAGAAGCAAAATGAAATTGTCGCTCAGAAGAACAAAAAAATTTCTGATAAAGAATCTAAAGTGATCAAATTACATAGAAAGCTGGAAAATTTTGAAAATTCATCTGTGGTATTGGATTACTTTAATGCTAATGCTGATCCTACTAAGAGGGTTGCTGAGATTGAGAAGCGAAATGAAATTGTCGCTCAGAAGAACAAAGAAATTTCTGATAAAGAATCTGAAGTGATCAAATTACATAGAAAGCTGGAAAATTTTAAAAATTCATCTGTGGTATTGGATTACTTTAATGCTAATGCTGATCCTACTAAGAGGGTTGCTGGAATTGGATTTGTTCCTCCACCATTCAAAGCAAATTATGTGGTTGAACCAGAAATTATTCATGAAGAGGAAATTGATCCAAAGACTGTGTTGAAAGTAAATCCAGTAACTGGTGAAGATATGATCTATGATTCTGATTCTATTGATGAAGTTTTTGATGATAAAAAGGTTGAAGGCATTCCTAAGGAAGTGCAACTTGATGAACCAAAGGTAGTGAAAAATGTTACCCATGATAGATGCATTTTAACAGAACCGGATGAGGTGAAAGTTGATCAACCTAAACTTTCCAAAATGTTACAATCAAATGGTTTTGTTGCTGCTGGTTATCAGAAGAAGAATGTATCAACGGTGACTAAACAAGTTTTTGTTCAAAAGAATTCAGTTAACTGTTCAATAAAATCTTCTGAAGCTTGTTCATCAGACGGGTCATCAAATTCAAGAAAAACTCCTTATATCAGAAATCATCAAGATAGAAGAGTTTGTTTTCACTATAATGAGGCTGGTCATATTCTGATTCACTGTCCTTATAAGAATCAAGCCAAATTAAAGAGTGATCCCTCACAAAAACAAGTGGTGACGATTCTGAAAATACAAAATGGGGAAAAGCCAACGTCTAGTGTTGTAAAGAATATGTCTTGTCAATCATTTGCTAAATCTTTGGGATTTAAGCAACATGATAAGCGTATTTTTAAACCCGTTGTTTTTCAAAAGAAGTTTGAGATTCCACAAGTTGGAATTCCAAAAGAGTCACAACCTGAGGTCAAACTTTCTAGACCACAACGCAGAAGACGTAACAGAAAACTAAAGAAATCTTTGGAAATACCTGAATCTGAAAATCATAAATCTAATAATGTTTTTCCAATTAATCATACTATGAGAAGGTCTAACTGTAAATCTTATGTTCCAAAGGTTGATGACAATGTTGATTGTGAATTGCTTGAAGTTATTTATTTTGATCCATCTGGACGACCCAAGACCATAATGGCTTGGGTTCCAATTTCTAACTAATTTTCTTTGTTTATGTAGGGACAACCAAGGAGAACTATCAACAATACGTGGTATATGGATAGTGGGTGTTCTCGACATATGACAGGGAATATTCGTTTGTTGGAAGATGTTATTAATATTGATGGTGGTTATGTCGCTTTTGCTGGAAATAAAGGTGGGTACATAACTGGTCAGGGTACTTTAAAGAACGAAAAAGTCAAATTTGAGAAAGTGAACTATGTGGAGCAACTTGAACATAATCTTTTAAGTATATCTCAAGTGTGTGACAAGAAATTTTCATTTCATTTCAATGATTTTGAGTGTTATATCTTGAAATCAGGCTTTGTGATTCCTGACGAATGGATTCTAATGAAGGCTCCGAGGAGAAATGACACATATGTCCTAGACATGAGTGTTGCTACTACTATGGATTCAATTCCTACTTGTCTACTCTCCAAGGCGTCTGAGTCGGATTCTATTTTGTGGCACAGGAAACTTGCTCACATCAATTATAGAAAAATGAATTATCCTGTGAAGAATGATCTGGTTTTTGGTGTTCCGAAAATGAAATTTTCAGTTCCTGATGACTGTATTCCTTGCAAGAAGGGGAAACAACACAAGAAGTCCCACAAATCTAAGACAAAGAATTCTATTGTAACTCCTTTGGAGCTACTGCATATGGATTTGTTCGGACCGATTAGTATCAGGAGCATTGGCAGTAAATCTTATTGTCTGGTAGTAACAGATGATTTCTCTAGATTTTCATGGGTTAAGTTCCTTGCTTCTAAAGCCGAAACAGCAGAGTTGGTACAATTCTTAATCCTGGGTTTAGAGAATTTATTCAAACAGAAAGTCAGAAGAATTAGGAGTGACAATGGAAGTGAATTTAAGAATAGCAAGATGGGTTTATTCTGTCTTCATAAGGGAATTCATCATGAATTCAGTGCGCCATATGTACCTCAACAAAATGGAATTGCTGAACGAAAGAACAGGATTATGGTACAGTCAAGGAGGAAGTTTATGTGTGTCAGCTGTCAGGGTTTGAAGATCCACTTAATCCGTCTAAAGTTTTCAAGCTTGATAAAGCTCTCTATAGTCTTCATCAAGCTCCTCGATCGTGGTATGACATGTTGTCTGCACATCTTTTGGAAATTGATTTTGTTCGTGGACATATTGACTCGACTTTATTCATTAAGAAAGCAGGGGGAGAATATCTACTGGTACAGATATATGTAGATGATATTATTTTTGGCTCTACAAATGAAGGGGTGTGCAAAGAGTTTGAGAGTATTATGAAATCAAAGTTTGAAATGTCAGCTATGGGAGAGTTATCATTTTTCCTAGGTCTTCAAGTTAATCTGAAGGAATATGGTTTCTTTATTCATCAGTCCAAGTATGTAAAGGACATCTTGAGCCGGTTCAAGATGGAGGACTGTACCGCATATGATACTCTAATTCCGGTCAATCATAAATTGAATTCTGACCCGGATGGAAAAGAAGTTGATTGTCGACTCTACCGTGCAATGATTGGATCTCTCATGTACTTAACCGCCTCAAGGCCAGACATGATGTTCGCTGTGTGTATTTGTTCTAGGTTCCAAGCAAAACCAAAAGAGTCACATTTGATTGCAGTAAAGAGAATCTTTCGTTATTTGAAAGGAAAACAAAGATCGGGACTATGGTTTCCACATGGTTCTAACTTTGAATTCAATGCATACACTGATTCTGATTTTGGGGGTTGTTGTTTGGACGGGAAATCTACTACAAGTGGTTGCCAGTTCTTGGGTAATCGTCTAGTTTCCTGGCAATGCAAAAAGCAAACTACGGTCTCCATTTCAACATGTGAAGCGGAATACATTGCTGCTGCAAGTTGTTGTTCACTGATCTTGTGGATCCAACAACAATTAAGAGACTACGGTTTGAATTTTACAGGAACCCCCATGTTTATTGATAATAATGCTACAATGTCTATCACAAATAATCCTGTTAAGCACAGTAAAACAAAGCACATTGAAATTAGATATCATTTTATTCATGATTGTGCAGATAAGAAGTTGATTGAGCTGGTAAAGGTACATACAGATGATAATTTTGCTGATCTTTTTACTAAGGCATTTGATCGTACCAGGTTTGAATTTCTGATCAAAATGATAGGTATGATCAATCCCGAATAAAAGTTTTTCAAAAACAAATTTTCATGGAAGATTTTGTTTTAAATTTCTTTTATTGCTTTATTACATTTCTGCATTTTAAATTTTAGTTAAAAATTGTTATTTATAAAAATTCAAAACAAAATGAAAAATATAAAATTGACATCATTTGAAGTTAGAGAAGAAAGGATAGTACATCAGTGAATAGTTCATTACACATGACCATAGTAGACCTTTGATATATGATAGTTTAAAGTAATTTGATTTGATCTAAATTTCAAAGTCTGCATAAACGAGAAATGATAGTGTTTTGAATGCTCTAATCTTGATAATATGTTTTAATTTGAATATGAGTTTGAAACTTGAATTGTCAATAGACTAGAAGCATTTTTGAACCAATAGTAGTGTGAAAATTAAATATGACATGATTACATCTGTGATTTGAATCCATTATATGCCTGTGTGTGTGTAAAAAAAATCATTATCAGATATAAAATATATGGTTTTAAGAATTCCATGAGACCAATATCGAATTATGTCTTTAGCACAATCTCTTTCAGTTCACTTCACTGCCCCAAAAAACATGCAATGTGTTGCTGAACTAAGATATGTTTCTGACAACATCTGTTAAAACATATATTCACCCTTGGATCAGTTAGATACATCATCCATTCTGATTTCATTGAAATTTATCCAGATAATAGTTGGATCCTCCTACCTGAATCTATTGATTCTCATTATAAAGCCAATTCATTAGAATCTTTCGATTCTGAATCATTCTGATTCTTATATCCTTTGGGATCTGTTATTCTATACTTGTGCTAATAGAGATAATTTCATCTTGAAGATTGATCTAATCTTGCAATAAACTGTGTATGTCTTGAAGATAGTGCAAATTTAATTTCTGTTGGCATATATGTGGGGTACACGATGTTTTTCATCTAAATGGTACTAACTCACATGAATTTGGAAGAAAAATGCTTATAGTTTCAAATTATATAATATTGACAATTTAAAAATTCATGCTTTGTATTGCAAATTCGAAATGTGATCTTGTTTACTTTGAAATTTATCGCATATCATTTCAAGTATTATTCAAATTGATTGCAAAAGTTACATAAAATTGAAAAAGATTTGAGTTACATAAGAATGAGTTTGATTGTTTCATATCATAGGTTTCCCATAGTTGATAATAGACTGTGTGATGAATTGCTCATATACTGATATGATCTTCTTGCTCATGATGTTCATTCAAAAATATGTTTTAGTTTGCTTATATAAAATCCAAAAATATGTGTTTTCAGTTTGCTCAGATAAAAACCAAAAATATGTGATTCCGTTTGTACAGATAAAATCCAAAAATATTTTGTTTCTGTCTCCCATGAGAATTTTATTTTTATTAAAATGATTCAGGATTGGATCGGATACATGCTACAGATGGAAGTTCACAAGAATGTGATGTGTTAAAAGTGAAGAAATTGTTCAAGGAAAAGGTTTGGAGCGAATTTAATATGTTCGCCTGGTTCTAATTAAACGAACTTAATATGTTCGCCTGAGGCTTGTTAAGCGAACTTAACAAGTTCGCCTAATGAAGCGAACTTAATTGTGATTTAATATTTTGTTCAGGCGAACTTATTCAGTTTATTTTGTTCACTGTGAGAGCGAACTTATCGAGCGAACATACGGAGTTTTTAGCGAACTTGTGTTTTTCTGATCTAGGGTTTTAGATTCGAAATTTTGGTGTTTGTTTCCGGATCGGTTTTTGATTGCGAATCTTTCTAAGGTAATTTCGAAGAATTTTATCCGTTAAATCGTCGGGAATTTGTACTTTTTACTCTGTGTTCATAAGAATTTAAACTTTTTACGGTTTCTGAGAAAATCAAAATTTTCTGGATTTCAATCTTGAAATTGATGATGTAATAATGTGTCGTGATTGTTAATAGATGCTAATGATGTGTTTAATTTGGAAATTTTGACGATTTAGACATGTTTGAGAATCTGCTGTAGAAGTTGTATCGACAAACTGGTTCAGGCGAAGCGAACTTGTTTAGGCGAACTTATTATGTTCGCCTCTTGCAACGCTAAGCGAATTTATTAAGTTCGCCTAAGGGCTCAGGAGTGTTTTGGACTTGTGATTTTTTTTTGTGTTGAAATTTTTTTAATTTCTTTTGATTTTTTTTTGTTTGATGACTAATGTGTGTTTTTGTCCATTACATTTACAGATGGCTCGTCGTGCTGAGTACAAACACAATCAAGTGGCGTTATTAGATCCAAATATGTCTGAAGCTGTTAATTTTCAAGGAATTATCAACTTTCTGAATCGTTCACGTTTGCATGTTGCCTTATCTGCTAATCCGTACATCAGTTTATCGTATATTCAACAATTCTAGGATACCGTACATCAAGATACAGATGTTGAACCTCACGTTCTTCGTGCTACAGTGAATAATACGGAGGTAGCTATTTCAGTGAAAACTATTCATGCTGCTTTGGCATTAGGAGGTGCTGTTGATGATCCTATGTCTTATCCTGGAACACTGATTATGGGGTGTTTTCAGAGGATGGGTTACAGAGGCAGACCCAATGATACTCAAGCAAGAAAAGGAGGTTTAGTTGGCGAATGGAGGTACTTTATGCACGTCATCATACAATGTTTGTCTCCAAGAAAGGCTGGTACTGATGGTTTGAAGAGTGCATTACAAGCTGTAATGGTTGCATTGACCCTCAACAAACGGTTTAACTTTGCTTTATATATCTACCGTGAGTTGGTCATGCAAATCAATCCTCTCGAAGGTCAAGGGTTTCTTATGTTCCCTAGGTTCGTGCAAATGATTCTGAACCATTTAATTCCAGATTTACCTCAGCATCCAATCCGTTTGACCTTGACTCCTATGTCAAAAAGAATCTTTACTGATTGTACTAAAGTTAAACAACAAAATGTTGCTCTAATTCCTGTTCCATCTCCTTTGTTTGGTCACTTAATAAATCCTGATTACGTTGAGCCACCTAATGATAATTGGTTTCATCCTGAGGAGTTAGTTCAAGGCCAAGTCCAGAATCTAGTACAACAACAACAACCATAACAAGTTCAAGCTCAGGAACAACAACAACAAGTTCCTATTCCATAAGAACAGGTTCATATTCCTGTTAATGAATCAGTTCAAGAAGAGATTGCTCAAGATAATGAACAAGATTTGGGTATGAATATGGATGATTTTGATAATGAAGTTGTGAACTCACCTATTCATGAAGCTGAAGGAAATGTTGTAGATACGAGTTCCGGTGATACTATCTTACCTGATTCTGATTCGTCTAGAGATTTTAGCTCAGATCATTATGCAAGGTTGGCTACGTTACCATTGGCTAATGCGGGGAAACGTATTAAATCTAAAGCAAGAAAACCGAGGCGTAAGTCTGTTCGGAATCCTCCTTCTTGAACAGTACTTGGCAAGAGTACTTTAATCGATGAGATTTCTGACTCGGATAGTGATGATATTCCAGTTCCAAAAGCTCAGAAGCTTATGTCTGCTTCTATTGCTGCTGCTCATTCATCTCAAGGTGTTGAGGATGCTACTTTTGTTGCTTCCTTACTGATTACACCTCCTACTTCTAAACATCCATCTCCGATGCTTTCTCCACAAGTTCCACACACATCTGAAGCTGGTCCTTCAAAGCCGTCTGATTCTGAAAGAATTACCTTCCTTGAATCACAGGTGCTAGCTTTGCAGACTCAAGTAGATACTCTTGTGTCTACTGATACTCAGAGACAGTTGGTTATTCAAGCTCAAGCTACACATATTGCTGACACGCAGTTATTGGTGTACAAACTTGTTGAGCGTCTTGACGCTCAGTGGGGGTTAAGGATACATGATACTTGTCATGCTGATTCTGTTCAAAGAAAGAATGATGATGACAATGATCCTAGTGGTAATGTTGAGGGTGATCGTCAATACGCTGACGTGAATCCTATATCAAGAGTTCAGGGGGAGTCTACATCAGGAAATATTGAAGGAACCAAGAATGATTCTGGAGTGAATGAAGAAATATTATTATTGGAATTCTTTCAAGATTCTGAAGAAGAAGAAGCTGAGAAATTAGAATGGCTGGATGATATTGACGAATTATTTGATGATGTTGAAGAGGATGTGAAGGATAATGAAGTTAAAGAAGGAGAGATTGTAGAAATTGAGATAGAAAAGAGTAAAGATAAAGTAACATATGAAGGAAGTGATGGTCTGAATGTTCCGTATAACTTCATCCAAGATGATGTTATTCCTGAGTTTTCTTATGATGGAGTAATAGATTCTATGGACTTTGTTGAAGATATCACTACACCTGATGATACTGCTCAATCCAAGATAGATTCTGATGTTGATACTACTCATACTGTGTCTCCTAAGATGAATGAAGAACCTGTGATGTATAGAAATGTCACACCCCGCCAAGGCGGAATACGCGAGGTGTCACACATATAGTACATAGCACAAGGTATAAAGACAAATACTAAGGCATCACAAAATTTTATTAATTTCATAATTGATTGTTCAACACTTTTTAAAATAAATAAACAAAATCCAAAAAAAATAACATTGTAAGAATTTCTTTAACTAAGTCCATAAGCAATCCTACGTGATCCTTTCTCTCCTAGTTATTATTTCCTGAAACATGTAAGAAAATGGGTCAACATAAAGTTGGTGAGAGACATAGGTTTTAAATGTTATAAAGATAAATTGTCATAAAAGATATAAAGAAATTCAAACCAAGTTCAAAAAAATGTACAAGCATATTAACACAAACGTTTTTTTGCAATCAACCCTAAATGTTATATGTTATAAGCATCCACAATCCACGATTGTGCCGTAAAAAGTTATATGCATCCACAATCCCTAAGATTGTGCCGTTGTTATATCGGTTTCCCCCATATGGCCATACTAGTACTTCCTTAGGCTTATGATCAAGTTAATGATTGCAATGTTGTTATAAGTGTTCAAATATCAAGCACATAATTGAAATTACTTGTTTGAGAATTTATGTTGGTAAAAAGGTTTGAGTTAACAAGTTATAGATATACATGTTTCACCCCAAAAGTAAAGGAAAAAGGGGGCTATGAATCTCACCTTGATATGAAGTCTTAAACTTGAACTATATCGTGAAGACAAGTGAACCAGTTTAACGATGCCCTAAATAAATATGATATGTTATTTAATACATAGGAACGATTAACAGGAATAAAGACGGAACGGAACGATTTGGGAAGATAGGATTTGGAATGAACGAAAGAATGAATAATGTTTATAAATGTTGATTTAATAAACTTATTTATGTAAGAAACTAGGTGTCAATAATAAATATCATTTACAATATTTACATTATTAAGACAATGTCAAAGGTGATAAAAATTAGATTAAATAAAGTAATCATCATTTAAGTATTAATATTTGTAAATCTATTAATAGGACAGGGCCATTAATAATCAAAATTGATTTGTTAATACGTAATAATCACGTTTAAAATTTACTATTTGTATGTAAATCTCTAACCGATCCATGTCGTGTTTAAACGTTTAGGTTAATAATATGTTTTTATAACCCTTTCATTTTAAAAAAACTGATGACTTTAAAAATAACGATTATATAAATAAATAAATAAAAACTATATTTTTCATTTAATTCCATGAAATAAAGTAATAAACAAAAAAAAATTATAAAATCTTGGAGCTTGACTTTTTGAAAAGAAAATGATTCATTAAAATTTATTTATTATAAACGTATTATATGTATAGTGTATACATATATATTGGTGTGAATGTGTGTAAACAAGAAACTAACCAAAAAAAGAAGAAAAATGGACCTCGCCGGGTTCGAACCCTCGACCACGTCTGTGAAGGGGAAGTGACTTAACCATTTTATCTTGGGCAATTGCCTTGACAAAGGTGGGAACTTTTATGTCTTAAGAATGAGTTTCAGGGAACTCTTCTTCCCCAATACACCAAATCGCAAACCCAAACCCTTCCCAGACCAAGTCACAATTTCGATTTACAATATGCAACAGAAGATGCGAAAAACCTTAAGTAAATGTTACCTGGAGTCAACTAGAACCAAAATCGAATTTGAAGGCTTCAACTGTCGATCACAACCGAGAGGAAAAGGAAAAAAAATAAAATAAAAGAGAAACGAATTTGAGGTGTTTTCGAATGTAATGGGTTATGGGGATTTATAGGACGATTTGAACGTGTTATCAGTTGGTATTTCTAACGAGATTCGCGAGATTGGGGTTTGATTTAGGTGATTTTGCAAATCTCATACCCATTTACGTGATTCTCTTGAATGGTTTTCAAACCCTTCGATTTCGGTTCAAATCCACCAAATTGATGCGTGATACGGAGTCATTAATCGATTAGGAATGTTTAGGATTTAAAAACGGAAGGTTTGGACACGGATTGAAGAAATTTAGAGGTTGATTTGGGCACGGTTGACTTTTTGAAGTCAAATTTGTTCTTGGTTAGGCTAAGGAGTTCAAAAATTAAGGGTTATTTCTATTAAGTTATAAAATTTATTTTATAACACTTATCAAACTTATATATCATTATTTATTTTCTTATGATTAACTTTTATAAAAAAAAGTAATAATACTAATATAGAATCTCATTTTTATCAATTTATTATTTTTAAAAATACATATATACATATATATATATATATATATATGTATAAAAATGAAATTTTGAAACTACGGATCGTTTACACGTTTGCAATAATAATTGGTACGACAAAACGTACATACGAGATAACGAGATTGAACTAATATGGCGGTCATAAATGTTATTAAGGTACAAAATGAAATAAAATATTACATGAAAAAGTCACGGATGTTACAGTATCCCCAAGTTGATGGAATTTCGTCCTCGAAATTCAACTTGTGGAGGCTACTGAATTAGAAAAGAGATGAGGGTACTTAAGTTTCATTTGGTGAGCACGGGTAGCCTTAAGTCTTTCTTGAATCTTGAAGATCTTATCGGAAGTCTCTTGAATAAGCTCGGGACCGGTTATTTGAGCGTCACCGATCTCGGTCCAACATACCGGGGAGCGGCATTTTCTACCATATAAGGCTTCGAAAGGAGCACATTTAATGTTAGCATGGTAGCTGTTGTTGTAAGAGAATTCCACTAGAGGCAAGTGGTTATCCCAACTTCCGCCGAAATCGATCACACAAGTGCGAAGCATGTCCTCCAGGGTTTGGATAGTCCTTTCGCTTTGGCCATCAGTTTGAGGATGATAAGCCGTGCAAAGGTCCAAACGAGTCCCTAAGGATTTTTGTAAGGATCGCCAGAAGTTGGAAGTAAAACGGCCGTCACGATCGGAGATAATGGACAAGGGCACACCGTGACGAGTCACGATTTCACTGATATAGAGATTTGACAGCTTTTCCATCTTGAAATCTTCACGAATAGGGATAAAATGAGCGGATTTGGTCAAGCGATCAACTATGACCCAAATCGAATCGTGCCCACGAGGAGTTCTTGGGAGTTTGGTGATAAAATCCATAGAGATTTGCTCCCATTTCCAAATAGGGATCTCGGGTTGTTGGAGAAGACCCGAGGGTTTTTGATGTTCGGCTTTAACCTTTAGGCACGTAAGGCACTTACTCACAAATAAAGCTATATCCTTCTTCATTCCGGGCCACCAATAAATTTCCTTGAGATCGTGATACATTTTATGGGCACCGGGATGAATAGAATACCGGGTTTTGTGTGCCTCATCGAGGATAAGCTTGCGGAGGGGTTGAGATTCAGGAATCCACATACGTCCCATGAAATAAAGAATTTCGTCGGACTTGGGCTCTAGATGTTTTTCGGCACCGCAATCTAACTGTTGCTTTAACTCACCCTTGGCAAGAACTTCTTTTTGAGCTTGAAGAACCATGGCTTTAAGGCTAGTTTGGACGATCATTCCCATGGCCCGAATGCGAGAGGGTTTGATCTGATCTTTTCGGCTAAGGGCGTCAGCAACCACATTGGCTTTTCCCGGGTGATAGCGAATTTCACAATCGTAATCGCTCAAAAGTTCAACCCAACGCCGTTGCCTCATGTTGAGATCCTTTTGATCAAGGATATGTTGAAGGCTTTTATGATCAGTGAAGATGACACATTTTGTACCATAGAGGTAGTGTCTCCAAATTTTCAAAGCAAAGACCACTGCACCTAACTCGAGGTCATGTGTAGTGTAGTTTCTTTCATGGACCTTGAGTTGTCTTGATGCGTAGGCAATGACTTTGCCGTGTTACATCAACACGCAACCGAGACCTTGATTTGAGGCGTCACAATAAACGACGAAGTCATCGTTGCCATCTGGAAGACTTAGGATAGGAGAGTCACACAATTTCTGCTTAAGGAGTTGGAAAGAATCTTCTTGTTGCTGCTCCCAAACGAACGGTTTATCCTTTTGGGTTAGAGTTGTGAGTGGTAGGGCGACCTTTGAAAAGTTCGAGATGAACCTTCGATAGTAGCCGGCTAAACCCAGAAAGGAACGGATTTCTGAGGGAGTCTTGGGCGTACTCCAGTTCTTGATAGCTTCGATTTTGGATGGGTCGACATGAATACCCTTCTCGTTGATAACATGACCCAAGAAATGGACTTCTTTTAGCCAAAACTCGCATTTGGAGAATTTCGCATAAAGATTTTCCTTCTTCAAAAGCTCCAAGATTAGCCTTAGGTGATTCTCATGTTCTTTGGCGGTTCGAGAGTAGATCAATATGTCGTCAATGAAGACAATGACAAATTGATCCAAGTAGGGTCTACAAACCCGGTTCATCAGATCCATGAACATCGCGGGTGCATTGGTTAACCCGAAAGGCATAACCACAAACTCATAGTGTCCATATCGAGTTCTAAAAGCGGTCTTTGGGATGTCATCGTCATGGACTCGCAATTGGTGATAACCAGATCGAAGATCAATCTTTGAGAAACAAGTTGCTCCTTGCAATTGATCGAATAAGTCATCAATTCTCGGAAGAGGATATCGGTTCTTGGTAGTCAGCTTGTTTTGCTCACGATAATCAATGCACATCCTAAAGGTTCCATCTTTCTTCTTGACAAAAAGGACCGGGGCTCCCCAAGGTGAGAAGCTCGGTCTAATGAAACCTTTGTCTAGTAGCTCGTGCAATTGACTAGACAATTCTTGCAATTCGGATGGTGCGAGACGGTAAGGAGACTTAGCAATAGGGTTTGCTCCAGGAACAAGATCAATACGGAATTCAACTTGTCGAACAGGTGGGAGTCCGGGCAGATCGTCAGGGAATACTTCGGGAAAGTCTCGAATAACGGGTATGTCTTGAATGGTTCTATTCTCGGGTTTCTTTTCAACAATATGAGCCAAGAAAGCATAGCATTGCTTCCTTAAGTAGCTACGAGCCTTCATGCAAGAAATAATCTTTAGGCCACGACAAGGCTTGTCTCCAAGGATTTCCAAGATTTCACCGGCAGGTAGAGGAATACGAATAAGTTTCTCCGAGCATACGATTTCAGCATTGTTGCCGGATAGCCAGTCCATACCTACAACTATGTCAAAGCTTCCAAGAGTCGTAGGAATAAGGTTGATGATGAACGGGTGATCGTTGAGAGTTAAGGTACAACCGCGAACAACCGTACGAACATAGGTTAGTTTGCCATAGGCTATTTCAACCGTGTAAGGAGGTTCTAACACACTAGCGCATTTACCAAGCAAAGGTTCTAATTTGGTGGAAACAAAACTCTTGTCGGTATCGGTGTCAAATAAAATTGATGCATAGACATTATTGACAAGAAAAGTACCTGTAACGACAGCAGGTTCCTCAAGTGCTTCAGTGGTACCAATAACAAAAGCCCGGCCACGTGCCCCTTGTGTGTTAGCCAATTTGGGGTAACGGTTCATGAGATGGTCGGTAGCGCCACACTGGTAGCAAGCTCTACCATTTGCAATTGCGGGGACCGCAGTAGGAGTAGCATTAACCACACGGCAAGTAGATGCCAAGTGACCTCCTTTACCACACTTAGTGCATATACGGCAAGGGTAGGTAGCATCATGATGATATTGGCACTTAGCACACCAAGGGTAAGACCCGCCATAAGATTTCTTTGTGGAAGCTTGTGCTTGGGTTGGTGCCACTTGGGTAATTGGAGCAGCAGGGGTTACCATGGCGAAGTTCTTTGCCACTTTCTGCTTCTTGAAGTGACGTTCAGGCTTCTTGGTTTCTTCAACCCGAACTTTCTTTCCACCCTTTCGGGTCAGAATACCTTCTTTCACGAGATCGTCTGTGAGGGACGCAGCTAGGCGGATGGCAGCCTCAAGAGTAGCAGGGTTGCTGCCCATGACGGTACCCCTAACTTGATGAGGTAGGCCGTCAATTTGGCGACTCAACGGGGTGACCATGTGTGGGACCAATGTGCTCAGTTCATGAAAACGGTTGTTGTATGCTTCATTTTCACCGCTATCTTGAACCAGATCCCACATTTCCACCTCAAGCTTTTTCATTTCATTCTTTGGGCAAAATTCCTCAACCATGAGCTCCTTAAGTTGATCCCATGTCAAGGCCAAGGCTGCGTTTAATCCCCGAGTTCGTTTCTCGCCATTCCACCAAGTAAGCGCCCTCTTTTGGAAGGCACTTGAAGCATACTTCACTTTCAGGTCATCGGGGCATTCACTCATTACCAGGGTTGACTCCATGCTTTCAAACCACTGAAGTAAGCCAGTGGCACCCTCAGATCCATTGTACTTTAGAGGGTTGCACGGGTTGAAGTGCTTGTATATGCAGGTGGTTCCTCCGGTATCCCTCATAGTGTTTGTGAGTCGAGTAACCATATCAGGTAGCACAGCAGCAAGTTGTTGAGTTAAGAGTGTGGCGATGGCAGTGGTATCCATAGTCGGAGCAGTCTAGGTGGTATCACTGGTTCCAGGATGGGTGGCGTCGGTGGTTTCACGTCGAGGAGGCATTCTACGAAGACAAGATTATTAATCGAGTTAGAGATAGACATATAAATAATAGAAGTGATATATTCATAAAATAGAAATTCACTTGAATTAATGTCATACAAAGGTAGAATTGAAATAGATAAACACTAGCTTATATAATGCTTAGTGTTAAGTACAAATGAATTTTAAATTTTGACTAATCATAACACCGAGTTCTCACAATAGCGTGTTAGAAGTATACTTGACCTATAAGTAGTACAGCCACCAAAAGGATTCCCAGGAAAGAGAGGTGGGTCACAAGGGACACACTTAAGTACCAAGTCTTTCCTTAGTCAGAACCTTTTATGGGCCTACACCCACTCTTCCAGCCATCATATACTACTAACATCTATCACTTGAACCCATGGTTATGATGAGAATAATGGATTGGGCTTTGAGGCCCAAGAGTGAGATCCATCTTCTCGAACAAGCTTCCTTTTCTTGAGTGGTAAGTGGTTGGAGAAAGATCCGAGTGGACATACGTGTGATGACATGGCTAAGAAGAGATAAGGTTAGCACATAAATCACATATAGTTCCTATGAAAGTGTAAGGGAGTCTTAGGTTATAGTCTAGGTCTTTCTAAGCCTAATTCCCTATAACCAAGGCTCTGATACCAATCTGTCACACCCCGCCAAGGCGGAATACGCGAGGTGTCACACATATAGTACATAGCACAAGGTATAAAGACAAATACTAAGGCATCACAAAATTTTATTAATTTCATAATTGATTGTTCAACACTTTTTAAAATAAATAAACAAAATCCAAAAAAAATAACATTGTAAGAATTTCTTTAACTAAGTCCATAAGCAATCCTACGTGATCCTTTCTCTCCTAGTTATTATTTCCTGAAACATGTAAGAAAATGGGTCAACATAAAGTTGGTGAGAGACATAGGTTTTAAATGTTATAAAGATAAATTGTCATAAAAGATATAAACAAATTCAAACCAAGTTCAAACAAATGTACAAGCATATTAACACAAACGTTTTTTTTGCAATCAACCCTAAATGTTATATGTTATAAGCATCCACAATCCACGATTGTGCCGTAAAAAGTTATATGCATCCACAATCCCTAAGATTGTGCCGTTGTTATATCGGTTTCCCCCATATGGCCATACTAGTACTTCCTTAGGCTTATGATCAAGTTAATGATTGCAATGTTGTTATAAGTGTTCAAATATCAAGCACATAATTGAAATTACTTGTTTGAGAATTTATTTTGGTAAAAAGGTTTGAGTTAACAAGTTATAGATATACATGTTTCACCCCAAAAGTAAAGGAAAAAGGGGGCTATGAATCTCACCTTGATATGAAGTCTTAAACTTGAACTATATCGTGAAGACAAGTGAACCAGTTTAACGATGCCCTAAATAAATATGATATGTTATTTAATACATAGGAACGATTAACAGGAATAAAGACGGAACGGAACGATTTGGGAAGATAGGATTTGGAATGAACGAAAGAATGAATAATGTTTATAAATGTTGATTTAATAAACTTATTTATGTAAGAAACTAGGTGTCAATAATAAATATCATTTACAATATTTACATTATTAAGACAATGTCAAAGGTGATAAAAATTAGATTAAATAAAGTAATCACCATTTAAGTATTAATATTTGTAAATCTATTAATAGGACAGGGCAATTAATGATCAAAATTGATTTGTTAATACGTAATAATCACGTTTAAAATTTACTATTTGTATGTAAATCTCTAACCGATCCATGTCGTGTTTAAACGTTTAGGTTAATAATATGTTTTTATAACCCTTTCATTTTAAAAAAAATGATGACTTTAAAAATAACGATTATATAAATAAATAAATAAAAACTATATTTTTCATTTAATTCCATGAAATAAAGTAATAAACAAAAAAAAATTTATAAAATCTTGGAGCTTGACTTTTTGAAAAGAAAATGATTCATTAAAATTTATTTATTATAAACGTATTATATGTATAGTGTATACATATATATTGGTGTGAATGTGTGTAAACAAGAAACTAACCAAAAAAAGAAGAAAAATGGACCTGGCCGGGTTCGAACCCTCGACCACGTCTGTGAAGGGGAAGTGACTTAACCATTTGATCTTGGGCAATTGCCTTGACAAAGGTGGGAACTTTTATGTCTTAAGAATGAGTTTTAGGGAACTCTTCTTCCCCAATACACCAAATCGCAAACCCAAACCCTTCCCAGACCAAGTCACAATTTCGATTTACAATATGCAACAGAAGATGCGAAAAACCTTAAGTAAATGTTACCTGGAGTCAACTAGAACCAAAATCGAATTTGAAGGCTTCAACTGTCGATCACAACCGAGAGGAAAAGGAAAAAAAATAAAATAAAAGAGAAACGAATTTGAGGTGTTTTCGAATGTAATGGGTTATGGGGATTTATAGGACGATTTGAACGTGTTATCAGTTGGTATTTCTAACGAGATTCGCGAGATTGGGGTTTGATTTAGGAGATTTTGCAAATCTCATACCCATTTACGTGATTCTCTTGAATGGTTTTCAAACCCTTCGATTTCGGTTCAAATCCACCAAATTGATGCGTGATACGGAGTCATTAATCGATTAGGAATGTTTAGGATTTAAAAACGGAAGGTTTGGACACGGATTGAAGAAATTTAGAGGTTGATTTGGGCACGGTTGACTTTTTGAAGTCAAATTTGTTCTTGGTTAGGCTAAGGAGTTCAAAAATTAAGGGTTATTTCCATTAAGTTATAAAATTTATTTTATAACACTTATCAAACTTATATATCATTATTTATTTTCTTATGATTAACTTTTATAAAAAAAAAGTAATAATACTAATATAGAATCTCATTTTTATCAATTTATTATTTTTAAAAATACATATATACATATATATATATATATATATATATATATATATATGTATAAAAATGAAATTTTGAAACTACGGATCGTTTACACGTTTGCAATAATAATTGGTACGACAAAACGTACATACGAGATAACGAGATTGAACTAATATGGCGGTCATAAATGTTATTAAGGTACAAAATGAAATAAAATATTACATGAAAAAGTCACGGATGTTACAAGAAATACAGGAATGACTAGAGAACAGTGGATTGAAGTAGTTAACAGTTTGATGAAAGTACTACCAAAGTCACCTATACAACCTGCTCAGAAAGAAAGATATGTGAATAAAGAGAGGTGTATTGGAAGAATCATCAGTTGGTTTTATGATGATGACACGAAATTGTTTGCTATTAAAAGATCTGATGGTGTTCAGTACTTAAAGCCGAGGATCAAGTATTTCAATACCTTGTCAAGGTGTGAAATGAATGGTCTAGCTACGAAACCACTGATTAATAGATCAAAGTGTGGATTAGCTGATGTGATTGCTAACCTGATTAAAAGAGAAGGTGGATCAGGGAAGAATGAAAGATTAAAGCCACAGAAAGGAAAAAGAGTGAAGATTGTAGATCAAAAGACTTAGATTGTGACTTGGAAGTATATGTTCAAGCCAGTATGTGTTGTACAGAAGATACCATTGAAGAAAATACGACAAGATTTTCTGGGCAATATGAAATGGTGGTATGTAGATGTGAATACTGGTGAAGCTAGGATTGATGATAAAGATAATAAGGTCATTTTTAGTTTCTATGATGCAATGAATCTTATTAATTTCTCAAAGAAAGATCAGAGGACATTAAGAAAGAATGAGATTATGTTTACTGATGAAAGGAGAGAACAAGGATTGCAGTATAAAAGAGTGTTGGAGATATGTCAGAGATATGGAGTGCATGCAGGAAGCAGATTACCAGATAACTGGAAGAGCTCATCATAAAGACTGAAGACAGAAGATCAAGCTATTGTCAAGGGGGAGTCTGTTAGGACATAGATTGTATGACAAAAGCTTTGTAATAGTTTAGGTCTTATTGTCTTTATGTTTTTATGTAATTGTTTAGTTTTTGTCTAAGTATTAGAACAAGTTCTGCTAGAGGCGAACTTATAATAGAGGCGAACTTGTTAAGTTCGCATAAGCATCTTTGAAGCGAACTTGCAGAACGTGTGTCTATAAATAGAGAGTTTATAGAATCTGTTTAGAACGAACAAGTCAGAGCAGAGAGATAATCTGTAAACTTCTATGTGTTTGATGGTAAATAACCTGCTGTTTCTATTATCAATTAGTATACGAACGTTAATACGGTAGGATTCCGCACTCCGTGTTAACGAGACATCCTGTCACGATATCGATCTGAGATGAATCATGTGGACCTACAATTTCCATTTTCATATGTAAAAATCTAACATTTACTCGTTTTTACTTCAAAACCTAAATTTTACAAAAAAACTCAGATCTAGAATGAATGGTTACCTGAAATCGCTTCTCTTTCATTACTATACACTCTAGAGACTCTTGCTAATAATCGTTGAAGCTCGAATCCGAAACCGGGACTTTCTCTCTCTAGGCTCTCTCTCACTTTCTCTCTCTAGAAAAACAAAAATGGTGTTAGAATGGGGGTTTGGGTTGGTCTTGAGGCTTATAAAACCCTTGCCTTTTTGGCCTATACACCCAAGCCCAAGCCCGCTCCTCTCATCCTTGCTAAGTTTTAAATTTTTGCTAAGTATTCCTTGTTCTAAAACTAGGGATGTTACAAGTTTACCCTCCTTACAACAGGTTTCGTCCTCGAAACCACCCATAAGCTATAATGACAACAGATCACAGAATGGGTGGCATAAACCGTAGCTATTCAAGGCAGCTTGGTAATGAAGGCCATTGTGATTAGCTATCATTGAGAATCTAACCGGGGCAATTTCTGACTATAAGGCATTTAGACTAACGAGTCTAATCACTAGGTAGGGAAACAATAACTTGAACTGATTATAACAAAAACTGGTAACGTACCTTACTGGGGTAGACCATTGCTTTGGTTTGTTGATGTAGGGTTACTTCTCTGCACCCTTTCCCTTTCCAGATCCCCCTACTTCCGGCTCCTTGGGATTCCTACAATCTCGGCTTAAATGTCCATGATCTCCACAGTTATGGCATCTAGGCTTGTCCAGGAAATCACGTGACTGGTGTCCGAACTTGCTACATTTAAAGCATCCCACATGTTTGAGCCTGTACTCACCCCCATGTCTTCTTAAACACTTACCACATAAACCTTCAGCTTCGACCCTTGCTCTCCTCTCATTGGGACCTTGGAGGTCCTCACCAGTCCGCTTCGCTACTTGTTTCTTAGGCACCTCAGGGATGGCCTCAGCAGAGGTGATGTCATCATACATAACACCGCTCAGAACAACCACCGACTCAAAGGTACTCGGTGTGTTGGCTTTGAAAAAAGTACGGATATTCAGAGGCAACCCCTGAACATAATAGCGAATCCTCCTCTCTTCAGTTGTCACAAGATGGGGCACCAGACGCGCCAACTCGTTGTACTTTGAAGTATATTGTCGGAGAGTCATGAGTCCGGATTGTAGAGTCAAGAATTCCCTTTCCACCTTGTAGACCTCATTCTTAGGACAAAACGTTTCAATTACCAATGCTTTCAGGTCATTCCACCTCATCAATTCGACCGCTTGGTCACATTTAGCCTGTTTCATGGTTTTCCAAAAGTGTGTTGCTTCTCCTTTTAATAACTTTGTAGCGAACATGACCGCCTGTTCCGGTCGGCATTCACTAAGATGAATGGTCGACTCCATACCGTTAATCCAGTATAAAGTATCTACTGCTTCTTACTCACCAGTAAGCACGGGTGGATCACAACCACGAAATGCTTTGTAATCGTATCCGCGAGCAGGCGGTGCAACATTCTCCACCGAAATTGGTCCTCCTATAGCTGGAAGCACCACATGCCCTTCAGTGGCTGAGATTGTGTTGGGGTTCTCATTGGCTTTCCTCAAGGCTTCGGCCATTATGACCAGTAAAGTTTCCTTCAGCATCCGGGTGAATTCACTGTGACACCTGCCCAATTTTCAGGTTCATATTAGTACTTAGTTAACATGAAACTAGGTCAACAAACTATGTCTACCATCTATACTATGCTAACTTCATGAAACATGAGAGTTCAAGAATCTAAGCTATGATCTATGACATAAAATCACCTATAATAGGTTAAACTATGTCTAATCCTACACTAATTACTTAAGTTATACACTAATCATAGTGCAATTAACTTAATATTGTCTTATTCCATACTAATTAACCTAATTATACCCTAATCTTGGTATAATTAATTAAACTATGTCTAATTACTACACTAATCTCATTAAACTTGGTAATATTACCCAAACTATGTCCATCCATATTTTATAAAACCATATCTTATGTACATGATTTAAAAACCCTAATTCGTCTATTCCATGTCATATTTATATAAAGACTTCTATATAAATCATTTTATAAATCTTTCTTACATAATTATATAAATACATCTCATCTATTTTTTATAACACACACACACACACACATATATATATATATTTATACTATATAATAAATAAAGGTTTCTCAATGCCACGTGTCGTCTCCATATTAATCCTCATAATATTTTTCCCGTCTCTCTCTCATAATAAATGCATTTCCATAATTTCAATAATAATATTTTTAAACAAATTATTAATCTTATATTACTACTCTAATAAATGAAAATGTCTTCAAGACACGTGTCACTCTCTGGTTACTGCACATATTTATTTTCCCGCCTCTCTCTCATATTAGATTTTCTATTTCTCTCTCCTATTAAATAATAATCTTTATATTAATAAATCTAATTACGAATAGTTATTATTTAATTATAAATAGTTATTATATCATCAATCAAATGAACTTAATATGAACTAACATTTATCAATTAAATTAAAAAATTAATACTCAGTTAAAAAAATATTTTAAAAATTAACTTAACAGACTTTATAACTGCCACGATAAATTACATTTTTAAAAACATATTTTGACAAATATGTTTGTTAACAAATTACATTTTATTTTATTCAACCGATGTAATATACGAGTTTATTCAACCCATGTATTACACGGGTTTTAAAAAATATAAAATTTTTATTATTAAATATATAGCATTTTATTTATTTAACATGTGTAATACACGGGAATTTAACCTAGTATATACATATATATATATATATATATATATATATATGTATACACACACTTATACAAGACTAGAATTCTTACAACCTTTATAAAATATCTCCACTTTTATAAAAACCTACCATTTCATGAACCATTGTACAAGAACCACCTACACAAACATCATCATTCCAATCACTTACAAAACTCACCCACACACTCCACCCCCCCATCCCAATTTACGGCCCAAACACACACACACTCAACCTCCCATTCCATTTCTTACAACTTATCCTAATGAAATCTCAAGAACCATTTTTATAATAAGAAAGCCATACCCCTTTTCCACTATAAATACAAGCTTCATTCATCCATTTTCACTTGCACCAATTGATGTGTCGTTTTTAGTATATAATAAATATATTTTTAGGATGGTCTTACGAGATCAGGTTTTAAATTTATAAAATGATAATTACTTTAACTTAAAAACACACACACAATAGGCAAGTGTACCTATCGCAGCGTAATATAGTTTAGGTAAGAACCAAGTATCGAACCAATGGACACGGTCGAATTCCAATACTCAACTTTTGTTAACGTTTAGCTGGTTTAATTAGTGAGTGAGTTTTGTGTGCTTGTAGAACAGGAAATTAAATGACAGAAAAGTAAATGGAGGTAAAGTAAATAGCAGAAAAGTAAAAACGTGCGTGAAGGGTGTAACAGAAATGTAACGAACAGAATAGTAAATTACAGGAAAGTAAATAGGTCGGAAATGATCAGGTTACGAATAGTATTGCTTTAGGTTTCGAATCCGCTTGGTACGTGATAATGTTAAGTTGACTAATCCAGTGATATGACTACTACAAATGTGTGACCTGGGTCACCGCTAGAGCCTCGTCCTCACGACATTTGATTTGCAAATTTAAAAGCTTTAACAAGTGGTAGTGCCTCCCCTTAAGGACAACAATTACCCTCAACCCTTCGAATGGTCATCTCCGGGTTGGTTTAAGACATCGAACGTAAAATGCTTTGTATTAAAGTTAAATAGGTGATTATATTTTGCTCACCGGGAGGCGGTGTAACAATGGGACCAAGTATAAAGACGTACCGTTCCCAACATGAGTTCACCAATTCTTGGTCGCATAATAAGTTATTATAAAGATGTACGATCTTAATAGTGTTAACCAAGCCTTGGCTTATCAATCTCTACTTGTATAAATACATACAAGCTTCAAGAGAAGTTTGATTAAAAAGGTTTTACACTTTAAAAATCAAGAACACTCACAAATATAAAGAGGGATTTAGACAATAATAAAATCCCACCAAAATGGTGGTTTTAAGGACGAATAGTTAAAGACATAAACACATCACTTGGATTAATACGTTAAACATTAGCATGCACCAAACTTCATCTTCACCCTAGCAATACAAACAGTTTAGCCATGAATGGCCATACTAACTAGCATAACGTTGAGTTTCGTAGGCTCCCCTATTGCGGGACAAGGAGGAAGAGCCCCTCCGCTCACTACTCTCTACTCTAACTACGAAATGCACTCTCCAACGAGGTCTGGATGGATGCTCTTTTCTCTGAATTGGTGTCTGGAATGAAGAAATCAAGCCATCTATTTATAGGCCTCAGAATAAACTTGGATTGCATGGCCGTGCGAACACCTCGGGAATCAAACAGGGTACACAGGACAGTGTACTGGACCTTGGGGAGATAGACAGGGCAATGCACGCCCGTGCATCCCCTTCCTGCTGCCCAGTTTTGTCTTTTAGCTGCTAGTTGACTTCTTGTGGTCCAATTTTGACTTCTTGGGGGTCAATGCTCGGGTTTGATCCTCCAAAAGTTTGATTTCTTCATGTTTTAAGCTGATTTTTGCTCTATTCATCTTTGGGATACCGAATAACCTGCGTTTGTGAAATATTAACATTTTAAGTATCAATTGCAAGGTTATTAATCAATTAGTATCATAATATGGGGATTATTATGCATGCAAAACATGTATAATTTAGGACATATCACCAATTCACAAAACAATCTCACTCTCTTCTCTCTAAAATCTTGGCCAAGGAAGAGGTGCAAGAGCAAATCCAAAAGCCTTGAATCTTTCAAGCTTGTAAGCATTCCTTTCATCTAGTTTCTATCTTTCTTTCTTCTTTCATTCATTCTAGATCATGATCTTTGATAACTAAAAGGTTTATGGGTTTTATGATACCATATACTTGTGATAACAAGTGGTAATTTATGACCAAGGTCAAACCATAAACACACCTTCAAAGATCAAAGAACTAGTCCATGTACTTTATGTCTTTGCATTATATTTCTCTAGATCTTGAGCTTGATAACAAAAAGGCTTATGGGTGTTATGATACCATCATACTTGTATAAACAAGTGGTAATCTATGGTTAGAGCCAAACCTTAAACATACCATCAACACTCAAGTACTAAAGAACTAGTCCATTTAAATTAATGTACTTACTTTATATGCACTTTATTTTTCATGTTCTTTATTCTTACACTATTAAAAACTTATATGGACATAATATGATTTGGGTAAACATAAAAATCAAGTCTCTAAAGTCATAATAACAAAATATTAACACAAGATGTCATGTGTTGACTTGAAACCATGCATCATGTGGTGACTTTTTCACTAACATGTCAAACACTTAAAAACTTGTTAGAATTACTTTTGTTATATTATATAACATATATTTAAAAGGTTGGATGAGTTAAAAAAGTTTAAAATAGTCACATGCAAGTTAAATAAGAACGTACAGTGTTTAAAACCCTGGTTTTTAACCTAAAAATATGACTTTAACTTCTTGACTTCTAAAAATTCTCATATTTTGGAAATAACTTGGACCTACTATAAAAAGACTCCATGTTAAATTTTATGATTTTTGGAGTTAAATAGCTATGTTAATAAATTAACTTTTACGTAAACAAAGGTCATTTTTATACTTAGACTTTTTATAAAATTCTTAAATTTTTACCACGTGGCCTAATGGACATAAGGTTGTTATAAAATAATAATCTTAATTTTTGGACATAAATAGCTATCCTTTCAAAATTTGTCTATCTCAAATGATTTTTGGAAAAATACTAAACTATTTCCAATGAGTCTACAAAAATTCCATCAAGTTTCTAATATTTTATCAAGTCTACAAACCAAATTTCAAAAGGATTGAAGTTGGATAGCTATACTTTCTAAATTACAACTTATTTTAGGCATTTACGACCGAAACAAACGATAAAACGTGTTTAAACTCACATTCTTGACTCGACCAATTTTTGGAACTCTTCTTGTAAATAAAATAAGTTTATTCGATTCATCAAACTACTATTTTATCAAGAATCACAACAATAGTATTTTTGTAAGTTTAATCCATCGAAAACCGTCGTGAAACGACTAGTTTTAAGAATAACATTCTTCAAAACTATTTGAGGGTTCAAAACCTTATAAAACTTAACACATATACTTTTGATCATAAGGTATGAGTTTTCCTAAGTTTAACCAACAAAACGTTACATCTATTAATAAAACGGTTTGCGTGATTTCAAGAACAAAACTTTTAAAAAAAAATTTAAACATACATGACTTCTACTTATTTCCATCCATCCTATCTTTCTAAACCCTAACAAGAGTTTGACATATTTTTTAAACCTCATTACCATTACAAATCAATCTTATGCAACATCTAGTCTCCGAATGTCTTGGCGGTTACCGCCGTAAATCCAAACATGTCTCTATATAATTTACAAGAAACCAACAACTAACATTTGTACAAAATGACACCTTAATCCAACATTAAGTCCATAAAACTCATAGAGTCCCACCATTGTATACCCGAGTAGGACATACTTCAACTGCAAGAACGCAAATTCACCAACTCTAGGTAAGTGTAACATCCCAAAATAAATGAGGATTTTAAATAACGGGTTGAACCGGGACGAACGGGATAAAAGGGCGAGGCGTAACGGGCCGGGCCGGTTGGGCCGGCAAACTTGAAGGAAGGGGGGGTTTCCTCCCTTTAAATAGCCAACACACACACCATTTCTCTCATTTGCAAGAATCTAGAGAGAGAAACCGTAGAGAGAGAAAGTTGGCGGATCGACCCGAGATTGAAGGAGCTTGTTGCTACTGAACTCGTGAGCAAAACCTCCGGATCAGAATCTCGAAATCAGGTAACACCCGAACCAAATCTGAGTTTTTGTTCGTTTTTGGGTTTTCGGGTATTTTTGTGAAAATGACGGGTTTTTATAAACCAAATGAGGAAAGGGTTATAAATCTGGAATCACGAAAGGAAAATACACGTTTTGAATACAAAAAGTCCGGATCTTGACAAGATCGGACCTGCATGCGAAAGTTAGAGTTTTTTGGAGAAGATAGCTGAGTTCTGCAGGTATCGAAACTAGAGTTTCGAGCGGCCTGCAGGTATCGAAACTAGAAGTTTCGAGCGGCCTGCAGGTATCGAAACTAGAAGTTTCGAGCGGCCTGCAGGTGTCGAAACTAGAAGTTTCGAGCGGCCTGCAGGTGTCGAAACTAGAAGTTTCGAGGGGCCTGCAGGTATCGAAACTAGAAGTTTCGATGGGCCTGCACCTGTCGAAACTAAGTAGTTTCGATAGGTCTGCATCAGTAAGTGAAGTCAGTGTATTCACCTGTAACAGAACGAGTAAACCGTTAGAGTCGGGATTTAGGTCTGATGTGTATTTAATTAATCAATTCAGATCGGAAGTGACGTTGTTGGACCTTTGTTTAGGACAACCCAAGAGTAACTTATAAGGTGAGTATTAGAAGCCCTTCTTTTAATGTTTTAATTAAATGTTTTGGGCTGGTGTGCATACATACGAAACGAGGTTTATGAAACGAGGTTTACGAAACGAGGTTTATGAAACGAGGTTTACGAAACGAGGTTTATGAACGATGCTTCCGAAAGGGGAAGACGAAACGAGTTAATGAGATGTTTACGAAACGAGGTTTACGAGATGATGTTTATAAAATATTTTGCCAAACGAAGTTGTGAAAGGTTTACGAATGAAGTGTTATTTAATAAAACGTACGAATGCTTTAACTAAAACGAGGTAAAGGTTTTTATGAAAGTCACGAATGAACGAATCTGCCACGAGTTCCTACGGGAGCTAGAGTATGTATGTATGTATGTATTGGCCTTACCTTACGGGGGGCCTTTGTGGCTGGCTAACGGTTGTACAACTGGTTGAGGATGGGGTGACGACGGTCGCCCATGGGATTACCGGGATCCCGATGGAAGGTACTATTCCTTGCGGGGAAATATTGCCTATGGTATGTTTAGTCTTCCTAGAGGTAACGAGCCTTAGGAGACGTGTGTATGGTCTACCTAGAGGTAATGAGCCTTAGGAGACGTGTGTATGGTCTACCTAGAGGTAATGAGCCTTAGGAGACGTGTGTATGGTCTACCTAGAGGTAACGAGCCTTAGGAGACGTATGTTTGGTCCACCTAGAGGTAACGAGCCTTAGGAGACCTGGATGACGGATGACTTAGAGGTAGCGAGCCTTAAGTTCATCCGCTGGTATGCGATGTATGGATTTGACGGTTACGAGAAGGCGCAGATTCGGTTCATATTGACTATTGTTACGATGTTATGCTACGATGTTTTGATGATGTTAAGTTATTGCATGTTTTATGTACGCTTTTATTAAATGAAGTATGATGTTATGTTTTTGGCAAATATTTGATGTTAATGTTTTACGTTAAAACTATAACTCACCAGCGTAGCTGACCTTCTTAGTATGCACATTCAGGTTAAGGGCAGGTTATGATGATGGACGGTGATGCTTGGCTAGCGATGAAGAGTTACCCGGCTGACACGAAGACTGGCATCCCGTTATGTTTTGATTATGTTATGTAATGAATGTTGTAAACAAAGTTTTACGCTTCCGCATGTAGAACAGTTATGTTATGTAATGAACGAAATTTTCCGCTGCGTATTTTGATGTATGAGTTTAAGAACTGTTTGTGAATGAGTAAATCCAACGCGTGGGGCCTCCCGGGTTTGGGGCCTGACAAGTTGGTATCAGAGCAATAGTTTGAGAGATTTGGACACTCCCTGTGTCTGAACTTAAACTGAGAATGGGACCGAAAGCGGATGCCAGTACGGGTAACTCGAGCCACAGCATCAGGTATGAAGGTAGTGTATATATATTTACATATATAGTATGCCTTAGGAAGTGTTAAGGTTAGGACTTGGGCTCTGATGGAAATCACAAAGGTGGTCAAATCGAAATCAAGAGGTAGTGTAATGGTTAATTGCAGATGGCCAGTGTATATTAACATCTTACAATGCTTGTTGAATTCTATTTGTTAACTAGCGTGATGACATTGGATTTCCTTGTCTTGTAGAACGGAATGGCAAGAAGAGGGAACGGAAAGCGTGGTGGGGGCCGTACCGGTGGTCGTACCGGTGGTGGCCGAGGTAGAACTCCTATTCACCAGGAGTACAGTGAAGAAGGAAGTGTTCACACTGAGCCAGAAGCTAGTGTGCACGGGACTGAGCCGACTCATGCTGAAGAACAACAATTCACTTTTGAACCGGAAGTAAGAGCGGCTCTGGCACGTGAGTTCACCGAATTGATGAAGGCTTCTTTGCCAGGACTACTGGCAGAAGCACTAAAGAAGGCTAATGAGGAGGGCGGATCTAAACTGACAACTGATATTCCAAACATTGAGGCCGTTAACGCACCGCCTGCTCGCGGCTGCGACTATAAGTCATTCAAGGTATGTGACCCGCCGGTTCTGACTGGAAAGAAGGACGCGGTGGCTACTTTTGACTGGGTAATTCGTATGGAAGCCGCCATTCGTCTGAGTGAATGTCGACCGAATCAGGTCGTGAAGTTTGCTGCTAACTCCTTGAGGGAGGAAGCATCTCACTGGTGGGAAGGTGTACGCCAGGCTAAGGGGAACGTGGTGGTTGATTCGATGATGTGGGATGATTTGAAAACTTTGGTGATCAAGAATTTCTGTCCAAGGAATGAGATCGAAAAGGTAGAAAGGGAATTTCTGGGTTTGAAGGCTGGGAGCATGACGCACCGGCAGTATACGACACGGTTCAATGAACTGGCACGTCTGGTGCCACACCTTATCACTACTGAAGGAAGAAAGATCGCTTGTTATATTCAAGGGTTGCCGGACAAGGTCCGCACATATGTTAAGGCAAACGCCCCTACTACCTACGATTCGGTAGTAGAACTGAGCGGCGTGGTATTTGATGATCTGGCACTGAATGTCGTTGCCATTGAAGAGCCTAAGAAGAAGCTGAGTTTTCCCGCTAAGCGATCGGGTGGGAAGTTGTTTGGGGCTCAGGACAAACGGGCCAGGGTAAATGAATTAGCAGTCTGTGGGAAGTGTGGGGGAAGGCATGCCGGTGAATGCCGGTTGGGATCAAATTTGTGCTACAAATGTGGCAAGACCGGGCACTACTCCCGAGAATGCCCGAACGGTATCAAATGCTACAACTGTGGGGAGAGTGGCCACATGAGCCGGGAATGCACTAAGCCCAGGATGGGCGAGACCGGGAAAGGGAAAGGCCCAGAGAAGAGGGAGGAAAGGCCCCGAGCGAAGACTCGAGCGTATGCACTAACGCAAGAACAGGCCAGGAATGACCCCGATGTGGCGTCAGGTACGTTCATCCTTGACAACACTTTTGTTTCAGTGTTATTCGATTCGGGTGCCAGTAAGAGTTTTATATCTGCAACTTTCTGTAAACGAGTAAAGTACACGGTTAGTAAAGTAGAACGAGCCTTTAATGTAGAAACCGCTGAGGGTAGAACCGTAATGGTAACCGAAGTAGTTGACGATTCCACGATAAAGATAGAAGGCCATAGATTTCCCGTCAGATTATTTGTTATGGTTTTGGGAGGGTTTGATGTCGTGTTAGGTATGGATTGGTTAACTGCCAACGAGGCTCAAATTATATGCAAACGAAAGATAATCCGACTCAAGGCTCCGGATGGTAGCGAAGTGGAAGTACTTGGGGATCGCGATGCCCCGATGCCCAACGTCATCTCGATGATTAAGGCAGCAGATTACTTGAGGCGCGGATGCGAGGCTTATCTGGTATACGTAATTGACAAGTGTTAGGAAGTGAAAGAACTGGACGATGTACCCGTGGTACGCGAGTACCCGGAGGTGTTTCCAGAGGAGTTGCCTGGGATACCACCCGATAGAGAGATTGAATTTCGAATCGACTTAGTACCAGATGCCCAGCCCGTGGCTAAGGCTCCATATCGACTAGCACCAGTGGAAATGAAAGAATTAATGGCACAACTAGACGAATTACTTGAGAAAGGATTTATCCAACCAAGCATCTCGCCGTGGGGTGCTCCGGTGTTGTTTGTGAAAAAGAAAGACGGTTCGATGAGAATGTGTATCGATTATCGCGAGTTGAACAAACGAACGGTAAAGAACAAGTACCCTTTACCAAGGATCGATGACCTGTTTGATCAATTGCAAGGCGCAAGTTGGTTCTCGAAAATCGACCTTCGGTCCGGGTACCATCAGTTGAAGGTGAGGGAAGAAGACATACCGAAAACTGCATTTCGCACGCGTTATGGACATTTCGAGTTCCGCGTAATGTCTTTCGGATTGACGAACGCCCCCGCAGCGTTCATGGATTTGATGAATAGGGTGTGTCGACCGATGCTGAACCGATCGGTAATTGTGTTCATTGATGATATCCTCGTCTACTCCAAGAATGAGGGTGATCACGCTTGTCATTTGAAGGAAGTGTTGGAAGCTCTAAAGAAGGAGAAGTTGTATGCTAAGTTCTCCAAATGCGCGTTCTGGCTTAGGGAAGTCCAATTCCTAGGTCACGTCATTAACCCGAACGGCATTATGGTAGACCCAGCAAAGATAACGACGGTAAGGGACTGGGATATTCCTAAGACGCCAACGGAGATCCGCAGTTTCTTAGGGTTGGCAGGCTACTATCGGAGATTCATTCAGGATTTCTCGAAAATAGCTTCGCCATTGACAAAGTTGACACGAAAGGAAGAAAAGTACGAATGGGGTCCGAAGCAGGATGAGGCATTTAAGGAGTTAAAAGAAAAGCTAACCCAAGCTCCAGTCTTGGCCCTTCCCGAGGGCAGTGAAGACCTGGTGGTATACTCTGACGCGTCGGGTCAGGGATTAGGGTGTGTGTTGATGCAACGCGGTAGAGTGATTGCATATGCGTCGCGGCAGTTGAAAGTTCACGAAGTCAACTATCCGACTCACGATTTGGAACTTGCTGCTGTCGTATTTGCATTGAAAATATGGAGGCACTACCTGTACGGGGTAAAGTTTACTATTTACTCCGACCACAAAAGTTTGAAGTACTTCTTCGAACAAAAGGAGCTTAATATGAGGCAGAGGAGATGGTTGGAACTCCTGAAGGACTATGACTGTGAAATAATGTACCATCCTGGAAAGGCAAACGTGGTGGCTGACGCTCTAAGCCGAAAGGATGTGCCTACTCCTATTAGAGTGAAAGCTTGCCAGTTGGTGGTAACATCGGATGTGATGAGGGAAATCGAAAGAGCTCAAGATGAAGCTTTGAAGGAAGAAAATATAAAGAAAGAAAGGATGGTTGGCCAACAGGACAAGTTGGAATATAACACCCTTGGTGTTAGGACACGTTTTGGTCGAGTATGGATACCTATGGGTGGCGAGCTTAGGACCAAAATCTTGGATGAGGCTCATAAGTCTCGTTACTCTATCCATCCCGGTACCAACAAAATGTACCAAGATCTGAAGAAGGAATACTGGTGGCCTGGGATGAAACACGAAGTGACGAAATACGTAAACAAGTGCTTGACTTGCTCACAAGTGAAGGCCGAACACCAGAAACCGTATGGGAAAATTCAACCACTTGAGATACCGGAATGGAAGTGGGAACACATTACTATGGACTTCATAACCAAGCTACCTCGCACAGCTAAAGGTCATGACACCATTTGGGTAATTGTGGACCGTTTAACGAAGAGTGCTCATTTTCTACCTATTCGCGAGACGTTCTCGTCGGAAAGGTTAGCGGAAGTATTTATTAACGAAGTAGTGGCGCGGCATGGGATGCCTTTAACGATTGTATCCGACCGGGACACACGATTCACATCGAGGTTCTGGAAAAGATTTCACGAGGCGATGGGTACGAGACTTAATATCAGCACGGCATACCACCCGCAAACGGATGGTCAGACCGAAAGGACCATTCAGACGTTGGAGGACATGCTTCGTGCTTGTATTATCGACTTTGGTGGCAGTTGGGACAGTCATCTGCCATTAGCCGAATTCTCCTACAACAACAGTTATCACACGACGATAGGCATGCCGCCTTATGAGATGTTGTATGGGAGAAGATGCAGGACCCCGGTTTGTTGGGGCGAGATTGGACAGAAGGAATTGGGAAGTCTTGAAGTTGTAAAAGAAACGTCGGAAAGGTTTGATCAGATCAAAGCACGAATGAAGGCCGCCCAAGATCGTCAGAAATCCTACGCGGATAGACGACGAAGGCCTATTGAATTTAATGTTGGGGACAGAGTAATGTTGAAAGTGTCGCCCTGGAAGGGAATCATACGATTCAGGAAGAGAGGAAAGTTAAGTCCGAGGTTTATCGGACCATTCAGGATTATGGCACGGGTTGGTGAAGTCGCTTATCGGTTGGAATTGCCTGATGAGTTAAGTGGGATTCATCCTACCTTCCATGTATCACACTTGCGAAAGTGTTTGGCGGATGAAACGGCTCACGTACCACTTACTGACATCGAGGTCGACAACAGCCTTAACTACATTGAAGAACCTGTGGCCATCTTAGACAGGAAAGAGAAGCGTTTACGTAATAAGGTTATTCGATTGGTTAAAGTCCAATGGAAGCACCGGAAGGGATCGGAAGCTACATGGGAAACGGAGACGGAAATGAAGGAGTCGTACCCTCAACTGTTTGACTTATGATAGGTTTCGGGGACGAAACCTATTGTAAGGGGGGTAGACTTGTAACATCCCAAAATAAATGAGGATTTTAAATAACGGGTTGAACCGGGACGAACGGGATAAAAGGGCGAGGCGTAACGGGCCGGGCCGGTTGGGCCGGCAAACTTGAAGGAAGGGGGGGTTTCCTCCCTTTAAATAGCCAACACACACACCATTTCTCTCATTTGCAAGAATCTAGAGAGAGAAACCGTAGAGAGAGAAAGTTGGCGGATCGACCCGAGATTGAAGGAGCTTGTTGCTACTGAACTCGTGAGCAAAACCTCCGGATCAGAATCTCGAAATCAGGTAACACCCGAACCAAATCTGAGTTTTTGTTCGTTTTTGGGTTTTCGGGTATTTTTGTGAAAATGACGGGTTTTTATAAACCAAATGAGGAAAGGGTTATAAATCTGGAATCACGAAAGGAAAATACACGTTTTGAATACAAAAAGTCCGGATCTTGACAAGATCGGACCTGCATGCGAAAGTTAGAGTTTTTTGGAGAAGATAGCTGAGTTCTGCAGGTATCGAAACTAGAGTTTCGAGCGGCCTGCAGGTATCGAAACTAGAAGTTTCGAGCGGCCTGCAGGTATCGAAACTAGAAGTTTCGAGCGGCCTGCAGGTGTCGAAACTAGAAGTTTCGAGCGGCCTGCAGGTGTCGAAACTAGAAGTTTCGAGGGGCCTGCAGGTATCGAAACTAGAAGTTTCGATGGGCCTGCACCTGTCGAAACTAAGTAGTTTCGATAGGTCTGCATCAGTAAGTGAAGTCAGTGTATTCACCTGTAACAGAACGAGTAAACCGTTAGAGTCGGGATTTAGGTCTGATGTGTATTTAATTAATCAATTCAGATCGGAAGTGACGTTGTTGGACCTTTGTTTAGGACAACCCAAGAGTAACTTATAAGGTGAGTTCTAGAAGCCCTTCTTTTAATGTTTTAATTAAATGTTTTGGGCTGGTGTGCATACATACGAAACGAGGTTTATGAAACGAGGTTTACGAAACGAGGTTTATGAAACGAGGTTTACGAAACGAGGTTTATGAACGATGCTTCCGAAAGGGGAAGACGAAACGAGTTAATGAGATGTTTACGAAACGAGGTTTACGAGATGATGTTTATAAAATATTTTGCCAAACGAAGTTGTGAAAGGTTTACGAATGAAGTGTTATTTAATAAAACGTACGAATGCTTTAACTAAAACGAGGTAAAGGTTTTTATGAAAGTCACGAATGAACGAATCTGCCACGAGTTCCTACGGGAGCTAGAGTATGTATGTATGTATGTATTGGCCTTACCTTACGGGGGGCCTTTGTGGCTGGCTAACGGTTGTACAACTGGTTGAGGATGGGGTGACGACGGTCGCCCATGGGATTACCGGGATCCCGATGGAAGGTACTATTCCTTGCGGGGAAATATTGCCTATGGTATGTTTAGTCTTCCTAGAGGTAACGAGCCTTAGGAGACGTGTGTATGGTCTACCTAGAGGTAATGAGCCTTAGGAGACGTGTGTATGGTCTACCTAGAGGTAATGAGCCTTAGGAGACGTGTGTATGGTCTACCTAGAGGTAACGAGCCTTAGGAGACGTATGTTTGGTCCACCTAGAGGTAACGAGCCTTAGGAGACCTGGATGACGGATGACTTAGAGGTAGCGAGCCTTAAGTTCATCCGCTGGTATGCGATGTATGGATTTGACGGTTACGAGAAGGCGCAGATTCGGTTCATATTGACTATTGTTACGATGTTATGCTACGATGTTTTGATGATGTTAAGTTATTGCATGTTTTATGTACGCTTTTATTAAATGAAGTATGATGTTATGTTTTTGGCAAATATTTGATGTTAATGTTTTACGTTAAAACTATAACTCACCAGCGTAGCTGACCTTCTTAGTATGCACATTCAGGTTAAGGGCAGGTTATGATGATGGACGGTGATGCTTGGCTAGCGATGAAGAGTTACCCGGCTGACACGAAGACTGGCATCCCGTTATGTTTTGATTATGTTATGTAATGAATGTTGTAAACAAAGTTTTACGCTTCCGCATGTAGAACAGTTATGTTATGTAATGAACGAAATTTTCCGCTGCGTATTTTGATGTATGAGTTTAAGAACTGTTTGTGAATGAGTAAATCCAACGCGTGGGGCCTCCCGGGTTTGGGGCCTGACAGTAAGTCTTCGTAGCCCTCTTTTTCTCTTAAACTTTTGGGGGAAAAATATGCTCAACTATTTTCATTATTTACTATATTGACTATTCGCTTATCTATTTGATCATATAATTTGAGTTGAACTAGAAATATTATCACTTCTCAAGTCCCCTTTTTCCAGAAACGTAACTAGTTAACTTTGCTAAGCCGATGGTTAAATATTGATAGATCTATCGTGGTGACGCCCCGTCCATCCTTCTAACTGACGTGTTTAAAACAGCAGAAAACGTGGTGAATGTTTATTTCTGATTCTAGAAACAAGAATTAATGCTCCGTGATAAGGCATTAAGCAGGGGCAAACATACTAGGTCATCAGGTTTAGTTGCGGACTCAATGTTTATATTATCTTATTCACATGCATATTTATTCAACATATCATAACAACTATTCAAGTGCAACTATTATTCAAATATCTATATTCTTGCTTTATACTTAAACCTACGAACTCACCAACTTTATAGCTGACCACTTTTAGCATATTTTTCAGGCAATCCATGAAGCAATTAGAGGTGCATGGCATACAAATGCAAGGAGATTTTAGGAAAAACAATCTTTTGTTAGGATGGCTTTTGTTAAAAAATCTCAGTTTGTATTTTGAAACTATATGTCATGTAAACTATTATTTTGGAAATGACGAATGCGTAGTAACTTTCTCTTTTTAAACAATGTGTTCTTGATTTCCATGCAACTGTCATAACTCGTGTTTTCGCCTTAGACGGGGTGTGACAGAAGTTGGTATTAGAGCTATTGGTTATAGAAAATTAGGTCATTAGAAAACCTAGACTATAACCTTAAGCTCTAAACTATAGTATGCATTGCGTGTAAAACTTAGTGCATATATATATATATATATATAATTCACACTCACGTTTTTTCTTATATTTTAGCCACCTCAACCACGACTGTGTACGGGAACGGTTTCCTACTGGCAGAGAGCAGCGATGAAGAACCCTCTGAGGTCCCCTAGTCACCACCTAGCATCCAAGAGATCTCTGACCCAAAGGGAAGCCATGTGCGGATGTCAGGATATGAGCCAAGTAGTGATAACACTCACCCTGTTGAACTATCTGACGACGCCTCTTCCGAAGAGAAGCCGATACCACCTACCATGAGGAACCGCAACCCGGAGACGCCTCGCCGAGGCACTAGGGCTATGGCCCGAAAGACTACCTGGCTAGGGAAGAGAGTGAAGTTGGAAGATTGTCGCATAGTGTTTCCATCATCTCTCCTAGAGTCTGGAGAACCCTCGTGTAGAGTTGAAGCGCCTACAGACTACTTGGATGAGTATCAGTAGTGGAAGGCTAGACAAGAAGAGGAGCGTGTGAAGTTGTCTGATCGGATAGCGTCTGTTTGGAGTCACGTGACTGAACAAAACTACTCTATCTTAGGGATCACTGAGTCTATGGAGCTGCTGGAGCAGGACAGGATGGCTAACAAGGATCAGCTCATGGCAGCACGAGAAGAAGCACAGGAGGCACGGGACCAGAACCGCAAATGGGGCACAATCGTGACGTTGATGGTGTTCGTTTCCGTGATTCTACATTACTTTATTTAGAGGAGCTTGGATATTCAATTTACCACTACTACCCTATCTAGTAACTATGTACTAGACGATAAGCATATATGCTATCGTCTATAGTAGGACTCTTTGTTATTCAAGAATTATGTATTTCAAGAATTATGTACTATGTATTTCAAGAATTATGCACTATGTATTTCAAGAATCATGTATGAACTATGTAGCTTCAAGAACTATGTATTATATTTTTATGATTTCATGTTATGATGACTAATGTTGTAGCGTCTTTATAATATTTTTATACTAATAAATGCATAAATGTGCGTCTAGAAAATGCCTCCAAGACGAGAAACATGCCACACCACCAATAACAACAATGAAAATCCTACCATGGCGCAAATATTTGCTCATCAATTGAACAACGCACTACCCGGCATAGTTACCCAAGTCAGCAACGCTTTACGCAATGGAAATACTTCCAACGGAAATGATAGCGAAAGAAGCCATCGAAACGAGGGAGAAGGAGGTACTGGAAATTGAGCTAGAAGGGGATGTTCCTACAAAGCCTTTAGTGCCTGTAAGCCAAAGGAATTCCATGGACATGAAGGAGCCCTCGGAATACTTAAATGGATTGAAAAGATGGAATAAGTTATCAACATCAATGAATGTGCTGACAACCAGAAGGTGAAGTACGCTGTTTGTTCTCTCTATGGCAAAGCACCCAAGTTCAAGCAAGGGGCACAGAAGCAATTGGACAAATGACTTGGGAAGAATTGAAAGCCTTACTGCTACAAGAATACTGTCCTAAAAACGAGATGCAACGATTGGAGTCAGAATTCTGGAACTTGACCATGGAAGGTGCAGAGCATCAAGCCTACACCAGCAGATTCCATGAGGTAACCTACCAAATACCTCACATGGTACCAACTGAAGAAAAGAAGTTTGACCGCTATATATGGGGTCTTGCTCCTCGGATACGTGGGATGGTTACCTCGAATGAGCCAGCCACTTTGAAAGCTGTAATTCTTCTAGCTGGTCAATTAACTGATGAGATGGTGAGATCTGGAATTCTGGTCAAGAAAGGTTCCTTGAAAAAGAGATAGTGGGCTGAGAAGAAGTTCGGAACTGACAAAAAGCCCAAAACTGCCAAAGCTTTTGTGGCGGTTGTTCCGGAAAGAAAGCCTTACACTGGACCATTGCCCAAATGCAACAAGTGTCCCTTACACCACAATGGAGCTTGTACTCAATGCACTAAGTGCAAAAGGTTTGGTCATCTAGCTAACGTATGCAAGTTCAACGGTACCAGGGCATGCTACGAATGTGGTAGCACTAATCACATGAGGAACACCTGCCCCAAGCTTGCACAAAAACAAGGAAAGGCTGGGAATCAATCTCAAGGACAAGCATTTGTGTTAGCAGCTAATTAGGCCCGACAAGACCCAAACATCATAACGGGTACGTTTCTCGTTAACCATCAATATGCATCTATTTTGTTTGACACGGGAGCAGATAAGTCTTTTCTATCCACTGATTTTGCACCATTACTTGAACTACCTGCTAGTGACTTACAAAATACCTATACCATAGAATTAGCTAACGGCAAACTACGCGAAGCTAAGTATATAATCCAAGGTTGTACCCTAACTCTCGAGAACCACCCATTCATCTTAAACTTACTCCCTCTCGAACTCGGAAGTTTTGATATTGTTATCGGTATGGATTGGCTCTCACATCACCAAGCAGAGATAGTGTGTCACCAGAAAACTATTCGGATTCCCTTACAAAATGGCGATACGCTTATCATCCAAGGAGAGCGACTCGGGAAGGAATTAAGGATCATATCATGCATAAAGGCTCGAAAATGTCTAAAGAAGCAGTGCCACGCCTTTCTAGCTCATGTAGTAGAAAAGAAGCGGGAAGAAAAACGCATCCAAGACATTCCTGTTGTCAGGGATTACCCAAATGTATCCCCTGAGGATTTACCAGGACTTCTTCCAAAACGACAAATTGAATTCCAAATCAACTTAGTTCCTGGAGCTGCACCAGTTGCTAAATATCCCTATTGATTAGCACTATCTGAGATGCAAGAACTATCAAGTCAACTACAGGAACTTTTGGAGAAAGGATTTATTCGACCAAGTTTCTCACCCTAGGGAGCACCGGTCCTATTCGTCAAGAATGTGCATTGACTACCGAGAGCTTAATAAGCTAACCATCAAAAATCGGTACCCCCTTCCGAGAATTGATGATCTTTTCGACCAACTACAAGGGTCTACTTATTTCTCAAAAATTGATCTCAGGTACGGGTATCATCAACTAAGGATTCAAGAGAATGACATACCAAAGACTGCTTTCAGAACTAGGTATGGACATTATGAGTTCTTAGTGATGCTCTTCGGATTAACCAATGCACCGACAGTATTCATGGACCTGATGAATCGTGTTTGCAAACCTTATTTAGATGTGATCGTATTCATTGACGAAATTCTAATCTACTCAAAGAAACGAGAAGATCATGAACAACATCTCAATATGATCTTAGAGCTACTCACAAAAGAAAAATTATATGCAAAGTTTTCAAAATGTGAGTTCTGGTTAAAAGAAGTACAGTTCCTTAGACACGTGATTAATGAAAAGGGTATTCATGTTTATCCAAGCAAGATTGAAGCGGTGAAGCATTGGGAAGCTCCAAAAACACCCACCGAGATCCGACAATTTCTGGGATTAGCAGGGTATTATCAGAGATTTATTGAGAACTTCTCACAAATCGCTCAACCTTTAACTATGCTAACCCAAAAGGATAGAAAATTTGATTGGGGGCAAAAGCAAGAAGAAGCCTTCACTCTACTAAAGCAGAAACTGTGTCACGCACCCATTCTAGCTTTACCCGTAGGTACTGAAAATTTCATAGTATACTGTGATGCATCCCATCAAGGCCTTGGATGTGTATTGATGCAGAGAGATAAAGTAATCGCTTATACTTCACGACAACTCAAGATTCATGAAAAGAACTACACCACTCATGACCTAGAACTAGGAGCGGTGGTTTTTGCATTAAAAATTTGGAGACACTACCTTTATGGTACAAAGTGTTTAATCTACACCGATCATAAGAGTCTCCAACATATATTTGATCAAAAGGAGTTGAATATGCGCCAGCGAAGATGGGTAGAATTATTGAATGATTACGATTATGAAATACGATATCATCCAGGAAAGGCCAACGTTGTGGCCGATGCTCTAAGTCGCAAGGAAAGAGCGAAACCTATCCGAGTACGAGCACTAGGGATGATAGTTCAAACCAGTTTAAAAGCACAAATCCTTGAGGCACAACAAGAAATTGTACAAATGGGTGATCTAAAGAACGAACTACTTTGTGGTGCTGAAAAGCACTTGGAATCAAGGTCCGATGAAATTCTTTACTATAAGGATAGAATGTGGATTCCACAATCTGATGAGCTAAGAAAGTTAATATTGGATGAAGCTCATTGGTCCAAATACTCAATTCACCCAGGAGCCGACAAAATGTATAAAGATCTCAAGGAATTCTGTTGGTGGCCAGGTATGAAGAAAGACATTACTGTGTATGTTAACAAATGTCTAACCTGCCTAAAAGTCAAGGCTGAACATCAAAAACCATCCGGGTTACTAACTTAATGAGAGATTCCTCAATGGAAGTGGGAGCAAATATAACAAACTGCCAAGGACATCCAGTGGTCACAATTCTATCTGGATCATTGTAGGATGACTAACCAAATCAGCTCATTTCCTAGCCATCCGTGAAGATTACAAAATGGAGAAATTAGCCAAGTTGTATATCAATGAAGTGGTGACAAGACATGGAGTGCCTGTCTCCATTATTTCTGATAGAGATGGACGATTCACTTCAAGATTTTGGCAGTCATTACAAAAATCACTCGGAACTAGACTTGATCTAAGCACAGCATATCATCCCCAAACCGACGGTCAGAGTGAAAGAACAATTCAGACTCTGGAAGATATGCTTCAGGCTTGCGTGGTAGACTTTGGTGGAAGTTGGGACTCCCACCTACCCTTAATCGAATTTTCGTATAACAATAGCTACCACACGAGTATCAAGTGTGCACCTTTTGTAGCTCTTTATGGACGAAAGTGTCGATCTCCTATCTGCTGAGCTGAAATTGGAGACAGTCATATAACAATACCATAGATTATACAGGAAACTACTGACAAGGTCACCCTAATAAAAGAAAGGGTTAAAGCTGCCAGAGACCGCCAGAAAAGCTATGCTGAAAACCGTCGAAAGCCTCTAGAATTTGATATAGGTGACAAGGTCATGTTGAAAGTATCACCATGGAAAGGAATGTTCCGATTTGGTAAAAAGGGCAAGCCTGCACCACGTTATATCGGACCCTTCGAAATCATCAATAGAATTGGCCCTGTGGCCTACAAGCTTAAACTGCCACAAGGACTTAACGGTGTACATGATACATTTCACGTATCAAACTTCAAGAAATGTTTATCCGATGAGTTTTTACACATCCCTTTGGATGAGGTTCAGATTGATAACAAGTTATGTTTCATTGAGCAACCAATGGAGATTATGGATCGAGAAGTAAAAACGCTCAAACGAAGCCGAATTCTGATAGTCAAGGTAAGATGGAACTCTAAGAAAGGTCCATAATACACTTGGGAACGAGAAGACAATATGAAGCTTAAATACCTGCACTTGTTCAAAGATGAATCAGTCAAAAAAAGTACCAGTTAAATTTCGGGACGAAATTCTCTTAACTGGGGGAGACTGTGACACCTGCCCAATTTTCAGGTTCATAGTCCATACATTATCCATATACTTTAATATTATAGGTGCACCCATTAGTACTTAGTTAACATGAAACTAGGTTAACAAACTATGTCTACCATCTATACTATGCTAACTTCATGAAACATGAGAGTTCAAGACTCTAATCTATGATCTATGACATAAAATCACCTATAATAGGTTAAACTATGTCTAATCCTATAATAATTACATAATTTATACACTAATCATAGTGCAATTAACTTAATTTGGTCTTATTCCATACTAATTAACCTAATTATACCCTAATCTTGGTATAATTAATTAAACTATGTCTAATTACTACACTAATCTCATTAAACTTGGTAATATTACCCAAACTATGTCCATCCATATTTTATAAAACCATATCTTATGTACATGATTTAAAAACCTAATTCATCTATTCCATGTCATATTTATATAAAGACTTCTATATAAACCATTTTATAAATCTTTCTTACATAACTATATAAATAAATCTCATCTATTTTATATAACACACACACACACACACACATATATATATATACACACACTTATACAAGACTAGAATTCTTACAACCTTTATAAAATATCTCCATTTTTATAAAAACCTACCATTTCAAGAACCCTTATACAAGAACCACCTACACAAACATCATCATTCCAATCACTTACAAAACTCACTCACACACTCCACCCCCCATCCCAATTTATGGCTCAAACACACACACACACTCAACCTCCCATTCCATTTCTTACAACTTATCCTAATGAAATCTCAATAACCATTTTTATAATAAGCAAGCCATACCCCTTTTCCACTATAAATACAAGCTTCATTCATCCATTTTCACTTGCACCAATTCACAAAACACTCTCACTCTCTTCTCTCTAAAATCTCGGCCGTGCAAGACCAAATCCAAAAGCCTTGAATCTTTCAAGCTTGTAAGCATTCCTTTCATCTAGTTTCTATCTTTCTTTCTTCTTTCATTCATTCTAGATCATGATCTTTGATAACTAAAAGGTTTATGGGTTTTATGATACCATATACTTGTGACAACAAGTGGTAATCTATGACCAAGGTCAAACCATAAACACACCTTCAAAGATCAAAGAACTAGTCCATGTACTTTATGTCTTTCCTTTATATTTCTCTAGATCTTGAGCTTGATAACAAAAAGGTTTATGGGTGTTATGATACCATCATACTTGTATATACAAGTGGTAATATATGGCTAGAGCCAAACCATAAACATACCTTCAACACTCAAGAACTAGTGCATTTAAATTCATGTATTTACTTTATATGCACTTTATTTTTCATGTTCTTTATTCTTACACTATTAAAAACATATATGGACATAATATAGTTTGGGTAAATATAAAAATCAAGTCTCTAAAGTCACAATAACAAAATATTAACACAAGATGTCATGTGTTGACTTGAAACCATGCATCATGTGGTGACTTTTTCACTAACATATCAAACACTTAAAAACTTGTTAGAATTAATTTTGTTATATTATATAACATAAATTTAAAAGGTTGGATGAGTTAAATAATTTTAAAATAGTCATATGCAATTTAAATAAGAACGTACACCGTTTAAAAACCCGGTTTTTAACCCAAAAATATGACTTTAACTTCTTGACTTCTAAAAATTTCCATATTTTGTAAATAACTTCGACCTACTATAAAAAGACTCCATATTAAATTTTATGATTTTTGGAGTTAAATAGCTATGTTAATAAATTAAATCTTACGTAAACAAAGGACGTTTTTATGCTTATACTTTTTATAAAAATATTAAATTTTTACCACGTGTCCTACTAGTCTTAAGGTTGCTATAAAATAATAATCTTAATTTGTGGACATAAATAGCTATCCTTTTGAAATTTGTCTATCTCAAATGATTTTTGGAAAAATACTAAACTATTTCCAATGAGTCTACAAAAATTCCAACAAGTTTCTAATATTTTATCAAGTCTACAAACCAAATTTCAAAAGGATTGGAGTTTGATAGCTATACTTTCGAAAATAAACTTATTTTGAGCATTTACGACCGAAACAAACGATAAAACGTCTTTAAACTCACATTCTTGACTCGACCAATTTTTGGAACTCTTCTTGTAAATAAAATAAGTCTATTCGAGTCATCAAACTACTATTTTATCAAGAATCACAACCATTGTATTTTTATAAGTTTAATCCATCGAAAACCGTCGTGAAACGACTATTTTTAAGAATAACATTTTTCAAGACTATTTGAGGGTTCAAAACCTTATAAAAATTAACACATATACTTTTGATCATAAGGTATGATTTTTCCTAAGTTTAACCAACAAAATGTTACATCTATTAATAAAACGGTTTGCGTGATTTCAAGAACAAAACTTTTAAAAGAACTCTTTTTAAACATACATGACTTCTACTTATTTCTATCCATCCTATCTTTCTAAACCCTAACAAGAGTTTGACATATTTTCTAAAACTCATTATCATTACAAATCAATCTTATGCAACATCTAGTCTCCGAATGTCTTGGCGGTTACCGCTGTAAATCCAAACATGTCCCTATATAATTTACAAGAAACCAAGAACTAACATTTGTACAAAATGACACCTTAATCCAACATTAAGTCCATAAAACTCATAGAGTCCCACCATTGTAGGACCCGAGTAGGACATACTTCAACTGCAAGAACGTAAATTCACCAACTCTAGGTGAGTTTTCGTAGCTCCTTTTTCTCTTAAACTTTTGGGGGGGAAATATGCTCAACTATTTTCAGTATTTACTATATTGACTATTCGCTTATCTATTTGATCATATAACTTGAGTTGAACTAGAAATATTATCACTTCTCAAGTCCCTTTTTTCTAGAAAAGCAACTAGTTAACTTTTCTAAGCCGATGGTTAAATATTGATAGATCTATCGGGGTGACGCCCCGTTCATCCTTCTGACTGACGCGTTTAAAACAGCAGAAAACGTGGTGAATGTTTATTTCCAATTCTAGAAACAAGAATTAATGCTTCGTGATAAGGCATTAAGCAGGGGCAAACATACTAGGTCATCAGGTTTAGTTGCGGACTCAATGTTTATATTATCTTATTCACATGCATATTTATTCAACATATCATAACAACTATTCATGTGCAACTATTATTCAAATGTCTATACTCTTGCTTTATGCTTAAACCTACGAACTCACCAGTTTTATAGCTAACCACTTTTAGCATATTTTTCAGGCAATCCATGAAGGAATTAGAGGTGCATGGCATACAAATGCAAGGAGATTTTAGGAAAAACAATCTTTTGTTAGGATGGCTTTTGTTAGAAAATCTCAATTTGTATTTTGAAACTATATGTCATGTAAACTATTATTTTGTAAATGACGAATGCATAGTAACTTTCTATTTTTAAACAATGTGTTCTTGATTTCCATGCAACTGTCATAACCCGTATTTTCGCCTTAGACGGAGTGTGACATTCAAGGTCGAGAGCTGCCTGCACGACTGGCTCGAACTCGAACGTTTGTCATCTTCTACCGCATGTTCAACATTGTGTTGACTGACTGTCGTATCAGTATGGGTAGTTTGAACACTCTCTTCAATCTCTTGGTTCATATGTAGCCCACCACGGCGGCCAGTTCGTCCACTACGTCTTCCTCCTCCATCTCTTCTAGCTCCTCCACATCTAGCCATTTCTAACTGAAAGATAATGAACAAAGGAATTTAATGTCGTCATGCTAGGGAGTAGGTAGAACACAATAAGTAAGGTAAGATGTTAATATACACTGGCCATCTGCAATTAACCATTACATCACTTCTCGTTTTCTAATTATTCACTTTCACGATTCCACTAAAGCCTCTATTCTTATCTTGACACTCTAAAATGAAAAACTTTACTTACAATACGCCTCTGATACTTTGGCTTGAGTTACCCGTTACTTGCATCCTCTACTTGGTCCCATTCTCAGTTTAAGTCTGGACATCGGGGATGTCCAAATCTCTCAAACTATGGCTCTGATACCAACTTGTAAGGCCCCAAACCCTGGAGGCCTCACGTACTGGATTTACTCATCAACACATAGCACTTAAACGGAAACGATTTAAAATCTCAACATACGCAGTGGAAGCATAACATGTCTAATACAATTTATCTTTAAACAACATCAAACTAAAACATAACATAAACAGGATGCCAGACACTGATCTTCGGGTAACTCTCATCGGCAAGCCAAGCATCCACATCCATCTACTGCCACCTACACTTATCTGACATGCATACTAAAAATCAGCAACGCTGAGTGAGTTCTAACGTTTACTTTAAATCAATCAAAAGATTTACTAATACATACATACTGCCCTTAAGGAAAAACTTTACATACTTTACTTTTCAAATCAGTTTTAATTAAAAACATACATACTATAACCGTAAATTCCTTTACGTTGTACTGCCCTCATAGCACACGGCCATGAACCGACAAGTACTGCTTTACCATCAATTCCTTTATCCGGTCATTTCCCCCATGGCTTGCACCATGAACTAACAATACCGCTTTACCCGGCCAATGCCCCCATGGCTAGCACCATGAACCGAAAATACCGCTTTACCATCAATTCCTCTGTCCGGTCATTGCCCCCATGGCTTTCACCATGAACCGACAATACCGCTTTACCGCTAAGGAGAGTTGCGTGGTTCTCCCGAGCAACCTCCGTCACTCATCCCAGTTGTACAACCGTTAGCGAACCCCAAAGGTTCTTACTAATGGGCAGAACCCATATCTGACATCTTGTACAAGTAACATCTGTCCCAATGACCTTTACAAGCTGGTACACTTTCCCGTAGGTAAACTATTCATTTACAGTTCATACAACTTTCTTTAACTTGATCATAACTTTAACATGTATTATGCATTTGTTTGTGTATATGAAAATATAGTAAATGCTTACCATAAATACCTTTGCTTTTACTAAAATATAGCTTAGCACATATATCATGCCTTTGTTTATGTATGTGAAAATATAGTAAACGCTTGTCATGAGATATATGTTGCTTTACTTGAAAATGCTAACACGTATATTATGCCTTTGTTTATGTATATAAAAATATAGTAAACGCTTGCCATTAATACACGTATACTTTGCTCAAAACTTACATTTGCCTCCTTTAAACTTTACACTAGAACATAGCTTTGCACTTTGTTTATTAATATAAAATATGTAATAAACACTTTACACTAAGTATGCACACCACCCTTAAAGCAGGCAAAAAGGGGATTAGAATTCACCTGGTATCTTAGCTGGAATGGTCTACTGGATCTCACACAATTTGAACAATCATATCAATTCGACACGTATCAGACTTAACTCGACACTACACGTTTTCATTATTTCTGAATAGGTGAACTTAGGACAAGTTTGCCTCTAAGGGACTCAGCGAACTTATTAAGCGAACTTAGTAGTTTCGCTAAGTTGTCCCTAGCGAACTTACAAAGTGAACTTGTTAATTTCGCTAGACACACTTCAGCGAACTTATTAAGCGAACTTGACAAGTTCACTAATTCCTTGCCCGACGAACTTAACAAGTTCATCTGCGGGCTCTTCTTCCCCACTAAAAACCCTAAGTTTGCATGAACATGGAGGCTAGGTCTAGATCAGATCAAGACTCGAACTTTTTACGTCTAAACGTTCGTTTTCCAACCAGGAGTCTAGATCTAAGCTTTGTTTTCATTTTTATACGTAAAAATCTAACCTTTACTCATTTTTACTTTAAACCCCAACTTTTACAAAAACTCAGATCTGGAACGAATGGTTACCTGAAATCGCTTCTCTTTCGTTGCTATACACTCTAGAGACTCTTGCTAACGATCGTTGAAGCTTGAATCTGAAACCGGGACTTTCTCTCTCTAGGCTCTCTCTCACTTTCTCTCTCTAGAAAAACGAAAATGGTGTTGGAATGGGGGTTTAGGGCTAGTCTTGAGGCTTATAAGGGGTCCAACCCTTGCCCTTTTCGGCCCATACACCCAAGCCCAAGCCCGCTCCTCTCATCCTTGCTAAGTTTTAAATTTTCGCTAAGTGTTACGTGTTCTAAAACTCGGGATGTTACATGTCAGGTCGGGGATTGCTTCCTGGCAATTTGAAAAAGAGAAGAACATGTTCGTGGTGAAGAGGAACAGTGGTCGGCTAGAATACTACATGCACGCTAATGAATTTAGCTCCTGGACTAAACTCGATCTCCGAGAGTTAAATGAAGCATATTTTGTCAACAGAGGAAACGTTACAATGGCAAACATGTTTTATAACTTTCTTAATCAACAGTGTCTGGCAAACTTTGTCGGTATGAAGACCGCTGACTCAAAATTAAAGAAAGCAAAGGGTGTCAAGGACCCTCGTACTGGTAGGAGTCTTTATAGCATTATCTGGCCAGCAACAAAGATCACTAAGAAGGTGCCTGTTCACAAGAAAGTAAATGTGAACTCACTGAAGGACTTTCAGTTTTGGGCTTATGATCCTCGATCTATCAAAGTTTGGTGAAGAAGACATAAATGTGTTGGCAAGGAATCAAATCAGAAGTGATCAACTGTTTGAACAACAAGCTAAAGTCTTTACTGTAGCAGTTGTTGATATCATTCGAAAGAAGCTCTTCGCGGGAAGTGGAAGCCATGCTGAAGATATCAACTTTTGATGAATCATTGATAGCTTCATCCTAGGGAGAGATTGTAGGACCCGGTCTATAAGGATTAAGCTTATTCGGTTATTTTGGTGTAACCGTGAACTTAAGGTTCACGGCTAGGGTGTATATGGGCCAGCTTAGGCCGAGTACTTGTATTTGTGGGCTTAGTATTGATTAGCTAAGTATAAATACTTGTAATACCCTAACCATATGTGGTTAGTGGTTTTTTGTGAGTTTTCTCTGTAATTTCGATTAGCAATACAAATCGTTTTACTTTGATTCCTGTTCTTGAATCACCATACAAAGTAGTTTCTGCCTACCTTGTGTGAGACATTGATATTGTGTTTGTTTATATTCGTGTGTTTGAAGATCCAACGATAGTTTGGGACTTACACCGTGAACTATAGCTTAGCCGTGAACTTGAGCTGAGTCGTGAACAGGTAAACAACCCGTGAACCTGAGCTAACCCGAGAGCTATTAGCACAACCCGTGAACTTGATCTTGGCCGTGAACCGGTAAACAACCTGTGAACCTGAATCTTAGCCGTAAACTAATAACCAACCCGTAAACTGAAGCTGAGCCGTGAACTAGACCCGAAAAACACTTCCCGTGAAACTTAACCCGTGAACTTGGCCCGAGAAGCTTGACTCGTGAACCTAGAGCCGTGAAGCTGTCCCGTGAACCTGGCCGAAAACTAACCCGTGAACTAATCCCGTGAGAATCTCCCGAGATCAGATTTTTGACTGATTTGGTTTCCAAACTAACTTCCAAGATTTTTGGAGTTTCAAAATTTGAAAATCAATCAACTCCAAGAATACGAATAACAAAAGGATGAGCAGCAATCTCCTCTCTGACGATTTTATCACAGAATCCTCCCAAAACAGCAGCAAAACAAACCAAACTAGCACAGAAAAATCGATTAAACACAAAAATTCAATCGAAAAAAAATTTGAAAATACATCTGATCTTGAATCTTTGATATCAAACCGAGCCTTGAATGACTTCAATGGCTCTGATACCAATTGTAAGTCCCTTAGACGCCGATGGATCTTCAAACACAAACACGATATCAAAGTCTCACACAAAGTAGGAGGAAACTACTTGGTATGGTGAGTCAAGAACAGGATTCAATGTAAAATACTTGTATATTCAATAAGCAAATTACAGAGAAAATAACACCAAAGACGCTAACCATACTCGGTTAGACTAACACATGTATTTATACTATTCTAAGCCCATACATATGTTCTCGGCCCCCCTAGGCCGGCCCATTACACCCTAGCCGTGAACCTCTAATTCACGGCTCACACCTAATTAACTTGATGCTTAATCCTTAACTTTCCAAGGTCCTACAGAGACTATTTATAGGCATCCCGTGAGTGTCGCCATGCTCCGGGGCGACACTCTCTGAAATGTCGCCAAATGACTTAGGTGACAAAGAGTGTGGCGTCTAGAGTGTCACCGGGGCCAAAAACTTATCCAAACTGACAGAATCAGCCCTTGATCTTTTTTCGAATGGTATACAACGGTCTAAATAGACCCAACACACACACTTAAGATTCTGAGATCCGATCGCAAGCCTGGTTCGCTTTCGTAAGTTCGATTTCCCGATTTTCGTCGGCAATACGCTATAGTTCGAACGTAAGGTTCTGCCCACTATTTATGAGTAGGTTACTTACCACTAAGTTAGGTATGTATACCTAAGTAATGTTGTAATGTCTTAGGACCTTAAGCCAAGCGATTGTGCTATCGTTATAGCAAAGTAAAGTACCGAGAAGGAGAAGGAAAGCTAGAGGTGAGTTATGTGATGCCCACTTTTAAACTATTGTAAATGTTTTGGGCAGGTATGCATGCTATGAAAGATTTTACATGAATACTATGAGACCCTTGTTTTAAATACCTTTTTAAATGCTTTGGGTCAGTATGCATGTTGAGCGGTTTATGTTTAGAATCAATTATTTGTTTTAAACATGACTTGTTATTCAAAGAAAAAGATTGCAAGAAAAGTGTCTAAACACTAATACTTATGAAAAGGATATGTTCACGATATATCGAATGGGTGGTGGGTACACCCTATATATAAACTCTTTCGATACATCGGGAATAGTCCTAGACAAAGGTTTGGGGTATATAGAGGTTTTAGAAAAAAAAGGTTTCGTAAGACTTTGGTCTTACAAACGAGAAAGAGTTTATGAAAGAAAGATGTTTTAAATGGTTTTGACACATAAACGTTTTCAGATCTTATCATGGTTTGCCATGATAGAGATAGAAAGAGGTCTTAGCATATGTTGCCTTTACAAAGATATTAAAAGATGTCTTGGCATGAGTTGCCATGACATAGAAAGAGAAAGAGTTTTGGCATGACATAACTAGGTTAAAGAGAGAATGTTTTGACCTTGATGGTTTAAAAAGAAAGATTTTGCCATGTCTGGCCAAATGACCACATAATATCTTGCAATCTGGCTATGATTAACAAGGCAGGGACTGCTATATCCCTATGTGGGACAAATGGAAAGAGTGACAATGTATAGTGGTGTGATTAAGTGGTGACGACCACTTAGAGATTAACATGAACTCATAGAATGAAGTTCTTGATTCTTTGGTAGGAATTGAAATGATATTTATTACGTGTGTGCAAGAAGTTAATGTGGTGTTTTAAACGTGTCATATAAAACTATTTATGTATGAGAAAGAGGTCAAAAACATTTTGACTAAAAACTTAGAACTTACCGGCATAAGTTGATACACTTGAGCATGTATATGAAGAAAGAATGTAGCTTCTTGTAGCAAAGGTAAGGAACTGGATTAGAGGCATCAAGAGGCATCAAGGAAGGCTATCTGGCATCAACCAAAAAGATTGACATAGATGATATGTTGTAATCTGTACTTTCTTTTAGATTGTACAAATGACAAGTTTTGAAAATAAATGAAAGTTTTAAATTCCGACGCATAAGATCTTTGTGTTACTATATGTTCATGAGTAAATCTAACACGTGACCGACGTCTCAGGCAAAGCCGGGAAGTGGGCGTCACAAGTTAGTTCAGAGCAATAGTTTAAAAGATTTAGGTACTTGCTTAAGTATCTAAACTTTAACTAGACCCAAGAGACAGTATAGATGCCATTAGAAATGTCAGTAAAAGATAGCCTCATGCCAAAGAAAAGAAAAATGTATGGACGTTTAGTAGTTTTTATTTATTAAAAATAAAAAATTTAGTTAATTATTAAAAAATAAATATGGGGCGTAAAATCAGTATGCAACTTGATGATTATATTCACTGATCGACCGTTAGTGTGAAACCACGATGGATGTCATAAACAAAGCAAGAGATAGCCTTGAGCACTTTGTAATCAGTGTATTACAACTCTAGAAAGAAAATTGGTTGAAATAATCTCTGAATAGATAATCATCATCGGTTGGGGTTGGAGTTGGAGTGCTAGACTCTTCTCTCCTGTCCTTCTCGCATCAATGGCGGCGATGAACCTCTCTCACACCACCACTACCACCTCCTCCTCTTCTTCCATCCCATCCCTCTTCCTCTCCACCCACCCCCCCTCTAAAACCTTATGTTTCCACTCCACCCACATCAAAAATCTTTCCATCTTCTCATCCCCTTCCTCAATTCCCCTTAAAACAACCAAAAACCTTCGCCGTCATCTGAACCTCGTCGTCTCTGCTGTCGGGAAGCTGTCGGACTTGGAACTGGTCCCCGTTTCTCCCGAATCCGACGCCCTATTCCCTCCGGCCTCCGGTGTTTACGCCGTCTATGACAAGAATGGCGACATGCAGTTTGTGGGGTTGTCACGGAACATTCAGGCGAGCATTCTATTTCACCAGAAATCAGTACCGGAGCTTTGTGGTTCCGTCAAGGTATAACAATATCCCCCACGGTTCCACTTTCGTGATGCTAATTTTAATGATCTACGTTTTGTTGATGCTAATTTACCCCATGATTGAAGCTGCCTATTGTTAATTTTTTGATGATTTTATTGGTTTAGTTTTAAAGTTCCAAGAGAGTAGATGATTTAGACTTCCAAATGCAAACCTGTGTGTTTTATGGATTTCTATTAAATTGGTACCAATGGTTTTTCAGTTATTCGTATCTGTTATTTCTCGTACAAATTATCTTGGAAATTTTGAACCGAATTGATTTTTAAGCTGTTGAAAGTCTACACTTTTATCTTTTTTTTGGAACAAGAGTGTTACTAAAGAACTCTTGAAGAAATAAGGTGTTTCAATGTAACTGTACACCTTGAGCACGGGACCACCCGCTAACCAACGGGATCATGTAAATACGCAGCTTGTGTCGGGTAGGTGGCCTGAAGGGGGTAAACTTGGTTTTAAAAAGCGCGTGACGCTCCGATGCGTTTTGATCCTAAAAGTTGTTGCGTGATGCGTGAAGCGCGCGCATTACGTATATGAAGCGTTCGTTATTAAAAAAGTTATTTATAGATAATATTTAATTGGTTTTTAATAATCCAAACTATTACTCATTGTCTGATAATAATCCAAACTAACAGTTTGGCTGGTGATAATCCCAACTTTCACTTTTGTTATCAATGGCAGTCCAAATAGCATAATCATCATAGATTTACACTCGATTAACACATATTTTCGCTCAAACTGACGATTTAAATGAAATGGAGAAACGTACAAGCGAAATCGAGTGTAAATCTATGATGATTATGCTATTAAGACTGCCATTGACAACAAAAGTGAAAATTGGGATTATCACCAGCCAAACTGTTAGTTTGGATTATTATCAGTCAATGAGTCATAGTTTGGATTAAAACACTAAAAACTACTCATTGCTCGACGCGGCTCGTTTACACCCCTAGGTGGCCTGCAAGGGGGTAAAGACAGAAAACATGTGGAAGCTGGATTCGAGCTTGAAACCTCTACTGGAGAGACTCAAGCACTTACCTTTGTGCCACCCCCTTAAAGTTTGACCAACTATACCTTTAAACCGATACTAAAATGGCTGCTAAGATATAATGAATTATAAATGATGAAAAGGCAACAAGAACCTGGAAACAAAAATTATTATTTTGTTTGTTTGATCAATAAAAGTATCTCATGGAACATAATTTTGATAGGTTGGAGTGGTGGATAATCCGGATAGAACAGCATTAACCGAAGCATGGAAATCATGGATGGAAGAACACATAGAAGTGACGGGGAAAGTGCCACCTGGCAACGAGAAAGGAAACACAACATGGGTCCGCCAACCACCCAAGAAGAAGGGCGATCTAAGAATGACACCAGGCCGAAACACACAGCTAACCATTTCTCTAGAGGAACTAATCGACCGTGTGGTCAAACAAAACAAGGTGGTGGCTTTCATCAAGGGATCAAGAAGTGCTCCACAGTGCGGTTTCTCACAACGGGTGGTCGGGATTTTGGACTCGGAAGGGGTGGATTACGAGAGCGTGGATGTTTTGGATGAAGAACATAATGGCGGGTTGAGGGAGACGCTTAAGAAGTATAGTAATTGGCCTACTTTCCCACAGGTGTTTGTGAATGGTGAATTGGTAGGAGGGTGTGATATATTGTCTTCTATGCACGAGACGGGTGAGCTTGCTTGTCTTTTCAAGCAGTGAAGAGTAGTAACCGGTTCATGTGCCTTCTCTTGTAACACTTCATTTTTGTGAGTTATTACAGAACTCCCTCTTTTATATCTTTTAGTTTTATAATTTATATCATGTGAACCATAAAGAGGTATACATTTGCAGCCCAGTTGTTCGTTTACGAAATTGTGTGGTATTGCATATCTAGGTTAAACGAAGTCGTTAGTACTAGGGCTGGCAATCAACCCAACCTAATTAGTTAAGAGTGTTGAAAATTTTAAACCTGGACATTCATTCTTATCAAGCGGGTTTATGACACCCGTTTGTATGACTTGTGTCATTGATATCTATAATCCGTCTTTGTAAAACCCGGAAAGCTAATATGAGATGCAAGTCACAGTTGTCAATAGCGCTTGTAGCGCGCGCTATAGCGCGCTACATAGCGAATCGACAGACTTCCGCTATTTTCAAATAGCGACGACATAGCGACCAAATAGCGAATATTCCCTTTTTTTTTAATTTTTTTTATGTTTTTAACCAGTTTTTTACTTGATTAATATAAATAGGGTTGCTAATAACCCTAATATATGAAGATTTAGATAGTTATTGATTATAATTGCCACAAATCTTACAATATTTGAATATAAAATATTTCTAAAAATTTCTAGCAGTGTATCGCTAAACGTGAAATAGCGCCCGCTATTCGCTACGTAGCGTATAGGTTGCTTGTCGCTATTTACCGCTATTCGCTATTGACAACTATGATGCAAGTTAACAACTAATACAAGTATTAGATAAAAATCAGTGTTGTTTTCAATCACTTGAGCTCATTATATAGGATTAGAATCAAAATCAACCCTTGTTCTCAACAATTTAACTCAAAATCATCCTCTGCCAATATAACTATGCAATTATGCAAATCAACTTAACTCATTTGGAAAAGTGAAATTGAGTTTATAATTTTTAAGATTTATCTTTTATTTTTCGTTTTAAACGAGCTGGTCAGGTCAACCTGAACCATAGTAGTCAAAAGCTTGAGGCGCAATGTTGCCTAGGCGCAAGGCGCTTAAAAAGCGCACGCCCGAGACTAGCAAGGCGCACCGCGCACATGCCACGTGCAATAGTATTCCAAGCCATTTTACGCGTTTTAGACATGTTTTAGGCTTCTTTAGACTGGTTCAGACAGTTTTAGATTAGTTTAGACTGTTTTACACTAGTTTAGGCCGGTTCATACAGGTTTTTTTTTTTTTGTAGATTCAAGCCCATTTTTGCTGGGCTGTGGAGGCTGCGATCACAGGGCAGCCGGCCCTAGGTGCATCCATTAGGGCAGCCGACCCTTGTTGGGTTCCTTAGCCCCCAAGTTGTCGGCAATTAGGAAAGTTTGCTAATCGGAAAGAAGTACTCTAATCTTCTCCTATAAATAGTTGACTTGTAATTGTAATTTTCTCAACGCCTCAGAAATATAATTGACTCGCTAATGCAGCCGTGGATGTAGGTCAGTTTAGACCGAACCACGTAAAATCCTATGTTCTATTTTCTATTTTCTGATTTGTGTGTTTGTGTTCGATTTGCTGTTTGCGCAAATAACCACCAATCACCTGTTTCTGCTGCTTCCGCTGCTGGTCAACTGTTGCGGGCGAACAAAATTCAACAGCAGTTTTTTCCTCTGGTTCTTTGCTCTGATCAGGAGGATCGAGGACCAGAAACAAGGTTTGACCAGAACTTGTTCAGGTGTCGGGTTTGACCAGAAAAAGAACAGAAAAGTTTAGAGGATTTTAAACAGCTGTGATACCTGATCCCTAACAATTTTTTTTAAAATTTCATTTCAGCGCCTTGCTGTATGCAAGGTGGTTTTCATGAGCCTCGCTTGGGCTCTTAGCTGCGCGCCTTTGACTACTATGACCCGAACCCAATCGTTTGTCAAGCGGGTTATCCGTGTTTAACTGTTTATACGGCCTCAACGTGTTTAGCCTCACCCGTAACGAGTTAAACCAGTTAATTTCGTGTCAGATTCATGTTGTGTTTTTTTGTTGTGTATGGAATTACTGCCCCTAGTTAACACGGCCTTTGGCTTTTCGTGAATCATTAACATAATATGATTTAACCAAACAATAAAAACTGAATCAAATGATCAGTTCTAAAACACAAATCTGAACGCCCCTTGAACTTCATGACCATAAGTTCCAATCACTTATTCCACAACCCATAAAACAGAAACTTTAAATGATGAAAACAGATCAAGTCTGTTTCAAGAATGGTGAGTCTGCATGATCATCACTGCTGTAAAGACAAGGGTGTTGCTGAAATCCTTGCTTCTGCAACACATTTCTGGCCATCAAAACTACTTCTTTGTTACTCAAATCATCAGGGCTCTCTTTCAAAACAATCTGGACCGCATTACTGAACGCACCATAAGCTTTTCCCCCAGCTTCATGAGGGTTCATATCTGCAGAAGTCTCATTCGCTTGACAGCCGCTTAACAGAATTCCGTCATCTTCATGTATTGATGGGATCGAATCTAGCTCGTGTGATGGCAAAGAGAACCTGATACTTGCATTGAATCCAAAAAGTTCGAGCAAATGCGTGCCAACATCAGATGTGTTTATGTGTGTTGTTGATGAGAGATGGTGGAGAATCGAGTTAAAAGGGATGGTTTTGGATTTGGTTGTGTTGGTGGTGGAAGTGGGATTCGGTGGGAGTGAAGAGGGCCCGATTTGTTCTTTTTCCTTGTCGATTAACCCGCCACTGTGGCAAGAGTCGGAAAGAAAGGTGAAACTTGCTCCTTTAGGCACGCGGTTCACTAGATTTCGAAAATCCAGATCTGTTCATTCATACAAAAAGCTTTACATTTCGGTTTTATTCGTTAACTTGTGAATCGGTAAATACGGTTTATGTTTTATCTCAAATGAGACAAATGGTCAAATGACTTGAAAGTCGCTTAAAATTAAGGTGACAATCGTGTCAGGTTGAATTGACGAACCTGAATACGAGAAATATTTATTAATGTCAAAGACATTAACTCTAATCTGAACACACTTAAAACCGTGTAACCTAAACACGACTCATGCAACTCATCCATCTAAACGAATGTCATATAGGATTAAAAGCGTCAACAACCCGTTTCAAAACCGTACTAAAAATATATTTGTTTTTATTTGAATTCATTTTGACTCGTTTCTCAGCCGTTAAAGATTTCATCATCCTAAAGTAGTTTGTCTATGATTGTGTAAAACTCACCTGTGATGAGATTAAAATCACACGGAACGATGGCTTCGTCATGATGAAAAGGGCGCGCTCGTCTGTTTGAAGGAATTCGCGTGCCATGACCGCTATAATGAAAGTAGAGGACATCACCTGCATCAGCCTCATCGACCATATGGTTAAGTGCCTCCTTTATGTTTGCACCGGTAGGCATGATAGTTGAGCCAGGTGCATCGGTTAGGAGTTGGATGTTGCCTGGCTCAAACCCAAATCGATCTATAAGCACTTGTCTCATGGCTAACACATCATTTATGCAACCATGCAACTCATTTGGGGTGTTTGGATAGTTGCACCCTACTAAAACTGCTAATCTCTTGCTTCCAACTTTATTCATGTTAACCAATCACTTGTTTATATTAGTATTTTGGCATAGAAATTGTGTGGCTATCATATGTGGATTTATAGGGTTTGAAACTTGAAGAAGGTAGCTTTTGATTGTTGGAATGTGCTGTCTTAACTTGGAAGTGAGCTTGTTAACAATCTTGAAGCATATGGTAATGTGTTTTGTTTTATAATTTATAAAGTGAATGAATCAATAATAATTAGTAAAGGAGTCTTAAAGTAACGGGTTAAACATCCTACTTCCTTAATCTATATCTATACTATATAATAAATAAAGGTTTTCCATGTCACATGTCACCTCTACATTCATTCTCACCATTTTCTTCTCGCATCTCTCTTATTAAATACACTTCTATCTTTTAATAATAATAAATTTTAAAGAAATATTAATCTATATATTATATTAATAAATAAATCTACTGACATATTTTTACGAGTGTATGTGTTAACAGATTATATTGTATTCCACAGGTTTGTTCAACCCGTTTAAAACACGAGTTTTTAAAAAAATATTTTTTTAATACTTAATATATAATATTATATTTATTCAACCCGTGTAATACACGGGATTTTAACCTAGTTATTTTATATATAACTCTACTAGCTTAGAACCAGTGTAATACACACGGGGTGAAAAATATCAATACATAAAATTCTTAAATCTTTATGTATATATTTTACAGGTGTAAAAATGTATTACATATACTAAGGATTAAAAACAAAATTCAAAATATGTAGAAATTAATATATAATTGGGTTTCGAAAATACGTTAATTACTATTTAATGTAATTTGACTTTCATTTAATATTTGATTGAAAATAAAAGTTACATAATTAGATTTCAAAGTTTCTTATAATAAGGGATAATTTAAAATAAATGTGTTTTATTAGTATTTTTTTAACATATTATTAAGATAGGGGTGTATTTAATAAGAGAGAGAGACAAGAAAAAATGATAAGAATGAATATAGAGACGACACGTGACATGAAAAATATTTATTTATTATATAGTATAGATACTAGAAGGTGCATCTAAACTCTTAATTTGTTAAATGACCAAACAACCCTTAATAAATATAAAAAAAATGTACATTTAGTTTTTTTTATCATCATTTGTTGTTTGTTTTTAGACTAAATTACAATTTTTGTCTTTTATATTACCCAAATTATCCAATGGCTCCTTTAAAGTTTGGACTTTCACTTAGGTATTCACATCATCTCTATATTTATCTTTATCTTTATTACTAGGTTAAAATCTCGTGTATTACACGGGTTGAATAAATAAATGTTATATACTTAATAATAAAAATTTTATATTTTTAAAAAATCGTGCAATACACGGGTTGAATAAATCGGTATATTACATCGGTTAAACTATTTATAATTAAATAATAAGTATCCGCAATAAGATTTATATTAAAAATCTAAAAATAAATTCTTTTAATAACATTATTCAATATGAGAGAGAGAGAGAGACGGGAAAAAAAATGATACAAATAAACCAGAAAGTGACATGTGTCCATACAATTTTATTTATTAATATAAAGATTATTATTTGATATTATTATTTAATAGCATAGAGAAACAGAAAAATTAATATTTAATAGGAGAGAGAGACGAAAAAATAAAGGTGAGAAGTAACCAGAAAGTGACACGTGTCCATACAATTTTATTTATTAATATAAAGATTATTATTTAATAGGAGAGAGAAACAAAAAAATTAATATTTAATAGGAGAGAGAGGCGGAAAAATAAAGGTGAGGAGTAACAAGAAAGTGATACGTGTCCCCTATTGTTTTGTTTTATTATATAGTATAGATTTAGAGTTTTCTTCTATTTTGAACCCGCATTAGCATCTCTATCTTTATGTTTATCTTTAAATTTTATAGTTTAGTAAATAGAGATTCTCTAAATATAAAGATCTATTTTCATAAATATCTATATTTTTTGTGAGTGTGTAGAAAAGAGAAAAATAAATATTTATGAGTGGGATAGAGATAAAGATAGAAAATGAGATGTGGGAGGTTAAAATAAATTTAATGATAAATTTGAAAAAATGTGATATTTAGTTAAATTATAGATATGAAGATAAAGAAGCTGATGTGAATGCTCTTATTGTCTTTTATTTGAAAAGTTCCCTCGTTTTTTTTTCCTTTAATCTAACGAACTTTAAGTTTTTTAGTTAAGTCACCTCATGTGCACTGCACGTGAGGGCATTTTAGTATTTTTAATCTTAAAGGACAATTCTTGTAATTTAATTAGGTTTTATAATTTTAATTTAGTCTTAATAATAAAAAAAATCTTTTAGTAACAAATTACGAGGCCCATCCAGTCAAACAATCCCCTTCTAGGGTTCCCAAATCCCCCATCTCATTTTCATCGTGATGTCTGGATACGTTGTCTTCACCGGAGATTCAAACGGCACCAAAGGCAGTCGAGAAGAAGCCGACGGCGGAGAAGGCAACCTAGAAGAATACATTGTCTTCACAGGAGATTCAAATGGCTGTGAGGCTTGTGTTGCCTGATGAGTTGACCAAGTTTACGAGTTCTTAGATAGCTGTTTGGAAATTCAGATTTTGTTTGGTTTAGATCTGTAATTGTAGGTTTTTAGAAGATGAAATTTATGTTTCTATTAAAAAAAATTATTTGCATCCAATTTTCACACCTGAAACTGATGTGAAGAAACGAACCAAATGATTAGATCTAAAACTGCAAAGGGATGGTGGTTAGGTTTGCTCAGATTTGTAGAAAAAAAAACGAGAGAGAGACACACAATGGAGTAGCGGTGGTGCTGGTACGGTGGTGGTTAGGTTTGCTCGGATTTGAAGAAAAAAACACGAGAGAGTGACAGTGGAGTATATATGGAGTAGCGGTGGTGCCGATATGGTGGTGCCAGTGCCGGATTTGGTGTGAGGGGGAAGATGACAGGTGATGTTGTACTGATCAAGATCTTTTAAGGATTTAGGTATAGGGAATATATTAATTGAAAACCCACATATGTTAAGAAAACTATGAAAACTTATCATTTGGCCCATATGTTGCCACATACCCTTTTTCCCCTTTTTTTTTCTTTTAAAGCAAAAGGGCATTTTCGTAATGTTACATGTGATTCTTACACATTGATTTTGACATTCTTATATTTATTACTTTACAACTTTACTTTTCATTTAATTAATCTCATCTCTCCATATCACATCCCATTATGTCGATGGCTTCAAGATATTTAGTTCCCTCATTTTCTTTTTTAATACTTTATTTCTCTTACCTTCATTAAATGTTCAACAATTTTTCATGTGATATCACATCATCTCTATGGCTCCAAGATTATAAGTTTTTAAATTGAAGAATTAATTCGATTTTTCATATTCAGATTTTATCATCTGAAGTCAAAAAACAACTTGTTTTTGTCAACAATTTAAGTCGATCATTAATTGAAGATGTCTTCCATTTTTACATCTTAAAGCATCGAAGATACAAATTGTAGATTGAACTTTCAGTTGATTTTCGAGTTAATTTCGGATATGATGTTGATATCGATGAGTCATATCAGATATTATGCACTGAGTTTGGAGATTCATCTAATAGTCAGATGCGAAACATCTGTATCGATTGAAATTAGGGCTATCGATACTGAATTTTCTCGATGACACTGATATTTCTGATGTGAATTTGAGGAAACGATGGAAGAATTCGATGTCGCTGGTTCTAACCGGGAACTGATCGACTCATTGTCGGCGCTAGAGATTGTATCGATCTTCAATGTTTGGCAAGATAAGGTGGATTTGGGGTATTGTACGGAGAAGTGAATATGGGGTAAACGTTTGCAACTTCTTTGTTGGGTTTTCATGGTGATCGACTCTTTCATTTCTTCTTTTTTTTCATCCTTTCGATTTTGATATTAATAATTCATGTGGAGACGTTTTGAAGCTGTTTAGTAGATCTTGTAAGATTTTCAGAATTCATGCGAGGAAGGTAAGGTGTTCAACATTCAGTTTGGGGTCTTGTCTACAGCACAATGTTGGTTACATATGTAACTAACAAAAAGTTACATATGTAACACGAGGCGAATTGTCATCTATGAAGCAGAAGCTTCGCAAGTAGCATGACTGAGTTAAAATCTCCGTCAACAGAAGAGATGTTAAAGTAAATGAGTTAAGAGTTGGAAAAATGCACATGGTGGTTCACGAATATATTAAAAAACGAGAACTGAATATTAGTTTTTTGTTATGTTAGTTGAATTTTTATCACATAATAACATGTGCCTTGGTTTGAACCTTTTTAACAATGTTGTTTCTTTTTTTTACAAAAATAAATTGGGTTTATTTTTTTGTATCATGATTTTTATGAGGGAACGGAGACTAAACCTTGATATACCCCAAAACAAATACATTTTTGTTACCGCGAGATATATTGGCAACCGCGGATCATTTGATTCGAATAAAATTTGGGATGGGTACACTTGACGATATGAATCATTTCACATATGTTACTTTTGCTATATGTAACATTTGCTAGCTAAATACTTAACATTCCTACATACGTAACATTTTTGTTAGTTATATAATGTAAATTATTACACATTCAAGAAATAAACAATTATTCATGTAACACGATCAAGGACCTCAGTTTAAGTTATGAAGATGTAACAATCCCAAAAATGGCATGTACCTTTGTTATGGGTTTTTACTGTGTTGTTTTTTTTTACCAAAATATAGTGTGGGTTATTTATTATACTATGATTTATGAAGGATTTTGATTACGTAAAAGGAGAACTGAATATTTTTTTTTTTTGTTATGTTAGATGATTTTTTTTTCACATAAAAACATGTACCAACGCATGTGGAATATTTTTATTTTTTATTATGCTTCATATGTGTAACAAACTAGTTACATATGTAACTATCAAAATGCACCACATCACCAAAAACATATATAGTCAAAGCAGGACGTGCTATAAAATATCAAATTATTCGTATATAAATACCATGTCACAAACTAGTTCGAGCGAACCTAGAAATAAAAAAAGAAAAAGAAATAAACATTCCATATTGCCAATTTCTTTCAAAAGTAAATTAACATCATCTTGAGATTTAATGTAAGAAATCAAAACTAAAATTATGTAGCATTGTTCTCATATTGTATATAACACATGTAATATAAAAAAACCTTGTTTTTAATAAAAAAAAACTCTTGTTACAAATTGACCTTTTAAATATGTAGATATATGTAACATTGTTATCTACATATTTAACAATCCTAATTACATATGTAAAAATCCTAGTAACATATGTAACATTTGTTAGCTACATATGTAATATTTTTGCTTGTTAAATATTATAATGTTCAAGCAATAAACGGTTACTGATTACATATATGTAACACGACCTTAGTTTAGGGTCTGAATATGTAATATTTGTGTTACATGTTTGATTTGTTATTAGCTAGTTTGTTCTTACCTTGTTACGTGTCTAACATAAATATATTTGTTACTTCTGATTGTCAACCATCTTACCAAGCTTAGCAAAATGATTTTTTAAACTGTGTACACATACCGTGAGAATTGTTAAGGGGCCAGCAAAGAACTCAAAACATAAATTTACATATATTCAAGTAACATACCGTTACATAATTTTATGTATATTCAAGTAAACATAATAGTAATGACAAATGTATATGATTCACTATCCTTTCATCTTGTTATTTTATCTTTTGGTTTCGGGTTAAGAGTTAGAAAAACGCGTTAAGAGTTATAAAAAAGCAAACGACGGTTCATGAAGATAGTCAAAAGAAGAACTGAATATATGTTTTTTTGTTATGTTAGACGGCTTTTTCACATAAAAACATGTACCAACGCATGTGGAATATTTTTAATTTTTATTATGTTACATATGTGTAATAAGCTAGTTACATATATGTAACATTGTAATGTTACATAGGTAACTATCAAAATGCACCACATCACCAAAAACATTTATAGTCAAAGCAGGATGTGCTATAAAATATCAAATTACTCGTATATAAATACTATGTTACAAACTAGTTCCAACAACCTAGAAATAAAAAAAGAAAAAGAAATAAACTTTCCATATTGCAAATTTCTTTCGAAAGTAAATTAACATCATCTTCAGATTTAATATAAGAAACCAAAACTAGAATAAACATTCCATATTGCCCCTTTCTTTATCAAATAAACCACACCACCATCATGGAGTCATCCTTTTAGATTCATCAGCTTGAAAAGAGAAAAAAGTTGCACGAGTAAGATATCACAAGCTTTGGGAAGTAAATATGCAATTAGGTAGAAGTAGTTGCTTATGTAAAATAAAAGTTACATATGTAGACCTGTGACGGCAGACGAGGTCAATGGAGTAGACGGCGTCGATGGGGGAAGAAATCTCGGGTTCTTTTTTAGTCAAAATAAGAAGAAGTTAGAAAACCCTACTAAAATTAAAGAAAGCTAGCATTATTTTCATTCAACTCGAAGTCCCACAAAACTAAAGTTAAATTATGAAAACCTATCAAAGAAAGTGACAAATTCATGTAAAAAGTTTGAAGTTTCAAGATTAAAACGAAAGAACATCTCTAATAAAACCTTTAAATTACTTGTGATGCCTAAAATCAACACTAAATCACATTAAACCTAACATTTTTGTTGTTGGAATTCGTCGCAATCTTCTTCTTCACGGTTTCGTCAGAATCGTCTTCTTCACTGAAGTGAAATCGCCAACAATTACGAATTTTTGATATGAGAAACAAATGGATTTTCATATGAAAAAATGAAGGGATTTCTTTAAACTCGTATGAGTTTCAAATTTTAGAAATGAAGAGATTTTTTAATAAGTAAAATGTATGGGAGAGAAGATGGTATGTTTGATTTGACAAATCAATGATGGAGGCAAACTTTACCTTTTAAGAGTTAGAGAATAGCTCATTGATAGTATATCGTTAATGGCTGTTGAAGCACTTTTGTGTGATAGACACTCTGGATAGTGTCTTAGCTTTTGTACTTGTCTTGTATGTATTAGTCTTTGTATTGTAGTGTATGTATGTATTAGTTATTGAGTTGTAATTTCTAATGCATGTTATTATTGTATATTTTCTCTAAGTGTTTTGCGCACTTAGCATGTGCGCAGGAATTACTTCCTGCGTACTTAGCAAGTACGCAAAGTACTCTGCGTACTTGCTAAGTACGCATGAACAATTTGCCCTCAGAGATCATGTCTAGTATAAATAGAATAGGTTGACAGAATTTATGTATGCAGGCATTTGCACTCAGTATATTCTCTCTGTAACCTTCAAGTTTATAATAGACGGAGTTTAAAAGTGATTTTGTTGTCAGTTTACTCTGTGTTGCTTGATTCTCCACCTAGTCACGGGCATTCCGCACCCGGTCCGACTAGTCACACACCCACACGTAACGATCTGAGACACCCGGGGACCTACAAGTGGTATCAGAGCATAGCTCTTGATTTCGAGTGTTGTGAGTGTGTTAGGAGCATCTTCTACACATCCTACAGAGATTTTGCAAGCAAAAGTGGGTGTTTTTGTTGATTTTTGTGATAAAATAGGGGTAGCTCTTGAGCACTATTTTAGAAGCAAAAATCACTCAAAAATTAATTTTTGTTGTGTATGTGAGTGTTTTGAGCATCAAAGTTTGGTTAGAAAGGAGTTTTTGACCTTTTGGCTCATTTTGTTTGGTCATTTCTTCAATTTCTTCTGTATCCGGTGAGATTCCAGTGACCGGAAAAAGTTGGTGAGGGTTGGTGAAAAAGTGACCTGCGTACTTACCTTTTTTGGCAACAAGTACAGTCTTGCTGCGTACTTACCAAGTACGCAAGACCATATTTGTTGCGTACTTAAGTGATCTCCTGCGTACTTATCATTTTCTCCTGCGTACTTGTCAAGTACGCAAGAGCAAATTCTAAATACGCAAGACCAGATTTTTAAGTGCGCAAGGCCAGAGTCAAGTACGCAAGTTGTTTTGACTTTTCTGAAATTTGACTAAGTGTCACACTATGGCAAATCTTCAGAACCTCGGTAACCTACTTAATTATGACAATGAAATTGGAACCCCGCAAAAACCGCCAAAGCTGCTTAATGTAAATGACTATTCAAATTGGAAAGCACGCTTTGAACATTATATCTCATATACTGATTCCTCTTTGTGGATACCTATACTTGAGGGGTATAAGCATCCAACTTATACATATCTTGATGAAGATGTTCCCAAGCCTATTTCTAAGCTAGACGAAGAAGAAAAGAAAGTCTATGATAGTGAAAAGAAAGCACATGGATCTATCACAATGGCCCTAACTAGAGAACTCTTTCACAGCTTCAGAGGTTATGATAATTCGAAAGATCTCTGGAAGGCATTGCAGAAAATATTTGAAGGGAACAGTGACATCAAGAAGAGCAAAAGAGATCTTCTGAGAAAACAGTATGAGTGCTTCAGATATCTAGAGAATGAATCTACTGATGAACTTATATCTAGATTCTATCATCTTCAAACTGAGTTAGCTTTTGAGCTAAAGTATCCTGATGAGGAATTAGTTGAAAAATTTCTGGATGCTTTACCACCAAAGTTTGAGATGTACACCACTCTGCTGAGAGAGAACCCGAAGTTCTATGAGATGACGATTGAAGAAGCAATCGGTAAGGTTCAAGCTCACGATATGAACCTGAAAAGAAAGGAAAGCTCAGGAAGACCTCAAATCCAAGACCCTTCTATGTATTATGGGACGTCTTTGACAGCTAAATCATCTGGTTCTGGTATCGCCTTATTCTTAGGGAACTCTAATGAAGAAGATAACTCGAATGGTTGTGGTGGTCATACATGCTTTACAGCATCTGGATCTGGTTCTCACCACCAACATCCCTCAAGAAATCCTCCCTATACATCTCCAGCTAACCAGACTGCTATAGCCAAGATAGCTGAAGATCATGTAGCATTATTTTCATCGTGTATGCTTGCCTATGAGAACTTCATTGGTGGCAAGCTTACAGATCCTGAGACAATTGAAGAAGATTTTAATCAGGTGGATACAGATGACATGGAGGATATGGATATTCAGTGGAATATGGCCATGATCTTGAGAAGGGCAAAGCGTTTCTTGAACAGAACTGGCCGAAAGTTTATTGGTGAGCATTCAAATGCCAAGGTGGGTTTTGACAAATCCAAGGCCAAGTGCTACAAGTGTCAGAACTTTGGACACTTTGCTCGTGAATGTCAGAAGGACAAAGCACCTGCCTCAGGATTCACAAGACCAAGCCAGGGAAACAATCAAGGGTACAACTCTAACAACCGCAATCAAAAAGTCAAGGTGCAACGTCCAATGCATTGGTGGCTCAACAGGACGAAAGCTTTGATTGGGGTGTTCATTTGGAGGATGCCCTTATTGCACAAACACAGGTTGGGCTAATGGATGAGATGATGGAGATGATGGAAGCAAAAGAACGGGAAGCGTCTGTAGCTGACCTAGAGGAGTCTACAACTGCCTTTGCCCTCATGGCTATTAGAGAAGCATCAAGTTCGTCAACTGAGGTAGCCTCTAATTCTTTTGCTGTTATTTCATGTTCCAAATGTCTTAGCTTGAAAGAAGAAAATTCTAAGCTTCAGGACAAAGTCGAACCCCTTCGTATTGCAGCGTTAAGCTACAAGGAAAATGAAAAACGTTACAAAGATTCAATTGAAACTTTAAAGAAAGAAAAACGTGATTTTTCACTTAAAATCAACGAACAACAGTTTCATTTGGATGTTGCATACAAGGGGTTAGAAAAGAGAAATAATGAAATTACCAAGCTGCAGAATGAGGTCTTACAGCTGAAAGGTAATATTGAGAAGTTGAAAAATTCTCGTTTTGTGGTGGAACACTACAAGTCTGTAGTGAGACAAGTGAATGGCTTAGGGCTGGGTACTAATGTCATTCCTCCACCAGTAAGCGGGAAATTTGTTAACGGCTTAATTGACATTGATTTGTCTTGCCTTGATGAGTCCTGAAGTCAGGATGATCCCTCTAACAAGGATAATTCCTCATGTAAGGCTGACTATGCATCTAATGAAGAGTTCTTTACTGCTTCTAATGATGGGTCTGAGAACACCTACCCTGAAGGAGTAGTCTCTGAGGAGTTGTTAGGTGAACAGAAATTTAAGAAAAACATTATCACTGATTGTGATAATTGTATTTTGACTGAACCCGATATCATTGAATCAAATGAAAAATTAAAAGTGATGCTTTATGGGAGATATAAAAACATTAATCAAGTTAAGAAAGAAGCTTTTTCAACTCATTTTGGGCTTGGTTATCAAGAAAATTTACAAAAATATTATATTCCCAAAAACCAATCATCATCGGGTCAAACTACTGTTCACCAAGCAACTTCTCCTTCTCATCATGCTGAGTCATCTAATACCAGATCTAATGAGTCTTACAGGAGGACTTACAAAGAAAAGAGAACTTGCTTTCAATGTGGTATGGTTGGTCACATTCTTGTGAACTGTCCTGCTAAGAACCAAGGGAAACGGCCAATTGTTTCACAACCGGCTGTTATCCCTAAGTCACCACTAGTGAAGCATTCCAAAAGTCCAAAAGAAAATGTGATGAAACCACTAGTAAAACCTATGGTAAAGCCAAAGATCATATCTGAGGCTAAACCATCTGTTTCAAAAAGGGGAAAGCTACCTGCTAAACCTTATGCATCTACTCTGGTAGTGCACCAACTGGTGAGAAACCTGTGGTGAAACTCTCTAAGCCACAGAGGAGAAGAAGGAACAAGAGATTGAGAAAGCTGGAACTGGTTGGAACTCAATCAGGTGAATCTTCCACTAGTTCACATGTTGTTGTTGAATGCAAGCCTACTGTTCCAGTTAAGAAGAAGAGGAGGTCCTAGAATAACAAATCTAAAAGTTCTCAATCTCCTGGTCCCAAATCTTCTAAAGATTCATTCATTTTTAACAGTCACGACTGTGAATTAATTGAGGTTGTTTATTTTGAAACAGGCGGACGACCCAAGACCACTATGGTTTGGGTCTCCAAATCTAATTAATTTCTTGTGACTCGTGCAGGCACATCCGAAGGGTACTATCTCTAATCGTTGGTATGTAGATAGTGGATGCTCCCGGCACATGACAGGTAACATGGCCCTGCTTCAAAATGTGAAACCATTTAGAGGCGGCTATGTGGCCTTTGCTGGAGAGAAAGGCTGTAGTATCACGTGTCAAGGTGTGGTTTCAAATGGTTGTGTCATCTTCTACAACGTCAAATACTGCGAGCAGCTGAAGCATAACCTGTTGAGTGTCTCCCAGATGTGTGACAAAGAGTACTCAGTTATGTTTGACAAGACTGAATGCATGATTCTCAAACCTGGTTTTGAGGTTCCTGAAGACCGGATTCTGATGCGAGCGCCAAGAACAAATGATACCTATCAGATCGACATAAGCGTGGTGAAAACCACATCATCTGTTGCTACTTGTTTGCTTACCAAATAGACAGAGCTTGACTCTATCTTGTGGCATAGGAAACTCGGACACATTTCTTATCGAAAAATGAATCATCTTGTCCGAAACGGTTTGGTAACCGGTGTTCCTAAGCTGAGATTTACCGTTGCATATGACTGTATGCCTTGTAAAAAGAGCAAACAGCAACGGAAGTCTCACAAGCCCAAGCTCCAAAACTCCATTAATACCCCTTTGGAGTTATTGCATATGGATCTGTTTGGCCCCATAAGTATCAGGAGTATTGGAGGTAAGTCATACTGTCTGGTTGTAACTGATGATTTCTCACGTTTTTCTTTGGTGCGTTTTTTAGGTACAAAGGACGAAACTGCTGACATTCTTCAATACCTGATCCTAAGCTTGGAATCTCTTTGCAAGTTGAAGGTTTGAAGAGTAAGGAGTGATAACGGAACTAAATTCAAAAATAATTTGATGGAACTTTTCTGTCTCAAGAAGGGGATCCGTCACGAATTTAGTGCCCCGAACACCCCTCAACAAAATGGAGTCGCAGAACAGAAGAACAAAACCTTGATTGAGACTGCAAGGACAATGTTGTCAGATGCTAAGCTTCCTGTCACTTTCTGGGCAGAAGCAGTTAATACAGCTTTTCACGTCTTGAACATAGTTCTGGTTGTGAAGAGGCACAACAAGACTTGCTATGAGTTGATCAACAATCGACCTCCCAATCTTGACTATCTAGTTCCTTTTTATAGTCCCTGTTCCTTATTGCTACAATACAAAGACCGAAAGTCTAAGTTTCATGCAAAAGCGGTGGAAGACATCTTCTTAGGATATGTTGCCAACTCGCCTTGCAAGAGAGTGTACAATATAGGAACTCGTACTGTCGAGGAATGGTTTGAAGTGGATTGCAGTAAACACAGCATTCCACCAGAACCAACTAGTCCAGCTTGGGGTTTTGATTATGATGCGCTATTCAAATCTTTCAACCTTCCTGATTTGTCTGCCGATGATGCCGCAAATGTGTATGAATTATTTGGTTGCGGTGATGACTTGTAATATCCGAGAATTTTCGTCATACTTTTTCCTAATCCTTGCACGTATCAAAAATTTAAGTCTTGAAAACTTGATTAAAATCTATTTTTTTTATATACAAACCTTAATTTGTTTGATAAATATATACATTTGGGGTATGTATATATATATATATGTGGACATAAGATTTATATAAAAATATATATATAAATACATGTATGTTAAATTTTTATAAAGTTTACAATTATCATTATTATAAATAATATAATAAACTTATTTTTATCTTGAGACTTATAAACTAATGAATTATATTATAAAATTATAAAGTAATAAAACTTTTGAAACTTTAGAGAGATTTATAAAAACAAAACATATTTATTTTTATAAAAAGTCCAGGGACCGAAACAATCAAATCCTGAAACTTGTTTTAAAACTAAAACTATACTTTTAACCTAAAATGTTAAACTCGTGAAACATCAAGGACCTGTTCTGTAATTCAACCAAACTCCCAGCTTCAGAACCGGTCACTAGTTCAAGTCCCGCAAGCGACGGTTTTGAGCTCGATTTATCCAAATTCGCGTTTCCGTGCAGATTCATTGAACCTCGGGCTTTCTCTCGCGCATGCGACCCGTCCCCAAGACACATTGATGACTAATTTCGATCAAGGCCGCGCATGGAGTCGGAATTAACTCCGACCGGCTCAACCACCCACCCACCCACTACCCGTTCACGCATTGAATGCCAAAATCGGCTATAAAATCGAACCCATTAGCCTTGGCGACATCACACCACATCTACTCGAACTCTCAAATTGTCTGAATCGAACTCGCAATCTCCAATTGGAGTCTACTTTGGCCGACTTCAAAACCAGAACCGATCTCCCTCGATTCCGCATAATTTCAGGTAAACTCGATGGTCAATCGACTCGAAATCTCTCGACGATCAAAAGCCCTCTGTTTAATTCCATTAACAGAGGGCTAATCGATATGTATTTTGTGAATTTTGATTTCTAGGGTTCATGATGAATTTGGGATCGATTTGAACTTGTGTTTATCAATTGTTTTTCACGGTTACAACACTAACAAACCCATAGTCGGGATGGTTAGTTGGTGTGTGTATACTTGACCCGGTCCCAGACCCGAGTTCGAGCCTTTTGAGGCGGGTTTTGCCCATTTTATTTTTTTAGCCTTTTTAAAAAACAGTTTTAAACCCTTAATAAATTTTATAAATTCTGAGATATTTTTATAAACTTAAAAATGAATCTTATTTACACTTTTGTATTCCAGAACTATTTTATTTAATTAAAACTTGTTAAAACCTATAATGTTTAATTCTTTAAAAATAGTTTTAAACATTTAAAAGAATACTTCTAAAATTTATAAAACTTGGACATTCAATAGAAATCGTTTTTTATAAAATTTGAAACCTAAGTTCTTATTTTTTTTTGAAACTTTAATTTAATAAATGTTAAACTTATACATTTTATATTTCATATAAACAAGAAATCCATTTGTTTATAAAAATATAAAACAAGAGAAATGATTATACTTTATTTGTCTTCCAAATAATTATAAACTTGTATTTTAAAACATAAAATTTAATACTTACAAACTTACAAATTGAAAGAAACCTTAAGGAACTTATTTAAAACATTTATAAAAACTTATGGTTCTATCTACACATCAAAAACATTTATAAACTTGTAACTAAAACATAGACTTTATATGAAATTTTGTTTGATAAATTTGTATATACTTGTTATCTATTTAAACTTATAAACTTTAGTTAGTTACAAAGTAATTTGTAAATCAAATGTTCAATACTTAAAACCTTAATAGACTTAAATAATATACGTTGATTATTCTAAAATAAAGTAATTATTCTTTTGGAAAAATTATTCATCCTTAAAAATTAATTACTAGTTCTAAACATTTTTACAACTCTTTAACCATTAGTTATCCTTTAATAATTTTATTTAACTTTAACAATTAGTATGCTTTAAGTAATTACTATTAAACTTAGTAATTATTCTAAACTAATAAACTTATTACATGTTTTTTTAGAGTCTTATGTCATTCAAGATTCCTATTCGAAACTTCAATCTAAACTTTATAAACACAATATTTCCCTTCTCCCATTTGGAACCCTAGTCGAATCTTGAAATCCTAGATCTTTTGTCTTAGACTTTTACTTAAATCTTTAGACTTGCATACTTAGGCTTATCGTGAGGATATTCTCCCTCAAAGTCTTGCAAATACTTATCCGTGTCGGATACTCTTCATCAATCCAAATGAGTATACTTAGCCTCTTTTTTCTTTCTATACTTTTGGGGTGAAACAAGTTCCAAAAACTTTAAACTTATACAATTCTTGTACAACTATGACTAGATGCTTATTCTTATGTTAAACTTGAGACTTGTAAGCTTAGATTAAACTTAAAACTAGCACATTCATTAACTTTGATCAAGCCTATAGTAACAATGATAGATCTATTGCATTTGACCAATCCACCTTGATTGATTGACCCCTTTGGGGGGGAGCCCTTGGTGATTGTTACTGAATTAAACTTTAAACTTGAGACTTATAAGGGTAACCTGCGGATTATGCCTAAACTTGGTTGGAGGGTTGAAGTGCACAATGTTTAAGATACTTGTTCTCATACTTACATTATAGAATGGATATATCATAGTGAACTGTAATTCTTTCCAAATACTTGTTAAACAGTGTCAAAACCTTCGTATCTCACCAACTATTTTGTAGTTGACAGATTCTTTCACATGTTTCAGGTTCTACATCATGAGACTTGTTTGTGATCACATAGGATGCTTTGGACCTAGACTACTTATCAATTAAACGTTGTATTCTTGTTATGTTTCCTTGTATTGAATCTTAAATTATTTATTAATGAAATATTGAAACTTTAATAGTCAACCTTGTGCTATTGAACAACCGCGTCCGCCCCGACGTATAATCCGCCATCGGTTGGGGTGTGACAGATTGGTATCAGAGCCTTGGTTATAGGGAATTAGGTTATTAGACACATGACCTATACTATAACTTAGGAGACCCAAACATGAGTTATCTCATGTCCTTTACTAGGAATTCTCTCCTCATTCTATTCTTAAATCTTATACGTGAACGCTTGGAGATTCTACGATTCTACTTACCTACGTACTACAAGAGGCTACTACATCGAGGACACGTTCTTAGGCTTTAAGTCTAAGCCACCACTAAACTCTCGTCAAGAATATTTAAGTTCTAGATAATGTGTGAGAACTTGTGCAGACCGGAAGGGTGGATACCTGTATTCTGGGAAATTCTGTCAAGGAAAGCATTTCGTATAAATCCAAATCAACCGTTGGACCCGTATGCTTTCCTGGGAATTCTTGGGATGAGTATCCACTTATAGGAATGCATGACTTCTCTAAACATTAGTGAGCTTAGATCTCTCTTGATATGTCAAAATGATTACTTAGTGATATGCACTAAATGAGTACCATCTCAAATACTATACACTTCATAAATTCATGATTCAAAAAAAAACTTTCCTCTGTAACCTTTATTCTATGATTCTTAAGTCCCGTCTTGTCACATGACAGCATGCTTACTCGCCATGACCTGAAGGAGTTACCTTCAAGGAGAAATTCTTACGAGATTATACTTAAAAACTACATACATAAACTTATATTTATAGATACTACCCAATAAACATCATGATCGTTGTAACACAACCCTTAAAACTATGTATTACTCTACAAATTCTCCTATAGACTTCATTATTTTATGAACATAACACTTAAGGGGAAACCCTTGTGTTTCATCTTATTCTCATCACTCAACCAAACTATTCTAGATAACTCACTCAAACTTTTGCTACACTTTTATACCTCTAAAAACTTTCATACGTCCTTAAAAATTCATGATCCTTGTGATACCAGCACATTTAAAACAATGTATTATCCTACAAGCCCTTTTACAAACTTCATTACGTTATAAACTTGACACCTAAGGAGAAACTCTTGCGTTTTCATTTTATTACTCAAAACTTCATTTGATGACTAACTCAAAACTTTGTTACACTTTTATATATCTCAAAACCTTCATACGTCCTTAAAACTTACACATCACCGTTTCTTGTAAACAAAACTTAACGTCTTTTAAAACCTAAAGTACATTAACAAAGGGATTAGTAACCTGATCGTTTTCCCGCAAGAGAAGAAGCCTACTATAGAATAAACAAGCTCCACGTTTAAGACTCTAAACCCATAATGAACCTCGGCATAGTACCATAAACCCAAACATCGGTGACAACAACTGAGAGAAGTTGTAGGCCCATGAGGAAGTTCTGGCTAGGGAAATAGGGTACTTAAGTGAGTCCTTGTGACCACCCCTTCTTCCGGGAATCCTCCTCGTTAGCCCATCAACCTCCAATCAAAACTATTTTTGAAAGTATTACTGTGATAACTCAGTATTACGAATAAAAACCTTTTGAACATATTAAATCAACTTACTTACACACTTTAATTCTCCGTTTAAATTGCCTTATGTAAGGGCTAGAAGACCCAATTTTGAAACATTTAACGAAAGTTATTTTGAAATTTATCTTGTTATCACTTACTAGCTTGACTTTCCTTCTAGCACTACAAACTTAACACTTCTACCCAAACACTTTCGTCAAGAGTAGCTCACGTTAGTACTTGAGATAATTAACAACATTGTATTAAACTATAAAAATCCTAAGTGACACACGCATACTTGAAGAATAAACTTTGAACAAACCTTCTAATTCGTAAGCACTCTTTTAAAACAACACGACTTATGAACCACTGCCGTAATCAACTATGATCTTTACCTCTTATATAGACTTAACACTTCTAAACTTGACCTATTTTTTTTTCGTTTGGCAATCATACTGACCTTTTATAAAGTCCTACTTATACCACTTATCGTTGCCTAACTCGTCATTTTTGAACCTCTTGATTACATTCTATACAAAAGAAAACTATGCCTGTTGTTATGAAACAAGATAAATCATTTGTAAACACACTATCGTAAACCTTATGGAAATTTTTTCCCGTTACCCTATGCTAGGAGACTTTCCTCATCCAACTCTTGTCACGTAAAAGATTTGCTATAAATCACAACGGGAACTAAAAGCTTAAATGCACGTTACTAAAACACTAAACTTCGTATACACAAGGTCAGAGACTTTTGAGTCATGTAAAACTTGTACAAATACTCAATCCCGTATTCCTGAAACTAAACACCTTCTAAACCACCAAAGGAAGTATGTCCAATAAGGGATCATATGAAGCTTAATACTGAAACTTGAAACTTAACTGACTTATCCTATTTTTAAACTTATACTTGGATTCTTAGTCGTGAAAACTTTGTGTGTCCATCTTAACCATACCCTATAAGACTTGATAAACGTACATTCCATATATACGAGAAAACTTCACTCTTGATACTAGACGCTAGCAGGAAGGAGGACATTACTCTCTTTAGAAGAGTACATCCCCTGACTCCTATCTAAACCAAACATCAGGATCCACCTAACCTTCTGGATAACTCGAATCTTCTGTGAAAGAGCGTATAACGGTTAATCCTGTTCCAAACGCTGTCCCACACCTCTCTTAAATACTAGAGTATTTAGATAACCGCTTTATACTCAAAACGTAATCGTATACTTCTATACACTGAAGCTAAACTAAAACACAATTTAAACTATTATATGCTTGACGTATTCTTGTTCAAATTGACGTATTCTTGTTCAAACACAATTTAAACTATTCTATGTTTGACGTATTCTTGTTCAAACACAATTTAAACTATTCTATGTTTGACGTATTCTTGTTCAAACACAATTTGAACTACTCCATGTTTGACGTATGTTTGTTCAAACATGATGAACGTATAAGACTTTTAAACTACTCAAGGTTTGATGTATTCTTGATCAAACACGAGGAAAGTGTAAAGACTTTAAACTACTCCATGTTTGACGTATGCTTGTTCAAACATGATGAACGTATAAGACTTTTAAACTCCTCAAGGTCTGATGTATTCTTGATCAAACACGAGGAAAATGTACAAACTTTAAACTACTCGATGATTGAGGTATTCTTGTTCAAACACGAGGAAACTTTGAAACTCTAAATCTTGTCACATTCCTTTCTCCTTAATCATTGAATGACGTTTCTCTCTAAGGGACTCAGTAATCAATGATCACCCTTATGTGGAAACTTTAGTCGTGTGTTAAACAAATTCTTGTACTCCTTCTTGATCCGCACACAAACGGAAGGACCTATGCAGACCATACGACGATTTAAATGCTTGCGGGTGCACACGTAAGTATGAAAATCAACGTATGGGAAAACATAGTAAACTCTGTCGTGTGCTATGATCTAAGACTTATCGTAAAAGGTAGTCACGGGACTTAGGTACCGTAACAATCCTTAGACGTATTAGACTACGAACTCAAATCATTAAACTATCGTCGAACCCATTCTAAGTGATGCATTTCACTTTAAATTTTGAGTGGAAATTCATCAGTTATTCTCTCAAATATACTTCTGAAAACAAATCTCCATATGCTTCGGTGAAACTATATACTTATTAGGGAAACTTCTAACAGTCTTGGGTTGTGAAACTTATAAACTCAAGCGTTATCGTATTCCTATCATTACATTCCGGTTAGAATTCTAAACGTAACCCAAGGGTTACTTATCTTCCTCATTATCCTTGCGCTTATCAATTCTTGAAAATCAGTAAATCTTCTACTTTAATTTCGGGACGAAATTTCCTAAAGTAGGGGAGAATGTAATATCCGAGAATTTCCGTCATACTTTTTCCTAATCCTTGCACGTATCAAAAATTTAAGTCTTGAAAACTTGTTTAAAATCTATTTTTTTTTATATATAAACCTTAATTTGTTTGATAAATATATACATTTGGGGTATGTATATATATATGTGGACATAAGATTTATATAAAAATATATATATAAATACATGTATGTTAAATTTTTATAAAGTTTACAATTCTCATTATTATAAATAATATAATAAACTTATTTTTATCTTGAGACTTATAAACTAATGAATTATATTATAAAATTATAAAGTAATAAAACTTTTGAAACTTTAGAGAGATTTATAAAAACAAAACATATTTATTTTTATAAAAGTCCAGGGACCGAAACAGTCAAATCCTGAAACTTGTTTTAAAACTAAAACTATACTTTTAACCTAAAATGTTAAACTCGTGAAACATCAAGGACCTGTTCTGTAATTCAACCAAACTCCCAGCTTCAGAACCGGTCACTAGTTCGAGTCCCGCATGCGACGGTTTTGAGCTCGATTTATCCAAATTCGCGTTTCCGTCCAGATTCATTGAACTTCGGGCATCCTCTCGCGCATGCGACCCGTCCCCAAGACACATTGATGACTAATTTCGATCAAGGCCGCGCATGGAGTCAGAATTAACTCCGACCAGCTCAACCACCCACCCACTACCCGTTCACGCATTGAATGCCAAAATCGACTATAAAATCGAACCCATTAGCCTTGGCGACATCACACCACATCTACTCGAACTCTCAATTTGTCTGAATCGAACTCGCAATCACCGATTGGAGTCTACTTTGGCCGACTTCAAAACCAGAACCGATCTCCCTCGATTCCACATCATTTCAGGTAAACTCGATGGTCAATCGACTCGAAATATCTCGACGATCAAAAGCCCTCTGTTTAATTCCATTAACAGAGGGCTAATCGATATGTATTTTGTGAATTTTGATTTCTAGGGTTCATGATGAATTTGGGATCGATTTGAACTTGTGTTTATCAATTGTTTTTCACGGTTACAACACTAACGAACCCGTAGTCGGGATGGTTAGTTGGTGTGTGTATACTTGACCCGGTCCCAGACCCAAGTTCGAGCCTTTTGAGGCGGGTTTTGCCCATTTTATTTTTTTAGCCTTTTTAAAAAACAGTTTTAAACCCTTAATAAATTTTATAAATTCTGAGATATTTTTATAAACTTAAAAATGAATCTTATTTACACTTTTGTATTCCAGAACTATTTTATTTAATTAAAACTTGTTAAAACCTATAATGTTTAATTCTTTAAAAATAGTTTTAAACATTTAAAAGAATACTTCTAAAATTTATAAAACTTGGACATTCAATAGAAATCGTTTTTTATAAAATTTGAAACCTAAGTTCTTATTTTTTTTTGAAACTTTAATTTAATAAATGTTAAACTTATACATTTTATATTTCATATAAACAAGAAATCCATTTGTTTATAAAAATATAAAACAAGAGAAATGATTATACTTTATTTGTCTTCCAAATAATTTTAAACTTGTATTTTAAAACATAAAATTTAATACTTACAAACTTACAAATTAAAAGAAACCTTAAGGAACTTATTTAAAACATTTATAAAAACTTATGGTTCTATCTACACATCAAAAACATTTATAAACTTGTAACTAAAACATAGACTTTATATGAAATTTTGTTTGATAAATTTGTATATACTTGTTATCTATTTAAACTTATAAACTTTAGTTAGTTACAAAGTAATTTGTAAATCAAATGTTCAATACTTAAAACCTTAATAGACTTAAATAATATACGTTGATTATTCTAAAATAAAGTAATTATTCTTTTGGAAAAATTATTCATCCTTAAAAATTAATTACTAGTTCTAAACATTTTTACAACTCTTTAACCATTAGTTATCCTTTAATAATTTTATTTAACTTTAACAATTAGTATGCTTTAAGTAATTACTATTAAACTTAGTAATTATTCTAAACTAATAAACTTATTACATGTTTTTTTAGAGTCTTATGTCATTCAAGATTCCTATTCGAAACTTCAATCTAAACTTTATAAACACAATATTTCCCGTCTCCCATTTGGAACCCTAGTCGAATCTTGAAATCCTAGATCTTTTGTCTTAGACTTTTACTTAAATCTTTAGACTTGCATACTTAGGCTTATCGTGAGGATATTCTCCCTCAAAGTCTTGCAAATACTTATCCGTGTCGGATACTCTTCATCAATCCAAGTGAGTATACTTAGCCTCTTTTTCCTTTCTATACTTTTGGGGTGAAACATGTTCCAAAAACTTTAAACTTATACAATTCTTGTACAACTATGACTAGATGCTTATTCTTATGTTAAACTTGAGACTTGTATGCTTAGATTAAACTTAAAACTAGCACATTCATTAACTTTGATCAAGCCTATAGTAACAATGATAGATCTATTGCATTTGACCAATCCACCTTGATTGATTGACCCCTTCGGGGGGGAGCCCTTGGTGATTGTTACTGAATTAAACTTTAAACTTGAGACTTATAAGGGTAACCTGTGGATTATGACTAAACTTGGTTGGAGGGTTGAAGTGCACAATGTTTAAGATACTTGTTCTCATACTTACATTATAGAATGCATATATCATAGTGAACTGTAATTCTTTCCAAATACTTGTTAAACAGTGTCAAAACCTTCGTATCTCACCAACTATTTTGTAGTTGACAGATTCTTTCACATGTTTTAGGTTCTACATCATGAGACTTGTTTGTGATCACATAGGATGCTTTGGACCTAGACTACTTATCAATTAAACGTTGTATTCTTGTTATGTTTCCTTGTATTGAATCTTAAATTATTTATTAATGAAATATTGAAACTTTAATAGTCAACCTTGTGCTATTGAACAACCGCGTCCGCCCCGACGTATAATCCGCCGTCGGTTGGGGTGTGACATGACTCCAGTTTCTCAACCCGTGCTACTGTACCGACTGTAACTCTCGATTCCAATGTTGCATCTGCATCTGGAACTCATGACAGTGATAACATTGAAGGTGTTCATGTTGACGAAAATGACGCTCAAGCTAATCCTAACACTCGTGTAGGAAATGAAGCTCCAACTGATCCAATCAACATTAAATCTTCCTCTTCTGGAACACAGGATATGGGGGAGTTGAGCACGAACCTCGATTCAGGAACCGAATGTACCAGAGACGAGAGTGCATAAGAATCATCCAATTGACAACATTATTGGTAATCCTCATGCCGGTGTTCAAACTCGTCATAGAACCATTGTTGAGAACACTAGTTTGTACTCTGAGATACTTGACACTGGTGTCATGGAAACATGTCTGCATGTTGCATTCGTGTCCCAGTTAGAGCTAAAGAATGTGAAGGAGGCTCTCGCTGACAACTGCTGGATTGAGGCAATGCAAGAAGAACTGTCTCAATTCCAAAAGTTGCATGTGTGGGATTTGGTTGACTTGCCAAGAGGTGTACAACCAAATGGAACCAGATGGGTGTTCAAGTGCAAGACGGATGATCGTTATGTTGTAGTGAAGAATAAATCAAGGTTGGTTGTTCAGGGTTTTTATCAACAAGAGGGCTTGGATTACACTGAAGTATATGCTCCAGTTGCTAGACTTGAGGCCATTCGACTATTTCTGGCTTATGCCTTCTATGTCGGCTTCAAGGTCTATCAACTTGATGTGAAGAGTGCTTTCCTGTATGGAAAAGTTCATGAAGAAGTCTATGTCACTCAACCTCCCGGCTTTGAAGATCCGCATAATATCAATAAAGTGTATAAGCTCGACAAAGCACTTTATGGTCTTCATCAAGCACCTCAGGCATGGTATGAGACATTATCAAAACATCTACTGTCAAATGGTTTCGACCGTGGACAGATTGACTCGACCCTCTTCATTCGGAAAGCAGGAGGTGATATTCTTCTTGTACAAGTGTATGTCGACGGCATTATCTTTGGGTCTACAAATGAAGAGATGTGTAGGGAATTCGAACAGGTGATGAAGTCCAAGTTTGAGATGAGTAACATGGGTGAATTGTCGTTCTTCCTGGGTCTGCAAGTCAGTCAAAGAGAGGATGGCATTTATCTGCATCAAACTAAGTATGTGCAGGACAGCTTGTCAAAATACAAGATGAATGATAGCAGTACTTATGGCACACCTATCCCCATCAATCATGGTCTACATCCAGACAAAGATGGAAAGGATGTGGATTGCAAATTATACCGTGGGATGATCGGATCACTTATGTATCTCACAACTTCAAGGCCCGACATAATGTTTGTTGTATGCTTGTGCTCAAGGTTTCAATCACAACCGAAGGAGTCTCATATGATAGCTGTCAAGAGGATTTTCAGATACTTGAAAGGGAAACCCCGATTGAGTCTTTGGTACTCAAAGCAGCAGTCATTTGACTTCAAAGCCTATACTGATTCAGACTATGGCGGTTGTAACCTTGATAGAAAGTCAACTTCTGGTGGATGTCAATTCTTGGGAGACAGACTGGTTTCCTAGCAGTGTAAGAAGCAGTCAACGGTTTCTGTCTCAACATGTGAAGCAGAGTACATTGCTGCAGCTAGCGGTTGTTCTCAGATATTGTGGATTCAGCAGCAATTGAGAGACTACGGCTTAAAGTTCACTGGAACTCCACTGTTCATTGACAACAATGCCACCATGTCCATCACAAACAACCCGGTGAAACATTCCAAAACTAAACATATTGAAATTCGCCATCATTTCATCCGTGATTGTGTTGAAAAGCATCTCATTGAACTTGTAAAGGTTCACACGGATGACAACTTTGCTGACCTTTTCACTAAGGCGTTTGATCGAAACCGCTTTGAACATCTTGTCAACTTGATAGGAATGTTCAATCCAGAGTGAAAACTTGTTTTTCTTAAATCAATTTAATTCTTGAAAGTTAAAGTTTATATTTTTTAAGTTTTCTGTATAGTTCTTTTACTATTCAAATGTTTTACAAAAATCCAAACAAAATAGAAAATGGAGAAAATTTCAAAGTTATCTTGAGAAAAGAGGAAATGATAGCACATCAGTAATGATCTAAACGCCATAGACTGCTCATATGGGAAATGATTGCGTCATGCTTACTTGATTGTTTAAATTGTTGTGTTTTTAGTCCGCTTATTTACAAGTTATTTGAATTTTCAGTAGGCTGTAGGCGTCTTTGAATCACTAGTAGTGTGGAAACTAAACCTAGATTACAACTGTGATTTGAACCCATGTATGCCTATGTGCGTGTGTAAAAGATTACAAAAAGATCATTATCAGATAAATGATGTAAGATTTTAGCAAATATTTTCTTAAGAGACCAGTTTCGGGTTATGTCTTTAGCACAATTACTGCGGTTCATCTCACTACCCATACTCACAAGTATGCAATGAGAGATTGAATCAAGACATGTCTTTACATCAACCGTTGAGCATGTATTCACCCTTGAATCATACCTGATTCATTGAAATCAAATCCAGATAAAAGTTGGATCACCTTACCTAAATCCTCAGACTCTAGATCTATTACCCTGAATCATCATGTGATATTCATAGAAGGAAATCTAATCAAACTAAGACATCTGAATCGCTCGATTCTGAATCTTATGATTCTTGATAATCCTGATGGATTCTACTTGATTTTTTCTGTGCTAAACGATGTAACTTCATTCTGGAGATTTGAAAATCTTTGGGGAAATCTTAGATGCCTTGAGATAGTGCAATTTACATTTCTGTAGCATATCAGTGGGATACACGTTGTATATCTTAAAATTAATTCCTTAACACATAAGAACGTGATACAAAGATGCTTATGGTTTCAAATCTTATAATATTGTCAACTTGAATTACTTGTTTATGTGCTTATTACGTATGAATAAATTGTAATCCATGACAAGATCCCATATTCTTTGACGTTTATCTTGTATCATTTTTGCTATAGTTTAGCCTGATATGATCCTCTGCTCGTGTCTTTGAACAAAAATAGTGTGTGTATATACTTGTATATTTCTATCTAGAAAAGATCACAAAGATTCTAAGTTTGTGTATAGTTCAATTTTAATCAGAAAAGCCAAATATATATATATATATATATATATATATATATATATTGTGTTTAACCTTCTTGAATTGACTTTGAATCCTCTTGATTGAATATGTTTATCTTGATCGTTATTTGACTTGAAATCTTCATAATTTGAGTTGAAAGTTTGAGCACACAAGGGTCTCTGCGTACTTATTAAGTGCGCATGAGGTAAACCATGCGTACTTAACAAGTACGCAAGACTTAAGTCATGCTTACTTAGTAAGTATGCAGGAGTTAAGTCCTGCGCACTTAACAAGTACGCACGACCAGTTTGTGTTGGGTATATATACAGCAGTTAGAAATTTTCTTGGGTTTCATCTCATTTCAAACGTTTTACTGTTGAATACCTCCAGCTCTTTTTCACTCAAGATTTTTGTGTGTTCCTAAATGATTTTTCATCCCGATCTTCTTTTCATCTTGATCTTCTTTTCATCTTCTCCTTAATCCTCTTTGGTGAGAATCTCAGTACATTTCACCCGTTACATCTCCGCTTATTGATAGATTCTTTAAGTCCTTGATAATTAAACTTTAATCGATTTTGGTTGTTCTTCATGAAAAATTAGACCTAGAACTTGTTTTTAGTCCCTAATCGAAGCTTATTGTCTCCTAATTTGTCTGTATCAGGGTTTGATTTTTCTTTTGACCCCTTTTTTTACTGTAGACTACCGTCAGACCAAGGCTAGGTCAAAATTGACGAGTTTAGCAACTCATTGCTGTTGATAGTGGTTCCATCCTAATCATGTATTTTGACCTTTTGGTGACCCTAATCCACAGCAATACCTCACATCTGTTGAATTTTGGAATTTGAAATTTGGCTAAGTGAAAGTTCTTGCGCAGTTAACAAGTACGCAAGAAGTAATTCATGCGTACTTGCTAAGTACGCAGGAACTAACCCCTGTGTACTTGCTAAGTACACAGGAAGAACACTTGTGAAAAATTTCTAAGTCTGAAATTCAGTTCATTGTGTAGTTGCTATATCAAGTCATGTTTGATTCATTTCCAATGATGCTTCTTGTTCTTATTGTGTTTATTGTTTATTTTTTGCAGTGATGGCTCGTGCATTTACCAGCGAATTCAATATACTGGCTTTAACACAGCCCGAGTGGAAGGGTGTTGCACTTCAATATAGGGAGATCGTCGACTTCCTGAACCGATCGAAGATCAGCTATGTCATCTCTGCTGATCCTATCGTCTCAAGACCGTATCTGGAGCAATTCTGGGAATCTGCTGATCACGACTGTATAGTAACCCCAAACGTCATTAGGGCTACTGTAGCAGGTCATGATATTGCTATTTCTGAAGACACCATCAGACGCGTGCTACAATTTAGGGACTTATCAACTGATCCGGTGAGTTACCCTGACTACTTCGTTGATGGATGCTGGAGACAAAGGATGGGGTATGTCGGGACCATGGACTACTCCTCGTACAAGAAGATGTGGGTACTTGATCAGTGGCGGTACTTTGCGCACGTCATGATCATGTGCCTGTCTGCTAGGAAGGCGGGAAAGGATGCCATGGGGCATGACTTGGCAGCTGCAATGGTTACCCTCTCTCTTAACAAGGCTTACAACTTTTCAAAATATATCTACAAGTCTATCACCGATCAGATCAATGTTGCTGATAGGTTTAGATTTCTATTATACCCTCAGTTCGTGCAGCTGTTGATTAATGATGTTGAACCTAATCTACCAGCAATTGGAGAGAGACTTCAAGTCAAACGGGTGGCCAAGAGAGTTTTCTCACAGTTCTTAACGCCAGGCAGTGTAGAACCTACCCCTGAGCATACTCTACTCTTTGGCCACCTGATCAATGAAGCATATGTGGCCCCTGCTGACCTCAGATGGTTTAGTGCCGAGTCTGAGCCAGAACTCAGTCAGCACAGTGATGAACAGCAAGAAGAAGAGGAAGTTGGATCTGAAGATGAAATGTCTGAAGAAGAAGGAGATAAAGAACAGGGAGTTGGAGGTGCTGAAGATTCCGACTCTGAATCGACCGAGTCAGATTCCTCTGATTCTGATGATGCACCGTCCCAGGCACACCCAAGAAGACTGACGAAGGTGACCCTTCCTGAGTCATCTTCCAAGAGAAAGCGACAAGAGACTAGCATTGAATACGAGCCCGATTCTGATTCGGACGCTGCTATACAGAGACGCAGAAGAGAGAGTATAAATAAGCAATGAGGGGATAGGCCGCAACAAGCTATCCTTCGTGAGGTAGAAGTCAGTGCTCAGAGGCAAGCAAATGTAACGGCTGCGAGTTCTGATTCCACTTCTACCTCACCTTTACAACAGCTTTACAGGCGACAGCGGAGGAGGCCACATGTAACACCTGATGTGGGTATCACTGCTATCACAGAGGAGGTTCCTGTGATAGTGTCCCTCCCTATACCATATGTCCAAGTGGCGGTGACAACTCCAATTTTAACCGAGTCTGTCACCATCACTCCTACCACCATTCAAACAACCACAATCCCTACCTCAATCCCCACAACCACTCTTCAACACATCAGTGAACCATTTCATGAGTTAGATTTTACTCATGGATTTGATTTCGATGAAATCTTCACCTTCCCAACTCATCAAGCCAAAGCATCGTCTTCAAGGGGACCTGATCCTCGTGATACACGGATCACTACCCTAGAAACTCAAGTAGTGAGTCTTCTTGAAACGGTACAGAAATCAAGAGAAGAATCTGACAAGCAACAGGGCCAGATAAACTCTTTGATTGATGAAGTAGCCGCGTTGAAGAAACAGCGGGCAGCTGATGACAAGCAGCGGTTAGAGCATGACACTATGGTGAAATTGGTCTGTGATATGGCCAAGACGCTTGCTGCTCAGGGGGAGAAGTTGAAGGAACTGTTGGATAAGCAACCACCTAAGCCTAGCAGTGAAGAGGCTTGTCACTTAGTTGATCTGACCGAGCGGAAGTGAGCAGCAATCGTTGGCATGGGCGATTGTTCCCATTTCTTCTGTGCCTATGGCTGAGGGGGAGTCCACTCAGAGTAAAGGTGGACGTGATGCTTCAGGTAGCAATAAAGGAAAGTCGGTGGCTGACGTTCTGAAAGATCTATCTGACGACGTGTCGGATGATGTGATATTTTTCTTAGAGCCAGACTATTCCAAAGAAGCACAGATCGAAGCTCTCTGCAATCTGGAAGAGGGAGAGATCGACTCTGGTGACGACTGGGATAAGGAAGATGATGATATGGAAGAGGGATCTTTGAAGTTCCATCCTTTGAATCTCATCTTGACACAGGTTCAGTCGAGCCTGCTAGTACTGTTGAGGCGTCGACTGAAGCCTCCCCTGCCGACCCTACACCTATAGATCTAGAGGCACAGAAAGACAAACATATGCCTGCAATTTCATTGAAGGATCTGGCTCCTGTCTGGCAAAAGACTTCAATCATAGACAAACACGGAGCGACAGGGATGATATTAGCTGTGAAGTTCGAGGAGGATAAGAAGTTGTTTGCAATCAAGTGAGCTGGGGGAGTTCAATACTTGAAACCAACCAGCGAAGCTTTCAACTCCTTGCCAAGATACAACCTCGTGAACCTAGTAAACCGAGAGCTGCTAGGTCACTCAAATCACGTAGTAGCGATGGGTTTGTGGCAGGTTCTACAGCGAGAGGTAAGATCTGGGAAATTCAAAATGTTTAAGCCTCAAGTGCCCAAGCGAGTCAGGGACAAGAACGCTAGACATCCTGTGACTAATAGACGCTTAAAGAAACTGGTATACAAGCCAGTGCTGTGTGAAACCAAGATTCCCCTAAGCAAGTTATCTCAGGATATCCTCGGTAACATATGGTACTGGTACGTAGATCCTAAATCGAGCGAGGCAATGGTGATTGGAAAGGTGTGGTCCGATAGTGGAAGCTTAGTGCCAAGGGAACTGATCAGAGTGTTTGATGAAGTCTGCTTCATAAACTTCTCTGTGAAAGATCTGGAGGCGCTAGCTGACAAGTACTGCATGTACACGGACGAGTGGACAAAGTTCCTTGCTTCTAAATACGACAAGGTGATCAAGTTCTGCTTTGACTACAAGAAGAAGATGGAAGCTAAAGCTGTGGAGTAGTGAAGACCGAAGACAATCCAGAGCTGTTGTCAAGGGGGAGTTTGTTGAAGCACTTTTGTGTGACAGACACTCTGGATAGTGTCTTAGCTTTTGTACTTGTCTTGTATGTATTAGTCTTTGTATTGTAGTGTCTGTATGTATTAGTTATCGAGTTGTAATTTCTAATGCATGTTATTGTTGTATATTTTCTCTAAGTGTTTTGCGCACTTAGCATGTGCGCAGGAATTACTTCCTGCATACTTAGCAAGTACGCAAAGTACTCTGTGTACTTGCTAAGTACGCATGAACAATTTGCCATGCGCACTTGTTAAGTGCGCAGAGATCAGGTCTAGTATAAATAGAATAGGTTGACAGAATTTATGTATGCAGGCATTTGCACTCAGTATATTCTCTCTGTAACATTCAAGTTTATAATAAACGGAGTTTGAAAGTGATTTCGTTGTCGGTTTACTCTGTGTTGCTTGATTCTCCACCTAGTCACGGGCATTCCGCACCCGGTCCGACTAGTCACACACCCACACGTAACGATCCGAGACACCCGGGGACCTACAATGGCTCAAACTAAATCAAGGCAAACTTTGAATACTAAATATTACTTCAAAATAACATGATTCACGGTCGGGATGATGCAGAGAGGGAAATAAACCCGGTTCATCACATAAATGACCACTTAGTGTAGGTAGGAGGTTTGCTTGCCTAGTGCTCCTTGCTTAGTACGCAATAGCTCGATGATTCGAATATTATCGATAAAAGATTAACCAGTAATAAAACTCACATGTTGTAGCGTGTTAAAATTTTATATCAAAACATAGGTAGAAATAAGCAGATCGCAACAATATATTCGGAATTAAAAAAAAATTATGTTGTGAAAAAATTAAAAATATATTATATTTGGCCTAGTTAAGTTTCGAATAAAATTTATACCGAAACGTAGATACAAATTAAGTTGCGGTGGTGACATTAACGTGGTTAAGCACGTAAAGAGAAGTGTATAAAGTTGCAGCGGCTCGATTCTTAACATCAAAACGTTGATAAAAAAACACGTTGCGGTGGTGACATTAACGTGGTTAAGCACGTAAAGAGAAGTGTATAAAGTTGCAGCGGCTCGATTCTTAACATCAAAACGTTGATAAAAAAACACGTCGTAATGGTACAGTCGTAAATCAGGGAAAAGTCACGTCATTGTAAAAATTAGCATTAAGAAACATGAAATCGTAATTAAAAGAAAAAGAAGTAAAAACGTATTATATTTGATCCGAATTGGTTTTGAATAAAACTTACGTCGAAACGTAGACCCGGTTCGGTTATGAATAAAATTTATACCGAAACTTCCCCAAAGGTATATTCAGAGTTCACGAAAACAAAATATTCAGAAATTATAAGACGAAAGGTTTTTCATGTCACGTGTCGTCTCCATATTCATTCTCGTCATATTTTTCCCGTCTCTCTCTTATTAAATACACATTTATCTTCTAATAATAATATATTTAAAAAAAATACTAATTATACTAACAAAACACATTTATTTTAAATTATCTTTTGTTATAAGAAACTTTAAAATATAATTATTTAACTTTTATTTTCAATCAAATAGTAAATAAAAGTCAAATTACAATAAATAGTAATTAACGTATTTTCAAAACCCAATTATATATTAATTTTTACATATTTTAAATTTTTTTTTCTATCCTTAGTATATGTAATACATTTTTATACCTTCAAAATATATAAATAAAGATTTAAGAATTTTATGTACTGATATTTTTCACCACGTGTGTAGACACGGGTTCTAAGCTAGTATGTAATATGTAAATCTTTATTACTAAGTATATATAACATTGCATTTATTCAACCCACCGGGTTTCTAAAGTTTAATATGAATTAACATTTATCAGTTATATTAAAAAAAAAATCAACTAAAAAATGATTTAAAATTTAACTTAACAGAATCTATAACTGTCACGTAATATTTTATTCAACCCGTGTAATACACGGGTTTTTAAAAACATAATTTTTTTACTACTAAGTATATAACATTACATTTATTCAACCCGTGTAATACACGGGATTCTAACCTAGTATATTATTAAAATAACAAAAGTGATATTAAAAAAATGTTGGGTCTAACAAACAAAATTACACACAGCAGGCGTAGGAAAGTAAAGTTGTTTGGTTCATTAAGAGCTGAACTATTAAGAGCTCTGAATGGTTTAGCATGGTTTCTGTGTTGAACCATTAAAAGGCTGGATGAACTATTAAGAGGCTGACAAAATCTGAAACAAACACTCTATACCTCTGACCTATTCAGAGGTAGCCTCTTAATAGAATCATTAAAAGGCTATCAAACAGCCCCTAAGACTCAACGCATTGAGGTGTTGTTTATACTTTATATATGGTTTCATATTGTTTTTATATAAAAGTTTAAAAATAAAGAATTAATGTATTAAAGAGTTGTACAATGTGCTTTAGCTCTTTATAACAAATGAACAGTGTCCTTTGTTTCTAGTGCATACGTTCCATTTTATCATATATAATAAATGTATTAAGATTGTTACCAAATTTATATTATGCATGTGTGAAAAGCAGTCTAGGTTTATATAATTAGAGGTGGTATAAACAAGTTTTAGACCAGCTTAACCGCTTCAATCCATTTCACTACCCCTTCAATCTATTTCACTCATCACCAAGGATTTATTATGCTTATCCAAAGTTTCTTAAGTTGTTACAAATAACACAACAAACAATTCCGTCCAAACAGGAAACAAGAGTTACAAGCGGCTGGTTTGAGTCGTCTTTGCAACAGGCTTGAAACTGGCAATACCCGTAATCTCCCGACCTGTGACCAAGGTGTTAATGTCGTAGGTTCCTTCGTATGTGTAGATCGGCTCCAAATCATTGAAAGCCTGCCACCAGAAAAAGACTCCAAATTTTACACTTTTGTTCCAATTAGATAATGTTGTAATAAATAATGTAACATTTTGTAACCCGATGATATATGGATGGATACCTTTGCAACTAAGAAGTCGGATATTATTCCATTCCCACCAAGTAACTCACGACCTAGTGCAACCGTCTCCCTAGCCTTCAATGTGATCCATGACTGCATATTTGATAAAAGAAAAAAAAAAGTAGGCATTATATAAAAAATACCAGCCAACCACTTGTAGCGAGTGGTATCATTTTGATGAACAAAATTAATAAATTATATATAAAGAAATAGAATAAGAAAAAAAATGAGACCTTGCCCAAGCTGGCCTGACCAGGAGTCATTTTACCACTCTCATATAACTTGCAAAGGCGCCAACCCATGAGAAACATTGCTTGGACGTTCGCCAACATTTGTACAAGCTTCTGCTGGTTTATTTGGAATGCTGCCAAAGGGGCCCCAAACTGCTTTCTCTCTTGTAAGTATCTATCACCAATTATCTTTATAAGTTTTCATAAAGGCTTATAAATTATAACAAACAAACAGCAAAATCCCACTAATAGCAGAGCTATTTGTAAGGTCTGTGGAGGGTGGGGTGGAGACAAACCTTTCCTCTACCCCAAGGGACTAAAAAAGGGTTATAAATTATAATAAAGATAAATGATCATGCAAATTTTAGTAAACACAAATCCTGATAAATTTGGTAATTATGGCATATGATGAATACATTAAAGCCTGATGGGTAACTATGGGCCGAATGTACCTAGGCCCATGCCCATACATAAGCCCGATCTAGATGATAAATCATCAGCAAGCAAAAAGGACATAGGTTCAGACTTCAAAATGGAACAAAATCATTAATACAAATTAACAAAAACAGCAGTTTTAATCTCTCAAGTTGAACATAAAGATTTTGGATGTTAATACCTATGGCACATGTCGTAGACACCCATCGTGATGCCAATAGGTTGCCAGGCAACCATGACACGGGAAACCGCAAGCACCTGCAGTCATGTAGGGGTAAATAAAGAAAATATTAAAAATGTGAAATGAATTTTAGACAGGCAAAGAAAATCCATTATGTATGTATGTATATGACATGTATTCAATTTTCTAGCACCAAACAAGAAAATAATAATAATAGTGTACCTTGCTAGTATCTTGAAAAGAATTGACCCCAGGTAACCTGTCTTCATCAGGGACAAAAACTTTTTGCAAGAGAATATCACCATTTTGAACCATTCTGAGCCCAATTTTATTTTCTATCTTGGTAGCTTGTAACCCAGGTGCATTCTTCTTTACAATGAATCTGCAACGAATAAGTATGTGACAATAACTAAAAGCCCCTTCATAAAAGTTAAAAAAAAAAAAAAAACATTATTTTCTTACCCGTTTATCTGGTTCATGACTTTGTTTTTAGCAAAAATGACCAAAACATCTGCAAAAGTGCTGTTCCCAATCCATCGTTTCTGGCCTTCAATGACCCAACCTCCTTCCACCTGATATTTCAAAATCATTACAAAATACAACAACAAAGAATATACAACAAATGATGTTTTCTTCTCAATTGACCCAAACCACGAAAAGAATGATGAATATGACCTTTGTTGCTGTTGTTCTAAGGCCACTTGCATCACTTCCATAGTCGGGTTCAGTCAAACCCTAGTGCAAAACAAAATTAAGAAAAGGTAGCAGCATATAGTGACTTTATATCAAAATCAGATATTAATTTCACTCACCCAACATGCTATTGTGTCAAGTTTAGCTAATGAAGGCAAATACTTCTGTTTTTGTATTTCTGACCCGCACAGAGCTGTTCTTGACAGATGAACAAGTTAGAAGATTGACATTCAAAGAAAAAAAGAAGAAAAAGTTAGACAATTTATCGTCCCATCAATGATTGAAGATGGTTGGGTTGGACAACTGGTCAAATGGGACACTTTTTGGTACGGGTCGGCCCTTTTTATAGATAATTAATACATTAAATTTGATACCAAAAACTACGTCGTCACAACAACAATCGAAATTTTGAATAAATCGATTTAGACGGTTGTATGCATTAAAGTATATTTTGTCGGATTTTTGAACCTGGTCCGATTTCTTTTAAGTTAAATATTTTGTTTCGTCCCATTTGACAAGTTTGATCCATTCATAAATACATGGGTTGACATTGCCAATTATAATTCATTAAAAATAAAAAGTTGAATATTTTAATATTAGAATCAAGATCTTTACATATAGTGAGCATTGCCAAAGAAGAATGCACTAAAATGAAAGTAGAGCAACTTGCATCAACTCTGGCTAGTTCTGCTGTAGCTAAAGCATTTGCAGTGACAGATAGACCTGGGCATCCATAACCCTGGAAAATAGAATAATTGGAGGTAAAAAACTAATTTGAAAAAAAAAGCCACAAAACTAGAATAAATAATTAATATACCTTGATAGTTCCACCAGCTATATTCAGAGCACCGAGCTTTGGAACAATTTCGAATGGAAACTCAGCTTTCTCCCAGTACTGCATTGACTCGTTAAAACTGAACATCAGATTCTAGTATACACATGCACAGAAACTTCATAATAGTTATTAATATGATATAATTTAGAGGTGATAATTTTGACCCATTTATCTATGTATGGCCCCAATTTGCGTTATTTTATTACTTAAAAGTCACACATGTAAAATATAATTAAAAAAAGCGTAATAGGAAGCCGATCAAACAGGTCCAAAGTCGCCTAAAGCGTATTTTTAATGCATTAAATCTCCTAAATCATTTTACTCAAAGAATTAGATTATTACTAAAACAATATAATTTATGTAATCATATTTGACACACTAGTTATTTAGTTAAAAAATAAAATATAGGAAAAAGCAGTTCGGGTCAACCCTACCCATTTTGATAGTACAAAAAGTACACCCATAACGTGTTACCCTATCCACCCATTTCCACATCTTTGATATATCCTGTTAGTTCAAAGACAACAGTCAGCGACGTAATGGGTCCAATAGGCTGAATGGGTCAAACGGGTTGAAAGTCGTTAAAGTGTGTTCTTAATGCATACAGCCTCTAAAAATCACTTTACTCAAGATTTAGATTATTATTGTAGAATATTGCTTTTGTAATCATATACTCATATTTAATGCATAAATCATTTCTTTGAATTTTAATATACATAGAAAAAAGTGTTTTTGATCAACCCAACCAGACCCATTAGGCCATGATACCCATACTAAAAATAGCCCCTTCCAACTGAACCCAATTTGACCCGCTACTCAGCCCACCCATCTTTCCATATCTAGTGTCCAGTGTTGAGCAGGAATACATGGAAGTACCTTGGTCATTATCGGAGCAACATCTCTCTCAACACACTCTCTTACTTTCAGTCTTAGAGCTTGCTCCTCAGGTGTCAATAAGTCAGCAAACTGATAGTAGTCCGAGGCTGCATTTTAGGCAGTAAATACAAATATTACCAGGTGAAATACACAAGTCTTGTACTTAATTGAAAATGGTCTCATGTATTCTCACTGCAAGGTGGAAAGATTGAAGCTGGTGTTGCTTGAGGGAATGCCACAGAGACATCCAGAGCTGGATGATCAAAATACAAGCTCTTTGAATCCTTGTTCTGGTCATCTGTGTAATAAGAATTGATCAAACAAAGAAAGAAAATGCACTTTGGATGACAGAATAACGACTAATTCAAATCTATTTGTTTGAGATTATATGGGGTGATACTGAATGTAATTGTCATGATAATGGATATCCAATTCAAAGAGTTATAAACCTACGATAAACCTTAGGGCCTATTTGGTTGGCAGGAATTCATGGGATTTTAATGGAATTGGAATTTAAATTCCATTCATTGACATGTTTGATTGGCTAAGAGAAGGAATTGGAATTGGAATTAATTCCAACCAAATCCCTCAACTAATGGAATTCAAAATCCCTCCTCATTTCAATGGAATTCATAATCCCTCACCATTTTAAGGAGTAATTTTGTCTTTTAAGTATTTTTTTCATCACAATTCCATAAACAAATATGCTAACCAAACACATTATGGAATTCAAAGGAATCCTTCCAATTCCAATTCCAATTCCAATTCCAACTCCAACGAATTCCGCGAACCAAACGCCCATCAAGTGTATAATGGGGATAATTACAAAGGAAACCTAATCAAATCATATTTCCTAATTATAGTCAATAAACCCTACAAAAAGGAAAACAAAACATTTGGGAAAGAGAAACTAGCATGGCCACACAAGGGTTGTCTTTTTGGACTTTGAAGATCAAAATTATATGTTGTTGACATTTTTTTTCCATAAATTCCTTTTCCATTTAGTCATTCTTGCAGTATTGATGCAGTCATGGTCTTTATTAAAAAAATATGAACCAACTGTATAGGTAGCAAGGTGATTTTTGATATTCTTGTTCGTCCATGACCAATTTCAAAATTGCAATTACAAATAATCTAAACGGACTTTCAATTGCGAATCAAGTTCTATTATAGCAAAAAGTGATCATTGGAGATAACAAATCGAAAGAGATACAAAAAAGAAAAAGAAAACCTTGGGGTTTAGACGATTGAATGGCCATGGTGATCGATTGGAGGATCCGTAGGTTCGCCTTCGTGAGGGGAAGAAGAATTTAGAGGATAACAATTCACAAATTGACTACTATTTACTGATTTTTTCGAAGGATGGGTCATCATGCTTATCGATTTATAAGATTGATTTTTCTTTTAATATTTTTTTTATCACAATTCAAGTAAAAAAAAACTCCTCCTCCTATTAAAAAAATAGATTTTAATAATTCAAGACTGACTGATAATAATTTATATTCATAACAAGGTTTTGTATTAGTTTAATAAAAAAATATTAAATAATTAGTAATAATCAGAAATAGTTGAGAAAGAAAATATTAAATATATGAAATTTTATTAAAGTAAATATTAATAAATAAAATATTAAATAGTTGAGATAAAATAAACAGGAAAAAGAATCTTAGGTTCATCGAATCGTGACACGTGACACAACCAGTTACTTATTTATTAAGTATAACTTAGTATGTTAAATATGACTAAAAATTTATATTATTCTGATTATAATATAATAATCTGAATGTAACTATTATTTGTATGAAATTTAAACTTATGCGATTTTCAACCGATGTGATTTCCCATTTTAGACTACCTTTATTTAATATTTAACCGTTTAACCCACGAGAGGTAAAACATAACTCAAATCGACCCGTTCATAAGAAAATAAGTCGAAGTTGCCACATTTGCAAAACATATTGATCGGTGTCGAAGGGACCGGTCAAAGATAAAGAATTAGAGTGTCCTAATCACCTTAAACTAGTTAGGGTAAGAAGGGTGTCGAACCACGAAGAGTTTGTGGTCGGTGCTTAACTTCAATTAACAATGTGATTTATGAAGTTGCAATGGGTCTTTCTGACCAAACACAAGCAATGATTGAGGTGAAATTAACAAATCCAACAAGCAATGATTATCAACTAGTAAAATGATCACAAGTAATCAAGTAGCAAATAAATGGTTTAAGTTGTAAACAATAATTAAAAAGGAATCACACCCGGGTTTCAAGTTCACAAGTAATTAGTGTCACACCCCGACCGATGGCGGAATCATCGGCAAAATTTGATCGGTGTCGAAGGGACCGGTCAAAGATAAAGAAATAGAGTGTCCTAATCACCTTAAACTAGTTAGGGTAGGGTGTCGAACCACGAAGAGTTTGTGGTCGGTGCTCAACTTCAATTAACAATGCAAATTATGAAGTTACAACGGGTCTTTCTGACCAAACACAATCAATGATTTAAATGAAAACTTTATAAACTCAACAAACAAATCAAGTACCAAACAAATCGGTTTAAGTTGTAAACAATAATTAAAAAGGGTATCACACCCGGGTTTCAAGTTCACAAGTAATTAGGGATTATCACACCAACATTTGAGTTCAAACAATCGAATGGTTATCCAAATCTAATTAACCAAATTTAACCAAGAACATCAACATTCATACATCATCGGCAAATAGTGTAAAACAATATTCACGAATGAAATCGAGACAAATGTATGCAATATAGAATTAGATTAATCAATAGATTCAACATAAATCAAAGTTCATAGCAATTATCATCTAACGGGGTCAATGGTGCAAGAATTTATCGACTCCCGTGAGTTCATAACCATACTAAACACAAAGATTCAAGTGTTTCAAACCAAACGATTACAAGAATTGTTTCTCAAAGCTAGCACATGATAAAACCCTAAAACTTACAAACAATCCACCCGGGAATGATTACCAGTGGATTAGCCGCTCATGGTGGTGGAAATCATCTTCAATCTTTCAATCGGATGTTAGAATCGTGTTCTTTAGCCTCCAAGAACTCCAAAATCGCCCAAGAACTATGGTGTAAAAGATTCATTCGAATTTGGGGAAGAAAAACCTAATTAAACCATTGAAAATCGGCTGTTTCGCTCAAAACCCGCGTCTGAAACGCACCCAGCGTAAGCTTACGCTGGGAGGGCGTAGGCTTACGCCGGGACTCTGGAAGCTGCTGTGAAGAAATCAATTAGGCGTAGGCCTACGCTGTAAGGGCGTAAGCTTACGCTGGTGGCGTAGGCTTACGCCAGTAGGCGTAGGCTTACGCTGGAACTGCATTTTTGCCCCATTTTCTCCGTGTCTCTTCCGACTCTCTCGTAATATCTTCAAAGATCACATTGTAAGCTTCCAACACCTGCACATGCATGACTACACAAAACCTTTGTATTCCACATATCAAATTGCATAAATATAACATATTACACCCTTTAATACATGAAACTTTGGCCACTTATCAGGCGGGACATGTAGACTGTTCATGAGCACAAGGTTGACTAAATTGAAATATATTAATCGTCAAATTTCATTGCAAACATTCAAACGAAACCAAATCCAAGAAAGAAACATAAATGTAATACATAGACTTCTTTATTTAAATTAGCTAAGTCCAAAGCCTATGTGTAGCACATCTTGATCAAATCACACATTAGTACCTGAAACATGAATAAAATAACGTCAACTAAAAAGTTGGTGAGCATACACAGGTTTGTATATAGATAGCATATAGTTTGTAAATAAACAAATCCTTACATATCATGATAAAATAAGGCATTTATGGGGAGCCGCTATTGTGTAACCAAGTACAATCAAACATTTGTAACTAGCATGCAAAAATTATGTTGTCGGTAACAATTACCCTACCTGGGTGGGTTTGTCAGACTCAATAGATCTATCATTGTTTACCGTCGGCTTGAATAGTTAATGATTGCACATAATCGCATACAAAAGTTAGCACAACTAGCACTCGGGCATAAAGCTCAAATTGCACACATGAATGTAAAGAGGATTTGTACTTGTGTAGTTTGTGTAAGTAATAGTGTTGTATAGTGTTCATGTTCCACCCCAAAAATTGTAAAAGAGAAAAGGGGGCTATGTAATACTCACTTGGTTTGAAGACGTAGCTAACAACAGGTACTAGATAGTAATAAGGATCCTTGAAAAGCACAAGTTAACCTAAAGTGCAATGTATATGGTATCAATAGTGTGCACAAAGTTTGAGTCAAATGTTGAACTTGGATTTGTGTATAAAGCCATTGATTTGTATTTGAAAGTATTGAATACGATATAAAGTTTGAAATAATATTTTTAGAACATTTTGAGTTAAGGTTTGAAATTGAATAGCTAAATAAGTAGGTTAAATAATTATTGTTTATGAAAATAGTGTAAGTATTTGATGTAACTAAGTATAAATAAATAATTGTTTTTGTTTAAATATAAATTAAATAAATAATCATTTCCTTATTTATTTATTTATAAAATATGTAACTTAACCATTAAGATACTTTTTTAATGAAAGGTTTAACAATAATTGTAAATTTAATTTTTATAACTTTAAATAAATAATTTTCTATTTATTCCAAGATTAACTATTTGATCTTTCTAAATAGAATTAATGCATTTTTATAAAAATCAACTATTTTTATTTTGAAATTTAATCAGAAATATTTGTTGTTTGAAAAATATATAAAAATTATAATTCTGCCAAAAATTTAACTCACACACGACCGTGCCTGGGAAGGGCACGAACGTGCTCTAACCACGGGCGCGACCGTGTTAGTCAGGGCGCGACCGTGTTGATCAAACAGAAGGCATACTAACCAAATCATTAGGCACGACCGTGCCTTGGCTCGGCACGATCGTGTCTATGATTCTGAGACACGACTGAGATTAGCCAAAGGGCATGACTGGGTCTGAACAGGAGGACACGACCGCGCTGGTAACCAGTACGACCGCGTCTCATGAGGTAAGACCGCGCTAGATGATTAGCGCGACCGTGTCTCTTCCAAATCAGACACGAATTGACTGATTCTTATATTGTTAGTGATGTAAATCATAGGGCTTTTATTTATAGTATTATTACGAGTATGATGGGATGTTTTAATTGTATTAACAACATGTTCAGGGTCGAAATCGATTAAACCATTTTGAATAAAACATAGATTCTGATTCGGGATGATTTCTATAATGGAAGCCCAAATTAATATGGGGCTTTTGATCTATGGACTGAAACGAACGAGGAAAAGGTTTCAATTACCTGGAAGAGTAGCGAATTGATAGAGAACGGTAGAAAGGAGTTCCGGCGTCGGTGAGCTTGGCTTCCGGCGTCTTCTGCTACGATTCCGGCTGCTTCAAATGGTTCAGTAGCTTATGGGAGAATCGTGTAGCGTTTGGTTGGGGGAAATTCACTCCAGAATAGGAGGATCGATGTTCAAAGGAGAGGATTTTCAAATGAGGAGGTTTTGATTTTCTTGAATCGGTTTTCTGTTGTTAATGGTTACAATTGATAATATTCGTTTTCTTTGTCTATGAAAGTGAAACGTATATCGGTTACGACAATCAACGATCAAGCGATTAAAACTGCATTTACGTTTCAACTGGTACTAGGTGCGACCGTGCCTAGGCACCGGGCGCGATCGTTCCAAAGCAAGTCGCGCGACCGTGCCGAAGCACTTGGCGCGACCGTGCCAGGACGAGGTGCGACCGTGCTTAATTAGGGTTTCTTGTTATCTTTCAACATTAGCTTTTGTAGCTTTAGTTTTCGACAAATTGTATAAAATGATTACTTGTGTAGCGCTTGATAGTATATAACCGAGTAAGATTTGAGGATTTGTATTGAATCATTGTATTTAATTTATGGCACATGATAGAATAAGACAGTGCACTAGAATTAGGTTTAAAATACGTTACATTGAATTGAAATACGAATACTAAAAATCAGAAATGTTACAATTAGGGATCATCACACCAACATATGAGTTCAAACAATCAAATGGTTATCCAAATCAAATTAACCAAATCTAACCAAGAACATCAACATTCATACATCATCGGCAAATAGTGTAAAACAATATTCACGAATGAAATCGAGACAAATGTATGCAATATAGAATTAGATTAATCAATAGATTCAACACAAATCGAAGTTCATAGCAATTATCATCTAACGGGGTCAATAGTGCAAGAATTTATCGACTCCCGTGAGTTCATAACCATACTAAACACAAAGATTCAAGTATTTCAAACCAAACGATTACAAGAATTGTTTCTCAAAGCTAGCATATGATAAAAACCCTAAAAACTTACAAACAATCCACCCGGGAATGATTACCGGTGGATTAGCCGCTCATGGTTGTGGAATTCATCTTCGATTCTTCAATTTCTTGATACCGATCTTCAATAATATGTTCCTAGCCTCCCAAAATCGCCCAAAACTGTTGTTCAAAAGATGATTTTGAATTTGGGGAAGAAACCCCTAGTTAAACACTGAAAATTGGCTGTTTCACTAAAAATCTGCATCTGAAACGTAACCAGTGTAAGCTTACTCTGCCGAGCTGAAGCTACTGTTCAGAAAATGTTACCGGCGTAAGCTTACGCTCCTAGGGCGTAATCTTACGCCCCTAGGGTAATTCTTAACCAAATTTTTGTATCCAGCTTCTTGAGCTACCCAAGATTCATATATTATGGGTCTCGTAACTCATTTTCTAGCTCGAGATATGCCTGTTTCAAGATTTAACTTCCAAAACTTCCACATCAGCCTCCATCTTTTGCATAGTTTTCAATCCAATTCCTCTACTTCCTCTCTAATGTTTCCAAAACACGTACTTAGCATCCAAACACCTATAAATCATAAACACATGCAAAATAAACGCGTTCCATGCTAAATCACATATAAAAACATATAGTTAAGCATTATAAACACCCAACGAACACCTACACATCACATCCCCACACTTGAGTTTTGCTTGCCCTCAAGCAAAGTCTTTTGCTTCAAATCCACATTACAAATTCTCAAACAATTGTTTTCACTAAACATAAGTTAAGGTCCAATGTCATGCAAGATTCATAAGAATTACACTCTCAATAGATTTACAATCCAACAAACAATCGATGACTTTTTAAACAAAAGGAAACACTTGAACGAGCTTAACTCATATCCAGTTATGGCTTTGCATGCACACACCCCTCACGATCAATCACTCCCCTCGGTTTCATATTTGGACTAGCGATAATGTGCTAGTATTTTTCACTCAAAACCAAACAATGAACCACATTATCATAAGCTTGCATATTGATCACATCTCCTCCTACTAACACAACTAAAACGCACAAATCAAAAGGTCTTTTAAGGGTTGTAATATAGGCTAGGGTTGCGGGCATGGATAAGGATTTTTAAAGTGGCTAAAGGTGAGTGGAATTCAACTAATGAAACTACAAAACAACTCTAAAACTTGCAAATTCCTATTATGGGTATAAATGACCCATCAACACTAAAGTTCTTATTTCTTCAAACTATCAAATGAAACTTGAGTTAAACTGACCCAATAACATCTTTTATTGTAGCTCAAACTAATACTCAAAACCTTTGGGCAAATGTTGACCCAATACTATTTTTGTATTTCTTTTTCATTCATTTTTTTATATCTCAATTGCAACCGCAACTACAACAATCTAAGTTAATTGAATTCCAACTCACTGGTTTAAAAAGAAAAGGCTAAAAGGTGAATGGGTTAATGTTGTGGGTTTTGTCAAAAGAAAAGGTATAGGCTCTGAATGGGCATCTAGTGGATATTAACGGGTAAAGGTATAAAAATGGCTAAAAATAAAAATGGTTTCTCCTAATGCCTTTATCATTTTTATGCAATCAATTGATTCAAGGTCTCAACATGTATCAACATTATGCAAGTTCTAAAATGTGAAACAAAGTGGCCAACCACTCAAATAAGAGAATATATATATCAATTTGGCTCAAAATCTCACAAAAACGGTGAAAAATAGGTTACCGACATGTGCATGCAAACCATCACCTTCAACTTTGTTACTCCCGAATTCAACATTTCCAAAAATATTATTTTTTTGTTTTTCATTTGTTGGAAAGACTTAATCAAGTACTTAGTGAATTAACCATGACCAAAGACCTCTACCAAACACTTTGTAAAACAATTATCAAAAAATTTGTATGGTTTCCAAGATTTCCCACATCCCCACACTTGAACCTTACATTGTCCCAATGTAAATAGTTATGAAATATAAAAGTGCGGTTAGTGGGTGCTAAAACACCCAATACCCAATATCTCTAAATATCCAACTCAAAGATTCCCATAACCATAAGCATCCACCCAACACAATCAACCGAGTTTCAAATAAAAAACACACAAAAATAAACAAAAACAAAATAGTTTAATCAAAACAACATAAATATGAGAAAGAGTACATGAACCTGATTAGAGGCGATCATAGAGTGCCTGAACCACCACCAAAAATGGACTCGTAAGTCTTCCATGAGTCTTCCCCACACTTGAGTGTTGCTATGGTGACGAAACTAAAACACACAACACAAAACAAATACAAAATAAAGACAATCACAAGCCGGGTTGCCTCCCGGTTAGCGCTAAGTTTATTGTCCTCAGCCCAACATTACCTCCTTATGGAGGTTGAAACACAAACTTGCTTCTACTAGCTCTCCCACCACCTTGGTTGTTATCATTCCAACTCCAAGTCTCCTCTCTTGTAAATTCCACATCAAACAAATCTCCTTTCTCGTTCGGATGTTGGACATGGTCGGGTGGCTTCTTTGCATCTTTCAACCTCTCAGTTTCCTTCTTGATTGCCTTCGGCTCGTCTTTCACATTAAACCTGTCAAACATAATACCTTTCTTTTTGGTGTCACCCTCATTTGCCTTGGCACGAGGATGACACACGTTAGTAGTAACTGATTTTGAACATTTATTTTCAACCAAATATGTAAATAAATTTGAAAAAATATTTATGTTCAACTTACGATTCCCAAAGGTCATGTCAACAGTGCCGTTTCAGCAATTGATTTGCGCATTTGCGATTGCCAAAAACGGTCTTCCCAAAATCACTCGTGGCTCCTCCTTCTTAGCAAGTGGTGTATAATCGAGCACCAAGAAATATCCCGGGTAGTAAAATTCTCCAATCTTCACAGCCACTCCCACTAATTTCCCCCGAGGACGCGTGCATGTAGCATTTGCTAACACCAACGTGGTGTTGTATTCTTCTAATGGACCAAAATTGTATTGGTCATATACGCTCCCCGGTAAAATGCTTACCCCCGCTCCATAATCTAATAATGCCAAATTAGTTTTATATTCTCCAATTTGAATAGGAACTAAGGGTTCTCCAAACTCAATTTCCTCCTCTTCTCTTTCTTCACCTTCTCCATTACCATGAGCCACATCAATTGCACTAACATGATGTTTTGGGTTCAATGTGGTGTCACTCGGCAATTTACCTTCATTTTGCTTGAATTGATCTATTTCTTGTGCCAATTGCCCAACTTGTCTCTCCAATGCCGCATGAGACTTATCTCTCACTTCATTCTCCCTTTTGGATTCTTTCATCATCTCCAACAGTGCATCCAATTTTGAATTAACCGCATCATCACCCCCCCGATAATCCACCTTGTTGATGATGATCTTGATTGTAATTCCTTGGGGGTAATTTGTGTTCCGGTTATTGTTATAAGAGCTCCTTTGGTAACCACCCGAATTATAATTGCTTTGTTGACGAGGTTGGTATGACGAAGTACCTTGATTTGAACCTTGGAAATTTGGGTTCAATTGGTTTGACGCATCTCCATATTTGAAGTTGGGATGATTCCTTGAGTTTGAGTTTGTATCATATGGTTTCCTATCACCAAAAACTTGGTTCACTTCTTCTTGTCTACCATCTTGCATTGAGAAATTCATTGCTTTATGCCCTAAATCTCCACAATTTTCATAAACATCAAATCGGGTTTTTACTCCCGCTACTTCTTTCTTCTCACTTTTCCTCAGCAATGCTAACTCTCTTTCCATTGATGCCAACCTCTCTTTTGTTTCATAATCCGGGACGGACTTAGAAATCGGGTGTTTAGTTCTTCTACTAGCCGATGCCTCGGCTTTAGAGTTTTGGCTCATCCTTTCTAAGAAATCCCAATCATCTTCTTCGGGATTAGACAACGATGTCCCATTACTTGTGGACTTCAAGTACTTCCTCTCATCTTGAGTCAAACCATCCACAAAACACTTCACTAGTTCCCACAACTCAATTTGATGGTGGGGGCATTTCCTTAACAACTCTTTGAAATGAGTAAACGCTTCATGTAAAGGCTCACCTGTTTGTTGTTGAAAGGTCCGAATCTCAATTCGGGAATCATCCGTCTTTGCAACCGAATAGTACTCATCCAAGAAGACTTGTTGCATTTCATCCCATGTGTGGATGCTATTAGCCGGCAATGTGATGAACCATTGCTTTGCTCGATCCTTGAAGGAAAACTGAAAAAGTCTAAGTTTGACCTCGCCTTGATCGAAGTTCTCATCTCCAATTGTGCTACAGATGGCGGCAAACTCGGATAAATGGGTGTATGGTTCTTCGGTAACCATGCCATGAAAATGTGGGAGAACGTTGATATAATTTGGCCTTGACTTGAATCGCCTCATTCCGGGAATTGGTGGAACAATTGGAGAAGCATTCTCCGAAATAGCCGGTCGAAAGCGACCATTAACTCCACCCATAGGGGCTACCGGTTGTCTTCGGTTTTCATTGTTGTAGCCCCCATTAACTCTCATCCCTTCTTGTCTAGGAGGATAACCAAATCTCTCATGTCTACCCGTTGGTTGTCTCGCCCTTTGGTGAACATAATTCACCTCTTCTTCCTCTCCAAAGCCTTGCCCCTCGTTATATTCTCCAAATTGGCTCCTCTCACCATCTTCATACTCGTAATCTCCAAACCCATCACCGTTTCCAACATCTTCATTATCATCATACCCAAAGTATTCACCATCGTCATCCTCCCAACCATCGTTCTCATTGTCGTTTCTTGGTTGAGTTCCAAATATGTTTCCAGGTCCCCTTCTTCCTTGGTACACGGGATTGGTACGGATGTTAACGGGTCAGTTTTGTTGAACTGTACCCGACCCACGGGGTTGGTTGTTATTGATAGGTATAGATGGGGTTGGGGTTCGGTGAGGTGGAGTTGGTGGGCGGTTAGGGATAGGGCCTCTGTTTGGAGTTGGGCCACGGTTTCTTATGCTAGTTCCAGAATGACTGCTTCGACCATCCATAGATGATGGTTCCGATTAAATGGGTTGTAAATTTTGTTGTTGGGTTCGGTTTTGCCTTGCTATCCTCTCAATTTCTGGTTCAAAAACAAGCGGTGAAATCCTCCCGGATGAACGGGTACGCATGCACTAATCTGTCACCTGTACACACACACACAAACACCACGCGTAACACAAAAATAGAAGAATATTAACCAAACAAAACAAGTAACAAATAGTCACACAAGTCAATTAAAATAAAACACCAAGCACACAAACTCCCCGGCAACGGCGCCAAAATTTGATCGGTGTCGAAGGGACCGGTCAAAGATAAAGAATTAGAGTGTCCAAATCACCTTAAACTAATTAGGGTAAGAAGGGTGTCGAACCACGAAGAGTTTGTGGTCGGTGCTTAACTTCAATTAACAATGTGATTTATGAAGTTGCAATGGGTCTTTCTGACCAAACACAAGCAATGATTGAGGTGAAATTAACAAATCCAACAAGCAATGATTATTAACTAGCAAAACGATCACGAGTAATCAAGTAGCAAATAAATGGTTTAAGTTGTAAACAATAATTAAAAAGGAATCACACCCGGGTTTCAAGTTCACAAGTAATTAGGGATTATCACACCAACATATGAGTTCAAACAATCAAATGGTTATCCAAATCAAATTAACCAAATCTAACCAAGAACATCAACATTCATACATCATCGGCAAATAGTGTAAAACAATATTCACGAATGAAATCGAGACAAATGTGTGCAATATAGAATTAGATTAATTAATAGATTCAACACAAATCGAAGTTCATAGCAATTATCATCTAACGGGGTCAATGGTGCAAGAATTTATCGACTCCCGTGAGTTCATAACCATACTAAACACAAAGATTCAAGTATTTCAAACCAAACGATTACAAGAATTGTTTCTCAAAGCTAGCATATGATAAAAACCCTAAAAACTTACAAACAATTCACCCGGGAATGATTACCGGTGGATTAGCCGCTCATGGTTGTGGAATTCATCTTCGATTCTTCAATTTCTTGATACCGATCTTCAATAATATGTTCCTAGCCTCCCAAAATCGCCCAAAACTATTGTTCAAAAGATGATTTTGAATTTGGGGAAGAACCCCCTAGTTAAACACTGAAAATTGGCTGTTTCACTAAAAATCTGCATCTGAAACGTAACCAGCGTAAGCTTACGCTGGGGGGCGTAAGCTTACTCCGCCGAGCTGAAGCTACTGTTCAGAAAATGTTACCGGCGTAAGCTTACGCTCCTAGGGCGTAAGCTTACGCCCCTATGGTAATTCTTAACCAACTTTTTGAATCCGGCTTCTTGAGCTACCCAAGATTCATATATTATGGTTCTCGTAACTTATTTTCTAGCTCGAGATATGCCTGTTTCAAGATTTAGCTTCCAAAACTTCCACATCAGCCTCCATCTTTTGCATAGTTTCCGATCCAATTCCTCTACTTCCTCTCTAATGTTTCCAAAACACGTACTTAGCATCCAAACACCTATAAATCATAAACACATGCAAAGTAAACGCGTTCCATGCTAAATCACATATAAAAACATATAGTTAAACATTATAAACACCCAACGAACACCTACACATCACATATATAAGCATATTCAAAAAGCTAAAATAAGCCATGATGTAAACCCACCTTAAGGAAAACCTAAAATGCCACTAAGGTGTATATATTTGTCGGCGTGGTATTTAAAAACTTAGCAAGCCATTTCCAACCCTCTTCAATTGAATGCATATTTCTAATATTGTTAACTTTAGTCTAAAAAATTAAATCAAAAAGTGGATTTTTATTAATTTATGTAGTGGTATAAAAAAATATATATTTATAATAAAAATGATCAACTGTTAGAGATAAAACCTGAATTAGAGGCTCATATAGTTTCATATGTTGGGTTAATTTTGCTACATAATCATCATTGCTAAAAAATAAAAATAAAAATTTTGATTCCTTTCCAATTGTCTATTTTGTTTTATTTTTTTAAAATTCATAAATTGATTCATTAAAATTTATATGTTTTCATATTTGTTATGATTTCAAATTTTATATCTTAAATCACGGATAACAGTTGTCGTATAAAATATCCCTCACCTTTAATAGAATTAGGACAAAACAAAAATTATATTTTAAAACACTTTTTCCTAAAACTTAATTTAATTAATCAATCAAAATGGGAATGAAAGGAAATAAATTACTTGTAAACTTTCGGTTGTAATGATATGACAAAAAATACCGTAAGATTTAATAAATCATAACTAATATTAGACCTTTGAATATGTAAATATATGATTAATGGTTTTTTATTTGGATCCTACCTGACTATAAAATTGTTTTCAGTTTGTAAAATTTATAAAAATATGATTGAATAATTTAATTGATAAACACAATTTTAAGTTCAAAACTCTGTGGATAAAAATTGAAACAAATAATTAATTTAGTTATCTAAAATAATGGAGTTGATTATTAATAGGAAAGAGATGCGAGAAAATAATAATGAAGATGACTATAAATATGACAAGTGTCATCATAATTAGTCATTTATTAGATAGTACAGATTTGACGGATGATACTCCTAAATTTTACTTTCATTGCCAAAGGCAATTCCAATAACACAATGATATGAATTTTACACACGATTTCCACTTGATTTCTGCTTGATTTCACTTGTACGTTTCCCACTTCATTAATAATTATCATTTTGAACGAAATCAAGTACAAATCAAGTGTAATTTTTTTTTCTTTAATAACCATGCTATTGTAATTGCCCTTAACAACGAAAATAAAAGTTAGGAATGTTATCAATCATCCTACATGAGGATACTTTTTAGTCTTGTTACCTTCACCCCAAAACAGGTCGACTTTTCACTCATGATCTATTATTTTTCCCGTCATCTTTTTCTTCGTTATTTATTGGCTTGAATCTTTATTCTCTTCGATCTTCATACCTATGAGTGGTAATAGTCTAAACGTATATATTAAAAAACAGTTGTTAATATTAATTATACACGAGGTTTTAAATTAATAATATAATTAAGCATTTAATAGTCATTAATAAACTATTATGTTTCCTTTCATCATTTTCAACTTTTTTTCGTCAATCCGTCTATTTTTAAACAATTAACATTTATGTCGTACCTCTTTTAGATATTATTACCTATATTATAAATTAATGCTCTATGAAGTGAAATAAATATATAAACAAACAAAACACACAAATATACTCATCTATCCTACTTAATAAAAAAGTAAAATTGAATGACACGTGTCAACACCACAATGCACCTCACCATTTTTCCCCCCAAATACTCCCCACTCAAAAACAATCGGACCTTGGGTACCCGCATCTGATTAATCGGATCCTACTTCTCACATTTCACTTTCATCTTCTTACAAGTCACAACACTCAAACCCTAATATCTCCTCAATAGTCGCCTCCTCTCGTTTATCTCTTGCTCTGTATGAATCCCTATCAAGATGCTCCTCAACTTCTCTTTGAAGATCTCACAACACTCAATACTACTTCAATCCTTTCACCCGTACCTTCATCCTTTCAATTTCACTTTCTCAGTTAGATCAAACCCTAATAAGTGCCTCCGCAATAACCCCCATCCTCTGGTTGAATCCCTACTTAGAATTCTCTTTGAAGATCTCACAACAAAAATGCCTCCTCACTAGACCACCACCTACCCGGTAAGTCTCTTATTCCTCGTCGGACTCCGCCGCCGCACACCGTTTCTCCGGATGGTATCTATTTACGAAAATTATGTTTAACTTTATATATTAATTCTACCCTTTTAATTGTTAGGGATAAATTATAATCGAATCCACCCATAACACATTCATAAGTAATTTGGTCAAAATTGCTACTTTTTAATTGTATCATTTACTTGCTCTTATTTGTTGCTTTTCTTCAGTTTAAACAGAAAGAAAATTTGTTATTGTTGTCAAATTACAGGATGCAGATTTGATAATGTTGGATTTTGGCTAAGTTCATTTTTTAATACTTAGAGAAGTAAGTGTCCTTGAACCTTTTGCAAATAACAGTAAATCTTACAAAAGTTAATGAATATGAAGAAAGTGGTTGATATCATGTTAGAGTTTTTTTATTTTATAATTTTTAACTGTCTTTGTCTTTTAAGGCTAATAATAAACTTTTTGCTTAAAGACAAGGAATATACTTTTGTGTTTATCTTCTGCTACTAGGGGGTGCATCTACATACATACTGTGATTTTTTTAGTGTTTTCTTGTGCAATATGATAATTAATGAGTAATTTTGGTGTAAATTGTTGCAGAATAACCGCTTTACCGGACCAATGGCCCATATTGCAATGCCACCTGCTGAGAAGAATAAGGATAATCAATCTTTCAAGGTATGTCATCCATGATTCATCCACTCCAGTTTTTGTGTTTAAAGTTGAATCTTAGGCAAATCTATATCAACCATCAAATGTACCATTAAAATTAAATGCATTTTTTGTTTGAGAAAAAACATGTGAGTTGATACATATTGTATATTCTATTCAGTGACACTCGCTTTGTTTGATCGCGGGTCCAAGATGCTATAGGATCAGTAACACTCACTTTGTTTGATCGCGAAGCTACAAAGCTTTTAGACAAAACAGCAAATGACTTGATGGTAATTAATGATGAGGTACATGTATAAGGTTTTTCTAAATACTAAAAACTTATTTTGTCTAATTATATTTTCAAAAACACTTTTTAATGTACTGAGTTTTTTGTAGTTGGGTGAGGCTTTTTCATTCCCTGATGACCTCGATTCATTGTTGGGAAAAAAGTTGGCGTTTAGGATTGAGGTGACGAAGTTTATCTTGGCTAAAAAAAGTGGCATATCTATGAAATTACACGTTCAGCTGATGACTCCAAAATAATTACAGAACTTGAAAAGAAATCAGTTCTTGGACAGGTAACAACTAAAACACATGGAGAATTGGAAAACAATGACATTCAAATATATTTTCAATTTTTCACAAGTAACATAACGAACTAACACTTTACTTTCTATTTAAATGTCATAATACACTCCACTGATTTTGACTCAATGAATTATAATATGTCTGAATTCCAGTCTCGGGACACCGTTGCAATCAAGGTTTGATATATAATTAATCTTTCATTATTATAATCCCTACTATTTTATCCGTAATCTATTAACATTTGTGTCTTTTTTTGTTTTATAGGATTCTATATCCTGTACTGCTGATAGTGTAACACCTCTGTCCGTTTCTAAGATCAATGGTTAATCTGATAAACTTGATAAAAGAAACTTGGTAGATGTGTATGACGTGGATGAGGACGTGGCTATGTCTGCAACTAAAGCCCGCCCAGGTTATAAGAAGGAAGATGGTAGTGGGGAGTCAAAGATCAAATTGCTAATACCGAAGATTGAGAAATGATTTTAATCTCATGATTTAAGAAAGTTTTACTATCTATCTCTGTTTTCACTTTATTTGAAGGTTGTGTTTTGTGATGACAATTTTTATTTTCTGTATTTGCGAATTATGTTTGTTTTGAGGTTGTGATTTTATAACTTGATATATCTATCTCTATGGTTCAACTTTATTTTAAGGTTGTGATTTGTGATAGCCTATTTTTTTTTATGTATTTGCATATTATTTTTAAATTTAGCCAAAATTCATTACTTGGTATATCTATCTGTATAGTTTAATAGCGTTTTAAGGTTGTGATCAGTGTGTTTACAATTTTTTTTTTCTGTTTTGCTGATTATGTATGATTGATGTCTATATTTTTCTATGTTTATTATTTTTTATGAACTTATTATTTGATTGTCTCTTATTTTTATTACTATATGATTTTTGTTAATTGTTAGTTTGATTGTAATAACGAATTTAACTACTAACACTGGACTTAAATTTTATACATTTTCAATACTTTATAGTCTAACATCAAAAGTATTTCACAAATCATAATATATTAATTAAGTTTTTTAAAACATATTTATTTGATTTTATTAATTTTCCAAATTTGAAGTTTCAATTCTATTACTTTATAATACCACACAAAAAATTAGATTACCAAAGACACCCTCCTACAAAGTAACAAACTTCACAAAATTAATTCAATAGCAATATGTGATGTAATCTACCTAAAAATGAGTGTGTCTGATTACCATGTTATTTTATGTAAATAAAAATAAAGTGTTGACCTTAAATTAATATTGAATTTAAACCTTATTTTATATATGTAACTCTAATCAAGCAGTTAACACCTAATACCTTGATATATCAATAACTGAAAAGCAATTAATTTAATGTTAAATCTATTAATCTATTAATAATGTCATTAAAGATATAATTACCGGTCAACAACTTCCAATTCTTAACCTTTATAATTTACCAATTATATGCGCAAGTTTATACCACTGGCTTGGTCCAGTGGTTAAAGGCGATGAAGGACGAACTTGCCCACGCAGGTTCGATCCCGAGCCAACCCGGGTTTTAGTCCGGAGTGCGTTACGCTAGCGGGTCTTGGCCCGTGTAGCGGCGCAACGGCTGTCAAGTGGCAGCAGGCTCCATGGTTTCCCGGTGAATGCCTAGCCTCTCGCTCTAAACCCGCGGGCCCGGTTTAGACAACGTAGTGGTCAGGTTGGAGGGGTGACAGGGTCTCCGACTTGTCGGAGATACGATTGCCACTCAAATTGAAAGTCGCCGTTCAAAAAAAAATATATGCGCAAGTTTGGTTTTTCACATCATCTCTTCTTTTCTCATAATTCAACGATTTGAAATTTTTATAAAAGTAATCATTTAGAGATATGACTCTAGGAAATTTAAAAGTATTTAAAAAATAATCTAAATAATTTTTTTTTATATAATAATGTTAATTGGTATCGTCATTAATATCCACTAAATAATCCTAAAATTACGCAATCTTTCTAAATGTAACTCATCCATTTTAATATAATTTAATATCCACTAAATATTTACCTTTTAATTCAATATTTGAATACCAAATCATTCCATATTTGACAGATCCATTTAAAATAGTAAATAGAGAAATATGTGGTCTTTGAAATTGTATTTTGCAATAACACTTTTATTTATTCACCCAAGCTGTTTGGAGCGTTTATTATTAACATAATTATAATTATAATAATAATAAATTATTATTATTATTATTTATTGCGTTTATTATTAACTACAATGTTAATAATAAATTCTGATAAAACAGTGAAGAGAACATCCTCCCCGAATAATGAAATAATCCTTATACCATTTATTATTATTGAAATTGATTCATATATAACTTCTATATTTAAGATTCAAGTCTATTATTTGATAATAATTTAATAAAAATAAAATTGTTGGCTAAAATGATAATCATCAACATTTAAATGTTTAATTTCAGACTAAGTGGGAGAGCATATCTAAGATCATGTGGTATGGTCTCGTGAGAGACCTTCCGTGAGGTTGCTCACTCAAGTGAGGGAGAGGGCACACCACCCCTTGTTTTCGTGAGAAGGTGAGTGAGCCTCTTTCGTGAGGTTCTTCACGGGAAGAAAAGGGGAAGGAGAAGAAAATGTGGTTGTACCTTGTGCTTCTATATTTGTACAATTTGTTTAATGCATTTAATTCTCACACCACCCTCACTCACTTGGGTATTTCCCTTGCCAAGTGAGGTTGGTGTGAGATTTATAGAATTTGATGTGACGCCACGTGGCAACCACTTTTTTCCTCACTAAACCCTCACTCACTTGGGTATACCACATGCTCTAAGAAATATTGATAAGATAAATGGATTACGTAATGGAACTAGATTACAAGTCATTTCTTTTGGTAATCGTGTTATTGGGGCGGAGATCATTTATGGAAGTAATATTAGAACCCACACCTTTATTACAAAAATTAATTTGACACCTTCAGACAAGCGAATTCCTTTCAAGCTACAAAGAAGGCAGTTTCCACTCTCGGTTTGTTTCGCCATGACAATAAATAAGAGTCAGGGCCAATAACTATCAAGGGTCTGATTGTTCTTGAGACAACCTGTTTTCACTCATGGTCAATTGTATGTGGCACTTTTAAGAGTTAAAAGTGGAGACGGGTTAAAAATTTTAACCTTAGACAAGGATGGAAAAATTTCAAACAAAACATCAACGTTGTATACAAAGAAATATTCTCAAATTTATGAATTGTATTCAATAGTTATTTAGTATCAAATTGTCTTTTTTTTCATTAGTTTATTTCTAACCCCGTGTAATACACGGGTTCTAACACTAGTTATTAATAAATGTCTAAAACTAGATTAAAGTTGTAAGATGTATTTAAAAAATGTAATAATGTAGGATTCCTTTTTTTAAGTTTTATATATAAGTAATAAGTTTCAATTAATAATTTAAAAACATATTTTTAATCAAATGTAAAATAAAATTCGTGGATATATATTTAAATGTTCAGTTTGATCCTTCGGTTCAAAAGAAAAATAATAACAAACGTTTTGACGTATAATATTAATAGCTTAATTAATTTCTCGTGTATTTAATTGTTTAATAATTATAAGGCTATGTGTACTGGGCCGTGAGGGGGGGGGGGGCGTGGCGTACACCACGTGGCCCGTGATTGGTCATGGAACACCGCCCCTTTAGGGCGTTATTAGAGGCGTGGGGCGCATGTTGGGTTTTTCAACCAATAAAAAACAAAATTTTAAAACCAAATCCATGATTGAATAAAAAAGTAATTTTTTTTAAATTAATGATAGATAGTGAAACATTACATACTTTAATGATTAATGATTTTATATAGTGATTGTCCTTCTAATGTGTAACGTTTTTCACTTTTTAATAAAACCACTACACATAACCTAAGTATAAATAAAAGTTTTAAAATAGTTAGTTAGATAAATAAAATTTTAATTCGTATATTTAAGTTTGAATATATATATAGGGGAGGGTTCGATTCAGAACAAAGATTTATGCGAGAACAAATGAAACTAATCTCAACCCTTAATTGAACAGTGTGGTAGATGAATGTAGCAATTCCATGAATATTTGAATTAGTTGTTACTAAATTTAATATGCAGGAGGGTATTTTAAAACTTTTACTGTGTAAGTTAATTAATTTAATAAGAATGGTTATGGTATGAGAATCAATTTCCCGTGCTGCTACTTTCGCATTCTCTTCCCCAAAATCTAATCACCTACAAAATTTTTCTATCAAAATAGGGTTTGAATCGTATAATTTTAGACATAAAAATTATAAACCCTTTTTGCGTTCTCGAATTACGGATGCATATATAAGATTTTGAGAATACTTTCACATGTAGATCTTTTGGCTATCGAATTTGAATTGGACCTACGTTTGTTCAACCATTCAAAGATACCTGATGTTTTTGCGAAGGTCAGTGTATGTACTTCGAGTTGTACAGAAGCGTCTCCGAGATTTCAAATGTCCACCGCGACTATAGAGAAAAGCCCATCGAAAACCATCAAAATATTATATATATATATATATATATTTATAGTTTTTTTATAAAATATAATTATATATAATATATATATATAGGGGAAGGTTCCACTAAAAAGTGGTTTTTCGCTAAGAAATGGGTCAAACGAACTCCGATTGAGCTCATTCAAGCGGCATTGGAACCGTCTCATCAAACCCTAACCCACCCCCAAAAACCTAAACCCCTCCACCCGCACCCCCAAAAACCTAAACCCCCTCCAACCCCACCCCGAAAAGCCTAAAACCCCCACCCCCCTAAAAAAACTTAACCCCACCCCACCCCCCCAAAAAAACCTAACCCCACCCCACCCCCCCAAAAACCTAAACCCTAAGGCTAAAACTCTAAAGATCAACACTAAAATCTAAACCTTAAAAGCTAAGATGGTAGAGTTCGACGAGATGGTTCCAACGCCGCTGAAATGAGCTCAATCAGAGTTCGTTTGATATCGTTTCTTAAGGTTTTTGTCATTTCTTAGATTTTTAGTGAAAAACCACTTCTTATTTGAACCTTCCCCTATCTATACTATATATAATATAGATATTAGAGGGGCAAGAAGGTAATTTGCTACATAAGTCTTAATTTTAAGACTTGTACAATGAATCAAGCACAATGTACAACTCATAAAGCTTCAAAAACAAACTTCTCTCAATCAACCAGCTTTAATTTGAAAAATCCTATCCCTGCCATCGTTCGCTTTAATTTGAAAACCCTATGCCTTTTCACTTCCATTGTTCTTGCGCTCTCCCCGTTCTCGCTCTCTCTACCCACCTTCTTTAGACGACGGTTATCGATGGTGGCTATGATTCTTTTCCCTGTTGTGATGCATCTTTCTGTTTCCATCATCGCAGGCCATATCAGAGAAAGGCGAGAGAAAGGGATATTTCTGTTTCCCTGTTGTGATGCTTCTTTTCCCTGTATTTAGACGACGGTTATCGATGATGAAGACAACGATGTTCGGAGTCGGTGATACGACCAATCGTCAACTACAATTGAAACCCAAATTCGGTTAATTTCCAGGTGAATTCGTTTTTTATGTCGCTTTTTCTCTGTTGAATTAATTTCACTTGATGAATTGATGATAGATCTGCAATAAGTTGAAATCTTGGTGGTGTTTAATCAGATTTTGTGTAGAAATTTGGGTGAGAATTAAGCAATTTAGAACTGTTTTGCTGGAATCTGAAATTTAGCACACCAACTGTTTGATTTAATGTTTAAAAGGGGTTTTGCCAATTTCATTTCTGTTTAATTAACTTTTTATTTATTTATTTTTTTGTTTTCTCTTCAAGCTGTTGGATGGACAGGGTAGTAAAGTTAAGAGAAATCAAGAATTGACTTTATTTTTATCAAATTATGCAACAAAAGGATTGAGAAATCTGTTCATATGTTGAAAAGATCAGCGTGTGTGGCGAAAATCCCTGTTGGTACCATGAAATTGATGATTTGGCAGTGTATTTGATAAACTTTTGTTGATCTGAAAAAATCTTCATGTTGCTGGCATGTAATACCAATTAATTTAAGAAATATATGAGTTTGATGAAGTGGTATACAACTATGTTTCTGTATTTGTTGAGAGGCTTTCAGTTATGCTCAGTTATTAACTAGAAAATAATGTTATAAGTTATAACCCTGGGAGTGGCTTTTGATTTCAGAGATACAACTGAATTTTGTGAGGTTTTGAAGGTTTCATGTCTTATAATCAAATTGATTTTCCAAAATTGAGTTAGAGATGCTTGAATCCTACTCTTAAGATAGAACATTGAACGAGTTCGGGGTTCAAATAGATGTTATTTTGGTTTTCGTCCTTGATTGTTCAAAGCCTTTTGCGAGTTCAACCATCTTCTTGCACTAAAGATTAAAAAACATGGAAAAACAAAAAAAATTCTACGTTTAATCCAAGTTATTGCAACCCCTTTTAGCTTTATAGTGGACTCGATGAACTTAGTGGTAGTGTTAAAAGTTCAATTCTTGATGATATTTATGTGATGATTGAACTTGCATTTTGAAATTGATAACCCATTTTTAGTGTTTGATTAAAACTTCTTTTGAGTTCTAATAATCTTTTTATTTAACAGGTGAATGTTCACTCTTATCTGCTTCGGTTATTTAAGTTTTGTGTGCTTATTTGTGTTACACTGGTCTTTTTGAGGATGAATGTTTGTTAAACCATATATTATCCTAATTTTTGTTTCTAACTTTTGGTAATTTTGGATGAATGTTTGTTTTAAGTAGAGATGGTGCTCATTAGCCATTGGATACAAGCTTCATTATTTCATGTTATAATATTTGGTGCACCCTGGTTCTGTGTGGTGGGGACCGTATGCTCCAGAAACTCGGGTTACTTTCCAGCTATTGGAGACAAACTTCATTATTTCCTGTTGTCACTGTTATGTTTGTTATTTTCCAGTCATTTAGTAATTTTTTTAGGGTGAACATTTGGGTTCAGTTTTAATTTTATTATTTTGTAAAACCTGGACTACTAAACTAAAACGAATACCGTGTTGTAAATTGTTGTCGCCGCCGCATCGCGCGGGTTTATATATATATAAGGTTAGGTTCAAGTAAAAAGGATTCTAATTCTAAAAAGGGTGAGAAGGATTTAGGGTCATTAGATCAAATTGTAGAAGAAAAAATTGTTTGAAGGGTATTTTAGTCTTGACCACTTTTGTTGACTTTTTATCAAGTCCCCCCCTCCTTTTAAACGTTCATAAATTTTACATACGACGTTATTTTAAAAAAAAAAATACACCATAAAAACGAGCATTTTTTAATCTTTAAAACGAGTATAGTGTCGTTATATACAAAAACGAAAAAAAATTTACGTTTTCCAGCTCATTGTGTAATTTGTCAGGTCATTGTGTAATACAGTTCATTGTGTAATATCAGGTCTGGTCATTGTGTCAAATGTTTTTCATCATTGTGTTATATGTATTCATCATTTTGTCAAATATTTTTCATCATTGTGTAATTTGTCAGGTCATTGTGTAATACAGTTCATTGTGTAATACGGTTCATTGTGTAATATCAGGTCAGGTCATTGTGTAATATCAGGTCATTGTGTAATATTAGGTCTGGTCATTGTGTCAAATGTTTTTCATTATTGTGTTATATGTATTCATCATTTTGTTAAATATTTTTCATCAATGTGTAATTTGTCAGGTCATTGTGTAATATAGTTCATTGTGCAATATAAAGTCAGGTCATTGTGTAATATCAGGGTCATTGTGTCAAATGTTTTTTATCATTGTGTTATATGTATTCATCATTTTGTCAAATATTTTTCATCATTGTATAATTTGTCAGGTCATTGTGTAATACAGTTCATTATGTAATACACTTCATTGTGTAATACATGTCATTGTGTAATACAGATCATTGTGTAATACACTTCATTGTGTAATACACTTCATTGTGTTATATGTATTTATCATTGTGTTTTGCGTTTTCCAGCTCATTGTGTAATTTGCTCATTATTGTGTAATTCGCTCAAATATGTCAGGTCATTGTGTAATGTAAGGTCTGGTCATTGTGTAATTTGCTCATTGTGTAATAGCAGTTCATTGTGTAATATCAGGTCTGGTTATTGTGTAATATCATACCTTCTATTACATAATGGCCTGGTATATTACACAATGACCATTATGCCCTCCCTTTAAAAACAATAAAAGGACACATGTCAAGCCAAAAATCCTTCTTACCCTTCTTATTTTTAAAAACCTTTTTACAATAACCTAACCCTATATATATATATATATATATATCGATCCTGATTCAGATGATACTGGTTCGACGCCAACTATTGATAGTACACACAGAGACTTCTAGAGAATGACGCAAGCCATGACATAAAAGAACAATAATTACAGAAGACGCGTATACACAAAGACTTCTAGAGAATGACACAAGCCATGACGTAGAAGATCAATTATTACAGAAGACACGTGGATATACAGTAAAAAGATATCCGACAGGAATATAATTGTTCATAAAGAGTTTTTGTCGTTTCTTCCTTTAGTTTGTATCCGTTGATTGTTTCTTTACTTTGTATCCGTTAGATTAGTGCGCATTATTGCGCCTTTACTTTATATCTTTCTTTGCCTATATAAGAAGGCAGTTGTTTCATTTGTAAATGCACTGAAAAATTTGAATATATAATTTTTTTTTCAGTCCCTCTCTATGGCACACTAAAATCCTTCCAGGCCTCTTTAGCTGATAACTCTTAAACCTTAGCTTTTTCTCAGATCTTCATATTATATCCCATATATACATAAAAAAATACCCCTCCGTTATGCATACTCTCATCTACAACTACTTCACTACTCCTCCACAATCAATCATCATTGTAAGTATACCTCCGCTTCTTTTATATCAACATTCCTTTTCATAATTATTTCTTTTCATGTTTTTTCGTAATTTAACTGGTACCCCTCTTATATATATATATATATATATATATATATATATATATAGATAACTCTTAAACCTTAGCTTTTTCTCAGATCTTCATATTATATCCCATATATACATAAAAAAATACCCCTCCGTTATGCATACTCTCATCTACAACTACTTCAATACTCCTCCACAATCAATCATCATTGTAAGTATACCTCCGCTTCTTTTATATCAACATTCCTTTTCATAATTATTTCTTTTCATGTTTTTTCGTAATTTAACTGGTACCCCTCTTATATATATATATATATATATATATATATATATATATATATATATATATATATATATAGGGGGAGGATCAAATAAGAAGTAGTTTTTTGCTAAGAAATCTAAGAAATGACAAAAACCTTAAGAAACGATATTAAACGAACTCCGATTGAGCTAATGTCAGCGGCGTTGGAACCGTCTCGTCGAACTCTACCATATTAGCTTTTAGGGTTTAGCTTTTAAGGTTTAGATTTTACGTTTGAATTTTAGGGTTTTAGCCTTATGGTTTAGCTTTTAGGGTTTAGATTTTATGGTTTAGGTTTTTTTTGATGGGGGGGGGGGTGGGGGTTTAGGTTTTTGAAGGTGGGTGGGGGTGGCTTTAGGTTTTTAGGGGGGGGTGGGGTGGGGGGTTTAGGTTTTTGGGGGGTGGGGTGGTGGTTTTAGGCTTTTAGGGGTAGGGTTGGGGGGGGTTTAGGTTTTTGAGGGTGCAGGTGGAGGGGGTTTAGGTTTTTGGGTCTGGGTTAGGGTTCGATGAGACGGTTCCAACGCCGCTGGAATGAGCTCAATCGGAGTTCGGTTGACCCACTTCTTAGTATTTCTTAGTTAAAAACCATTTCTTAGTGAAACCGTCCTCTATATATATATATATTCTAAGAAGTGAAAAAAATGTAGGAAGTGTAAGAAGACACCATGAAGTGACATGTGTCCAAGGAGGGGACCAAGGGGGAAGGGCAAAATCGTGAGAAAACATGCGCTTCATTTTTCAAATGTACATGCAAGTCACATGCATATTCCCTCATATTTTTTAAACGTTCATAACTTTTTAATGCGTTATTATTTTTTTAAAAAAATTACACCATAATAACGAACGTTTTTTATCTTTAATATGAGTACACTATTGTTATATAAAATTAAAAAAAAATTACGTGTTAAGTGGGGTTTTTTATTCATAGTGTTTTTGCACTAGATTGTACAAGCTTTATAAAAATATCATAAAAAACGACGTAAAAATAACATAAAAACGTCATAAATTAAAAAAAAAATCATAAAAAACATTTAAACTGGAAATTTTATGGTGCTTTTGAAGTGAACGTGTTATGATGTTTTTAGAACTGGGCAAGTTTTTGGTGTTTTTAGAACTGGGCAAGTTTTTGATGTTTTTGAACCTAAGGAATTTATGATATTTTTAAAAGAGCTTGTTTCATCTGGAAAAGAAAAACACCATAAATAAAACACCTAAAACCATTATGGTAATGGCATCCAGAAATGCGTTTTCTGTTTCCTGCTTGATCGCGTACGAGCTCCTGCAACTCTCGCATTCATAGAGCCGAGCACAAAAGATAACGATTACTCGGAGGTGTTGGAGAATCTGAAAAATGCATTTTCTGTTTTCTGCATAATTACAGTTCAAAACACACCATAAAATTGACCTGTTTAAAAACACCATAATACACCCAGTTCAAAAACATTATAAAAGAAGACACCATAAAGAAAACACCTAAAACCATAATGATAATTGCATAAAAAAACACACCATAAAACGCATTTTCTGTTTTCTGCACAATTACAGTTCAAAACACACCATAAAGTTGCCCAGTTTATAAACACCATAACACACCCAGTTTCACATACGTTTTTTTTCCTGTTTTTCCACACGATCGGTGATAAAAAACATTAGAAAACTCCATGAAAAAGAGCTTGCACAGTTCAAAACACACCATAAAGTTGCCTAGTTTAAAAACATCATAAAACGCATTTTCTATTTTCTACACAATCACAGTTCAAAACACACCATAAAGTTGCCCAGTTTAAAAACACCATAACACGCCCAGTTTCATATGCGTTTTTCTATTTTTCGCACGATCGGTTATCAAAAACACAAGAAAACTATATGAAAAAGACACCATGAAAAAAACGTCATGAAAAAACGCAGTGAAAAAAGTTATAAAAAACGCCATGAAAAAACGCAGTAAAAAAACATCGTAAAAAAACGTTATGAAAAAGTATAGAAAAAACGCCATGAAAAAAACGTCATGAAAAAAGTTTTGAAAAAACTCCATGAAAAACGTCTTGAAAAACGTCATGAAAAACTCCATGAAAACGCTGTTAAAAACGTACAAACCCAGTTCAACGATTTTTTATTTTTTTTTTAAATATAGCAAGACCATACTCGTTTTAAAGATAAAAAATGCTTGATTTTATGGTATATCTAAAAAAAATGACGTATAAAAAAGATATAAACGTTTAAAAAATTTGGGTAGAAAATGTATGTGACTTGCATGTGTATGTTATTTCTTTATCTTGGAAGCAATTACTATTATACCATTGAAGGCTTAAAATCCCGTTATTTTTACGTAGCCTTCTTAGAAACCCTCCATCTCCAAGATCAAGGGCTCAAAATCCTTCTTACATTTTTTTCCCTTCCTAGTGGAACCCTATACTATATATATATCTATACTAATAAATAAAGGTTTGAGATGACACATGTCATTTTCTGGTTTCTTCTCATTTTTATTTTCCCGCCTCTCTCTCCTATTAAATACTATTTTTTTAGTTTCTCTCTGCTATTAAATAATATATATTAAGAAACATAACAAATTTAATTATTGATAGTTATTATATATTAACTAAATGAATAGTTATAGTTAATGATGTTATTTGTCATTTAAAAAAATTAAATTTGTATTATGAAAAGTTATTATATTATCAGTTTTTACATTTTAATAAACTTCATTATTTTAGACAACTAGATCAATTTTTGTTTGAATTTTTACCTATAGATTTTTGAATTCAAAATTTTGTTTATCATCAATCATATTTTTAAAAATTTCATAAATTGAAAACGATTTTATAGCCATTTAAGATCCAATTAAAAAAAACATTCAATCATATATTTACATATTCAAAGATCTAATATTTGTTATGATTTGTTAAATCTCATTGCGTTTTTTGTCATATTATTATAGCCGAAAGTATTTAAGTAATTATTTTCTTTTTTTCTTATTTCGATTGATATCATTACTTATTTTAGCTATTTATATATGTTTTGTTTATGTGGTAACTTCGACCTATTTTCTTATGAACGGCTCGATTTGAGTTATGTTTTTTCTCTAACGGGTCAAACGGTTAAAATAAAATAAAAGTAGTATAAAATGAGAACACATATCGATTGAAAATCTCACTAAGTTTAAATTTTATGCAAATAAATATATTTAGATTGTTATATTATAATGAGAATAATATAATTTTTTAATTATATTTCACACTAAACTATACATAATAAATAAGTAATTAGTCACGTGTCACAATTCAATTAGCTTAAGATTTTTGTAAGCCTTTGAAAATTTTCTCGCTTATTTTCTTATGAGACCAAGCTATACCAAATAAATACGTAACTGGTTGAAGTTTTTTTCACTTACTGTTTCTCAATTATTTATTATCTTATTTATTAATATTTACTTTATAAATATTTTCTTTATTTAATATTTATTTTCTTAATTATTTCCTTTATTTTTTTCACTTATTAATAAATTTTTAATATTTCATTAATCAAACCCCGTATAATACACGGGTATGTAACCTAATACATACTAATATATAAAGGTTTTTGATGAGACATGCCACTCATTCAGCACATCTAAATGGGAGTTTTCCCGCCTAAACTACAAACACATATGGTAAAACACGCGGATCTAAACTAACTAGTATAACCCGGAATTAAAGAAACCCGTGGACCCTAGAAGTCGGGTATAACCCGGTAATACCCTCTCACGCGGATACTTACACCATTTTTCACGAATCATCTTTTCAATCCTCAAAACACTTTCTCAAACCCGAGCCTTCTTCATTAGCGTATTCGGCCGAATCAAGACCTCAAATATTGGATAAAATCAACATGTTAGTCTCAAAATTTCATATTTCTTCTTATTTTTGTCAATCTCTGAACCGATTTACATTATTTTCGCTTTTTGTTGATTCACATATCTTTTTTGCACATAATCGCCATCGCCGCCGCTGCATAACTTATACCACCGCCACAATCTTCCACCTTTTTCTTCGTTTACAGGTTTATTGTATCTTATTATTTCAATATCTGATATTTAGATCTGTTATCTGATTTTTTTTATTTAAGATTTTATCAATATGCACATGATTGTATCATGTTCGTTATTTGTTGGGGAACTTTTGTGTTTGAGGATTTTAGTTTCTAGGTATATTACGAAGATGAAACTTTGATTGTGTTTTTTATTGCTTAATTTCTTATATCATGTTACCTATTTTTCTGATTTTGAAGCTGAAACTAAATATTTTGAAGTTGGAATCAGATTAGGATCAGTTTATACTTTGAAGATACTACTGTCTCACTGTGCTATTTTTGTTCCACTCGTATCTACTATTTTGAATTACTCATGCTATGAAATAGGTGATAACCTCTTTCCTAAATTTGATTTTAGGTTTATGATCAGGATTCAAATCTTATTAATTATGAAGATGAAACAATAGTTCTGTTTTTTTTACTTAAGTTCTTGGTGGTAGTACTTTTGATGTTTCTGGTGAGTAAATTATGGATAATTGAGTTTTGCTATTGTGTTTCTGAATTGCAGTGTCAATTGTATATATCTTGCCATGATGTTTGTATCCCATTTTTGGTTCTTAAGGTTGGTATCTTTGAGGTGTTGTCTACTTGTGGAGATACACATCTTGGTGGTGATGATTTTGACAGGGTATTGTTTATGGGCTATATACCATATTAGATTATTTCCCTATCTTTGTTATTATCTCCCTGTCTTATGAATAGTGTCTGATTGTGTGCAATGTTTACAGGCATAAAAACTAAATACAAATGATGTTGTAACAGGGTTTTCAAAGTTGGTGACAACAATAGAGCAAATAAATTGTTTGGTGGAATTAAGGAAAAGGGTTTGAATCCAAATCATGTCATTTATAATATGATAATTATTGGTTTCTGCAAGTTTAAGGATTTAATTGCAGCCTATGGATTACTAGATGAAATGGTCCAAAAGGGCACATCGCCAAAAGGATTTTTATATAATACTATTGAAATTTGTTGTTAGAAGACTGGGATTTGGAGAAAGCTAAGGAATTGAGTCAAGAAAGTTGACTTCTTCTTTCAACACGTTGACTTTTAAAGATCAAGAAACCGAAAAAAGTCAAATGAGAATATGATAAAGGAAGCAAAATAGGTATGTGATCCTAATAGTTATGAGCTATAAACCAAGAAGGGGAATGGAGAAATGCTGGATTTCTACCTGACTAGCCTTGGTATTCAAGGTAACACATTGTTCATTCTGTTTCAGATCTAGTTGTTAGTTAGGAATGCAAAACAATATATTACAATAATAATATCACTCTTTGAATAATGTGTTAAAATCAGATTTTGGGCAAGCAGTTTGCCCCATTCCCTATTAAACCCAAATCGATCCACTCACAGCTAAATGGTTTAAATTTCCACCTATTTAAGTAATAGAAAATAACCCTTCAGTCTGATTTAATTGGATGGCTATTTAACTGTATTCAGGTCAAACAAAGAGGGTTAACAGTTTCGGGTATTAAAGCCTTTGAACTTTCCAAGTTAGAGATGCAACCACGATAAAACCATGGGTAGCTAAACGATGATGATAAGCCTACCGATCGATAGTAAGTGTTTTACTTTTTTTTGGTAACCGATTTTGTTAGCAAGCTAATACAATGTTCATATTATCTTTTTAAATTATCAAGCTTTTTTACCCTTTTGGAAACACGTGCAGAGAATGTAAATAAAAATTTGCAAAAAATGAGAATTGAAGTTTAGCAAATAACATCTCATATCTGCACTAACAAATTAATATTATTATTATTATTTGAACAATTGTTGTTTTATTATATTGTTTTTTATTTTGAGTCTGAATAGGAAACCTAATTTGAGTTAAAAAGGTTAAATCGGTTGATTTTGTCAGTATTGATCTAATTGGATTAAAGTTGTTGGTTACACGTCATTGTAAAGTTTATTATAATTTGGAGGATGAAGAGAAGTGGTTATGAATTATAAATTATGATTTTTTTGCTAATTTTAGGGTGAAATATGTTGTTTTCATTAAGTTGATTATCTGTTTCCGTGTCACCAACGTAAATCATAATCAGTCTGAATTAGGTTTTTTTTATGAATTTAATTTTTGTGTAGATCATCATACTATCAGGAAAATGAATATCTGGCTGATGAATATGAACCGGAATGTAACAACCCAAAAATAGTAATTTAGTAAATAATAACGCGATAGAGACTTAATCGTCATAAAACAAAAGAAAAACGGATGGGCTTTGGCTCGGCTCCAACGGGCCGAGGGAAGCCCAGGTATATAAGGGTCAAGACAGAACAAGAACTCCCATTTCCACCAAAACTTGCAACTTAGAGAGAGAAAGGAGAGCTCGGGTCTAGAGAGAGAAAGTTGACGGATCGACCCGAAATTGAAGGAGCACGTTACTACTGAGCTCGTGAGCAAAACCTTCGAATCAGAATCACAATCCAGGTAACGATTCGACCTTAAACTGAGTTTTTCTTCGTTTTGAAGTTTCTCGAGTTTTAGCTAAATAGGAGACTTTTTTATGGATAAAACTTGAAAATAAGCTTAGAACTGGCATTTAGAGTGAAAACCGCACCTTTTGATCAAAGAAAGTCGTAAGATTAGCATGATTGGATTAACATGCAAGAATTTCGAACTTGTCCAGGAAACAGGTGCTGCGTACTTATCAAATACGCAGTAGGGATGTCCTGCGTACTTACCAAGTACGCAAGAGAAAGATCATGCGTACTTACCAAGTACGCAAGAGAAAGATCATGCGTACTTGTCAAGTGCGCATGAGCAAGGCCATACGTACTTACTAAGTGCGCATGCAGCAGACCAGTAAGTAAAGTCAGTATGTTTAGAATGATTAAACCGTTAGAGTCGGGGTTGGGTCTGATGTGTATTTAAACTTCTTAATTCAGATCGTACGTGGCGTTGTTGGATCTTTGTTTAGGACAACCAAGACTAGCTTTTCAGGTGAGTTCTATGTGCCCCTTTCTATGTTATGTGTAAATCATTTTAAATGTTTTGGGGCTGAAATGTATACACTAAATGAATAAATGATATGAATGCTAATGTGATCATACGTGATATACTAATATATATTTATATATATATATATATGAGAATGAATTATGAACAAAGAATGAAACTTATGTTTACAAAGAATGAATGAAAGAATGGCATAACGTAAATAAATGAAATCTTGCTTTATAATTATTTATATTACATGTTATGAATGTATGTATACGTTATGGACGGAAACGAAGCTAACGGCTACTTCTGTAGACGGACGACCACATGACTATTTTGCAACCGGGAAAGATACGTTCCTTCGCAAGCTAGGACATACAAAAAGCATTAATGGACGGTCGAAGTAAATGCTAAAATAGTATAACGGTTGCATAAACAATAGTTCGTGTGGGAAACGGATGCCTTAGGGCAGACGGGCGAATATGACGGACTACGACGGTAGGACGGTAAAGACGGACGGCCGAAGGTTGGCCGGACGGAAGTTAAGGCGGACGGTTTCTAGGACCGGACGAGTAAAAGGGCTACGACAGTAGCTTAAGGGCGTATGTCTTTGTGATATACGCAGTAAAAGACGGGTTGATCACCCTTATGTGTATGACCAATGAATGTTAAGGAAAGTAAAGGTGAATGCATATCTATGTAATCACATAAGAATGGGGAAAGAAAAGCAAAAGCTATGAATACGTATTTATATAAATGTATGTATATAATTATGTATACTTATAAAGAAAAGAATGATCATACTTAATCGTTTTAAACTAGAACTCACCACCGTTAGCTGACTTTTAGTATACATTTCAGGTAAAGAAAGGAAGGGTCGTGAGGAGGCGTGAAGGTTACCCGGCACAAGACTGACATCCTACTCTTGATTGTTAATTAAAAATGTTGTGTTTGTAATTGTTAAGACTTCCGCTGTTATCTTATGTATCGAATGATGTTTGTTTTCGCTACTCTCGAATGTTTTAATTTAAGTTCAGTATTTATGACTATGTTTATGAGTAAATCAAACAAGTGAGGTTATCCGGGAAATGGGCCTTACACAGAAGATATAGTTGTGAATACAGATTACAAGAGTCATGGCAGAGATAGTGGTTCAGACTCTGATGTGGATGAATACGCTTACTTAGTTTGTTTCAAATCCATTGGAATTTATCAAACATAATATTGAAATAATGTTAAGTTACAATATATTGTTTGTAATTTAACATTATTTAATTGATAATATCGAATCTACTATTGAGTAATAAGTTGTAAGATACGTCTGCAGCTCAAGCAAGAAGAGGCAAAGACATTCAAGGTATTCCCTGGGAAAGCCTCAGCCTCACTAAAAATAGGCAAGCTAGACTTGAACATACAAGAATTACAAAAATATCCCTTAATCCAGGGAGGGTTCTAGAAAAAAATTGTTATATGTTATTAGTTATCACCCATATGTTTTATAGTTCTATATTATCCGTATATGTTAATACTGATCAGTTATCTGTTATATTGAACTTATTACAGGAATGTAAAGTCACGAATAAAACCGACATGTTTTATGACTTTAGACGAATCACAAGATCTGTTAGATCGAAAATTATTCATTTTCAAGTTTGATTTTTCATCTTCTACACATACTTAGGTTATTTGTGTCATTTCTTAGCAAGTGTGTTGATAATTTGTTGTTGTTGTTGTCCTCTATTTAGTGTATAGGAAAAGAAGTATATCTTGGATGGAAGCATATCAAAGGAATACTAAATGGTACTAAAAATCTGTAAAAATAGTAAAGAGTGTTATAATTATGAAAACATCTGGGTTCACACATGGACAGTAGTATTTCACGCTATCAAGAGTAAAGAGTAGAGACGGGGTAAAATTAAAGATTGTAATGTTATAAATCAAATATCAAATGTTGTATACAAGGGAATATTTAGAGATTTATGATTATTTCACGGTAAGTAAGTACTAGAGTTAATACACTTGGATAAGAATAGATACCTTAACTTAGAACAAATATATGTCAATGTCACAACCGAATTGAAGAGTTTTGAACCCGAAAAGCAATGTAAATTAGTAATCACAAACCGGTCACTATAATTAAAAATTTACCTTGCTCGTATTGTTCTAAACTATGATCTGAAGGAATGACATTGATGTATTCCCTTATAACTATCAGGAAATAGGAACTATGGCTGGTGGAGGAAGAACAGGACGCCGAGGCGGTCGTACTGGCCGAGTCGGTAGACCTCCATTGAATCAAAGACATGAGGATGAAGAGAGTGTGCACGCAGAACATACTGAGAGTGTGCACGAAACAGAGGTGACCCCAACTGGGAACAACAGTCAAGGGCCTTTACAGTTAGAACCAGAGGTCAGGGATGCTATTGCCCGTGAAGTCGTACTCACTCTGAAGAAAGTATTGCCTGATCTACTATCCGAGGCACTAAAGAAAAGTATAGAGGAGGATGAAGGAGACCATGAAGAGAAAGTGTATGGCAGTGATGGGGATGAAGTGAAGGTGGGATCAAGCAACCGTGGGTGTACTTACAAAGGTTTTAAGGACGGAGACCCACCCAAGTTCGATGGGAACAAGGATTCAGTGGCTACGTTCGAATGGATTGAGAGGATGAACGCTGTAGTCAACATCAGTGAGTGTCGGCCGGACCAAGCTGTTAAGTATGTTGCCCATTCTTTCACCAATGAGGCACTAAGTTGGTGGAGGAACATTCAGAGGACAAAGTCGCCAAACGCTCTTGCCAGAATGACATGGGAAGATCTGAAGAAGCTGATAATCCAAAAGTTCTGCCCACAGAACGAGATTGATCGTGTGGAGAACGAGTTCCTAAACTTCAAGGATGGCAACAAGACTCATCGCCAGTATACCTCAAGATTCAATGAGCTAGCCCAACTAGTACCCCACCTGGTGGAGACAGAAGAACGAATGATTAAGTACTATGTAAAGGGCCTACCTCAAAGGGTCCGTGTACATGTGAAAGTTAACCTACCCTCGACCTTCGAGTCAGTAGTGAATCTGAGCGGAATCGTCTACGACGATTATGCCAACGAGGACCCTGCACCCGAGACACAAAAGAGGAAGTGGGAGAACCCGTCTAGAGGCACCGGAAAAGGGAATGTAGCAACTGAAGTTAAGAAACGAGGTCTGATGAATATGAAACTTGCAGGAAATGTGGAAGGCAACATCTTGGCGAGTGTCGAATCGGCACCACCACATGCTATAAGTGCGGGAAGCCGGGTCACTTCTCCCGAGAATACGTAAAAAACGTCAAGTGTCAAGTATGTGGATTGTTTGGACATCTGACAAAGAACTGCAGAAAGGCCGGCCAATCTGGTTCGTGAAAAGAGAGGGAAAAGGAACAGCCGCAGGCTAGGACTAGAGCCTACGCCCTAACTGAGGAGGAAGCAAGGGGAAACCCTGATGTTGTGTCAGGTACGTTCCTAGTTAATGATGAACATGCTGCTATTTTATTTGACTCTGGTGATAGTAAAAGTTTTATATCCAATGCATTTAGTCGTAAACTAGGTTGCACTATCAACACCATAGTAAAGGCCTTTAGCGTACAAACTGCCGTTAGTAAAAATTCGGCAGTATTTCAAGTAACAGAGGATTGCATCATAGAAATAGAGGGTCATAAGTTCCCTTCTAGATTATTCCTTCTTACCTTAGGAGGATTCGATATAGTATTGGGTATGGATTGGCTAGCTGCCAACGAAGCTCAAATCATATGTAAACGTAAGAGGATACACCTCAAAGCTTCTAGCGGCAGTCCAATTACGGTTTATGGGGATTGGAATTGCACGATGCCGAACATCATCTCGATGATCAAGGCCGAAAGTTACATGAGGCGCGGTTGCGAAGCTTATTTGGCATATGTTATTGATGATAGAATGAAAATGAATGAACTCAAGAATGTACCCGTGGTGTGCAACTTTCCGGAAGTATTCCCTGAGGATCTACCTGGGTTACCACCCGATCGGGAAATAGAATTTCAGATTGATTTATAGCCAGGAGCTGAGCCCGTTGCCAAAGCCCCCTACCGATTGGCTCCGTCAGAAATGAAGGAATTGATGTCTCAACTAGAGGAACTAACAGAAAAAGGATTTATTAGGCCGAGCATCTCACCGTGGGGCGCTCCGGTACTATTTGTAAAGAAGAAGGACGGCAGCATGCGTATGTGCATTGACTACCGCGAGTTGAACAAGAGGACATTAAAGAAAAAATACCCACTGCCTAGAATAGACGACCTTTTTGATCAACTGCAAGGTGCGAGTTGGTTCTCAAAGATCGATCTTAGGTCGGGGTACCATCGGTTGAAAGTAAGAGAAGAAGACGTACCAAAGACCGCGTTTCGCACGCATTATGGGCATTATGAGTTTCTCGTGATGTCCTTCGGATTGACCAACGCACCAGCAGCGTTCATGGATTTGATGAATAGAGTATGTCGACCAATGTTGGATCGATCAGTGATAGTTTTTATAGACGACATACTGGTATATTCGAAAAGCGAGGGTGATCACCACTGTCACCTAAGAGAGGTTCTGGAGGTGCTAAAGCAGGAAAAGTTGTACGCAAAATTCTCCAAATGCGCGTTCTGGCTTAGGGAAGTCCAATTCCTAGGTCATGTAATAAACCCAAACGGAATTATGGTGGATCCTGCCAAGATCGAGACAGTAAAGGAATGGAACGTCCCAAAGACACCAACAGAGATACGAAGCTTTCTGGGATTGGCAGGCTACTATCGAAGGTTCATTCAAGATTTTTCAGGAATAGCCTCGCCACTAACTAAGTTGACACGGAAGGAAGTGAAATTTGAATGGGGTCCAACCCAAAACAACGCGTTTGAGGAACTTAAGGCACGATTAACCCAAGCTCCAGTCTTGGCACTACCTGAGGGAAATGAAGACTTAGTAGTCTACTCTGACGCTTCGGGTCAGGGTTCAGGTTGCGTACTTATGCAACGAGGGAAGGTAATTGCCTACGCCTTGCGACAACTAAAGATTCACGAGGTTAACTACCCAACACACGATTTAGAGTTAGCAGCAGTAGTTTTCGCGTTGAAAATATGGAGGTACTATCTGTATAGAGTCAAATGCACCATCTACTCAGATCACAAAAGCCTGAAGTACTTTTTCGGGCAAAAGGAATTAAACATGAGGCAAAGGAGGTGGTTAGAGCTACTGAAAGACTATGACTGTGAGATATTGTACCATCCAGGCAAGGCAAACGTGGTGGCTGACGCTTTAAGCAGAAAGGAAGAATCGGAACCTATACGGATCAAAGCGTGTCAGCTGGTTATAACACCAGATTTGATGAGTGAAATATTAAAGGCACAAGATGAAGCACTATTAGAAGGAAATATAAAACGGGAAAGAATAGTAGGATAACAAGGGAATTTGGGTGCAAATGCATACGATGTACGAACTAGGTTTGGCCGAATGTGGATACCTAAGATTGGCGAGCTTAGAGCCAAAATACTCGATGAGGCCTATAAGTCTCGCTATTCTATCCACCCCGGGACAAACAAAATGTATCAAGACTTGAAGAAAGAATACTGGTGGCCTGGCATGAAGAATGATGTGACAGAATACGTGAGCAAGTGCCTAACGTGTTCTCTATTTAAGGCTGAGCACCAGAAACCATACGGTAAAATGCAACCTTTACCAATACCGGAATGGAAGTGGGAGGAGATCATGATGGACTTCATTACCAAGCTACCGCGAACAGCTAAAGGCAATGATACCATCTGGGTGATCGTCGACCGCTTGACGAAAAGTGCTCACTTCTTGCCAATACGTGAGACTTCTTCGTCAGAAAGACTAGCAGAAATATTTATCAAGGAAGTTGTGAGCAGACATGGTATGCCGCTGTCGATTGTGTCCGACAGGGATACTAGATTCACGTCAAGGTTTTGGAAGAAATTCAACGAAGCAATGGGCACTAGACTGAACATCAGCACCGCTTACCACCCCCAAACCGATGGACAATCGGAAAGGACCATTCAGACCTTGGAGGACATGCTCCGGGCCTGTATAATTGACTTCGGGGAGCTGGGAAAGCCATCTACTATTGGCAGAATTTTCATATAACAACAGCTATCACTCAACTATTGGTATGCCGCCATTTGAAATGTTGTATGGAAGGAAATGTAGGACCCCGGTTTGTTGGGGGGAAATTGGACAAAAGGATTTTGCAAGTCTCGAAGTGGTCAAAGCTACTTCCGAGAAGTTTGATCAAATCAAGGCTCGAATGAAAGCTGCAAAAGACAGACAGAAGTCATACGCGGATAAGAGAAGAAGGGATTTAAAGTTTCAAGTGGGGGACATGTTACTGTTAAAGGTATCATCATGGAAAGGAATCATTCGATTCAGAAAGCGTGGCAAACTAAGTCCAAGGTTTGTCGGACCTTTCAAGATTTTAGCGAGAGTGGGTCAAGTTGCTTACAGACTCGACCTACCCGTTGAGCTTAGTGGAATACACCCTACGTTCCACGTGTCGCATTTACGCAAGTGCCTAGCTGACGACACAGCTCACATACCTTACGACGAGATCGAAGTAGATAACAGTCAAAATTATGTAGAGGAACCGATAGCCATCCTTGACAGAGCTGAGAAACGACTACGCAATAAGTCGATTCCTCTAGTCAAAATACAATGGAAGCATAGAAAAGGGTCAGAAGCTACGTGGGAAAAAGAAGACGAGATGAGGGGACTATACCCTCAATAGTTTAACGTATAAGCAGTTTCGAGGACGAAACCTCTTTAAGGAGGGTAGACTTGTAACAACCCAAAAATAGTAATTTAGTAAATAATAACGCGATAGAGACTTACTTGTCATAAAACAAAAGAAAAATGGATGGGATTGGGCTCGGCTCCAACGGGCCGAGGGAAGCCCAGGTATATAAGGGTCAAGACAGAACAAGAACTCTCATTTCCACCAAAACTTGCAACCTAGAGAGAGAAAGGAGAGCTCGGGTCTAGAGATAGAAAGTTGACGGATCGACCCGAAATTGAAGGAGCACGTTACTACTGAGCTCGTGAGCAAAACCTCCGAATCAGAATCACAATCCAGGTAACGATTCGACCTTAAACTGAGTTTTTCTTCGTTTTGAAGTTTCTCGGGTTTTAGCTAAATAGGAGACGTTTTTATGGATGAAACTTGAAAATAAGCTTAGAACTGGCATTTAGAGTGAAAACCGCACCTTTTGATCAAAGAAAGTCGTAAGATTAGCATGATCAGATTAACATGCAAGAATTTCGGACTTGTCCAGGAAACAGGTGCTGCGTACTTATCAAGTACGTAGTAGGGATGTCCTGCGTACTTACCAAGTACGCAAGAGAAAGATCATGCGTACTTACCAAGTACGCATGAGCAAGGCCCTGCGCACTTACTAAGTGCGCAGGCAGCAGACCAGTAAGTAAAGTCAGTATGTTTAGAATGATTAAACCGTTAGATTCGGGGTTGGGTCTGATGTGTATTTAAACTACCTAATTCAGATCGTACGTGACGTTGTTGGACCTTTGTTTAGGACAACCAAGACTAGCTTTTCAGGTAAGTTCTATGTGCCCCCTTCTATGTTATGTGCAAATCATTTTAAATGTTTTGGGGCTGAAATGTATATACTAAATGAATAAATGATATGAATGCTAATGTGATCATACGTGATATACTAATATATATTTATATATATATATATATGAGAATGAATTATGAACAAAGAATGAAACGTATGTTTACAAAGAATGAATGAAAAAATGGCATAACGTAAATAAATGAAATCTTGCTTTATAATTATTTATATTGCATGTTATGAATGTATGTATACGTTATGGACGGAAACGAAGCTAACGGCTACTTCTGTAGACGGACGACCACGTGACTATTTGGCAACCGGGAAAGATACGTTCCTTCGCAAGCTAGGACATACAAAAAGCATTAATGGGCGGTCAAAGTAAATGCTAAAATAGTATAACGGTTGCATAAACAATAGTTCGTGTGGGAAACGGATGCCTTAGGGCAGACGGTAGAATAAGACGGACTACGACGGTAGGACGGTAAAGACGGACGGCCGAAGGTTGGCCGGACGGAAGTTAAGGCGGACGGTTTCTAGGACCGGACGAGTAAAAGGGCTACGACGGTAGGTTAAGGGCGTATGTCTTTGATATGATGTGCTTATGTTCAGTCTCGTACCCATCGCTTTGTTAAACTTCTTCCAAAACCGTGAAGTGAACCGAGTATCCCTGCCCGAGACAATGGACACCAGTACACCATGACGAGCTATGACTTTATTTATAAACACCTCTGCCAACTGTTTAGAAGAAAACTTTTTCACGAATGGGCAGGAAGTGAGCGCTCTTCCTCAGCCGGTCTACAATCACTCAAATGATGTCAAAACCTTTAGCTGTGTGAGGTGGCTTGGTAATGAAGTCCACCGTGATGTGTTCCTATTTCCACTCTGGTATCTCCGCGGGTTGGATCTTACCGTAGGGATTTTGGTGGTCGGCCTTCACCTGCAAACAAGTGAGACACTTGCTTACATAAGAGGTTACATCATTCTTCAGGCCCGACTACTAGTAATCCTTCTTCAAGTCTTGATACATTTTCATGGTGCCTGGATGTATAGATTAACGAGACTTGTGGGCTTCGTCGAGGATCTTAGCCCTCGCATCCTTTGGGTATCCAGATCTGGCCAAACCGAGTCTAAACAACGAGGGTGTTAATCTCTAGTGACTCTTGTTGACCCACCATTCTCTCCTTCTTTACATTTTACGGTTTAAGTGCTTCGTCTTGTGCCTTCCCAATCTCGATCATAAGATCATGCCTCACCATTAGTTGGCATGCTTTCACCCTGATAGGAGCAGGTCTCTCCTTTCGGCTCAGAGCGTCAGCCACCATGTTTGCTTTCCCCGGGTGATACAAAATTTCACAATTGTAGTCTTTCAACAACTCTAACCAAGGCCTTTGCCTTATATTCAACTCCTTCTGTTCAAAGAAGTACTTCAGACTCTTGTGATCAGAGTAGATGGTGCACTTAACCCCGTAGAGGTAATGCCTCCAGATCTTTAGCGGAAAGACAACTGCCGCGAGCTCAAGGTCGTGAGTCGGGTAGTTGACTTCATGAGTCTTCAGTTAGCGTGACGCATACGCAATCACCTTTCCTCGTTGTATCAACACGCAACCCAATCCCAGATTAGAAGCATCAGAATAGAACACTAAGTATTCATTGCCCTCGGGTAGGGCCAATACCGGTGCTTGAGTCAACTTCTCCTTCAATTCTTCAAACGTCTTTGCCTGAACCGAACCCCATTCATACTTGACCTCTTTCCTTGTCAACTTTATTATAGGCGAGGCTATTCTAGAGAAATTCTGTATGAATCTCCTATAGTAGCCCGTTAATCCCAGAAAACTCCGTATTTCGGTCGGCGTCTTCAGGTTGTCCCATTCTTTCACCGTTAAGATCTTTGTCGGATCAACTATAATTAAAGGAATTGGGCTTCCCTTTATTTCCGTTTTATTCTTCTCCCCATGAGAATCTTACTAAACGCTTCAATAAAAAATGCTCGGTCAAGCTTAACATGGCCAATTCACCAACCCTTTAGTTTATTTGGGATTCGGGTCGCTTCTTAACCCGAATCGTTAACTTACGGGTTTTCGGGATGTTACAAATTAACCATTACACTACCTCTTGGTTTCTATTTGATCACCTTTATGACTACATCAAACCCTCGTCCAGATCAACTATAATGCCATTCTTGTTAATAACGTGACCTAGGAATTGGACTTCCCTAAGACAGAACGCACATTTGGAAAATTTGGCATACAACTTCTCCTCCTTCATAGTATCTAGTACTTCTCGTAAGTGACAAGCATGATCGCCTTCACTCTTTGAGTAGATGAGGATATCATCTATAAATACTATTATGACCTATCCAGCATCAGACGAAAAACTCTAATCATCAAATCCATAAACGCTGCTGGGGCGTTTGTCAATCCGAAGGACATCACCAGAAACTCGTAGTGTCCGTTCGTGTGTGAAATGCGGTCTTCGGTATATCCTCCTCCCTTACGTTCAACTGATGATATCCTAACCGTAGATCAATCTTCGAGAACCAGCTTGCGCCTTGCAGCTGGTCGAACAAGTCATCGATCCTAGGTAGCGGTGATATGCCCTAAATTATACATGTTTTGCATGCATAATAATCCCCATATTATGGTACTAATTGATTAATAACCTTGCAATTGATACTTAAAATGTTAATATTTCATAATTGTAGGTTGTTCATTGTCCTAAGATAAACAAAGCTAAAATCAATCAAAAACACCAAGAAATCAAGCCTTTTGGAAGATCATTCCCGAGCTTTGACCCCCAAGAAGTCAACCAAGGTCAACAACAAGCAGCTAAAAGACGAAGCAGGGAGCAGGCTGGGGGATGCACGGCCGTGCATCCCATTGCACGGCCATGCAATGCCTTCTCTTGCTCCCCAAAGCCTAGTATATTGTCCTGTGTACCCTGTTTGATTCCCGAGGTGTTTGCACGCCCATTCAAACCAATGCACGGCCGTGCATTGCACATTTTGAGGCCTATAAATAAATGGCATGAGTTCTTCATTCTACACACCTTACCGGACATTATTATAGCTCAAGATAGTCTGTTTCTGTAGTTTAGAGTAGAGAGTAGAGAGTAGAGAGGCTCCTCCTCTTTATCCACAATAGGGGAGCCTACGAAACTCAGCGTTACGCTAGTTAGGATGGCCATTCGTGGTTAAACTCTTTGTATTGCTAGGGTGAAGATGAAGTTTGGTGTATGTTAATGTTTAACGTATTAATCTAGTGATATGTTTATGTCTTTAATTATTCGCTCTTAAAACCACCTTATATGTGGGCTTTTTATTATTAATATCAAAACTTGTCTTTACACTTGTGAGTGTTCTTGATTTTAAAGCGTAAGACCGTAAGACCTTTTTAATCAAACTTCTCATGATGCTTGTACGCCTTTATACAAGTGGATTTTGATACGCCAGTGATTGGTTAATATTGATAAGGTCGTACGTCTTTATACAGACTTATTATGAAACCAAGAAATGGTGAACTCACGTTGGGAACGATACGTCTTTATACATGGTCCCATTGTTGCACCGCCTCCCGATGAACAAAGTCTAATCACACATTTAATAATAATAACTAAGCACTTAAGTTTGATGTCCTACACCAACTCGGAGATAACACCAAAGAGTTGAGGGTAACGATGTCCCTAGCTGGGAGTCCTACCATTTTATTATTAAATATTATAATTCGTGAACCAAATGTCGTGAGAATGAGGCTCTAGCGGTGTCCCGGGTCACACATTTGTATTAGTCATACCACCGGATTAGTCAACTTAACATTATCATATACCAAGCGAATTCGAAGCCCAAAGCAATACTTTTCGTGACCTGATCATCTTCGAGATACTTACTTTCTTGCTATTTACTATTCTGTTATTTACATTTCTGCTACACACTTCACGCACGTTTTTACTTTTATGTTATTTACTTTACCGTCATTTACTTTTCTATCATTTACTTTTCTGCTTCACAAGCACACAACACTCACTCACTAATTAAAATGGCTAAACGATAGCAAACGTTGAGTATTGGAACTCGACCGTGTCCATTGGTTTGATACTTGATTCTTACCTAAATTATATTACGTTGCGATAGGTACACTTGCCTATTGTGTGTGTTTTAAGTTTGAGTATTTATCATTTTAATTATAAATTTAAAACATGATCTCGTGAAATCAACCAAACAAATGTATATTTATACATATTTTATTTATATACTTAATCACGTGCACATCAAGTTTTTGGCGCCGTTGCCGGGGACACGGTGATTTCAAGAAAGATTCGAGTTAACGGATTAGCTTTTTAACCCTACTATTTTCCATCTGTTTTTATGTTACGTTTTGTTGCAGGTAGTGTATGATCCATAGCTCCACTACTGGTTTATATCAACATTTAGCAGAGCCCGAAAGATTCTTTCACCACCGATTACGATAAACCCGTACTAGAAGAATGGACGCAGAAAACCGCACGATTTCCGACTTTGCAAGACCGTCACTTCACGCCTTTCCGAATTTGCAAGACCGTCACTTGGCCTTTCTCAACTCAATTAACTTAGCAAGGGCAAAGTAATCACCGAGACTAATGAAGAAGTAAAAAGCATCACTACCAATGCTGAGCAAGTTGACTTTATCGGATCAAACCGCCCGCAAAACAACCCCTACAACAACACTTACAATCCTCGATGGAGGAACCATCCGGATTTCAGCTGGAAGGATAACAACCAAGGACAATCTGGTCTCGGACAACAACAACTTAAACAAAGACAATCTCAAAACTTTCAGCCTCGTCAACAATTCCAGGGAACTAACAAGCCAAGTAACGGGTTAAGTTTGGAGGACGCGGTAACTAAGTTGATTTCTACCACTGAAAGTCAAGCCATCTTAGCGGATGCTCGTCACAAACAATACGAGGAAAAGTTTAGTCTTTACGAAGCTGATTTTAGGACACAGAAAGCAACTCTTCAGTCCATTGAAGTACAACTAAGGGAGATTGCTAAACTCTTATATGAAAGACAACCAAGATGTCTTCCAAGCAACACTGAACCTAATCCAAAAGCGAATGTAGTGCTATCACTCTGAGAAATAGTAAAGTTTATCTAGAACCTCCATTACCAGGGGAAGAAGAAGTTCAAACACCATTGAGGGAGATATTCACTGGAGTACCACTTCGTCCACCTGTCATAGAATCAACCGCTCAAGAAGCGCCACCAAAGGAAAATCCATAACCCACTCCAGTGAACACTCCTTCTAACATCCCGACAAAAAGAACCTTCAAATCTCACATACCGTACCCAGGAAGGCTAGCAAAGCAAAGGAATGACGAACAATATGAGAAATTCATCGAGCTTTTAAGCCAGATTCATGTCAACCTGCCTTTCCTAGACATCATACAGCAGATGCCAATGTATGGACGATTTCTGAAGGATTTCCTCACTAACAAAAGAAACATGGAAGAGGCAGTCAAAAAGACTAATCAACGTGTCGCTCTCATTGAAAGATGCCTTCCAAAGAAACTTGCAGATCCTGAAAAGTTTTCTTTACCATGTTCTATCGGTCCACTGCCGATAACTTTTGCACTCGCTGATCTGGGAGCAAGTGTGAACGTAATGCCATATAACATGTTTAAAAGATTGAAAATTGGAAACCCGCAACCTGTCAATGCTACTATCGAGCTTGTGGATGGTACTGTTAAGTCACCTATAGGAGTCATTGAGAACTTACTAGTAAAAGTGGGCAAGTTTGTCTTCCCTGTCGACTTCATAGTCTTAGAAATGGGACCCGATTACTCTGTGCCTTTAATTTTGGGTTGCCCATTCTTAGCCACTTCTAGAGCAACCATTGGCATGAACAAAGGTATTCTTACACTTCGTGTTAGAAAACAATCGGTGGCCTACAACATTAGGGGTAACGAATGTTTATCCAATGATTCCTTTGAATTTGCACAATTCATAGACACTAATTTGGACTACCAACTGAAGAAAGCTAAGGAAATCAACAAGAGAAAGAAACCAAATATCGGCAAGGATCTCGACAACACTAACTGGATTGACAATTACTGGGATCAGTAGCCGAAGTCATCAAAGAAAAGAACTTTGAAAGAAGGAAAAGGAGATACGGGGGAGGTCTAAAGCCCCCGCCCAAAGAAAGATTGATAAAGCATGTACGGGTCCGGCCAACGACCCTTAAATAAATGTGGTGCTTCCGGGAGTCAACCCGATGATCATGAATAAATTGAGAAGTTGGTGCATACGGCAGAACACATGGACCCCAGGTTTGTTTACAAATTCAAAAGTTTCACGTACTTCAGCCTCCATGTATGCCTTCTCGATACTAGGACCTTAGTAGCTTAACTACTACCTGTTATTTCCATTTCTATTTTTATGTTTTTCTTTATGTGTCAAGTAGCATAACATCACCAAGTAGTTTCTCTATTTCTTTGAGGAGTTTCACTCCCCATCTACAAGATTGGACGCCAGCAAATCACATCAAATTTGTGAGAGATTTGACGGAAATTTTTGGCGTATCACTGACTACACTCACAAGTTTTGGCCATAGGTTATATACCGAATTAACCGGGGGAGTACCAGTTTCTTTTCCCTTAAAACTTCATGCATTTAAATTCCTGCATAGCATTTCATTAAATGCATTTGTACATTGAGGGCAATGCACAGTGTTTAGTGTGGGGTGGGGAATTAAAGATTTAGGACAAATTTGTTTCCTTAAAGCAGTAAAACTAAACTCATGATTTTCTACCCATTTGACTAAAACTTTACTTTCATCAAAACTTATTTTCTTAAAAACCCTAAAAATTTTAAACCCTAAAATCTGAGCCTTTCATGAGCATTTCTATTATCATATTTTCGCATGCTCTTTCGTTTGGTATACCGAGTGTTTTTCGTTTGGATTTTATGCAAAATTAGAACTTGTATGGCTTATACATATCAAGACCATGAACTAGTAATTGTATGGAAATGATTGAGGCACCTAAGACTTTATTACCATTATATTATCCTTAAACCCAAAATACCAAAAACAATATCCGCCTAGATAGCCCTTTGAGCCTTAGCCTTTTCGTTTCTACCACCCACATTTATCACCATACCAACTTTTCGTAAACACTGGTTATTGGCTAATTTTTTCAAGATGGAGAATTATTAGACTATCTTATGTCGTTATTTCAAGTTTACAACCATTGAGACAATTTGGAAAGAATCTGTTTCACTCAAAGGAATTGGAATATACAAGAAGAAAGTGGATGTATTAGGAGAAAACAGTCGAATGATCTACAAGGAAGATATGGAGAAATTATTTTATGAAAATTGAGGAAAGGGATTTATTGACAAGTTAGTCTTGATGATATGTTGTTTGAAAAAAATAGAAAAATGAGAAAAGAAAAAGAAAGAGAGAAGTTGGTCTTTTACTGGTTAGACCTTAAAGAGCTGGATATGCATTCTTTTGATTTCAATTTGCTTTCTTGTATTCATTTCGCAAAGCCTGAATTACCCGAACTCCGAGAAAAAAAGTTTTCAAAGCAACAAGTGATGTAAGAAAATGGTGGCACAAGCAAGAACAACTACCACCATTCTGCGACTTATCAAAGAGCGCCGCCAAAAGAAGAGGCAAAAGATATGGCAAATGTGTAAAGTGTGGCAACTGGAGCAACGATGGAAAATGCAGCAAGAATCAAACTTATTCCCAATATGAGTATACGCATCTGATCAAAGTAGGTGCTATTAGGTTACAAGCCGAAAGAACCATACGGAAAGGCAGTAATGTGTACTACGCAGTGAGGGAAGAGTTGAACATGATAAGAAGTATCGGTCTTGGCAATCTGACCATAAACGAGCCCTCAGATTAGTTATACCCTCGTTATCTGAGTACTGTAGAGGGTCCCACTAGTATTTTCCATCTTAAGCTAGGAAGCCGTAGCTGTGTGTTCCACGATAGCTGCAGCCCTTGAAACCCTTTTAAACCCTAAAAACCCAAAAAGATTTTCATTTTCACCCTTTATTTTCTTTTAGCTACATTACAACCCTTTTAAGTCCTCTTGATTCATGCATACTACTTAGTTAGTTTGGTGGAGACTTGATTTGCATACAAGCTTATGATCATTGCATAATTCGATTCGAACTTGAGTGTTTTACTTAACTTACATTATCCACATATATATAACCCTAGAGTTGAGTGAACATTGTGAGGAGTGATAAATTATGCATAATTGAAGTTCTAGTACGCTTGTCATAGATTCCATCATCCTAAAAATAGAAAAGCACAAAAATAGAATAAACGACTCATGAGCTATCCCGGACTCCAACTACTTGGATCTCTCTTACCTTTTGTAAAGTTTTTAGTTATGGGTCTGATAATGCATGAGTTTGCTTGAGGACAAGCAAAGTCTAAGTGTGGGGTATTATGATATGTCCTAAATTATACATGTTTTGCATGCATAATAATCACCATATTATGGTACTAATTGATTAATAACCTTGAAATTGATACTTAAAACGTTAATATTTGATAATGGTAGGTTATTCGATGTCCTAAGATAAACAAAGCTAAAATCAATCAAAAACACCAAGAAATCAAGCCTTTTGGAAGATCATTCCCGAGCTTTGACCCCAAGAAGTCAACCAAGGTCAACAACAAGTCAACAAGCAGCTAAAAGACGTAGCAGGGAGCAGGCAGGGGGATGCACGGCCGTGCAATGCCTTCCCTTGCTCCCCAAGGCCTAGTACATAGTCCTGTGTACCCTGTTTGATTCCCGAGGTGTTTGCACGCCCGTGCATTGCTCAATTTGAGGCCTATAAATAGATGGCTTGAGTTCTTCGTTCTACACACCCTACCAGACATTAGTATAACTCAAGATAGTCCGTTTCTGTAGTTTAGAGTAGAGAGTAGAGAAACTAATGTAATATGACAAGGGCATGGTGGATACGCCGATGGTACTTCCTATATATAAGTGCTCTATCATATTATCAGAAGTAGCGTTGCTCATGTCACGTGAAGTTTTGACCTAGACCAATGTTTGTGAAATCTCTTATCCATTGATAATTCTTGAGCATATTAGACTACATCTTAAACAAACCCTAATCATCAAATTCCCATCAAATCCATCCCAAGTAATGCATTTCACCTTCAGAATCCAAATTACTATCCTACAGTTTTCTCCTTAAGTTCATTTCAAAACTAAATTCATTATCATTGACACACTAAATTCATTATCATTATCATCATTCCTACCTGACCTAGAGAAACAGACCTGAATCTTGTCATTGATTGCACTCCTCAACCCAACTTTCAAAGTTCATTAAAGATTAAAACGTGGCCCGAAACCATCTATCAAATTCCCTTAAATCCGTGATTATAACCTCTCCTTTTGGATTCAAATCAGTCATGACCGTGTATTGACCACATATCAAACTTCAAATCGAAGGATTGGAGCCAAATTCGCTAGATTGTTAAACCGATTAGGAAACCTCCATTTTCTTTTCAAAACCCACGAACCAAGCTTCAAATCCCGCTGATCTCGGGTAATTACCAGTGTAAACGCATATTTCACCTTCCTAAATGTATACCCCTACCACTCATAAGTCGAATCCACCTCAAAACCGTTTTCTTTCTCTCTAATTCCAATCGGCGCAAGGAAGGTGAAACGGGTCTCGATCTCGCGAGGACTCCAGACGGTTTGAGTTCCTTCTTACTTCTGAAATCAAATCCAGGTAACTACCCTTGTCGATTATCGCATCACTGACCTTGATTCTTCCTTTGTTCGATTTAGGGTTTGGTTTTGGGTAAGCCCTGATTTGCGACCTGTATTTGTAAGGAGGAAGGCAATCGGGGAGTTTGGGTTTTAACTATGGCAATCTGGATGGTATCACAAATGTGGTTCTGGTCCAATGGTTAACAACATGACACTCCAGCAAGGAGGTCGTGGGTTCGACCCCTACAAGCGACCTCCGCGCCAATTTTTTTGTTCCTGCTTGTATTTTCCTCACACTCACACAAATCTATAATCATAAACAAAAATTGATATGTTATGGCGAGTAAGCGAGTTTTTTTTTCAAGAGCGTTATAATTGTCCTTTTGTAAATAAAAGAAAGGGGTATTTATATATAGGTTTTATTGTTTCCTAAAAACATTTAGACCATGTTTAAATAGTTATTTCTTTCTGTTACCACTTGTAGGTCCCCGATTCGGTGCGTGACGGATCTCTAGACTCGCGGTACGACACGGTGATAACGTGCGGAATCCATGATCAACGTGCTCGTGTAACTCAATCAACAACAACGGTGTAAATAAACTTTTTGTATTCTACCAAGATATCAGTTTACAAGATTACACTCTAATCAGTTCCTCCTGATCTCTCTGTCTCACTCTGTCTACTGATATCTCCTATTTATAGCCACATACCTGCACCAGGCGAACTACTGTGCTTAGGCGAACTTATTAAGTTCGCCTCTAATAGGCTAAGCGAACTTATTAAGTTCGCCTCTGATAGACCAGGCAAACTTATTAAGTTCGCCTCTGATAGGCTAGGCGAACTTGTTAAGTTCGCCTCTAGCAGAACTTACACAGAATTTTATCAACAGTTACAAAACATGTCCTAACAGACTCCCTTATAACTGTTGCTAACAATTCTATCAATTACAAGTCAAAGACTCTAAGACTAAGACATAATATCTTCAAGCTCGTTGTCACCAGAATATGCTCCAACAGACTCCCCCTTGACAACAGCTTCAGAAGATTGTCATCCGTCTTCATATATCATCAAACACGTTGTAGTCTTCGTCTTGTTCATCTGCACACTCTCTTTCTATCTAGAAGAAAACTTGGGAGAAGGACCCCTTGTCAACTTCTGTCTGCAATATTAAGTTTTTGCAAAGGAGAACAACCAAGAATAACCAACAATTAAGATTTCCATGGAAGCTGGAAAAATAAAATCTTTTTGGATTTTCAAACATAAGAAACACAAAATCTTTTTGGTTTTTCTCTATATAAACTGAAATATAAAATACAAAATCACATCTTTTTGGTCGAACATCACGAGTAAGAAGATCATATCAGTATATATGATGAATCAATCACACATTTTGGATATAAAATCCATATAATATCAAATGGTATCCTATGTCATTTTTTCAAGCCTTGACTAATCAAATCAATATCTTTCAAGATTATCACACTCTATCTTTTCAAGACTTTCATATTGCATGTTATGATACGCGATAAACATTCAAAGAAAATAGGATCAGGCTATGACACACAAATTCAATTTGTCAATATTATAAGATTTGAAACTAAAGCATCTCATTCCCACTTTCTTGTGAGTTAAGGTACCATTTAAGTATGAAATACAACATGTACCCCACTAGTATGCCAACAGAAAGTAAATGCACTATCTTCAAGACATATAAGATTTTACTAAAGATTATCCGAATTTCCAGAATGAGGAAACATCACTTAGCACATGAATAGCAGAATCCAAATTGGATTGTATAGGAATCAATGAGATTCAGAATCGAATGATTCAATGTCTTGGCTTATATATGTGGAATCATAAGATTCAGGTACGTGGATCCAACTGTTATCTGGATTATGAATTCAATGGAATCAGTAAAGATGATTTATCAATATGATCCAAGGGCTAGTATATGTTTGACAGATTTTGTCAAGTACATATCTTGATTATACTTCAAATTGCATGCTTTTCGGGACTTTGGCACTGAAGCAAATCGAATGAATAGTGCTAAGGATATAACCCGAAACTGATCTCATAGGACAATCCTTATTAAAAGCTAATATTCTTTATCTGATAGTGATCTTTTAACGCACACACCCAGACATAAAATGGGTTAAAATCACAGTTGTAACATATGCAATTTTGTTTTCACACTACTAATGGTTCAGTGACGCTTTTAGTCTACTGACAATTCAAATTATATGCATACACAACACTATCATTTCCTATTTGTGCAGTCTCTGAAGTTTAGATCAAAACATATAAAATTCAGATATATTAACATAAAGCACCAATCAGTCAATCTAAGGTCATGTGTGAAAGAACATCTACTGATGTACTATCATCTCTTCTTTAACTTCAAGTAATGTCGATTTTATCTTTTTCAATTTGTTTGGCTTTTTCAAAATCTTTTTCAAAGAAAGTAAAACAAACGAAAATAAACCTTCCATGAAAACATTTTAAGAAAAACATTTTACTTGGTTACTCAGGATTAAGCAATTCAATCAATTAAAAACTCAAACCAATGTAATGTAATTGAATGCCTTTGCCTTTTGTCATCAACACAGTTCTGTACTCCCCCTGTCCTGTAGACTCCCCTCAACTAGTCAAATGGTTGCATCAACGACTTTATGCTCACCATCATCATCCTAAGTTTTAGGTTATCATTTGGACTTTGTAAAACTGTTTCCAAAACATTGTGTGTGACATATTCTCCCCCTTGAGCATCAAGTCGTTGAATCAAATATATTCACAGTTATCAACAACTCTTTACTCATGCAGATGTCATTCCCTGTCATGTGCTTAGAACCACCACTATCAACAACCAAAATGGTATTAATAGTCCCTCTTGGTAAATCCTGCACAACTAACAAGAAACATTAATTTGAAATTGGGACCCAAGCCATGGTAGTCATGGGTCGTCCATCTGTATCAAAATAATAAACCTCACTCCATTCACAATCGAATCTCTCATCGATTTTCGGAGATTGTTCCGACGAGTCAGAAACAGAAACTTTAGATTTCCAAACATACTTCTTTTCATTAAGTTCTTTTTGCTTAAAATGTGAAGTGTTTGAACATTTTCTTTCATTTAAAAATTGACTTGATTGTGAAAACTCTTGTTGTTCTAAAAGTTTTCTCAATCTTCTGTTTCTCCTCCGTCTTTGAGGTCTAGAAAGCCTAACCTCAGATTTTGAAATACCCTTTGGTATAGCATGAGGTTTAACCACATTTGGGTTAACATAAGGCTTACCAGGAGTTCTTACCTTTTCTGGAGTAACATGTCGGTTACCTTTGGCGTTGTGAGGACAAGCAAGCCGAATATGACCAACAAGACCACAGTAAAAGCAAGATCTCGTCTCACGATAATCTCTCATATAAGGAATCTTCACACGATTAGATGCATTTGAAGAAGATTCTCCTACATGAACTTCTTTTTGCTTTATTTTCTCTCGAATTCCAGATTTTTCAACAGGTTTTGATTCAGGCTTCATCTTCTCAGGAACTACATGCTTCTTTCCTTTATTTTTGTAAGGACAGTTCACCACAATGTGTCCTATCTCATTACAATGAAAACATGTACGCCTGTCTTTATAATCTCTGACATATGGAACTCTCCTTGAATTTGAAGAAATTCCAAATGTAGAATTTCCAGATGAATTAGAATCAACCTTTAATTCCTCAACTTTAATTTCTTTAGGTATCCCCTCTACCTTAGCTTCATCAAAATATTCATCATCACTCTAATCAGAATACACCATATCTTCACCTGTGACTGGATTCACCTTCAATACAGTCTTAGGATCTAAATCCTCATCATTTATAATCTCAGGTGCAACAGAATAATTTCCGTTGAATGGTGGAGGAACATAACCAATACCATTAGTTCCCTTCCCCTCTTCAGTATTATGATGATAATATCCTAATAAGAATGATGAATTTCCAAAGCTTTCTAACTTTCTATGCAATCTGAGCACCTCTGCTTTAGATTCAGCTAGTTCATTATCTTTCTCAACAAGATCATTATTTCTTTTCTCAATTTCTGCAAAGGACATATCCAGGTGATATGCCTGCTCTTTGATCTTCAAAGTCAGAGAACTTATATCCCTCTTCAGTGATTCTATTCTCTCAACACACACATTCTCATTATCTTTTAATTTCTGATTTACCGTGTGCATCGATTTCATATCACAAATGAGGTTGACGTTGTCATCCATAACCCTCATCATTTTATCCTTAACTGAGATACAGTTAGAACAAAACGTCTCAGAGTTAGAAACTACCTCAGCTTTTAGTTCTGAAGAAGATGCACCAGGAGCCATGAAAACGTCATCATCAGCTTCACTCTGTTGATCAACAATGTCAGGCTCAACATCAGTGTCTGATACACTCAGATCATCTTCAACTGTCTGGAAGCTTACTTCAGTCTCTACATCACTCTCGGTAGACTGAGTACTTTCACCAGATCGAATACTCTCACTATCACTTAACTCGGTAGACGAATCACTTTCAGAAACACTCTGCTTTACTACTTCTTCTTTGATCAAGACCACAAACGCTTGAGAATTTGCTTCACCCTTTTTCTTCAAAGCTTCCCATAGATCTGTTGAAGTTGGACACTTCCCGAGACTATGAATGATTTCTTTTGGTAAAGACAACGTTAAAGTTTCACGCGTCGTCATCTCTCGATCAAACTTTTGCTTTTCTAGTTTACTTAGAGCTGTCACTAGTTTAGGAACATCATAATATCCCATATAGTCATAAGTAGGATGCACATATACTTCAAATATGGATGTCCAAAAGTTTTCATCAGTTTCTGATACGAACTGTTCGAACCGGACTTTCCAGCTACGAAAATCTGATATGCACAAAAGTCTCGGTGACATAGTTTTAATCTCATTATTATCACATGAAATTGACATTTTGAAATTTTTACGAAAATATCCGGAAAAAATTTTCCCGCCAAAATACTCTTTTTAAAAAATTTCGAAAATTCAAAATATAAAAAATGATTTAAAACGACCATATAAGCTTTCTCTAAAAAATTTGGACAAAAAGAATTTTCCCGCCTGATTTTTTTTTTTTTTTTTTTAAGAACACTAAGTTTGCCTGATACTGTACAAGCGAACTTGACCCGAGCGAATTTGACCCGAGCGAATTTGACCCGAGCTGCACAAGAACTCAGCAAGTTCGCCTAAAACAGCTGAAACAAACTCATAAACCCAAACACGAACAAACTCGGCTGAAAATCATGATTTCTGATCAAAATGATGAAATTAAGCAATTCTGAACCGTATGATTATGTAGACACTGATTAGGAACAATCCTATCGGATCAATTTCTTCAAACCAATCCAAAATCAATCCAAATTGATCAAAAATCTTCCATTTTTATCAAGAACACGAAAAAGATGAAAAATCCTTCAAATCTTTGAATTTTGATGTTGATTGGACACGAAAACACCACGAATCTTCTGCTAATCAAGAGCAAAAGCTCTGATACCACTTGTAGGTCCCCGATTCGGTGCGTGAAGGATCTCTAGACTCGCGGTACGACACGGTGATAACGTGCGGAATCCATGATCAACGTGCTCGTGTAACTCAATCAACAACAACGGTGTAAATAAACTCTTTGTATTCCACCAAGATATCAGTTTACAAGATTACACTCTAATCCGTTCCTCCTGATCTCTCTGTCTCTCTCTGTCTCACTCTGTCTACTGATATCTCCTATTTATAGCCACAGACCTGCACCAGGCGAACTTAACAAGTTCGCTTCACTGTGCTTAGGCGAACTTATTAAGTTCGCCTCTAATAGGCTAAGCGAACTTATTAAGTTCGCCTCTGATAGACCAGGCGAACTTATTAAGTTCGCCTCTGATATAAGTTCGCCTCTAGCAGAACTTACACAGAATTTTATCAACAGTTACAAAACATGTCCTAACAGACTCCCCTATAACTGTTGCTAACAATTCTATCAATTACAGGTCAAAGACTCTAAGACTAAGACATAATATCTTCAAGCTCGTTGTCACTAGAATATGCTCCAACACCACTAACTATATAGATGACGAATGGTAATGTGTATCATGAACCCTATTATTTTATAAAAATAATTTTATGGAAACCTAAAATCTCTATGACTGATTAATTCCATAATTAACAACTTTAAAGCTGGAACAACTATTTTTATCATTTAAATTAATTAAGATCTTATGTTTTCTATATAGAAATCATTTAAAAGCATTTTAAATTAAACTATTTACATGTTCTAATCAAGCATTTAAAATAGCTAACTTTATAAATCTTGGTAATATTTTATAAATACAACGTCGTTTCATAAAAACAATTTTATAAATCATCTTTCCAATAATTATCTATTTAGGATTTAAAATTTGTATTTAAACAAATATAAATGTTTCTAAATAAATATTAATACATATATATTTTACAATTTCTTTGTTCTTTTAGGAAACATTTTATTTAATATTAAATAAATAAATAAAAAGATTTAATTTATTTAAATCAATTATCCTTTTTCATTTATACTCCATTTAGGGTTTAGACTATATTTGAGATATCTCTTAATTATATATACAAATATATATTTACATTACATTTTGACACATGTTCATAAATAAATAAATAAAATAAATTTATTTATTTAAATTATATTTGAATAAATATAGTTTCACACTACTTTTTCTAAATAAATAAATAAAAAGAATTTATTTATTTAATTTAGTTAGTCATTCAAATTAAACCCTAAGCCTCTCACTATTAACTTTGAACTTACATTTTTTTATTAAAATTCTTATTCAAATACAAACACCAATGCATACACATCCCTTACATGATATGACACCAACCCTTTGTACAAGTCCCTACACTCACTCCCATTCAAACCCTATACTTTACCTTAGACATTATGCATATTATTAATTCAATTCCATACTATTTCACTCTAGGTCAAACCTAGTGACTTGCAAAACACTTGTGCTACCCAAAGCTCGTGTTAACTACTACATTTGATACAAGTGAGTTTACATAGCCCCTTTTTATTTTTGTACATTTTAGGGTGAAACATGTTTTGCATTGAAAACTATTTGCAATTACAATATACAATTCTACATTATGATTACTTGTGTACTTTGTGCTTGAATGCTATGAGTTGAACTACATATACATGACACACTCGTACAATCATTAACTTGCGCGGTAGGCCTAAGGTAGTACCTAACATGATCATTTATAGGGGAAACCGATACATTTCTTAACACGAACCTTAGCGGGTTAGTGTATACATTTTGGTACTTCACGCAGTTCGGGGGACTGTGCATACATAATACACGGTTTGATTGTAAACTAGTTTCGACTATAGATTCTCCATAAAATGCCTTATTTACCATGTGTCATATACATTGTATAAACCATTTAAAAACTACATGAGATATCTAAACCTACGTATGCTCACCAACTATTTATAGTTGACCCTCTCATTTTAAACATGTTTCATGTACGAACATTTAAGTTGGTCAAGATTGCTTCATTTAAGTCGTGGACCTAGTTAATTAAATGGAAGAACTTGTTATGTATTTCAAATTTCTTGTATTGTGGATTTGGTTTATTTGTTTATGAAATGAAATGTGATGTATTAATATATTACAACATAGTCAACCATGTGCTCATGAACAGTCTCCATGTTTCGCCCCGACGTTTCCGCCGTCGGTTGGGGTGTAAAAATTCGCTTTTAAAACCACCTTCTCTGTGGGCTTTTTATTATTACCTAAACTTGTCTTTACACGTGTGAGTGTTCTTTATTTTAAAGCGTAAGACCGTAAAACCTTTTTAATCAAACTTCTCCTGATGCTTGTACGTCTTTATACAAGTGGATTTTGATAAGCCAATGCTTGGTTAATATTGATAAGGTCATACATCTTTATACAAACTTATTATGAGACCAAGAATTGGTGAACTCACGTTGGGAACAATACGTCTTTATACATGGTCCCATTGTTGCACCGCCTCCCGGTGAACAAAGTCTAATAACTCTTTTAATAATAATAACTAAGCACTTAAGTTTGATGTCCTATATCAACTCGGAGATAACACCAAAGAGTTGAGGGTAACGATGTCCCTAGCTGGGAGTCCTACCATTTTATTATTAAAGATTATAATTCGTGAATCAAATGTCGTGAGAATGAGGCTCTAACGGTGTCCTGGGTCACACATTTGTATTAGTCATACCACCGGATTAATCAACTTAACATTATCATATACCAAGCGGATTCGAAGCCCATAGCAATACTCTTCGTGACCTGATCATCTTCGAGATACTTACTTTCTTGCTATTTACTATTCTGTTATTTACATTTCTACTACACACTTCACGCACTTTTTTACTTTTATGTTATTTACTTTACCATCATTTACTTTTCTGTCATTTACTTTTCTGCTTCACAAGCACACAACACCCACTTACTAATTAAACCGGCTAAACGATAACAAACGTTGAGTATTGGAACTCGACCGCGTCCATTGGTTTGATACTTGGTTCTTACCTAAACTATATTACGTTGCGATAGGTACACTTGACTATTGTGTGTGTTTTAAGTTTGAGTGTTTATCATTTTAATTATAAATTTAAAACCTGATCTCTTGAATTAATCAAACAAATATATATTTATATATATTTTATTTTTATACTTAATCACGTGCACATCGAGCGGGTATCTGTTCTTCACCGTTCATTTATTCAGTTCTCTATAATCGATGTACATCCTCATAGACCCATCTTTCTTCTTTATGAATAGAACCGGAACACCCCAAGGTGAAATGCTCTGTCTTATGAAGCCTTTATCTAGAAGTTCTTCCAATTGCGTCATCAACTCTTTCATCTCAAGTGGTGCTAGTCGGTATGGTACTTTCACGACGGGCTGGGCACCTGACGTTAAATCAATCTGGAACTCTATCTCCCATTAGGGTGGCACTCCAGGCAAGTCCTCCGGGAACACCTTCGGATAGTCACACACCACGAGCACATCGTTCAGTTCCGTTACCTCTTTCTCTTTATCAATCACGTACGCCAGAAAGGCCTCGTATCCGCGCTTCATATAACTTTCTGCCTTGATTATCGAAATGACGTTTGGCCTCGGGATATCTTTATCCCCATAAATCGTGACTTCGCTACCATCAGGAGCCTTGAGTTGGATAACCTTCCATTTACAGACAATTCTCACCTCACTGGCAGCTAGCCAATCCATTCCCACTACCACATCGAATCCTCCTAATGTTAGGACAAATAAATTAGCAGGGAACCTATGGTCACCTATCTTTATCAAGAAATTGTCTACAACTTCTATTACTTTCGTGGTTTTAACCACAACAGTTTCTACGCTAAAGGCCCGTTTTACTTTATCAACTGTGCACTTTATTCGATCACGGAACGTAGAGGAAATAAAACTTTTAATAGCGCCGGAGTCAAAGAGTACGGATGCAAAGGTGTTATTAAGGATAAACGTACCTGACACCACGTCAGGGTCTCCCCTCGCCTCCTCCCGAGTCAGGGCATACGCCCTCGTTCGAGCCCTCAACGTTTCGGCCTCCTTCCCTTTCCCCGCCTCTTTCGGCTTCCGACAATCCCGACTTAAATGCCTCGTTCCTCCACAGTTATAGCATCTCAGGGCGCCTTGACAATCACGGGCAAAGTGGCCCGACTTTCTGCACTTAAAGCATAGATTCGACCCCTGTAGACATTCACCCGGATGCTCCCTTCCACATTTCTCACATACAGTCTGTCTGCCCACCTTAGCCTTTTTATCATTCGGCTCGAATAACTTTCCACCCGTGCGTTTACCAGGCAGGGTCAACTTCTTCTTAGGCTCATCAATAACCACATCATTCAGAGATGTCATCATACACAACGCCACTCAGCTCCACCACCAAATCGAACTTACAAGGGGTGTTCGCTTCAACATACGTGCAAACCTTGTCGGGTAGCCCCCGGACATAATAAGTAATCCTTCTTTCCTCAATGGCGATCAAGTGTGGCACTAGACGTGCCAAATCATTGAACCTCGTGGTGTACTGCCAGTGAGTCATATCCCCGGCCTTTATCCCCATAAACTTTCTTTCCACCTTTTAAATCTCATTTCTCGGGCAAAAGTTTTTGATTACCAGCCTTTTCAACTCATTCCACATCATTACATCAACGGCGTTGTCACCCTTAGCCTGCCATACCCCCTCCCAACAATGGGACGCCTCTTCTCTTAGCGAGTTCGCAACAAACTTAACAATCTGATCCATCTGGCACTTGCTGAGACGGATGGCGACTTCCATTCGGATCACCTAGTCAAAAGTTGCCACAACGTCCTTTTTACCGGTAAGTATCGGCGGGTCACACGCCTTGAAAGACTTGTAGTCGCAACCGCGAGCAAGCGGCACGTCATTCATGGTAAGAATAGGTCTTTCGGCGCTAGGGTTAGTACCAGCCGACACATTCGTGCTTTTCATTGCGTCAGTCAGCATATCCGGTAGGTTGGCCATCGTTATCTTAATGATTTCTCGAGCCAGTGCAGTCTTCACCTCAGGCTCGAAACTGTACTGCTGTTCAGTCACCGGGGTATCCACGAGATCATGTTGGCTTACCACAGGGCTGACATGCACGCTTTCCTCATCATTCTACCTTCGGTTAACGGGTGCCCTACCATGACGTCAGGCACGTCTTCCACCACGATGTCCTGCCATTTATTTCTATAAGAACAAAGAATCTAATGCCATCATGCTAGTTTACAAGAATAACTCAACAAGTATTGTAAGATGTTAATATACACTTGCCATATGCAATTATGTAAGACCCCAAAACCGGGCACCCTACAGTTAAATCTCATCACTGGGTATTCTCTTTAAAAGCACTCGTTTTATTAATCAAACATACAACGGAAGTCTTTCTAAAAATAATAATCATCTTTTGTACACATTATCCTTACTAACCTTACCTCACGAATTCCTACACACCAATCCGAGTAGCACCGCTCCCAAGCCTAGATACATTGTCCATACTTCTCACCTGCAAAACAATCTAACGAACACATAAAGTCAGCTACGCCGAGTGAGTCCTAATAGTTTAATTCAAATAAAATCCATTACTCATCATAAATATTATTTATCTCCACTTAGGACACCCCGGTCCTTATAAAATAGTTTCAACATTTATTGACACATAGATAACTTCTATTATCTTACAATATCCCGTAAAAGCTCACCACCCAAGACTCTTCCCCATCATTTTAACCGGTAAGCCTCACCGACATGGATCGAGCTCACTACACTAATAAATCATATTCTACAACACATTTTAACTAGAAAATTGACTAACGCAACCAACTCCTAGCCATCGACTTAACCAACCTTTACTCAGGCTCTCACAAGTCAACTGACACAACAGTTATGATCACATGCCATCATCTCGACATAACAGCCAATCTAACGCTAAACACCACATCAATATAATCTCATGCACAATCAATATAACTCAACACTTGCATGCAATTTAAACACATATAAAAGCACACAAAGACATACCTCATCACATGCACCCTCGTCAGGGTTACCCTCGTCAGGGCGTTCGACACACCTCGAACTCATCACTGTCCTGTTGGACATTGTCACCTTTGGCGACTTCCCGAAGGACTTCGTCCTCCACAACCCCGGTTGTCGTGTTGCAAAGACAACAATGCAAACACAATAACAAGCATATAACACATAACATCACATATTATTTACATGACTAGTTAACTAGGTTGGTGCCCCATGCACATTCCTAGGATAACATATCCTGCACATACTCATAAACGTCTAACTCATATCCCGATTCATCCCGAACCAGTCATCATACAAAACCCCACTATTATAGCAGCACACATGCAAACACTATGACTCGTTTCCAAAGCACATACCACGTACGTGCACACACTACAACACCTCTTAGTCATACCCGCACAACATGTAAACTCATCCTCTGACTCACCACTAATAGGTCATTATACAACACACAACCATCATACCCACATTCTAAGGACAACACATAGACCCCTAGCCCCGCATTTGAATGCTTAAATTCATATACTCATCGGGTTAAACCCTAAAACTCGTTTCACGTTTAACTTAGTAAACAAATCATGTAAGTATGCACGATAGCCCCAAAAACAATAAAACGTGTAAGAAATATGGGATTAGAAACTCACCGGTTACGAGGTTCCAAGTCCTTGCCCTGCAACCCATCCTTTCGCTCCAACCCGAACCTGTCAAACGTTCAATTACGTAATCAGACACGTCGAATAATGTATAACGTAAAACCCTATCCTAGTATCAGTTATCCATCATCCCATTCATCATGCCCAAGCTCCACAAACACATGTGAACACAAGCTGGGTTCCCATGCATGCGCGTAAACCCGCTGTGCAAAAATCCTAACTCGGTGCTCCTCCACCGTGCGCCACCACCACGCCCTTGTCGTCTTCGTCATCCCACAAGGCCCTAGCTGAGCCCTACCCGACCAAAACCACCTTCGTACTCTGCCGTCGTGCACCACCACCACAGCCCACGCCGACCGCCGTCTCCTCTTCGTCGTGCCTCCCCGCTCGTCTCCTTCCCTTCTATCCTCTAACCCCGACAGTCCTTCACCATGCAAACTGGGCACTGCCGTGACCCGTGCTTGCTGTCTACCACCGCCACGCACCATCAACAACCATCTCTGCCACCCGTCATGACTAGCAGACACCACCGTGGACAACGCAGCCGTAGCCATTGTCAGGCACCTCCACAGCAACCTTACAGACGCCGCCGTGCATCCCCGTCCCGACCTCCAGCAGCTTCCATCTACACCGAGGTCACAACCTCAGTCGGCCACTACCTTCACCTCCACCTCTGCCGTCGCCCACGGCCAAGAACCTCAAAACCTACTTGTATTTCCGAGCAAAACAAGAGTAAAATGTAAACGAATAGAAACCGGAATTTACCTGATCGCTTTCTTGGTCTCTGCTGTGTGAACACCACTTGGAACCACCGTGGTCGCCCCGTCGCCGACCTCTTTTCTTCTCCGATCGTCCTCCTTTCCGTCGCACACTTAGGGTCAAGAATGGCCCTAAGGTTTGCGTATAAATTATATATATACCTTCCGATGTTTCGTTTCGGGTCCTTCCTATTTCGTCTAACCCGTTTTCGTTTTGAACTATGAAATAAATGGCTAATCGAGTCCCTTTATTTCTGTTTTATCCCGCTCCCCATGAGAATCTTACTAAAAGATTCAATAAAAAATGCTCGGTCAAGCTTAATGGCCAATTCACCAACCCTTTAGTTTATTTGGGGTTCGGGTCGCTTCTTAACCCGAATCGTTAACTTACGGGTTTTCGGGATGTTACAAATTAACCATTACACTACCTCTTGGTTTCTATTTGATCACCTTTATGATTACATCAAACCTTTGTCCTAGTCTAATGTTTTCTAAGGGAAAACCGTACTTACTACATTAGTGTCTGGTGCTTTGGCTCCAGCTACCCGTACTGTCATCCGTTACTTGGTCCCATTCTCAGTTTAAGTCCAGACATCGGGGATGTCTGAATCTCTCAAACTATTGCTCTGATACCAACTTGTAAGGCCCCAAACCCGGGAGGCCTCACGTGTTGGATTTACTCATTCACAAACAGTTCTTAAACTTCAAATAAAATAAGCAGCGGAAATTAACGTCACTACATCGTCATAAAAACAAGACTAATTAAAATATTGTCTTAAACATTAGACATTCAAATCATTCAAATGGGATGCTAGTCTCATAACGCCGGTAACTCCTCGGGTAGCCAATCAGCATCCATCATCCATCATCTATCCTTAATCTGACATGCATACTAAAAGTCAGCTAACGCTGGTGAGTTCAAGTCTTTCATTCGTTTAAGGAAATGGTTTGTCATTCGTCAAATCATTTGTTAGGGGTTTTAACATTCGTAAGAACACAGGGCATACATTCGTTCATCATTTACATTCATCATTTAATATTCATCGTTTAACATTCATCAATTAACATTCATTAAGTCATACATTTATTTGTCTAAATCTGTATCACCGTTCTTCCCGTTCGTTTCGTTCTCGTTCGCTTATCACCCTCACTACTCGTAAGTCAATAAGGTAACATCATCGCCCTTACGGCTCATAGGCCCGCAAGGTGTTAACATTCATCGCTCTTGAAGACTCAAAGGTCCAAGGTCATCCCTTTCCTTCTATCACTGTTAGAACCCGCAAGCCCCACGTGATTTCATTCTAGGGTCACGTTAACCCCGAGTAACCGTCGTTACCTTTCCCCTGCCAGTTGATAACCATTATACACATTGATATGCCACATAGGCGCTACCCTTGTTATACTTATGGCAAAACGTGCCACAAGGCTGGGGGCTTACATCCCCAGACTTCATTAGTCTATTCCTTAGTTTAACAGATTAGACATGTGATGAATTCTTTAAAACTTTCGCCTAATTCTTTTCATAAATATTACGTTCATTCACAAAACCCTTTTCATTCATTTAAAACCATTCATTTACATCAGTCCCTTGGTAAACATTCATTTCGTACACGTTCTTGTTTCAAACATCGTTTCTTTTGAAAACCGTTCATTTATAAACATTATGTTTCATTTCATTTCATTCGTCCTTTCATAAATATTCAGTATGCACATCACCCTAGAAACAAGTAAATAGGGATTCTTGACTCACCTATTTATTCGTAACTTAACCTGAATCGGACGTCTAGCTAACACGCGAAATTTCATCATTAACCCTAATGTTGCCTGACAGTGTCATGTGACAGTGTCGTGTGACAGTGTCGCATGACAGTGTCACGTGACAATGTCGTCTGACAAGGTCAGTGCCACCAGAACTTGCGTTCTGGACTTAGTATCGTGGAACTCAACCGTCGCCCACCTCAGTGTCGCCAAATGTCTTTGGCGACACACCGAGTGTCGCGAGGGAATGACACGTGTCCAATCATTGGATTTCTTGGGCACAACGCCATCACCCTAACCTCATCCCCGTCAAGTGTCGCCACTTGAAGGTAGCGACACTGGCAGTGTCGCCTGATGAACATCATCTCCAAACAAGCCCGTTTTCCACCAAAGTTCGTAACTTTTTACGTCCAAAACGTCTGTTTAACTTCCATAATCATATATCTGAGCTTTATACCCCCTTTTCATACGTAAAACTATGCTTTTAAAGATCAAAACCCTAATTTTACCTCCGAAAACCCACTTAGACTGAAAACAGAGGGTTTAGGTTGGATTTTACCTCAAAAGCAGCGTTTCTTCTTCTGATCTTGCTCCCAAGCCGTAAACAAACAGATTGGAGCAATCTTTAAGCAAAACTTCAAGTTACTCTTACTTTCTATATATTATATAAAGTTTTTTATTTAAAGTACAGAAACATATAAATAGCAAAACAAAATGACATAGAGGTATAGATTCTTATATTTTTGAATTTTCAATTTATAAATTCCACATATTTAATAAAGGTGTTTTTGATTGTTAGTACCGAAGTAGTTGAAAATTATCTTTGTTTGGAGGCTATTAATTGACATGTAACCTACTAAGGCTAATATTCCGACTAGGGGTTAGATATCTCATTCATTATGTGCCCTTTTTGCTCTAGAGACTTAAAAACAGTTCGCCATACTTTTACTTATTGTGGTGTTGCCTCCGCGGCTTGGTCATCGGTTCTAGCGTGGTTACAATTACCTGGTCTAACCACAATGGATCATATGGAGTTCCATACTTGGCTTGATCAAACTTCAATGTCGGTTATCTAGAAATAAGAAACTAGTTGTGGAAGTAGTTCTATTTTCTACTTGGTGGGTGATTTGGAAGGCTAGGAATAAAACCCTTTTAAAAGCCAACGACCTGAAGACAGAGCTAATGTTTGATTCAATTTTACATTTTTCGTCTCTGGATTGTAAGTAGAAATAAAAAAGTTAAAGTTTCTTGGACCGAGTGGGAGTGGCTTCAAAACCTACCTCTTTTCATGTAACTTGTTCCTTTTGATGTTTAGTTAGCATTTTCTAACCATCATCCTCTACATATTATCATTTTTTTGTTCAAAAAAAAAATGTTTGAGCATTTTAATTAACTACCACATTCCTTAAACTTAATAAAAAGTTTTTCCACACTCTGTAAGTCTTATTTTGGTTGCATCCAAGACTGGACCTATGTATTCTATAATCTATATGTTGTTTAAATTCGTGATGTATTAAATTAAAGCGTAAACTACGGTTTTAGTCCATGTGGTTTGGTTCAAATATTACTTTTAGTTCATTAGTTCTAATTTCGTTTTTTTAGTCACTGTGATTTTTAATTTGTCCCAACCAACTTGTAACATCGGAAAATTTCAAGAAAAACTAAGGATTATGGTTTAAAGTAAAAGTGAAAGGAGCAAACTTGGGAAAATAGCAATAAGGGGGGTCTCCCATATACCTAGCCTCTTCCCCTCATTTTTATTTGCGCAAACCATTCCATTTACCCATTCCACACTTCACGCAAACTAAGAGAGGGGGAGAGAGAGAGAGAGAGAGAGAAGTCGCGGTCTAGAGAGAAAGAAGAAAGAAACGTGATTCAAGCCGTTTTCTAGCTTGGTTACGGTTGAAGATCGATAAGAGCCTTCACGATTTTGAGGTAAAAAGTTGCTCTAAATCTAAATCCATACTTTTCCATGGAAATGGGGTTTTGAGTTAAAATGAGGTTTTATCCATAAAGATTACATTTTTACGTATGGAATCACACAAAAACCAAAGATCTAGCTTTCTGGATACTAGACAGATGTTTTGAACGTTTAAAGTTTGAATCTTGACGTTAAAACAGTCCAGAACTGGGTTCATGCAAAGTTAGGGTTTTGATAGTACAAAGAACAAAGTTCTCGCACTAAGTACTCGCAAGGAGTACTCGTGCGTGAACTTAAAGATCACGCATGCATGAAACTGCGAGTACTAGGAGTACACGGACAAGTACTCATGCGAAAAATCTTAGTACACGCATGCATAGGATCTGCTTGTACTTGAGGTATACGCAAATATAACTTGTGTGTGAATTTAGGGTTCATGCATGAACACTTGGGTGTGAGAACTTGCGTTCTCGCAGAGAGAGAAGGATGGGAGGATACTCGAATGCGTGAACTTGCTTTAGGGCCTAAATTCATTTAATTTACTATTACAGATTGAATCTAGTTGATAGAGCCCGCAAGACCAGTCAGAACCCGACCTTAATAGTCAATTAATCACATGTGAGTTCTAGAAGCCTGCTTTTAAATGTTTTATAATGTTTCAGGCTGATGTGCACACATAACGAAAATGAAGTTTATGAAAAGAAGTTTACGAAAACGAAGTTTGTGAAATGATATTTTTAAAGTGAAGTTATGAAAATGTGTTTATGAAATGTTTTGCCTAAGAAGTTTATGTAGTGTTTATGAATGAGAAATTATCTAATAAAACGTATAAATGCTTTAACTGAAGTTTGAAGTAAAAGAAGTAATTGTTTTCTGATAGTCACGATATGAACGAATTTGCCATGTTTCCTTTGGGAATCGAAGTGAAGTTATGTATGCCCGAAAATACCTTTTTAGGGGTCTTTGTGGTTGGCCAACTGTTGGACAACTGATAGTGACGACGGTTATCAAGGGGATTAACGTGATCCTTAAAGTTTGGTACGTGCTACTCTTTAGAGCGTCGTGCTTGAAGTTTGGTACGTGTTACTCTACGGAGTACCGTGCTTGAAGTTTGGTATGTGATACTCTACGGAGTACCGTGCTTGAAGTTAGAATTGACGGTTACGAGAAGGCGCATATTCGATATATATGTTGACTTATGTTTTATGTTATTGCATGTTTACGTATGCTTTTATTATAGAAGCTTAACTCTTATGTTTTGGCAAAATATTTGAAGTTAATGTTTTATGTAAAACTAGAACTCAGTCAGCGAAGCTGACTTTTTAGTATGCACATTCAGGTTAAGTGAAGGAATGGAAGATGTATGGATGCTTGGTTAGTAATAAAGAGTTACCTAGTCATCAAAGAAGTTTGGCATCCCGTTAGTTTTGGGTTATGAACAATGTTATGTTTTAATTGTATGAACAAATTATGATGTGATGAATGATTTTCCGCTGCGCTAATGAATTCAAGGTTTAAGAACTATATGCTAATATGTAAATCCAACGCATAAGGCCTCCCGAATTTGAGGTCTTACACAACTACGCATCATTAACAGCATCCATCTTTTCTATTATATTTTTATGAAAAGACTAAAATACCCTTGACATAAATAATAAACAAATAACCCCCTTCTACTCCACACCTCTTCTCCCAACCCTAAATTCATCTCTCTCTCCTTCACTACCATTTCTTCTGCAGAAACCACCTCTCCTACAATCGCCAAATAACACCACCAATTGTAATCGCCACAACCTCTACCATTCAAACTCTTAAAAACCCCACCCCAACTCATCCTTTCATTCAGCCGCCTCCCTCCCCCGACCAGAATCTCCAGGTCTGTTACACACCACCAGATCGTTAAACAAATTTAGAAACCATCTTCTTCCAAGTCGTGCCTGTTGGGTATTTTTGCCAGTGATGATCAGTTAGATTAGTTATAAAAAACGGTTGATAATTAATTATAGATTGATAATAATTTATTTAGTAATTATTAATACGCAGCGGAACGAAACCGATTCAACACAAAATAAAAACCCGACAGGATCTGGGTTACATAACATACGAATACGGAATATAAAGTTAAATCTAACTACCAATGAGATAGATATACCTCGGTTAATGATTAACCGGTTGAGACACCAACGTACAACGAACCTATGCTAGATCACGAACCGAAACACGGGAACAAAGCGGCGCCGGTCGGCGGCGCTGGCTTGAGGCTGCCGGAAAGATCAAAGGCTGAAGCCTTTGTTCCTTTTGGTCGCAACTTTTGGAAAAAAAGTCAATCGCCCAAAAAATCTTCTTTGCGGCTTTTTCCAAATCGTAGGTCTGTGCAACCAATAATTAGATTATAATTATATAATAATTATAAACCCTAATAATTGTTTTCGGGCCCAAAGTCCAATACGAGACAAAAAACCTGTACCCATTTAATTGTTTTAATAAAAGATTAAAACAATAAATATTTATTATTTATAAACCAGTATAAATAATAATTCCCGTCTAACGAATATATATAAATATATATCGTCTTGCTAACAGATCGTAATTACCAGTTAAGCGGGTTAAGTGTATTTAATGTTCGTTGCCCAATGTGTAACTCTTACGGGTCATAACTCGGTCAGTCGCGTTGTCCATCGGGTCTGTCCATAAAATCCAACAATCTCCCACTTGGACGATCCACGATAAATCAACGCAATCAGTCAGCGGCGCTCTAGCTGCACATGGCTGTCCCTAACAAGGTATGACGCTTTAAAGTCATTAACCAAATGTCTTGGTGTTAGTAATAGCTAACTAAAGCAAGACAATAGACTTATGGAAATAGTTGTCATTCATCCCTTCCGTATAAGACATCAATTGAATCAATGAGACATGGATTTAGTTCATTCTCATATGGCGTTCAATTATTATTGTTCTCGATCAAGAGTCAAAGTGGTCCAATCAAACACACAGTAAGTTTGGGTAAGGCCTTACACTTCACCAGTTTGAATCACGAGGGCGCCACGATGTCTAACTGTTACATATCATGTAAGAGTACAGAATCCCTTATCGACTACATACAACTCCCACTGAACTTCAGATTTGTTCCTAACCAATGCCTTTATGACTGGCAGTTACGCGACAACGGTTGACAGTGATTAAAGAACAGCCCTTGGTAAACGAAAGTTCTAGTATGCATCTCAGGTCAAAGGATACTAAATGAGTATACCAATATCAAAACATCTTATGATTAAAATCCATGAAGATGATTTGAAGCGAGTTACATCCAACGTCATCCAAGATGAGGTCTGTGAAATTGGAAGTCAACTACTTGAGTCCAAGTTCAGAATAGTCTTAATTCAGAGTCGTTCCCACGATTCTGATCGACTACGGATGATTAAGAATACAAGATTCATGGATTAAATGTATTAAAATCGAACACAGTTGTAAGAATTCAGAATTGCATTTAAATCAGTAAACCAAAAGAATTCAAAAATACAATTGTTTAATTGTTCACACATTTAAAATACTAAATCAAAACATATCACTAGCAAATCTAAGACCAATAGCATCTCTGTGAAGATCATGCTTGTCCTGAGTCATGGGCTTAGTAAACGGGTCTGCTAGGTTTTGATCAGTGTCTACTTTGCTTATCACGATGTCACTACGTTTCACAATTTCCCGTATATAGTGGAACTTTCTGAGAATGTGCTTGGCTTTGTGATGAGATCTGGGCTCTTTGGCTTGAGCTATAACACCTGTGTTATCACAAAGTATCTCGATTGGTTGGCGAATACTCGGAACCACATCGAGGTCAGTAATGAATTTCTTCATCCAAGCAGCTTCCTTAGCAACATCTGATGCAGCTATATACTCAGATTCGGTGGTTGAATCCGCCACCACACTCTGCTTGGAGCTCTTCCAGGAGATGGCTCCTCCGTTTAGAGTGAATATGAATCCTGATTGTGAGCGAGAGTCATCTCGGTCAGTTTGGAAGCTGGCGTCAGTGTAACATCTTACAGTGAGCTCTTCTTCCACTCCTCCAAATATTAAGAACATGTCTTTAGTCCTTTTCAAGTACTTCAGGATGTTCTTGACTGCAGTCCAATGGGCAATGCCAGGACTTTGCTGAAAATGACTGGTCATGCTTAAAGCATACGAGACGTCAGGCCTGGTACATAACATTGCATACATGATAGAACCAATCGCCGAAGCATATGGAATTGCTTCCATACGCTTGGTTTCAATGTCCGTTGAAGGAGATTGCGATTTGTTCAGCACGGTGCCTTTAGTCATAGGAACACCTCCTTTCTTGGAGTTTTCCATATGAAAGCGTGCCATGACTTTGTCTATGTATGTGCCTTGACTAAGCCCTAGAAGCCGCTTAGATCTATCCCTGTAGATCTTGATTCCTAGAATGTAGGCTGCTTCTCCAAGATCTTTCATTGCAAAACAAGTTCCCAACCTGTGTTTAACATTGTTAAGCATAGGGATGTTGTTTCCAATGATAAGTATATCATCCACATACAAGATGAGGAATGATATAGTGCTCCCACTAGCCTTTCTGTAAACACAAGGCTCATCTTCACTTTTGACAAAACCAAACTCTTTGATCTTTTGGTCAAAACGAAGATTCCAGCTTCGAGATGCTTGTTTGAGTCCATAAATAGACTTATTCAGTTTACATACCCTATTAGGATATTTTGGATCAACAAAACCATCAGGTTGTACCATATAGACATCTTCAGAGAGATGCCCATTAAGGAAAGCGGTTTTGACATCCATTTGCCATATCTCGTAGTCATAGTACGCGACTATGGCAAACAATATCCTGATCGATTTGATCATAGCAACGGGCGAGAAGGTTTCAACATAGTCAATGCCTTGAGTCTGAGTAAAACCTTTCGCAACTAGCCGTGCTTTATAGGTGTGTATATTTCCATGCATGTCGGTTTTTCTCTTGAAAATCCATTTGCTCCCTACTGCCCGAGATTCGGGAGGTAGCTCAACCAAGTCCCAGACTTGATTATCACGCATAGATTGCATCTCGGCGTTCATGGCTTCTAGCTATTTTGCAGATTCTGGATCTGAAATAGCAGATTTGTAGTTAGTAGGTTCGTCATTAGACTCGGCTACTAATAGGACCTCGGTACTATCAAGATGCCATAGGTATCTGTCAGGTTCTTTGCGAGTCCTTACACTTCTGCGAACGCTTGTGTTTATGTCTGATTCACCAGCAACAACTTCTTGTTGTTCAGACGCTCCGACTTCATCAGTGGTTGTTTGTGGTTCTTGAATTTCTTCAAGATCCACTATATTATCTCCAGTTCCTCGTTCAAGAATTTCTTTCTCGAGGAAGTGTGCCTTCCTTTTGATGGAAATAACATTTGCATCAGGATGGTAGAAATAATATCCGCTTCTGTTATAGTATCCAACGAAAACGACCTTTTCGCCTCTAGGATCGAGCTTGTCATCAGAATCGCTGGTGACATATGCATCACATCCCCATACTCTAAGGTAAGACAGATTGGGTTTAGACCCATGCCATATCACATATGGAGTCTTGTTTACCTTCTTAGTCGGTGCCAGATTGACAATGCGGGCGGCGGTCATAAGAGCATAACTCCAGAAGGAGTGAGGCAAGTTTGTTCTACACATCATCGATCGAACCATATTAAGTAGGGTTCGATTTCTCCTCTCGCTCACGCCATTAAGTTGGGGTGTGCCAGGTGGAGTAGGTTGTGAAACTATTCCACGCTCCTTGAGATGATTTATGAACTCTGTGCTGAGATATTCACCACCTCGATCTGATCGAAGTGTCTTTATCGTTTTACCGAGTTGGTTTTCCACTTCGTTTTGAAACTCTTTGAACTTTTCAAAAGTTTCATGCTTGTGTTTCATAAGATAGACATAAGCATATCGACTATAATCGTCGACGAATGAAACGAAGTATCTTTCATGATTTCTAGACATGGTTCTGAAAGGGCCACATACATCCGTGTGTATGAGTCCTAGCAGATCCTTGGCTCGTTCACCAACGCCGGTGAAGGATCCTTTAGTGAGTTTGCCAGCTAAGCAAGACTTGCAGTTTTCAAAGGATTCTTGTCCGGTGGATTCAAGGATCCCTTCGGATTGGAGCCTTTTCATGCGGGCCTTGCTTATGTGACCAAGTATACAATGCCATAAAAATGTATCATTAATGCTAGATTTGATACATTTAGAAAGATTGTATATGTTATTATTAGTTTGAACATCAACCTCATAAATTCCATTTCGAGGTTTAGCCTCAAAATAGAAAATATCATTTAAGTAAGTAGAAATATTAATTCCATTAAAAACGTACTTAAAACCTTGTTCAAATAATAAAGAAACTGAAATAATGTTTCTGGTTAAACCAGGTGCAAACAAACAGTTATTTAAGATAACTACAAGGCCAGAAGGACATGAAAAGTGAAATGTTCCAGTTGCAAGAACTGGTACTCTCTTCCCATCACCAACGATGAGTTCCATGTCGCCTTGTTTCAGCTTCTTTCACTTTTCAGGCTCGTGCAATACATTAACGATGTGATAAGCACATCCGGTATCAAATACCCATGTGTCGCTGGAGATAGTGAAAAGTTCAATAACATAGATAGAAATACCAGAAGAGATGCCTTCACCATTTGCTCTCTTCGATCTCAGCTTAGCTAGATATTCAGGGCAGTTACGTTTCCAGTGCCCCATATTATTGCATTCAAAACACTGACGCTCCTTAGGAGGGGGTGCTTTTGCAACTTTCTTGTTTTTGTTGGTGGCATTCTTGGCAGCAACAATAACTTGCTTCTTACCTTTGATGTTATAACCCCTTTTCTTGGTTTTGGGCTTGTTAACACCAGCAGATTTGACCATCAACTCTTGATTAGTCTCACTTGATATTCTCATCTCAACCGTTTCCTGCATGCCGTGCAGTTCGGGCATAGTCTTCTCCCATGTGTTCATATTTAAGTTCATTACGAAGTTGTCATAAGAACTAGGGAGAGAGTTCAAGATGAGGTTGGTGTCATTCGGTTTTTCATTCTCAAGCAAAGACTTGAGAGAGAATGAGGAGTGAGATTCCTTTTCAGTAGACATCTGTTAAATAAGCAAATTAAATGTTAATTAGTATTTTGGATCTAATAAATTCTTATATTAATGACCCATTGCAAGAATAGATTAAGAATAGAGAATCTGGTTATATCAATTAGTAATGGCGGCTGTGGCACGCAACATTAGTAAGTGATTTAGGCAGACTGACAATAATTGCCAATTGTGGAAAAATGCACAATTCTCGAGTATGAGGCCGCTAAGACAACTCTTGTCTATGCATTAATACGTTTAGCCTCATCTATGCCCACTTTTGGTCTCCATACAGCTGGGGCATGTAATAGAGAGAAAAGTAATAGTCGCCCTAGTATAGGTGAATGTGGAAGGGCCGGATGTGTCAACGAAACCATTGCACCTTGGAGGGATAGGTTACGCACCAAGTGCGGTGCTATGGCTCCAAACACTGGTGTTTCACGTTATGCCCCAAGTGTTCCTTATAGTAGGATAGCATAGACTAAAGATTTTAAATATGAGATTTAATTTTAGTGTTTACCGAATAGGGTCAAACACAACGAATGATAAATCATACGTGTGTTGTAAAAGCCAGTTTTACTATATATTAGATCGTGACAACGTGATGAACCCTTTCATCTCTCAGGACACTTAATTTTAAATAACCTATTAAAACTAAGTTTGTCGCGATGTAATTAACCAATTAAAAGTTAATAGTTTAAATGAACTATTAAGTTATTCGTTTTGAAAATTTAAAATTAGTTTAAATTACAAAACTTTATTGGTTATCATTTATTTTAAAAACAAATCTTTTGTTTTAATATAAAAATCCACAAGTTGTAAAAAATTAGAACTTGTTAATTTGATTTTGAAAATTTTGGTATTTGGTTGGTATGTTATAACATTTATAAGATAAAAGCAACCACAATAGCAAACACAAAAATATGTAAATCATATGGCCAAGGAAAAAGTGTTTGATCTTGCTAGAGCCTAATAGCAAGACCAAACTAGGTCACGGGGTCACAACACACAAACAACCACAAGGATGAACTTCGTGCATGCATCTAGCTGTTTCGTGTGACTCCCACTAAATCCAAGATCATGTCTCTGTCTTCTGTTTTGTCTTCGGGTCTTTATCTTTACAATATTTATACAGAATACAAAAAAATAAAACCCTAAGCTATTACAACTTTGAGCCATCAAAGGGGGCCAAAACATAAAAGCTAATCTATTACAATTTTGAGCCATCAAATGGGCCAAACCATAAAACCAAAAACAGAAAACAAACACAAGACAGGGTCGGGCCAGATTTACATATTTAATACAATCAAATAACTGGGCAATCCTTTTGGTCAAATAAAATAAAATAAAAAAAACTTTGACCAAAATAAATAAATAAAAATTGCCCTAAAAAGATCTAGATCAGAAACTTTAAACAAGTTAAAGTTTGTGATCTATAACCGGTTAAAAGACCGGATCCGATTCGTATGTCGTAACCAAAGCTCTGATACCACTGTTGGGTATTTTTGCCAGTGGTGATCAGTTAGATTAGTTATAAAAAACGGTTGATAATTAATTATAGATTGATAATAATTTATTTAGTAATTATTAATACGCAGCGGAACGAAACCGATTCAACACAAAATAAAAACCCGACAGGATCTGGGTTACATAACATACGAACACGGAATATAAAGTTAAATTTAACTACCAATGAGATAGATATACCTCGGTTAATGATTAACCGCTGGCTTGAGGCTGCCGGAAAGATCAAAGGCTGAAGCCTTTGTTCCTTTTGGTCGCAACTTTTGGAAAAAAAGTCAATCGCCCAAAAAATCTTCTTTGCGGCTTTTTCCAAATCGTACGTCTGTGCAACCAATAATTAGATTATAATTATATAATAATTATAAACCCTAATAATTGTTTTCGGGCCCAAAGTCCAATACGAGACAAAAAGCCTGTACCCATTTAATTGTTTTAACAAAAGATTAAAACAATAAATATTTATTATTTATAAACCAGTATAAATAATAATTCCCGTCTAACGAATATATATAAATATATATCGTCTTGCTAACAGATCGTAATTACCAGTTAAGCGGGTTAAGTGGATTTAATGTTTGTTGCCCAAGGTGTAACTCTTACGGGTCATAACTCGGTCAGTCGCGTTGTCCATCGGGTCGGTCCATAAAATCCAACAGTGCCTACTCCCGTGGCCAAAAACTGTAGATCTAGGAACCATCTTCTTCAAATACCGGTTGTGTATTTGATGATTTATTTAACACCATTGATTCCTCTTTCAACGCAACATTTGCTGAAAAAAGTTACATATCAAACATGATGAAACTGCTTTCACAGACAAATTGTCAAACAGTTGAAGCCCATAATATAATAACATATTTTTCCAAATTATCAAACGGGTGATCACCCAAAATTAAAATGGAAAGAAACTACTCTATTAATCTAGACCATCATATACCAAATACCCATCTGTGAATTTAAACAAAAATTCAAGTATCCATCATCAGATACAAGTAAATTAACAAAGGTTTTATTGATCAAATTTTACGAAAATGAAACGAACTATCGTTGATGAGTAGCACACACAGAGGAAAAAAACTGAAAAATCAAGTATCCATCCCCAGACACAAAATCATTAACTAGTTATACCTTCTCGATCACGCTACCGACTCTTGACAATTCTCCAAGAAATTGAATGATTCATTTGGGGATAAAACTGGATTCAAGCTCCATGTGTAAATCCCACAATTTCGGATCATAACAGATGAAGATCTTCCATAATTGAACAATAAACTTGCAACAAATCGACGATGAGAATTAAAGGAGCAGACGACCTTAAGGGGGTGGGGTCGTCTCCACCAATGTGGGCATTGAGATTAGAGGGAGACTGGCGATGAAGAAGATTAGTAATTATGGTGGTTGAAGGCGATTACCTAGGTTGAAGGAGAAGGGTAGGAGCCTCCTACCCTTCTTCACCGGTGGTGGCTAAGGGCAGATTCAAACAAAGAGTTGTTGGAGATTGAAGAAGAAGTTGGGTGGTGGTTATAGGGGGAGGAGGAGGAGGTAGTCGGAGATCAGAGAAGGAGAGGGTCAACGGGGAAGTCAATCGTAGGGGGGGTAGATGAACGTCGATTACGGTTGGGTGAAGGTTTTGAGCTTTTATTGTATTAATAATTATTTTTAATAAAGGGCATTTTAGTCTTTTTTTTTTATAAAAAACTAACAGGAAAGTTGGATGGCGTTAAGACCTCGTAGTTGATTGGGACAGATTAAAAACTACAGTGATTAAAAAATCAAAATTAAAATTAATGGACTAAAAACGATATTTGAATAAAACCACAAGAACTAAAAGGATACTTTACTCATGAGTGTTCAAAAAAGAACCTAATAAAATTAGTCAAACACAACAAATTCGTTCTTTACAAACGCATGTCATATATCATTTATTCTTTGTACATATTATGGATGAATCAAGATCCATAATTTAAGACCAAGAGTCTATAGATAAAGATATTACAAAAGGTCGGGCACACAAGTCAATGTAATCTGTCCTCATGCGTATATACAAATATTTTATTCCAAAAATATAACGGGAAGTTAACTAGCTGGTGACTTCGATGAACAGTGGCTGAGCATTCCTTATTTTGACGCGTACCTGCACCACACGTGTCACCATCGACACGGTTCCTCTCTCTAATTTTCAAAGAAATGTGTTTATGTTATATAGGAAAGAAAACAATATTATTGACAAAATTCTCCCTAGCTCAATTGTAGAGGCGCCTTCCTTAGAACCAAGGAACCTGGGTTCGAGACCGGCAGCCCACTTTCCTTTCTTTTTTTTGCTTTTTTATTACATTTCTGGGTTCGAGACCGGCAGCCCACTTTCCTTTCTTTTTTTTGCTTTTTTATTACATTTCTGGGTTCGAGACCGGCAGCCCACCTCCCACTTTCCTTTCTTTTTTTTGCTTTTTTATTGCCTTTTTTTTCTTTCTTTTTTCTTGTTCTTTTCTTTTTTAGATTATGTTCTTTTTATTATTATTTTCACATTTAACCTTTTCTCTATTTTTTATTATGTCATTTTTTTTGTTTTTATTTGTTTTTTAGTGTTTTTTTAATTGGAATTTTTTGGTCGTTATCATTTGCTTTTAAATTAGCTTACATCTTCTTCAACACTTATTTTTTTAAGAACGTAATGTTTTCTTAAATTACCATGGCGGAATTTTTATTTCTATCGGGGTTTCCATAGATTTTTTTTTTTGAAAAGCGGTCCGGTGCGGGACGCGGGTAAAACCCACGAGTTTTAATTAATTATAAAACAAACATAGTTTTTAAATGATATATCTGGGTGTGAGACAATTTACATGGTTTTATCTTTCGTTAAATGTTTTTTTAAGTTCGTTTTCGTTGTTTTCTTAACATTCATTTTTACGACATGACATTTTCGTGATTTCCAAATATACCATCGCGATACGTTTCGATGTTCAGAACCGAGCCGCCGCAACGCCCGGGTAACACTTACTAGTTAATAGATTAAAAGATCACACGATTGAACAATGGTTTTTTTATTATTATTTTTTTTTATTTTCACACCACATACTATATATAAAATACGCTTTTAATTGATGATTAAAATAAAAACAAGAGAGTTGACATCCTTTTTAAATGTTTTAATAGTTGAGTGATGTTTCTTTTTATATAATCCCCTTATTCCCCTGTAGAAATCCAATAATTGAATAAAACGAGAAAGTTAGTCTCGCATTTCGCGGACTTTAAACGGTTGAGGTGGTGTCATTGACGTGGCTAAACACAAAAAGAAACGTGGTTAACTACATAGAAGAACAACCACTAGTTTAGCCTAATGACAAAAATGTATACCCTAGACTTCACTAAAATGGGGAGGTCTTGAGTTCAATTCCCACTTGTGACAAGAGAAAAAAAGGGGGTCCAGGTTGGGCCAGGGGGTTTTCTCACATACGGTGGGTTTCCTCCTGAGGGTGGTGGAATTGATCGGGTGGGTTAGTGACCCGTCAGTTATCCAAATTGCCGTTAAAAAAACTACATAGAAGAAACGTATAAAGTTACGGCGACTCGATTGTGGAAATCGAAACATAGATAAAAGACAATTATATAACGGTATCGATATTTTTCAGTCAGTGTCTGTCTCATTCTTCACGGTACCAGCACGTTACCGTCAGTCGATATAACCCACGACACCTAAAAAATACCCTATTTTGAATACAACTCCGTCTTTAACGAAAATTTACCGGGACGTCAAGAAAAAAATATAATCAACGAACGAGAGTTATTGAGGAAAAATCAGATTATATATACTACAGTGGTAAACTTGAAACTTTATAAACTCCAGGGGGTCAAAGTGATATTTTACAAAGTTGGGATGAGTTTTGCCATTTAACCAAAGTTGAGGGGAGAAGTGGTCGGTGCATTTGCCACCGACACTTCTCTTTAAGTGTAGTAACTAGAAATATGACCCGCGCGTTGCGGCGGGGCCCTACGGTGACATTAACATGTTTAAGTACATAATTAAAGCTCACGCAATGCGGCGGGTTTGTGAACCTCGTTACGCACGTTGCGGTGACGACAATAACGTGACTAAGTACATAAAAGAAACGTATAAAGTTGCCACGACTCAGTTCTAGAGATCGAAAAATAGATAAATTACGGCACGAATAGAAGCTAACATTGAAACGGCAAATTCGTTAAAGTAGTTAGTAACAAAGTAAAAACAAAATAAAAATAAAAAAAACTAACTTTTACAAACGAATATAAAAAAAGTAAAAGAAAAAAAAACGAAATTTGAGTGGTAAAGTTGAGAGTTTAGAAATTTGATGGATGGAGTTGAGAATTCTATCCAGAGATAAACTTAAACCTTTAGAAACTTGAAAAATATATTTAAGAATTTAGAAACTTGAGGGTTACTATATGAAAATAGAGAAAGTTAAAGGTTTATTATTAAACCTTTGTCAGTGGCTTGGGAGTGGCCACCGACATTGGTTTTTAAGGGTTTAGGTTATTTAAAAATTTGAGGGTTACCATATGAAAATAGAGAAAGTTAAAGATTCATTATTAAACCTTCGTCGGTGGCTTAGGAGTGGCCATCGACATTGGTTTTTAAGGGTTTAGGTAATATGAAGAAACATACATCTAAACCAAACTTATTTCTATTTAACCAACTAAAAGGTTGTTTCATATTTTCTTTTTCTGGTACTGGAATTTTTAAAACAAATATTCAGAAGTATTTAATCATAAGCATGAGGAGTGAGTTATATTACAACATTTAGTTTGAGCTTTAAGATAATTTCGTTAGTCGTATAAAAGTATTTAATCATAAGAAAAGTTGTAGCTGAAATATATAAATATGGATAAGACGAAACCCTTAAATACCAACTAGTGGGTAAGCCCGTGTTTTGCGACGAATGTGAAATCCGACCACATTACTCTTGGGTTTATTAGTCAAATATTTACTTATTTTCTTTCATTTGTGTTTTCAAGTTCTCATATATTTAAATAATACCGTTTAGAACATGACCAAGATGTGACAAAATGAACGGTTTAGGTATAGGTAATAGGTCAACACTGGTTTAGGCAAAATGGGCTGGACTGGTTCATGAACAAATTCTTTTATCATTATTATATTAAAATATATTTAAAATCCATTTTGTTAAATAACAAAAAAAAAAACAGTAACAAAAGCTACAACCTCAACAATGCAGCAAAAAATAATAGCAAAAGTCAAAAACTATACCAGACACCTTGAAATTACAGAATAATAAAAAGTGAAAACAAAGAGTTTGCTACGAACCTAACTTCACACAACTCAATAAGTTAAAGGAGAAATTTTATGATGAAAATCAATAGTGGAAACACACACACAGTAGTTAATATATTAAGAATGAAACATCATAACTATATTACTAAATGTGACATCCATATTCTTGAAAGAAGTGATTTAAGGAGGTATAAAACATTTAGATAACACTGTAAGCGACTTCATTGATTTTACATACACGAACAAATTGGTGAAACTTTGAGGGTTAAAACATTAACCCAAATACATTACTTTTCAACAAAACACAACTCATAATAGAAAGAAAAAAATGTTAAATTAAGTTGAAAAACTCAAGATTTCACCTGAATTGTTCACCACGAAGGCACTAAAATCGTTCCAGTCGGCTTTGATCCTTACATCGTCTCTATCAATGGCTATTTTACATCTCCATTTCACATCCACCGTCGATTTGTGGTCTTCCCAATCGAAGACCGATTTCACAGCCCCTGCAACAAACGATTTTGGTATCTGGCCCCTAATCGATTTTGCCTTCTCGTATTCCCAGTCGATGTTGTTCGTTGGCAAACTCCTAAATAACAATTATAGATGCACAAAGTCATGGATAGAAAAACATACTTAGGCCACCGCTAGTGGTAAGCCATAAGATAAAGCAAAGTCAAATCTATGTCCTCTCTCCAAACATCCTTAGCCCTAATCCTATGCCTCCACGAAGTCCTATCATCGACCATGTCCTCAGCAGAAAAGCCAATTTCATCATACAGAACATGATAATGAGTAGGTCTAGTTGTCCCCTGTTTCATTCGTGTGGTTAGCCAACACCTTCAAGATTTCAAAACCAAAATAATAAAAAGAACTGAAAGATAATTAAGATTCAAAATACTCACTATCATGTCGCGTAGGCGCAAATGTAGAAATCATTGTTCCCAGGATGGCACACTTCGTTGTCGATCACAGTTCCTGTTTTGGGGATATAAACTCATGGGTTAACTTCCAAAAGCGCTTATTTTCTATGATAATTTAACTAATGTATGCTTGAAACAAAAGCATCCCCCTTAAAACTTCATAAAATATCATATTTACCCACTAAAAAGATCACAATATCAAATATACCCATTTTTAAATTTGTGACGTTCATACGTACATTAGGAGAAAGAGAAGGGTATAATAGTTGTATTATAAATTTTATTAATGAAATAGGTAAATATGAAATTTGAAGTTTTCTGAAAGAGTACATTTGATATTAATTATTGTAATTGGGTAAGTATTATTGTAATTGGGTAAGTAGCTGAAAGAGAAAATTTTACACCTAAAAGCCATTTGCATTTTCCAAGCAGCTCGGAGGATTAAAAAAGGAATTACTACTGTTTATGCACAAATAGCCCAAAAGTAAGAATTAGTTACCTACCTTACATGCCTGCGTTTATAAAGAAAACACAATAATCATGATAGGTCCAAATATACTAATATAATCTGCCCCTTCAAGGGGTGCCGCAGAGGTATGCGGTTTATTCCCCTCAAGCATAGGCTCGGGTTCGAATCCAGCTTCCACTGCCTTAACCCCTAGAGGGACCTGTGAGTTTTCCCTAACGGGTTCTCATGGTCACAAAAAAAAAAAACGTTTGACTTCATTAAAGGATAGATAGTATTAACTCACAGGCAATAAAGGGTTAATTATTGACCTTTTTCTGATTTTTGGACTGTGTATTATTACTACAACACCTTTTCCGGAAGTTGTTTGGCAATCTCCAAATAGAGCAAAGATCCCATAATTGAGGCAAATGCTTCATATCATCAGCTACCTGAGAATATTTCAAAACTCATTAGAAAACTGGTGATTAGTCATCAGAATACAATAATAATAATATTACTAATACCAAAGTTTGTTAAATTATCTTCCTTTGTAAATACAAAAATATGGTAGTTTAATTTCCTACAAATTCTTGCAAACACAAATGCAGATTCAACCTGAAAAATCAATTTTGTATGGCATAAATGATAATTAAGGGTAAATCAAAAGAAACTAAAAGTATGCTTACCATTATTTGTGGCATGAGACCGTTTACTGATATCTATGCAGTCGATACCACCGATATCTCGGTGATATCTCGGATATCGGTGGTTTAACCAGATATCGGTTGGAATATCGGTGGCGATAATATCGGCGATATTTACCGATATATCGCCGATAAAGAAGGTTCAATATATCGGTCAAAATACCGATAATATCGGTTTTGTTAATTTGGCCCTTTTCAATGTGTTTTTGCCCCACCAAAGCCCGATCTCGTTTAAAAAAGGTTGGCCCAAGAGCCCAATAGTCCAAAAACCCATCGATTTATGCCCTAACTACAATCGGCCCTCCTTCAATCGATCAATCGACACCAAGCTGACCTACTATCCCACTTTCTCCTTCAATCGGAGCACCAAGCTGACCTGCAATCATCAATCGACAACTCCAAGCTGCAATCGATCGACAACTACAAGTTGATGACCTGCTTCACAGCCCTAATTTGCAGAAACTCACAAGGTACGTTCAGTTACAATCAACTCCAAGTCCCTGACCTGCTTTTCTTTGATAAAATTCAGTTACATTAGTTGGTTTATTTGATATAATTCAGCTACAACCTATAGTAGATAACTAGATATAACAGCTGAGATGATCTTTTCTTTGATAAAATTCAGTTACAGTAGCCTTTCTTTGATAAAATCCAGTTACAGTAATCTTTCTATGTTGATATGATATGTTCATCATTTTATATATGTGTGTATAATGATACAAAAAACTCATGTTTACAGATTTGATAAATTGATAATGGATGGTCCAACAACTCCATCTTCACATGCATCTGTAAACCCCACTAATACAATGTCGTCTGATGCCAACACCGCCCCAAAATGTCCAAATAGAGATATCTTTTATGTTTTTGACTTTTGATTTGACTATTAATATTATATATATATAATATATATATATATAATATATATATATATAAGTTTATGCATGATATAAAAATTACCGATATCTCACCGCGAGAACCGATATCTCAGATATCGGTCCTTGACCGATAACCGATATTTTTTCACATTAACTGCATAGACTGATATATCACAATCGTTAGTCAAAACGATTTACTGTCCTCCCCATTCCAAGCACAACTCCTATCCCTATTCCTCTTCCTATACTCAACGCCGAATTTCATACCCTAATATTTATTCTCTAATCAAAATTGTACACAATACGAAACAAACGGATCTAGCAATTACAGTATTGATGAATAGGAAATTGAAAAAGAAATCAAAACTTACAATTCGAAGAAGAAAAGGCAAGCTTACGAGCAGAAGGATGGCAATAAAATGGATTTGTCATAATTTGTTGAGTAACTAAAATATCACATTAATAGTTGCATAAGAAATGAGGTTAATCCATTTATTACATGTATAACAGTATGTTCATTAATGATAGTACCTGAATGTACCAAGTCTTGCAATTGTATGTGTTCATCCCTACTGTTCTTCATCAACCCAAAGCAAGAAAGTCTTGGATTTGCATCCTACAGTGTGTTCCAAAGAGAAATTATGCTTGTTAAAAGATAACCAATAGCCAGACAAAACAACAACAATAATAATAATTATAATAATAAAAATAACAATAAAGGTAGAAACATACATCATCAGAGACGATTCTATAGGCGTTAAGATCATGATAAAGAGCACGTCCTTTGCTAGTACAATATTCTAGAGCCTCTGCAAAATATAACACGACCCGTAATCGCATTGCCCATTTCATAGGTTGTGTTTCCCCTGATTCAAGATGCAAAAAAGATAAAAACTTTCACTTCAAAATTGTCATTTACTAATTTAATTTACTAATTTAATTTTATGAAAGAAGGAAAAAAAGATTTCTTGTTACTACTTACAGCGAAATAGGTGTTTTGCAAGGGACTCATGTGGCATAAACTCAACAACAAGTAATCTTTCATCGCCTTCACAACAACAGCAAAGCAGATTGGCTAACCTAGGGTTTCGAAGCTAACCAACCGCTCTTGCTTATTCCTGTTATAACACACAAATCAAATTGAAATTGCTTTACAAAAAAAATGCATTTTTTGCTTAAACAAGAAAAAAATGAAGCCCAAGAGAGCCTGCATAATTCTAGTTCAATTATTATAATTCCTAAAAATGAACAATTTTGGACAAATTCTAGTCAATAATCACATACAAAAATAAAAATTGCAGGAAAAAATAAAAAAACACAGAGACAATATTAATATGGTTTAATAATGTGTACATTAATATCTATTCATAGAATTCATATCATGTGGATGCTTGGTTTAAAAAAGCGCTAGGCGAGGCGAGGCGTTTCGGTCCCAAAATCCGAGGCGCCACGCCTCAGGCGCGAGGCGAGGGCTTCACGTATGCGAGGCGCTAAAACTAAAATAAATAATAAAAAATATATTATGCATGACAAACTTCACTTCTTAATCATAAAAAACACAAAACATAGTTTTAATATCATATATTCACAATCACATAGTTTTAATATCATATATTCACAATCACATATGAATGTCTAAGTGGTAGAAGCTTGTCCCACATCGGTTTGGGAACAAAATGAGGTGTTGTTTATAAGGTAAAGCCTTCACTACTCATTTGAAGCTTCATGTTGTGTTTTACCACTAGTCCTACCCTCGCGCAGGGGGGGTGCGGAAAATTGGGTTTCGACTAGAACTCGTGCATACCCGCACGTCCTGCGGACACGAAAACCCGGGCCCGCGAGGCGATTTTTTGCAGCTCCAATCAATAATTCGTTTTTAAAACTGATTTTAAGCCAAGAACACATGAAGCGGCGCCTCGCGCTCCAGGCTTGAAGCGGTGCTTCATAGCGCCTCATGGCGCTTTTTTAAACCAAGTGTGGATGTTTGGATATATGGCCAAATTGATTGTTTCAACTTTATTTTTTACATTAATAATGTGTACTTTATTTTTTACTACATGGCAAAAACCAATCAGACTTGCCATAAGAAAACTGATTGATGAGATAAATGTGAAATTGCATAACTATTAATAGCTTAATCTAATCTTACTATAACTCTTCATTTTAGCCAACCCAGTTACATGAATATAAACATATGTACAGAAAAACATTTATATATAATGCATTTACCAGAAACTGTCTCGGATCAGGCCAAGCAGATCTATTAAAACGCTTGACAGCAATTCGCCTTTGATTTGCCAACTTCCCTTTGTAGACCACATTAGGGGCTTTTTCCCCATGTTCAGAAACAATATTTTCAACAGAAAATCCAGATGTAGTTGTTCTTAATTGTTCAATAGAAAATTCACGAAATGCTGGCAAATCACTTGCCTCACCCAGCTCATTTTCTGTAAAAAATATTTAGAAAACAAAAACATCAAAACCCTTATACATAAGGCATTTCGTGATATAGGTAATGTCAGGGGTAGCAAAATGGGGAAGTGGGACGGACGCGTTGGTGTTGGGTCATAATGGATCCAGTTAAAACGAGTCGGGTCAAGCTGGCCCACAAACGCTTTGTATTTTCTTTTTAACTTCAGATTAAAAAAACCAATTTTAACAATAACAACATAATTCTTTTAACAAACTGTTAAAAGATTTTGCGCATCTGAAACATTTGTATGACCTTCATGACTCATTTGACCTGTTTCCTTCTTAGTTAAATCTTTTAGCTTAACCAATTAACCCGCTATAGGTTAAAAAAAATGACCCACGTCAACATTAAAACACCTAGTAAATTGCATTGGAATACAAATTAGGCCCAACTATTAATCATCTCAAAAACTCAAAACAAAATTAAGAACCGAGTCTTTTAGAATGAAAACTTTTTCCTAACTTAAAACATCTCAAAGCAACATCAATTTGCATACTTTCATCAAACTTATCAAAGGTAGCATGCCCATAAAAGAAAGAATAAACATAGCAGTAATCAATAACCTGTAATTACAAAAAATATTATTGAGATTTCAAAGTTTAAAGCACCCAGGCCTTAAAAATTCCTAATTTTCATCAGAAGATTAAAAAACTAAAGCTTTTTCCAGAAACACCAATTTACATTCATATCAGCAAGATCTCATCTATGCATCTTACAACGCGATGTGAGAGAAGCAATTAGGAGATTACCCTGTATATCCGGTCAAAAGGAGATTGATGGCCGGCGATGTCCGACGTTTGTCTGGCGTCTTCCGGCGTCTTTTCGTGGCTGTGGTGAAGCAACGTCCGGAGAAGGCGGGGGGAGCGCGAGAGAGAACTTGGCTTTAGTTAAATGAGATTAGGGTTTTGTCAGGGAGATGGGTGTTAGGAGTGGGAGATAGACTAAAGGGTAATTGAACATGTTTATGTATCGATAAGGTTTACTCTATCCAAAATAATGTGTATAAGGTATTTTAAAATTTTTGTTAAATTACCTTTATATTATTTTAATATTTATTATATAGTAGTATAGATATAGATATAGATATAAGATGTTATTAATATTTAACTTTAGACATATTTTAACACAGAATCATAATTTAAAAATAATTATTAAACTTAACACCCAAAATGTTGCCTAAAAATGAAATACCGAATATTTAAGGTTTAAGGTGGAAGGGGTGGAATACGAGTTTGAGGGGTAACACGGGAACACTGCCGCAAGTGGCGCGGGTTTAAGGATCGGCTTGAAAATCGGGTTCATGAACCCGTGGATGAAGCCGTTGTGGGGTAGTCAGTGGTGAAGCTTGAAAAAAAACGCAGGAGGGACGAGATTTTTTTTCCTATCAAGGGGGCCGGAACTATAAAATTTTCAGTCGAATACGTATAAATTAACACTACTGAGCGAAAAATCGGGGGCCGGGGCCCCCGGGCCCTCACTAAGCTTTGCCGATGGGGGTAGTGTTGTGAGGTGGCACTACATGGTTGGTTAGTTCAGGGGTTTATTCGGGAACACCGTCGTAACCCATGCAGATTCTTTAAGGTTCAAGTAATATAAGGTGACACTACATGGTTGGTTAAAAGATAGTTTACATAGTTGGTTGAGTGGTAATTTTGAGATGCGCCCCTTAAATGATCCCAATTCCCAACTGAAAAATACATACACAACAGACGTCGTTGGGATAGATGGGCTGAGATCCGTATTATAAAAAAAAGCAAAACACTCTAACCCCCTTCTTGTTCATCAATGTTGACCACCACAATCACTTCACTTCCTTATATGTTTGCACTCTCCGACGACCACAACAACCAACTCTCTCTTGTGACCACTACAACCAGCTTTCTCTGGTGATTTAAGGTGTTTCATGTGTTTAATAGATTTAAGTTACAAAAAGAAGCTACAAAATGGGTTTGAGGCCAAAGGATTCACTCTGCCACAACTGTGCATTAGGGGAAAGCATTTCAATAGGAGAAAGCAGGTCGGTGGTGTAGATGAAATCAAACGACTTCATGAAGAAGGAAGCCAACTTAATTTTAGAAAAAGGATGTGTACATATATGACCACAACTAAATCTTTTCCATTTACAGTGCATATTTACCTTCTTCACCAAAACAAGAAGCAAGATACGACGCTTGACATATCACCTAAACATCAAGATTTCCAAAATAACTTCAAGGGTTTTACAAACGTCACCCCCAAAATGGCTTCAAGGGTTCTACAATCAATGGTACAAACGATCAGAGAAGGATGCTATGAATTGTTAATTTTATTAATGAAGGAACTGTGTATATAAATACATGTACAGAGAACTAGTAAGCCTACTGACCAGGAGTGATGCCAGGGAGAACATAACAACTATTTGACTATATCTAAATACAATATTTAAATAATTTAAATAATAATATGAAAGTGGCGGCAACTAGGTTGGTGACTTATCATACTCCCGCAAGATGGACGGTCGTGAGATAAGTCCAATCTTGGATAATAGTAGGTTGAACCGTGGTCGAAGTAACAATTTGGTTAGAACATCTGCTAGTTGGTCATCTCCGGCGATGTGTGTGACCAGTAAGGAACCGGTTTGCACCTTTGCACTAACAAAGTGAAAATCCAAAGCTAGGTGCTTCGTACGTGAGTGAAAAACAGGGTTGACGGAATAAGTGGTGGCACTGAGATTGTCATAATATACGGTAGGTGTTGTTTGAGAGCTGAAGCCAAGTTCATGAAGTAAAGAGACTAACCATTGAACCTCAGTTGTGGTGGATGCAACGGCTCTGAACTCGGCTTCAGTGGAGGAACGGGCTAAAGTGCTTTGGCGTTTTAAGCTCCATGAAATGGGGTTTGAGCCTAGGTAAACAATGTAGTCAGTTGTACTTCTATAATTATCTTTATCACCTGCCCAGTCAGCATCGGTGAAGGCATGGAGGTGAAGAGTGGATGATTTTCTAATCAATATTCCTCGATTTTAGGTACCGTGGAGATATATTAGGAGTCTTTTGAGAGCATTCCAATGTAGGTTGGATGGAGCATGCATGAACTGTGATAGGCGATTGGCTGTAAATGCAATGTCGGGTCGAGTAAGGGACAAATATTGTACAGCTCCCACTAAGGTTCGGTAATCAGTGGGTGAAGGATGTGGGGTGCCTCCGTGCAGCGTAAGTGGCTCGGAGCAAGTTATATGTGTGGATGTTGGTTTAGAATCACTCATTTTAGCTCGCACAAGAATATCACGAATATATTTATGTTGAGAGAGAAGAATCCCAAGAGTACGGGGGATAACTTCTATCCTGAGAAAGTAAGATAAGGGGAGAATTTCAGAGAAAGAGAATGGATAAAACGATTTAGAAGACTAGGGGAGGGACCGGTGATAATAATGTCATCGACATAGACTAAGAGAAAAATGGGAGACGGGCCATAGGTGAAGATGAAGAGAGATGAGTCGGAGAGGGTGGGTTTAAAACCTTGTGAGAGTAAGTATGATTTAAGTTCATCATACCACGAACGCGAGGCTTGGCGAAGGCCGTAGATAGCCTTTTGAAGTTTGCAAACGTGAGTAGGAAAAGATGGATTAATAAACCCGGGGGGTTGAGCCATATAAACGTCTTCGGATAAGGAACCTTGTAAAAAGGCATTATTAATATCAAGTTGGCAGAGTGATCATCCTTGAGATACGGTAATTGAGAGGACAAGACACGATGTGGAAGGTTTAATAACCGGACTAAAAGTTTCAATGTAATCGATTCCGGGACGTTGGTGGAAACCTTTTGCAACAAGTCTAGCTTTCAAACGATCCACGGTTCCGTCCGGCTTGTATTTGGTACGGAAAACCCATTTGCAACCTACAAGATTAGGTGCAAGAGTAGAAGGGACAAGAGTCCAAGTCTTGTTTCGTTCAAGGGCATCGAACTCACCAGACATGGCCCTGCGCCAAAGTGGATGTTTTAATGCGTGAGAGACTGTGGGTGGTTCTGTTATAGGGGTGGGGGTGGCATTGTAAAGCATATAGTGTGAGTTGTGACACTTAGGATTTGGTTTAGGATTTGGGCGAGTGGTAGGTTTTGCGGGCAGGGGAGAGTTCGAAGGAGAGGGAATAGAGGAAAAAGTGAGGGAATCAGAATTGGTGTGGGGGGATGAAGTAGGTTGGTTATTGGTTGTATGGATAGAAATTGGTGAGGGGGGTTCGTTATTGGTTGCATGGGTGGGAATTAGTGATGTAGGGTCATTATTGGTTTCATGGGTAGTGTTTGGTAAGGTGGGTGGAGGTGTAGGGGGAGTGGAGGTTGTAAACGTGGTTTGAGAAGGTATGGTTCGTAGAGTAATTGGAAGCCATTCATTGAGTTTGGTGGGTTCAGAAGAGTAGGAGGTAGAATTGGAGCTAAGTTTGTCATATGGAAAGATAGATTCTTCAAATATGACGTGCCTTGATGAATAGATTTTTTGATGTAGTTGGATCTAAAGCGTAGTAAGCGCTTTGAGTAGGTGAATATCCAACAAATATACAAGGAGTGGAACAGGGATGTAATTTGTTTGGTGAGTAGGGTCGTAACCATGGATAACATAGACATCCGAAGCTACGAAGTTTTGTGTAGTTTGGAAGTATATGAAAGAGACAAAGGTACGGAGATTTGTTGTTTAGAGTTGGTGTTGGAAGACGGTTAATTAAATAGGTAGTGGTAGTAAAAGCTAGGGGCCAAAAAATAACGTGTAATTTTGCATGAGAGAGAAGAGAACGTCCCATTTCAACGATATGTCGATGTCGTCTTTCGGCATATCCATTATGTTCGTGGGTATGTGGGGGGGACGTGAGGTGAGAAATACAACAAGATTGTAAGTGTGGAATAAGTTTAATATATTCCCCGCCATTGTCTGAAAATAATTGTTTGATTGAGGTGTGGAAAAAGTTTTCAACAAGTTTTTGAAAATGAATTTTTGTTTTAAAGGATAAAGCCAAATATATTTTGTGAAGTGGTCAACAAAAATAATATAATACTTATAGTTGTCAATAGAGGGCACATGAGAACATCATACATCCGAGAAAATTAAATCAAGCGGAGCATTAGATGAAGTGTAGAAATAGAAAACGGTAGACGATGACTTTTATTTATTCGACACAATTACAATTATTATTAAAAACTGAAACAGAACCAATAACAGAATACAAGTGCTTGAAAGTTTTATTATTTGGATGGCCAAGCCGGTGACGCCAAGTCATCGAGTTGGTGCAATGCAGAGTGAATGCGGAAGGCGGCAAGGAGGAGCGTAGTTCATACATTCCTTGAATTGCTGTTCCCCGAAGGAGAGGAGTTCGTGATTGTCGGTCCTTAATAACAAACACAAAAGAAAAAAATTCAATTGAGAAATTATTATCATAACAAAGATGTGATATGGAAATGATGTTACAGGATATAGAGGGAACACAAAGAAAGTTTTTAAGACTCAATGGAGTGTGTGATGTGTGAATAATTAATGAACCAATATGAGTGATATTTAAACACGAACCATCACCAATAAGGAGCTCCTCGGTTCCATCATACGGTGCATGGAAGGAGAGGTTTTTGAGGTCATTCGTGACATGATGAGAAGCACCACTATCAAATAGCCAATTTGGTGTGGGGTATTGGTTTGCTTGGTGAGCATTCATCACGTGGACTTGGGCTGTTTTCGGTTGTGAGTACATGTGAAATGAAGGAATAGATATATGTGGATTTACCTTCTTAAATGATTCACAATGGGATAGAGTATGACCTTTGATATTACACCACTGCATTTACCCAAAAAAGGGCGATGTCCGGACGTGGATTGGGGAGTTGGGAGTAATCCGGTGGCTTGTGTTTGTTGACGAGGTGACCACGATTTGGTATTCTGAAGGGTGGACTGGGAAGGCCTATTTTGGACGTGGAAGACAGTCGCCGGTTGATGGATCCCGTTGGTAGTAACCTGTTAAGTCAAGGTAAGTTCATGATTAATGAGCTTTTCATGGAGCTCATTAAAAGTGATGGGATTGTCCCTTGCATGGAATGCATCCAATATAGGTTTGTAAGTAGCTTTATCCAGCCCATTGAGGATTATGTCAATGACATCTTCATCATCCATCTTTTTACCGAGTATAGCAAGTTCAGCAATGGTTTTAATGGCTTGCATATATTCCGTTATGGATTGGTTTTGTGTTTTAGAGGATTGTTTGAAGCGATGTTGAAGCTGTTTTATGTGGCCTCGGAAAGGATATGCATAGGTAGCGGCAAGGATGCGCCATGCTTCGTGGCTTGATCCGGCGTTGGTTACGAGAGGAACTATGGTAGGAGAGAGGCTTCTAACCAACGCTCCGAAGAGCAGCTTGTCTTGGCGAAACCACTGCAAGAAGTCTTTATGAGGTGTGGAGGAACCTTCGACATCGACAGTAGGTGCCGGAGAAGGGTAGGAGCCATCGATAAATCGGTAAAGATCAAGGCCATGTAACAAGGCTTCAATCTGAGTTTTTCATCCCAAATAGTTTGTGGATGAGAGTTTTAGGGTTGAAGGAAAGCTTACAAGTGTAAGATTGTTTATGGTGTTGATCGTGAGGGAGGAGGAGTCACCGGATCTCATGTTGGCCGAAGATTTTGGTGATGCAGGAGGGGTTTCGATGGGTGTAGAAGGAGGTGTTTTATTTGGTGAGCTAGGGTGTGAACCTCGCTCTGATACCATATAAACGATCAGAGAAGGACGCTATGAATTGTTAATTTTATTAATGACGGAACTGTGTATATAAATACATGTACATAGAACTAGTAAGCCTACTGACCAGGAGTGATACCAGGGAGAACATAACAACTATTTGACTATATCTAAATACAACATTTGAATAATTTAAATAATAATATGAAAGTGGCGGCAACTAGGTTGGTGACTTATCAAATGGTTTGAGTTCAAAGAATAGACTTCATAAGATCTTTTTGATAAACTTTGGTTTTGCTGTTGGTCTTTTTCTAGTTATAGTCTTTAGTCTTTCATGACTAGGAGGTGGAGTTAATTCCCTTTCAAATATGGTAACAACCTTTGTATACTCTCTCTCTCCCTATCCTTAGGTTATGGAGTTTCTTTATCATTATGTTTAGTCTCAATTGAAGTTTCATCACTCTTCTTTGTCTCTGTTTAACTCTAACCTTGATAGTAGTAATTATTGAACCTTGAGCAATTTGAGTAGCAGGCCTTACACCTCGACTAGAGAAGCCCTTGAGTTTGACCTTGAGCACCTAAGCCTTGAGCAATTTGAGTTCCTTCACCTTGAGTTTAAGAATATTAACCTTGAGCTACTGGGACAAATGAGCTTTAATCTTACAATGAGGATACATGATCTTGTTTCACACCACAAATCTCAACTGCCTTTTTTTTAATCTCAACTTCATCTTGTTGTTTGGTCTTAAGCCCAACTACTTTATTTCTCTCAATTTCATCAATTAAGGCTCTCCGTATCTTCTATACCATTCTCATTACAAAATTGCTTGCATATCTAACCTCAAACAATGTAGCCCTTATTGATTCAAGTATGCCTTTTTTTTTTTTATCAAGTTCAACATTTTCATCTTCTAGAGATTTCTTCCTTTTTATATTCATCGAACTTTTTATGCTAGTTCTTCAATAGATAGTCTAGTTTCCATTTCTTTCATGCCTTTATCAACAACAACCTTGGTTGTCTCATTAGTAGGATCCGTAGCTACTGTTAATGAGCTTAGATTTGCTTTTGTTGGTGCTGATGCATGCTTGTTCTTTACGTCCTTTGCCTTCTTCTTTGCATCTCCCAAAGCCTTCTTTTGGGCTTCAAAAGTAGTAGCTCTTATTGAACTCTTCATTATTTTGGCCCCCTTTTTGGTATCATTAGGAAAAGTAGGTGGAGGAGGAGAAATACCAGTAATGTAGGCTAGATATTCTATAGTCCATTGTTGTTTTTTATATCACCCCAATAGTTTATTCTGATAGTAGTTTAAAGAGAACCAATAGTAGAGAGAGACTATAACAAAACATGCTTTGGTTTTGCCTTGAGGTTGAGGGAGTAGTAGAAGGTTATGAGGGAGTTTGTACTACTTTCTGTTGGGATTTCCCATTGGGTTTTACTCATAAATGCAGCAGAAGTCTCGATTTAATAGTCAAAATGAGAAACCAGCTTTCTCCAACGATTTAAGGTGTTTCGTTTGTTTAATAGATTTAAGTTACAAAAAGATGCTACAAAGTGGGTTTGAGACCAAAGGATTCACTCTGCCACAACTGCTCATTAGGGGAAAGCAGGTCGGTGGTTCAGATGAAATCAAACGACTTCATGAAGAAGGAAGCCAACTTAATTTTATGAAAAGAACGTGTACAACTTGTCTCACCAAACAATCAAAGTCATCTAAATTAAACCAAAAGTTGAACATTTTAAAGGGAATGGGGCCATAGTCAGGAGCATGAAGAGAAAGTACCAAAGGACAACTCCTCCTGAATTCGAGAGACCAATCAAGTGTGCAGTTAAGGATGTCGAAGGCCAACTCCTCATTAAGTTATCATAAACAAGAAAGCTGTCAAGTTTACTCATTTTAATACCATCTTTTGAATAACGAGTAAAATTTCTACCCCCCATAAAGTATTCGAGTAAACCCGCTTCATGAATAAAGCCATTGAAATGCCTAGCTCCCGTCGGACATAATAAAGTGTTACGTCTATCGGATTGTGTAACACCCTAAAAAATTCAACTAATTTTAAACTTTCAAAACACGCGGAAGCAGTTCCCAAAACACTCTTGACAAAACCACATATGTTATCTACAACAAAATGACGACATAACTTGTTTTAAAAAATTCTACCGACATCTCAACAAAAACAAGTTTCAATATCTAAGAGATGACTCAAACAAGTTTAATGAACCTCAATCAAGGAGTTCTAACTCCAACCGTTAACAACTATCATAACTAACAAGAATCCAATCCGACGTGAAGCGTTACCCGAGACATCAATCCGGAGCTTTACCTCCAAGGGAAATACCACAAATAATCACCATTAGTAATGATATACAACTCCCCAAACATATCCCATTACATACATTAACAACTATGTATATAATCTTTAGTTTGGTTTTTCCCTATATTAATCCAACCTTACTCTTTTGTGAGGTTCCAAAGACCTTAAAAACCCCAAAACGACTTTGTGAAGTTCATGACTTCAATTAACTCTCGTGTGAGGTTCTTAGACTTCAAACGCCCCAAAAACGACTTTGTGAAGTTCATGTCCTCAATTAACTCTCGTGTGAGGTTTTTAGAATTTAAACGCCCCAAAACGACTTTGTGAAGTTCATGACCTCAATTAACTCCCGTGTGAGGTTCTTATACTTCAAACACCCCAAAACGACTTTATGAAATTCGTGACCTCAATTAACTTCAGTGTGAGGTTCTTAGACTTCAAACTCCTTTATATGCATTTACACCCATGCATGTCACCATTTATGTATATATTTCACCTATGTACATTTTACCCTTCATATACATGTTACACCCATGTATATCACCATTTATGTACATATTCGTTTGACTTTTCCCACAATGGGTCAAACTACACCAAATTTATCACATTTAGTTTGACTACTAACCACATGAGTCAAACTACACACATTTACCACCTCTAGTTTTACTATTAACCAGATATATCAACTACACCCATTTACCACCTTTAGTTTGACTATTAACCATATAAGTCAACTACGCCAATTTACCACCTTTAGTTTGACTATTAACCACATAAGTCAACTACACCAATTTACCACCTTTAGTTTGACTATTAACCACATAAGTCAACTACACCAATTTACCACCTTCAATTTGACTATTAACCACATATGTAAAATTATACAAATTAACCACCTTTAGTTTGACTATTAACCACATAAGTCAACTACACCAATTTACCACCTTTAGTTTGACTATTAACCACATAAGCCAAATTATATCATCACGCCATACATAAATAGATTTTAACCACACAAATTCTATTTGAGGTTGACACCCATCTAAAATTATCCAACCCCTAATCAATCATCAATTTTGAGGTTGACACCCATATCAAATTATCTAACCCAAGTGGCCCGTTAAGGCCTTATCCAAGTTCACACAACACCTTAATTTCATAAATCACCCATTATGATTGTGGTTTCTACCATGTCTAGTGTTCATGGACATACCACAACACTCATACACTTTTTGAACACCATCCAAAACCCCCTTAACCCAAATGACCCGTTAAGGATTCACCCAAGTTTCACCAAAAGATACAATTTTACAAAACACCAAATTAATTTGGGTTTCTTGGTTAATTGTGTATGTATTAACACCCTAGACACTTACCCAACCTCAATTTATCAATTAAACATCACTAGATTGAAAACCCCTAAATTTCACCTCAAGAACCCTAATTCTTGAATCATCAAATTGGATGTTAGTATCATGTAAATCATGATTCTCCACCATTAACAACACTAGATTAAGGTTTATGAACACCATTAAACCAAAATCCCCACACCAATTGACCCAATTTGGGTTTTCTACCAAAACCCACCAAGAACACCTTCAATGGTGATTTAAAGATAAAATGATGCTTACTTTGATGTTTGGAAGAAGATGAACACCCCAAATCATCCAGATTCCACATGCAAATCATTAATTTTGTGATCTTGGTTCTCCCCTTCTTGCTCCATGTTCATTCATGACACACATAAAGACACCAAATTTGTTTGTGAGAAACCCCCACCTTAAAAAATCTGATTTTTAGGAAGTTACCAAACAACCCTTAGACTTCTAAATCTGTCCCTTTTCACCTAAACTAGTAAAACTCCACTTTTGCAATAAATCTCCAACTTTCATTTTTATTTATATACACCCTTAATCAATCTCATTATTTAAGTGAACACAAGAGTTTCATGTGCAATAACTCCATACTATCTCCGTCTAAGTGCACACAAGGGTTCTTCATGCACTTTATCAATCTAAGTGCACACAGAGTCCCATGTGTGCTTTTCCACCTAAGTGCACGCTCCCTGTGCACTTTTCCACTTGAGTACACGCTCCATGTTCACTTTGCCATGTAAGTGCACACAGAGGCCCCTGTGTACTTTTCCACCTAAGTGCACGCTCCCTGTGCACTTTTCCACTTAAGTGCACGCTCCTTGTGCACTTTTCCATCTAAGTGCACACAGATTCCCCTATGCACTTTTCCACCTAAGTGCACGCTCCCTGTGCACTTTTCCACTTAAGTGCACGTTCCTTGTGCACTTTTCCATCTAAGTGCACACAGAGTCCCTTGTGCACTTTTCCACATAAGTGCACGCTCCCTGTTCACTTTCTCCTGGAAGTTGGTTCGTTACAAATCATTCCTCCTAACTTTGGTTTTCTTCCCCAAAATCCGTCGCCACAAACATAACTTAAGGTAGAAATATCAGCAACTCCTCCTTACTTTCCAAAAGTCAATTTCCGCCTTTCATTATGCTTTTAGTGGCTAACACACGGTTAACCTTCTCATAGCACAATTTCATCACCCCACTATCGAAGATAATCACCAATTTTTCTATATGAATCGAATATCACCTATCTCAGAATAATCTTGAGAAGTAACAACAACTTCTCCCACCAAACATTTCCATGAATGGATCATGTGAAATGTATCATGGAGTTTACTCGATTCCCCGGGGAACTCCAAACGGTGGACAACTTACCCAACAAATTCACCAATTGAATGGTCCAACTAACGGTAGCCTCCCACGTTTTAGAAATCAAAACACGCCCCTGAAGCTCGAGATTTCAACTCAACCACCTGATATTAGCCCGCGTATAAAACCATCCGTTGTTTCCTCAAGTCCTCTCCTTTAGTTTCCATAATCAAGCTCACAACTGTCTAGGAGATTATGCAATAATTCTGCCTCGTTGCATAAAGACAAAACCGAGTCTAATGCATGAAGCACGAAAATAACCGACAAGCATACGGTCTCTCCATGTAAGGACATGAAAAATGTCTTACCAATTCCTCTTTCATGACTCTGAAAGGCAGCTCCTTATTCGTGACCCAAACACTCAGTTTATCTCCAATGACTTAATCATGAGTCATCCTTTGAGATTCAAGGATCTTAATCACACAATCCCCCTTTTGAAGTTCAAAGACTTCATTCTCAAATACTGATGGTGAAGTTCTAAGACTTCAAACACCATTTGTGAAGTTCTAAGACTTCAATCACCACTTGTGAAGTTCTACGACTTCAAACACCACTTGTGAAGTTCTAAGACTTCAAACACCACTTGTGAGGTTCTAAGAGTTCAAACACCACTTACCCCTCGTTTATCTTTATCATTGATGGGTCTAAAGATATGCACCAAACACCACTTCAGAATTCGCCACCTTATCCAAAAATGGATTTCCACCAAAGCCAAATTGGCACTCCGTAATCTCATAGTATCTGCAATGGATTTCATAACCATTTATGGGATATCACCCTCCTCTACATTAATTGGTTGAATCTAGGACCTAAGTCACTTTGTTCAAACTTGACATATGATGCACAACGCATTCTTCCATTCTTCAACTCCACAAAGAATAGTTACACCCGAAAAAGAGACACTCGGGCATAAAACCCTTTATGAACTTCTTCACAATGGAACATCTAGTATACCTTTGCTCTGGTTGGTGTCAATGGCATAAGCCAGGCATACACCAATTCAAGCGCCATGTATTTCACCGTCTTGACAATTGATGCATAATGCATTCTTTCGTTCTCAATCTAAGTGCACATAGAGTCCCCTGTGCACTTTTCCACCTAAGTGCACGCTCCCTGTGCACTTTTCCACTTAAGTGTATGCTCCCTGTGCACTTTTCCATCTAAGTGCACACAAAGTCCCCTGTGCACTTTTCCACTTAAGTGCACGCTCCCTGTGCACTTTTCCATCTAATTGCACAGAGAGTCCCCTTTGCACTTGTCCACCTAAGTGCATGCTCCCTGTGCACTTTTCCACTTAACTGCATGCTCCTTGTGCACTTTCCATCTAAGTGCACACAAAGTCCCCTGTGCACTTTTCCACCTAAGTGCACACTCCCTGCGCACTTTCTTTCGAAAGTTGGTTCGTTACAGATTGGAATCTAACCTCATTAAAGTCACCAAAGAAGATCCAATTATCCCCTTGAGAGGAACATCTTAATGCAGTTAATTCATGCAAAAAATGAATTTTTAACGCTTGATCTTGAGGGTCATAAACATCGGCAATATGAAAAAGTTCTTGAATGCCCACCATGTAACCTTCAGTGATTAAGTAATGTTGGGACTTGAGAGGGGGGACCAACATGAGTGTCATCATTTGTATCTTCAGCAAGGGGTATGGGAGCAAATGGGGACACGTTCACATCAGTAGAAGAATCACTAAGAGGTTGGGTAGAGGCTTCAACAATATTAAAATGTGTAGTGAATACAAAGGAAGGAGAGAATGAAGATGGCTGCTTACGGATGTTGTGTTAACATGTCTGGCCTTACTAGTATCTTGTTGAGAGAGGAACGGATTGGGAAATGAATGATTAATAGGAGGTACAAAAGAAGGAAAGGTAGCTACCCGTGGAGAGTTAGGTTCCAACTCCACCCGTGGTCTTTTTTAAACCTCGTCCCCTACTAACCGTGATTGACATAGCATCAAGGATTGGCCCAACATAATTCCATATCTTAGATTGAGAAGAATCTAAGATAGGATGATCTAGAACTGGGATGGGTTTGGAACTTATACGACTATTAGAGGATAGGTCTGCTGTAGAGGAGGCCCACAGAACCCAGTCGTCATTTATTTCCTTTAACCACCATGTTGGAACCTATAGTCCGTTGGAACCAAACTGTTTAGCTTTGAAATTGTACAAATATCAAGTTTTCGGTCAAAATCTTATACTTATATATATAGGTTTTTTTGAAATATAATTAGTAGTTGTTCAACAATTAAAAGTTTGGAGCTTTGATATTGTATAGCTAATTAGCTTTCTTTGCTGTCAAATCCTTTTGTAATTAGTATTATTACTAATAGAAGAAGCGTTTTGTGATACATATGATCTCATCTTTATGGCTTATTATGTTTGTTTCGGAGTTGGTGTTGGATCTCTAGATCTGTTTGGAGTGATTCCGCCATTACAGACTTGTTGTATCGTGTTTGTAGCTTGATTTGAGCAGATCCAGGCTTTCAAAATTGGTATCAGAGCTGTTGGTTTAGCTCTTGCTGTGTTCAAGCTACTTTTCATCAATTAGAGATCAAATCAGAGCGCAATTTTTCGCCATTTTTGAGTTTTCATCCTTATTTGGAGTGGAGATGGAGATAGGAATGGTTTTTGGTGCTTGATTTAAGATTTAGATAGTTGCAGGTTGGATTTAGTGTCTTTCAGCATTCTTGGGAATAAGTGTTCGAAAACTCTTGTTGAAGGAGCCGAAATCTCATTTCTTCCGAAAAAGATTTCGGTCAGACTTTTCGTCCGAAAACCTTGCTCGAAATTTCAAAGTTGTCCGAAAACCTTTTTGCCAGAAATCTCAGCTGGTGGAAATCTTTTTTGAACGAAATCTTTGTCCGAAATAGATTTCGATCGAAATATCCGTTCGAAAAAGTTTTCGTTCGAAAACTTTGAAGTTGTGAAATTTTCTTAATTTTATGGAATTTGTCTGTCTGTTATACTGAGATGGCAGGAAAGGTGTATGAGGCTGAAAGAACCTTGTGAAAAGTGCCTCCAATGTTGAAATCAGTTGCATATTTTTCTAACTAGAAGATCCAGATGAAAGCCTTATTTTGGTTTACTGAGCTTACTTTGTGGAATTCGATAGTTAAAGGTCCTCACATACCAAAGATAGCAAATGCAGATAGAATAGTACCTATTATTGATCCTGATCAGTACTCTAAGGACGATAAAAGATTGGTTGAGAGGGATAACAAAGCACTTGGATATATCATTTTGGCACTTCCAATAGAATTATATCTCAATTTTGAATAACATGAAACAACACAAGGTATGTGGAATGCACTGTATCTGAGGTTTGAAAGGAATGTTGCACTTCAAGAGAGCAGAACTGATATGTTATTGAAACAATACAATATGTTCAACTACATCAAGGGAGAGACTTTGAGTGAAAAAGTGACTCGTTATACTACCTTGATCAATAGGCTGAGAAAAATGGGGGTCGAAATTAAAGAGTACGAAGTGTACAAAAATTTATTGGATTCATTACCCGATTCCAGGAGTATTCCATGCATGTTGATCAAGAATACAACTCTAGACTTCAAGAATAAATCACTTGATGACATTATCTGTATACTTAAATCTTATGAAATAGAAGAGAAGAAGAGAGAAATGAACAACCCTGGGAAGTCAACCTCAAGCAACTCGGTAAATGCAGCTCTATTTTTAGGTAGTGGAGGTCAAGGAAGTGAGGGTAGTTCAAAGTATGAAGATGGTAAAAGTTGTGGTTCTGGAGGGTGTGGACAAGAAAAAAGGAAAAATTCTCAAACAAAGAATGTTACTACATAGATTCTGGATGATCAAATTGCTCTGTTTGGAGCATTTATGAGCAGTTATGATGCTTTTGTTTTAGGAAAAGTACAGCCAGCCAATTGGATGTAGATGATATGACACAGATCAATCCAGATGATCTGGAATACATGGATCTACAATGGAAAATGGCAATGATTGCATTGGGAGCCAAGAAGTATCTTCAGAAAACAGGCAAAGATAAGTTATAATTTGAAAGAAAAGTGGGCTTCGATAAAGCAAAGTTGAGATGCTATAATTGTCAACAGCTAGGACACTTTGCTAGGGAATGTCCTAAAGAAAAGAAAAAGAAAACTGGGTGTTAAACTGACTGAGATGATAGCTGATGATGAAAGCTCGACTAAGAAAGCACCGACTGCATGGGTATCAAAACAGATTGGAGCATGTGAATGGGATGAAGAGATATGAGATGCTGCAGCTGAGTATGATGAAACTTTAATGGCTGAGGTTGGTGAAGGTTTAAAAGATAGTGAAAGTGGATCTGGAAAGAATGTGTCTGTGAAGGTTGATTATGAAGAAAATGTCTGTTTGTTGGTGAAAAGAAAAGAAGTGGTCGCTGAGGAGGCTTCAAGTGTTTCTGACTCTAACAGTGAGGTAAAGTCTCATAACTCTAATTTTATTTGTTCTTCTGAATGCATTAAGCATATGCAAAATTATCATGCAACAAACATATTTTTGATTGCTGAAAATGATAAGTTGAAGAGAACTAATGTCACACCCCAACCGACGGCGGAATACGTCAGGGCGGGACACGGAGACTATTCATAAGCACATGATCAAACAAGATTTCATATAATTATTAAATCAAGGTTTCATGACATAAGTTCAAACAAACATCCAAAACAAAAATACATCAAATTGTTTAATTCATTATTCAATCTAGATCCAAATCCTAAGTGGAGCATCTTGCATATGATCTCAAACATTTGCACCTGAAACATGATGAAAACAAGGTCAACTAAAAATAGTTGGTGAGCATACATATGTTTTGACTCTACAAATAGTTTCAAATTATGGTGTACAATTCATGTGTAACATGGTATAAATAGGCAATTATGGAGAACCACTAAACTAGAGCATCCCGTAATAATGGAAAACGAATAAATAATGGCAAGAGCGGGATTTAAAATAAATGTTTTTTTTTTTTACATATTTCCCCTTATTAAACTTCTAAATTACTATGAATGGTCCGAAAACTATGAATGGTCCGAAAACTCTGAAATGTCCGAAAAGTTTTTCGGACGGAAAAGTAATTCGGACACTATAGATTTCAGACAGAACATTTTGGTCGAAAATTATTTCGGACAAGAGAATTCAAACGAAATGTATTTTGGACAGAAAGAGATTTCGGACAGATGTTTTCGAATGAAAAAGCCATGTAATAGAAAATAGTTCTAACACAGAAGTTTTCAGTCGAAATAGTTTTCGATCGAAAAAGATTTCGACCGAAATAGATTTTGGTCGAACAAGAGTTCGGACAAATAGTTTTCGAATGAAACATATAGGTTGTAACCTTATTCCATTCATGACCCTTGACAGATCTGTTAACACCCACCTAACTCGGAGCTCCTTAGTATCCTACGGGAGATGCTCATCAGGTGAGTTCTATGTGCCCCCTATATGTTACGTGCAAATCATTTTAAATGTTTTGGGGCTGAAGTGTATAAACTAAATGAAAGAATGTTATGAATGCCATTGTGATCATACGTGATATATATATATATATATATATATATATATATATGAATGTTAATGTGATCATACATAAAAGAATGATGAACAAGAATGAAATGTATGTATACAAAGAATGAAATGAATGAATGGCATAACGTATATGAATGAAATCTTGCTTTATATTTATATATAGCATGTTATGAATGTATGTAAACGTTATGGACACGCCGATGATAACGGCTACTTCGGTAGACGGACGACCACGTAACTATTTTGCAACCGGGACATATACATACCTTCATCAGCTAGGACGTTTAAGAGGGCAATAACGAATGGTCACATTCATGACGGACGGTTGCAATAATAAGTAGAACGGTTGCATAAATAATAGTATGCGTGGGAAACGGATGCCTTAGGGCAGACGGGCGAATAATAAGGTCTACGATGGTAGAACGGTGAGGACGACCGGTCGAAGGAATCTGGACGGTATATCATGACGTATGGTCGAAGGAATTCGTACGATCATGGAGGACGGACTATGACGGTAGGACCGACGTCTGTCTATGTGACTTACGCAAATCAATGTTGGGTTGATCACCCTTATGTGTATGACTAATGAATGTTAAATGAAACCAAAGATGTGTGTGTGTATATATATATATATATTTATATGTACTTGCAAGGCTTGAATGAAAGCAATTGATGTATTAGTGTGTGTATATATATATATACATATACTTATAAAGGGATAATGTTTATACATAATTGCCTTAAACTAGAACTCATCAGCGTTAGGTGACTTTTAGTATGCACTTCAGGTCACAAGAAGAAATGACGGTTGATGGCATGAAGGTTTCCTGACACAAGACTGACATCCTGTTTAATTGCTTTTGTGTTAGAACAATGATTCTTTTATATGTTAAGACTTTCGCTTCTATGTTTTGTAATTGAATGATACGCGTTCCCTGTGATGAATGATTTTAATTAAAAGTCCAGTATTGATGAATATGTTTATGAGTAAATCCAACATGTGAGGTATCCCGGGAAAGGGGCCTTACAAGTTGGTATCAGAGCAATAGTTTGAGAGATTCAGACATCCCTAAATGTCTGAACTCAAGCTGATAATGGGACCAACACAAGGATGTCAGTCTGGGTAGCCAACGCCAACGCCAAAACAAGTAAGTAGCAAGGTTAATACTTGTAGCGCAGGGTAGATGCCTTAACATAGAGCACATGTCTTAGATATCAATGTCACTACTAATATGAATAATTGCACATAGGACATACGATGGTAGACGAATGGAACACATGAGTACAGTAAATCGTTAATAACACATAGCTACTGTTATTAATCTTTTTCTTGTAAGTGTGTCTCGATTTTTCATCCACCATATGTATACATCACAGAGAGTGAAAGAGGTGTTAGCATAATACTACGAATGACTCACAAATTATAAGAACAATGCGATCCATGTGAAGTGAATTACAAACAACGAGTAGAAGTTCGATAGACCACGACGAAAGAAAGATGGCGGATTATCAATGGTCCAGGTAGATCAGTAACGAACAGTCATGAGTGACTCCCGTCAACTAGGAGTTCGGAAAGGGAAGAAGGATACATGGACTAGGCACTGTTTATAGAAGACATTCATATTTTGAAGCATTATAAGACGGGTCAGGAATTCACGAGTAAGGTAAGTTGGCGATTATGTCAGGATCCACATAATTGTGAATTTACAGGTGCTCGTTCATACTGATGAACCTTATCGTGTGGATTAATACACATGTCACCAAAAACAACTACATCACTCCAACCAGGACTATGAGATTAGTCACTTATGTAATGATGATTGTAACGATTTAGCAAGACGAATAATAGCAACAACTGCATACCAAAGGAGGAACGAGAAGGAGTGAGACTTTAAATGAGGTTTACTACAGTTGAGTAAGACTAAGGAACAAGTTTAAGAAAGATTGACAAAACCTGGTCCGGGACCCGATGCAACAAGTGATGGGGGTAGTAAGTCAAGCAAACACAAAGAAATGGAAAGATTGCAATAGAAGAGGATTAGTATGAGGATAATGAGAGAGACTATCATGCCCACAGGGAGGAGATTGCTTTGCAGGGCAACCCGCAAATGGCGAAACCGATTAAGTAGAATTTGAGGAACTCAACACTTGATTATTTCGAATTGAGAAAGTAGCTACCAAGGATTACACGTTAGTAGGAGATGTGAGTGCTACACATGTCAGAAGAACGTACGTTTAGAGGACTGCTTTTGAATAGGAATCGTCTATGTCTAACCCAAACGCGATACGATGAATTAACATTGGTCTACTGTCAAAGTATGCATGAGTAAGCAGGAAATAACCACACAAGTATATGGCCATGAAATATATGAGGGCACGAATACATGAAAGGCATGTCTCCATGCAGAAGACAATCTCAGATAAACTAATATGAGCATTCCCTGAAACAAGAAGATAGATATACCAACAACAACAAGTAACAGGTATCGCAATGATAGTTAGGGCGTGTGATGCGTAATGTTTTAAGTATATAAAAATATAATAAATATATTTTTATGATGGTCTTACGAGATCAGGTTTTAAATTTATAAAATGATAATTACTTTAACTTAAAAACACACACAATAGGCAAGTGTACCTATCTCAGCGTAATATAGTTTAGGTAAGAACCAAGTATCGAACCAACGGACACGGTCGAATTCCAATACTCAACTTTTGTTAACGTTTAGCCGATTTAATTAGTGAGTGAGTTTTGTGTGCTTGTGGAACAGGAAAGTAAATGACAGAAAAGTAAATGGTGATAAAGTAAATAGCAGAAAAGTAAAAACGTGCGTGAAGTGTGTAACAGAAATGTAACGAACAGAATAGTAAATAACAGGAAAGTAAATAGATCGGAAATGATCAGGTTACGAATAGTATTGCTTTGGTTTCGAATCCACTTGGTACGTGATAATGTTAAGTTGACTAATCCAGTGATATGACTACTACAAATGTGTGACCCGGGTCACCGCTAGAGCCACGTCCTCACGACATTTTATTTGTAAATTTAAAAGCTTTAACAAGTGGTAGTGCCTCCCGTTAAGGACAACAATTACCCTCAACCATTCGAATGGTCATCTCCGGGTTGGTTTAAGACATCGGACGTAAAATGCTTTATATTAGAGTTAAATAGGTGATTATATTTTGCTCACCGGGAGGTGGTGTAACAATGGGACCAAGTATAAAGACGTACCGTTCCCAACATGAGTTCACCAATTCTTGGTCGCATAATAAGTTCGTATAAAGACGTACAACCTTACTAGTGTTGACCAAGCCTTGGCTTATCAATCTCTACTTGTATAAAGACGTACAATCTTCAAGAGAAGTTTGATTAAAAAGGTTTTATACTTTAAAAATCAAGAACACTTACAAATATAAGGACGGATTTAGACAATAATAAAAGCCCACCAAAATAATGGTTTTAAGGACGAATAGTTAAAGACATAAACACATTACTTGGATTAATACATCAAACATTAACATGTACCAAACTTCATCTTCACCCTAGCAATACAAAGAGTTTAGCCATGAATGGCCATACTAACTAGCATAACGCTGAGTTTTGTAGGGTCCCCTATTGTGGAACAAGGAGCCGCTCACTACTCTCTACTCTAACTACGAACTACACTCTCAAACAAGGCCTGGATGGGTGTTCTTTGATCTGAATTGGTGTGTAGAATGAAGAACTCAAACCATCTATTTATAGGCCTCAAAATGAGCAATGCACGACCGTGCATTGGATTGCACGGGCGTGCAAACACCTCGGGAATCAAACAGGGTACAAAGGACAGTGTATCGGAGTCTAGGGAGGGCATAAAGACATTGCACGATCGTGAAATGGGTTGCACGGCCATGCAACCCTCTGCCTGCTCCCCAGGCTCGTCTTTTAGCTGCTAGTTTGACTATGTTGACCTGGTTTGACTTCTTAGGGGTCAATGCTCGGGTTTGGTCCTCTAAAAGGTTGATTTCTTCATGTTTTAAGTTGGTTTTTGCTTTGTTTATCTTGGAGCACCAAATAACCTACAATTGTGAAATATTAACGTTTTAAGTATCAATTGTAAGGTTATTAATCAATTAGTACCATAATATGGGGATTATTATGCATGCAAAACATGTATAATTTAGGACATATCATAATACCCCACACTTAGACTTTTCTTGTCCTCAAGCAAACTCATGCATGATCATACCCATAACTAAAAACTTTACAAGGGAAATGGAACTCCAAGTAGTTGGAAATTCCGGGATAACTCTTGAGTTGCTTATTCTATTTTTGTATTTTTCTATTATGGAATCCATGACAAGCCTACTAGAACTTCAATTATGCATAAACTTTCACTCCTCACAATGTTCACTCAACTCTAGGGTTATATATGTATAGATAATGTAAGTTAAGTGGAACACTCAAGTTCGAATCGAATTATGAAATGATCATAAGCTTGTATGCAAATCAAGTCTTCGCCAATTAACTAAGTAGTATGCATGAATCAAGAGGACTTTAAAAAGGGTTGTAATGTGGTTAAAATAAAAATAAAGGGTTGAAGATGAAAATATTTTTGGGGTTTTAGGGATTTAAAAGGTTTGAAGGGCTGCTGCTATCGTGAAACACACAGCTATGACTTCATGGCTTAAAAAGGAAAATACTAACAGGTCCCTTTACAGTACTCGGATCATGAGGGTATAACTAATCCAAGGGCTCGTTTATGGTCAGATTGCCAAGACCAAGATCTCTCATTAGTGCCAACTCTTTCCTTACTGCATAATACACATTGCTGCCTCTCCGTATGGAACTTTCGGCTTGTAGCCTAACCGCTCCAACTTGGTCAGATGCGTGTACTAACTTTGGGAATGAGTTTGATTGTTGCTACATTTTCCATCGTGGCTCCAGTTGCCACATTTCACACATTTTTCGTATCTGTTGGCGGGACTTTTTGACAGGCCGCAGAATGGTGGCAGTTGTTCTTGCTTGCGCCACCGTTTTCTTACATCACTAGTTGCTTTGAAAACTTTCTCTCGGAGTTTGGGCGGTAATTCATGCTTTGCGAAATGAAGGCAGAAAAGCAAATTGAAATCAAAAGAATGCATATCTTAAGGTCTAACCGGTAAAAGACCAATTTTTTTTTATTTTTTATTTTTTTATTTTTTTAAATCAAGACAATTCCTTCAATAATTCATTTTCCTCAATTTCCTTGAAATAATATTTCCATAAATTCCATGTAGATAGTTCGGCTGTTTCTTCCTAATACATCCACCTTCTTGTATATTCCAATTCCTTTGAGTAGAACAGATTCTTTCCGAAGTTGCCTCAATGGCAAGAAACTTGAAATAACGACATAGGATAATTTTTCTAGTTTGAAGACAGTTAGCCAATAACCGGTGTTTATGAAAAGCTGGTTGGGTGATAATTGTGGGTAGTAGAAAAGAAAAGTCTAAGGCTCTAAGGGCTATCTAAGCGGAGTATATTTTTGGGATTTTTGGATTTAAGAATAAGGGTAATAAAGTCCTAGGTGCCTCAATCACTTTCAAACTTCTACTAGTTCATGGTCTTGATATGTATACGTCACACAAGTTCTAATTATGCATAAAATTCAATCAAAAAATGCTCAGTAATGCCAAACGCAAGAGCATGCGAATAATTATATACTGCGCCAAAAATTTGATGCTGTATAATAGGCTTGATTTTCCTCACATGAAAACGGATGGAATATGGTTTAGCGAATCGTTATGCATAATATTCATTTGCTTCTACTTGCCATGTATTCATTTTACTTTATTAGGTGCGATCTCAAAGAGGTTGTAAATATTAGGGTTTGAAAATTTTTCGGGTTTTGCAAAAGGTAGGTTTTTGTAATGTTTTAGTCAAATGGGTAGAAAATCACAAGTTGAAATTTTACTGCTTTGAGTTTACAAGTAGTTCTGAATCTCTTAATTCCCCACCCTACACTTAAAACTGTGCATTGCCCTCAATGTACAAATACATGTAATGAAATGCTAATGCAGGAATTTAAATGCATGAAGTTTTAAGGGAAAAGAAACTGGTACTCCCAAGGTCAATTTGGTGTATAACCTAAGGCCAAAACTTATTGGTGCTGTCAACACTTTGCTTCAAAGACTTCATCGAATTTCACAGAAATTTGATGCGGTTTCCAATTCCTCAGGTTGTAGAGATGGAGTGTGATTCCTCAAAGAAGTAGAGAGACTATCTGATGATGCTATTCTACCTGACACAAAAGGGAAAACATAAAAGTAGACAAGGAAAATAAAAGGTAGTAGTTAAGCTACTAAGGTCCTAGTATCGAGAGGACATACCTGGGGCTGAAGTGTGTGAAACTTAAATTTGAAAGATCAAACCTGAGATCCATGATTCTGCCGTATGCACCAACCTCTCAATTTATTCATGATCATCGAGTTGCCTCACGGAAGTGCTACGTTTATTTAAGGGTCTTTAGCCCTACCCGTACGTGTTTCATCACTCTTTCTTTGGGTGGGAGCCATCGACTTTCACCGTATCTCCTATTCCTTCATTCAAGTCCTACAGTTTTGGTAGCTTATCAAAGTACTCATCGATCCAGTCAGTGTTTTCAAAATCCTTCCCAAGATTAAGTTTTTTCCTTTGTTGAATTCCTTAGCTTTCTTCAGTTGGTAGTCCAGATTAGTATCGATGAATTGGGCAATTTCAAATGGATTATTAGATAGGCATTCATTTCCTCCTATGTTGTAGGTCACTGATTGTTTTCCGACACGAAGTGTCAAGATTCCTTCATTCATATCAATAACGGCTCGAGCAGTGGCTAAAAATGGGCGACCCAAAATCAGAGGTACGGAATAGTCGGGTCCCATTTCTAAAACCATGAAATTGGTAGGGAAGACAAACTTGTCGACTTTTACCAATAAGTTCTCAATGACTTCTATGGGTGATTTGACTGATCCATCTGCGAGTTCGATAGTTGCATTGACAGGTCGTGGATTCCCAATATTTAATCTTTTAAACATGACATAAGGCATTACATTCATACTTGCTCCTAGATCAGCGAGTGCAAAGGTTATTGGTAATGGTCCGATAGAACAGGGTAGAGAGAACTTTCCAGGATCTGAAATTTTCTTTGGAAGGCATCTTTCAATAAGAGTGACACAATGATTAGTTCTCTTTAATGCTTCTTCCATATTTCTCTTGTTTGTGAGGAAATCTTTCAAGAAACGTCCATACTTAGGCATTTGTCGTATGATATCCAGGAAGGGAAGATTGACATGGATCTGACTTAATAGTTCAATGAATTTCTCATATTGTTCGTCAGTCTTCTGCTTTACTAGCCTTCCTAGGTAGGGTATGTGAGAATGAAACGTTCTCTTTGTCGGGACTTTTGGAGGAATATCCACTACAGCCGGAGGTGGAGTTATCTTTGATTGTGGTTCGTGGGTAGTTGTTTCTATGATATGTGGACGAAGCGGTACTCCGGTGAATATCTCTCTCCTTGCTGATTGAACTTCTTCATCTGGCATTGGTGACTCTGGATAAACCTTGCTATTCCTCATAGTGATAGCACTTACATTTGCTTTTGGATTGGTTTCAGTGTTACTTGGGAGACATCCTGGTTGTCTTTCGGATAAAAGTTTTGCAATTTGCCCTAATTGTGTTTCAATGGACTGTAGAGTTGCTTTCTGTGTCTTGAACTCAACTTCATGAAGACCAAACCGTTCCTCGTATTGTTTGTGACGGGAATCCGCTAGAAGGGCTTGACTTTCAGTTGTAGAGATCAACTTACTTACCTTGTCCTCCAAGCTTAACCCGTTGCTTGACTTGTTAGTTCCTTGAAATTGTTGACAAGGCTGATAGTTTTGAGGTGGTCGTTGTTGAAACTGTTGCTGTTGTTGTCCGAAGCCAGATTGTCCCTGATTGTTATCCTTCCCGCTGAAGTTTGAATGGTTCCTCCAACCAGGATTATAGGTGTTACTATAGGGGTTGTTTTGTAGGAGATTTGTTCCGATAAAGTCAACCTGTTTGGTACTAGTGGTGATACTCTTTACTTCTTCAGTAGCCTCAGCGACGGTCTTGCCCTTACTAAGTTGATTGAGTCGAGTGGTGGGGGCATCTACTTGAGCAGAAAGTGATGTGAGAGTATCGACAGAATGAACTCCTTGCCTAGCTCCCCTGGTGTTCCATGGACTGTACCATTGATAGCTTTTCATAGATATTTCCTCAATTAGGTTGTAAGCTTCTTGTGGCCTCTTGTTTCTAAAAATACCACCTGCAGTAGCGTCTAGTGTCTGACGAGCTTGATTATGCAACCCATTGTAGAATGATGACACTTGTAACCAAACTTCTAGCCCATGGTGAGGACATTTCCTTAACATGTCATTAAAGCGTTCCCATGCTTCATATAGTGATTCACCATCATCCTGAGTGAAAGTGGTGATATCATTTCTTAGTTTAGCAGTTTTAGCTAGCGGGAAGTATTTCGACAGGAATTTCTGAGCTAGATCATCCAATGTAGTGATTGAAATGGTAGGAAGAGAGTTTAGCCATGCCTTAGCTCATTCCCTTAAGGAAAAGGGAAACATTCGGAGGCGAATTGCGTCATTCGACACTCCGTTCAGTTTGAAAGTGTCACAAATTTCAAGGAAACTTATAATGTGAACATGTGGTTCCTCATTGGGTAATCCATGGAAAGTGCATGATGACTGGATCATGTGGATCATATGAGATTTGATCTCAAAGTTGTTAGCGTCAACTGTTGGCCTTGTGATACTAGATCCCAAAGCCTCTAGTGACCGTCTTGCAAAATCAGAAATAGTGCGGTTTTCAACGGCCATTCTTCTAGTACAGTTTTCTCGTATTTGGCGGTGGAAGAATCTTTCGGGCTCTTCTAAAGGTTGATATAAACCAGTAGTAGAGCTATGGATCATACACTACCTGCAACAAACGTAACAGAAAAATGAATGGAAATTGATAGGTTAATCCGTTAACTTGAATTTTTCTTGAAATCACCGTGTCCCCGGCAACGGCCACAAAAACTTGACGCGTAATGTTTTAAGTATATAAAAATATAATAAATATATTTTTATGATGGTCTTACGAGATCAGGTTTTAAATTTATAAATTGATAATTACTTTAACTTAAAAACACACACAATAGGCAAGTGTACCTATCGCAGCGTAATATAGTTTAGGTAAGAACCAAGTATCGAACCAACGGACACGGTCGAATTCCAATACTCAACTTTTGTTAACGTTTAGCCGTTTTAATTAGTGAGTGAGTTTTGTGTGCTTGTGGAACATGAATGTAAATAACGGAAAAGTAAATGATGATAAAGTAAATAGCAGAAAAGTAAAAACCCGCGTGAAGTGTGTAACAGAAATGTGATGAACAGAATAGTAAATAATAGGAAAGTAAATAGGTCGGAAATGATCAGGTTACGAATAGTATTGCTTTGGGTTTCCAATCCGCTTGGTACATGATAATGTTAAGTTGACTAATCCAGTGATACGACTGCTACAAATGTGTGACCTGGGTCACCGCTAGAGCCTCGTTCTCACGACATTTGATTTGCAAATTTAAGGTTTAACAAGTGGTAGTGCCTCCCGTTAAGGACAACAATTACCCTCAACCCTTCGAATGCTCATCTCTGGGTTGGTTTAAGACATCAAACGTAAAATGCTTTATATTAGAGTTAAATAGGTGATTATATTTTGCTCACCGGGAGGCGGTGTAACAATGGGACAAAGTATAAAGATGTACCGTTCCCAACATGAGTTCACTAATTCTTGGTCGCATAATAAGTTCGTATAAAGACGTACGACCATACTAGTGTTGACCAAGCCTTGGCTTATAAAGACGTACAAGCTTTAAGAGAAGTTTGATTAAAAAGGTTTTATACTTTAAAAATCAAGAACACTTACAAATATAAAGATGGATTTAGACAATAATAAAAGCCCACCAAAATAGTGGTTTTAAGGACGAATAGTTAAAGACATAAACACATCAGTTGGATTAATACGTTAAACATTAACATTCATCAAACTTCATCTTCACCCTAGCAATACAAAGAGTATAGCCACGAATGGCCATACTAACTAGCATAACGCTGAGTTTCGTAGTCTCCCCTATTGCGGAACAAGGAGGAAGAGCCCCTCCGCTCACTACTCTCTACTCTAACTACGACCTGCATTCTCAAACGAGGTCTGGATGGGTGTTCTTTGATCTGAATTGGTGTGTAGAATGAAGAACTCAAGCGATCTATTTATAGGCTTCAAAATGAGCAATGCATGGCCGTGCATTGGATTGCACGGGCGTGCAAACACCTCGGGAATCAAATAGGGTACAAAGGACATTGTACTGGAGTCTGGGGAGGGCAGAAAGGCATTGAACGATCGTGCAATGGGTTGTACGGCCGTGCAACCCTCTTCCTGCTCCCCTGGCTCATCCTTTAGCTGCTGGTTTGACTATGTTGATCTGGTTTGACTTCTTAGGGGTCAATGCTCGGGTTTGGTCCTCCAAAAGCTTGATTTCTTCATGTTTTAAGCTGGTTTTTTCTTTGTTTATCTTGGAGCACCGAATAACCTGCAATTGTGAAATATTAACATTTTAAGTATCAATTGTAAGGTTACTAATCAATTAGTACCATAATATGGGGATTATTATGCATGCAAAACATGTATAATTTAGGACATATCAGCGTGCAAGCAAAACCAAATGAAACCAGCTCCAACATAAGGATTAGTGTGCAGAATGAATGTGAAAGGGATGCCCAATGGTGTGAAGTAAGGCATGAGTACCAACAAGGACTCAAGACGAGTCAGAAAACACTCTACAGTGATTAGGTCAAGGTAATAGCACGTGAGACTGTCGAATGGTGAAAAGCAAATAAAGAACCCAATGAAACCAGAAAGGAAAGGAATGATCGAGTATCACCACACTTGTTATCTATCTGTAATGAAACCAAAGAACATAAATCTAAAAAGAATCACATATGGAGGAAAATGTTAACGATCACGAAACGTTAGAAAATGTATATTTTGGTCACAACAGATGCCAATCCTTAAGACCATTCAATGATATAAATAAAGACTGATGCGTATTAGACTAATGATGAGAAATGAGAAACCATGACGAGTATGTTTTAGAGGAAGGCAAGAAGGGAGTTATGTGTACAAGAATATGAATGTAAAGATTGTATACCTAGTGTTCCGTCTGAATGAATACCTTCCCGACAAGTTTGAGTATGATAGAGTAATGTTTCTAACGGTTCCTTGAGGAACGAAACAATATGGTTCCTTCGGGGATGCAACGATACGGTTCCTTAGGGAAAAAACAATAAGGTTCCTTCGGGAACGAAATGACATGGTTCCTTCGGGAACGAACTTATATGGTTCCTTTGAGAACGAGATAGTAGGATTCATTCGGGAACGACATGGTACGGCCCTTCGTGGGAAAATACACCAAGGATAATTTATTAGGTACACGTAATGACCGAAGCGACTTAGAAAGAGGTTGATAACAACTACCTAGAGAACATAGTGGACAATTAAACAAGAGACAACGGAGGTGGTTGGAACTGCTAAAAGATTATGATTGTGAGATATTGTACCATCCAGGCAAGGCAAATGTAGTGGCTGACACCTTAAGCAGAAAGGAAGAGTCAACGCCTATCCAGATCAAAGCATGTCGGTTGATTATAACCCTAGATCTGATGAATGAAATAGCAAAGGCACAAGATGAAGAACTGTTAGAAAGGAATGTAAAACGGGAAAGAATAGTAGGATAACAGAGTAATCTGGAGGCCAATGCGTACTGTATACAAACTCGTTTTGGCCGGATGTGGATTCCTAAGATTGGTGACCTTAGGCCCAAAATCCTCGATAAGGCCCATAAGTCTCGCTACTCTATCCACCCCGGTGCGAATAAAATGTATCAAGACTTGAAGAAAGAATACTAGTGTCCTGGCATGAAGAACGATGTGAGAAAATATGTGAGCAAGTGCCTAACTTGTTCACCAGTCAAGGCCGAGCACCAGAAACCATGCGGTAAAATGCATCCCTTGCCGATACCGAAATGGAAGTGGGAAGAGATCATAATGGAATTCATTACCAAGCTACCGCGAACAGCTAAAGGGAATGATACCATTTGGGAGATCGTCGACCGCTTGACGAAAAATGCTCACTTCTTGCCAATACGCGAGGCTTCTTCGTCTGAGAAGCTAGCAGAGTTGTTCATCAACGACATTGTGAGCCGGCATGGTATGCCATTATCAATTGTGTCCAATAGGGACACTCGATTCACGTCCAGATTTTTGAAGAAATTCAATGAAGAAATGGGCACTAGACGGGATATCAGCACCGCTTACCACCCTCAAACCGATGGTCAATCGGAAAGGACCATTCAGACCTTGGAGGACATGCTCAAGGCCTGTATTATTGATTTCGGTGGGAGCTGGGATAGTCACACGCCTTTGGCAGAGTTTTCACATAACAACAACTATTACTCAACCATTGGCATGCCGCCATTTGAGATGGTGTATGGAAGAAGGTGTAGAACCCCGATCTGTTGGGGGAAAAAAATTGGACAAAAAGACTTTGCAAGTCTCGAAGTAGTCAAGCTACTTCTGAGAAATTCGACCAGATCAAAGCACGCATGAAAGCCGCTAAAGAAAGACAAAAAAATAATATGTGGATAAGAGAAGAAGAGATTCAGAGATTCAAGTAGGGGAGATGCTAGTATTGAAAGTGTCGCCATGGAAAGAAATTATCCGATTCAGGAAATGTGGAAAAGTAAATCCAATGTTTGATGGACCTTTCAGGATCCTAGCAAGAGTTGGACAAGTTGCTTACAGACTCGACCTACCCGATGAGCTCAGTGGAATCCACCCCACATTCCACGTATCGCACTTACGCAAGTGCCTTGCTGACGATACATCTCACATACCCTATGATGAGATTGAGATATATAACAGTCTAAACTATGTAGAGGAACCAGTAGCTATCCTTGACTGATCCGCAAAACGACCACGCAATAAGTCAATTCCTTTAGTTAAGGTACAATGGAAACACAGAAAATGTTTAGAAGCTTTATGGGAGAAAGAGAACGAAATGAAGGAACTGTATCCGCAGTTGTTTAACTAGTAAAGAGTTTCGAGGACGAAACCCCTTTAAGGGGGGTAGACTTGTAACATCCCAAAATAATGGAAAACAAATAAATAATGGCAAGAGCGGGATTTAAAATAAAAGGAAGAGGAAACGGGCTCAGGCTTGGCTCCCATGGGCCGAAGGGGAGCCCAACTATATAAAGAACAAATCAGAAACCCTCCTTCATTAGCCCATCTTCTTTGCAAACTTAGAGAGAAAAAGGTGAAAACATGCTAGAGAGAGAAAGCTCGGGATCATTCTCAAAGTCTCGGGAATCATCACTCCACATCCCAGCAACGTCTAGCAACAAGAAGGAAACGAAAACAGGTAACCGTTTGGCTCGAATATGAGTTTTTAGTTTGAAAGTGGATTTTAGGGTTTATATGGGTTTTTCAATCAAAGTCGGGATTTTTATGTTAGAATTGCTCTATAAAGTGTATATCTAGCTTCATGGAAGCTAGATATAAGTTTTAGATGTGAAAAGATCGAATCTTGGATAAAAAATAAAGAAATCAGCCAATAACATATGAATCGTCCGAAAACTCTATGAATGGTCCGAAAACTCTGAAATATCCGAAAAGTATTTCAGACGGAGCATTCGATCGAAAAGTAATTCGGACACCATAGATTTCAGACTATTCATTTCGGTCGAAAAGTATTTTGGACAAGAGAATTTGGACGAAATGTATTTTGGACAGAAAGAGATTTCGGACAGAAAGAGATTTCGGACAGATGTTTTCAAACGAAAAAGCCATGTAATAGAAAATAGTTCTAACACAGAAGTTTTCGGTTGAAAAAGATTTCGACCGAAATAGATTTCGGACAAATAGTTTTCGAATGAAACATATAGGTGTTAACCTTATTCCATTCATGACCCTTGATAGATCTGTTAATGTCACACCCCGCTCCAGGCATCCCCTAGACGGGTGCGACCACGATTGGTATCACCTTTGATTTCTAAGTTTTTATAAATATAGCGGAAGTCTTTTTCAAAAGAATCGTTTCGTCATTTGTTCCAACCTCAAGGGTTGTATCAAGACTCAGTTGAAAACAAAAAGTCTTGTATTTATTTTATAAACTTAGGGATTTAAATACCCTTTTTATTTTGATTACAAAACAGAGTTTGAAATCAAATACATCTCTTGTCTTTTATGGACAAGTTTAAGCCACTGGAAATAGTACTATCCAGGGTTGATCAAACCCCCGGTCCTATCTCCTTTTCTTTTTTTTTAGGATTTCCTTTATACGAGGCCTGAGAATCCTACGAATAAGTTGTCCTTTTCACTTTTCTTGGGTCAGATCTTATGTGTGACAATCCGGACTTTTAGGTTAACTCCGTTAACTAAATCACATTAAATCTTAACTTATTTAACACAATTGCAAACCCTAGGGACTGATTCTGTCAATATCTAAACTCAAACTACAGGGACTAAAGCTGTAATTTACCTAAACTAAAGTTATTGACTCTAAAAAGTAAAAATCAGAAGTTTAAACTCCTGTTGACTTTTAGAAAGTCAAACTCGCACCAATTAGAGCCAAGTTCGAATTCAAAAACCGGTTTTTGATTGGACTTCGTAACTGATTTGATTCTGTATGCCATAACCGACCATCATTAAACCTTTAATCATCGATATTACTACGAATTAAACCCAATTATGGGCATTCAAAGTTTAACCGTCGACCTCAATGCTTATTACCAATCGAATTCGATCAAATTGTCTGTAATTCTCTCAATTGATCATCTGTTTACACTAGACGAGTCTCCCAGAAGCTTTTGCCTACACTAATTGGATCGGAGACAGAGCCGTGGTCGCCGGAGATCAAACCAGTCACGATAGGAACTCGTTTTAGTCGAACTCCTACATTTCAACATCCATTCTGGTAATTCTTTACACTCTTAGCTTCGTTTCATTACCTAAATCAAAAGCCCTATCATAATTATGGCCTAAAACATAGAATTGCCAAGATATGTAATCTAGGGGTCGTTCATAATCAATTTTGGGGGTATTGATCCTAGACCCAATTTTAATCCAATTAAATCACAGGGATGGATTCAAAAGGTCTCAATCTATAAAAGCCTCATGGTTTCAATAGTTTTTAACATCAGATTCGATCAAATCAACACTATATTCTTAATCTAGGGTTTCGACTCTTCTTTATGAGATTAAACGATCTTAAACTTGTTACGTTTGTGTGTTATTGGCTTTTGGAACCGGGTTTGTATGCGATACCCTAGTGGGCGGGTGTGGTTAAGACAATGTGCTTGTGTGGGAGATACCCGGGTTCGAGTTTCCCCACACCTGTTTTGGTTTAATTCATTTTTAAACTATTGTTTGTAATATAAAAACCCACCCTATATTATTATATTAATATATTAATATGTTTTAGCTCCGGAAACAACCCGTAGGCTCGGGTTTGGGTTTATAACCCATAATTAATATTATTTTCACTTTTAAAAATAATAAATTTATATCATTTTCAAACCACGACTTAGAATAAAATAATATGTTTATATTATTTTCAACCCGTTACTCCTAGTATAAAATAAAATATATTTTTATATTATTTCGCCTCGGTTATTAATCTCGTGTAACGTTTCAAACTAATTAATAATATAATTGTTTATATTATTTACTCACGTTTATAATCTCGAATAAAAATAATAAATTTATTATTTTGCCACATAAATGATTAGTTATTAATCATTCGAACCTAAAAATAATATATTAAATTATATTATTTTACTAACCATTTTAAATGACACAAACGTACGAATTTATTTATTTATTTAATATTATTCGTAATTAGAGACGTTCAACATGTAGAGCATTTATCTTAATTATTATATTAAGAAACTTATATTCCCGTAGACACGTTCGTCTACTCGTCAATCCTTAGAATATTTTAAGACATTCTAATCTTCCGTGTCGTCAATCCCAATGTGTCCCTAATTGCTATGTTTATGATTCTAGGGCATACGTAAGCCGTGTAGGCTAACACTTGTGCACCTAATCTCATTCCTGTGTAATTCAATCCACTACTCAAGCTCAGGTGAGTTTTCACGACCCCTTTTTACTGTTTTAATTTGGGGGAGAAACATGTCACAAACTACTTTGATTATGGTACTTCATATGATATCACTGTTGAGGCTAAGCGTAAACGCAACTATCATTGAAAGTCCTCACACACACATCGTACCATTAATATGGATCTTAGCGAGGTAAAGTTTAGTAGTACTACTGGTGCTTGACAAGCCCCACCCGAGTTAGTCGTGCTAACTTGACTGGAGATCGAACGGGTGAAATCTTAGCCTAATCACATTAGTCAGAGTTGATAGACCTGGCTGGAGGCAACAAACAAACACATGTCAGCTTTGGTTACGAACGCTTTAGCAAAACATGAACATAGGTTAGCTATCTATAGATATGCATAATGAAATGTACATAATCTGCAACGCTTTACTGTTTTATTGAAACCTGTGAACTCAACAACCTAGTGTTGACCCGTTTTTCTTACATGTTTTCTCAGGTCGTTACGCAGGATCACGTTAGGTCATGCATGGTGTCTTGACTTCTATCAACAACTATCAAACTATCAAACAATAATTGTGTTTTGTTATTATTTGAATTTGGGCGCGTTGTTTTGCGCATTTACTTTTGTTAAACGCTTTCTCACATTTACTCTGAACCTTTTAAATTATAATATGTTATTTTGAGTCCCATATAGAGTCATTTGAAGTAACTAATGTTTGAGAGTAAAAAAAAAAGTGACAGATTGTTATCAGAGCAATTGGTTATAGAGAACTAGGACTGCATACTAGACTATATTCACAAACATTAGTTACTTTATATAGACACTAGAGATATGCACTTACTCCTTATGTTTCAGGATCATGTCTACCCTGCCTCCTTCACCACCAGCAATTCAGGAGCACGATATTCCTGTTATTACCTGAGCCAAAGAGACGTCGGCTCGAACCTATTAACGACACTATTGTGTATGGAGAGCCCATGAACATCCGGAACGGGAGTGATTGGGATTGTTACCCTGGTCTACTTAGGAAGTGGGTTAGGTGGGAACGAGTTCCATCTCCATAATTTGGAGCTTCATCATCATCTGGACTACAATTACCATTGCTGCCATGCCACTTGGAGCAAGCATTTGCAGCATTTGTAGCCACTATGGATCGAGAGATCCGAAATATGAGAGACGCAGCATGAGAAATTACAGGTTTGTTAAGGAGGGAGAAACAGACGGACCACATGATGGATCTGCTAGTAGCAGAACTGGCTTGCACCGACCACGTGCACAACACATTAGTGGACAAAGTAGATGAGTTACAGGCTAGTGTGGATACTCTCGAGGAGGCAGCGGTACAATCTCAGGAAACGATTGTGAAATTAGAGGCACAACTTGAGGCTGCTTTAGAGCGAGCTGAAGCACCCAACTTTGAGCCTGAGGAGGAGCTAGAGAAAGAGGACGATGAGTCAGTTATCTCGTCCGCTAGCAGTGGAGTTTGATGTTCCATTCTATCTCATTTTATTTTGTTATTTCCTTTCATTTTAAACCTAAATGGGTAAGGTTGTTCCCATTTCAATAAAAATCTTAATAAATTGATGTTTTGAGTTATTTATTTTATAGCCTTTATAATTTAAATAGATCATGAACCATGATCACAATCTCACATGTCATTGCAAACTCCTTTCTGTTTACCTATGCTTCAGTGACAATAATATGCAACATATTTTCTCATTGTTTGTATTTGTGAATGTGAAGGACTATAGCCGGACGTGGACGCGGAGGTCGTCATGGTGGTCATGGAAACATAAACCTGACAGTAGCTGAGTTGACAGCACAGATCAACGATAGTGTGGCTGAAGCACTGGCGGCACACATCGCTGCAGGTAAATTCAATACTCGTGGACTCTAATATGTAACATTTCTGATTTTTAGTAACCATATTTCGATTCAATGTAATGCATTTCAAACTCAATACTCGTGCACTGTCTTATTATACTCTTCGCCATAAATTAAATGCAATGATTCAATACAAATTTACAAGTTTTGCTCGATTATATACACTTAAACGCTATACAAGTAACTATTTGTTTCAAACTAATCAAACCTGAAAGGTTAAGGAATAAAGTTGAAAATTTAGCAAGAAACCCTAATTAGCACGGTCGTGCTTCGTCCTAGCACGGTCGCGCCAAGTGCCTCGGCACGATCGCGCGACTGGTCCTGGAACGATCGCGCCCGGTGCCTAAGCACGGTCGCGCCTCTCTTGGGCACGGTCGCGCCTGCGTAACAGTTGAAACGTAAATGCAGTTTAATCACCCGATCATTGGAAATCCGTAACAGTCGTCCGTTTCTTTTCCCCTTAACGAATGAATCACAATTATCGAATTCCTCAAACGTCTCAGTTTCATATTACCAATTTCGAAAAACTCTCTCAAGCTTTCCAAGAAACTAGAATCCGCTGTTCGATCCGAATCCTCTCAATCCAGCAGCAGAGACTCGATACTCAATCATCCCTGAAGTTCCCAGGCTATTTGGATTGGCCGGAGTTGCAGTAAAGATCGCCGGAACTCAAGCCGTCGACGCCGGAACTCTTTCTTGCCGATCTCTATCAATCCTCTACTGTTTCGGGTAATTGAAATCATTTATTTCAGTTATTTAGTCTCTATATCGAAAGCCCCATAATAATTTAGGCTTCCATCATAGAATTTACCCCGAATCAGAATCGATGTTTTATTTAAAATAATTTAATCGAATCCACTGTTAAAAATGTTGTTAATACAATTAAAATATCCTAAAAGACTCGTAATAACCCATTAATCAAAAGCCCTAACAATTCCAGCGTTTAAAATACAAGCATTTGTCAATTCGTGTCTGATTTGGAAGAGACACGGTCGCGCTAATCGTCTAGCGCAGCGTTGCCTCATAGAGCGCGGTCGTGCCGACTAGCAGCGCGGTCGTGTCCTCCTGTCCAGACCTTGTCATGCCCTCTGGGCTAGTCTCTGTTGTGTCTAAAGATCATAGACACGACCGTGCCGGGCCAAGGCACGGTCGTGCCTGTTGACTTGTCTAGATTGTGCTCCTGTTGATCAACCCGGTCGCGCCCCGACTAGCGCGGTCGCGCCCGTGGCTTGAGCACGATCGTGCCCTTCCGAGGCACGGTCGTGTGAGATTCAGAACTTTTAACAGAATTATAATTTTATATATTTTAATCAGTAAATGTTTCAGATTTTATAAAAATATGTTTTCTGTATTTAAAAATGGATTAAAAGTTTAATCTTGGCATAAATATAATTTATTTAAAAGTTTATGAAAATTAAATTCATATTTACTATCTTACACTTAAATGATATTTTAAATAATTAAGTTACAAAATTTATAAATAAATAAGATAATGATTATTTATTTAATTTACATTTTAAATCAAAATCATTTATTTATTTATACTTAATTACAATTAATATTTACATTATCTCATAAACTATAATTATATATCTATTATCCAATTCAAACCTAATCAAATTGTCTCAAAAATATTTTACTTCAAACTCTATATATTTTATTCAATACTTTTTAAATACAAATCAATAGTTTTATACACAAATTCAACTTTCATTTTAGACTTAAACCTTATGCATCTATTTGATTCAATACACATTACTCTTTAGGTTAAATTGTGCATTTCGAGGATCATATTTGCTATCTATAATCTTTGTTAGCTACACTTCCATACCAAGTGAGTATTCACAACCCCTTTTTCTCTTTTACACTTTTGGGGTGGAACATGAACTCTATACGCATTACACATTACACATTTACATTTACACAAACAACACAAGTGCAAAAATCCTATTTACATACATGTGTGCAAAATTTGAGCTTTGTGCCCGAGTGCTAGGTGTGCTAACCTTTGTATGCTCTTATGTGCAATCATTAACTATACAAGCCAACGGTTTTCAATGATAGATCTATTGAGTCTGACAAACCCACCCATGGTGCGCGGTGATTGAAACCGACAACACAATTTTTGCATGCTAGTTACAAGGTTTGGTTGTACATGGTTACACAATAGCTGCTCCCCATAAATGCCTTATTTTATCATGTTTTGTAAAGGATTTGTTTTCAACTATTTGCTATCTACATACAACTATGTTATACTCACCAACTTTTTAGTTGACTTTATTTTATTCATGTTTCAGGCCCCAATATGTGAGATTGATTCAAGACGTGTTCAACATAGGATTTGGACTTATGAATTGTTTTATGTTTCTTGTTTGAATTTGGTTTGTACTTGGATTATTTGTAATGGAAATTTAACTTTAATATATTTCAATTTAGTCAACCATGTGCTATGAACAGTCTTACATGTCCCGCCCCGATGATTCCGCCATCGGTCGGGGTGTGACATAATAAGCCAACTGTTTACACCTTAATCGTTCCCAAATCTTGTGTACTCAAACATACATCTACTCTCTATCCAGGGCAACAGAACATTCCCCAGTCTACACTTTCAAGACATTTATGGACTGCACGCCCCACACATTCAGTGGAGCTGAGGGAGCTGTCGGATTACTCCGATGGTTTGAAAAAGTTGAATATGTTTTCTCCATGTATAACTGCCTTGTGGCCAACCAGGTTAAGTTTGCATCGGGAAATTTTGAGGGTCCTGCCCTCACGTGGTGGAATTCACAGGTCCAGATGCTAGGTCTGGACATGGCCAATGCATCACCATAGGAGGACTTCAAGAACACGATGAAGGAAGAATACTGTCCCAGAGATGAGATTCAGAAGCTCGAGGGAGAATTCTGGAATTTGAAAATGGAGGGTTCTGAAATAGAACACTACACTGCTCGCTCGCACGAGCTAGCAGTGATGTGCCCTCACATGGTTACCCCACCCTACAAGCGAATTGAGATGTACATCAATGGGTTGGTACCTCAAATCCAGAGCATGGTTACCTAATCCAACCCCACTTCCATCTTGCTCACAAACTGACGGACCAAGCAGTTACCCAAGGGACACTACCTTCTAGAAGGTCAGCATCCAAACCTACCGATAACAACAAACGTAAGTTTGACAATAGCGTCAACACAAAGGGATTCCATCTGAATCAACCACAACAGCAATAACGTAGGTTTGAACCTACAAAGAACTTCAACCAATCGACCTATTCAGGTCGAAGTCAAAGTGGTTATGCTAGAAAGCACCCCAAATGTAACAAGTGTGGTCTTCGCCATAGTGGTGTGTGCGAGAGGCAACGCTGTTAGAGATGTGGCAAGATGTGCCACGCTGCTAAAGATTGTAAAGGGGAGTTGTTAGCCAAGCAACCATTCCAACAACCTGGGTCTACTAAAGGTTTTTTTGAATGCGGTAAGGAGGGACATATCCAGAAAGACTACCCACAGTTGAAGAAGGGCGGTAATGGTAACAACAATCACATCCAGGGCAACAATAACAATAACGGCAACAATGGTGGAAACAGTGCAAAGGGACGAGCCTTTGTGCTAGGATCCGGAGAAGCTAGATATGACCACAATGTGGTTACCGGTAAGTTTCTTCTGAACAACTATTTTGCTTCTGTTCTTTTTGACAATAGTGCTGATAGGAGTTTTATATCCGATAAACTTATTAATTTACTAAGAGAAACTCCAACCTTACTAGAAGCTAGATACACCATAGAAATAGCTGATGGACAGATAATAGAAGCAACCCACATCCTTAAGGGTTGTAGACTTGAATTAACTGGTCATAAATTTGACATTGACCTAATGCCAGTCATACTCGGTAGTTTTGACGTAATCGTCGGAATGGTTTGGTTGTCTAAGAACCAAGTCGAGATTATATGTCGGGAGAAAATTGGAGAAATCCTCTCCGTCCAAGGCTAGAAGAGTGGTGCGGTTATGTGCATCATATCTTTTATGAAAGCACAAAAGTGTCTACGTAAGGGTCATACTGCCATTCTGGCTCTCGTCGCCGAGCAACTATCTGAGGAGAAGAGGATTGACAACATCCCGATCGTACGTGATTATCCAGAAGTATTTCTCGAAGACCTGCCTGGTCTTCCACCTCATCGTCAAGTCGAGTTCCAAATTGATTTAGCACCCGGAGGCGTATCGCTCGGGCACCGTATAGACTTGCACCCAGTGAACTGCAAGTGTTGTCTACACCACTACAGGAGTTGTTGGATAAAGGATTCATTAGACCTAGCTCATCGCCATGGGGAGCTCCAGTCCTATTTGTCAAGAAGAAGGACGGGACCTTCCGCATGTGCATCGACTACCGTGAGCTTAATAAAGTAACGATCAAGAACCCATATCCTCTACCCCGCATTGACGATCTATTTGATTAACTCCAAGGGTCAAGCTTCTATTCCAAGATAGATCTTAGATCCGGTTACCATCAACTGAGAGTCCGAGAGGAGGACATCTCAATGACAGCATTCAGGACTAGGTATGGTCACTACGAATTCACGGTCATGCCATTCGGACTGACCAATGCACCCGCGGTATTCATGGATCTCTTGAACCGTGTGTGTAAACCGTACCGTGATCAATTTGTCATTGTCTTCATTGATGACATCCTCATCTACTCTAAGAATAGGGACGAACATGAGGAACACCTGCGTTTGATTTTGGAATTGCTAAAACGAGAACAGTTGTACGCAAAACTTTCAAAGTGCGAATTCTGGATTCGTGAAGTGTAATTCCTAGGACATGTAGTCAATGAGAACGAAATACATGTCGATCCATCCAAGATAGAAGCCATCAAGAATTGGGCGGAACCGAAAACCCCGACGGAGGTGCGACAATTTCTGGGATTGGTAGGGTATTACCGTCGTTTCATCGAAGGATTTTCAAAGATTGCCCAACCCCTCACTGCTCTAACTCAAAAGGGTAAACCCTATAACTGGAGTGACACCCAGGAGTCAGCATTCCAACTTCTTAAACATAAACTCTGAAGTGCACCCATCCTATCTCTTCCGGAGGGAACAGATGATTTTGTAGTATATTGCGATGCATCCATTCAAGGTCTTGGTTGTGTACTGTTGCAACGCGAGAAAGTGATCGCATACGCTTCTCGCCAACTAAAAATCCATGAGAAGAACTACACGACTCACTACTTAGAGTTGGGAGCCGTGGTATTTGCACTAAAGATATGGAGACAGTACTTGTACGGTACCAAATGCATCATCTACACCAGAGTCTTCAATACATCTTCGAACAGAAAGAGTTGAACATGCGACAGCGTCATTGGGTCAAACTCTTAAATGACTATGACTGTGCAATCAGATATCACCCAAGGAAAGCTAATGTGGTAGCCGATGCCCTAAGCCGTAAGGACACCAAACCTAAACGAGTTCGAGCATTACAGCCTACTATCCACACCGGATTACCTGAAAAAATCCGAAGTGCTCAACTTGAAGCCCTTAAAGAGGAAAACCTATCGTTGGAAGCCACACGCGGTATGGAAGAACAACTGGAGGTCAAATCAGATGGCATTCTCTACATGGTAGAGCGAATATGGGTTCTAGTGTATGGGAACTTAAGAGAATTGGTTATGGATGAAGCTCATAAATCACGATACTCTATCCATCCAGGTTCTGACAAGATGTATCATGACCTAAAGGTGTTTTATTGGTGGCCAAAGATGAAGGCTGATATAGCCACCTATGTGAGCAAGTGCCTGACTTGCGTAAAGGTCAAGGTGGAATACCAAAAGCCTTCTGGCTTATTGCAACAGCCAGAGATCCCAATGTGGAAATGGGAACAAATCTCTATGGACTTCATAACCAAATTACCCCGAACTCCTAGCGGATGCTACACCATCTGGGTGATTGTCGATCGTCTGACTAAATTCGCTCACTTCTTAGCAATCAGAGAGACTGACAAAATGGAAAAACTTACTCGTGTTTACTTGAAGGAAGTGGTCTCTAGGCACGGAGTGCCAATCTCTATCATTTCGGATCGTGAGATTCACATCACGTTTCTGGCAATCTCTGCAAAAAGCTTTAGGCACACGTCTAGATATGAGTACGGCGTACCATCCTCAAACTGATGGCCAAACGGAACATACCAATTAAACCTTAGAGGATATGCTACGAGTTTGTGTGCTCGATTTCGATAACACTTGGGAATCTCACTTACCTCTAGTGGAGTTCTCCTACAACAACAATTATCGCACTAGCATCAAGGCAGCACCATTCGAGGCATTGTACGGATGTAAATGCCGATCTCCTATCTGTTGGGCTGAAGTTGGAGATAGCCAACTTATGGGTCCTGAACTAGTATTTGAAACCTCTAAAAAGATCGTTCAAATTTGAAACCGTATGGCGGCAGCTCATGATCGTCAAAAGAGCTATGCCGAGAAGCGTTGTAAACCCTTAGAGTTTCAAGTAGGTGACATGGTTCTTCTGAAAGTCTCACCTTGGAAAGGTGTAATTCGCTTCGGGAAACGAGGCAAACTGAATCCTCATTATGTTGGACCGTTCAAAATAGTGAAGAGAATTGGCCCAGTAGCGTATCAACTGGACCTACCGGAAGGACTTAGTGGTGTACACGACATCTTTCATATCTCGAACTTGAAGAATTGTCTAGCAGACGAGACACTCGTTGTTCCTCTTGAGGAACTACAGATCGATGAACAATTGCGTTTCATCGAAGAACCGATAGAAATCATGGATATGGAAGTCAAAACGCTTAAACGCAATAAAATCCCTATTGTCAGAGTTCGTTGGAACTCGAAACGCGGACCGGAATTCACATGGGAGCTTGAGGATCAGATGATGCGCAAGTATCCTCATCTGTTCAAGCAATCCACGTCAAACTCTTAAGGTACTATTCAAATTTTCAAGACGAAAATTCTTTCAACTAGGGGATGATGTGACACCTCAGAATTTTTTTTATTATTTTAATTTTCAGGACGAAAATGTTTTCAACTAGGGGATGATGTGACAATCCGGACTTTTAGGTTAACTCTGTTAACTAAATCCAATTAAATTTTACCTTATTTAACTCAATTGCAAACCCTAGGGACTGATTCTGTCAATATCTAAACTCAAACTACAGGGACTAAAGCTGTAATTTACCTAAACTAAAGTTATTGACTCCGAAAAGTCAAAATCAGAAGTTTAAACTCCTATTGACTTATAGAAAGTCAAACTCGCATCAATTAGAGCCAAGTTCGAATTCAAAAACCGATTTTTGATTGGAATTCGTAACTGATTTGATTCTTTATGCCATAACCGACCATCATTAAACCTTTAATCATCGATGTTACTACGAATTAAACCCAATTATGGGCATTCAAAGCTTAATCGTCAACCTCAATACTTATTACCAATTGAATTCGATTAAATTGTCTGTAATTCTCTCAATTGATCATCTACTTACACTAGACGAGTCTCCCAGAAGCTTTTGCCTACACCAATTGGATCGGAGACAGAGTCATGGTCGTCGAAGATCAAACCAGTCACGATCGGCACTCGTTTTAGTCGAACTCCTGCAATTTAATATCCATTATGGTAATTCTTTACATTCTTAGCTTCGTTTCATTACCTAGATCAAAAGCCCTATCATAATTATGGCTTAAAACATCGAATTGTCAAGATCTGTAATCTAGGGTTCATTCATAATCAATTTTGGGGGTATTGATCCTAGACCCAATTTTAATCCAATTGAAACACAGAGATGGACTCGCAAGGTCTCACTCTATAAAAGCCCCATGGTTTCAATAGTTTTTAACATCAGATTCGATCAAATCGATCCTATGTTCTTAATCTAGGGTTTCGGCCCTTCTTTCTAAGATTAAACGATCTTAAACTTGTTACTTTTGCAATTAAAACTCACCACTGATTCGCAACTGCTCGATCTACAAAACCCCTATATTTTTATGTTCAAACAATATCGAATTCGATGGATTTGGGATGGATCTTGGGTCCGGTTCACGCAAGAGGTAGGAACCTGTTCTGTTTGTGTGTTATAGGCTTTTGGAAACGGGTTTGTATGCGATACCCTAGCGGGCGGGTGTGGTTAAGACAGTGTGCTTGTGTGAGAGAGACCCGGGTTCGAGACTCCCCACACCTGTTTTGTTTTAATTCCTTTTTAAACTATTGTTTTTAATATAAAAACCTACCCTATATTATTATATTAGTTAATTAACGTGTTTTAGCTCCGGAAACAACCCGTAGGCTCGGGTTTGGTTTTATAACCCATAATTAATATTATTTTCACTTTTAAAAATAATAAATTTATATCATTTTTAAACCACGACTTCGAATAAAATAATATGTTTATACTATTTTCAACCCGTTACTCCTAGTATAAAATAATATATTTTTATATTATTTCGCCTCGGTTATTAATCTCGTGTAACGTTTCAAACTAATTAATAATATAATTATTTATATTATATACTCACGTTTATAATCTCGAATAAAAATAATATATTTATTATTTTGCCACATAAATGATTAGTTATTAATCATTCGAACCTAAAAATAATATATTAAATTATATTATTTTACTAACCATTTTAAATGACACAAACGTACGAATTTATTTATTTATTTAATATTATTCGTAATTAGAGACGTTCGACACGTAGAACATTTATCTTAATTATTATATTAAGAAACTTATATTCCCGTAGACACGTTCGTCTACCCGTCAATCCTTAGAATATTTTAAGACATTCTAATCTTCCGTGTCGTCAATCCCAATGTGTCCCTAATTGCTATGTTTATGATTCTAGGGCATACGTAAGCCGTGTAGGCTAACACTTGTGCACCTAATCTCATTCCTGTGTAATTCAATCCACTACTCAAGCTCAGGTGAGTTTTCACGGCCCCTTTTTACTGTTTTAATTTGGGGGAGAAACATGTCACAAACTACTTTGATTATGGTACTTCATATGATATCACTGTTGAGGCAAAGCGTAAACGCAACTATCATTGAAAGTCCTCACACACACATCGTACCGTTATTATGGATTTTAGCGAGGTAATGTTAAGTAGTACTACTGGTGCTTGACAAGCCCCACCCGAGTTTGTCGCGCTAACTTGACTGGAGATCGAACGGGTGAAATCTTAGCCTAATCACATTAGTCAGAGTTGATAGACCTGGCTGGAGGCAACAAACAAACACATGTCAGCTTTGGTTACGAACGCTTTAGCAAAACATGAACGTAGGTTAGCTACCTATAGTTATGCATAATGAAATGTACATAATCTGCAACGCTTTACTATTATATTGAAACCTCTGAACTCACCAACCTAGTGTTGACCCGTTTTTCTTACATGTTTTCTCAGGTCGTTACGCAGGATCACGTTAGGTCATGAATGGTGTCTTGACTTCTATCAACAACTATCAAACTATCAAACAATAATTGTGTTTTGTTATTATTTAAATTTGGGCGCGTTGTTTTGCGCATTTACTTTTGTTAAACGCTTTCGCACATTTACTCTGAACCTTTTAAATTATAATATGTTATTTCGAGTCCTATATAGAGTCGTTTGAAGTAACTAATGTTTGAGATCCTGGTTTGTCACGCTCCAAGCGGTAAAACTCCGTTAGTGGAATTTGGAGGTGTGATAGATTGGTATCAGAGATATTGGTTATAGAGAACTAGGACTGCATACTAGACTATAGCCACACACATTAGTTGCTTGATATAGACACTCGAGATAGACACTTACTCCTTATGTTTGAGGATCATGTCTACCCCGCCTGCTTCACCACCAGGCATTCAGGAGCACGAGATTCCTGCTATTGCATCACCGGAGCCAAAGAAACGTCGGCTCGAACCTATTGATGACACTATTATGTGGAGAGCCCATGCACATCCAGAACGGGAGTGATTGGGATTGGTACCCTAGTCTACTTAGGAAGTGGGCCAGGCAGGAACGAGTTCCATCTCCATACTTTGGAGCTTCATCATCATCTGGACCACAATTACCATTGCTGCCATGTCACTTGGAGCAAGCATTTGCAGCATTTGTAGCCACTATGGGTCGAGATATCTGAAATATGAGAGACGCAGCAGGAGAAATTACAGGTATGTTAAGGAGGGATAAACAAACGGACCACATGATGGATCTGCTAGTAGCAGAACTGGCTGGCACCGACCATGTGCACAATACATTAGTGGACAAAGTAGATGAGTTACAAGCTAGTGTGGATACTCTCGAGGAGGCAGCGGTAGAATCTCAGGAAAGGATTCTGCAAATAGTGGCACAACTTGAGGCTGCTTTAGAGGCAGCTGAAGCACCCGACTTTGAGCTTGAGGAGGAGCCAGAGGAAGAGGACGATGAGTCAGTTATCTCGCCCGCTAGCAATGGAGTTTGATGTTCCATTCTATATCATTTTATTTTGTTATTTCCTTTCATTTCAAACCTAAATGGGTAAGGTTGTTCCCATTTCAATAAAAATCTTAATAAATTGATGTTTTGAGTTATTTATTTTATGGCCATTATACTTTAAATAGATCGTGAACCATGATCACAATCTCACATGTCATTGCAAACTCCTTTCTGTTTACCTATGCTTCAGTGATGATAATATGCGACATATTCTCTCATTATTTGTATTTGTGAATGTGAAAGACTATGGCCGGACGTGGACGCGGAGGTCGTCATGGTGGTCATGGAAACATAAACCTGACATTAGTTGAGTTGACAGCACTGATCAACGACAGTGTGGCTGAAGCACTGGCGGCACACATCGCTGCAGGTAAATTCAATACTCGTGGACTCTAACAAGCCAACTGTTTACACCTTAATCGACCCCAAATCTTGTGTACTCAAACATACATCTACTCTCTATCCAAGGCAACAGAACCATCTGTTAGGACATAGTTGTGTGACAATATGCCTTGTAATAGATTAGATCTTCTATGTCTTTATGTTTTTGTAATGTTTGCTTAAGTTTTGATATAACAAGTTCGCCTAGGCCTAGTTTAGGCGAACTTGCTAAGTTCGCCTGCATGGTTGTGTGAGTCTATAAATAGGAATTTACGTGTTAGTTTCAAGGGCTTTTGCAATTTGTGTTCAAGTTCTGTAAATTCTGAGTTTGGTGGAAATCAAAGAGAATATTATTTACATCTTGTGTTGATTCTAGTGTTTATGAATGTCTTGTTTACACGATCATGCGTACGTTGGATTTCGCACTCCGTATGCTTGATACACGTCACGTCTCGAGTTAGATCCATAGAAGACCCGTGTGGACCTACATGTGGTATCAGAGCATCGTGCTCGTGATTTGTGATTGATTTGTGTCTGATTTGACACCAAAAAGACTAAATTTTTGATCATCTTTCATTTCCATTTAGTTTTCATGTTCCTGAGAAGATTTTGAGGCTGATTTCATCAATTTGGAATGGTTTTTGAAGAAATTGATCCGTTCAAAGTGTTCTAATTCATATTATATTCAATCCTACGGTTTAATTTCATCAAATTCAATCAATTCAACAAGTTATGATGATTTTTGAGGTTTCACGTTCGTGTTTTGGCTGAAGAATTCATCTTCCTAAGAGTTTTGAGCTGAAACATGTGAACTTAACACATATTCTGTTACAGGCGAACTTAAGAGGTGAACTTATTCTAAGTTTTTGTTTAGGCAAACTTATCAAGTTTGCTTGGCACAGATTCACTTAAGGAAAGGGTTAGGTGAACATATCAAGTTCGCTTGTGGGTAAATTTGTTTCAAATTCCGTTTTCTTGTGATATTCTGCATATATTGTTTTGTTATGGCTAACATGGTGCAGGTTACAAACATGTTCATCTATGACAATGAAATTTGTACTTCTCAGAAACCGCCAAAGTTACTAAGTTTTGCTGATTATCCAAACTGGAAGGATCGTTTTGATCAATTTGTTTCATTCACTGATACCAGTTTATGGATTCCTATTCTAGAAGGATATACTCATCCGAGTTATTCATGGATGGATAGTGATAATGTTCCAAAGCCTGTATCTGCTTTAAGAACGCTGTCATTTGATCGTGAAAAGAAGGCAATGGAGAGTATTTCAATGTCACTACCAAAGGAAATTTATCACAATTTCAAGCAGTTTAAATCTTCTAAATAGTTATGGGAAGCTTTACAAAAGAGATGTGAAGGTAGTTTGGATTTGAAGAAAAGCCGTAAAGAATTATTGAAGAAACAATTTTTAGTATTCAAACACTTTCAGAATGAGAATTTGGATGATCTGGCTACAAGATTTTATCATCTGCTTAGTGAATTAGCAAGTGCAAAGGTTGTTTATGAACATGAAGACATAAATGACAAGTTTCTGGAAGCGTTACCATCAAAATTTGATGTGTATACTGTTCTCATCAAAGAAAATGAAAAATATAAGACAATGTAACTTGAAGATGTTCTTGGAAAAATTCAATCTCATGATCTGAACTTAAAGAAAAAGGAAACTAATATGGAGCACATGCAAGATCCATCAATATATTTTGCCAAAACAGCTGGAAAATCTGGATCAGGAGTTGTTTTGTTTTCAGGAGATGGTCAAGATAACTCTAATGAAAATGGTTCTGGATGTACTTATCAATCTGGTTTCTCTGCAACCAAATCAAATTCTCCTGGATCACAACCATTGAATTCACATCATGTGACTCAAAAGGTAGCTGAAGATTATATGGCAATGTTTTCATCTTTTATTGCTTCATATGGAAATTTTACCGGAGGAAAGATTAATGATCCAGAAGCAATTGAAGAAGATTATCGTCAAATTGATCCGATTGATCTAGAAGAAATGAATATTCAGTGGAATATGGCAATGTTGATGAGACAAGCAAAGGATTTTCTTAAGAAGACTAGAAGGAAGTACATTGGATCAAACAACAGAACAAGAATGGGTTTTGACAAGACTGAAGTTCGATGTTACAACTTTAAAGAATATGGTCACTTTGCTAAAGAATGTAATAAGCCAAAAATTGAGTTTGATTCTCAAAAGAAGAACAACAATTATCAAAGTAACAAAAATCAACAAAGTTCAAGTGGTTCTGGAAATTCAGCAAATGTTTCCACATCATCTGCTTTGGTTGCTCAATGAGATGATAACTATGACTGGGGAATTCATTTAGAAGATCTTGTTGGTGCTATGAGTCAAGCGTTTGTGGCTGAAATTCATACTAATGAGACATCTGAAGATGAAAGTTCTAGTGATAGTGAAAGTTCAGGGAGTGAAGTCGATAGTCAGAATGATGAATCTTCTGAGAATGTCAGTACAGAAATAATTGATACCGAGAGTGATGATGGAGTTCTTTCTGAAGAAAATGTGTCTACTACAAGTTTATCTGATGATGAGATTTTGTTGACTAAAAGAGTACATGAGATGACTGAAGAGATTCCAACTACTAAAGTCTTCATAGCAGACATGTCAGATCCATCAAAGGTAAAAGATGTTATCTGTAATATATATTGTTCTAACTGTGTTTTTGTGAAGGACAAAATGATGAAAGTTATGGATGATAACACAAACTTGATTTGTGATATGAAATCGATGCACTCAGTGAATCAGAAACTAAAGGACAATGATAAGGTGTGTATTGATAGAATCGAATCACTCAAGAGAGATATTAATTCTTTAACTTTGAAGATTAAGGAACAAGCATATCGGTTGGATATGGCTTTTGCGAAGATTGAGAAGAGAAATGAAATTGTTGCTGAGAAAAACAAAGAAATTTCAGACAAAGAAGCAGAAGTGATCAGATTACATAGAAAACTGGAATGTTTTGGAAATCCATCACTATTGTTAGGTTATTTCAATGAAAATCATGATCCTGTTAAGAGAACAACTGGAATTGGATTTGCTCCTCCACCATTTAATGGGAATTATGTTGTAGAACCAGAGATCATTACTGAAGAGGATATTGATCCTAAGACAGTTTTAAAGATTAATCCAGTCACAGGAGAAGAAATGGCTTATGATTCTGATAGTGAAGATGAGATATTTGCTGCTCAGAAAATTGATGGTGTTCATAAAGATGTGAAGTTTGATGAACCAAAAGTGGTAAAACAAGTCACAAGAGATTGATGTATCCTTACAGAGCCCGATGAAGTTGGACAACCAACTATTTCACCAACTTTATCTAAAAGTGGCTTTATTAGTGCTGGTGATATCAAGAAGGAGGTTTCAAAGGTTGAAAATAAATCAACAAGTGATTTCATTTAGCAAAAGGTGAATGTGGCAAAAACAAAAGACAGTCAATCGTTAGTTTCAAAGACTTATGTTGGTGAACCATTCAGAAAGATGTATGTTCTAAAGAAACAAGGAAGTAGTGATGCTAAAACTACTGAAGGTTATTCATCAGGAAGTTCCTCAACCTCAACAAAGGTTCCTTACATAAGAGAATACAAGGATAAGAGAGTTTGCTTTCATTGTAATGAAGTGGGACATATAGTATTATACCGTCCTTACAAAAACAAAGAGAAGAATTTTCTTATTTCAGAAAAAGCTACACCTGCTGTTGTTCATGGTCAATCAAGAGTAGTGAAAATTCTACAAAGACCGATAATGGGAAAGCCTACATATGAGAATGTGATGAAACAAACTGTCAAGGGAAATGTGTCTAATCAACATGTTTCTAAACCTTTTGGGTTTAAGAGAGAGATGACACAGCATTTTCATGATAGATTTTTTGATTCTAAACTAGAGTTTGTCCAATCTGGTGTTAGAAACAATGGTGTTTTTCATAAGTTTGTTGAGAATCCTAAACTTGGATTCACAAAGAATTCACAACCTGAGGTCAAACTTTCAAGACCTCAAAGGCGAAGAAGGAACAGACGGTTAAGAAAACTTTTGGAAAATGATCTATTTGAATCTGAATTTCAAAATCAATCAATTTTTGATAAGACAAAGAATGTTTCAAAATCCAAAATGTCTGATTCCGATTTTCCTAAATCACCAAGGGTAGATGATAATAGAGATTGTGAATTGCTTGAGGTTGTTTATTTTGATGCTAATGGAAGACCCAAGACCACAATGGCATGGGTCCCCGTTTCTAACTGATTTCCTTTATTTGTGTAGGGTCAACCAAGGAAGACTGTCAACAACAAATGGTATGTGGATAGTGGTTGCTCCCGACATATGACAGGAAACATTTGTTTGCTTGAAGATGTTATTAAAATTGATGGAGATTATCTCGCTTTTGCTGGTAATAAAGGCGGGTACATAACAGGTCAAGGAAAGTTAAAGAATGAGAAGGTGAAGTTTGAGAAAGTCAATTATGTTGAGCAACTCGAACATAATCTACTCAGTGTATCTCAAGTATGTGATAAGAAGTTTTCATTTCATTTTAATGAAGCTGAATGCTATATTCTGAAGCCGGGATTTGAAATACCTGAAGAATGGATTCTGATGAAGGCTCCAAGAAGAAATGACACATATGTTTTAGACATGAGTGTTGCTACAACAATGGATTCAATTCCTACATGTTTACTCTCAAAAGCATTTGAATCTGACTCTATTGTTTGGCATCGGAAGCTAGCTCATATCAACTTCAGAAAAATGAATTATTTGGTGAAGAATGATTTAGTATATGGTATTCCAAAAACGAAATTTGATGTGCTTGATGACTGCATTCCTTGAAAGAAGGGCAAGCAACACAGGAAGTCTCATAAATCCAAGAAACAAAATTCTATTGTTACTCCTTTGGAGTTACTGCATTTGGATTTGTTCGGACCGATAAGTATTCGAAGCATTGAAGGTAAATCGTACTTTCTGGTGGTAACAGATGACTTCTCAAGATTTTCATGGGTTAAGTTTTTGACAACAAAGTCTGAAACGGGAGAGACAGTTCAATACTTAATTCTTGGGTTGGAGAATCTTTTGAATCAGAAAGTCAGGCGTATCAGAAGTGACAATGATAGTGAATTTAAGAATGGCAAGATGGAACTCTTTTGTTTACAAAAGGGCATACATCATGAATTTAGCGCGCCATATGTTCATCAACAAAACGGTGTTGCTGAACGAAAGAATAGAACTCCGATTGAGGCAGCTAGGACTATGTTGGCAGATTCTAAGCTACCGGTTACTTTTTGGGCAGAAGCTGTGAATATGGCATGCCATGTCCTGAATCGTGTTCTGACCGTCAAGCGACACAACAAGACGTGTTATGAGTTGTTAAATGGTCGAAAGCCTAATTTGAATTATCTTCTTCCTTTTGGGAATCCGTGTACTCTTTTGAAGATCCGGGATGTTTCTACCAAGTTTAGCGAAAAGGCGATCGAAGGAATTTTTCTGGGTTATGTTGCCAATTCGTTGAATAAAAGAGTGTTTAACAAGGAAACACGACAGATTGAAGAATGGTTTCATATCGATTGTTCTAATCGATCTATTCCTCAGAAGGCGGTTGGTCCAAAGTGGGCGTTTGATTATGATAGCTTGTTCAAGTCTTTTAACTTTGCTCCTGACTTATCTGATGAAGAAGTTGCATTACTATACAATTCATGTCAAGGTGACCAAGATTATGATTTAATTCCAAAACCAACGGTTCCATTTTCCGTTTCATCATCATCAGTTCACTCTGATCTGAATGCTACATCGAGTTCGGGAACTCATGAGACTGATAGTGAGGATGATGAAGAAATTTTTCAGGATTCTTCAACAGATCCATTAATTGTTGATGATTCATCCAACACTACACATGATCAGGGGAGAATTCTACACAGTTAGATTCAAAATTATCAGTTGATCAATCTTCTCAATCAGATACTTCTCAAGTTGATATTTTACCTGTTGCGGAGGTGGCTTCCATAAAAGAACTCAAAGATCATCCGGTGACGAATATCATTAGGAATTTGCAAGATGGAGTTCAAACTCGTTCTTTAACTAAAAATACTTGTTTATATTCATACATTAGAGATATTGGAGTAATTGATGTTTGCTTACATTCTTGTTTTATTTCTCATGTAGAACCTAAAAATGTGGAGATGGCTTTACAAGACAACAACTGGATAGAAGCAATGCAGGAAGAGTTTGCTCAATTTGATAAGCTAAAGGTGTGGTATTTAGTTTATTTACCAAAGGGAATGTATCTGATTGGCACCAAGTGGGTTTACAAATGTAAAAAGGATGATCGTGGTGTCGTGGTAAGGAACAAAGCAAGATTGGTCGTACAGGGCTTTAATCAACAAGAGGGTATTGATTACACTGAGGTGTACGCACCAGTAGCAAGGTTGGAAGCAATTCGTTTGTTTTTAGCTTTTGCTTCATTCAAAGGTTTCAAAGTTTATCAACTGGATGTCAAAAGTGCTTTCTTGTATGGCAAGGTAAAAGAGGAAGTGTATGTTTGTCAACCACCGAGGTTTGAGGATCCATTGTATCCTTCAAAAGTGCTCAAGCTAGATAAGTCTCTTTACGGTCTTCATCAAGCACCCCGTACGTGGTATGAAACGTTGTCGCAACACCTTTTGGACAATGGTTTCGATCGTGGTCAAATTGATTCCACCTTGTTCATAAAGAAAGTAGGGGGAGATTACCTGATGGTTCAGATCTACATGGATGATATTATATTTGGCTCAACAAACGAAGAGTTATGCAAAGAGTTTGAGAGTGTTATGAAATTGAAGTTTGAAATGTCCGCTATGGGAGAGTTGTCGTTCTTTTTAGGATTACAAGTTAATCAAAAAGATGATGGTTTCTTTATACATCAGTCCAAATACGTGAAAGACATTTTGAGCAGGTTCAAAATGGAAGACTGTACCCCATCTGACACTCCGATTCCGGTAAATAACAAGATGAATCCAGATCCGGAAGGAAAGGATGTTGACAGCCACTTATATAGGGCAATGATTGGATCTCTCATGTTAACTGCATCAAGGCCAGATATAATGTTTGTCGTGTGTCTCTGTTCCATATTTCAAGCAAAACCAAAGGAATCACATCTGATTGCAGTCAAACGTATTTTTCGGTACCTGAAAGGAAAACCGAGATTAGGATTATGGTTTCCGCATGGTTCTAATTTTTAATTTAATGCACATACTTACTCAGATTTTGGAGGTTGTTGTTTGGACAGGAAATCTACAACAGGAGGTTGCCAATTTCTGGGTAATCGTCTTGTGTCATGGCAATGTAAAAAGCAGACTACTGTCTCAATTTCAACATGTGAGGCAGAATACATCGCTGTTGCAAGTTGTTGTTCATAAATTCTGTGGATTTAGCAACAATTATGAGACTATGGTTTGAATTTCACTTTCACCCCTTGTTCATTGATAATAATGCCACAATGTCTATAACAAATAATCCAGTTAAGCATAGTAAAACAAAGCACATTGAAATCAGATATCATTTTGTTTGTGATTGTGCAGATAAAAAGTTGATTGAGCTGGTGAAAGTTCATACTGATGACAATCTTGCAGATTTGTTCACCAAGGCATTTGATCGCACAAGGTTTGAATTTTTGATAAAGATGATTGGTATGATCAATCCCAAATAATTTTTTTTTATAATTCTCATGGAGGTTTATTTTTATTTTTTTACTGCTTTCTTTTATTTCAGCATTTCAATTTACTGTCAAAATTTGATTATTTATAAAAAGTTAAAAACCAATTGAAAAATTTTAAAATTGACATCATTTGAGCATGAGAAGAAATGATAGTACATTAGTAGATATTCATTCGCACATGACCTTATATTGACTGGTTGGTGATTTATGTTTATTCAATATATCTGAATTATATATGTTTTGATCTAAACTTCAGAGATTGCATTGATAGGAGATGATAGTGTTGTGTATGCATATAATTTAGCTTGTCAATAGGCTAAAAGCGTCTTTGAACAATTAGTAGTGTGAAAACATAACTACATATGTTGCAACTGTGATTTGAACCCATTTTATGACTGGGTGTGTGTGTTAAAAGATCATTATCAGATATAGAATATGAGGCTTAAAGTGTTTCATGAGACTAGTATTGAACTATATTGATTAGCACAATTTTTCAGTTCACATCACTGCCCATGCCGCGAAAAACATGCAATGTGATGTTGAACTAATATATGTTTCTGACAACATCTGTTGGAACATATATTCGCCATTGGATCATATTGATACATCATCTTTACTGATTCCATTGAATTCATAATCCAGATAATAGTTGGATTCACGTACCTGAATCTTATGATTCCACATATATAAGCTAAGACATTGAATCATTTTGATTCTTTATATCCTTCGGGATCTTTTTTCTTTTCTTGTGCTAATTGAGATAGTTTCATCCTGGAGATTGATCTTATCTTTGCATAAGTTTCATATGTCTTAAAGATAGTGTAATTTACTTTCTGTTGGCATACTAGTGGGGTACACGTTGTATTTCATACTTAAATGGTACCTTAACTCACAAGAAAGTGGGAATGGGATGTTTTTAGTTTCAAATCTTATAATATTGACAATTTAAATTTGTGTGTCTTAGCCTGATACTATTTTCTTTGAATGTTTATCGCGTATCATTACATGCAATATATGAAAGTCTGAAAAAGATAGAGTTTGATAATCTTGAAAGATATTGGTTTGATTGGTCAAGACTTGAAAGAATGGCATAGGATACCAATTACTTTGTTATACGAATTCTATATCCAAGTTGTGTGATTGATATGTCATATATACTGATATGATCTTCTTGCTCATGGTGATCAACAAAAATATGTTCTTTATTGCTTTAAAGTTTACTTCATTTCTGTTTGAATAGAGAAAAACAAAAAATATGTGTTTTCCAGTTTATATAGATAAAATTCAAAAAGATTTTCTTTCATGCTTCCGTGAGAATTCCAAATTTTTTTAAAAACAAAAAGGTTCGGGATTGGCTCGTATACAGGTTCTAGGTGATTGACAAGGAAGATTGAGAAAGAAAAGTATAAAAGGTTGAAAGTTCAAAAGTTCAAATTTTATCTAAATATGGAGAAGAAGCGAACTTATTGTGTTCACCTAGGTTAAGTTCGTCTGGTAAGCGAACTTAATAAGTTTGCCTGGTAAGTGAACTTAAGGCTGAAGCTTATATTGTCTATCAGCAGCGAACTTGTTCATATTCCTATAAATTTTGTCTGATGCGAACTTATCTTGTTTTAAGCGAACTTGTTCTCGGTGAAGTGTTTGAATCTGTGTTGTTGTTCTTAGTTTCTGATTATTCAAGACTTTGCGCATCCAACTAAGGTAGAATTGGGTTTTTTTATCCTTTAAATTGTTCAAATCAAGCAGGTTTATGATCTAGGTTACGATTTTTGTTGACTCGACTGCTTTTGGATCTAAACCTCGATCTAATATGTGTTATGCTTGAAATTGATGATTGATAAAGGTTCTTTGAAATATTTCAATCATGTGGTGTTCGATTTAAACATCGGAATTCAACGATTAGATGGTTTTTGATTTCTGATAGTTCTTCTGAGCTTGGAGCGAACTTGAAGTTCGCCTCTTGAAACTCTAAGCGAACTTAATAAGTTCACCTTAGGGGATATAAGTGATTTTGACTTGGCATTTTTTTATTTCATTTTTTTTTAATTTTTAATATTTTTCTTGTGTTTTGACATGTTTTGTGTGTAGTTTTTTTTGCTATGTCATTTTTACAGATGGATCGTCGAGTTGAATATAAACATAACCAAGTGGCGTTGGTGGATCCAAATTTATCTTGAAGCGGTGAATTACCGAGAAATCATTAACTTTATTAATAGATCAAGGATAAGTGTTGCTGTTTTGGTAAATCCCTACATCAGTCTGAATTACATTCAACAGTTCTGGGATACAGCACAACATGACTGTACCGTGGATCCGAATGTTATTAGAGCTACTGTCAACAACACAGAAATAGCAATATCTGTTGATACTATTCGTCAAGCTCTACATCTGGGAGGAAATGATGAAGAACCTTTGGGTTTACCGTCTACATTGATTATGGGATGTTTTCAAACGATGGGTTACATTGGACGAGCTAATAATACTCAAGCAAGGAAGGGTGGTCTAGTAGGACAATGGAGATACTTTATGCACGTCATTGTTCAATGTCTTTCTCCTAGGAAGTCTGGAACTGATGGTTTGAGGAACTGATGGTTTGAAGAACTCATTACAATCACCAATGGTGGCTCTTACTTTGAATAGAGGGTTCAACTTTGCTCACTATTTTTATAAGGAGATAGTTGCACAGATTACTCCACCTGCTGGTCAAGGATTTCTTATGTATCCGAGGTTTATTCAAATGATTCTGAATCATCTTATATCTAATCTACCTCAGTTACAACAATGTCTTACTCTCACTCCAATGACTAAAAGGATTTTCACTGATTGTAACAACATCAAGCAGCAAAATCCAGCCTTGTTACCTGTTCCGACTCCTTTGTTTGGACACTTGATTAATCCTGATTATGTTGCTCCTCCAAATGACAATTGGATTCATCCATAAGAGGTTCAACAACAACAACAACAACCGCAACCACAAGCTCCACAGCAACTTAACCACAACAAGTTGCACCTGAAGTACAACCAGAATAAGTTAATGTTCAAGTTCATGATGCTGCTCAAGATAATGTGATAGAACCTAATTTGGAGGTTCATGAGGAGGTTCATGATGATGTCCATGTTGATCAACAAGCAGAACATTAGAATATTCATAATGAAGAGCAAGTTCATTCACCACAAGCAAATCAAGAAGGTCAAGTTAGTGATACTAGCAAAAGCTCATCTAGAAAATCAAATGATGCTGATTCTGACACTGATTCTGAAGCTACATAGGACTTCGATCCAGATCATTATGCTAAACTTGCTACTATTCCATCGGCAAATGCTGGTAAAGATTAAAGTCTATGGCTACTAAACCAAGACACAAGTCTGTTCGGGGTCTTCCTCCTAGAACAACACTTGGCAAAAGATCGTTAAGAGATGAATCGTCTTCTGATTCTGATTATGTTCCTACTCTGAAGTCACAGAAGCTATTATCTGCTTCCATGACTGCTGCTGCAAATACTCGAGTAGCTGATGACATAGATTTTGTGGATTCTTTGATTGTATCACCACATCCGTATTAGTCTACTTCACCCCAAGGTACTCCTGCTCCAGTTCCTCCGCCTACTTCTTCACAAGCTGGTCCGTCTAGTTCCTCGAAGGATGCTAAAATTGCTGCTCTACAAGGCAAAGTCTCTTGCCTAGAAGCTCAAGTTGTGGGTCTTCAAGGTCAAATAGATGTATTAAGAGCAAATGATTTTCAGAGAGAACAAACTCTTCAATCTCAAAGCAAGCAGATCTCTGAGATGCAAATTCTTGTATCACAATTGATAGAGCGTATTGACGCTCAGGGGGAGATGCCTGTAGTGATTAAAGATGCGTGTCATACAGAGGCAGTTCAAAGAAATGATAATGAAGACAATGATCCTAGTGGAAACAAGGGTGATCATCAATACACTGATGTTGCTTCGATATCTCAGTTTCAGGGGGAGTCTACTTCGAAATGACAACCTCGACGAATGGATACAAGAGCAGACAGCCTTTCAAAGTTCTCTATTCAGACATGCTTTCGTTCAAGTTCGTGACTTACCAGACTCAGTAGATGAAGAAGAAGATATCACTGAGGATTGGAAGTTAGTTTTTCGAGCTGTTGATGAGGTGTTAAAGAATGAAAGTCAAAATGAAGACACACCATCATCATTCAGCAAACTTCCCACTGCTGCAGCCATATCAAGACAGACCATTGCCCCTCAATTCACACTATCTTCAAATAAGCTAGAATTTAACTCCATACTAACTTGGGGGTATGATGGTTCAACTGAGAGATTCTGGATCGGAAAGGAGTTCAGTGGGATAGAAGAGCTGAACTGGAATGCACTAAATCCACTCCAAGTGCTTGAACTGTACCTATCCAGCTGCACCAACAACTCAACAGATCTCTCAACATAACTTGCAATCGATAGGTTCTACGTCTTGATGGAGGATAATCTTCCCTGGTTTGAAAGGCTCTTAGAAGAAGCAAACAAGGTGGCCTATCCTACACACCATGCAGAATCTTCAACAACACCAGGACAAAGATTGGCTCCAAGATTTGCCTTGATCAGGAGCAGTGCTTTAACAGAAGAAGTTCTATGTTGGAGAAGATTACTCTACAACACAGTGATCAGAGAGTTGGAAGTGCTAGGATGGTCAAGCACTGGGTCTTCTGACTTCACATTCTTCCTAAGTAATGGATCATCTCTCTCAATCAACATCAATGAGATCCTACTTTTAAATTCAGACTTCCTGCATAAGGTCTTCAAGCTCAGAACACACATATGAAATGTAAATTCCGTAGAGAGTCAAGCAATGATAAAAACCATCAAAGCTAAGCTTGAAAAGTAAGGACGACTTGCAATGGTGACTCCAAATCTGACTCAGACCTATCCTTTCTTTCCTCTCCAACTGTCAGATTAAACACATCAGAAGAATCCAGAAGAAGAGAAAAGGAAAAGATGAAGAAAGAATGGAAAGCAGTGACAGGTCTAGAATGGAAAGAAGATGAAGAAAGTGTCCTTCCTTTGTCCATTCCACAAAATGCCAATGAAGCTGAAGCTGAGATCCCAACAACATCTCATACATATGCTGTTGGGGTCCATGAAGTTGAAGCAGAGGCAACCAGCAAAGACAAGGGGAAGAGACCTATGACAGAAGAAGATGAAGAAAGGTTATTGAAAGAGAAGAAGGAAAAGGAGGAAAGAAGAAGAAGAAGAGAAGAAGAGGAGATGGATGAATTAAGAAAAACCCAAGAAAGAAAAACTACCATAGTCCTTAGAGAACAACAGATCCTCCACTATGCTAAGCAGCTAGATAATCTGAAAGTCAAGATTCCTGTAACTTCTCAAATTCAAGAAGATGAAGCTCTAGCTCTTCAACTGCAGGAACAATTTAATAAAGAAGAAGAAGAAAGAGAGAAGAAGAAAAAGGAAGAGGCTAAGTTCAGAATAACTGATTCTGAACTAGCCAAAGAAATGAGAGAGGAGTGGATAGAGGCTCTGATTTCTCAAGTGAGGATGCAGACTACCTTGAGAAACTATCAAATAAAGAAATCTACAGAGGCTTCATAGGTCAGCAAGGTCAATTGGCAACTAAGAAAAGGGCTAAAGAAGAAGAAAAAGCCAAACAGATATCCAAGAAGACCATTGCCTTTAACAGAAGAACCCATGAAGAAAGGAAGGTCATGATTGACTTCCTAAAGGCTAGAGGAGAGAGTGGAAAAAGGCTAGGTCCCATGAGTTTCATGAACCTTCAAGCCCTTTACTTTAAAGTCAAGAAGGAAGAGGAAGAAAGTCTAGGGAAGAAAGGCTCAAAGAAGAGGGTGATTAATCAAGAAGATGAAAGGAAACAAAAGAAACCCAAGCCTTCTCACTCATTCATCACTTTCTCTATTCAACAACCTTCCACTCTCAATCCTAGACCTCCCTCCTCTCCACCCACAATGTCCAAATCTTTCACCCCGCTCCTCCTCATCAGCAGCCTTCCAAGAAGAAAACCAAACCTACCATCATACCAGAAGACTCAAGAGAAATAATTGTCTGGTTCTATAATAGTCAAGATAAATGGTTTGAAGTTTTCAGGGGAAAGGAAGAACTAAAAAGATCAGTCTATAAATCTGTTGATGAGGTACAGCAACTTCCAGACTCAGATCTAAGAAAAATGATGGAGTTGGGTGAAGCCCATAAGCCAGAGAAGGAAGGTGGAAGACATCTTTTGCTAGTGATCAAACATCACTTCAACCTTAGTAAAGATGTAATCATTGATGCCAAACCTCTTAAACCCATTCTCCATTCACCAGTTGGTCCTTCTAGGCTGATACCAATGAGTTTATCCTGATTGATGTTAAAGGACATAAGATGATATGTTCAAGTAAGGCCATCTTCAAAATGCCAAGCAAAGACATAAAGACTCTATCTGAGCTTCCTCTAAACAATCCCAGCTAGGACCGAAGAGGCTATGAGGTAAAAATGATAGTCTGCAACATGGAAAAGCTTCAGCAGCAAAAGCAGTAAGAGAGTTTTGGTAGCATCAGTCTAGGGGGAGTTTGTAGAAATAAAGACTGATGACTACAAAATTCTTTAAGTACAAACTCCTGCGGATAAGCTTATCTGCAGCGGATACTTGTTCTTCTGCCGAAGAACAAATCTGCTGCGGATAGCCTTATCTGCTGAAGACAAAAGTTGTTGCTGATAGGCATATCAGCAGCAGCTGTGGACAGTTATGTCTTACTGTTGATCAACAAGTTACTGCTGATAAGCATATCATCAGCAGCTGTGGACAGTTGTGTCTTGCTGCTGATCAACAACATTGCTGCTGATAGCCATTCCCACTGAAGATCAAACGTTGCAGCTGACTGGCTTCGATAAAGCAACCATTACCACTTACAACTTTCTGCTGCACCACTGACACACTCCACGCAGAAAGAATGTCACTGGAGCAAGACAATAAAAGACAACGACGCTCTTCTTCCAAGGTCTTAAGCAATGATGCCTAAGAAGACGTTTGAGTAAAGATAACCTTTGTAGTTGTTATTGTCATTACATATAGAATAGTTTCAATACAAGATCAACGGCTTGTGTTAGATCTGATCCTTAGAATCAAGGGTCTGTCTTGATTCTAAGTTACTATATAAGTAGTACTTAGAGTCATTGTATAAGAGTGCTTTTTGCTTAAGAGTTTTATCTGTAATCTTGTAATCCTTGAAGCTTAATACACATTGCACTTATCAGTATTATTCTTGTTTACTTGTTTACATTGTTTAGTTGTGATTGTTTCCGCCAATCTCAACTAGAATAGAACCATCTTGTATTCACCGTTCCTACAAGTGGTATCAGAGCTTTGGCTCACAGATTAAACAAACTCACACTTGTTTAATCATTCTCTGGTTCTATTCAAAACTATCTTTTTGCTAAAGTGACCCATTATCACCAATCAAAAATGGCACAAAACAGTGGAGTTGAAGACACTGGAAGCATCAGCTGACCACCAAGACTGGTGTCTGGAGAAGACTATGATATGTGGAAGAACATAATGGAAAGCTTCTTCTGCTATCAAGAATATGGGATGTGGAAATCCATAAAAGATGGACCATACATACCCATGGTGGCCTCCGCTGATTCCGGAGGTACACTGGTTCCCAAAGAATCCTCTAAATACTCTAATGAAGACATAAAGAAAATGGAGGTAGATTTCAAGGCTTTGGGAGCCATCCATATGTGCTTACCAAATGAAGTTTTTCACAACTTCAGAGGATACAAAACTGCAAAGGAGCTATGGGAGGCTCTTGAGAAGATGTTTGCTGGTTCAGAGGAAGTAAAAGAAAACAGAAGAGACATCCTGAAGCAGCAATATGAAAACTTCGTCTGGAAGGAAGGTGAGTCTCTAACTGTTTTATTTAACAAATATACTTATCTTGTAGGTGAGCTGCAGTGCTCAAAAGTGAAGCTAGAGAATGAAGATATTCTCAAGAAGTTCATCAGGTCTCTACCTAGTTGCTGGACACTCTACACAGTGTCCATCAGAAGAACTGAAAATCTGAAGACTCTTCAGATGACTGAGCTTTTCGGTATGCTAAACACCTATGAATTAGAGATGATTCAGGCCAAGGAAATAAGCTCAAGCTACCAAACAGCCTCAACTTCCACCACCACCTCTTCTGCCCTCCACTCTAACCACTCAGGTCCTAGTTCAAGCAACTATTATCCTCCCATTGTCACTCATCCCCAAACTCCAACCTCTCAATCAAACAACTCACCATTTCTTCTTGAAGCCCCACCTCAAACATCAACCGCTGCTGCTTTTGTCTCTGAAAACTCAAGCAATATGTCCTATCAAGGAAGATCTGGAATGTTTTCATCTAGATGATCTAGAAGAAATGGATATACAACACTCCTATGCCATGCTCTCTCTAAGAGCAAAAAGGTTCTACTCAAGAACAGGAAGACCCGTTCCAATTAACAACTCTAACACCAGGGTTGGTTTGGACAAAAGCAAACTGTAACCAACTTGGTCATTTTGCTAGGGAATGCAAGGCACCAAAGGCAAACCCAGCTGCTGCTCATACCAGGCAAGCTCACCAAGCTCAACCAAGACATCAACAGGCCACTCCTCCTGCATAAACTGCAGCTTGTGCAGCTATTGGAACTGCTGACTTTGACTGGAGCTTCCAGTATGAGGATATTCCTGCCAATAATCAAGCTCTCATGGAAGACACATCAGAGGTACCACCTCAGGTATATGAAAATCTGTGTACTCAAGATTGTATTGATAAGGTCCTTAGATACAGGAAACATAACCAGAATCTCATAGATCAAAATGAAGAATTTCACCAAATGAAATCTGAATTTAAAAAGGTTGAAAACAGTTACAAGGAAAATATTGATTGTTTAAAGAAAAAAAATTCATCATTAAAACATGAACAAACAAACCTTGATACTCAAATTAATAACCTTATGGTTAAATTAAAAGCTACAAGGGCCGAATTAGCAGACCAAAAGGTCCATGTGGAAAAATATGAATTTGCATCCAAAAAGCTACAAAGACTTTTGGATGCTCAAATTCATGAAAAGGTAACTGCTGGTCTTGGATTTCAAGCTGAACAACCCTACAATGTTGTTCCTCCACCCGCTAACTATGTAGATATCAATGAACTAAGTTTCAATCTTTCCAACCTTGACATGGCCAACCAAAATCTTGACCCTGTTGTCCAAGAAACCCATGTGCAAGAATGCACTACTTCATCCGAGTCTGAGTCAACATGCTCAGACTCCACTGAAACCAATAAAGCTTCATCACCTTACTTGTGAAGCTTTTAAAGCCAACAATCCAAGCCCTTTCATCCCTTCAAAAACAGAACCAGTATCTCAGCCAACCAAACAAATCTGAATCAGCTATCCTCTAGAAGAAAGAAAGCTAACTGTTGAAAAGGGATAATCTTCAACCCCCACCAACTCAAAGCCTCTATCCAAATCACAACAAAGGATGGTGTTTGACATATGTCATGCGCCTGGAGAGAGGGCTCCATATGTTCAAAAGACATTGGAAGAAGCCACCTTTGAGCACAATAAAGCTCACCCCTGGAACTTCAAAGACCTGTTCAAAAGAAAGTACTATGTGTACTTTCAGAGGGACAAATTGGCAAAATCATGCTTTGTGTGTGGGAAATACAATCATACTGCCAGCACCTGCTTCTACTACCTTCAGCTACAAAGAAACCTCAAGCAACATGCTTTTGAAAAGACGAACAAGAACAAAAAGGTAAGAAGCTTTGAAGCCAAGGCAACTCATTTCAGAAACTCCCTCTCCCCACCAAGGAAGAAGCTGCCAAGACCTCAACAATCTTGCATCATCTGTGGTGAATCAGACCACTTTGCTGGAAATTGTAAATTTAATCCCTTCAACCATATTACCAAAAGCTTATCAACAAAAGAACTTCTACAGAGAAACCATCTGGAAACAAGGTAAAGAAGGATGGGCATACATCTGTTGTTAAACCATCAGCAGCCGGCAAAAATGTTGTTGATCAAGTAAAGCCCAAGAAACCAAAGGAAACGCCTTCAGCAGCAACCAAGTCTGCTGTTGCTCAAGTAAAACAATCAGCAGCAACAAAATCTACTGCTGATAAGCCAAAGTCCTCAGTAGCAAAATCTGCTGCTGATCAAGCAAATCTGTCAGCACCTAAAGAAACATCAGCTGCTGACAAAGCAAAGAGAGCTGGAAAATCACAAATTCGACATTGGAAAGTCAAAATTCCTCCAAGAATAATCATTGGTTCCGTTGATTGCAAACATGCTGATACTGAAAATCCGAGAACCCTTTTCTACAAGGATGCAAGCTCTTGGATTCCTCCCACTAACTAGATCTCTCTCATGTGCAGGGACAGCCAGGTCACAAGAATAACACCTGGGTGGTAGACAGTGGCTGTTCCAGGTACATGACAGGCAACAGATCCATCCTCCCTAACTTCAGACATTTCAATGGAGGATCTGTAGCCTTTGGAAGTGACTGACTGCTTTAAGTTATCAGCAGGAGCAAGTTTTCAGCGGATAGCTTTAAGGCTGTCAGCAGCAACATCCTTGCTGCAGATCGTTGCATCCATCAGCAACAATTGAGTTTGCTGCTGATAGACTTAACCATCCACCGTAACCAAGCTTGCAGCGGATAGGCATAACCACCCGTAGTAACCAAGTTTGATGTTGATGGGTAAAAATAAGTCTAAATTAACTTTTACCCGCTGTAAAAATTACCTTCAGTCTTTACCATGACTGCTATAGTGTATTATAGTTGTAACAGTAAAAGGTGAATGAGGTTGTACTGTACAAGTAAGTTTGCTTTTTCCCTCCTCTACCGTTATAACTCAAATCAATTTCTCCATAACCTCTTCACATTCAATTTCAACCTACCCTTATCATTTTCTCTAAAACCTCTATAAGCATTCAAAGCCTTTCATACTGAACCACCTTTCAAAACCTTCATCCTTCCCTCCAAACCCAACAAATGGCAGAGGTAGACATAAACCGTCCCAATGATAAGTTTTCTCCATACCACAACCTCACATCATACTTAATAAAAGGAAAGAAGTCTGAGGGGTTCGATGATATGATCGATTTTCTTTGTCGATCAAAGATATGATTTGCCCTAACCGTCAACCCACCCATTTACATTCCTCACATGGAGGATTTCTGGAAATCTGCCATCTTCTCTACCGAACATAGGATACCCCAATTCAAAGCCAAGGTAGATGACAAAGAAATCACCATCTCTGAAGCTACTCTCCGCAAACACCTCAAGCTTCAAGATGAGGGGGCCGTCATTTCATACTTAAAAGAAGTCTATATGAGGACCTTTGTATCCATAGGGTACACTAGAAATCAGAATGAGTACACAATTGAGAAGGCACTGATGGGCCCCCCATGGAAGTATCTATGCCACACTCTTCTACAATGCATATCTCAGAAGAGAAGTGGATAGCATCAAGTGAGCTCTGCACTTGCCTCTGCTGTTCACGGTATGGTAACTGGCCAAGGATTCAACTTTGCACATCTCATCTTTGAAGGATTAAGATACAACCTTCAAGAGGGTGCAAAAGATCAATTTTATATGTACCCAAGGTTCTTGCAGGAGGTTTTTAACAATTAATTAAAAGAGCTTTCCAAACCTGCAAAAATCTATCTTATGTTGGGTCATAAAAGTAACATTTTTCAAAGTATGAGAACTGTTTCCAAAAAGTTCTCAGGGGTCAATGTTCCATTGTTATCTACAATGATGAACATACAAAGTACCCAGGGTGACAGTTCAGCAATCCCAGCTTATACTGATCCCACACCCTCCTCTTCACATCCTGAACAATAATCTGCTTCCACTGTTCGAACCCCTGTGCATACTACTAAGGATACACAGACACAGAAATTACTAACAACTGTTTTTGATGTTATCGTTCAACTGGAACAAAGGGCACCAGTTGCAACAAAATATACTAGAAAGAGGAGCAAGAAGACTCATTCTCTTCTTGTCTCAAAGGCCTAATCCCAACCTAAAAGCCCTCATTCAGAATCCCAAAATTCTGATGAGAATATCAAAAGGGATAGCCACATCATTAGAGAGACTTCATTGGAAGCTTCTCTATTAGGATCAGGATCACATCCCAGATCCATAGAACAACCCACTGAGCCATTCCATTATCTTTCTTCTCTGAACTTAAGTGCAAAGGCACCTTGTTAAGATGATATACCTTCTCCAACAACCACTATCTCGGAGGTATTGATTGACTTGGCTGCTAGTGCACCTAACCCAAGTTCTTCACCCAAGAAGGTTCACTCTGGGAGTACTGATAGAGTGAATGTGGAAAGGGCTGTCACTACTCCTGGTACATCAACTGATCAGGAGGACAGTGATAACATCATTAAGACCCTAACCACGGCAACCCATAGTGAGGATGTTTCTTTTGAAACACTCTTCACTGAGAGGAATCCCTGGTGCCAAGAAAACCAGGGTGATGGGGATGCAGAGGCTAGGCCTAAGGCCCCATATGGATCCAAGGATTCCACAACTGTGGATGAGGATAGACTGAAACTTCATAACTTGGAATTGATGGCAAAGGTGGAAATGCTAGAGGCCGAAGTGTCAAAACTAAGGCACCAAGTCTCTATGCATGAAGCCCATCAATGCCCTCCAGTGACTACTCCCTCCCTTGTCTCAGTGGGCACTCAAACTGACCAGACTCTATGCACTGATGCAACTAAAAGGGGGAGATAGTTGCTGTGGAAGACGATGCTGACAGCCTCGATGAATGGATGCAAGAGCAGACAGCCTTTCAATGTTCTCTATTCAGACCTGCTTTCGTTCAAGTTCATGACTTGCCAGACTCAGTAGATGAAGAAGAAGATATCACTAAGGATTGGAGGTTAGTTGTCCGAGCTGTTGATGAGGTGTTATAGAATGAAAGTCAAAATGAAGACACACCTTCATCATTCAGCATACTTCCCACTACTGCATCCATATCAAGACAGACCATTGCCCCTCAATTCACACTGTCTTCAAATAAGCTAGAATTTAACTCCATACTAGCTTGAGGGTATGATGGTTCAACTGATAGATTCTGGATCGGAAAGGAGTTCAGTGGGGTAGAAGAGCTGAACTGGAATGCACTAAATCCACTCCAAGTCCTTGAACTGTACTTATCCAGCTGCACCAACAACTCTACAGATCTCTCAACAGAACTTGTAATCGACAGGTTCTATATCTTGATGGAGGATAATCTTCCCTGGTTTGAAAGGCTCTTAGAAGAAGCAAACAAGGTGGCCTATCCTAAACACCATGCAGAATCTTCAACAACATCAGAATAAAGACTGGCTCCAAGACATGCCTTGATCAGGAGCAGTGCTTTAACTGAAGAAATTCTATGTTGGAGAAGATTTCTCTACAACACAGTGGTCAGAGACTTGGAAGTGCTAGGATGGTCAAGCACTGGGTCTTCTAACTTCACATTCTTCCAAAGTAATGGATCATCTCTCTCAATCAACATCAATGAGATCCTACTTTTAAATTCAGACTTCCTGCACAAGGTCTTCGAGCTCAGAACACACATATGCAATGTAAATTCCTTAGAGAGTCAAGCAATGATAAAAACCATCAAAGCTAAGCTTGAAAAGGAAGGAGGACTTGCAATGGATGACTCCAACTCTGACTCAGACCTATCCTTTCTTTCCTCTCCAACTGTCAGATTAAACACAGCAGAAGAATCCAGAAGAAGAGAAAAGGAAAAGATGAAGAAAGAATGGAAAACAGTGACAGGTCTTGAATGGGAAGAAGATGAAGAAAGTGTCCTTCCTTTATCCATTCCACAAAATGCCAATGAAGCTGAAGCTGAGATCCCAACAGCATCTCTTACATCTGCTGTTGTGGTCCATGAAGCTGAAGCAGAGGCAACCAGCAAAGACAAGGGGAAGAGACCTATGACAGAAGAAGATGAAGAAAGGTTATTGAAAGAGAAGAAGGAAAAGGAGGAAAGAAGAAGAAGAAGAAGAGAAGAAGAGGAGATGGATGAATTAAGAAAAGCCTAAGAAAGAAAAACCGCCATACTCCTTAGAGAACAACAGATCCTCCACTATGCTAAGCAGCTAGATAATCTGAAGATCAAGATTCCTGCAGCTTCTCAAATTCAAGAAGTTGAAGCTCTAGCTCTTCAACTGCAGGAACAATTCAATAAAGAAGAAGAAGAAGAAGAAAGAGAGAAGAAGAAAAAGGAAGAGGCTAAGTTCAGAATAACTGATTCTGAACTAGCCAAAGAAATGAGAGAGGAGTGGATAGAGGCTCTGATTTCTCAAGGTTTGGATGCAGACTACCTTGAGAAACTATCAAATAAAGAAATCTACAAAGGCTTCATAGGTCAGCAAGGTCAATTAGCAACTAAGAAAAGGGCTGAAGAAGAAAAAAAAGCCAAACAGAAATCCAAGAAGACCATTGCCTTTAACAGAAGAACCCATGAAGAAAGGAAGGTCATGAGTGACTTCCTAAAGGCTTGAGGAGAGAGTGGAAAAAGGCTGGGTCCCATGAGTTTATGAACCTTCAAGCCCTTTACTTAAAAGTCAAGAAGGAAGAGGAAGAAAGACTGGGGAAGAAAGGCTCAAAGAAGAGGGTGATTAATCAAGAAGATGAAAGGAAACAAAAGAAACCCAAGCCTTCTCCCTCATCCACCACTTCCTCTATTCAACAACTTGCCGCTCTCAATCCTAGACCTCCCTCCTCTCTACCCACAAAGTCTAAATCCTTCCACCCAGCTCCTCCTCATCATCAGCCTTCCAAGAAGAAAACCAAACCTACCATCACACCAGAAGACTCAAGAGAAATAATTGTCTGGTTCTATAACAGTCAAGATAAATGGTTTGAAGTTTTTAGGGGAAAGGTAGAACTGAAAAGATCAGTCTATAAATCTGTTGATGAGGTACTGCAACTTCCAGACTCAGATCTAAGAAAAATGATGGAGTTGGGTGAAGCCCATAAGCCAGAGAATGAAGGTGGAAGACATCTTTTGCTAGTGATCAAACATCACTTCAACCCTAGTAAAGATGTAATCATTGATGCCAAACCTCTTCAAACCCATTCTCCATTCACCAGTTGGTCCTTCAAGGATGATACCAACAAGTTTATCCTGATTGATGTTAAAGGACAGAAGATGATATGTTCAAGCAAGGCCATATTCAAAATGCCAAGCAAAGACATAAAAACTCTATCTGAGCTTCCTCTAAACAATCATAGCCAGGACCCAAGAGGCTACGAGGTAAAAAGGATCGTTTGCAACATGGAAAAGCTTCAGCAGTAAAAGCAGTAAGAGAGTTTTAGTAGCATCAGTCTAGGGGGAGTTTGTAGAAATAAAGACTGATGACTACAAAATTCTCTAAGTACAAACTGCTGCGGATAAGCTTATCTGCAGCGGATACTTGTTCTTCTACTGAGGAACAAATCTGCTGCGGATAGCCTTATCTGCTGAAAACCAAAGTTGCTGCTGATAGGCATATCATCAATAGCTGTGGACAGTTATGTCTTGCTGCTGATCAACAAGTTACTGTTGATAGGCATATCATCAACAGCTATCGACAGTTGTGTCTTGCTGCTGATCAACAACATTGCTGCAGATAGCCATTCCCACTGAAGATCAAACGTTGCAGCTGACTGGCTTTGATAAAGAAACCATTACCACTGACAACTTTCTGTTGCACCAGTGACACTCCACACAGAAAGAATGTCACTGTTGCAAGACAATAAAAGACAACGACGCTCTTCTTCCAAGGTCTCAAGCAATGATGCCTTAGAAGACGTTTGAGTAAAGATAACCTTTGTAGTTGTTATTGTCGTTACATATAGAATAGCTTCAATACAAGATTAACGGCTTGTGGTAGATCTGATCCTTAGAATCAAGGGTCTTTATTTATTCTAAGTTACTATATAAGTAGTACTTAGAGTCATTGTATAAGAGTGCTTTTTGCTTAAGAGTTTTATCTGTAATCTTGTAATCTTTGAAGCTTAATACACATTGCATTTATCAGTATTCTTCTTGTTTACTTGTTTACATTGTTTTGTTGTGATTGTCTCCGCCAATCTCAACTAGAATAGAACCATCTTGTATTCACCGATCCTACATTATTCCTGAAGAAACTTCTGATGGAATGTTGACTCTATGGACTCTACTGAAGATGTCACAATGCCTGATTCTAACTCAGATTATGCTAAGTCAAAGACTACTGAAGAACCTGTTGTGTATAGAGATACTAGTATGACTAAGGAAAAATGGTTATAGATGGTAAAAAGCTGGAAGAAAGTGTTACCCAAGTCAACATCATCAACTGTTCTGAAAGAAAAGTATGTGAATAAAGATAGATGTGTTGGTAGAATTATATGTTGGTTCTTTGATGAAGAAATCAATATGTTTGCCTTAAAGATATCTGATGGTGTTCAATATCTGAATCCAAGACTTAGGTATTTTAATACTTTTCCTAGATGTGAGCTGAATGGTTTGGAAACTAAATCCTTAATAAACATTTCAAAGAATGGTATTGCTGAGGCTATAGCAAGGTTGATTAGATTGGAAGGTAGTTTAGGAAAATATGATAAACTAAAACCACAAAAGGGCAAGAGAGTAAAGACTACTGATTCTAAACCCGGTAAAGTGATTTGGAGTTACAAGTTTAAGCCAATCGAAGTTATAAAGAAGATACCATTGAAGAAAATACTACAAGATTGTCTGGGAAATATGAAGTGGTGGTATGTAGATGTGAACACTGGAGAGGCTAATATTGAAGATCAAGAAAATAAGATCATAGTTTTTTTCTATGATGCTATGAACCTTATTAACTTCTTAAAGAAAGACCAGCACATGTTAAAGATGAAAGAGATTATGTTTACAAGTGAATGGCGTGAGCAAGGCGTACAGTATAAGAGAGTATTGGAGATTTGCATCAAACATGGAGTGTGTGCAGGGAGTAAACTACCAGAGAATTGGAAGAGTTCAACATGAAGACAGATGATCAAGCTATTGTTAAGGGGGAGTCTGTTAGGACATAGTTGTGTAAGAATAGGCCTTGTAATAGATTAGATCTTCTATGTCTTTATGTTTTGGTAATGTTTGCTTAAGTTTTTATATAGGCGAACTTAACAAATTTCTCCTAGGCCTAGTTTAGGAGAACTTGCTAAGTTCGCTTGCATGGCTGTGTGAGTCTATAAATAGGAGTTTACATATTAGTTTCAAGGGCTTTTGCAATTTGTCTTCAAGTTCTGTAAATTCTGAGTTTGGTGGAAATCAAAGAGAATATTATTTACATTTTGTGTTGATTCTAGTCTTAATGAATGTCATGTTTACACGATCATGCGTACGTTGAATCCGCACTCCGTATGCTTGATACACGTCACGTCTTGAGTTAGATCCATAGAAGACCCGTGTGGACCTACACAATCCACCAGTCTGCACTTTCAAGACATTTATGGACTACAAGCCCCACACATTCAGTGGAGCTGAGGGAGCTGTCGGATTACTTCGATGGTTTGAAAAAGTTGAATCCGTTTTCTCCATGTGTAAATGCCCTATGGCCAACCGGGTTAAGTTTGCATTAGGAACTTTTGAGGGTCCTGCCCTCACATGGTGGAATTCACAGGTCCAGATGCTAGGTCTGGACATAGCCATTGAATCGCCATGGGAGGACTTCAAGAACATGATGAAGGAAGAATACTGTCCCAGAGATGAGATCCAGAAGCTCGAGGAAGAATTCTGGAATTTGAAAATGGAGGGTTCTGAAATAGAACACTACACTACTCGCTCGCACGAGCTAGCAGTGATGTGCCCTCACATGGTTACCCCACCCTACAAGCGAATTGATATGAACATCAATGGGTTGGTACCTCAAATCCAGAGCATGGTTACCTCATCCAACCCCACTTCCATCCAACAAACAATCTGTCTTGCTCACAAACTGACGGACCAAGCAGTTACCCAAGGGACACTACCTCGCAGAAGGTCAACATCCAAACCTACTGATAACAACAAACGTAAGTTTGACAATAGCATCAACACAAAGGGATTCCAGCCGAATCAACCACAGCAGCAATAGCGTAGGTTTGAACCTACAAAGAACTTCAACCAATCGACCTCTTCAGGTCAAAGTCAATGTAGTTATGCTGGAAAGCACCCCAAATGTAACAAGTGTGGTCTTCACCACAGTGGTGTGTGCGAGAGGCAACGCTGTCAGAGATGTAGCAAGATGGGCCACGCTGCTAAAGGTTGTAAAGGGGAGTTGTTAGCCAAGAAACCATTCCAACAACCTGGGTCTACTAAAGGTTGTTTTGAATACGGTAAGGAGGGACATATCTGGAAAGACTGCCCCATTTGAAGAAGGGCGGTAATGGTAACAACCACAACCAGGGCAACAATAACAATAAAGGCAACAATGGTGGAAACGGTGCGAAGGGACGAGCCTTTGTGCTAGGATCCGGAGAAGCTCGATACGACCACAATGTGGTTACCGATAAGTTTCTTCAAAACAACTATTTTGCGTCTGTTCTTTTTGACACCGGTGCTGATAGGAGTTTTATATCCGACAAACTTAGTAATTTACTAAGAGAAACTCCAACCTTACTAGAAGCTAGATACACCATAGAAATAGCTGATGGATAGATAATAGAAGCAACCCACATCCTTAAGGGTTGTAGACTTGAATTAACTTGTCATAAATTTGACATTGACCAAATGCCAGTCATACTCGGTAGTTTTAATGTAATCGTCGGAATGGATTGGCTGTCTAAGAACCAAGCTGAGATTATCTGTCGGGAGAAAATTGTTCGACTTCCCCTCCCTAGTGGAGAAATCCTCTCCGTCCAAGGTGAGAAGAATGGTGCAATTATGGGCATCATATCTTTTACGAAAGCACAAAAGTGCCTACGTAAGGGTCATACTGCCATTCTGGCTCTCGTCGCCGAGCAGCCATCTGAGGAGAAGAGGATTGACAACATCCCAATCATACGTGATTATCCAGAGGTATTTCCTGAAGACCTTCCTGGTCTTCCACCTCATCGTCAAGTCGAGTTCCAAGTTGATTAAGCACCCGGAGCAGCGCCTATCGCTCGGGCACTGTATAGACTTGCACCTAGTGAACTGCAAGAGTTGTCTACACAACTGCAGGAGTTGTTGGATAAAGGTTTCATTAGACCTAGCACATCACCTTGGGGAGCTCTAGTCCTATTTTTCAAGAAGAAGGATGGGACCTTCCGCATGTGCATCGACTATCGCGAGCTTAATAAAGTAACGATCAAGAACATATATCCTCTACCCCGCATTGACGATCTATTTGATCAACTTCAAGTGTCAAGCTTCTATTCCAAGATAGATCTTAGATCCGGTTACCATCAACTGAGAGTCCAAGAGGATGACATCTCAAAGACGGAATTCATAACTAGGTATGGTCACTACGAATTCATGGTCATGCCATTCGGACTGACCAATGCGCCCACGGTATTCATGGATCACATGAATCGTGTGTGTAAACCGTACCTTGATCAATTCGTCATTGTCTTCATTGATGACATCCTCATCTACTCTAAGAATAGGGACGAACATGAGGAACACCTACGTTTGATTTTGGAATTGATAAAACGAGAACAATTGTACGCAAAACTTTCAAAGTGCGAATTCTGGATTCGTGAAGTGCAATTCTTAGGACATGTAGTCAATGAGAACGGAATACATGTCGATCCATCCAAGATAGAAGCCATCAAGAATTGGGTGGCACCGACAACCCCGATAGAGATGCGACAATTTATGGGATTGGCAGGGTAAACCCTATTACCGTCGTTTCATCAAAGGATTTTCAAAGATTGCCCAACCCCTCACTGCTCTAACTCAAAAGGGTAAACCCTATAGCTGGGGTGACACCCAGGTTCAGCATTCCAACTTCTTAAACATAAACTCTGAAGTGCACCCATCCTATCTCTTTCGGAGGGAACGGTTGATTTTGTAGTATATTGTGATGCATCCATTCAAGGTCTTGGTTGTATACTGATGCAATGCGAGAAAGTGATCGCATACGCTTCTCGTCAACTGAAAATCCATGAGAAGAACTACACGACTCACGACTTAGAGTTGGGAGCCATGGTATTTGCACTAAAGATATGGAGACATTACTTGTACGGTACCAAATGCATCATCTACAACGATCACAAGAGTCTTCAGCACATCTTCGAACAAAAATAGTTGAATATGCGACAGCATCGTTGGTTCGAACTCTTAAATGACTATGACTATGCAATCAGATATCACCCAGGGAAGGCTAATGTGGTAGCCGATGTCCTAAGCCGTGAGGACACCAAACCTAAACGAGTTCGAGCATTACAGCCTACTATCCACACCGGATTACCTGACAAAATCCGAAGTGCTCAACTTGAAGCCCTTAAAGAGGAAAACCTACCGCTGGATGCCACACGCAGTATGGAAGAGCAAATGGAGGTCAAAATCAGATGGCATTCGCTACATGGCAGAGCGAATATGGGTTCCAGTGTATGGGACTTAAGAGAACTGGTTATAGATGAAGCTCACAAATCTCGATACTCTATTCATCCAGGTTCTGACAAGATGTATCATGACCTAAAGGTGCTATATTGGTGGCTAAAGATGAAGGCTGATATAGCCACCTATGTGAGCAAGTGCCTGACTTGCGCAAAGGTCAAGGTGGAATACCAAAAGCATTCTGGCTTACTGCAGTAGCCAGAGATCCTAATGTGGAAATGGGAACAAATCTCTATGGACTTCATAACCAAATGACCCCGAACTCCTAGCGAATGTGACACTATCTGGGTGATTGTCGATCGTCTGATTTAATCCGCACACTTCTTAGCAATCAGAGAGACTGACAAAATGGAAAAACTTACTCGGGTTTACTTGAAGGAAGTGGTCTCTCGGCATGGAGTGCCAATCTCAATCATTTCAGATCGTGAGGTTTCTGGAAATCTCTAAAAAAAGCTTTAGGCACACCTCTAGATATGAGTACGGCATACCATCCTCAAACTGATGGCCAAACGGAACGTACCATTCAAACCTTATAGGATATGCTACGAGCTTGTGTGATCGATTTCGGTAACACTTGGGAATCTCACTTACCTCTAGTGGAGTTCTCCTACAACAATAGTTATCAACTAGCATCAATGCAGCACCATTCGAGGCATTGTATGAACGTAAATGCCGATCTCCTATCTGTTGGGCTGAAGTTGGAGATAGCCAACTTATGGGTCCTGAACTAGTATTTGAAACCTCTAAAAAGATCGTTCAAATTCAAAACCATATGGCGGCAGCTCGTGATCGTCAAAAGAGCTATGCCGAAAAGCGTCGTAAACCGTTAGAGTTTCAAGTAGGTGACTTGGTTCTTCTGAAAGTCTCACCTTGGAAAGGTGTAATTCGCTTCGGGAAATGAGGAAAACTGAATCCTCGTTATGTTGGAATGTTCAAAATAGTGACGAGAATTGGCCCAGTAGCGTATCAACTGGACCTACCGGAAGGACTTAGTGGTGTACATGACGTCTTTCAATCTCGAACTTGAAGAAATGTCTAGCAGACGCGACACTCGCTGTTCCTCTTGAGGAACTACACGTCGATGAACACTTGCATTTCATCAAAGAACCGGTAGAAATCATGGATAGGGAAGTCAAAACGCTCAAACGCAATAAAATCCCTATTGTCAGAGTTCGTTGGAACTCGAAACGCGGACCGGAATTCACATGGGAGCGCGAGGATCAGATGATGCACAAGTATCCTCATCTGTTCAAGCAATACACGTCAAACTCTTAAGGTACTATTCAAATTTTCGAGGCAAAAATTCTTTGAACTAGGGGATGATGTGACAATCCGGACTTTTAGGTTAACTTTGTTAACTAAATCCAATTAAATATTAACTTATTTAACTCAATTGCAAACCCCAAGGACTGATTTTGTCAACATCTAAACTCAAACTACAGGGACTAAAGCTGTAGTTTACCTAAACTAAAGTTATTGACTCTGAAAAGTCAAAATCAGAAGTTTAAACTCCTGTTGACTTTTAGAAAGTCAAACTCGCATCAATTAGAGCCAAGTTCGAATTCAAAAACCGATTTTTGATTGGAATTCGTAACTGATTTGATTCTTTATGCCATAACCGACCATCATTAAACCTTTAATCATCGATATTACTACGTATTAAACCCAATTATGGGCATTCAAAGCTTAACTGTCGACCTCAATACTTATTACCAATCCAATTCGATCAAATTGTCTATAATTCTCTCAATTGATCATCTGCTTACACTAGAAGAGTCTCCCAGAAGCTTTTGCCTACACCAATTGGATCGGAGACAAAGCCGTGGTCACCGGAGATCAAACCAGTCACGATTGACACTCATTTTAGTCGAACTCCTGCAATTCAACATCCATTATGGTAATTCTTTACACTCTTAGCTTCGTTTCATTACCTAGATCAAAAGCCCTATCATTAGTATGGCTTAAAACATCGAATTGCCAAGATTTGTAATCTAGGGGTCGTTCAGAATCAATTTTGGGGGTATTGATCCTAGACCCAATTTTAATCCAATTAAACCACAGGGATGGATTCGAAAGGTCTCGCTCTATAAAAACCCTACAGTTTCAATAGTTTTTAACATCAGATTCGATCAAATCGATCCTATGTTCTTAATCTAGGGTTACGGCCCTTCTTTCCGAGATTAAACGATCTTAAACTTGTTACTTTTGCAATTAAACCACTGATTCACAACTGCTCGATCTAACAAACCCCTATATTTTTATGTTCAAACAATATCGAATTCGATGGATTTGGGATGGATCTTGGGTCCAGTTCATGCAAGAAGGAGGAACCTGTTCTGTTTGGGTGTTATAGGCTTTTGGAACCGGGTTTGTATGCGATACCCTAGCGGGCGGGTGTGGTTAAGACAGTGTGCTTGTGTGGGAGAGACCCGGGTTCGAGTCTCTCCACACCTGTTTTGGTTTAATTCATTTTTAAACTATTGTTTGTAATATAAAAACCTACCCTATATTATTATATTAACATATTAACGTGTATTAGCTCCGGAAATAACCCGTAGGCTCGGGTTTGGTTTTATAACCGATAATTAATATTATTTCCACTTTTAAAAATACTAAGTTTATATTATTATCAAACCACGACTTAGAATAAAATAATATGTTTATATTATTTTCAACCCGTGACTACTAGTATAAAATCATATATATTTTTATATTATTTCGCCTCGGTTATTAATCTCGTGTAATGTTTCAAACTAATTAATAATATAATTGTTTATATTATTTACTCATGTTTATAATCTCGAATAAAAGTAATATATTTATTATTTTACCACATAAATGATTAGTTATTAATCAATCAATCCTAAAGATAATATATTAAATTATATTATTTTACTAACCATTTTAAATGACACAAAAGTACGAATTTATTTATTTATTTAATATTATTCGTAATTAGAGACGTTCGACACGTAGAGCATTTATCTTAATTATTATATTAAGAAACTTATATTCCCGTAGACACGTTCTTCTACCCGTCAATCCTTAGAATATTTTAAGACGTTCTAATCTTCCGTGTCATCAATCCCAATGTGTCCCTAATTGCTATGTTTATGATTGTAGGGCATACGTAAGCCGTGTAGGCTAACACTTGTGCACCTAATCTCATTACTGTGTAATTCAATCTACTACTCAAGCTCAGGTGAGTTTTCACGGCAACTTTTTACTGTTTTAATTTGGGGGAGAAACATGTCACAAACTACTTTGATTATGGTACTTCATATGATATCACTGTTGAGGCTAAGCGTAAATGCAACTATCATTGAAAGTCCTCACACACACATCGTACCGTTAATATGGATCATAGCGAGGTAATGATTAGTAGTACTACATGTGCTTGACAAGCCCCACCCGAGTTAGTCGCGCTAACTTGACTAGAGGTCGAACGGGTGAAATCTTAGCATAATCACATTAGTCAGAGTTGATAGACCTGGCTGGAGACAACAAACAAACACATGCCCGCTTTGGTTACGAACGCTTTAGCAAAACATGAACGTAGGTTAGCTACCTATAGATATGTGTAATGAAATGTACATAATCTGCAACGCTTTACTGTTACATTGAAACCTGTGAACTCACCAACCTAGTGTTGACCCGTTTTTCTTACATGTTTTCTCAGGTCGTTACGCAGGATCACGTTAGGTCATGCATGGTGTCTTGACTTCTATCAACAACAATCAAACTATCAAACAATAATTGTGTTTTGTTGTTATTTGAATTTGGGCGCGTTGTTTTACGCATTTACTTTTGTTAAAAGCTTCCGCACATTTACTCTGAACCTTTTAAATTATAATATGTTATTTTGAGTCCCATATAGAGTCGTTTGAAGTAACTAATGTTTGAGATCCTGGTTTGTCACGCTCCAAACGGTAAAACCCCGTCAGTGGAATTTGGAGGTGTGACATTATGTCTGCCCGAATCCCCATTTTCATCATATTTTATGCATTACCTGAAAACATTTTGAAAATAAAATGTCAGCGCGAACGCCGGTGAATACAATTATCTTGACATTAAAATCATTTGACGCAAACAAGCATTAGTTCATAATCACAACTTTATGTTCAATCCACACATTCTGGAGGTCCGTCCTTTTCAATCGCACCACAGTATACAATGGCTTCATGTCTTTAAACAAGGGACATGTTTGCCTCCGAAGTTGTAATAAGACAAGCACCAGCCGCAAATCCGGAAATTTCACCCGAGACCCATGTATCCCTTGCAAGTTTTACGCATACCAATGGCCTGAATGCTTTGTTCATAGAAGAACTTTGAGCATTATTCCCTTATCCTTTATTTGGCCATTTTTGTAAAAGTAAATGTTTGACACAAGTTTTGAAAGAGATAAAGTATTCACCTTGGTTTATAGGAATGAGCCTCTAAGTTGACAGCTTATAGTCTATCTTCTTAACTTGATTTCTCTATTGTATCGACTCTTCTATGAGCGTTTCTTCCTCCACCGGGCACTACAACAAGCGGGAATCGAACCGAGATCGTCGGGAGTGAGTTAGATTGTCTCTGGAACAAGAAATGGAAGTGAGAAGTAGTTTTAGTGTGAGAAAATCTGTTAGGACATAGTTTGTAATGAAAAAAGCTTTGTAATAGTTTAGATCTAATGTCTTTATGTTTTTGTATGTAATGTTCTAAGTGTTTTATACAAGTTATTCTAGAGGCGAACTTGTCAAGTTCGCCTAGTCTAACAGAGGCGAACTTGTTAAGTTCGCTTAGTCTATCTGAGGCGAACTTGTTAAGTTCGCTAAGTCGGTTAGAGGATAACTTGTTAAGTTCGCCTAATACAGATCAGATGTCTATATATAGAGGTTACAGAATCAGTAGATTAACGTGGAAAAGAAGTGAACTAATTATCTGATTGTGTCTGTAAACTCTATGATTGTTGGAATACAAGCTTGAATGTTATTTACGTGATTGTTTCTATTGTCTTTTGTGTATACAATTGTTGATTCGGTTGGATTCCGCACTACGCCTTAACAATACGTCTTATCACGAGAACGATCCGTAGAAAAGCCATGTGGACCTACAAGTGGTATCAGAGCTTATGCTCGTGATTCTTGGTGATTTTAGATGGTTTTGTATGCAAATTGACAAGAAATTCATCATCTTTGAAAATTTCATTTCCATGGAGTTTTCAAGCTTATTTTGCTTCTGATTTGGTGTTTTTGAAGTGGATTTTGAAGAAATTGATCCGATAGAAAGGTTCTAATTGAGAAAATACACAATCCTACGGTTTAATTTGGTCTAATTCCTTCAAATCAGTGAATTATGAAGATTTTTGGTGAAATTGGGTTCGTGTTCTTGAGGTGAATCTGTTACTGAGTTTTGATTCTGCTGAAGCAAGCGAAGTTGTTGAATTGGTCTGCAGGCGAACTTAGCAGGCGAACTTAGCAGGCGAACTTGTCAAGTTCGCTTCTCTCAAATTAGGCAAACTTAATTTTTAGGCGAACTTAATCAGATTTCTGGATTCTGGTTTAAGCGAACTTATTAAGTTCGCTTCATATTAAATTCGCTTGGGTGTATCTGAAGCGAACTTACTATCTTCGCCTAAAGGTAGTGTGTGTTCAACACTTGGAATTTTTTTTTGAAAATGGCAAATATGGTTCAAGTAACTAATATGTTGAATTATGATAATGAGATTGGTACATCTCAGAAACCGCCGAAGTTGTTAAATCTTGCTGATTATTCTAATTGGAAAGATCGGTTTGATCAGTTCGTATCCTTTACCGATACCAGTCTATGGATTCCAATCTTAGAAGGTTATACGCATCCAACTTACTCATGGATGGGAAAGGATGATGTTCAAAAGCCGGTGTCTGCGTTAACCACAGAAGAAAAGTTGCTATTTGATCGGGAAAAGAAAGCGATGGCGAGTATTTCGATGTCTCTTCCGAAGGAAATATATCACAGTTTTAAACAATTCAAGTCTTCTCAACAACTGTGGGAAGCATTACATAAAATATGTGAAGGTAGTTTGGATGTAAAGAAGAGTAGAAAAGAGCTACTGAAGAAGCAATTCTTGGTTTTCAAGCACTTTCAAAATGAATCCTTGGATGATCTTGCTACAAGATTCTATCATCTGCTGAGTGAATTGTCGAGTGCTTTTGTGGTGTATGAGACTGAAGAGATTAACGATAAGTTCTTGGAGGCATTACCATCTAAGTTTGATGTGTATACAGTTTTAATAAAAGAGAATATCAAGTATAAATCAATGTCTCTGGAAGAGGTTCTTGGAAAGATTCAATCTCATGATTTGAATATGAAGAAGAAGGAGACTAATATGGAACATAAACAAGATCCTTCAATGTATTTTGCCAAGACTTCTGGTAAAACTGGTACAGGGGTTGCATTTTTTTTCTGGTGATGCTCAAGATGCTTCTAATGATCAGTGTTCTGGAGTTCCTCTTCATTCTGGTCATTCTAGTCATTCTGGTTTCTCTGCAACTACAGCGTCTTCATCGTCTGGAACTCACAATATGAATCAAAAGGTTGCTGATGATTATTTGGCTATGTTTTCCTCATTCATGGCGTCGTATGAAAATTTTATTGGAGGAAAAATTCATGATCCAGAAGTTATTGAAGAAGATTTTAGACAGATTGATCTTGTTGATCTAGAAGAAATGAACATTCAATGGAATATGGCTATGCTGATGCGACAAGCAAAAGATTTTCTGAAAAAGACTGGAAGAAAATATATTGGCTCTAACAGTCGATCACGCATGGGATTTGATAAAACCAAAGTGCGTTGCTATAACTGTCAAGAGTATGGTCACTTTCCTAAAGAATGTGTGAAGCCAAAAGTTGAGTTTGATTCTCAGAAGAAGCCGAATAACTTTCAGCATAATCGTAATCAGTCACATGGTTCATCTGGTAATTCTAATCATGCATCTACATCATTGGCTTTGGTTGCTCAGAACGATGAAAACTATGACTGGGGTATTCATCTGGAAGATTTGGTGGGTACGGTAAGTCAAGCATTTGTAGAAGAGATTCATTCTGAAAAATCCGAAGAGTCGACTGATGATGATAGTTCGAGTGATGGTGAAAGTGTGCCGAGCGTTGATGAAGAGATAGAACAAGTGCAGAATATTGATTCTGATATTGCATCAGGTGTTGCTGAAGATGATATTGTTCTAACACAAAATGCTTCAGATGGTGCTGATTCAGAGAGTATTCCCATTGCCAAAGTTTTCATGGCAGACATGTATGATCCGTCAAAGGTAAAAGACTCTGTTTGTCATGTTTACTGTTCTAACTGCATTACTGTAAAAGATAAATTGCAAAAGGTCTTGGATGATAACACAAACTTGATTTGTGATATGAAATCGATGCATTCAGTTAATCAGAAACTGAAAGATAATGATAAATTGTGCATCGATAAAATTGAGTCTTTGAAAAGAGACTTAAATTCTCTTGGGTTGAAATATAAAGAACAAGCTTATCATCTGGATATGGCTTATGCTGAGATAGAAAAACGAAATGAAGTTCTCGCTCAAAAGAACAAAGAAATTTCTGACAAAGAGTCTGAGGTGACCAAACTTCATAGAAAGTTGGAAAAGTTTGAAAATTCATCGGTTGTATTGGATTATTTTAATGCAAATGCTAATCCTAAGAAGCGAGTTGCTGGAATTGGATTTATTCCTCCACCATTTAATGCTAATTATGTGGTTGAACCTGAAATCATACATGAAGAGGAAATTGATTCAAAAACAGTATTAAAGTGAATCCGGTAACTGGTGAGGATATGGTTTATGAGTCTGATTCTGAGGATGAGGTATTTAACAAGAAGAAGGTTGAAGGTATTCCAAAAGAAGTGAAACTTGATGAACCAACAGTTGTAAAAACTGTTTCTCGTGATAGATGCATTCTGATTGAACCTGACGAGGTGAAAGTTATTACACCTAAGCTTTCCCCAATTTTACAGTCAAGTGGGTTTGTTGCTGTCGGTCATCAAAAGATGCTTTCATCAAAGGTACCTACACAGGTTTATGTTCCAAAGAAGCAAGTAAAGTGTTCTATACAATCTTCTGAAGCTTACTCATCTGATGGTTCCTCAAACACAAGAAAAACCCCTTATTTTAGAACTCATCAAGAGAGAAGAGTTTGTTTTCACTGCAATGACGCTGGTCATATTCTAATAAATTGTCCTTATAAGAACTAGGGAAAATTAAAGACTGCTCCTTCACAATCAAAAGTGGTGCAAATTCTGAAAAGAATAGATGAGGGAAAGTCGACTTCTAATGTGGAGAAAAATATGCCTTGTCGGTCTTTTGTTAAATCTTCTGGATTTAAACAGCTAGATAAATTGAATTCTAAATCATTTGTTTGTCAAGAGAAATTTGAGATTCCACATGTTGGAATTTCAAGAGATTCTCCACCTGAAGTTAAACTGTCTAGACCACAAAGGAGAAGACGAAATAGAAAATTGAAGAAACTTTTGGAAACTTCTGAATCTGATAATAATATATCAAACAATGTTTTTCCAATTAAGCATAATGTGTCTTCTTTGAAAAAGTCTAAGTGTGAAACTTCTGTTCCAAAGGTTAATGATATCATTGATTGTGAATTGCTTGAAGTTGTTTATTTTGATCAATCTGGACGACCCAAGACCACAATGGCTTGGGTTCCTATTTCTAACTGATTTTCGTTGTTTATGTAGGGACAACCAAGGAGGACTATCAACAATACGTGGTATGTGGATAGTGGTTGCTCTCGACATATGACAGGGAATATTCGGTTGCTTGAAGATGTCAAAAATATTGATGGAGGTTATGTCGCTTTTGCGGGTAATAAAGGCGAGTACATAACTGGTCAAGGTACTTTAAAGAATGACAAAGTCAAATTTGAGAAGGTGAATTATGTGGAGCAGCTTGAACACAATCTTTTGAGTGTATCACAAGTTTGTGACAAGAAGTTTTCGTTCCATTTCAATGATGCTGAGTGTTATATCTTGAAACCGGGCTTCGTTATTCCTGACGAATGGATTCTCATGAAGGCTCCGAGGAGAAATAACACGTATGTCCTTGACATGAGTGTCGCTACTACAACGGATTCAATTCCTACTTGTTTACTCTCCAAGGCGTCGGAATCAGATTCTATTTTGTGGCACAGGAAGCTTGCTCACATCAACTATCGGAAGATGAACTATATTGTTAAGAATGATCTGGTTCTTGGTATTCCGAAGATGAAATTCTCTGTTCCTGATGATTGTATTCCTTGCAAGAAGGGGAAACAACGAAAGAAATCACACAAATCTAAATCGAAGAATTCTATCGTATCTCTTTTGGAGCTGCTGCATATGGATTTGTTCGGTCCGATTAGTATCAGGAGCATTGGTGGAAAATCGTACTGTTTGGTAGTAACAGATGATTTCTCTAGATTTTCATGGGTTAAGTTTCTTTCTTCTAAAGCTAAAACCACTGAGTTGGTACAATACTTAATCCTGGGTTTGGAGAATTTGTTCATTCTGAAGGTCAAAAGAATTAGGAGTGACAATGACAGCGAGTTTAAGAATAGCAAGATGGGCTTATTTTATCTACAAAAGGGAATTCATCATGAATTCAGTGCGCCATATGTTCCTCAACAAAATGGTGTTTCTGAACGAAAGAACAGGACATTGGTTGAAACGACACGCACGATGCTTGCAGATTCTAAGCTTCCAGTTACTTTTTGAGCTGAGGCTGTGAATACTGCGTGTCACGTTTTGAACAAGGTCTTGACCATCAAGCGACACAAAAAGACATGCTACGAGTTACTGACTAATCGAAGCCGAATCTGGAATATTTACTACCTTTTGGTAATTCATGGACCCTATTGAAAGTTAGAGATGTCCCAACCACTTTTAGTGCGAAGGCTATTGAAGGGATTTTTCTGGGGTATGTTGCAAATTCTACTACCAAGAGGGTTTATAATAAAGAGACGCGCCAAGTTGAAGAATGGTTCCATATTGACTGTTCAAATCTGTCTTTACCTCAAATGGCGATTGGACCAGATTGGGCATTTGATTATGAAAATTTATTCAAGTCTTTTTATTTACCTTCTGATATTTCTCCTGAAGAAGCTGCTGTTCTCTATGATTCATGTCAGGATGTACAGCACAGTGGTTTTCTACCAAATGCAGTTCAAAATTCACCGGTTCCATCTACTTCTGCTCTCGATCCTAATGTTGCTTCTTGTTCAGGACCACAAGACTCTGAGATTGAGGAAGACAATGCTATTTTTCAAGATTCTTCTGCTGATCCTTTGTTGGGTGATGATCCATTACCTTCGACACAGGCTAGGGGGAGATTCCTACAAATTTAGACTCGGAAATTCCAATTAATCAAGATTTTACTTATCAATCTGATACAACTCAAGTTGAAGTGTTGCCGGTTCCTGAGGTCGCATCAATCAAAGAACTTAAAGATCATCCGATGACAAATATAATAGGAAATTTGCGCGATGGAGTGAAAACACGTTCTATTGTTGACAATACTTGTTTGTATACATGTATTAAAGATTCTGGTGTTCTTGATGATTGCTCACATTCATGTTTTATTTGTCAGGTCAAACCAAAGAATGTTGAAATGGCTTTAAATGATAACAATTGGATAGAGGCCATGCAGGAAGAACTTGCTCAGTTTGACAAACTCAAGGTTTGGAATCTTGTAGATCTTCCGAAGGGTGTGTATCCAATTGGTAGAAAATTGGTGTTTAAATGTAAGAAAGACGATCAAGGTGTCGTGGTAAGAAATAAGGCAAGATTAGTTGTCCAGGGCTTCAATCAACAAGAAGGAATTGATTACACTGAGGTTTATGCTCCTGTTGCGAGTCTTGAAGCTATACGGCTGTTTCTGGCTTTTGCTTCTTATAAAGGTTTTAAGGTGTTTCAATTGGACGTGAAAAGTGATTTTTTATATGGAAAGGTCAAGGAGGAAGTTTATGTTTGTCAGTCGCCGGGGTTTGAAGATCCACTTAATCCGAATATGATTTTCAAGCTTGATAAGGCCCTCTATGGTCTTCATCAGGCTCCTCGTGCGTGGTATGAAACGTTGTCCACACATCCTTTGGCAAATGATTTTGTTCGTGGCAAGATTGACTCGACCTTATTCATAAAGAAATCAGGGGGAGATTACCTACTGGTGCAGATATATGTGGACGATATTATTTTTGGCTCTATGAATGAAGGGTTGTGCAAAGATTTTGAGAGTGTTATGAAGTCGAAGATTGAAATGTCAGCTATGGGAGAGTTATTATTTTTCCTAGGTTTACAAGTAAATCAAAAGGAAGATGTTTTCTTTATTCATCAGTCCAAGTATGTCAAAGACATCTTGAGTTTGTTCAAGATGGAGGACTGTACCCCATATGATACTCCGATTCCGATCAATCATAAGTTGAATTCTGACCCGGATGGAAAAGATGTTGATTGTCGACTTTACAGGGCAATGATTGGATCACTCATGTACTTAACCGCTTCAAGGCCATATATAATGTTCGCTGTGTGTATTTGTTCCAGATTCCAGGCAAAACCAAAAGAATCTCACTTGATAGCTGTAAAAAGAATCTTTAGTTATTTGAAAGGAAAACAAAGATTAGGACTATGATATTCACATGGTTCTAACTTTGATTTCAATGCTTATACTGATTCTGATTTTGGTGGTTGTTGTTTGGACAGGAAATCTACAATAGGTGGTTGCCAGTTCTTGGGTAATCGACTTGTTTCCTGGCAATGCAAAAAGCAAACCACAATCTCCATTTCTACATGCGAAGCAGAATACATCGCTGCTGCAAGTTGTTGTTCACAGATTTTGTGGATACAACAGCAATTAAGAGATTACGGTTTGAATTTTACAGGAACCCCTATGCTTATTGATAATAATGCTACAATGTCTATAACTAATAATCCTGTTAAGCACAGTAAAACAAAGCACATTGAGATTAGATATCATTTTATTCGTGATTGTGCAGAGAAAAGGTTGATTTAGCTGGTAAAGGTTCACACTGATGATAATTTTGCTGATCTGTTTACCAAGGCATTTGATCGTACCAGGTTTGAATTTCTAATCAAAATGATAGGTATGATCAATCCCGAATAAAAGTTTTGCAAAATCATATTTTTATGAAAAATTTTGTTTTTAATTTCTTTTATTGCTTTATTACATTTCTGCATTTTAAATTTTCAGTCAAAAAGTTCTTAATTTATAAAAAGTCAAAACAAAGTGAAAAATATAAAAAATTTGACATCATTTGAAGTTAGAGAAGAAATGATAGTACATCAGTGATTAGTTCATTTCACACGACCTTAGAAGACCTTTGATATATGATTGCTTAAAGTGAGTTGGTTTGATCTAAATTTCAATGTCTGCATAAATGAGAAATGATAGTGTTTTGAATGCTCTAATCTTGATAATCTGTTTTTTAAAATTTGTGTATGAGTTTTGAAACTTGAATTGTCAATAGACTAGAAGCGTTTTGAAACTAATAGTAGTGTGAAAATTAAATATGATATGATTACATCTGTGATTTGAATCCATTATATGCCTGGGTGTGTGTGTAAAAGATCATTATCAGATAAAGAATATATGGTTTTAAAGAATTTCATGAGACCAATATCGAATTATATCTTTAGCACAAATCTATTTCAGTTCACTTCACTGCCCATGCCCCAAAAAACATGCAATGTGTTGTTGAACTAAGATATACTTTCAAACAACATCTTTTGAAACATATATTCGCCCTTGGATCAGTTAGATACATCATCTAGTCTGACTCTATTGAAACTTATCCAGATAATAGTTGGATCCTCATACCTGAATCTGTTGATTCTCATTATACAGCCAATTCATTAGAATCTTCTGATTCTGAATCATCATGATTCTTATATCCTTTGGGATCTGCTTTTCTATACTTGTGCTAAAAGAGATAATTTCATCTTGGAAATTGATCTAATCTTAAAATAAACTGTATATGTCTTGAAGATAGTGCAATTTATATTTCTGTTTGGCATATATGTGGGGTACACGATGTTTTTCATCTAAATGGTACTAAATCACATGAATTTGGAGAATAAACGCTTATAGTTTCAAATCATATAATATTGACAAATTTAAGAATTCATGCTTTATATTACAAATTCGGTATGAATAATTGAGCATTTCATAACCTGATCTTATTTACATTGAAATTTATCGCGTATCATTTCAAATATTATTCAAATTGATTAAAATGTTTGAAAAGAAAAGTAAATTGTTAGAAAAGAAAAGATACAACCGACCTTTGAGAGAAATATGTCAAAGAAATAAATATGTTGGATTTATAAATACTGAAAAGAGTATGTAAAAATGAAAAAGATGCAAAGTGCCCAATAATGAGTTGGATTGTTTCATATCATAGGTTACCCTTGGTTATTGCTAAAATGTGTGATGAACTACTCGGATACTGATATGATCTTCTTACTTATGATGTTCATTCAAAAATATGTGATTTCAGTTTATTCAGATAAAAATTCAAAAATATGTGATTTCAGTTTGTACAGATAAAAATCCAAAAATATGAGATTCCGTTTGTATAGATAAAATTCAAAAAGATTTTGTTTTTTTTTCCATGAAAATTCGAAGCTTTTATTAAAATGTTTGGAATTGGATCGGATACATTCTGCTGACGGAAGTTCAAGAAATGACGTGTTGAAAGTTGGAAAATTGTTCAAGGCAAAAGGTTGAGGAGAACATGTTATGTTCGCTTGGTTGAGGTGAAGCGAACTTAATATGTTCGCCTTAGGTTGGTGAAGCGAACTTAATATGTTCGCCTGGGGCTTTTTAAACGAACTTAACAAGTTCGCCTAATTAAGCGAACTTATTGTGTATAAGGATTTTTGTCCAGGCGAACTTAGTCACTTTGTCTTCTTAGAAATTTTAAGCGAACTTGTCTGTGTTGAGCGATTTTCAAAAATTTTCAAAATCAGTGTGTTGTTGGATTGTTTACTGGTACCTTCTTGTTCGAATTTGAATTGTGTAGGTCCAGATTTCTCTTATAAATCACTGATTTGATCGATTACACACACACACAGGCGGAAACTGTGTGTATGGTGGTGAAACAGATGATAGAAACAGTGTTGGTGAAGATAACAGGCTAACCACACTATGAATCAACACGCAAATGGTATGAAAATGTAAGAACACAGTGAATAAACAACTGCAAATTGTATTGATTCAAGAACAATGTGAAAGAGAAGGTTCAGGGTTACAGCCGCTACTCACACCCTAAACATTCTCAAACTAGGCTATTTATAGTAGTGACAGGTATCGAAACTATGTTCAATCGAAACTACTAGTTTCGATTGACCATTTACGAGTGATACACAGAATGTCGAAACTACCATCTATCGAAACTACTAGTTTCGATTGAACAAACTCAATCAAAACTAAGTAGTTTCGATGGCCCAGACTTAGCTAATAAAGCAGTAAATTACAGAAAACTGAAATTACATTTAATGAAATGACATAAAGTAAACTAGTCTAAAACTGTTTAAACATACAATAAATGACAACAGCTTATACATAAGATACGACTCTACAATCTCCCCCTAAGCTGTTGCATTACTGTCTTCAGCTCTTCATCAAGCAGCTGGTCCTTCAGTTGTCCTTGGTATAAAAGGTTTAACATGGAGAGATACAACCCGTTGGTAGGCCTAAGCATCAGCTTCATCTTCATCACTGTATGCCTGAATGTGATTTTGAAAAAGAATCTCTAGATCTTCAGGCTGAAATTTCAATAGCTCCATAGGCTCAAAGATAGTGATGTCTTCCTTGCCCTCACACTCTATCACTGCACTGCCAATGATTGGGTCGTAGTACCACTTTCTGAAAGTTTGTAGCTGGGCAGGTACAGATTTTGGAATGGTGATGGTCTTGTGAGTTTGGGCAGGCTTGTACCTTAAGAACACATATGGCTTGTTAGTCTTAGGATGAAACCTTGTCTTTGAGATTTTCTTTTGAGTTTTCCTAGGCTTCATTCCTTTGAAATCATTATTGACTTGAGAATGCAGAAATTTCTCAAAGTCATAAGCCATCATGACCTTCCCAGGGTTTTGAAGGGGAAGTTTGGCTAAATCCCTGTGGTCATAGAAAGGAAGGGTCTGGAAGTCAGTCATATTTTTAAAGTGCTGAACTCCTCCTCTATATCTTCTTATAATAAAGAGCTTCCTTTCAGCATCATACTTCCAGCCAATTGGAGGCCTCTTTAGTTCTTGATGCTCAGCTATCCATTCATATGTTTTAGGAGTTTCCTCCTGAATGATTTTCCTAAACCAAGACTTTCTTGAAATTGGAGGTTTAGGTGCAACAGAAGGTGGATCTTGTGCTGGACTGGATTCGAAGACTGTAGTGGTTGGTTCAGGAGTGACTGTTTTGATAAGATTAATCTGAACATCTTCTTCACCTTTTTCTTCGTCGGATAAGGTTTGAATTTCATCTCCGTCTTCCGTAAAGTATCTAGTTCTCTTAGTCTCTTTTCCTTCAGTGGTCAGGATTTCTGGATAAAGATCATTATACCCATAGTTTTCAATGTCATCTAAAAGGGCATTCAACTCATCATCAGATGGGATGTCTTCTTCATCAAGAATCACGGTCTCTATTTTAGTGGAAGTCCCTTTCCCTCTCTTCCTTGCATCTCTTCTCTCACTTGCTGAGGGAAGGTTTAGTTCTGTTTCTTCAACTTTGACTTCAACTGCCTCTTTTTTCTTTTCAGTATGGCCAACAAATATAGTTAGTGCAGATTCTGGATTAGTCACAAGGTCAGGAGATGAGGGTTCAACTACAGATGTGGTCTCCCCCTGAGCTGTTGAAGTAGTTGGTTGTTTTTGCACAGGTTTAACCATTGAGGCTTTGAGCTGCTCCACTGCTTCAGCTAAAGCCTTGAATTCTTCTTTTTGTTGTGAGATTAGTCTTTGTTGTGTTTCAAGTTGAGTTTGTTGAATCTCAATCTGAGTATGTAAACCCCCAACTTCCAGCTTCAAGTCTTTAACCTCTTCCTGGACATCATGCAAATTAGTTTTTAATCCTTCAATATCTTCATCTTTCTCTTGAATCTTATCCTGCATTTTCTTCAGTTCAAGGCTTAAAGTTTTAACTCTTGGTACAGGAGAGGTTGAATCATGAGTTGGTGATGTGGGAGTAGTATGGATGGGTGATTGTTGTGGAGATGGTTGTGGAGTGGGTTGTGGAGTAGGTTATGGAGTAGGTTGTGGAGATGGTTGTGGAGATGGTTGTGGAGTAGCTAATAGAGAATCTGATGAGGATGACAAGTCCTCAAATCCAGTCTTGATTTTCTTTGCCTTAGGCTCTTCTTCCTCAAAATCAGAACCTGACTCAACTTGTCGTTTGGAGGAAGATGCAAGATGCATTGTTCTATCATCTGAATCAGACTTGTAGTAGTCAGATCCATAAATTCCTGCATCCAGAGTTCCACTTGATTCTGCAACTTCCTCCTCAGCTTCATGCATGCCAGCTTCAACATTAACTGCTGGCTCTTGAATTATTTGTATTTGTTCAACAAAAGGAGCCTCTATCACAGGCTCAATTATGGGTTGTTCTTCTTCTTGAACAATAGGAATGTTTATCTCTATCTCAGCTTCATCAATAGGTGGATTACCTTGATCTTGTTCAACTTCCATTTCTTCTTCATCAGATGATAAGATCTCTTCTTCTAGATCAGGGTCAATATCAGGGATAAATTCTTCTTCTTCACCAATAATATGACCAAACAGGGGAACGTCAGCTATAGCCCTATTGGTTCTCTTGTTAGTACTTCTCATATAGCTGAGAGTCTTGGCAATCATATGGTCGAACACAAAGGTGTTCCCACCTTGTTGCAGCTCAGGATGAAGATGATTGATGATAATTTGTAAAAATCTAGGATATGCCAGGAATTTCTCCTTCACGGCTCCTGTTAGATTGTCTTTTAACGGTCTGAATATGAAGCCAGAAAAGTTGTAATCTCTTCCCTTGATTATCCCCAAAATAGCTGAGCCCAGAGTGCTGTTTGCTGAATCAAACCCTCCTTTTCTGATTGATAGGCAGTGAATAAACACGTGCACTATGTATCTCCAGTGGCTTGGTAAGGAGTTCTTGATTATCTGGCCACTTTTGAATTCATCTGGATGACCCAATCTTCTGAAGCATTCTTTAACATAGAAGATTGGAAATTCAATGGGTGCATCTGGATTGTCATTAAACTGCAGCACCTCTCTAACTGTAGTTTCAGAAAATAAGACTTCTTGGCCAAGCACAGTTGCTCTAATGTGCTCCACATTTTCAACTGTGATGATTTCTGCAGTCTCCCAAAATTCTCTTATAGATGTCTCAAACACCAACAGATGGTTGCTGATGGCAAAGCTGATGTTGGAGTTTGCCAGGAAGTTTAAGACAGGAATGAACTCTGCAGCTTTTGGATCATTGGCATTTAGGAATGCACAGACATTGTGTCTTTTTACAAATAAAAGGTCCATACCGAGTGTGAGACGTTATCTGATGATGAAGACGATGGTGACAACGGGGAAATCAGGTGATTAATGCTGATATCTTGTAACTCAGACCGATGGTTTGAGAAATTTTGCGAATGACAGAGAAGACGAAGAGGGTTTGAAAAAGTCGAGTGAATGACAGTATGAAGGGAGAGATTGCTTATGAAGGCTTTTAATTTTCGTGAGACAAAAGACAAAAATACCCCTGTCGAAACAAGTAGTTTTGATAGCACAAACTAGTTTCGATATGCACAAAGTAGTTTCGATAGTTCAAATTAGTTTCGATATGTACAACTAGTTTCGATAGTTCAAAGTAGTTTCGATAGTTCAAATTAGTTTCGATATGTACAACTAGTTTCGATTATTTAATAAATAAAATTATACACAAGATATTTACACTTTTCTTCTTGAAAAAGATCCAACATGAGATCAGATCTGGTCAGTCTCTTGAAACACTTGCTTTTGCAATTCACTACTGCGAGTCCCTAAAGATAGCTGGTATTTGTGCAAAGTAAACCCGAACATTTGTTTGTACAAAGATTTCATGTGATTAGAAGGTACCATTTAAGCAATATACAAGGTGTACCCCACATATTAAAATAAAATGAGTTTGAAAACCTATCAATCCTCAAGGAGTACCCATCTTCATCCTATCATCTCTTTCTGATTAACCAAGGTACCGTCTTAGTAATGTCAAAGTACCACCAAAATAAAATAAGATATCCAAGTGGATTTAGAAAATTAAAATAAAATATATCCAAGTAGATATTAAAAAGGTACGAGCATTCTAGATCTTTGCGTAAGCAAAACAGAAGAAGTCGTAAAATTATCTAAGCGGATAGAAAAATGTTGAACACCCGAGATCTTTGCGTAAGCAAAACAGACGGGGTCAAATCATCCAAGTGGATGGGAAAAGGATGAGCACCCGAGATCTTTGCGTAAGCAAAACATACGGAGTCATCGGTGGTAAATATCGTTATATTGACGATCACTTGGCGTATGAATAGGAATCCAATACGTAAGCCTGTATCTGATTGAATCGGTTTTCTTAGATATAAAAATGGGTTAGATGTTTCAATAATGGATTCAAACACATAAGTATCAAATATATTAGGTTTTCACACTACTTACAAGTTTTAACCATATGTCGGGCCTACCACCTATACCTCAGTAAACACCATCGCTTTTGGTTTATTCCATGTTAAAAAGATGAGATTAGACACTATCATTTCTCAAAGGTCAGATTCAAATTTTTTTTTGCAATTCAAAACCACTTGAAGATTATATACATAACAATTCTTTTCAACATTAAAATATTATATTTCTCCCCCAAAAGATTTGCGTGGATACTGTTCATAAACATAAAATCTTTTTGGTATTTTCTTTGTTAATTAATCAAAATTTAGAAAATAAACTACTATTCATACAATTTACTGAAAGTTGATCATTCCAAGCATCTCCACCAGTTGGGCAAATCTGGTAGAGTCAAAAGCCTTTGTGAAGATGTCTGCGGTTTGTTTATTAGTTTTGACTTCAACAATTTGAATATGCTTCTTTTCAACACAGTCACGAATAAAATGATGTTTAATTTCAATGTGTTTGGTTTTGGAATGCTGAACGGGGTTTTTGGTGATATGGGGAACGGCAGTGTTGTCACACAGAATGGGTGTCTCATGGAATGTGATCCCATAGTCCAGCATCTGATGGTGTATCCATCTGACTTGGGAACAACAGAGGGTTGCGACAATGTATTCGGCTTCGGCGGTGGATTGGGAAACGGTGGATTTTTTCTTACATTGCAATGAGACAAGGCGGTTGCCAAGGAATTGACAACCTCCAGAAGTGGATTTTCGGTCTAAGTTGCAACCCCCGTAGTCTGAATCTGAATAAGCCAGAAGATCAAACAAGTCAGTTTTAGGATACCACAGACCCAATTTTGGCTTATACCTTAAATATCTTAAAATACGTTTGACAGCAGATAAATGAGAGAGTTTAGGATTAGCCTGAAAACGTGCACACAAGCACACTGCAAACATGATGTCGGGTCTGCTGGCCGTGAGATACATGAGAGATCCTATCATAGAGCGATAGAGATGCTGATCAACGCTTTCACCATCCACATCAGGAGTCAAACAATGTCGAACTTCCACATGAGTTTTTACTGGATGGGAATCAGCCATTTTGAACTTGGTCAAGATTTCTTTTACGTATTTTTCTTGATGGATAAGGATTCCTGACTCAGACTGATCAACTTGTAGTCCCAAAAAGAACTTCATTTCCCCCATGGAGCTCATCTCAAACTTAGATCGCATCACTTCTTCAAATTCCTTGCAGAGACGGGGATTTGTAGATCCAAAAATGATATCATCCACATAAATTTGCACCATGATTGTATCCTTTTCCTCCTTCCGTTTGAACAAAGTTTGGTCAATTTCTCCTCGTGTGAAACCATTCTCAAGCAGATGCTTTGATAAAGTTTCATACCACGCAAGAGGTGCTTGGTGAAGACCGTACAATGCTTTGTCTAACTTGTAAACACGGTCTGGAAAATTAGGATCAATGAAACCTGGCGGCTGCTTGACATATACTTCCTCTTGAACTTTGCCATACAAAAATGCGCTTTTGACATCCATTTGATGGACGGTGAAATCCATGTAGGCTGCATAGGCGAGAAACATTCGGATGGCTTCCAAACGAGCCACTGGTGCAAAGACTTCCTCATAGTCAATCCCTTCTTCTTGATAGAAACCTTGAACCACCAGACGAGCTTTATTTCGAATCACAGTGCCGCCTTCATCCTTTTTGTTGCGAAAGACCCAACGAGTGCCGATTGGAACTTTGTTCTTGGGTAGATCTACCAAATTCCACACATGCAACTTTGAGAATTGCTGTAGCTCTTCCTGCATCGCTTCCACCCAGCTGTTTTCTAGTAGAGCTGCTTTGATGTTCTTTGGTTCAGCTTGAGAAATGAAGCAAGAAAACATGCTATTTTCAAATGCTTCACAGGCACTTTGGGTACTAACACCCACATTGAGTGGTCCAATGATATTAGTTGTGGGATGAATCTTGTGAATTCGCAGTTGAGGAATTGCATCTTCTTCCACGACTTCTTCCAAATTGGTAAGATTTTCAGCAGGAGGATCGACAATATCATTAATAGGATCTTCAACAGGTGATTGTGGTGCAACATCTACTATTGGAATGGAGTTGTCTTCAACAGTTTCACTTGTTGCACCAGAACCGGAAGACTCCATATCAGATTCAGCATTAGCAACCACATGAATTTCAACCTGAGCAGATGAGGAAGAGCCTTGATCATTTATGTTCCCTAGATTGTTCACAGAGAAGTAAGGATTAGCATGAGTTGATTCAATAGAGAAATCAGGAAGATTAAATGACTTAAAAACTGAATCGACGTCAAATAGCCAATTGGGACCGTCTCCTGCGTCCGTATGATTGTTTTCATGCCAATTGATATCAATGGACTCCATCACTATCCTTTTCTTCTTATGGTAGACACGAAAAGCACGTTGATTGGATGCGTAACCAACAAAATAGCATTCATCAGCTTTGGCTTCAAACTTGTTGAGCTGATCTGAAGTGTTCAACATTGTGCATACACACCCAAATTTTCTGAAGAAATCAATAACTGGCTTGCGATTGTACATGATCTCATAAGGTGTCTTGTTGTAACTTTTAGTGATAAGAACCCGATTTTGCACAAAACATGCAGTGTTGACCGCCTCAGCCCAGAAAGTCACGGGAAGCTTAGAGTCAACAATCATAGTTCATGCAGCTTCAATTAAAGTGCGGTTTCTTCTTTCAGCTACACCGTTTTGTTGAGGAGTACGAGGTGCACTAAATTGTCGAGAAATTCATTTGCTTTCACAGAAGGAATCAAGAGTTGCATTTTTGAATTCTGTTCCATGATCGCTGCGAATAGTATTTACACTTAGATTGAAAGGGTTCTCAATTTGAAGCAGATAGGTTTTTAAAATCTCTGGTGTCTCATCTTTCTTGGCTAAGAAAAACACCCAAGTGAATCGAGAAAAATCATCTGTTACCACCAGACAGTATGACTTTTGTCCAAGACTCATGACACTCACCGGACCAAAAAGATCAATGTGAAGCAATTGGAGAGGAGAGTAAATGGAATTGGTGGTTTTAGGCTTATGTGAAGATTTGTGATGTTTTCCCTTGGAACATGAGATACAGTGTTCCATAGGAGTGAAATCTTTGAGAGGTAATCCAGTGACTAGGTTGTCTCGAACCAGTCGGTTCATTGTTTTGAAATTGACATGTCCCAACCTCTTATGCCACAGGAAAGATTCATCTTCGGAAGCCTTTGAGAGAAAACATGATTCAATGCCCGATGGGTTATTCATATCCAAGCTATATGTGTTGTATCTTCTAGGAGCACGCATGAGAATAAGTTCTTCCGGAATCACCACTCCCGGCTTCAAGATAAGACATTCTTTTGAATTGAATAAGGCACAAAAGTCCTTGTCACAAATCTGTGAAACACTCATCAGATTGTATTTCAACTGAGGAACAAAGTTGACAAATTCCAGACTATTTACTCCATTTGATACTGTTCCTTGTCCTTCAATCTTTCCTCCTCTTGGGTTTCCAGCAAAAGCAACATACTCTCCATCAATTTGATGATAATCTTGCAGCAAGTTAAAGTGCCCAGTCATATGTCTTGAACATCCACTATCTACATGCCAGATGTTATCACTGGTTCTTCTTGATTGACCCTATACACAACGAACCATTTATATGTTTTGACCAACATTGTTTCAATCAAGAGATCTTAGTGTCAGGATATGACATCTCATTGGAATCAAAATTACAACCATCCTTTGATGAAACACGGTCATAAAATAGAACATTATTTTTAATTTTCCACGTTCGTTTTAAATAATTTTTAGCATTTTTAATTCTTTTACGCCAAGATTTCCTACTGTGAGAAGACTTAGGTAACATGTATGAATTTAATTAACTTTTGGAAGGCGATTCTTCATTAGAATTTGTGGTTGTCAATTTATAACTTTTTGAAACATGATTTGAGGCACCACAACTAAAACAGACGTTTTCACAAGATATCTTAGCCTGATAATAGTCATCACAAGATGAAGATGATTGTGATGTTGAGTAATCTGAACATGAGACGGTTCTCTTATCAATAACTTTGTCTTGAAGACGATGTGCTTCCTTTAATCTGATAAATTCCATGTTGCTCATGGTTTCACGTGGTACATCATTCACAATAATTCCTGCACTTTTAAATTTTGTAACACATGGCATAACATTCAAAGATTTAGGAACAAAAGGCAAAGCATTTTTAAATTTAGAAACATCACATCCCAAACCCGTATGCTCAGCAGGCATAGAATCAAAATACAAGTTTTTAACGTGTTCACAAATATTTGGTTTTGACGACATATTATTACATTCATCCGACTCAAGTTCTTTTGAAATAGTTCTATCATTAGCGCTCTTATCACAATCATCTTCGGAATTTACACAATTTGATTCTGCACAAGAAGCAAAACTGTCAGAATCGGAGGACGTAATATAATCATCAGCAGATAATGTACAAACAAAAGGTGTAGAAACATGTGGAGTTGGCATATCAGCAAATCTCCCTGATTTAGAATAAGGAGGTGGATGAGAGTTATACCCAAGACCTTCTGTGCCTTTTCTATTAAATTGTTTATCAATTATTCCAAACAGAATTTTCTGATCCATATCCATGTGGTCAACCTGTAATTTGGCTTTTTCTGCCTTTTGGACTCTTTCAGTTAAAATTGTATTATTAATGGTTTGAGTATTGAGTTGCACAATTAAAGAGCGATTTTCACCAGAAATATCACGAATTTTCCAAGACTCAAGTTTCTCATTTTTGGCCACAGAGTCATACATCACCTTAATGTGATTTCGTTCATCAATCAAGGCTTGATTGATGAATCTGTATTTTTGAATTTCATTCAAGCAAGATCTAGAATTACACAATTTAGAAATAACCTCAGCAGGCACAGCAGTGAGATCCTCATCAGGTTCAATCATGACACACTTGCCCATGTCCTCCACATCAGCCATCAAGGCTTTATCAGCAGCTTCCTCATCTTGGTCTCCCCAATGATAATGTCCATCAGCTTGACACACAAGAGCTGTGGAACTTGAAGATGTGTTTGTCTTTGGAGGATTGGTAGCTTGTTTTCCAGAGGAAATCTTCTTTTATTGCTGATCCTTGGAGGACGGCTCCTTGCAGTTTCTGGCAAAGTGACCCAGCTGATCACAATTGTAGCATCTCACCTTCTTGATATCAAACCCAAGTGTATTTCCCTGCTTAAATCTGTCTATGCCAGTTCTTTTGATGAATCTTTTGGCTCTTAAGACCAACATGGCCATGCACTAATCAATGTCCATTTTCTCCAAATCATCAGGATTAATCTGCTCCAAGTCATCACGTTGAAAGCTAACCGGTGTTAGATTTCCAGAAATCAGTGCATCATAGCATGACATGAAAGCAGTCATGATTGGGACATAATCATCAGGAATCATGGTGACAGTCTTTTGAGGAGTAGAGGAGCTGGTAGAATTAATTGCAGCAGCTGAAGGAGAGACATCAGTCTGAAAGTATGGGCTATCGGATGAGCTTGATCCAGCAATAAGAGCTGTGTTTCCAGACTGATTTGACGGGGTGACTGCTCCCTTCTTAATCTCAATTTCATAAGATTCAAGAATGCTATAGACTTCCTGTTGAGACAGAGCACTCAGATTCTCAGTCTTTTTGATCATGATCCGATACATATTCCATTCCTCAGGAAGAGAATCTAGGAGTTTCTTGTTTAGATCAAGAGTAGGGTACTCAACTCCCATTACCTTCAATCTTGATACAATGCTTGAGAAACGGTTGATCAAATCAGATATTGATTCTCCCCTTACACTGCTGAACATCGCATATTGTTTCTTGATCAGATCCCGTTTGCTTTCCCTGACATCCTCACTTCCCTCATATCTTGTGCACAATGCAGCCCATAAGTCTTTGGCAGTTGTGTACTCGACAAAGATGTTGAAAATATCCATAGGAAGAGCCATGACAATAGTCCCGTAGGCCTTGTTATCTCGGGCAATCAAGGCAAGATCTTTCTCATCATACTCAGATACTAACTTAGGACGTTGAACATCAGCAGTGGTAGTTACGGGCTTGTGGGGGCCATCGGTGATAGAACTCAACAATGTATAATCGTGAAATTGAAAGAAAAGCTTCATCTTTTTAGTCCAGTCATCAAATTCTCTTGTGGACACAATAGCAGGTGGTCTATTTCCCCCAGAATGTTCTGTTGAACTTGAAGTGGCCATGATATTCGGAATCGAAACTAAAATAGTAACTAGTTTCGATAGAACAACTTTTATCGAAACAACTAGTTTCGATAGGACAACTTTTATCGAAACAACTAGTTTCGATAAGCCAACTTTTATCGAAACAACTAGTTTCGATACTGAAAAATTCACAGACAAGTTTCGATAACCACAGTTTCTATATAAGACAAAAATCTAGTTTCGATAGTACCTTCTCCCGACAAAACGTAGACAAGAAGTTTTGATGATCAACAAAAATCAGAAACTGTTCCCCGTAGTTTCGATGCCTTCTTCTCCAAGCTCAGAAATACTCCATTGATGATAAGCTCCAGAAATCAATAGTGCAGAAATGACAAAATAATCGAGCGAAAACCTTCGTCTAACACTCCTGATCACTAATCCAACCTCTGATTCTTGAAATCACGAACAAAAATCCTTGAAAACGATGAAACAGTACGTCTGAGATGTTATGTGCAGATTTCAACAAAAACCTCAAAATACCTCACAAATCACCTAGAATCGATCATAAAACCTGATAACACTTAAAAACACTAGAGCATAAAGCTTTGATACCAATTGTAGGTCCAGATTTCTCTTATAAATCACTGATTTGATCGATTACACACACACACAGGCGGAAACTGTGTGTATGGTGGTGAAACAGATGATAGAAACAGTGTTGGTGAAGATAACAGGCTAACCACACTATGAATCAACACGCAAATGGTATGAAAATGTAAGAACACAGTGAATAAACAACTGCAAATTGTATTGATTCAAGAACAATGTGAAAGAGAAGGTTCAGGGTTACAGCCGCTACTCACACCCTAAACATTCTCAAACTAGGCTATTTATAATAGTGACAGGTATCGAAACTATGTTCAATCGAAACTACTAGTTTCGGTTGACCATTTACAAGTGATACACAGAATGTCGAAACTACCAACTATCGAAACTACTAGTTTCGATTGAACAAACTCAATCGAAACTAAGTAGTTTTGATGGCCCAGACTTAGCTAATAAAGCAGTAAATTACAGAAAAATGAAATTACATTTAATGAAATGACATAAAGTAAACTAGTCTAAAACTGTTTAAACATATAATAAATGACAACAGCTTATATATAAGATACGACTCTACAAATTGTGATCATTCCTAAGGTATTTTTATTTTTTTTCATCCGTTGAATCGTGAGAATTTAGAACTTTTCATCTCGGACACGTCGGATTTTTTTTTATCTGCATTTTTGACCTAATTTGATGCCAAATCTGTCTTATCTCATTAAATGAAGCTTGATAGTATGTTGTAATTGTTTGACGTTGTGATTCCAGTGGGTATATCATGTTTCTATATCGATTTGAAGAATTTTGATTTCTGTGTGAGAATTTGAAGCGACAGACAAGTTCAGGCAAACTTGTCTAGGCGAACTTAAGTTCGCCTTTTGTAACACTAAGTGAACTTAGTAAGTTCTCCTAGGGGCTCAGGAGGATTTTGGACTTGTGAAATTTTTTTGTGTTTGAAATATTTTTTAATTTTTTTGTTACAAATTTTTTTTTACTTCTTGTTGTGTGTGTTTATTATTTGTCTAATGTGTTTGTTGTCCAAATACTTTTCAGATGGCTCGTCGTTTAGAATACAAACATAACCAGGTGGCACTGTTAGATCCTAACATGTCGGAGGCCGTTAATTTTCAAGGAATTATTGGGTTCTTAAATCGTTCACGTCTCCGTGTAGCCTTATCTACAGATCCATACATCAACTTGGTGTATATTCAGCAATTTTGGGACACAGTACATCAAGATACAGACGTAGAACCTCATGTTCTTCGTGCTACTGTGAACAATACGGAGATTGCGATATTGTCAGAGACTATTCATGCTGATGTTGCTCTAGGTGGTGCTGCTGATGATCTTA